>OZ005656.1:240416640-241779140 GCA_963930645.1 Salticus scenicus
TAATACTAAATCTAATAAATTGACAACTTAAAAAAGCTTAATTTAGAAAATTATTTAACATTACCCGTCAGTAATAATGACTAAATTAAATTAAATAATACAAACACACAAAAAATCATATAATTACGCAGTTTTGACATCATAAACGATTTTTAATAACAATAATGCACAAATTATAATATTAATTAGTAGCATTATAATTTTTTTAAAGGTATTGTTTTCCTCGAAATTTGGAAAGTACATATAACTAATTACTTTTCAATCAGGCATCTATTTAGCAAATACGCACATTAAAAAACATTTATTTAATTTACACTTTCATTTCCATAATTTAAATACCTATAAATCGAGAGCAAAATTTTATCCCGTAAAAACTGAAACTTTTTATCACACATCTATCAAAGATTTTTTTTCAGCAAATGAAATCATATAAAGCAACTACAAAGTTTTCTCAGACTTTATAAGATAACTTTATTATATACATCCTCTGCATTCACCAATAGACGTTATTACACAGAAAATTAACTTTCAAAGCTAAACTGAACGCGTATTTTTGCTCCGACATAATCCGAAATGTTAATGAATACGGAAAGCAATTTGTGGTTCTGCGTGGCAGCATAATCTCGCATCAGGACTATCAATATTTACAAAGTATATTGCCAGTATTCCTTATTGGCCATTCACAGTGTTAAACTTTGGGATGGGGTGCCTAATATTACCCATCCGCATGCCACAAAACATTATGTGGGTCGGAATAAAATTGAATATAATTCAGAATATAACTGACAATTCTGATTAGATTAGTTTCTGGGCAGCATAAATTAATAATATGCAAATTAATTGCTTATAATATTTCCTGAATATTTGTATCTGTTTTTTATGTTTAGTAGTGATCTAAAATATCCACGAAAATGTTAATGATGTGATTTAAAAAAAATTGGCAGTAATCAATAATAGCTGAAATATTTCTTTATGCCTCTATTGAGCAAGAAATAAAAATTTAATACTTATTGAGTTTTTTTTTTAAATACCTTTAATGGATACATCGATTTTTTATAGGTAATCCAACTGCAGTCGGTAACAAAAGTATCCGAACGCTAGCAAAAATTCCTATATAAAAAAAGTAGAGTTAAACTGTTTTGTTAAATAAATCCTGTCTTTTTATATAGGAATTTTTGCTGTGTTCGGATATTTTTGTTACCAACTGTACTTATAGTGTTGAAAAAAAATCTGTTAAAAGTGTTTTAACTATGTTGTAACATGTGAAAAGAAATGCAATTTTCTTAATGCACTATACAGTGTTTTTAAATGTACTATGTTTGTAAAATATTACATGATGTAGCAATTTTAAAAATCAGTTGCAAATAAATATAAATGAACGTTTATAGATTATTAATTTAAATATCTTATTACACCCAAATAATAATTAAAAAAAGTTTCAAAAATATTGTCATTAAAATCCTCTGTATAAACCTTTTATTTAAAATTTCCTTTATCTTTAAAATAATAATAATAATAATGTAGATAATAAAAAACCCGCTAAATTTAAAATATATTTTATGTTATATTATTGTTATTATTTATTTTGAAAATATTTTTAAAAGAACTATAATCTATTTAAAAGTTCTAAAACGGGAATGTTTTGAGAGTGCAACTTTGTGTTGTTGCTTTCATACTGCAATGGTGTCTAATTATTTTACCTGCTAAAATAAGTTAATTAACATTTTCCAAAAGAAACAATTGTTATGTTCTTTTCTAATTTATGCATTTGGTTACTTTCTTCATTTTGCATCATTACTTTTTAGGTTATTTTTACAGCAAGTTGTTATCAATCAGCCTTGCATAAAATATTTCCATAATCCATTTAATTATTGTATTTTTTTTTTTTCTAACTCAAAAGAATTTTCTAGGTTATAAATGTTTGAAATGTCTTAAAAAAAAAAAAAAAAAAAAAAAAAAAAAAAAAAAGCAGTTCTGTCTTTTTTTTTTTTTTTTTTTTTGAGTAAAATCTATATAAAATGTCACCTGAAAATATGCATAAAGCCTATACATGAGTTTTTATATTTATACCACTATATATTTTTTATTTACTAAATTATAACTTTGGTGGTCCTTGCAAGGACTACAACATTCTCTTTTATCTAACTGCGTATCTATATATATATATATATATATATATATCTGTCTGTATATATATATATATATTTTTTAATAGTGTTAATGCCAAAATAGGCCATTATTTGTATATATTTAATTATATATACAATAAGCAATGAATTTGAAATTAAGTGAATAAGTAATGAAAATAAGCATAATAAATAAGATAATAAACAAAATACATTATAATTTTTTTTGCGCATAAGCAGCAGATTAAATTTAAATGTAAATATAATGAATAATTTAATTCCTTTACAATGCTCAACAAATGAAAAAAAATGAAAATACCAACAATGAAATTTAAAATGAGATGTGTTATGTATAAAGTTATAGTCACGATTATCATTTAATTAAAATACACTGAGTAGTAAAAACATGTTAAAGAACTTACGCAAAAGAGAAATGACGCATATAACACTGAAACCTAACGATGAGATAATTTGCAGAAACCATTAATCCAGTAAATACAGGCAAACATAAAATAAATTGAAAGAAATTAACCAAAAAAAAAAACTGTTGAAATAAAAAAGAATACATGAAGGAAAAATAGAGTTATAAATGCTGAAACCCAGTAAAGATCTCATCAGGAAACTAGCAGTACTGTCAGCATGGAATGCAAGATTTCTGATTGTTGTATAGCTATTTCATTAATATACAACACTAGTTTCTATTTTGCATAAAAAGTAGAAAGAGAAAAGGAAATTAGCTTATAAAGTAACTTAACCATAATAAAAATTGGAATATGTAAAGTGAAGTCCACATGTAAACCAAGTTCAAATCGAATAAGTAGATAATAATCTGGGAGATTGCCAAAACGAACAAACTGAAAAGAAATGATTAAAAGTAAAGAATCGATTAATCGAAATAATATCTGAAATTAAATAAATGTAAGCATGAAGTGATAATATGAATGTAAGCATGAATGTAAGCATGAAGTGATACTTCATGCTTACATTTATTTCATTTCAGATACTATTTCGATTAATCGAATAAATAAATAAAAATAAAAACATATAAAAATCGCTATCATCGTTTTCTTTAAAAGACGATGCATATACTTTTATTCTAACTATATCTCACATTATTATCAAAAACATTCTTATTTTCAAAATTTTTCAATTTTCTACAGTTATACAACACAAATATATTTAAATCTATGGTCGTACAAGCTTCTATATTAAATAGAATAAATTATTTCTAATGGCAAATTTCACTTTCACATAGAATCATTTTACTTTACAAAAGTTTTGACATTTTGCAAAAGTTTTTACAATATAAATCCGATTAATATATATATATTTTTACTTGTTTTAATTGCAGTTTCCTTCTTTTAACATTTCAATTTAACAATTTTATTTAACCTTTTTTTTTATTATTATTTTACTTTCACCGTGGATACTTTTAATGCAACTATATTATAATAAAGATTGGTTGCAATAACAACTTTTATTTTACAAGTTTTACTTTTTCTCTCTCTGAGTGTAAATGTGTGTTTTACAAAAAAATTTATAATTAACACCTAAATAAGTATTTTGCTTTCTGTTATAAAATGTATTTTCTGTCTTTTTAAGAATTTAGCATAAAGTTTTTATTTTTCAATCAAATTTATTCTCTTTTTTTGAATAAATAGTTTTAAATTAAATAGATCCTACCTTGTCATATTAATTGCTATTGCTTTCTAACGATCCATAGTTATCCAACTAAACAATATATGAACAAGTTGATTTCGTTTGATTTGATTTAGAATTATCCACCTCTTATATGCTTTCTACAATAACAATCAAAAAAAAAAAAAAAAAAAAAAAAAAAAAAAAGCAAACGTAATCATAACAAAAAAAAAAAAAAAAAAAAAAAAAAAAAAACATTGTTTTCATAAAACACTTCAGAAACAAAAGATATAATACTAATTTAAATTCATTAAGTAATTTTCAATTATCTTCATCGCATCATGTTAAAAGCTGCTTTAACGATTTTTCGTAGTATAAATATCCTTTCATTTCAATGATAATTATGTTATTACACAAATGACATTGTCAGACACATGTTTATTACCACAAAGATAGAAATCTGATTTTCGGATTTAGAATAATGGACATTTAGCATTTAGAAATCAGTATTCGGAGAGGACGGCAAATTGCTTAATTCCAACTATTTAATAATTATATATTAAGCGCATTAGCGACTGAGTTATCTGGAGTTAAAGATGAAACACAATATTTTAAATGATTGATGGTGTATTGGAAATGCTAAACTATTGACTGAGTAATGAAATATAATATCAATATTCATTACTACTCTGTCTTCGCCCGCCTAGCAAGTAATATATTCACATTTTATTATATTTATTTTTAATCTTTATTATTATCGTTTTATTTTTTCTTAAGGTTTGTTCTAATTTAGCTTCGTGTTTTAATCATAATTTAGTAGCTTTTAGCGAGGGCTTATTACTGAAAACCACAAAATTGCCAAGTTCTTAGACAAAATTACATTTATTCTTGTTTCTATGCTTTTACCAATGTAAAGTTAATTATTTTGTTTTATTTCATCCAAATCACAAATAAAAAAAAATCTCAACACATTGTTACAATTGTGTCATCATTTTTCTGCAATTTTCTTCATTCTTTTGAACAACAGATTTTTTTTTTTTTTTTTATTCAAAATATTTTTGCAATTTTGCCATATTTTTTTACCGTTACTTACCTTAAATTTAAAGTTTTATTTTTACGTACGTAACGTATGTTTAAAAATTTCGAAACTTGTCTTTTTTAACTTTATTTCTATTATTAATTTCATGTTTCCGAAATCTGTGCATAATATTAAAAAATGAATGTTAAATAACATTTAACATTTAAAACTATTAACAAGTAATCTTGAATTATATATATATGTATATGCGTCTGTATGTGTGTGTGTTATGAAATGGGAATCCAATAACATTAAATAATTTGTAATAAGATTTGCTATTATTTTTTAAATGATCGAAATTTGATGCGATTTAAAACTTCAAATAGATGAAACGTCTTTCCATTATGAGGATCTCATCAAGATCTTTAAAACACGTTATTATATCTACGTATGGTGAAATTACCTAATTGTGATTTGCCATAAAATAACAAATATTAAACTTTGTTTTTTATTTGCAGTTAACTATAAGTAATTTCCCTCGTGCATTATATATGGCATATTTTCACAAAGCATGGCATAAAAACGTGAAATACATCTATATAAAACAAACTTGTCTCAGAATACTTATATTGTTTTTGACATGTAATCTAACTTCTATCAGTAATAGTAACGAAAATTATATGTCCAGTCAGCTAGTCAGCTAATTTTTATATACAACAAGAATTAAAAGTATTTAAAAATTGGAACTGACTTTATTATCATATATATTGTATTTTCTAGTTAAGGTCACTCCTAATGTGTAATTAATTATTTGAGAAATTTATTTGGCTGATTCTTAACTTAAAGAATTTAGATTTATTACTGACCGAACCATAGATTTTCAGTGGCTTTATTTAAAATATATAAATTTTTAATAGGTGTTTAAATATAACAAACCAGATTATTCTTGTAGTATAACATCTCACCGGAAATAAATACTTTAAATAGGAAAAAAAAAAAAAAACCAATGCTAACAAAAATTCATTTTTCATGTAGAATAGGATATGGCTAATGTAATTGGTGGCTAATGTAATATCTCCACCTGCAACACACAAACACACACATGCATATATATATATATATATATATATATATATATATAATAAATGGGAAATGTTTATTATAAATTTTGAGTCTGCTATTATATTTTTTAGTATGCTTTGGGAAAAACCCGTCCTTTGATCTCAAAAATAACATTTTCACATGTGGGAAAATTTTAAATATATGTAAGAACTAGATCAGTATGGGCATCTAGATTACCTTAAATTAAAATTTATTGTAAAATCCTTCAACTTGATTTTTTTAAACATATATAATTTAAAAGAAAAATTGTATGTCCCTTAATAATTTAACAGTTACGTAAAGATTTAATTTTTTTATTCACATAAATAGTTCATGAAGATTTCAGAAACGATATGCTGAGGATATTTTATAATATTCTTTCGGAACCCCCAGAGTGGACACTATACCCAGGCAATCTATCTTGGCCTCTACAACAATATCTTCCCATGTGGAATGGTTTTACAAATGTGAAAAACATATAGAAGAACTTTAACAATATGAATATTCGCATCCTCTTAAAATAAAATTTACTGTAAAATCCTTTAACTTGATATTTTAATATATTTTAACATAAAATTAAGATTATATTTCCCTTAGTAGATTAACAATTACTTAAAACGTGAAATATTTGTTTATATAAATATTTCTGGAAATTTTAAGTTCCGAAGTTTTGATAAATATATTATAATTTTTTTTTAAATATAAAATCATTATGAATTTTATGATTTAATACCAAAAACATCTCACTCTTATGTATATTCAAATGCACGCAGAAATTAATTTAAAAAAAAATAAAGTCCTTCTCTTTGAAGGGCATTTCTACATATATTACATAAAGTTAAATAAGAGACATTGTCCGAATAACTAATCTTTATATTCAAATGGGTTTTTTTTTTGTTTTTAAGAAGTCGAATCATTATATTTTATATTATAATTTAAATTATATATATATATATATAGCTCAAAACATCAGTTTCGAAGATTATATATAATTTTGGTCTTTAATATTTCTCTAACTTATCCTGAAGAAGGTGGTTGTATTTTGACTTCCAACCGCTTCAAGCAAATAGCGCTGATGTTAAAAATAACTTATTTAACAGTATGCCGTATCGTTTATATTGCACTTGCTTTTGTTTTTAACTTAATAATTTTAAACTAGGAAAATTAATTTAACAGTATGCTTTGCTGTTTATATTGTACTTGTTTTTGCAATTTAATATCCTTTTAACTAGGAAAATTCATTTTAATGGTCAACTCCTTATTAGTTTTGCCTCTTTTTGTGTCTAGGACGCCGTTCTGTGCTCAGCAGTTCGTGATAGAGTAATTAACATAATTATATATATATATATATATATATATATATATATATATATATAGATAGATAGATAGATAGATAGATAGATAGATATATATATATATATATTTGCATTTTAATAGAAAGATTTAAAAGAAATTCATCTTAATATATTTTTTTTTCTATATAAGGAAACATCCATTTTTTCTACGTTATACAAAAATATTTAATTAAATATATAGTATTTGTAAACAATAATAAATATTATTACTGTAAATTATAAAATATGTATAGATAAAATGAACAGATAATTAATTTTGCGTCTTTACATATCTAACACGTATTTCTATAATCAGAGGCTTTTAAGAAGTTAGATGGAAATGCAGATATTTGTTTTTTAATAGTAAGACTAAAAACTATTTCATCTCCATGCATTTTTTTTTCATAATTTTGTACAGAATAATGCATTTTTTTTACGTCTTACAATATTATTTAATTAAAAATACAGTATTTGTATATGATAATACGTTATTATTATTTTACATTGAAAATATGTTTAGATAATACTAAAACTTGACGCTTTCAGCATTTTGTAGTAAACGTACAACACGTAATAAATAACAAATATATCCTTACTTCTGAATTTTGTAAAAATATCTTACAAGGAAAAGGTTTAAACGTGAGAGAGAAAAATCCTTTTCAGTTGGTAGCTTTCAATTCACGAAACTTATTCATGAAACTTCGGTAAACATCTCTCTCTCTCTCTCTCTCTCTCTCTCTCTTTTTTTTTTTTTTTTTCCAGCACACAAGACATATTGTGAATATGTTGTACGTTTAAACTAAACTCGGAATTTATCCTACGAAGTGAGATTTTTCACGATTGTCATTTAATATATTTCATTCTCTGTAAAAAAATGCAATTTATCCTCTTTGTTAGGTTTGCTTCAAGTTCATTTAATATTCCTGTTTGGATGCGTTAGTTTACAAATTGTATTTAAAGAAGGAATTTTGAGGCATTTTTTAAATAAGATTTTTTTTTTTATAGAAAGTATTATTATTATTTAATGTTTATTTTAGTGACTTATTTAATTGTTTTCCACCTCGAAAATTAGTCACTCTACTCAGCTCAACATCATATATTTGATTTCATAGAATTGTACAATAGAGCGTACTATATTCTTATGAAGAAAAATGAACTCAGTGGATCATCAAAATGGTACAGACTAAAATTCCACACCCACTAGGATATCCTTGTCTGCTGATTATTTTTCTAAGGATTTGTATCATATTTTAATCTCTAAATATATATATATATTTTCTTTTTTCAAATTTTAAACCTTTTTTTAATGTTAAAAAATATCATAATTTTTGAATAACTTAGGAATTTTAAAACGTGTGAGAATAAAATATTACTCATAATGCTCATTTACGTGAAATTTCGCTCTATTCTTCCATGTCAAAAAAATTGTAAATCTAGAATACTTTTTTTTTTTTTTTTTTTTTTTTTTTTTTACATTTTATTAATTAGAATTCTGAAAATAATTTGTTTGAGTATTTAATATATTACGTAATTGGGAATAAGTTGTAGACTTTAAATATTTATTTTGTGCACAGTATGTTGTGTTTTCTACACAAAAATAATAATCGAGAAGAAAGTTTCGATCAATAATACCTTTAATATTTATATTGAACTGTCTGAATTTCAATAAAGAAATATAGAAGAACGTTTCTGACGGTCGCATCACGTTAGTTTTTAAGTAATTATTATTATTATTATTATTATTATTATTATTATTTTATAATAACAATAAATAGATATAATAAAATCTAACGTATTATTTTAGTTAAATAAAGTAAATTCGAAAATCCATTTTAATTTGAATAGCTATTGGACTGATTAATTCAAGATAATGTTTTTAAAATGCATTTTTTTCTAAAACAAAAACATTATTGTCAAAATATTTGTAAAATTTGCATGTTGCATTTATTATATTCCCCCCCCCCCCCCAAAAAAAAAAAAAAAAAAAAAAAAAAACTGGAATTTTATATATATACACTTACTCACAATTACGTTAAATTTAACTAATTTAATCTATTGAATTGTTATAAATATAATAATTCTCAATGATGCAATACAAATTATATAATTTCGTAATTAAAATATTATAATAGATGTATACTTTGATAAAAATTTAAACTTTGTTTATTTACTCACAGTAAAAATTATTTTAACCAGTTATTATGTTGGAAGAGAAATTATTGGCTCCATAAACTTATAATGGAAATAAATAAATTAAATTTCAGAATCTGAATCCCAAATGCATGCTTTGAACTTCGAAATTGCGTAAGAAATGAAATATTCTGAGTTCTGAATTTGTCACAAAATAATTAATTTCTCCAATGCGCTGTTATTGTGAAACTTCGATTGAGATTCCATTTGCCATGAAACATAAAGTTAGAATAGTTAATTTCCATAGTGACTATTCAAAATGAATTCTCAAGAGAGAGTTATGTGGGCATTATTCAGAACCAATAAATATAACGCAAGCTGTATGATGCTAATTAACATATTTATACTTCATACGGACAATATATTCTATTTTAAAAGATCTTATGAAGTATTTTTTTTTTTTTTTTAATGTAAGTTTGTTATATAATGATTATTTTAAGATGTATCAAAATTGCTAACTAAATAGAAATAGAATGTGCAAATTTTGTCTTTAAGTAAATATATATATATATATAATATTATTGCTCTTTCACATATTTATATCGAAGATTGTACTAATCAGCCTGTTTTTCTGTCTGTTAACATAAATGAAAAACCATAAATATGATATATTAAAAAAAAGTTCCTTTAATAGCGAAAATTGATATTTCATATTAATGGTGATACGCTCAGAAATATTGTATGGAATACATTTACGCTGTGTTCAAAATATAACTTATCTCAAGGAAAACAATGTCTGTTAGTATATTTTTCAGTTAAAGAATATCAGAAAATATAAGCATGGTGTTCTTTTTATCTAAAGTTAGATTATGTAAGAAAATAATAATAGCAATAATTTATATCAATTACTATTTTTCGTCAAATATCATAGTTTTTTAACTTAATCTATCCAAGTTATTACCAATTTACAAAACCTGTAATAAAAAAAAAAAGTTCTAGATTTTACTTATATTAAATAATAAATATCTGATATGTTATATTTCGTAAATAAAATACATTGTACCTTGATATACACGTCATTTTTCTCATTATAATAATGTCCTGTTATTTATTTATTTATTTATTTTTTCAAATCTAAAATTATATATATATATATATATATATATACATATATAGATATAGATATATCAAGAACCGTAGTGTACGTATAACAGTTACACAGTTACCGCTGGCAAAATTTCTCAACATGATTATGGCATGTAAGCTTGTTAAACATTGTTGTTTAATAAGGCACTTTTCTTCTTTTTACAGAGCTGAATTTATGATTCTCCTTTATCTTGCTGGTATCAATCTATTTGGTTTTTATGCATAATATTTAGTATTATTTTAATCTAAATAAATCAACAACTTACTTCAAGGACGCTCAACTTAGTAGACGCTCAACTTCTTTAGTAATATCATTCAGTAATAATCACTAAATTAATTTAAATGAATACAAACACACACAAAAAATCATATCATTACGCAATTCCGACAAGATAAACTAATTTTGTTTTAATTACAATAACAATAATATTCAAATTCAAATAAATAGTTAATAACTTTATAATTTTTTAATGCATTTTTCTTCGAAAGTTTTACAGTATATGTATATTGCTAGTTACGTTTTCATCTAATATCTAAATTTAGCAAATACACACATTAAAAAAAATTATTTTATTCATACATTTTGTTTAAATAACTTAATTACTTATAAATCAAGTTAAAAATGCTATCGTTTAAAATTTCAAAATTTTTATCACACATTTTTATCTCCCAAAGAATTATTAAAGATTTTTTTTTTCCGCTAATTACATAGTAAAGGAACTGTACTCATTTCTCAGACTTTATTACACAACCACTCTCCACTCACCAATAAACACTATTATACAGAAAATTAGCTTTGGAAACCAAACTGCACATGTATTTTTGCTCCGACATAATCCAAAATATTAATGAATGCGTAATGCAATTTGCTGTTGTGCGTGGCGGGATAATCTCTTGCCACTACTATCAATATTTACAAAGTACATTGCCAGTCTTCATTATTGGCCATTTACAGTGTCAAACTTTTGGACAGAGCGGTCAATATTCCCCATCCGCATACCACAAAATATTATATGGCTCAGAAATGAGTGTTCCCAGTCAGGATATAGCTGAAAATTATGATTAGATTTGTTTCTGTGCAGCAGGAATAAATAATATGCAAATTGAATAATTTATAATATTTCGTAAGTATTTTTTTTATTATTATTCTCTCGTATGTATTGTAATAACTTTAATCTTATAAAAACCACTCTAAAGTTAATGTTGAGATAAAATTACGCAATTACGTATCAATATTAATTTTTAAAATGTTTCTTTATATGCAAAGTTCACTGAGCTTCAAATGAAAAATATAATATGTCATAGAAATTTATTCAGTTTTCTTTTCCTCTTTAAAAAAAATATATTTAAAATATACATAAATAGATATGGGTAATACAACTTCTTATAGTGTTGAAAAGAAATCAGTTAATAAGTTTTAACATAAAAAATGAAAAGCAATTCCTTTAATGCAGTATACCGTATTTTATGTTTTTTAAACATATAAATTGATTAATTAAATATAAATTGACGTTTATAGATTAGCATTTTAAGCATTTTATTACAGCCAACCAATTAAAAGAAACTGCCACCCCACCCCCCCCGAAAAAAAAGTGCAAAATTGTTTGCTGAAATCCTTTTTATAAACCTATGAATAAATCATCATTTTAATTTAAAATAAGAAATAAATTATTGAACGTAAAAAGTCACTTTAAAATACATTTTATGTTATATTATTCATCACTTAGTTTTAAAATGTCTTTAAAAGAGTTGTTGTTTACTTAAAAGTTCTAAAACGGGGCTATTTTTAAAATGCTACTTAGAGTTGTTGCTATCACATTGCAATTGTGTCTACTTGTTTACCTGTTAAAATACGTTAATTAATAATTTATACACGAAACTGTTGTTATGTACTGCTCTAATTTGTGGCATTTGGCTATTCTTTTTAATTTTTCATCATTAGTTTTGCTGTTCTTTTTATTGCAAGTTATTAGCAACCAGCCTTGCTTAATTTATTTGCTTAATCCATTTATTTATTTATTTATTTATTATTATTATTATTTTTTTTTTACTTAAAAGATTTATATAGATTATAAATGTTTGAAATTTTTTTAAAAAAGAAATGGCATTTCTGTTTTTTGAGTAAAATCTATGTAATATATCAGCTGAAATTATGCATAAAGCCAGTATACGAGTTTTTATATTTATACCATTATATATATTTTTTAATCACTTAATTGTAACTTACTATCTATCTATCGATCTATCTATCTATCTATCTATCTCTCTCTTAATATATATATATATATATATATATATGTTTACATAATTGGTATATAATACATGAAAACATATATCGATTAATCCTTTTGTAAAAAAAAATGTCAAAACATTCAATTTCTGCATGTGCACTATAGGTATTTTATCTTGGCAAATGTTTCTCCTTATTTGAGCAATGATACGTTTCAAGCATTTAAGTCAATTGTGAATGAATTGAAGAAATTTGCAATATATTAGTGTTATTTAAAATACACAAACGAGTACGGAATTATTTGAATATATAAATACAAATTTAAGAATATTCTGTAATTCGTTTTTGCTTTAACGAAAAATTATTACACCTTCACCTTTAAGAATGACTTTTTAAGAGCCCGTATAATTTTTGTTTTAGATATCTAAAGAGTATCTGTTGATATTTAAATATTTCAATGCATAATAGTAAGATTTAAACTTTTATTACTTACACATATAACTCATTTAAAAAATATCACTTAATTTGATTACGTTAGAGAATACATTCAATTAACTTAATAGATTTGAGATAAATATAAGTAAGAAAATTCATTTAAAATTCATTAAAGTATGTCTATTTAAATTCAAGCTAATGGTATTTACGAATACATGATAAAAACAATGGTAACTTTATCTACAACAAATGTTTATTGTACTGAATTTATAAATCATTTTTTCAAGCATATTCTAATACTTTTATCAAATAAGTTTGCATAATCAAACAATCTAAAGGATTTTTGTAGAAGGACAATTAGAATTTTGCATAACATTTTAAATGAAAATGGGGAGTAATGTTCACTTACAAACAATTAATTTTAGCAAAATGAATAACATTGTCAAAGATTAATTGAGATGCATAAGCAATTAATGTTCTGAGATGAAAATTTTTGAAAATGGGAAATTTAATGATATATACTCGAAAGGGACATTTGAAAGTGCAAAGATGCAGAATTAATATAACATGAGAAATGTTTAAAAGACACGAAATAAGTATTTGTGATGTTTATTAAACATTTAAAAATAGTGATCTCGTTATGTGGTATGTATAGTTATTTAGGTCATATTTAGTTAATATTATTTTTATTATTATTATTATTATTATTATTTTATAGTTTATAATGTTTATAAAGGATTTGTTTATAATATTATAATAAAGAATACATATTACATTTCTCCTCCTAATAAACACATAAAAGAAATAAAAGAAATAAATATAGCAAATAAACACATGGAAATCTTCAGTCTTGAATGCCAAAGGGGATAATGGTATAGCAGGCAGCTGTTTCGGTCGCAATTAGTTCATTGTCATGAGTGCATGAAAAAATGAACGGAAAGTGCTCCTATATATGAGAAATAAATAAGATTCATGCTCACAAATAGGCGGAATGCGGGGATTAGCCAATAAGAAATTGAGAGACGCTAGATGTAGAAAAGGCAGAAGAAAATAAGAAAGGAACGGTTGAATTTAAAATTCACAACTACCGTTTCCTAATTTCCTATCGATTAATCCTCTAATTCTATTAAAGGATTAGGAAATCGATTCCTTTCTTATATATAGGAGCAATTCCCTTTCATTTCTTTATGTAATGATAACAGTAAGCTAAATGCTACGAAAACAGCTGTCTTCTTTTCCATTATTCTCTTTGGCATTTGAGATTTTCCCGTGCTTGTTATCTAGCGTCAGGTCTCCTTTTAATATGAGGGAATCAAATATTATCAGATATTGACTTTAATAAAAAAATTAAAAAAAAAAATTTCACTTATATTTTACGTCTAAATACACATTTATATTCATACATTTTCTAGAAATTCAAAGTCTTGTTGTACATGATCAAAGTCTTGTTGTACATGTCCTAAGAAAGTCTAAAAAATCAAAATGTTCAAACAATTTCCAAATAGTGTAAAAAGCGATTTATTCTAGAATTTGTTATAATATTTTATTTCTTTATTTCTTTCCTTTTACATGTTCACGATTGTAGAATACAACCATTTTTTTTTTCTTTTACTTTCTAACACGTAGTGTATTCTTTGAGGACTAGTATCGCACCTTTATTATCGAAACTCATCCACTTTTGTTTAAGTAAGTATTTAAATAAGAAATAAAGTAAAAAATAAATTCTAAATTCATTTAAAAATAATGTTCTTAAAAGTAATATGTAATTATTATAAATAAATGAAAAAATAAAAAAAGGAAGTAAAAATAAAGAAAGAAAAATATAAATAAAAATCGCCTTAATAATTTTTTTAAGACAATGCTGGACCCTGTGAATGTCTTTACTATTTTCTGTGTTCCCCAATAGTCGCAATACAGTTGACAAGGACGCTGCATCGAACATGCAACGAATTATCATTTACACAGAAAGGCAAGAGATGGCAGCACCAGATATCTTCCCTTCTTAAGCTATTCGGAAAATAAAGTCGTTTCATGAAATGAGAAAGCGTATAATAATAAAGGTTGTTTTGCCTGCTTACCTGGCCTTACAAGAAAATATTTTATATTTCTACAAGTCACATTAAACATATCTTTTGAATAATAGCAGGAGACTTGGCGTTGGGATATTAAAACAGGAATAAACTACTACGTCAGAAACGCCAAAGAAAAATTATTGAGGTGCATAATACTACCTTGCATAATAATGCAAGTGCATAATAATTACCTTTGCACCTCAATAATTTTTCTCTGGCGTTTCTGACGTAGTAGTTTATTCCTGTTTTAATATCTTTTGAATGATGAAACTTTGATGTTCATCCTTTTATTAAAAATAGGCTATACATTTACGAAATATTTGTCATTATTACATAGATCCGTTATAAGATTTGTATTATAATTTCTGTTTAAAATATGTAAGAAATATAGTTTGTGGCCTATTAAATTACAGCAAATTATTTTTCTTACATTTAAAAGTTCTAACTGTGAGCATTAAAATAATTTTATTTACCTACGTATTCCGCGTGTATTTTTCTGCGTTGAATTACTGAAATATTACATGATTATGAAAAAAATGTATATTTAGAGTATTATTTGAAATTCGGCAAGTCTCATGTATTTAGTTCTAATAAATATAATGTTTACATGTATTACACTAGTCACTCTTATGTAACTGTTTGATAGTTGTATCAGAAACTAAATAAAAATATATATATATTTGAAAATGTTAGAGCATAACATAGTATTTAAACTAAACAGATTGAAGTTTTTTTTTTTTTTTTTTTTTTTTTCATTCAGTTGAAATGTAGGAATTCGGATGCAAAATTATTTATGCAGATTCAAAAGAAATAATTACTAGCTGGAACCCGTCGAATTCGACGATCACTTTATTGACTGTAATATTTACAAAATCGTCGCATCATTACTTAAAAGTATTTCAAGTTACAACATCTAATATAATTTACGGCATTTCACTTTAAAAAAAGAAAGTCGGAAAAATGCTTATAAATAGAAATAATATATATGACATCAATTTCTACAAAGTACTGTCAATGTGACGTCAAACTGACTCCAAATAAACAGATGCTATCTTTTATTTTCTATTTCGTTTAATACTAAAACTATATGTTAGCTGACCCGTCTGGCGTTGCCCAGGTCCATGATACCTTAAATGAACCTTAAATTTGTATTATTTTATACCTTTACATCGATTTTGTTTCAATATCTGTTTTTAAATGAAAGCATCACGAAAAAAAAAATAATCATCTGTAACAAAACAATTACCTCGAACCGAACGAAACTCTGCCTTGTGACCCCGGTGCTTGAGGCAACGCATACACGGGCCGGTAACAACATAAAAAAAATCCCCAAAAATTAACCTGGAACCGAACGAACCCGCCAGGCAATGCACGGGCCCGTGATAATAACCTTAAATGAACCTTAAATTTGTATGATTTTATATCTTTAACTCGATATTGTTTGAATTTCCATTCTTAAATGAAAGCATTGCGAAAAAAAAAATAATCAGCTGCAACAAAAAGAAAAAAAAAA
The DNA here is from genome assembly GCA_963930645.1 of Salticus scenicus. Taxonomy (NCBI): domain Eukaryota; kingdom Metazoa; phylum Arthropoda; class Arachnida; order Araneae; family Salticidae; genus Salticus; species Salticus scenicus. Next base: position 240,433,384 of record OZ005656.1, read on the forward strand.
AAAAGAAAAATCGAACCGAACGAAACTCTGCCTTGTGACCCCGGTGCCTGCGGCAGTGCATACGCGAGCCGCTAATACCATGAAAAAATACCAAAAAATCAACCTGGAACGGAACGAACCCGCCCAGTATTGCCCTGGCCCGTGATAATAATCTTAAATGCACCTTAAATTTGTATGGTTTTATATCTTTAACTCGATTTTGTTTGAAATTCTATTTTTAAATGAAAACATCACACACACACAAAAAAAAAAATAATAATAATCATCTGTAACCAAAAAAATTACCTCAAACAGAGCGGAACTCGTGTTCATGACCCAGTGCCTGCGGCACGTATATGCAGGCCGCTAATAACACGAAAAAAATCTCAAAAATTAGCCTTCAATCGACGAACCTCTGACTCATGTTACCGCTGCCTGTGGCTGCGGCACCGTATAGCAGGCATGCTACGCACGCATTGCAAAACCCACTTTCCTCCACCAGGGAGCACAGTATGTTGCATACGAACAACACTAATCGCCTTGAATTTCCAAGGCCTTTCAAATAAGGTGTCACATGGTGGTGTCAACTGCAAAATCCTTCAGTTACACTTTACACCGCCAGGGGGTACAGCGTGTTCTATACGAACAACACCAACGGTCAGGGAATATCAAGACCTTTGAAATAAGTTTTAACATGATAGGGTCTACTGCAAAATCACCTAGTTCCGTTTTCAAACACGAGGGGGCGCACTATCTTGTATACAAACATCCCCAATCAACATGAAACTTCAAGACCTTTATCAACAATCGCCTTGAATTTCCAAGAGCTTTCAAATAAAGTGTCAAATGGTGGTGTCAACTGCAAAATCCATTAGTTGAACTTTCCACCACCAGGGGGCACAGTGTGTTCTGTACGAACATCACGAACGGTCAGGAAATACCAAGACCTTTAAAATAAGGTGCAACGTGATAGGGTCTACTGCAAAATCACCTAGTTCGATTTTTAACCACCAGGGGGCGCACTATATTGTATACAAACATCCCCAATCAACATGAAATTTCAAGACCTTTATCAACAATCGCCTTGAATTTCCAAGAGCTTTCAAATAAGGTGCCACATGGTGGTGTCAACTACAAAATTCTTTAGTTGCACTTTCCACCACCAGAGGGCACAGTGTGTTCTGTAAGAACATCACCAACGGTCAGGAAATACCAAGACCTTTAAAATAAGGTGCAACATGATAGGGCCTACTACAAAATCACCTAGTTCCCTTTTTCACCACCAGGGGGCGTCCTCTATTGTATACAAACATCCCCAATCAACATGAAATTTCAAGACCTTTAAAATGAGGTTTTACATATGTGGGTCTAGAACGGATTTCCCTCTCAAACTAATTTCGCCCCTCCCCCCCTTCAAATCTACTTTCCCCCTTTTCCACCCTTTAAAATTGAAAATTCCAAAATCAGAGATATTGACTTTTTAGTATTCGAGTCTAGTCCCCCCATGTACAATTTCTTCATCGTGAAGTAATTTGGAGCTGAGTTATGTTCGCCAACGTGTGTTTAACCCTTGTCCCCCAAGGAGGGAACCGTTCGACTATTTTTATTTTTCTCCGTTCATAACATGTCTACAGACCAAGACCTATTTTTAGACACCTCAACCAAATTTTTACACCTAGCCGTTCTCTCAATTTAGTGGAGACAGACAAAAACACGTTTCAAATTAATATATAGATTAAAATTTAGTGAATAATAAATTGGGTAACTACTGAAGTCGAAATACCCCAACGCCCAAAGGTATTTTTTATATTATTTATCTTTTCTTATAAACACATTATTATTATTAATATTATTATTATTATTATTTTAAAAGCCATGAGTGTCATGATTTTAGAATACATACAAAATTTAACACACACACATATATATATATATTAAGTTGCATATTTAAAATATTATTTTAATGACAAAAATTATCTTGACAAAAAAAAAAAAAAAAAAAACTGTACACTAAATAAAAATATTCAGCTTGATACATTGCGGCAAAACATTTTTATTTATTTATTTATTTATTGACAAAATGTAATATTTACAAATAATTCATGAAAGACCTAAAAATCAACTATAGTATGTTTCCTTGCAATATATAAGTAAACATATCCAGAGGAAATTATTAATAAATGTAGAATATATCATTATTTTTTAGCGGAAGTTTGTTTTTGTTTATCCATTCTGTTAATTTATTTTTTACGACGTATTTATTAGTTCATTTTTTTACATAAATATCCTTTTTTGAATGTTTTTATAAGTTTACATACTTATATAAATAACGATGTATTTCCCTTGTGTCTAATTATTATTATTATTATTATTATTATTATTTTGTATTCTGAATTGTAATAGCTGCTATTTTATTTTATTTTATTTTTATTTTTTATCGTGATAAAATTTAGGCTAAGCTACTTTTTCTCTTTAATAGTACCTCTTAATATGCTGGCATTTTAAATACTACTCTAATGAAATTTAATAACATATATATATATATATATATATATATATATATATATATATCGTTTTTCTGAAACAAATTTACACACACACACACACACACACACACATATATATATATATACAACAGAGTAAAATATTTGCTTTCATTGCTTTTTTAAAATATCAAACAAATTATAATCATTAAAAATATGTCTTAAGAATACATATATACATATGTTTGAATTAGATATACAGTTTTCCGAAATCTTGCATATGCTGATAGAAATGCAAGTTTCCGGATCTCTGAAAATTTCTATTTTTCAGCATCGAGTATTCCAATTTTCAGTTCATGAATATCCTGTTTTTTTTTTTTTTTTTTTTTTTTTTTACGGAACTCTTTGGCAGTTTTAACCTTTCTCTTTTCTCTAAAATGTTGACTGTTAATATTTCATAGTTTTTGCAAATTATCTCATCATTAGGCTTATGTGTTATGTTAGTGTCATTTCTCTTCTGCGTAAGTACTTTCACACGTTTTTACTAATCATTGGTACTCAAAATAAATTATCACCGTGACAAATTTAATCGAAATAAATCTAAATTTAATTTTATGTTGGTACCTTCATCTATCTTTTGTCTGCTGAGTGTTACAATGGTAGTAAATTATTCAAATAATACATATATATATATATAAACGTGCACATTATATTTATTTAGAAAATATGTTTGAATTTCTTTTGTTTATTTCAAATATAAAGTAAGATATGTTATAAATATTTGTTACATTTAATGATTTATCCCCATATATATCGTAATTTTCTTAAAGGAATTTATGGTTGTTTTATTTTCTAGGATGCCTTAAAATTTCATGTTATTTTTGAATAATAAAGATATATATATCGATAAGTACCATATTAAAATCACATTTTTTATATGTTAATACAGTTCACAAGAAAACAAAAATATACCAAAACATAATTTAATGCTCATGTATAATCCAGAGTAAAATTTACGTTTATAGATATCCATCACAGAGATTTTTCAAAAATAAATAAATACTGAATATTGCATTACATTATCGAATTTTACAAAAAAAAAAAAAAAAAAAAAAAAAGAACAAAACACATTATTCTTCCTTTACATTGACACATTGATAAGAATGATGTAACTTTAGAGCGAAATATTTTTATTATGAAAAATGCGAAGGTTTAAGCGGAAGAAAAGTGGCAATCTCTCAAAGCGGCTCGAATCATATTCTGTTCCTTTATCACTATAATTTTTTATACATGTATATTGTATCGTTTTTTTTTTTTTTTTTTTATTTAATCTGTGTTAAGGAAAATAATAAGGTTTAGTCAAAAACATATTTCTTTTTCATGTTCTATGTAACCGATATGTTTTAAAAATCGTTAAAAAATTGATTGCAGTGGATGCCGGTTGAATATCTAAATAACTCACACTTAACTGCATTTTACACTTTACACGTTAACGTACTTTATATATATATATACGCACACGCACACACACACACACATATATATAGGAATAATTTAACAAACGAAATGAAATAAAATTCTTGCAAATTAACTGTTACGTCTTAACTTTTAACCGAATGTTTCAGTGTTTACCTCTTTCGATCTATTTCAGATCTGTTAGATTTCTATTCTGTTAAAGGTGCTTTTCTGTTTGGTGAGAAGTTGGGGGCTAAGGATGGTTATTAGCTAATTGCTACTATTCTTACAGAAACTTCTCTTTAACCCCTTCACGGAAGGACCTCCTCTTCTGTGTTTTTTGGGGTTCTATTTAATTTCATTTGTTAAATTATTCCTATATTCAGGTTTCACATTTCCTTTTGCAGCAATTTTGCTCATTGGTTTGTAAATCTCCTTTTGGTTTTTCTAATCTTTAAACTTTTATTTTAATTTCATATATATAAATATTTGTTTTAAAAGTTTCTTATATATATATATATATATATATATATATATATATATATATATATATATATATGTGCCGGGTATCCAAGATTTGACTGACCTATTTTGACTGTAGATAATGAAAGCATGTTTGAGATAAAAATGCGTCGTTTGGTGCATTTTTATTAGCACAGCAAGATATTTAAAAAAAATATATTTTGTTAAAATAAGTTACAAATATCGTCAGGATTAAATAACTAAATAACTCACAGTTTATTGCATATGCACTTTCACTTTAACTCTTTTCTTTTACTGCAAGCACGCCTTTTATCTTGGTATGGATTCGCTTAAGAAATATTTATTGGAAACTATATATTCTTTCTCTTTTTACACATTGGCTACATTTTTCTGTACTCATTGACTACATATTTCTTTTCTTATTGACTGCATATATTAGCACAGACTACAGACTAGTAACCTATATATTCCCCACCAATCCACCAATTCATTCACAAAATCGACATTCCACTTCCACCTAAGACTACTATATAACAGGCTGAATCGTTCGCCGCCATTTGTCCGTCAAGTCTGTCATTGCTAAAACTAATACTATTGTATATGACTATTATATGAGATTATATAAGACTATTATATAATAGTCTTAGGTTTGGCAGTGACGAACTATCATATAAGATTATTATATGAGACTATATAAGACTATTATATATTAATGTTAAGTTTAGCAATGACTGACTTGACGTACAAATGGCGGCGAATGATTCAGCCTGTTATATAGTAGTCTTACTTCCACTAAAGCAGGTTTCCTCCATCTTCCCTTGTCACAGAATTTCTGTATTGATAGTTGCCAAGAAAGCAATTATCGTCAAAAGAAGGCGCCCATTCACCTCAAAACACTAGCGATGTTCGCGGAATTTTCCTCTACAGCCAGTATAGGAAATCTTTCATATACTTCCTATCACTACTCAGTGCTATTACTGAAGTAGATAACCTGCAGTGTCCTCTCCCGATAAAATTTTAAACTAACCTTAAAATATACATTTTTCATTTCTATTTTCTCTAATAACAATGCAAAAAGTAGCACATTTGTATACCAAACCATGTTTTCATTATTTGCTTTTAAAATGTGTCATTCATTTATTAGACAGCCGATGTGTTAAGCTTTAATTAAGTTTTACCTGACAATGATTTAATACTATACTTAATTAGACTGACATGATTTAAATTTTAAAATTCTTTAAGTGATATTTTCACTCATTTATTTTAGGATATAAATAATAACCGAGAGTAATAAACGAGTAATTTCAGAGCTAAAAGAAGTGCAGGTTTTTCTTAATGTTTTAAAAGAATACAAATATTTGACTGCTCCTAAATGATAACGGAAACACGAAAGCAAACATTTTCCTAGGTTATGATCTCAGAAACGTGAAGCATTATTGTTCAATTAGAAAGAATGATTTGTAATAATTAGTAGATTATTGTACATTTTATAGTAATTATGTAATTTGTCAAACGTTTAATCTGAAATAGCGATTTACGTTACTATTTCCCAATTTAACAATCATAGAAATTAAATATTCATTTATATTGATTGAAGTATTTTACAAGAATTATTTGTAATTGTGCTTGTGTGTGTGAATTATCAAAAATATAAAAGCACTTTAATAATCTTGTAGTTTGAGATATTGTAGCAGTGAAGACAAGCGAAAAAAGATATTTAAAGAACTTAAAAGTGAATGTTTACATATTACATTAAACATAAATATATCACATTAAGAAAGAGAATTTTTACTAAATATTTATTTTTCATGTCATTTTACTTTTGTTTCACTATTGTAAAATTATTAAACTTTCTTTTTCAATCGTTTTATGAAACTTTTTTACGAACGGGACTGGACGAAATTTGATGCTATGTTCACTCATAGTTAAACCCATAGATTTAAAGCCGTTTCAGTACTAAGTATTGGACAATTGGTGCTTATAATCTGGGATTCATATTAAGGGCTTTTGCGGAAATATGCCACCAAATTTTTAATTCTTCGAGGGTGTGGGATGGTCTCCCTGCTTCGGTAACCTCCATAGTAAATGGAAATCGAACCCGAAACATTCAGTTCAGTTTTCAGTAAACAAAAGCTCTATACTTTACAGAAAAATTCTTGATTTAAATAATTCATTCATAATTGCTAAGATCATCCCTTTTCACCTTTCATTTTTAATGCACAAAATTGTATATATATACAAAATACAGAATTAAAAAAAATACAGAAACAAAGTATTTTCAGACACCACGAGGGCAGTTTAATCAATGTGATATGTTTTATAATAAGTACAAAACTATGAATGAACACCATAATGTATAAGAACTCGCAATTATTGTTTCAGGTCGAAAGAAGGCATGACCCTTCGTCAGGCGATCAAAGTAGGCACTAGTGCTTCAAACAAAGCGGCAACATTCTATATTGCTTATTCAAAGTTTTGTACTTATTACTTTTAAACACAAGTTCTGTGGTGCTTTTGAAAACATAATTTAATATGTCTTATCTTCATCGGTGAAGGAAAAGCTATAACAAGGAAACTATCCCTAATTCTAAATTACGATTTCCTGGGGAAAGAAAGAAAAGAAAAATACAGACATTAGTTTAAATTATATTTAATTCATTTGTAAATGTTTAGTTTCTAAATCTCAATAAGAGGATCACAAAAGAAATGTTAAATACAGAGGCTGTTCGCACATTTTTTAGACGATTTTGATGGAGTGTACTGAAGCAATTTCACTCATATTTCGAGTTTTATTTGTTCAGTTTGATAGCCCTTGTTCTTATCTAACATTCTACATCATAATTTCTATGATAATAATGCTTTTTATAATATCGGAAGAGGTATATTTTTCTACTCCTCTTGAACGGCTTTCCAGAGTCCACAAAGCGTTGTAGGTTGGTGTTTGGATAATGTTGATTTTAAGAGTCGAAAAACACAAAACTCCAACAGTGATACATCAGAAGATTTAGCAGGAATGTCAGTGAAGGGTATGGTTTTAATTCCCGTTTTTTGTTCCATTTTTTTTTCTAGAAAAGCAATTGCGGATTGTGATGTGTGGCTGCTTGTTTTGTCTTGATACAGTTCAACGGATTGATAGCATTGTGGATAAAGATCTGGATTTTCATTTTTAAAAATTGGAATTAAAATATGTTTTTGAGAGTATTTAGAGTTGATTTTGACATTTTTGTCACATTTTTTTGCTTTTATCTTGCGCTTGTATGAAAAACCAGTGGCAATCATAAATTCTTTAGAAAAACTTTCTTTTGATGCTTTGAGCCATGTAGCAAATTTTTTTCTCCACTTTTGTGATAATAAATTGACTTTTTTTTTTTCATTGCAACCACTTAAATAGACCCAAGATTCATCTGTTGTTGCAACATCTTTCCATTTTTCTCCTGATAAATGCTTTTCATAAAGATTTCACTAAAAAACTATCTTTGGAAAGAGCGAAAACCTATCCTTCCATTCACTGCCATTTTAAAAGCGCATTTTTGCATCTAAACAAAAATTCTAAATATCAGAAGATAAATAAAACTTCTAAAAATATAACTGTTGTGAAAATAAAATTCTCCATGCAAACGATTTTTTCTTACTGCGAAATAAAATCGTCTAAAAAATGTGCGAACAGCCTCTGTATTACGTTTCTAATGCCAGATATTTGTTTTACCGTCATTACCACATTTCCGCAAAGTTTACTACTGTAAGTAGCTATGCAACAGTCATAAATCTTGACGTTTCCTACTTCTTTTTATTTAAATTTTTTACTTCGTAAAAATGTTCCATGAAATTTCTGAGAAAGATCACACAGAGAATTGTTTCTAAGTGAAACTATTGGATAAATAAGCATTTCGCGATCGTTTTTAATCGTTTTTTTATAAAGATTTAAATGATTTAATCGTTTTTTTATAAAGAAAAATAAATAGAAGTAAGTTAGGAATTTAACAAATTCTATTACGTGGAATATATTACATACTAATAAGTATTCGGACAGCTTCGATTTCACCCATTTTGTCAAATACCTAGAAAAGTTCTTTTAGTATCATCTTGAAACTTTGATCGCGTGAATAACACGTTATACCTCATATATTTCATTAAAAGTTGTACCATAAAATGAAAAAGGGGACCAATAAACAATTAAACCAAAATCAAAATGTTTCGGATCAACCTGTGAAAAATAATGCTTGCAATGCATTTTGGTTGAACCATGAGATTAAAAGGAATTTGTTCATTATCTGTATAAATTTTTAAGCGGCTACAATGTATATTCATTGTATTCATCGATTTTTTTTTAAATATTGCAAGAAAAAAAATCCACTTCTTCAATTATAACACGTGTAGGGCCATATTCACCAACTTCTTAACACTCGGATTAAACCTCGGATCAGCGGTAATCGCTGGATTATCGGAAAATTGGTATTCGCCAACGAAAATCCGCAGTACACTGGCAACTTTAACACTTCGTTTTTTATCCTCGAATATCGGTGGATTCACAGAGATAATTCTCGGATCTTTTCGTAACGCATGCGCACTCCGCAGCTCAGCTTCGTAACCAAATAACAAACATGGCTGACGTTGACGATATATTCTCACTAGATGATATTGAAAGATTAGAACTACTGGAAACATTTGAAAGAAGGAAAAGGACGGTGCATTAAATTAGAGTAAATGATTTGGATTCTTTGGATAATGTGGTATTTCGATATCGCTATCGATTAAATAAAGATTCCGTGGAATTTCTAATACGAATGTTAGATAATAGACTGTCATATGCCACAGAAAAGAATAATGCATTAACTTCGGAAGAAAAAAAATAATACCTTTAAGATTCTCTTAATCATAACAATCAAAATTTTAAATCGTAGCGTAAACAGTTGTCGTCTGCGTGATTATTCTTTTTAAAAATGTTCTAGAGTAAAACTGATTCTTAATCCGTGCGTAAACAAAAGCGAAGTAAACAAGAGTATCGGTGTTGCCAGTTTACTTTCTACCCTTTCTAATCTTCTAATCCGATTGATTAGTTAAATGAAGCCGAATGGTGAATAAAAGCTATCTTCGTTCTTGGCCAATCAAAAGGAAGTTTTTATTTATCTTCCAGTTAATCCATAGATCACGTAATCGGCTGATGGTGAATACCGTAGAAATTTAATCCAGTGTTAGCTTTGATTCTCGGATTTGCTGATCCATGGTTTAATCCTGGATCAACGAAGTTTGGTGAATACGGCCCGTAGAGTATTAGACCCAGAGCAAAGACATTTACAGAAAATTTGGCATACTTCATCAGAAAGATTGCAAAAATGTTAAATATGTGGCGAGATATGAGCATTTTTACTAAATAATTTTTATCTACGCATGGGCTAGCATTTAAAAAAATTCATTTGCGTAATTTAACAGCCAAATATATTGAGCAACTTATATGAAAACCCCAAACAAATATCCTGGAAATTTCAAGAGTTATGATAGGTAGAAAGAACACAATTTTAGTTCTCTCAAAATAAAAGCTAAACTGCATGGGGTTTTACTCACTTTTTTATTTTAATTCAATCAATGCCCAATGGTAGTACAGTGTTCGCTGATTGAAAACAATAAGTATTGATAAAAAAACCTATCAGCTTCTTTTTTTTTTTTTTTTTTCTTTTGAGAAGAACTGAAATTCTGTTCATCCTATGTATCATAAGTATTTAAATTTACACGATGTATTTTTGGGGCTTTCCTATAAGTAGCTCAATACATTTGCCTATTAAATTTTGTAAATGAAATTTTTAAAAGCTAGTGCAAGCGTGAATAAAAAATTACTTATTAAAAATGTTCGTATTTTGTAAGATATTTAAAATTTTTGCATTCTAATTGCAGTATGCTTGGTCTAATACACTACGTATTATAATTAAAAAAGTGGATTATTTTTCAATCTTAAAAATATATATATATATATATATACATACATACATATATATATATATATCTCCATGGATGTATGTTGTAGTCTCTTAAAAATTTATACAGATACTAAAACATTTTCAGATATACAGATAGTCACTTGGCATTTTCTTTTGCAGTTAACTAAATCTCAAAAATATATTTTTATGGTTTTAACCTTATAAATTATTTATTTTCATTAAAGAATTTAAATTATAGTAATTTAAATTAAAATGTCCTTTCACATAACGAATATATATTTTAAATAATGCTGCAGTATAAATGATGAGTCCATCTAATAAATACTTTACGGGATGAATTTTGTCACAAAAAAAAAAAAAAAAAAAAAAAAAAAAAAAGAAATAAATGATAAACAAATTAAGAAAAAAATGAAACATCATGGTACGTATACAAAGTGACGGGTTTTCTGAAGAATTTTAATAAATACTCCGTTTCAAAATGACTGTTTCATATGTAATGAATAAAAAAATAAATAAATAAATAAAAAAGATTGACTCTACTCATCATTCTGGACATTTCGTACGTAATGAACTGTTTTTTAAATAAGTGAAAAAATTGCCTAATAAGCAAAAAGAAAAACCATAATAGGGATTTGTGTAGTTTTCTCCAAACTGCATCAGTAGATCGTTTCTTTTCTGCATCCCCTTCGTAGGAGCTATAAATAGTAAGCTCACAATATTAAAAATTTATTTTATTTTATTTTATTTATTTATTTATTTATTTTTATGTTTTATACAATTTAACATTACTAAAGCGAATTTAAAAATGTTTTAGCCGTTAGACCACAATGTATGAAAATTCTATATTTTTTTAGCTCGAAAAAGAAAAATTAAATTAAACTCTTATGTAAATCATTGGATAGCAATCTATAGTACGCCGAACAATTTAAATATTGTTCAATAGTGCTGTTTACAGGCAACTGTATTTTAATTACATCTAATCTCCTGTCAAAATTAGTACAGAATATTTTTGTGCCCGTGTAAAAATAAATAAATAAAATAAATAAATAAAATAATATAAAATATAAATAAATAAATAATAATAATAATTGAACACTCTATTTATCAAATTCTATAAATTTCATGCGACGGTGTCCTATAGCATGCCTACAACTGTTAGTGCAATCGAATAAGATGATGCTATCACGCTTTCAATTATTTTAGTCCATAATCTACAGTTTCAAGATATTTTTTATGCCCTTGTAAAATATTTATAAGTCATACACTCACTAAAATCTATACAATCCGCGCAATAACGAATTTTAATGTACCTACTAATTTTCAGCTGAATCAAAATAAGCGATCAGATGTTATCTTATTAACTTACTCACATACAGACATGTACGTCAATGTAACAATGAACTCAGGCGATCACAAAACATGTAAATACATTGAAACGTTATACCTTTTTTTTTTTTTATGATTGTAGCAATTTCTTTACATATTATATGTTTGTAAAGTAAAAATATACTTTATGATAACATCTAGAACTATTAAACAAATTCTCTAACAGTTTAGGGAGAATTATCTAATTTTGTTTTTAGGAAAAGTGTGTTTGATTATCTTCAGCAAAGAATAAACACCCTATTAATTCAAAGAATCTGCTAACTTTTGACACTTTCTATAACGAATCTTAAAAAGTCAAAATGAAAGTCATCAATCACATTTTTTTTTGCATGTAAAGAATATTTTAATCATGCTATCATTAAGAGTTTTGCTACTGAAAAAATGATGTTTTGAATTTATCACTGTCATTTTTTGTAACATGTCTTTGCAATTCTTAATGAACCTCATTAGTTACCAATAAAACTAGAAGATTTTTTTTTAAAAAGTGGAATAATAATAATAATAGTAAATAAATAAATAAATAATACAATTTTTATTAATTCATTTGTTTTGATGTCCATATAGTCTTAAATGTGCAACCTTCGCTTACATAAATATTATAACAATTTGTGCATATATCTACTTAATGTTCATCGTTAAGGAAGTGGAAATGTAGAGTCTTTGCCACTTGATCTTTTCTCAGAACATTGATTATACGGGTCGACATGTAAAATTTTGATTTTATAATTTTGACTGATCTTTATATTTTTTGGTGTGCTGAAACCGAAAATGAAGCCAGTTTTTTCCTAATCATGTATAGATATTTGTCAATACAGGGTGCCTAACTATACAATTTTTTCCATACTCTTCCACCAATATAATTATGTGGTAAGTTTTATAGTATGTTTCCATGATTAATTAATCATGGACACTTATTGTTGTAATAGCACAGCACTAGTGTGACATAAAACCGTATCAACCAATCAACCAACCTACTGTTATGATGGTACATGTAGGAAATTGTGTCGGTAAACACCGTGTATTGACAAAAATCTGTACGTGATAGAGAAAATGGGCTGCAGTTTCGGTTTCAGTACATCGAAAAACATAAAGGTCAGCTGAAATCAACAAATCAAATTTTGTCAACTTCAATTTTGTCGACCTGTGTTATCTGAATGATTTTCATACAGATATAGTTAAATAAGAAATAATCAACCATTCTTTTCTTTTCTATGTATTACCGTCATAGAGAAATATATTAATTTATTTTTCCTATAACGTATTGGACTGTTTTCTAAAAGTTATGCCACCACATGTTTTCCCTCTTTGTCCTTTTGCGCAGAGCGTTAAATTTAGATTAATATATACGTTGTGAAATAAATAAATGTATTGTATAAAACTTTTACAAAGGTAATATTTTTTTAATTGCTCTTAGTAGCTTATCATTATATTTTCATGAAAATCAAAACTTCAATAAAGAAAGAAAATGAGTAATTTTAAAAAGAATATTCTATAAAAAATAGCATTGAGAATTCAATTTAATTTAGAATAAATAGATTTATTTAAATGTTAAATTGAAATCACGGCTTTTTTTTTTAATTTCCCTTTTATCTTCATTCCAAAACCGATTTTTTGAGAACACGTGTATGACCACATTAATTTTACATGGAAATTTTTTCAATTTTAAAATGTTGTTCATTTTTAGAATTAAAATAATCTAAACAAACAAACAAACATATTAATCTAATAAACAAACAAAATAAAAGGCAAAGCAAATTAAAGAAAAATGAAAAAAAAAAATAATAATAATAATAGTGAGTTTACAAAAGTTACAATATTTTTCACTAAAAAAAAAAAAAAAAAAAATCTTAAATGTAAATTAACTCTTTAAATTACAAACCTATTTTTTTTTTACAAATTGCTTCGAATACGTTAGTTTACGTACAATAACAATATATTCTTGATTGTTATATTTTATTTATTTTAAAATTCCTACACGGTGGCCATTTTCCAGGGCGTATTTCATGGATAAGAAATTCCCGCATTTATTGCTAACACTATTTTTATACAGTAATCTCTATCCTAGTTGATGGCGGCATATTATTTATAAAATACTGTAATGTTTTCTGTATAAAGATAGGGTAGCAAAAAAGACTGAAATTCTTATCCCCAAATGTTTCCTAAAATAGGGTGGAAATTTCGAACTATGGTGTTAGCTGTTAAATATATTTAGTTATACATATTTAATATATACATTTAGTTATGTATTTAATTTACATATTTTGTTCATGTATTTAATTTATTACCAAATTGAGAGTAAGGTATAGTGTTTAAATATTTATTTTTGGTACAATGTTTTGTGTTTTGTACACAGAAATAATCGAGAAAACCATTTTAATCAATAATAATTTTAATATTCATTTTGAACTGAATAAATTTCAATTAAGAAATGTAAAAGAACGTTTTTTGATGGTCACAGCATGTTATTTTTTTTTTCTTTACAATAACAATAAATATATATATTTACAACAAAGTCTACCGCATTACCTAAGACAAATAAAAATATAAATATGCAAATTGATTAATTTGAATAGCAATTAACCCTTTAATTCAAGATAATACGTTCGCAGCCCATGTTTTAAAAATGTTTTTATATTTTAAAACAGAAACATTAATGATAAAATATTTATAAAATTTGCATGTCGCATTTATTAGATTTCTGTAAAAATGCACTGGAATTTCATGTATATACAGTTATTCATAACTGCAATAATTTAATAGCTTAAATCTAATAAAGTGCTACAAATATAACAAATTTTAATTATCCATTGCTAATTATATAATTTTGTAATTAAAATATTGTAAGAGATTTATACTTTCATATAAATTTAAATTTCGTTTATTTACTCACAGTAACAATTATTTTAACCAGTTATTATGTTAGACGACAAACTATTGGCTTCGTAAACTTATAATGGAAATAAATAATTTAAATTTCCGAATATGAATCCCAAATGCATGCTTTGAATTTCAGAATTGCGTGAGAAATGAAATATTCCAAGTTCTGAATTTGTCACCAAATAATTAATTTCTCCAATGCACTGTTATTGTGAAACTTTGATTGAGATTCCATTTGCAATGAAACATAAAGTTAGAATAGTTGAATTTCATGGTGACTATTCAAAACGAATTCTTCAGAGAGAGAGAGTTATGTGTGTATTATTCAGAACCAATAAATATAACGCAAGCTGTATGAAGCTAATTAACATATTTATACTTCATGCGGACAGTAAGCAATATTTCCTATTTTATGAAATATTGATTATAATTTATTTACGTAACTTGGTTAAATTAGGATTATTTTAAGATGCATAATAAATGCTAACTAAAAAAAAAAAAAAAAAAATCATAATATTGCTCTTTCAAGTTTTTATATCGGAGATCATACAAATCAGCCAGGTTTTTTTTTTTTTCTTTTTTTTTTTTTTTTCGTCTGTTAAGATAAATGAAAAACAATGCTATTTTTTTTAATTATAAGTTTCTTTAATAGCGAAAATTGATATTTAAAATTAATAGTGATACGCCCAGAAAAATTGTAAAGAATACATATACATTGTATATACAAAATATAACTTATCTCAAGCAAAACAATGCATGTTAGTATATTATTCATTTAAAGACTATCAGAAAATTAAAGCATGTTGTTTATTTTATCTTAAGTTAGATTATGTAAAAAAGGAAAATAAAAGAAAAGAAAGAAAGAAAAAAGGGAAAAAATGTATTATTCGGAACCAATAAATATAACCCAAGCTGTATGATGCTAATTAACATATTTGTGCTGCATGCGGTCAATAAGCAAAATTTCCTATTTTAAAAAGACATATGAATTGTTGATTATATATATATATATATATGTATGAATATGTATCAATATATATATATGTATCAATATATGAATAAACATCATAAAATGCAATAAACTCGCAACAATTGTTTCGGGTTGAAAAAACACACGACCCTTCATCAGGCGAATAAAGTAAGCACGAGTGTTACAGTGTTAAACTTTGGGATACAGTGCATAATATTACCCATTCGCATGCGACAAAACATTATGTGGCTCAGAATAAAATTGAATATAACTCAGAATATAACTGACAACTCAGATTAGATTAGTTTCTGGGCAGCATAAATAAATAATATGCAAATTAAATAGCTTATAATATTTCCTAAATATTTTTATCTGCTTTTTATGTTCAGTAGTGACATAAAATATTCACTCAAATGTTAATTATGTGATTTAATAAAAATTTCGCAGTTACGTATCAATAATAATTGAAATGTTTCTATAAACATGTAAAAAAAAATGCATTTAATGGATACATCAGTTGATATAGGTAATTCAACTACTTTTAGTGTTGAAAGAAAAAAAAAAAAACACTGTTAGATGAGTTTTAACTGCGTTGTAACATGTGAAAAGAAATGCCTTTTTCTTAATGCAGTGTACTGTGTTAAATGTTTTTTAATTACTACATAGTGTAACAATTTTAAAAATCAGTTGCAAGAAATATACATTATTTTTTATAGATTATTAATTTAAATATTTTATTGCACATAAATAATAAAAAAATCCTGCAAAAAATTGTCACTAAAAATCTCTTTATTAATCTAGAATTAAAATTTTCATTTCTATTTAAATAATAATAATATTAATAATAACAATTTATTGTAGGTAAAAAGCCCGTTAAATTAAAAATATGTTTTATATTATATTATTGTCATTATAATGGTCATTGTTTACTTTTAAAATACATTTAAAGAACTATAAATCTATTTACAATTTCTAAAACGGGACAGATTTGAGAATGCTACATTTTGTTGTTGCTTTCATACTGCAATTGTGTCTAATTTTTTTACGTGTTAAAATATGTTAATTAACATTTTCTACACGAAACAACTGTTATGTACTTTTCTAGCTTATGCATTTTGTTACTTTCTTCCTTTTTCGATTCTTTTTACAGCAATCCATAATCCATTTAATTACTGTATTTTTTTCTAACTCAAATGCATTATGTAGATTATACAGTGAAACGTGAATAATTCGAACTTGTTTAATTCGAAATTCTGGATAATTCGAATATTTTACTCGGTCCCTTGAATTTTGTATTAAAATAATGTTAAAAAATCATGGATAATTCGAAATTCTGGATAATTCGAATATTTTACTCGGTCCCTTGAATTTTGTATTAAAATAATGTTAAAAAATCATGTTAATTCGAAATCTATTTTGGATAATTCGAATTTTTCATATGATTACCTTTAAAATATTACAGTAAAATTTGTTACCGAGATTTTTCTCAGCTAAAGTGCATTATTTTTTTAACAGTCTTTCAAAGGAAGGATGAGGAAAATACAAGAGTATTTCTTACCTAGTGCATCAGAAGAAAATATTGTCCATATACATGAACTTCGAGGTTTTTTTTATTTGAAAAAAATGTCTAATGTAGAAGATTGTGTTTTTGTATCAATTGATAGGTTGAAGTCATATGCTATGACACAAAGATTGTACTTAAAGAAGCAATCAAAAATATCTGACAATTTCTTAAAAAGTGTTAAATAATTAAGCTCGTAAAAAAAATATTGATTTTAATGGGGGGGTGGGGATGTAGCAGTATTCTTAGATATTTATGTGTTAAATCTTTGATCGTAGAGTTTTATTTTTTTCAATTTATCTCTTCGTTTTGACAAAATAGTATATGTAATTCGAAGTTTTGAATATTTCGAATTTTTCTCTGGTCCCTTCAGCTTCGAATTATCCAAGTTCTACTGTATATGTTTGGAATATCTTAAAAAGAAAAAAATAACAGTTCTGTTTTTTTTTTTTTTTTTTTTTTGAGTAAAATATCTAAAAAATGTCAGTTGAAAATATGCGTAAAGCCTATACATAAGTTTTTATATTTGTACCATTACATATTTTTTTATTTACTAAATTGTAAATTTGGTGGCCCTTGCATGGACTAGAAAATTCTCATTTATCTATCTATCTATGTATCTACCTATATATAAATATATACACACACACCCAAAATCGGCATGTGTAATCAAACATATATCGATTAAATCTTTTATAGAAATTTTGTCAAGGCATTCCATTTCTGCATGTGCTTGTGCACTATAAGTTCTTCTCTTTGGCAAATTTTACTCCTTATTTGTGTAATGGTACATTTGAAGCATTTAAGCAATGATGAGGAAATTTTCAACATATTAACCGTCTCATTGCCGCTGGCGTATAGATCCGGTCACTGACCTGTTATTTTTTCCACAATACACTCGCAATTCAAAACTATATATTTATGAACTTTTAGAATGTTTTTAAAGTTTGAAGGTCTTAGATAACAGTCATAAGTATTATACGCATGTACAAAGTTGCATTTTTAATCTCAAGTTCAAACAAGCATTATTTTAGTACATTACAAAAGTTTGAAGTGAAACCAACATTAGAATTATGCCCTTTTCAAATTCTTTCAGATTGTTAATGTTATATAAAACATACAAATAAGTACGAAAATATTTGAATATTTAAATGCAAATTAAAGAGAATTCAGTAATTTGTTTATTTGATTGTTGTTTGTTTAACCTTTTCACTGGCCACAGTAGTGTGTGGAACGCTAAATTTCCCCCGAGTTATCTCGGGATAGCCACACGGAACCTTTTAAGAATGATTTTTTAAAGGCGTGCAACATTTTTTGTTTTAGATATCTGAAGAGTGCATGCTATATTTAAATATTTTAATGCATAATAGCGAGTCTCAAACCATTATTACTATACTCAACTACACATAACTTATTAAAAAATATCACTTTATTTGTTTATGTTAATGTAAATATCCAATTAACTTAATGGAATTCGAAAACATATAATTGAGAAAATTAATTCAAAATTCATTAAAGCGTGTTTACTTAAATTGAAGCTAATGGTATTTATCAGTACATAATAAATTCATCTACAATAATTATTTATAATACTAAATTTATAAATTATTTTTTTAAACATATTCTAATACTATTTCCATATAAGTTTGCGTAAGCAGACTTACAAATAAATGATTTTTGTTGGAAGGACAATTAGAATGTTCCAAGAATTTTACTTAGCCTTTTAAATGAAAATGGTGAGAAATGTTTGCTTACAAGTAATTCATTTTATCAAAATGAATATAATTGTCAAAGATTAATTGAGATGCATGAGCAATTAATGCTTTGAGAGGGAAAATTTTGCATATGGAAAATTTCCTGATATACACTCGAAAGGGATATTTGAAAGTGCATAGTTGCTTAATTAATATAACATGAGAAATGTTTAAAAGACATGAAACAGGTATGCGTGATATTTATTAATTTTTTTAAAATAGTCATGCCATTATGTGGTATGTATATGTATTTTGGTCATATTTGTTTTAAGTCATATTTATTTATTTATTTATTTTTTTTTTGAGAGATTATCTTTTAATTCTTATAAAGAATTAGTTTATAATATTATGATAAGGAATACATATTACGTTTTTCTTCTTAATAAACACATAAAAGAAATAAAAGAGAGAAAGAAATCAAATAAACACAAGGGAATCTGCAAAGTCTTAAATGATAAGGGGAATTGGTATAGCAGACCGCTGTTTCGGTAGCAATTAGTGCACTGTCATCTATATATATAAAATCGTTCTTCCTGAGTGAGTGAGTGAGAGGGTGATTCATCATCGCCCAGATCAAACCCCTGGATCTAGAAGTATGAAATGTCGTGACAATGTTCTTTCTATCACGTAGGCATCCACTAAGAAGCGATTTTACAAAATTCACTTCCCAAGGGGGGGGGGGACTATGGGGTAAAAACAAATAGAAATATAGTTAGGGCGTTCAAAATTAATACAGATAGGTGTTAGAGGTCTGCAAGTCGAATGGGGATATTTTCGATTGTGTAAAGTTATTAAGAGGGGCAGGAAGGGGGGAGGGGAGAGGGGATGCTTCAAAATTCTCATTTATCTATCTGTGTATCTATCTGTGTATCTATTTATATATATTTATCTTCATATGTATGTATATATATATATATATATATATGTGTGTGTGTGTGTGTGTGTGTGTGTGCTGGTATTGACATGTATCTATTGAATGCTGAAATATTAAGGTTCATGTTTATAAAGATATCTATCATTTATATATATAGATATAGATATAGATATAGATATAGATAGAGATAGAGATAGAGATATATACACTCACACACACATAATCGACATGTGTATTCAAACATATATCGATTAAACCTTTTATAGAAATTTTGTGAAAACATTCCATTTCTGCGTGTTCTTGTGCATTATAGTTTCTTCTTAGTGGCAATTTTTTTTCCTTATTTGTATAGAGATACATTTCAAGAAGTTAACTTTTTCAGGGGCGGTGGTTACATAGTGCAATTACAAATTTTAATTCAAAATTGCAAAAATTGCCCCCGGAAACTTTTTATAAAATTTCTGTTTTAAAATTCAGAAGAATAACTTCATTAATTTCTTGACTTTTAATATTGTTGGTGATTTCTGGTGACTGTTGGATTTAAATGATGAAACTTTACTTGCTCCTGAAAGGGTTAAGCAATGAGGAGAGAATTTGCAATATAATAGCCAGTTGAATGCCACTGACGGATATATTCGGTCACTGAGCTGTTCTTTTTTCCACAATACACTCATAATTCAAA
This sequence comes from Salticus scenicus, assembly GCA_963930645.1. Taxonomy (NCBI): domain Eukaryota; kingdom Metazoa; phylum Arthropoda; class Arachnida; order Araneae; family Salticidae; genus Salticus; species Salticus scenicus. The sequence continues at coordinate 240,453,821 of OZ005656.1, forward strand.
ACTATATAACTATGAATTTTTAGATTGTTTTTAAAGTTTTAAGGCCTTAAATAACTCTCATAAAGAATATAATCATGCACATATTTGCAGTTTTTGTAATTTGTACATAGAACAAATTAGCTTGCCCCTGAAAGGGTGATGAGGGAATTTGCAATACATTAGCCATCTTATTGCCGCTGACGGATATATCCGGTCACCGAACTGTTCTTTTTTCCACAATACACTCATAATTCAAAACTATATAATTATTAATTTTTAGATTTTTTTTTAAGTTTGAAGGTCTTAAATAGCAATCAGAATGATTATAATCATGTATATAGTTACATTTTTAATCTCAAGTTCAAACAAGCATTATTTTATAACATTGCAAAATTGTGAAGTGAAAATAACATTACAATTTTGCTCTTTTCATAGGCGCTCAGATACTGTTGTGTAAAATACGCAAATAAGTACGAAATTATTTGAATATTTAAATGCAAATTAATGAGTATTCAGTAATTTGTTTGTTTGTTTGTTTTTTCTTTGAAGAAAAATTATTACACGGAATCTTTTAAGATTTTTTTTTTTTTTTTTTTTTTTAAGGCCACACAACATTTTTTGTTTTAGATATCTGAAGAGTGCATGTGTGTATTTAAATATTTTAATGCCTAATATTGAGTCTCAAACCACTATCACAACACATAACTTATTAAAAAATATCACTTTATTTGTTTATGTGGATGAAAATATCCAATTAATTTAATAAATTTCAAATACATATAATTGAGAAAATTAATTCAAAAATCATTAATGTGTGTCTACTTAAATTGAAGCTAATGGTATTTACCACTACATAATAAAGCCGATGATAAATTCATCTACAATAAATATTTATAATACTAATTTAACAAATTATTTTTTGAAACACATTTTAATACCATTTCCATATAAGTTTGCGTAAGCAGTCATACAAATAAATGATTTTTGTAGAAAGGACAATTAGAATTTTACAAGAATTTTGCATACCATTTTAAATGAAAATGGTGAGTAATGTTTGCTTACAAGCAATTCATTTTATCAAAATGAATATAATTGTCAGAGATTAATTGAGACGCATAAGCAATTAATGTTTTGAGATGGAAAATTTTGCAAATGGGAAATTTCCTGATATACACTGGAAAGCGATATTTGAAAGTGCAGAGTTGCTTAATTTATATAACATGAGAAATGTTTAAAAGACATGAAACAAGTATGCGTGATATTTATTAAACACTTTAAAATACTGATGTCTTTATGTGGTATGTATGTGTATTTAGGTCATATTTATCTTTTTTTTTTTTTTTTTTTTTTTTTTTTAGAAATTAGCTTATAATACTCATAAAGGATTTCTTTATAATATTATGATAAGGAATACATATTACGTTTTTCTTCTTATTAAACACATAAAATAAGTAAAAGAGAGAAAAAAATCAAATAAACACAAGGAAATCTTTAAAGTCTTAAATGCTAAGGTCTATAATAGAATAGCAGGCAGCTGTTTCTGTAGCAATTAGTGTACTGCCTTTAGTGCATAAAGTAATGAACGGAAAGTGATAATATGTATAAGAAAAAAAATCAGATTCCAACTCACCAATAGAATTAGGCGGAATGCGAGGGATTAGCCAAGAGGAAATTGAGAAACAGTAATTGTGAAAATGCAGAAGAATTTAAGATATTGAGGGTTGAGTTTAAAATTCAGAAATACATTTTTTAATTTCTCTTTGACTAATGCGCTGCATTCCTCTAATTATATTGGATGATTAGGAATTCGATTCCTTTTTTATACATTGCAGCATATAGATTTCATTTCTTTATGCAATGATGACAGTACGCTAAATTCTACCGAAAAAGCTGTTTTTCCTTCCATTATTTTCTGTGATATTCAAGGCGTCGAAGATTTTCCCGTTCCTGTTACCTAGCACCAGTTCTCAATTTTGTATTATGAATTCTAATATTATCAGATATTATGACTTAAATAAATAAATAAATGAAGTCACTTATATTTTAAGTGTAGACACACATCTGCATTCACACATTCTTTACAACTTCAAAGCGATGTTATGCTTATGTATATGATATAAAAATGTCTAAAAAATCAATATGTTCAAATATTTTCGAAACAGTGTAAAAAGAGATTTATTCTAGCAGTTGTTATTATTCCTTTTTTTTCTGTAATTTTTCCCTTTATGTGTTTAAAATTATAGGATACAACCGTTTTTTACTTACTAATTTTTAATGTATTCTTTAAAACTAGTATCGAAGCTTTAGCATCGAAAATCATCCATTTTTTTTAAGTAAGTATTTGAATAAGAAATAAAAAAATTCTAAATTTTCATTTAAAAATGTTCTTAAAATCCTTTTCATCGTTTTCTTTAAAAGACGATGCATATACCTTTATTATAAGTAAATCTAACATTTTTATTAAAATCACACAATCAACTGATTGGAAGAAAATCATATTTATTGATTTTTTTCCGACTGAGTGAAAATATTGCCTGGACCAGTAGTCGAACCCCGGATCTTTGACTTACAAGGTCAAGGCTCTTTTATTAAAATCACACAATCAACTGATTGGAAGAAAATTACATTTATTGAAAAAAATATATTTTTCCGACTGAGTGAAAATAATGCCTGGACCTGGAGTCGAACCCCGGAACTGTGACTTACAAGGCCAAGGCTTTTCAATTGAGCTATCCAGGCCGACAACTGGTCGGCATTACTTACTCAGACAACCTTAAGGCAGTCTTTCTCCCATTGTTTAATGGTGTTTTCCATTACCTGCGGCTTATTTCTGATGAGCTATCTACATGATAGACAAGATGTTTCTGCCTAAAGGTTGTCTGAGTGAGTAATGCCGACCGGTTGTCGGCCTGGATAGCTCAATTGGTAGAGCCTTGACCTTGTAAGTCAAAGATCCGGGGTTCGACTCCCGGTCCAGGCATATTTTCACTCAGTCGAAAAAAAAATATATCTAACATAATTATCAAAAATATTCTTATTTTCAAAATTTTCTATAATTATTCAACACAAATATATTTAAATCTACGGTTGTACAAGCTTCTGTATTAATAAGAATAAATTATTTCTAATGTTAAATTTTACTTTCACATAGAACCATACTTCTTTAAAACATATTTTATAAAATGTTTTACAATAAAAACCAGATTAATTTTTTTACTTGTTTTAAATGTAGTTTACTTCTTTTAATATTTGAAATCAACAATTTTAGTTAATCTCTTTTTTACTTTCTGCACACTACTGTGAGGATAGTATTGTAATCATGTCAAAAATACGAATTTGAGATTTTGATGTTTCTATACGTTTCGAGGTCCTCTGAGTCTATTTTCACTATTTTTGCGATGATGTATGTATGTGTGTGTGTAAGTGTGTATGTATATATGTGTGTATGTGTGTGATTGAACACGCTAGCGTCTAAATGCTTTACTCGATTGAGCTGTAAATTGGTACGCATGTTGTAAATCACCGTAGTAGCAAACCCTATTGTTTTTGATGAATCTAACACTTATAGTTTTACAGGGACACAAAGAAAAAGTCTCTATCATTATGGCCTATGGGACCAAAATCTTAAAAGTGCGATAGCATCTAAACGCCTTATTCAATTGAGCAAAACATTTATACACATATTATAGGTCACAGGTACTCAATTTGTATAGATTTTAGAAAATCTAGCACTTATAGTTTTTTTACAGGGTCACAAAGAAAAATTCTTTATCATTGCGGCCTATGGGACCAAATTTTTAAAAGTGCGATAGCATTTAAATGCCTCATTCAACTGAGCTGAAAGTTTATATGAATATTATAAATCACTGTTGCACTAACTATAAGCATTTTGGTGAATCTAGCATTTATAGGCTTTTACAGGGACACAACGAAAAATTCATTATCATTATGATCTATGGGCTTCAATAGCGTTAAATTAAACATCGTGTAATATATGGAGAAAAATACTCAAACACTCTATTTTGGTTTTTCTCTCTTTTGTTTGCTTAACAACTCCTCTTTCTTTACCTTATTTACAAAACTGTTAATTACTCAATGTTCGGAAAGTCGAGTGGAGTCACTCCTGATTTTTATATTTATTTTACTTTTATCGTGGATACTTTTAGTACAACTATATTGTAATAAGGATTGGTTTTAATAACAACTTTTATTTATCAACTTTTTCTCTCTCTGAGAGTAAATGTGTGTTTTACAATTTTTTTTTATAATCTACACCTGAATAAGTATTTTTCTTATTAATGTATAAAGTAGTTTCTCTCTTTTAAGACTTAACATATCATTTTTATTTTTCAATCAAATATACAAATATATTCCCCTTTCAAAAAAAAAAAATAGTTTTAAAATAAATATATCCTACATTCTGATATTAATAGCTATTACTTTCTAACTATTCATAATTATCCAACTATATTATATATTAATACGTTCATTCCGTTTGATTTGATTCAGCATTAAGCATCTCTTATGTACTTTCTACAATGAATATCATTTTTGAAATTTCAAAAGAAAAAAAAATATTGAAAAATAAACGTAATAATAACGAAAAAAAAAGAAAGACATTGTTTTCATGAAACACTTCAGACACAAAAGAAATAATACTTATTTAAATTGCATTAACTAATTTTCAATTATCTTAAAAAGCTGCTTTTAACGATTTTTTGTAGTATAAATATCCTTTCCTTTCAATGATAATTACGTCATTACGCAAATGACATTGTCAGACACAAGTTTATTACCACAAAGATAGTTATGTCATTTTCAGATTTGGAATAATGGGCATATAGCATTTTGTAATCAATATTCGGAGAGGACAGCAAATTGCGTAATTCCAACTATTTAACAATTATATATTAAGCGCATTAGCGACAGAGCTGTCTGGAGTTAAAGATGAAACACAATATTTTAAATGCATGATTGAGGATTGGAAATGCTAAACAATTGACAAATTAATGAAATATAATCTAAATATTCATTACTAGTCTGTCTTCGCTAGCCTAGCGGTCAATACATTCAAATGTTATTATATTTTTTTTAATCTTTATTATTATCGTTTTATATTTTTCTTAAGGTTTGTTCTTCTAATTTAGCTTTGTGTTTTAACCATAATTTAATTGTTTTTAGCGAGGACGGATTACAGAAAACCACAAAATCGCTAAGTTCTGATACAAAATTACATATATTCTTGTTTCTGTGCATTTCCAAATGTAAAGTTTATTATCTTTTAGACTTTTTTTTTCATTCAAATCACAAATTAAAAAAATCTCAACACATTGTTACAATTGCGACATCATTTTTTTCTGCTAAGTCATTCTTTTTTCCGCAATGTTATTCATTCTTTTGAATTACGGATAGAAATTTATTTTTTTTTATTTCAAAATATTTTTCCAGCTTTGCCATTATTTTTTACCGTTACTCACCTTAAATTTAAGGTTTTATTTTTATTATTATTATGTTTAAAAATTTCAAAACTTGTCGTTTCTAACTTTATTTCTATTATTAATTTTATGTTTCCAAAATGTATGCATAATAATAAATATTGAATGTAAATTTTACTTATTTAGCAATATATAACAATATTACATTTAAAACTATTAATAAGTAATCTTGAATTATATATATATATATATATGTGTGTGTGTGTGTGTGTGTGTGTGTGTGTGTTATGAAAAGGAATTCTAATAACATTAAATAATTTGTAATAACATGTGCTATTAGTTTTTAAATGATTGAAATTATACAATTTAAAAATTCGAATAGATGAAACGTCTTTCCAATATGAGGATCTCATCAAGATTTTTAAAACACATTAATATATCCACGTATGGTTAAACTCCCTAATTGTGATGAAATGGCATTTCTGTTTTTTGAGGAAAATCTATGTAATATATCAGCTGAAATTATGCATAAAGCCAGTGTACGAGTTTTTATATTTATACCATTATATATATATTTTTAATCACTTAATTGTAACTTACTATCTATCTATCTATCTATGTATATATATATATATATATATATATATATATATATATATATATACAAAATTGGCATATAATACATGAAAACATATATCGATTAATCCTTTTGTAAAAAAATTTCTCGAAGCATTCAATTTCTGCATGTGCACTATATATATTTTATCTTGGCAAATGTTACTCCTTATTTGTGCAATGATACGTTTCAAGCATTTAAGTCAATTGTGAAGAAATTGAAGAAATTTGCAATATATTAGTTTTATTTAAAATACACAAACGAGTACGGATTTATTTGAATATATAAATGCAAATTTAAGAATATTCTGTAATTCGTTTTTTCTTTAACGAAAAACTATTACACCTTCACCTTTAAGAATGATTTTTTAAGAGCCCGTATAATTTTTGTTTTAGATATCTAAAGAGTATCTGTTGATATTTAAATATTTCAATGCATAATAGTAAGTTTTAAACTTTTATTACTTACACATATAACTTATTTTTTAAATATCACTTAATTTGATTACGTTAGAGAAGACATTCAATTAACTTAATAGATTTGAGATAAATATAATTAAGAAAATTCATTTAAAATTCATTAAAGTATTTCTATTTAAATTCAAGCTAATGGTATTTACGAATACATGATAAAGGCAATGATAACTTTATCTACAATAAATGTTTATTGTACTGAATTTATAAATCATTTTTTCAAACATATTCTAATACTCTTTTCAAATAAGTTTGCATAATCAAACAATCTAAAGGATTGTTGTAGAAAGGACAATTAGAATTTTGCATAACATTTTAAATGAAAATAGGGAGTAATGTTCACTTACAAACAATTAATTTTACCAAAATGAATATCATTGTCAAAGATTAATTGAGATGCATAAGCAATTAATGTTCTGAGATGAAAATTTTTGAAAATGGGAAATTTAATGATATATACTCGAAAGGGACATTTGAAAGTGCAAAGATGCAGAATTAATATAACATGAGAAATGTTTAAAAGACACGAAACAAGTATTTGTGATATTTATTAAACATTTAAAAATAGTGATCTCGTTATGTGGTATTTATAGTTACTTAGGTCATATTTAGTTATTTATTATAATTATTATTTTTTTTTAATAGTTTATAATGTTTATAAAGAATTTGTTTATAATATTATAATAAAGAATACATATTACGTTTCTCCTCCTGATAAACACATAAAAGAAAAAAAAGAAATAAATATATCAAACAAACACATGGAAATCTTCAGTCTTGAATGCCTAAGGGGATAATGGAATAGCAGACAGCTGTTTCGGTCGCAATTAGTTCATTGTCATGAGTGCATGAAAAAATGAACGGAAAGTGCTCCTATATATGAGAAATAAATAAGATTCATGCTCACAAATAGAATTAGGCGGAATGCGGGAATTAGCCAATAAGAAATTGAGAGACGCTAGATGTAGAAAAGGCAGAAGAAAATAAGAAAGGAACGGTTGAATTTAAAATTCACAACTACCGTTTCCTAATTTCCTATCGATTAATCCTCTAATTCTATTAAAGGATTAGGAATTCGATTCCTTTCTTATATATATAGGAGCAATTCCCTTTCATTTCTTTATGTAATGATAACAGTAAGCTAAATGCTACCAAAACAGCTGTCTTCTATTCCATTATTCTCTTTGGCATTTGAGATTTTCCCGTACTTGTTATCTAGCGTCAGGTCTCCTTTTTAATATGAGGGAATCAAATACTATCAGATATTTAATAAAAAATAAAAATAAAAAATGTTACTTATATTTTACGTCTAAATACACATATATTAATACATTTTCTACACATTATATTAATACATTTTCTACAAATTCAAAGTGTTGTTGTACATGGTCAAAGTCTTGTTCTCCATTACCTAAAAAAGTCTAAAAAATCAAAATGTTCAAACAATTTCCAAATAGTGTAAAAAGCGATTTATTCTAGGGCTTGTTATATTATTTTATTTCTTTATTTCTTTCCTTTTACATGTTCACGATTATAGAATGCAACCATTTTTTTTTTACTTTCTAACACGTAGTGTATTCTTTGAGGACAAGTATTGCCTCTTTATTATCGAAACTCATCCACTTGTGTTTAAGTAAGTATTTAAATAAAAAATAAAAAATAAATTCTAAATTGTCATTTAAAAAAATGTTCTTAAAATAATATGTAATAATTATAGATAAATAAATAATATATATATAAATCGCCTTTATAATTTTCTTTAAAAGGCGATGCATATCCCCGTGAATGTCTTTATCTATTTTCTGTGTTCCCCAAGAGTCGCAATACAGTTGACAAGGATGCTGCATCGAACATGCAACGAATTATCATCTTCATAGTAAGGCAAGAGATGACAGCACCAGACATCTTCCCTTCTTAAGCTGTTCGGAAAATGAGGTCGTTTCATGAAATGAGAAAGTATATAATAATAAAGGTTGTTTTGCCTGCCTACCTGGTCTTACAAGAAACTATTTTATATTTCTGCAAGCCACATTAAACATATCTTTCGATTGATGTTCCTCCTTTTATTAAAAATAGGCTATACATTTACTAAACATTTGTTATTACTATATAGATCCGTTATAAGATTTGTATTATAAATTTTGTTTAAAATAAGTAAGAAATATGTTTTGTGGCCTATAAAATTACAACAAAGGATTTTTCTTATATTTAAAAGTTACAACTGTCAGCATTAAAATAATTTTATTTACTTACGAATTCCACGTGCATTTTTCTGCGCTAAATTACTGAAATATTACATTATTATGAATATATATATAGAGAGAGAGTATTATCTCAAATTCCGCAAGTCTCATGTATTTTTTACTAATAAATACAATCTTTGCATGTATTACACTAGTCACTCATATGTAACTTATAGTTGCATCCTAAATATATATATATATATATATATATATTTGAAAATGTTAGAGCACAATATAGTATTTAAACTAAACAAATGGAAGGTTTTTTTTTTTTTTTTTTTTTTTTTTTTTTTTTTTTTACGCTTTTTTTTTTTTTTTTTTTCATTCAATTGAAATCTAGGAATTGGGATGCAAAATTATTTATGCAGATTGCGAATAGTAAATCGGGTATACTGAAGTCGAAATACCCCCAACGCCCCGACGTATATTTTTTATATTAATTATTCCTTTCTTATAATAACATTGTTATTTATTTATGTATTTATTTATTTTGTTCTATAAGTGTCATGAGTTTAGAATACATACGAAATTTAACATATATATATATTAAAAAAAAATTCCATATTTAAAATATTTTACTGATAAAAAATATCTTGACAAAAAAAAAAAAAAAAAAAACTGTACGCTAAATAAAAATAAACTTTTTCATACATTGTGGCATAGCATTTTATTTATTTATTGACAAAATGTAATATTTATAAATAATTCATGAAAGACCTAAAAATCAGCTATAGTATGTTTCCTTGCAATATATAAGTAAACTTATCCGGAGGAAGTTATTAATAATAGTAGGATATATCACTATTTTTTAGTGAAGGTTTATTTTTGTTTAGCCATTCTGTTAATTTATTGTTCACGAAGTATTTATTAGCTCATTTTTTTTAGATAAATTTCCTTTTTTGAATCTTTTTATAAGTTTATATATTTATATAAATAACGATGTACTTTCTAAGTTTTTCCTTGTGTCTAATTATTAATATTAATATTATTATTATTTTGTATTCTAAACTGCAATAGCTGCTACTTTATTTATTTATTTATTTATTTATTTATTTATTTATTTTTTTTTTATCATGGTAATATGTAGGCTAAGCTACTTTTTCTCTGTAATAGTACCCCTTAATATGCTGGCATTTTAAATACTATTCTAATGAATTTTTATAACAAATATATGTATATCGTTTTTCTGAAACAAACTTACATTTTCTATTTCTGCTCTTGACGTTTGGAAACTTTAATTGAAATGGAAAAAGAAATATATATATATATATATATATATATATATTTTTTTTTTTTTTTGATAATTATTTTTTTTTTGATAATTTACATTATATACGCTTCCATATATATACATATATATATACAACAGAGTAAAATTGTTGCTTTCATTGCACTTTTAAAATATTAAATAAATTATAATGATTAAAAGCATGTCTTAAGAATAAGAATATATATATATATGCAGATTAATTTAGAAAAAATTTAGAATTCATTTTGTGTATTTAAAAAATAAAGTAAGATATGTTAGAAATATTTGTTACATTTAATGATTTATTCCCGTATATATCGTAATTTTGTACAAGGAATTTATGGTAGTTTTCTTTTCTAGAATGCCTAAAAATTCCATGTTATTTTTGAATGATAAAGATTTAATATCGATAAGTACCATATTAAAATCCCATTGTTTATATATTAATACAGTTCACAAGAAAACAAAAATATACCAAAACATAATTTAATCCTCATGTATAATCCAGAGTAAAATTTACGTTTATCGATATCCATCACAGAGATTTTTCAAAAATAAATAAATATTGAATATTGCATTACATTATCGAATTTTACAAAAAAAAAAAAAAAAAAAAGAACAAAACACATTATTCTTCCTTTACATTGACACATTGATAAGAATGAAGTAACTTTAGAGCGAAATATTTTTATTATGAAAAATGCGAAGGTTTAAGCGGAAGAAAAGTGGCAATCTCTCAAAGCGGCTCGAATCATATTCTGTTCCTTTATCACTATAATTTTTTATACATGTATATTGTATCGTTTTTTCTTTTCTTTAATCTGTGTTAAGGAAAATAATAAGGTTTAGTCAAAAACATATTTCTTTTTCATGTTCTATATAACCGATATGTTTTAAAAATCGTTAAAAAATTGATTGCAGTGGGTGCCGGTTGAATAACTAAATAACTCACACTTAACTGCATTTTACACATTACACGTTAACGTACTTTATATATATATATACACACACGCACACACACACACATATATAGGAAAAATTTAACAAACGAAATGAAATAAAATCCTTGCAAATTAACTGTTACGTCTTAACTTTTAACCGAATGTTTCAGTGTTTACCTCTTTCGATCTATTTCAGATCTGTTAGATTTCTATTCTGTTAAAGGTGCTTTTCTGTTTGGTGAGAAGTTGGGGGCTAAGGATAGTTATTAGCTAATTGCTACTATCCTTACAGAAACTTCTCTTTCACCCCTACACGGAAGGACCTCCTCTTTTGTGTTTTTTGGGGTTCTATTTCATTTCATTTGTTAAATTATTCCTATATTCAGGTTTCACATTTCCTTTTGCAGCAATTTTGCTCATTAGTTTGTAAACCTCCTTTTGTTTTTTTTAATCTTTAAACTTTTATTTTAATTTCATATATATAAATATCTGTTTTAAAAGTTTCTTATATATATATATATGCCGGGTATCCAAGATGTGACTGACCTATTTTGACTGTAGATAATGAAAGCATGTTTGAGATAAAAATGCGTCGTTTGGTGCATTTTTATTAGCACAGCAAGATATTTAAAAAAAATATATTTTATTAAAATAAGTTACAAATATCGCCAGGATTAAATAACTAAATAACTCATAGTTTATTGCATATGCACTGTCACTTTAACTCTTTTCTTTTACTGCAAGCACGCCTTTTATCTTGGTATGGATTCACTTAAGAAATATTTATTGGAAACTGTATATTCTTTCTCTTTTTACACATTGGCTACATTTTCCTGTACTCATTGACTACAGATTTCTTTTCTTATTGGCTGCATATATTAGCACAGACTACAGACTAGTAACCTATATATTCCCCACCAATTCATTCGCAAAATCGACATTCCACTTCCACCTAAGACTACTATATAACAGGCTGAATCGTTCGCCGCCATTTTTCCGTCAAGTCTGTCATTGCTAAAACTAATACTATTGTATATGACTATTATATGAGATTATATAAGACTATTATATAATAGTCTTGGGTTTGGCAGTGACGAACTACCATATAAGATTATTATATGAGACTATATAAAACTATTATATATTAATGTTAAGTTTAGCAATGACTGACTTGACGTACAAATGGCGGCGAATGATTCAGCCTGTTATATAGTAGTCTTACTTCCACCAAAGCAGGTTTCCTCCATCTTCCCTTGTCACAGAATTTCTGTATTGATAGTTGCCAAGAAAGCAATTATCGCCAAAAGAAGGCGCCCATTCACCTCAAAACACTAGCGATGGTTGCGGAATTTTCCTCTACAGCCAGTATAGGAAATATTTCCTATACTTCCTATCACTACTCAGTGCTATTACTGCAGTAGATAACCTGCAGTGCCCTCTCCCGATAAAATTTTAAACTAACTTTAAAATATACATTTTTCATTTCTATTTTCTCTAATAACAATGCAAAAAGTAGCACATTTGTATACCAAACCATGTTCTCATTATTTGCTTTTAAAATGTGTCATTCATTTATTAGACAGCCGATGTGTTAAGCTTTAATTAAGTTTTACCGGACAATGATTTATGCATTATACTTAATTAGACTGACATGATTTAAATTTTAAAATTCTTTAAGTGATATTTTCACTCATTTATTTGAGGATATAAATAATAACCGAGAGTAATAAACGAGTAATTTCAGAGCTAAAAGAAGTGCAGGTTTTTTCTTAATGTTTTAAAAGAATACAAATATTTGACTGTTCCTAAATGATAACGGAAACACGAAAGCAAACATTTTCCTAGGTTATGTTCTCAGAAACGTGAAGCATTATTGTTCAATTAGAAAGGATGATTTGCAGTAATTAGTAGATTATTGTACATTTTATAGTAATTATGTAATTTGTCAAACGTTTAATCTCAAATAGCGATTTACGTTACTATTTCCCAATTTAACAATCTTAGAAATTAAATATTCATATATATTGATTGAAGTATTTTACAAGAATTATTTGTAATTGTGTCTGTGTGTGCGAATTATCAAAAATATAAAAGCACTTTAATAATCTTGTAGTTTGAGATATTGTAGCAGTGAAGACAAGCGAATAAAGATATTTAAAGAACTTAAAAGTGAATGTTTACATATTACATTGAACATAAATATATCACATTAAGAAAGAGATTTTGTACAAAATATTTATTTTTCATGACATATTACTTTTGTTTCACTATTGTAAAATTATGAAACTTTTTTTTTTCAATCGTTTTATGGAAATTTTGTACGAACGGGACTGGACGAAATTTGAGGCTATGTTCACTCATGTTAAACACATAGATTTAAAGCCGTTTCAGTACTAAGTATTGTACAATTGGTGCCTATAATCTGGGATTCATTTTAAGTGTTTTTGCGGAAACATGCCACCAAATTTTTAATTCTTCGAGAATAAGGGATAGTTTCCCTTCTTCGGTAACCTCCATAGTAAATGGAAATTGAATCCAGACCAATCACTTCAATTTTCAGGAAACAAAACCTCTATACTTTACAGAAAAATTCTTGATTTATATAATCCCCTTTAATTACTAGGATCATCCTTTTCACATTTCATTTTAATGCACAAAATTGTATATACTTACAAAATAGAGAATTAAAAAAAAAAAAAATACAGAAACAAATTAAAGTATTTTCAGACACCACGAGGGCAGTTTAATCAATGTGATATGTTTTATAATAAGTACAAAACTATGAGTAAACACCATAAAATGTAAGAACTCGCAATTATTGTTTTGGTGTCGAAAGAAGGCATGACCCTTCGTCACGCGATCAAAGTAGGCACTAGGGCTTCTAACAAAGCGGCAACATTCTATATTGCTTATTCAAAGTTTTGTACTTATTACTTTTAAACACAAGTTCTGTGGTGTCTTTAAAAAAAATAATTTACCGTAATTTTCTGCGTATAATCCGCAGGTCAGGTAAGTCAGTTCTTCACCAGAAATTTTAATTAGCAAACGAGGTTCTATTTGAACGAGCTTTTTCTTCAAAATAATATAGATTTCTGTGTTAAATAAAAATTCTGGTGGAGGAATGACACATTTTATCTGCGGATTATACGCAGAAAATTACGGTAATATGTCTGATCTTCATCGGTGAAGGAAAAGCTATAACAAGGAAACTATCCCTAATTCTAAATTACGATTTCCTGGGCGAAAAAAGAAAAGAAAAATACAGACATTAATTTAAATTATATTTAATTCATTTGTAAATGTTTAGTTTCTAAATCTCAATAACAGGATCACAAAAGAAATGTTAAATATTACGTTTCTAATGCCAAATATTTGTTTTACCGTCATTACCATATTTCCGCAAAGTTTACTACTGTAAGTAGCTATGCAACAGTCATAAATCTTCACGTTTCCTACTTCTTTTTATTTAAATTTTTTACTTCGTAAAAATGTTCCATGAATTTTCGGAGAAAGATCACACAGAGGATTGTTTCTTATTGAAACTGTTGGATAAATAAGCATTTCGCGATCAGATGATTTAATCGTTTTTCTTTATAAAGAAAAATAAATAGAAGTAAGTTAGAAATTTAACAAATTCTATTACGTGGCATATATTACATACTATTAAGTATTCGGACAGCTTTGAATTCATCCTTTTTGTCAAATATCTAGAAAAGTTCTTTTAGTATCATCTTTGATCGCGTAAATAACACGTTATACCTCATACATTTCAGTAAAAGTTGTACCGTAAAATGAAAAAGGGGACCAGTAAACATTTAAACAAAAATCAAAATGTTTTGGATCGCCCTGTGAAAAACAATGCTTGAAATGCATTGTTATCTGTATAATTTTTTAAGCGGCTACCATGTATATTCATGGAGATATAAAGATTTTTTTTTTTAAATATTGCAAGAAAAAAATTCCACTTCTGCAATTATAACACGTGTAGGGCCATAGTCACCAACTTCTTAACACTCGGATTAAACCTCTGATCAGCGGTAATCGCTGGATTATAGGAAAATCGGTATTCTCCAACGAAAATCCGCAGTTCACTGGCTACTTTAACACTTTGTTTTTTATCCTCGAATATCGGAGGATTCACAGAGATAATTCTCGGATCTTTTCGTAGCGCATGCGCACTCCACAGCTCAGCTTCGTAAACAAATAACAAACATGGCTGACGTTGACGATATATTCTCACTACATGATATTGAAAGATTAGAACTACTGGAAACATTTGAAAGAAGGAAAAGGACGGTGCATTAAATTAGAGTAAATGATTTGGATTCTTTAGATAATGTGGCATTTCGATATCGCTATCGATTAAATAAAGATTTCGTGGAATTTCTAATACGAATATTAGATAATAGGCTGTCATCTGCCACAGAAAAGAATAATGCATTAACTTCGGGAGAAAAAAAAATTAATAGCTTTAAGATCCTCTTAATCATAACAATCAAAATTTTAAATCATAGCATAAACAGTTGTCGTCTGCGTGATTATTCTTTTTAAAAATGTTCTAGAGTAAAATTGATTCTTAATCCGTGCGTAAACAAAAGCGAAGTAAACAAGAGTATCAGTGTTGCCAATTTACTTTCTACCCTTTCTAATCTTCTAATCCGATTGATTAGTTAAATGAAGCCGAATGGTGAATAAAAGCTATCTTCGTTCTTGGCCAATCAAAAGGAAGTTTTTATTTCTCTTCCAGCTAATCCATAGATCACGTAATCGGCTGATGGTGAATACCGTAGCAATTTAATCCAGTGTTAGCTTTGATTCTCGGATTTGCTGATCCATGGTTTAATCCTGGATCAATGAAGTTTGGTGAATACGGCCCGTAGAGTATTAGACCCAGAGCAAAGACATTTACAGAAAATTTGGCATACTTCATCAGAAAGATTGCAAAAATGTTAAATATCTGGCGAGATATGAGCATTTTTACTAAATAATTTTCATCTACGCATGGGGTAAGCATTTAAAAAAAATCATTTGCGTAATGTAACAGCCAAATGTATTGAGCAACTTATATGAAAACCCCAAACATATATCCTGGAAATTTAAAGAGTTATGATAGGTAGAATGAACACAATTTTGAGTTCTCTCAATATAAAAGCTAAACTTTATGGGGTTTTACTCACTTTTTTATTTTGATTCAATCAATGCCCAATGGCAGAACAGTGTTCCCTGATTGAAAATAATAAGTATTGTTGAGAAAACCTATCATCTTCTTTTCTTTTCTTTTTTTTGAGAAGAATTGAAATTCTGTTCTTCCGATGTATCATAAGTATTTAAAAAAAAAATAAATAAATAAATAAATAAATAAATAATCATTGAACCTTCTATTTATCAAATTCTATAAATTTCATGCGACTGTGACCTATAGCATGCCTACAACTGTTAGTGCAATCGAATAAGATGATGCTATCACGCTTTCAATTATTTTAGTCCATAATCGACAGTTTCAAGATATTTTTTATGCCCTTGTAAAATATTTATAAGTCATACACTCACCAAAATCTATACAATCCGCGCAATAACGAATTTTAATGTACCTACTAATTTTCAGCTGAATTAAAAGACGCGATAAGATGTTACCTTATTAACTTACTCACATACAGACATGTACGTCAATGTAACAATGAACTCAGGCGATCACAAAACATGTAAATACATTGAAACATTATTCATTTTTTTATGATTGTAACAATTTCTTTACATATTATATGTTTGTAAAGTAAAAATATACTTTATGATAACATCTAGAACTATTAAACAAATTCTCTAACAGTTTAGGGAGAATTATCTAATTTTGTTTTTGTGAAAAGTGTGTTTAATTATCTTCAGTAAAAAAGAAACACTCTATTAATTCAAAGAATCTGCTAACTTTTGACACTTTCTATAACGAATCTTAAAAAGCCAAAATGAAAGTCATCAATCAAATTTTTTGCATGTAAAGAATATTTTAATCATGCTCTCATTAAGAGTTTTGCTACTGAAAAAACGATGTTTTGAATTTATCACTGTCATTTTTTGTAACATGTCTTTGCAATTCTTAATGAACCGCATTAGTTACAAAAAAACTGGAAGATTTAAAAAAAAAGTAAAATAATAATAACAATAATAATAATAATAAATTGAATTTTTGTTAATCCGTGTGTATTGACGTCCATAGTCTTAAATGCGCAACATTCACTTACATAAATATTATAATAATTTGTGTATACATCTACTTAATGTTCATTTTTAAGGAGCTAAAAATGAAAATTTAGAGTTATTACTCCTTGCCACGTAAACTTCTCTCAGGACATTTATTATCTGAATGAGTTTCATACAGATATAGTTAAATGAGAAATATTCATTTTTTTTTCTTTTTATATGTTTAGTATTACCGTCATAGAAAAATATATTAATTTATTTTTCCTTTTACGTATTGGACTGTTTTCTAAACGTTATACCACCACATGTTTTCCCTCTTTGTCCTTTTACAAAAAATATTAAATTTAGATAACATATTCGTTACGAAATAACTAAATGTATTGTACAAAACTTTTACAAATGTAACAATTTTTAAACTGTCCCTAGCAGCTTATCATTATACTTTCATGAAAATCAATACTTTAATAAAGAAAGAAAATGAGTAATTTATAAAAATAACATTGAGAATTCAATTTAATTTAGAAAAAATCAATTTCTTTAAATGTTAAATTGAAAACATGGCTTTTTCTTTTTAATTTCCCTTTTATTTTCATTCCAAAACCGATTTTTGAAAATACGTGTATGACCACATTAATTTTACATGGAAATTTTTGGGATAAAAGGTACAAAACGCTGAAAAAGTTAGATTGCTACATTTTTGTCAGTATACACCTATCTCATACGCATAGTTAATGTTCTGGAGATTTTATTAATAATATTTCATTTTGCATTGTTACACGCTTTTCTGTTTTATATTTTACTGCTTTTCTTTTCATACAAGAAATTTGAAAAAAATAAATATAGTTATCAATTTTAAAAGGCTGTTCATTTTTAGAATTAAAATAATCTAAAAAAACAAATAAATTAATCTAATAAACAAACAAAAGAGAAAAAATAAGGCAAAACAATGAAAAAAATAATAATAATAATTTGTGAGTTTACAAAAGTTTTCCTTATGTATCGGTAGTGCATCTTACTGTCTCTTACATAACTTTCTTTCTATCTTTCTTTTTAGTTTTTTATTATTTTATTTGTTTAAAAGCATACTTTTTAGAAAAAATGAGTTAACATATAACATAAAATTATTCTGAATGTTAGAGTAATAAAAAATTTGATGGGTTACTTATTAGCAAAGATAACATCCGAATTTTGTGCACATTTATTATGCTTTTTTTTTTTTCTATGTATATACGAAAAAAGTATAGGATTCACAAAAATTTCCATGGTTTTACACGTTTTCAGCTGTTCTGAACATTTTTTTTTTTTTTTTTTTTTTTTTTATGTTTTTCTGTGTATCTGTCTGTATATTGTTTCCCTAAATTTTTGTGGGTGTCACAAATTTTGTGAACGTTGTATCACACGAATCAATGCACGAAATTTAACTAAACTTGGTATTTAGTTGGACTTTCCCTAAACATGAGCTTTCTACATTTAAGGAATATTCACTCAACAGATAGCACTGTCATCCTGTTTTTCACAATTTTTAATATGACATTATACGACAAAATCTCCTGCCTGTATATAAAGAGATTTTTTTTTTCTTTTTAACTTTTCAGTATAAAATTAAAAAGTATATAAATATCACTGAGCCTGCAAAAGAAATGTTTTTTCTTCGAGCTCTGATATCATTCTTGCTGATTCTTATGTTAAATGACCTCCTAAATCCGAATGTGACTCCCATTTTTCCCTGTCACCCATCATTTTCTAGGGACACCACCCCTTCCCTCAATTTTTATCACTATACCGTAATTTTATGACAATGAATTTTATTTGGATAATGAAAAAAAAAATAACACTTAAAAACAAAAATGTGTAATGTTTAATAGATAAGATTAAAAATAGATTAAAAAAATATAAGAAATGAAATACATAATTTCAGTGGCAAATACCCCCCTAAAATTTTCCCTTGCTGCAAATGTTCATGTTTAAGAATTTTCCAACTCTGTAGTTCCTTAGAAAATATTTAGCTGGAAAAGAATTACGTTAAATAGATAAAAGTGGTATAAACTTCCTGATTGAATTTTCCTTTTTTTATTTTATAAGTCACGTCTTTTTAATTTTTCTTAGAAAGTTATAGATTTCATCTTTTTTTTTTTTTTTTTTTAATTATCAGAATATCATGAAACGTATTTTTAACTTTGTGGATTTTTTCGGGAAACATTTACAAGTATATTTCTTCAAGAATAAAAAAAATATATTGAATTCAGCTCTATTTCTCTATTAATCTTGCTTTATACAACTATTATAAACATAACACATAAAGTATCGATATAAATTTCTTCTTAAATTATTTAAAATTTCATTTAGTAATCAATTTAAACTTATCTTCTAAGTTCCTATGATAATAGCTTTAGAAACAATAAGACTTATGAACCAAAATCTTTTTATAAATGTCACAGAGTATTTTTCCTATTACTTATGCATTCATATCGTGTGCGGTTTACATGTTCTAATAAATATTTAAGCATTCAAAAAAAAAAAAAAAAAAAAGAAGAAGAAGAAGAAGAACTATTTAAATCGGAAACTATGATAATTTTTTCTTTTTTTTTTTTTTTTTTTTTTTTTTTTTGTTACCTTAACACAACATAATTGTTCTACGAAATGAAAGAAAATGTTAAAGTTAAAATGCTGTTAAAAAATAAACACTAAAGTAGGTTAGTTTTCTAAGAGAATTTTCGGACTTAAATATAATGTTACTTTAAAAGATACGACACTAAACAAAATCTTAAAAGTTAAACATTTTAGAAGGCTTTCTAAAAACTTTTAATCTTAAATTAAAAATATAATCTCTGACATTAAAGTATAAGTATACACAGACATATATATATATATATATATATATATACCGGATGCAAAGTAAAACCTTTAGTAGATCTTTGTCTCTGAAAACGTTAGTTACAGACCTATACTACTAATTACAAAAACGTTTAAAAAGGGTAAGCATGTATGTCAGAGAATTTATTGATTTGAAAAATTCTGTTTTATACAAATAATGGTAACTAATTTTGTATACAGTCTCTCGGCCTCTATAGTCATATTAAGCAAATATTTATACTCTTCTTGGCAAATATGACATAAACAGTTTCCCTTTTGCACGACAAAATTTGGCCAAGATATTTAATTTGAATTTTTGGAATTTTATAGCATATTATTGGGCTTCATACGGGACAGTATAATGAATATATATACATATATGTATAGTGTTAAGCTTTATATTTAAATTTTTACCTAGTATGCCGACTGACCAGAGTTTTTTTTTTTTTTTTTCATTCAATTCAGTGTTGCCGATCACCTGAAACAGGATTTAAATTTCAGTGTGAAGTTGAGCAAAACTTTAAGATCCTGCTTACTTTGAATTCGAAAATATATGATTATCTTTATGTTAGATAATTGAAAACTATATCAAGTGGTTAGTTGAGACAAGCTAACATTTCTTTTTTAGTATTATTATTATAAAATAAAAGTGTCGGTGCACACTGTCAAGTTTTACTAGTTTCATAAAGAAAATATTACAAAATTAACATTCCTATTTTTGCACATTTACGCAAAATGAAAAAAAAAAAAAAACATATATATATATATATTTAGAACTTTACTCTTTTTTAGAATTTTTACAGAATTTCACTCTTTTATACTTTTCGAAATTCAATGTTTTGTTATTATTATTATATCGCCTTAATCATTTCTCTTTCTTTTTTCAGGATATTTAAATATCATCAATGATATCATTATTAATTCTTTAAATTTCGTAAGGTAAATTAACATTATATTTTAAATTTATTATATTTTATGCATATAACTTTAAAACAGAATAAAAATGAAACATTTTAATGTATTGGGACAATTTATCCCTTTGTTTTTTACATTAATGTACCTCAATAAAATGTGATACAAAAGATAGGATTTTCGGTATTTGAGAACTCTAGAAAACTTTTAAATATTCTTAAATGAGAATAACCTAAATCGTTTCACAACATATATTTAAATGTAGTTTTATAATAGAACTGGGATTTTTCTGGATACCTTTATTGCAAAACGAAAGCAAAATGATCAAAATCCATTTCAAGAAATCACAGTCAGTAAACTTAAGAATTCGGTATAAAATGTTATTTTTCTGCAATATTTAACCCCCAAACTCTTTTACATGGACTTAAATTAGGAAATTAGCTAGATTATTAGTAGTGCATTATTAAATGATTTAACATTAAATAATATGATTACTAAATATATCGTACACTTTAAAAATAAATTGTAAAATCACGAAACTTGACCGTATAATTTTATTACGGGGAATAACCGTTTGGCTAGCTAAACGATGAAAGCGCGTAAACTGATAACACTAAAGTAAAATTTTAGAATACTGGCATTTTTTTACGGGCAAAAACTGTTAATCTAAGTAATTTGCTGAAATCTGCTGTCAAACTGTATTTTTACGTTCAAATGTAAAATGTTAGCTTTTCAGTCACGTCATATAAGAATCATTCTGTATTTCAAATTGAAAATATAACTTTAGTTCCATTGATTGAAATAGTTTAATTATATATTCATACAAATAGCGATTGATATAAAAGAGCTATTGTTTTCCTAAGTTAATTCAAATAGTTTAATTCAAAGTTGTATATTTGTCACAATGTAAAATTACGGGGAATGCATCATTTATGGTTCAAATGTTTTTTTACGGGCTTTGTCTATAGTCTCTGTCCGTAATCCAGCTTTTATTTATTTTATTTTTTTATTTTATTTTATTTTATTTTATTTTTTTTTTTACAGTGTAATAAGATATTAAATATATAAACTCCTATCTTGAAAATGCTTTTAAATATACTTAAACGGGATTCGGTTATACTATTTCAGCGTATAACTTTAAAGATAATAAAGTTATAGATGAATCGAGAACACGATGGAAAGTTTTATTGAAATTCGAAGCTTAAATATTCAAAACCGATCACAATAAATGTGAAAAGTATATTTAGCGGATTTTCTGTACAATAATAACTTTATGTAATATTTAATCTTAAAAATGTTTAAATTCACATCAAAATGTTAAATTAGATTGGAAAATGTTTGAGTCTTTTATTTCCGGTGGGAATTGGTAATATTACATTAATGAAAATGAAATAAGACGAAGCGCATTTTTCGTAATAAATGTAATTTGTTTACATAATTAAAAAGACAGTTAAATTTAATTATCTGAAAATGTGTAACCTATTTCAATATTTTGTGGAAAAATCTAATATCCCATGTTTTAAATCCCATAACATTTCAACATTTGAAAATGAAATTAAAAAAGATTTTAATTAGGATAGATTTATTTCAGACTTCTGCGTATAGACATACAGAATTTTACTTTCTTCTGAATTTAATAGAAAAAAGTACTGTATTCGTAAAAAATTTCAAATTCTGGTTTTCGATTGTTATACCTCAAATCCTATCGCATATAATCAAACAAAACTTGATATTTAAAGAGAACATTATAAAATATTATGCTGATTAAATTTAGGTGAATATGTTTAGATAGGTGATGCTGCTATGATGCAAGTTTAATCGAGAATGGGAAGGCTATATATCACATTCTATTGAATATAATTGCTCAAAACTTGATATTATAAAGGACCATTATAAGGCTGATTCAATTTCAGTGTTTTTTGGCACTGCTGTTCTGCAATTTACTTCGGGAATAGGAAGGCTGCATTTCTGAATCTACTGCAAAGTAGACGAAAGTGACACCAGTGTTCGTCACCCTTGAGATTTTCACCAGTTTTCGTCACCCTTAAAAAAGACATGTTAAAATATCCGTTAATTAACATCTATGAATTTGAATCCGCTAGAGCTATATTCTCTGGTTCTAAGGAATCTAACGCAGATGGATTCCAATTCATAGATGTTATTAAACACTTATGACTTTTGTGAGGGTGACGATCACTGGTGCAAATCTTTGGGGGATGACGAACATTGGTGTCTTTACCTTATATAATTGCACAAAACTTTGCTTATACGAAGGCCATTGTGAAATATTTTGTTGATTCAATAAGAGTGCATATTGACGGACAATTTGCGCTGCTATTACTCCCTTTCTCTGATTTTCCGTATAGCTACATCGCAGCATCTCTTGATTAATGGTATTACACCAAACTCCATATGTAAAATTTTTCGAGTGAGAAACTATTATTATTCTTTTATGCATATTACACAGTAACTGACTCTGTTGTATTGAATTATACAGAAGAAAGGTATGTAATGACCGCAGCATACTCGTTTTCTTTTATTCTAAGTTATATATGAAATATTTTATTAAAAATATAACAATAATTAATTAAATAAAAAACAAATTATTCGAAAGTGTTAGATAATTATATTTTACAGGGGTATAAGTGGTGTCAAACTTACCGAAAATTGTATTGTTTTTACATACATATGTGCCAAAAAGTTTTTTTTTTCTTTTAAATCTTTCGTTCGAACACAAGTCAATTTTACTTTTTATTGTGCAAAATTTCAATGAGGTCGAGGATTATTTTTTGAGAAATCACGTGCACCGAATTTTTGAAGGGTCTCAGAAAACGAGGACAACCAGCTGTATTTTCTAAAAATTTTAAGGAAAATTTAATATATATATATACAGTTCCCGCCGCTTATTAAAATCACATTCGTTCTGAGCCAAAGTGATTTTATTAAGCGACTGATTTTTATATCCGGCGAACGTTCCTGCCCTTAAGCAAAATGTATTACTTCCCTGAATTTCGAAAGAAACTAAAGGTAACGAATAATATAATTAATAAACAATATTAATTAACTTTGGTAGATAACTGTTTCTTCGATATAAGTAAATTAAACGCATTGTAAGTTCCCGTGCACTTTCGTTAGAGGAAAATCATCATTACTTTACCCAAAGTTTACGCTGTTCTTATAAATTTAAAATCTTTCCGTTTAAACCTCATGAATTATAGTAATTTCAAAATAAGAACTAGAAATTGCCTTTTGATAATTAGGAAAAAAATATCATTTCAAATCAAATTTGTATTTTATTATTGCGCTTTGAAAAATACGTTCCTTGAAATTGTTACGGAGGCATGTTTAATTTGTAACTGTGCTACAAGTATAAAATCTTGAACAATGAGTGATAACGGAGTGTTTGTTGTGCTTTAATTTATTTTTCCATTAAAGAAAAAAAAAAAATCACAGTGTAAATAAAAAAAATTTTAGTGTGCATAAATGATATTTTTGGCTACTGAGATGTTATTTTTCAGTTTATTAACCGGCGACGCTGATTTTATTAAGCGGCGGCTTTAAAAGTAGTTTGTATTGATTTGATTCCGGTCCTGGCGATTTGATCAGATTAAGCGGCTGATTTTATTAACCAGTGGTTACTGTATATATATATATATATATATATATATATATATATATATATATATATATATATATACTGCTGAAATGTTGCTTTTTTATATGCTTAAAATTTTGTATAAAAAGTTTATTTTTTGTGTAAAAGAAATAGTGACAATATGCTTTCATTTAGCCTTTTAGAAAAATATAACCTTTTAATGAAGGTGTTTAAGCATATAGTTAAATCACTATATTAAATTGAAATTGATTTTAAAAATGACTTTAAATCATATGAAATGTTGTCGAACACAATTTTTGACTCGTAAATATTTGTAAATAGTTAACACCTTGAAAATAACCACAAATCTCACATCAAACCAAGTTTTTTTTTTTTTTTATATTAAGTTCATACTACTAAAAAAATAAATTAAACTTATAAGGATATCTTGCTAACTTTTAATTTTTCTTAGTTTTATTTTTGATTTGCAGTAATTGTTACCTGTATTTCAACTTTTTTTCTCTTTTACCACATGGTCTTGGGAGGATTTTGGGAAAGCTGGGCGGCCGGTAAAATGAATTAACCCGCACCACCCGTCTAGGGACGTGATAGCCTACGATCCTTCTTTTTCTTTTACTTATTATTATTTTTTACTTTGTTCGTATTTGTTATATATGATTACATCTAGTAATATCTTAGTGACAATTGTTAACGTGTACAATATTTTCTGTTAGTTTATAACTTCATTATTTAAGTAGAAGAAGAATTTAAAATTATGTATATTTCATGTGGAAATATGATTTTTTTTTAATAATCTTTAATAGATTCTTTACACTCTATACATCTCTAAGAAAAAGTATACACATTATTGTTCTTTATATAAATTATCAGGATTTACCATTGAAATTCTGTTAAAAGTTAAACGCTTATAAATAGATTATATTTGTACGAAAAATTTCTCAAATATAAATATATATATATATATATATATATATATATATATTATAATTTTTTAAAGGATAGAACACTAATAAAAATAACTTAGTAAAAAGAGTTTTAAAAGTTTTAAATTTTAGAAGATTTTCTCAAAGATTTTAACTTTAAATTGAAAAAGGCATTGAGGTATACGCAGCTGGTTCCCGAAGCGAGATTTAAAGCGATATATATATATATGTATATATAATGGGATATAAAAAAAATAATAATGATTCAATTCTTTTGAAAATTCATTTAATCATAGTGACCGGCGGAGTGGGCGTAGCCTGCTAGCCTAGAATAATTGAAAACCTTAATAATATGTTAGTTGAGATTACCTAATACAGAATCCCTTTATCAAATTATAGTGTTACGGTACTCTAAAGTTCATCTAACTAGTTTAAAAATATATTACAAAATTTAACATTTTTATTTTTGTATATTTATGCGAAATGTAAAAAAAAAAAACATACAGAATATTTTTCTTAGCCTAATGAATCTTTTCATTTTTTTTTTTTTTTTTTTTTTTTTTTTTTTTTTAAGCTTCTGAATTTTTATGTTTATTATTATAATTATAATTATTATTAATACATCGCATTCGTCATTTTTCTTTTAAAACGAATATTTAAACACATCGTTATTAACTTGTTAAAAATTATAATGAAGATTATTTATTTCTTATCCAATTAATTATATTATATGCATAGAAGTTTAAAATTAATACAAATAATATCATTTTATGTATTGGGATGATTACATGACTTCGTTTTTGACATTAATGTGTCTACATAAAATGTGATGCATAAAACAGGATTTTAGATATTTGAGAACTCGAGAAAGCTTTTAGATATTCTTAAACGGGAATCAAATAAAACGTTTCACATTATACATTTAAATGTAGTTTTATATTAAAATTTGGAATTCTCTGGAAATATTTACAGCAAATAGAGAGCAAAATGCTCAAAATTGATTTCAAGGGAATATAGATAATGAACTTAATTAATTTGCTATTTAAAGTTAATTTTCTACAATATTTAACCCACCAATTCTTTTGTGTGGAATTAATTCATATAGTTAGCTCGAATATTTTTAGTGTATAGTTAAATGATTTATTATTAAAAAATCTGGTGTGAAAAAACCACACGACTTCCATTACCCATTATTGCACGTATTATATGCATTTTTGGAGATATTATGTGCATTTTTTGGAGTTTTCCAGTAAGATAAACTTGATACACGTATAAAGACATATAACAACATATAAAGACATTGTTTTTAAAGGATGGCACTTGCGAAACCTGAAATTGAGCTGTTTATACAGGGCGACTATCAATTTTTCTGAATTAGCAAACTATATCATTCGAAATGACATCTAATAGAGTGTTCATAAGGCAACTTGGAAGAAAATTATTAGAGCCTTTTTTGAGATACGGACTTCGGTCCCACTTCCGGTTTCCGATGACCCACTTCCATTATTCCAGTTTGCACCAAATTTGGAAAATTCATCTGTATACCGGACCTGTACCAATTCTGGAGTTCGGAGATATGATAGCCAGAAGATTCTATACACACACGCATAACACACGCATACATACACACACACTGACAAATTGCCAACACTATTTATTTATTTTTTTTTTTACTCAGGAGGCCTTAAAACGTATAAATCAGGTGAAAAATCGATATCGAATTTTTTAACCGAATACAATAATTCCATTGCCTACAGTACTAGGGACATGGAAGTAAAAAAATATTACTAAATGTATTTAAAGAATTTGTGAAATATAAAATTAAATTTTAAATAATTCTCCACTCGAGAATGCTTTTAAATATTATTAAACGGAAAAAAGAAGTCTTTTACTATATAGCATTAAATATTGTCTGAAATTATAAATGAGTATTCGAAGGAAAATTTTACTGAAAATCGAAGCAAAATACTCACATAACCGATCACAATAAAATGTGGAAGTAAATTAACAGAATCCGGTATGCAATGTTTACTTTTACTAATATTTAAAAACAAAACTGTTTTCCATGAATTAAAATAACAAATTAAATTGCAAAATGTTTAAGTCCTATTTCTGGTGGGAATTGATAATAACATATTAATGAAAATGTTATAAGACAAAGCAAATTTTTAGACTCAAAATGAAATCTGATTTCGTAATTAACAAAGACAGTTAAATTTAATTATTTGTGAATACCTAACTAATTTCAATATTATCTAAAATCGCATGCATTATATCCCATAGCATAAAGCATTAATAGACACAATTAAGAAATATTTTAATTCAGATAAATTTATTTCAAACTATTGTATTCTTTTTTCTACATATATTTAATAAAAAATGCATTATATTCGAATAAATAAATCGATTTTCACTTTTCCAGGTACTTATATGCTTTGAAGTCTTCAGTAAACGTTTTGATCTTTTCTACAAAATGTCTTACTGTCCGTCTGTCTATCCGTCTGTGTTTGTGACAAAAGAAATTGGCAACTCTATCTCAGGAATTACTGAACATAATTTAATATAAAGTTATATGGAAATGCACCATGACATAGTTAGTGCCAATTAAAATTTGATGCAAATCGCTCAACACATGGTGTTGCTCTAATGCGATTTCTTTCATTCAGAGGAATGCTATATCTAAGATTCTACTGCGTTTAATCAAACAAATATTGCTATGTAAAAGGTTGCAATTTAGCCAATAATGGAAAGGCTATATTACAAATTCTATTCTACATAATTGCACAAAAATTAGTATATGACAGGGCCAATTTGAAACACATGATTATTCAGTTTGGTTGCATATTGTCCGACAGGTGGCATTATTGTGCTGCAATTTAGTCTGTGTATAAGTATGCTATGTCTCCGAATCTATTTTATGCATTTGCAAAATTGCATTGTATAGCAGAAAATTTTGTTATCGCTACAGCATACTCCTTTTCTTTTTCTTCTTCTTCTTTTTTATTATTATTATTCATATATGAGATATTTTATGAAGAAAAGAGTAATCTTTAATTCCATAAAAATATGTAATTATAAAATTATCAGATAACTATATTTTAAATGTAACATGAATTATAATACACTGGACACTGATGCATAATCTCTTTTCATAAAATGTTCTCGTTTGATTATATTTTTGAAGTCGCATTCAATTTCTTCTTTAACCACATCTGTAATTTATAAATAAAATTTACACTTGATCCATATTATACCATTACCTAAATGGAATTGTCAAATATATGTTTGTTTTCTCATAAATAGAAATCTGAATTTCATATGTACAGTAATGGATATTTAACATTTTGAAATCAATCTTTAGAGATGAATACTAATTTCATAATTTACTGGAGTTTAAAATTCATTTCGATGTGATAATTTCATATATTTGATTAAATCAGTAAATATAACTACTAAATCCAAGATAGTTCAAATAACTAAATTAAATTTACACAAATCTTTTTAATAAAAGTACATATATATATGAATATATATGTTTTTTTTTTTTTTTTTTTTTCTCATAAATAGAAACCTGAATTTCGTATGGATAATTAACATTTTGAAATCAATATTTAGAGATGAATATTAATTTTATAATTTAGTGGAGTTTAAAATTTATTTTCTATGTGATAATTTCAGATTTTGATTAAATCAATTATTATAACTAATAACCTCAAAATATTTCAAATGGCTAGATTAAATTTACGCAAATATTTTTAATAAAAGTATAAGTATATATATATATATATATATATATATATATATATACAACCCCTGGCAAAAAGTATCCGATCACTGAAAGATGTGTCTAAGATACGTTACTATAAAAGGCTATTTTTCTAAAAATTTATTACATTTTTTAAAATAAAGTTTTTTATTACAAAAGTATCTTACTTTGTGACATGATAAAAAATAATACCATAAATTGCAATTAATTTTTACAATACAGAGGAAAATTAATATAAAGTATTCAAAGAAAAAAATGTCCGATCATCACATAACCGGGAAAAAAATATTCGATAAATTTCAATTTAAAACTTGGTTGGTCCTCCTTTTGCTCTAATAACTGCCTTTAAACGGCGGGGCATGGATTCAACAACCTTTTCACATAAATGTGATGGAATTTCCTTCCAGCTTTCCTTGATGGCTAGACGAAGTGCATTCATATTGGTCGGTCTTCTCTTTTCTATATTATTTTTCCAAACATTCCAAATATTTTCGATCGGATTAAGATCAGGACTATTTGCAGGCCAGTTCAGAGTCTTTATTGGAGAATTTCCGTTTTTATTTAAGAAATCCTTGACCCGTTTACCTCTATGGCAGGACGCATTATCATCTTGAAATAGGAAATCGGAGGAGTCACCAAACGCTTCCTCGATGCTAGGTATCAAATAATGCTCTAAAATGTTAACATATACTTCTGAATTGATTGTTTGCAACACTATACACAATTTACCAACTCCTTGAGATGTCATGCAACTCCACACCATAAATGAAGGCTGATATTTAGCTTTAGTTTTTAGGCAATCTTCTTTGAACTTTTCATCAGCTCTCCTCCACACAAACATTCCAGGGTTATCCCCAGTTCCTAGACAAACACGAGATTCGTCACTGAAAATAACCTTCTTCCAATCATCAGAAGACCAGCATTTGTATTTCTTGCACCATTGAAGACGATTTTTCTTGTGTTTCTTAGTCATATATGGCTTGGTTTTGGCTTTGCAGAAGTGATATCCTTTATTATTTAAACGATTTCGCACTGTACGTGCACATACCTTTACTCCATACTTTGACCACTCGGCATTCAGTTGTTTAGACGTACACCTTCGCATAGATTTGGCAAGATCAACTAATTTCCTGTCTTGTCTACTTGATGTTACTCGTGGTCGACCGCTTCGAAGCAGATTTCTTACATCATTTCTTAAGCGATATTTCTTCCAAATTTCGCAAACAGTACTTTGAGCACATCCAAATGTCTTAGCAACCTTTCTTTGGGAAATTCCGCTTTTTAAGCGTTTAACAATCAAAAGTTTTACATCATTAGATAATTCTCTCTTTCGAGCCATACTTCAGCAGATGCGAAACTAACTTGTAACTTTCAAACTACAATTTGACCTTTTATACCGTCTTCTTCGAACTTGAACGCATGCGCCGAGTAAAAAAAATTTGCATATATCATTTAACTGTGTTGCTTTTGTTTGCGATCAAATACTTTTTTCTCCACACAATGATGATCGGAAATATTTTTCCTTTGTGATTCAACGTATTTTCTCGTGTAAACTCTTAACTGATATTGTAATTTCTATTACTATTTAATAGAATTTGACAAAATTAGTCATATTTCACAAAAGCATACTCATAGGTTTGAAAAAAGTTTGAATTTGTGAAAAAATAACCTTATGTTTTAACGTATCATAAGCACTGTTTTCGGTGATCGGATACTTTTTGCCAGGGGTTGTATATATATATATATATATATATATATATATCATACATGCATCAAAACAAACATATTTTAACAAGAAAATGCATTATGATTACTAAATTAAGCAATAGAGAAATATTGTTTGAAAAAAAAAAAAAGTAATATAAACTTGTAATTAAGATTAAAGACCAATTTGTTTCTGAAAACAATAAATTTCATATTTAGTGAATAAGATATAAGAGCAAAATAAAAAGAACTGCACTGATTATTCTAAATTATATTCGATACATTAAAACTATTTGTATTTAGAAAAATATTTTTATCGTAAACCTGTCGGACTACTTTTAACATATCACCTATGACAACATTAACTATCAATATTCTAATTCGAAAATTTCGTAAATTATTCGAAATTTAAGCATTTCTCAACATCAATATTTCATAGAAATTTACCTTAAGGAAATTGTTGCATTAAAAGTAATATAGAATTTCATGAAGACGAACCTCCGGAACTGATTCCGATAAAATAAATTAGCAACGTATAATAAAGTAAATACATCGAATTGAACGGTGGGTAGTCTATTATTTGGGATATTTTACTCTATCACCGTGTCGAGCAATCGTTCAAAAATTATTTCTATGAATTTAAATATAGTTTGTCTTGTACTAGAAATTTATAAAGACATAAATATGATGGGGACTGAGCAGCGTCCATATATGCCAACTAGTTTTTGTATATTATTGTGAAACAGAAAATTATATTTTAGATCTATGAAAACATTTCTACATCCCCTCAAAATTCATTCACTTTTTAAATATTATTGATACATTATTTATCTTATTTTCAAGAATTTTAAACTGTATCTATGGCAAATTATTATTTTTTCCCCGTAATTCACAATGAAAATTATTTACGCCATGTTTCTTTTATCATATACTACGTTTGAAACAGGATATCGGTAGAGCATTTTCGTGTATTGTGAGAATTATATGACTCGGTTTTTGGCATTTAATGTATCTCAATAAAATGTGGGATATAAAACAGTGTTCTAGATATTTGAAACTCGATAAAGCTTTAAAATATTCCTAAACGGAAATAAGTTGCAGTGTTTCACACTATAGTTTTAAACATACTTTTATACTAGAATTGGGAATTTTCTGGAAAGCTTTGCTGCGAATGGAATGTAAAATGTTCAAAATCGATTTCAACGAAATGGGAATATAAATTTACAAGATCCCTTATACAATCTTGATTTTCTACAATAATTAATGTCAAAACTATTCTTCGTGGAATCTATATATTAATGTGAAACGTGTTTTGTCTGTCTCCACTAAATTGAGAGAACGGCTAGGTGGTAGAGGTGTCTAAAAAAAGGTCTTGGACTGTAGATGTGTAATCAAAACAGAAAAAAATAAAAAGTCGAACGGTCCCCCCTCCCCTGGGGTGGCAGGGGTTAAAAATACGTTTGCGAGCTTAACTCAGCTCCAAATAACTTCATGGTGAAGAAATTGCACATGGGTGGACTAGACTCGAATAATAAAAAATCTATTTCTACGATTTTGGAATTTTCGATTTTAAAGGGGGAGAATAGGGGAAAATAGGGGAAAAGTAGATTTGGGGGAAAAGGGGAGAAATTAGTTTGAGAGGGAAAATCCGTTCTAGACCCACACATGTGTACCTCATTTTAAAGGTCTTGAAATTCCATGTTGATTGGGGATGTTTGTATACAATATAGTGCGCCTCCTGGTGGTGAAAACAGGAACTAGGTAATTTTATAGTAGACCCTATCATGTTACACCTTATTTTAAAGGTCTTGGTATTTCCTGACCGTTGGTGATGTTCGTACAGAACATACTGTGCCCCCTGGTGGTGGAAAGTGCAACTAAAGATTTTTGCAGTTGACACCACTATGTGACGCCTTATTTGAGAGGTCTTGGAAATTCAAGGCGATTGGTGATAAAGGTCTTGAAGTTTCATATTGATTGGGGATGTTTGTATGCAATATAGTGCACCTCTTGGTGGTGAAAAATGGCACTAAGGGCCGTATTCACCAAACTTCATTGATCGAGAATTAAACAATCGATCAGCAAATCTGAGAATCAAAGCTAACACTAGATTAAATTCCTACGGCATTCACCATCAGCCGATTACGTAATCCATGGATTAACTGGAAGAGAAATAAAAGCTTCGTTTTGATTGGCCAAGAACGAAGATAGCCATTCGGATTCTCTGTTCGGCTTCAATTATTAACTAATGAATCAGATTTGAAGATTAGAAAAGGTAAAAAGCAAATTTGCACGGCAAAATACACGGTTTTCGAGCTCTTGTTTACTTCGCTTTTGTTTACGCACGGATAAGAATCAATTTTACTTTAGAACATTTTTTAAAAGAATAATCACGCAAACGACAACTGTTTACGCTACGATTTTAAAATTTTGATTGCTATGGATAAGAGAAAAAAATTCTCCGAACTACGCCCCCCCCCCCCCCCCCCAAAAAAAAAAAAAAAAAAAATCAATACTGTGTTTCTTTGTAAAAGATTAAAATATTTTTAAAAAATCATCAAAATGATTTTAAAAGCAATTTGCTGCTAATAAAACAAAATTTATATTTCTTTCATGTTCAATGTTTATGAAGCTGAGCTGCGGAGTGGGCATGCGTTACGAAAAGATCCGAGGATTATCTCTGTTAATCCTCCGATATTCGAGGATCAAAAACGAAGTGTTAAAGTAGCCTGTGATCTGCGGATTTTCGTTGGAGAATGCCGATTTTCGTATGATCCAGCGATTACCGCTGATCCGAGGTGTAATCCGAGTGTTAAGAAGTTGGTGAATACGGCCCTAAGTGATTTTATAGTAGACCTTATCATGATACACCTGATTTTAAAGGTCTTTGTATTTTCTGACCGTTGATTATGTTCGTAGAAAACACACTGTGCCCCTGGTGGTGGAAAGTGCAACTAAAGGATTTTGCAGTTAACACCACCATATGACACCTTATTTGAAAGGTCTTGGAAATTCAAGGAGGTTGGTGATATTTGTATGCAACGTACTGTGCCCTCTGGTGAAGAAAAGTGGATTTTGCAGCGGAAACACGAGTCAGAAGTTCGTTCGGTTCAAGCTTAATTTTTGAGAATTTTTTCATCTTATTAGCGGCTCGCATATACGCTGCCGCAGGCACCAGGGTCACGAGCCCGAGTTCCGTTCGTTTTGAGGTATATTTTTGTTGCAGATGATTATTTTTTTTTTCGCGATGATTATTATTTCTTTTTTTTTCTTTGCATTTAAAAATAGAAATTTAAACAAAATAGAGTTAAAGGTATAAAATCATTCAAATTTAAGGTTCATTTAAGGTTATTATCAGGGGCCCGGGCAACGCCGGGTGGGTTCTTTCGGTTCCAGGTTAATTTTTGGGAATTGTTTCATATAATTAGCGGTCCGTGTATGCGCTGCCACTGGCACCGGGGTCACAAGGCATTAGTTTCTTTCGGTTCGAGGTATTTTTTTTTTTGTTACAGCTGATTATTTTTTTCGTGATGCTTTCATTTCAAAATAGAAATTCAAACAAAATCGAGTAAAAGCTATAAAATGATACAAATTTAAGGTTCATTTAAGATTATGTTATCGTGAGCCCATGCAATAATGGGCGGGTTCGTTCTGTTCTAGGTTAATTTTTTGGAATTTTTTTATGTTATTAGCGGCCCGTGTATGCGCTGCCGTAGGTACCGGGATCACAAGACAGAGTTTCGTTTGGTTCGAGGTTTTTTTTTTTTTTTTTTTTTTTTTTTTTTTTTTTTGCTTCATCTGATTAATTTTCATGATGCTTTCATTAAAAAAAAAGAAATTTAAACAAAATCGAGTTAAAGATATAAAAAGCTTCAAATTTAAGATTCATTTAAAGTTATTATCATAGGCTTGGGTGATGCCGGGCGGGTCAGTTAACAAGCAGCCTTAGTATTAAACGGAATAGAAAATAAAAGATAGCAACTGTTTATTTGGAGTCAGTTTGGTGTCACACGGACGGTACTTTGTAATAAGTGATGTCATATATAGTATTTCTATTTATAAACATTTTTCCGAATTTCTTTTTTTTACGTGAAATGTCGTAAATTATATTAGATGCTTTAACTTGAAATACATTTAAATAATGACGTGACGATTTTTGAAACATTACGATAAATAAAGTGACCGTCGAATTCGATGGGTTACAACTAGTTAAAAAAGTTAAATTAAATTTACTGTTATGAAATGTATTGTTAAATAATTTCTTATGAAACGATTTGATTATTGAATATATTTAAATAAAACTGTGATTACGAAAAAAGGTTCAAGATATTTGTAAATGGAGATTTCTTTGGAATATCGTTAAACGAAATGAATTGTAATTCTTTATATTAGAGCCGGGAATTTTCCGAAAGACTGTTACTGCAAATCATGAGCAAAATGTCAAGATCGATTCTAAACAAAAAAAAAAAAAATATTATTTCATAGGACTGGTTATTCAATATTAATTCCCACTATATTGAATCCTAAAATTATTTACCATCGAATTAAAGTATTACATAAGACTGCAAAATGTTTGCGTCTTTATTCTCGAAGGAAACTGATAATAATGTAACCAATAAAATACAGTAAATTGAAGCACATATATAGGGAAAACACTAAGTTGTTTGTATAATTAATAACATTAATTTTAGTTATTTGAAAAGACATAAATCTGCGAAATCTGAAAAATCGTAAATGCCATTATATATATTTAATAGTTTTATAAATTTTTAAGGTATAAATACCAACACCTTTATAATTGTTTTTCAACCTCTTTACGCACGGTATCCTCGCCCGCTACGAGTATACAATTATGAAATCTCAAGTGGAAAATCTCAACCAAAAATTTTGTAATTTTTTTCTTTTATTACACAGCAGTAGAGACATTTATTTCGTGTCATTACTTTTTATTCGTAATATCTTTTTGCAGTCCAATTTAAACGAACTTAATTCTTTCATCGTAAAAGGCTAAGTTAGACTGTATATACATAACAATATAATTTCAATTGATAATAATTAATAAATGGAATAATTATATTAAATTATTGATTAATTAAAAAATTATAAAAACAGCATGTAAATACACAGTTATTAAATAGTATTTTAATATAATATGAAAATAACGAATAAAATATATCTCAAATATTTTCTGATAGACGAATTAGTTATGTCATTGCTATTGCCTATTAACTAATGCAGTATTTTTTGTAATTTTATTTTTGGTTAAATTAATGTACACTAAGCGAAAAAAAAAAAAAAAAAAAAAAAAAAAAAACGCACTTGGATATTTTCCTTTTCCCTTATTGCAACCGTCAATTTTATCATTTAAAAAGCAAATTTTTGAACAGATTTTATTACGTCGCCCTCCACGTACACTTTAGGATTGATCCCAGTGTTAAAATTAAAATGCAACTGTCAGGAAAATTATAATTTTAGAAAGTATTTCAAAAATGTCAAGTATAAGGCATTTAACGATGCCACAAAAAGTATTAATTTTGGAATGAAGGTAAAAAAATATGTTAATACGTAGGGTGGCATAAAAATTAAATGTTAATGAAATAGTCCTCAGATGAATTTTAGGAACCTATAAAATTTTTTGGCTGTTTAAACGGAAAATATGTCTTTAGGCGGCCATGTTGCCCATCCAAGCGAGATGATGGCAAGTTAAGGAAGAAAAGTTTTAAAAAATCGATTTGTACATGCTCATAATTTAGAAAATATTTTTAAAATGTGCATAGCAAAGTATTTTTTTTTTTTTTTTTTTTTTTTTTTTTACAGTGCAATAACAATTAAACAAAGTATGTTAAAAACCAGAAGATCTGCAAAAAAATTCATTATTAAGGAAAAGAATTAAAAAGAGCAAGACCTATGTTGAGCAAAAATTTAAAAAATATATCAATTAATTATTAGGCCGAATTGCTTTTCTCTGATGAGTCAAGTTTATTTTATTTCGGGCTGATAAAATAAACTAGTAAGATGATAAAAATGTGACCGAATTATTGAAAATTGCATTCATAAAACAGTGACACATTCGCCGTACATTATGGTACGGAGGTGCATAAATTTTCAATGAGTCGGGCAAATTTTTACGCTCAAGGGATCAATTAACTCGAAATAAAACGTGGCCATTATAAAAACGGCGCCTGACCGACTATTTTGAAGGTATCTCAGACTTTCCTGCAAATAGAATTTCAAGATGATATTGCACCATATTAAAGGGCGTCTGTGATGCATTTATTCGATTCAAATTGTTCAAACTACCTATCATATCCCATGAGCACCTATAATTTTGTAAGCAATCATACCTTTATTAACTTTAAGTTAAATCCCACGAAATATATCGTAGAATTTCTTTTTCATCAGACTTGGAAATATCCCTAATCTCAATCCGCTCAAAAATGTTTAGTCTATAAAAAAGCGCGAAAAAGGGGTGAGGATTAAAAAATTGCAGCCTACATCTCTTCATGGACTAGGAAAAATTATTTATGATATTTGGCACAGAGAAATTTTTGATATTTATATTAAAACACTGCATAATACTATGCCATTGCGCATTAAAGCAGTAATTACATATAAAGAAGGAACAACTCAATGCAGAATACATATTTTTATTAAAAATTGCTTAGATCTAACAAACAAATAGTTTTATTTCATGCATTAAACTATAACTTGTTTATATCACATAATAAATCACTAGCAGGTTACGCCCGCTTCGCTGGCCACTATATTTAAATGAATCTCCGAAAGGGATCATTATTTATTTTTCACATCACATTATAAACAAAAACTAAAATAATTACATTGGAATCGCTCTAGACCTCGCATCGGATACTCGCTGACTACGGCAGCTCTTTTTCTGCCTGCACTGTATCGGGAGCTGGTTCCCACTGCCTGCAGAAATCTCTTTCCTATGTATTTCAATATGACGATTTATTGACGATAGGCGGATCTGCCGTTATTTAAGAACTACGATTTTAATGGTAAGTGTATCTCAGCGTCTATTAAATATTTTAATTTTTGAACCAAGTATTTTATTGCTCATGCTATTTATACTGTATTACAATTTGATTCCGGCCAATATAATGAAATAAAATAAAAAGTAGATTTCCTTTTAGAAGGAATTAAATACACAATAAAGTGGGGTATCTCTACCGGTGGGGCAACTCCCCCGAATTACCTTATATATTTTTTTTCTACACTTCCCATTGGTGAGGATCGAACTCACAACCTTCCGGTTCGTAGTTGTGTACTCTGACCACAAAGCCAACGGGTCTCCGCTGAATATATCCTGATTATTTAGACTAGAGTGTTTTCAGTTTTTTTTTTTTTTTTTTTTGTTTTTTTTTTTTTTTTTTGAAGGTTGTTAAGTTAAAGATAAAAAATTACAAGATAAAAAGAACTTTTATACACCATGTTTTTAAATTTTCTGTTGAATCATATATACGCTACTGAAGGCAGCGAGAACCCGGAGAAATTGGATAAAAGTATTACAAAAATTCCTTGCTATCGTGTTTTAAGCTATTATAAAAGTTTCAAATGGCTATCTAGCCGGGAAGTTAGTTAAAAGTTGATTGCAAGCTTTGTACTGGTAACGCTGCCGAAGGCAGAAGGGTCCCGAAGAAATTGGTTAAAAGTATTTTTGAAATGCATTTTCACCGTATTCTGAACTATTCTGAAAGTTTCAAATGTCTAGCTACTCGGGAAGTTAGTTAAATAAATTTTCTGTTGAATCATATAAACGCTTCCGAATATAATAGGGACCTGAAACAGTTGACTAAAAGTATTTAAAAAAAATGTATTGTCACCGTGTTCTGAGCTATCCTGAAAGTTTCAAATATCTAGCTAGTCTGGAATTTCGTGAAAAATCGATTGCAAGCTCTGTACTGGTAACGCTGCCGAAGGCAGCAGGAACCCGAAGCAGTTGGTTAAAAATATTTTAAGAATGCATTTTCGCAGTGTTCTGAACTATTCTGAAAGCTTGAAATGTCTAGCTAGTCGGGAAGTTAGTTAAATAAATTTTCTGTCGAATCATATAAACTCTACCGAAGGCAGTAGGGACTTGAAGCAGTTGACTAAAAGTATTAAAAAAAGTATTATCACTGTGTTCTGAGCTATCCTGAAAGTTTCAAATATCTAGCTAGTCAGGAAGTTAGTGAAGAATCGATTGCAAGCCTTGTACTGGTAACGCTGCCGAAGGCAGCAGGAACCCGAAACAGTTGGCTAAAAGTATTTAAAAAATGCATTTTCACCGTGTTCTGAACCATTGTGAAAGTTTAAAATGTCTAGCTAGTCAGGAAGGTAGTTAAATAAATTTTCTGTTGAATCATATAAACGCTGCCGAAGGCAGTAGGGACCTGAAACAGTTGGCTAAAAGTATTAAAAAATTATATTGTCACCGTGTTATGAGCTAGCCTGAAAGTTTCAAATGTCTAGCTAGTCGGAAAGTTAGTGAAAAATCGATTGCAAGCTTTGTACTGATAACGCTGCCGAAGGCAGCAGGAACTCGAAACAGTTGGCTAAAGGTATTACAAAAATGTATTTTCACCGTGTTCTGAACTATTCTGAAAGTTTCAAATATCTAGCTAGTCGGGAAGTTAGTTAAATAAATTTTCTGTCGAAACATATAAGCGCTGCCGAAGGCAGCGGGACCTGAAATAGTTGACTAAAATTATTAGAAAAATGTATTGTCACTGTGTTGTGAGCTGTCCTGAAAATTTCAAATATCTAGCTAGTCGGGAAGTTAGTTAAAAATCGATTGCAAGATTTGTCCCTGAGAAACACACATCAAACAAACACACAAACAAACATACAAACAAGAATCGAAGTTAATAAAAACATGGTAATTACGTGTTTACTTCTTTCTGAATTCCGTTTCTTTAAATGTAACAGGACAACTTACAATTTTACTATTTACTATGAGAAAATGTTATGAAAGCAATTACGCAAAATAAATTAATAAAAATAATATATATTTTTTAACATACTCACACCAGTTTGTATTGACAAAATATGCGTTACATTAAAATATCGCTGAACTGTTAATTTTGTCACGATGAGCGATTCCACTTTACTCTAGTAAAAGGATTTCAGGCATTGAAAACCTTAAAATCTAATGTTAAACATGTATCAGATGATTTACATGTAGCTCAAAGCACAGAGTTCTGATAACATTCAGAGCCGTCACTTACATAGAAGCTAATGATAAAAATTTAACATGTAAATTTCACATAGACACTATCGCCCCTGACGAGGGACCGAAGTACTACTCATACGTCACGGATTACGTATGCGATTTCGTAATCAATTTTATGGGTATAAAGATTTGGCTGATTATCGCTCTTTTGGCGATTTTCTTTTAATGAAAAAGAAAATGAGGTTTGGAAGGTTATATACTTTTTATTTTTGTTTTTTTAAATATACCTATACGCATGCTAATATTTTCGTTATACACATTTCATGTGAAAAATTATGCGTAAAATCTCATATTAAATATGCGTAAAATCTCATTTATTTTTTTTTCTCTGCTCAAGAAAGGTAAGAGTTTTTGCTCTTACGACGGGGTGACTTTTTTTAAAATAGCATGTTTTTTTATGAGATACGTACTTACTTTTCGTGCAGTGATAATTTCATTGTGAAGAAACAACATTTACAATCAAAGTTCTCTACAGAGAAAGGCAATTGATCCAATCACCAAGCCAATCTCGGCGACAAATTTGGTGACACTTGAGGTGGATGACGACTTATTTAGCGACATGAACGGAAATCGCTATTTTTAGGAAATTAATCTGAAATATCTTAACGATAAATAACTGGACACTATCTATTTTATTTTATCTATTTACTTATTTATTTTGTCAAATATCTAGAAGAATTATTATGGAATTATCCTAAAATTTCAGGATCTAAAGAATATTGTATACTTCAACTATTTCAGAGGAAGTTTTGTCCCGTAGAAAAAAAAAAAAAAATAAATAAATAAATAAATTCCAATCAGTTTAATTCTTTCTACTATGTACTACCATTATTTCCTGACAAATACAATAAATTAGAAAAAAAAAAAAAAAAAAACTTTTAAAGAAATTAAATTAACAAATGAAAAATAATTGTTGTTATACTACAAAAATTATACATAAACATAACTGTTATAAATAAGTTTTTAAATTTTAAATTTAATATATTTAATTTTTTCTACTGCATTACCATTTTATTTTCAATAAATATAATAAATTAAAAAGAGAAAAAAGTTTCGCCCTCAAATAAATGTATTAAATAAAAAATAAATTGCATAATATAGCCGTTGCTAAGATACGCAGACGATTACAATCGAAGAATAAATTCATGAAAAATGAAACATAAAAGCTAATGTTTAAAATCGAAAACACATTAATTTAAAAAATTTAAATTCGAAATTCGAAAAAATCTCGATGAGGTGCACACCTGCAGGGTCCCAGGTACCTATATGCCAAATTTGGAAGCTCTGCGATCAGTAGTGTGTAGTATTCATCATGTTTAGATAAATGTATTTATTTTCCTGTTGGAAAAAAAAAAACTCGTATTTATTTATTTATTTATTTATTTATTTATTTATTGCAACAATTAAATTATGGATTAAATTTAAATGGCTAATTTTTTGCTATTATTAGCTTATTATTTTCATATTTTTATTAATTAAAAGAAAACTAAACAGAAATTCGAAATTCTGACT
The DNA here is from genome assembly GCA_963930645.1 of Salticus scenicus. NCBI lineage: Eukaryota > Metazoa > Arthropoda > Arachnida > Araneae > Salticidae > Salticus > Salticus scenicus. The sequence continues at coordinate 240,495,470 of OZ005656.1, forward strand.
TCGATGTGCACAATGATACTTCGGGGGGCACCTTTGTGTTAAATCTCGTTACTGTCCGAGCTACCGTTTCAGAGAACAGTGAAATATATATACACTGTTTGCTCACTTAATAGTATAAGATAATACCGTACAAAGTATATTTTTATTATATTACGTTTAAAAAGAATGTTTTATGTAGATTTTAATAATTACTTCGTAGAGTGTAATAAAGTGAATTATTAAATCAAAAATATCCATATGTAACATTTCATCTCTTTGATATTATGCAAACATGACAGTTTAATTTGTTTCAGTCATTAGTTTTGGAGTTATTACAAATGAAAAAGTCCATTTTTCTGCAGTACGGCTTTTTTTTTTTTTTTTTTTTTTTTTTTTTTTGTTGTCGCTTAGTGTGTAAATACTTTTTAATGTATTTAAAAAATATGTAGTTAAATGCTAAGAGAAAGATTATTTATATAATGAGATTATTGCAGATGACATTAAAAAAAAAAAAAAAAAAAAAAAAAGGTAAGTTGTGCCTTTATATATCATGATTATATACATTTATACATGAAGAATTAAAGCCTGTTTATGTAAAACATTATATAGAATGTACGGTATAACACATCTGGTAACATTTATAGTTCATTTCGAAGTACCTTTAGTACACACCTTTCTTTCACATCTTTTTCGTCGTGGAGAAATTTTCACCTGTAATTACGATGAAATAAGAGGAAATATGCTTTTTAAAAATAGCGGTGCAAAAAAAAGGGAGGGGCGGGTATTAACAATACATCGACATAAATTATACGTGTAACCAGGTATGACATATATAATTCACCTTAATTTAAATCGCAGAATTATAAAATAAAGAAATTTTATTTTATTTTAACGCCAGAACAATAGTTATTAAAAGCTTTCTAAACATACATGCATACTTGCCAACCATCTCATTAATAATCGTACAATTATTAACGCCCCATGGCAAAACGCCCTTTTTTTCACACCACTATATTTTTAGAGTAATCCTGTCCAAATGTTGTTACGATTAAATAAGGCTAAAATTACTCTAAAAAATTATTGGTGTGAAAAAAAAAGGCGGGTACTAAAAACTGTAAGGTTCATAATGAGATGATTGGCAAGTATGCACATGTATTATTTTTAATTATATATCTATATTTTCGAACACTCCCTTATATTTCCATGAATACAAATTTTAAACTTATCTAAATTATGAAATTAGCTCACATCGAAGAATGTTGATAACAAAATGTTAAATTTACATTACCGTAAATATGAAAATATGATTTTTATCTCTAGGGAAATAAATACGTGTTTGACAATTCCATTTAGGCAATTATATAATTAAGGTCAAGTGGAAATGTTACTTATATGTGATAGAAATGGTTAAGGAAAGTAATAAATGTGGTCCCTATTAGAATCGAAGGAAAACATTTAATGTAAAGAGGTTATTATTGTTGTCAATAATATTAAAGATCTATATTTTAAGTTAATGAACAAGTATTATAGTGTTTAGAAACCTTCTGTGTAATATTTTTTAAATTTGTTTAAAAGATAAATTATTAGAAACATTATAAGTCAACACAACACATAACAAATGACTGAAAGAAGTATTTAACATGAAAAATTTAGCGTCATGTATATAAGCTTAAAAAGGTAGGCTCAAATATACTAAATGCTTATTTTGAGGCTTTCATATGCAGATGTGCAATATATATATATATGAGTGTGTGTGTGTGTTTATTCTGCAATTTTTTTTTTTTTTATCATACACAGAAAGATAGCAATATCCAATAAACAATATATATATATATATATATATATATATATATATATGTTTTTTTTTTTAAGTGAAAACTTCTTTAGGCGCGTTGAGCACTTTTGGGTGAACAAAAATTATGAAACTCGCGTCATCGTCAGCGAAGGCTTTCCATGATAATCGAAAGTGGGATTCGAGAATGCAGCTGATTTACACGTTTTGAGGTGCCTGAATGGGTTTTCTTTTGTATCTCAGCTACTAATTATAATAATTTCACAAGTAAACCATAATTTGAAAGCTTTGTTGAGTTCGAATCGAACAGTAACTTACAGAATTTTCTACCGCCAGATGGCGCTCTAATATTTTAAAATTTCAATATTTCAAATTATAATTCTGATTATATTATTTTTAATACATCATTCGAAAGATATTTTAAAGTTCTTTTATATTATCGAAAGTGGAATTCGAGATTTCACCTCATTTACACGTTTTGAGGTGTCCTGAATCGGTTTTCTTTTGTATCTTAGTTACTAACTAAAATAATTTCATAAGTAATCAATATTTCTACCTAATATAAGTATTAGTTCATTTAATTTGGGTATCTACAAATATTGTGCCGAATCATATAATACAGATCATAAACACTTCTTTAAAAACCAAAAATAATTCGAAAATAATAATCTAATAGCTTGACGATACAATTCACAAGTTACTTAGTTTTCACATCTACCGGCAGTCCTCAAACACTGTTTTTTTTTTTTTTTTTTTTTTTTTTTTTTCAGATCTTTGAGAAGGATTATGTATTGAAATCATTCAGAAATATCAAATGATATTTTACAGTCAGTGTTTTACAAATCTCACTTTTTATGAGTTATTTTAGTTTTTAAAAAGTGCATCTATAGTAAATATATCATTTTATTTTATGTTTTTCGATCAAAAATCATTAGAAAACATTAATATGCATATACATAAATTTTAAAAAAGAATGTATGTAAAATATATTCGTGTTTTTTAAATTATCTGTTTCCATATGTTGACATTAATATATCTCAATGAAATGAGATGTAGAAAATACTGTTCCATATAGCTTTTAAGGAAAGGATAGGAAAGATAGTAAAGCTTTAAATGTCACGACTTTTTCTAAAACTAATCTGCACTTTTTATTGTACGTCATCGTACAATACTTGTTATCATATACCTTAATATGCATTGTAAATAAATAAATAAATATATATATAAATAAATAAATAAATAAATAAAATACAGTAAATTTCTATACTTTTCTCACATAAAATTTTTGTTTTCTAAAATATTAATAATTTACTATAAAATTACATCTCAATTTTACATCAGGAAAACGTTGCTGTAAACAGATATAATTTGTGATCAGTGTTCAGAGTTTCGAGATCTGTCTAATTTTTGCTTTCTCTTACCCATAGGGTCGAAACAGTATTGTTTTAGGGTCAAATATTCGAACGTGAGTTTTTGTTATATTTACATGTTCTGAGGTCTTCTGAATCAGAAAATCATGCTTTTACCGAATGGTCTGTCTGTCTGTTATGAGCATATTTCAAGAACAAATAGCAGCAGAAATTCCAAACTCGGTATTCTAAATGTGTATCATATAGGGATGCTACAGTAAGCTTTTCGTTGAGATGAAGTAAATGGTTCGTGTACAGGGACACTCAAAAGTATCTAAACACATTACGCCTGTGGGGGAAATTGCAGGTAAGTAGAGTTTAACATCTATAGACTGCACTAAACCAAATAAGACGAATATATATTTTTTGTAATAGAAATATTCAAATTGGAAAAACATTTTTGTGTATGTTGGAACCTCATCTTCAACCTCGAGGGGAGTAAATTTTCATGATGGGTATCTTTCAAAAGAGCACGCCAATACCTTTAAAACAAATGATTGAACCATCGATCTGTGATAATTTAAAATTATCGATTTTTTTTTTTTTTTTTTTTTTTTTACTAAAAAACACATTTTTTTTAAATGTAATATCGAGAATAAATTCAACTTTTTTTTTTATATATTTAGTGTTATACTTCTTCTCTAATATGGAAATCGTCTGCACTATCATAACAGATAATTTTTTTTAAATAATAGTTTTAATATATATATATATTTTAATCAGAAGTATTTTTTAGTAACCGAATTGAATTCTATATAAATGTAGGTAGTACATTAATGAAAAGGGGGTGGTAGCCCACTCACATAGAACTAATTATGATATAAAACTCTTCCGAAGTCTAATTTGAATTGTTTAACACAGGTTTACATAACAGTACTCGTTATCTTACCTCTTAATCTGCAACCTGTATTTATAGTACTAAATTTCAGGGTAAGAGAAAGTCGTGTGAGTGACACACCAGATTAATTTTGTAATAATCATCAATAATTTTTAATTGTAACATTTCCCTAATCACTTCGAATATTAATAGTCTATTGTGTATATCAAATATTACTTCGCAAAATTATTGGTGACTACTAAATATAAAAATCCTGCCAGATCTGGAAAACAATGCGATTTCAAGGAAATGGGAATATACATTTATAATACTTATTATACAATGTTAATTTTCTGCAATAATTAAAGTCAAAAGTTTTATTCATGAAATTAAAATATAAAATTATATTTACTGTTCAGAAATGTAGTGTTTAAATATTTCTTAAAATATTTTATATTATTTCAATAAAAATCAGATTATATGAAATAAGTTTCTATAAATTTCTAACTGGAGAACTCTTGGAAATGCTTTTAAGCAAAAATCGGCTTAAGTGTTTATTTATATTCCTTTAAATGTTGTTTTATATTACAACTGGAAAATTTCCGAAAGGCTTTTTCTGTATATCGGGAACAAAACGTTCAAAATGAAATCTGGAGAAAGGCAAATAGTAATTTCACACAGTTTGTTATTCGATGTTAATTCTCCACAATTATTAATCCTAAAAATGTTTCCCATCGAATAAAAATATCAAATTAAATTTCCAAATGCTTATGTCTTTTATTCCCGACGGAAAATGATAATAATATAACAATTAAAACACAACAAGTTGAAGCACATATTAAGAGATAAGTGTAATTTGTTTGCATAATTATTAATGTTAATTTTAATTATTTGAAAAGACATAAGTCTTTGCGATCTGAATAATCGGAAATCGCATAATTTACATTCCAAAACTTTATAAATTTAAAGTTGTAAATAATAAATTATTTTAATTCCCGTAAGTGTTTTTGAAGCTACTTTGTATATACATTGTGACATAATTTTCCTTTATAATAAATGATAAATGGAATAATTATTTTAAATTATTGAATAATAATAATTTATAAATTGTAAATTGTAAGTACATAGTTATTAAATTATAATACCCTTAATATAATACGAAAATAGTTAATGAAATATAACTTAAATATTTTCTGCTAGACGAATTAATTTAATCATTGCTATTGCATATTAAATAATGCAAGAATTGTTTTATTTTATTTTTGTAAATTATTGTACATTTTCTTGAATATAGTTTAAAATTAAAGGAGAAAATATAACATAAAGTTAATTTATCAATTAAGATTGTTGTACACATAGATCTTATACATATAGACTACGATACCGATAAGACTTGAATGAATATCCTCAACATGAGGGTGTAATCTCATACCTACATAATTTGCAGTCAGTGTCGAATATCATGTGACCCCCGACATAAGGGATATTATTTAAAAAAAAAAAAAAAAAAAAAAAAAGTTTTTTTTTTTAAGAGAGGGGGGGGGGGGGGGGGGGGCGAAAAAATGTTGCCTTTCAAAATGATTTCTCATAAAATGATTTTTTTTTTAATTTATCAACGAGTATGTGTAAATCTAAATGCTTAAATAAAAAGTTTGTGTAAAGTACAGAAATTTAAAAATCCAAAAATGTTTTCATTCCTATGCAAAAATGATATAATGTTCATTCTCCTATCTCTCTCTCTATTCAGTCGTAATCGCATGATTGTTTAGCCGGGGAAACTATTTTATGGCACGAATAGATAATGCGGTAAATGTGTGCTCTATCTCTATAAGGTCAACGATAATACATGTCATTTAAAAAAAAGTTTTACATTTCAGTATCTTCAGTTATCTACTTTTTAGTATCTAGTACATTTATGTCAGTTTAATAGCTACAATTACGTCTACAATTTTAAGCTTATAATTATATATATATATATATATATATATATATATATATATATATATATAGTATATATATATATATTTAGAGATGTTCTTGAGTCGACCGGACTCATTGTAAACTAACCCGACGCGCAAGAAAAAAAGATCAGTCGAATAGCCCCGAAAGTCTGGTCAGGTCAAGTCACGTTACCCAACCAGATGCATGACTTTAGCTCATACCAGTCGGCATCAATGATGATTGTTTAATAGATATTTATTTTATGCAAATACATTTACTTAATGATATTTAAGAAATAAATAATAATAATAATAATATATATATATATATATATATAATTACAACAGACACTAAGAAAAACATGCTTAAATTCTCACATCCATCAGACTCCTCCCCAGCTTTTGTTCTCCCCATGTATGAGAGATCTCTCTACGGGAATTTCCATGCTTCGAATTCTAAATATACTTATTCAAAAATGAAGTTTTTCAAATTCTGTTTTTTGATTTCAACTTTTTCATCATACCACATTTTGCCTTAGTGAACAATTAAAAATAAATAAATAAATTTCAACATTTAATTTCACTAAGTAATTTAAAAGTGTTACATCTCAATTTCGAAATATACATATATATATATATATTTAAATGTATTTGTAAAAAAAAGTTTGTGAACGAGAGATTCTTATAATAAGAAGTAACAAAAATCTAGTAAGACTAGACGTGAAAGAAACAATTTTTATCTCTATATACTGTATTTGTATGCATTTATAACAAAATTTGGTTGGGCAAAGCATTATGTACGATATACACCCGCTCGACAAAAATATAGGTACAAAGGTTTTTTCTTTGATTTTTCATAAAATAACATTATCTAAATTATGTTTATCACTCATTATTATCATAAAATAACACTATTCCCGGACTAATTTTTCTTTTAAGACTAAAATATTTCTAATTTAAGACTACACACCGCGACAAAAAGATAGGAACAAAGGGTTTATTTATTTTTTTTTTTTAATATGATTAGTTTGAATATGAATATTTTGAATATGATTCAAATATTTAATATGTTTTTGATAGGATAATATTTTGTTATGATAGTAAATGATCAGCACAATTTAGATAATGTTATTTTATGGAAAAAAAAAAAAACTTTGTTCCTATCTTTTTGTCGCGGAGTTTAGTCTTAAATTAGAAAAATTTTAGTCTTAAACCTTTTCTAAATTAGTCTTAAGACGAAAATTAGTCCGGGTATAGTGTTATTTTATGATAATAATAAATGATAATCACAATTTAGATAATGTTATTTTATGAAACTACCCAAGCAGCACCGAAACGTTCTCTGAACGTTCAAAAATTGTTCTGCAAACACGTTCTAAGAACGTTCACTTTGAACGTGTTATAGACGTCTATCTGTCCATCTTGAAGACGTACAATAGTACGGTTCAGAGAACGTTCAATGAACGTGTAACTATCACCATCGGTGTTATAGAAGCGTTCTGAGAACGTTCTATGTATACGGTCTCAGAACGTTCTAAACGTTTTTAGAACGTTTTCAAAACGTTATACACATTTTCAGAACGTTCCAGAAAACGTACTGTAAACGTTCTAAAATAGTGTAGTTAAAAAAAAAAAAATTATGACGTCATTATAAAAAATCACCTCAGTACGAGCGCTTAGAAGTAAAAATTACATAGCTGATGACGAATAATGATACAACACATGAGCAGGGATATGAATTACTTTTTTTTCTTTCAATTCAAATAATGTTTGAGAAATTTTAACATACTTACTATTCCTTTAATTTCAACGTATATGCATCAAAAATTCTATATTCTATGACAGTTTTCCCCAAAAAGTGTCATAACGTCTCTTTATACCTTAAAAAATTTCTTAAATTTTTGCATTTTTTAAAAATTACTTTTTTTTCCCTAATCTGAAGATAATGAAGTTGTAGTATTAATTACAAAACTTTGAATACACACCATAAAATGCAAGAACTCGCACCAACTGTTTCGGGTCAAAAGAAGACACAACCCTTCATCAGGCGAACATTGTAGGCATGAGAGCTGCAAACAAGCACGTTGAGTGTGTTGAATGCGTTGCCGCTTTGTTTGTAGAAGCCGTGCTTTGTTTGTAGCAGTTGCGAGTTCTTGCATTTTATGGTGTTTATTCAAAGTTTCGTAATTAATACTATAACGTCATTATCTTCAGATTAGGAAAAAAAAGAAATTTTTTAAAAATGCAAAAAATTAAGGAATTTTTTAAGGTATATATAGACACGTTATGACACTTTTTGGGAATTACTGTCATAAAATATGGAATTTTTCATGCATATACGTTGAAATTAAAGGAATAGTAAGTATGTTAAAATTTCTCAAACATTATTTGAATTTAAAAAAAAAGTAATTTATATCCCTGTTGCTGTGTTGTATCATTATTCTTCATCTGCTATGTACAACTAAACTCTTGATTTATTTTGCTTGTTTTAATCCTTGTGATTCCGAATGCGTCATCCTATGATTAATGTTTGTTTTTCATGGTTGTTTTCTGTTTCATTCTCTGATTTCTTGAAGTAAATAATTTATTCCAATTTATTCTTCATTTCTAAGTTCAATTAATTTCTTGTACGATAGGGTGCCCGCTAGCAATTTGCTATTATAACTGCTAACGAACGAAATCGTACATTGGTGCTCAACGACGAAAAGGGTCACCCCTGACGAGTTTTTTTTTTTTTTTCTACCATTCTAAGCTTTTCCTAAAAAAAAATGTTTAAAATGCTGTCTTAATTTTTTATTTACTCGTTGCTTGTTTGTATCTTTTGATTTAAGTTTCATGTGGTTTTTACGCACCGGCAAAATTATTAAAATTGCAACTAACAATATAGGAATAAATTTATGATTAGACTGAAGTTAAATAAAATAAAAATAAATAAATAAAAAATAAATGTTTCAATAAATCACAATCAGTCTCCCCAGGTTATTTAAATTTGTTGTAATTTCCTTCTCATTGACCTATGTGGTTTCAGGGATCTTATATCTGTTGCTTGGCTTTAACTAAGATTAAAAATTCATTTATACATATATATATATTATTATTTTTTTTTTAAATACAGGGTGCAAAGCATTGTGACGAGAATACCTTTATCTTCGCAACTATTGGTCGCAAATATATAGTTTCAGTTACAAAATGTTTTAAAGAATATGAGCATTTGTAGTATAACATGTTTAAATTTAAAATATCTATTTTTTCAAAATTGCAAAAACTAGCTTTTTACATAGTCCCATATCCCTATAGTCATATTTAGAAAACTGACACTCATCCTAACAAAAAGTTTCATTTCTATTCTCCCCAAATGGAACAAGATATTTAAAGTTTGGATTTTCTAACATATTTCGGCCTTCAATAAGGGATCGGTTTAAAAATCCTAATTGGACTTTGCATTTTCTCTGGGTTTATTAAAGAATTTTTCATTGACTTTTTAATAAAGCCCGAGAAAATGCGAAATAATCCTAAATTTTGAAACTAACTATCTCAGACAATTTTGGGTGCACAAAAGTGAAACTTTTTGTGTTATATTTTTTAGGTTGGAACTCAACTTTCACTATTAGTGTCATGAAAATTGTATAAAAATTATCAGTTTTTGTGATTTTTAATAAATTGATTTTTTAAATTTAAACATGTCATATAATGAATTCTTACATTTTTTTTTAAAATACATTTTCTTATTGGAGGACGTTTGAGACCAATTGTTGCGCAAATAAAGGCCTGCTCTCGACTTTGCACCCTGTATATTCTAAACATTTCTGGGTACTACTTTGTAAGTCCATGGATAGTTTATAAATATATTTGAATGCTGAAGTTTATAGAAAGTTTTAATATTTCAACATAAAAAATAATTTCAAAAATGAATGTACCAATACACCGCTAAAATAATATATAATTGAGTTTAGAATATATTGTTAATTTATAATAATAAGAAATTGAAACAAAAAATTAAAAATTAGTTAGAAGGAGGAAATTTTAAAAATTTCCAAATAATTAAATACATATATATATATTTTTAATCAAAATATTTTTCTAAAATATTTAACATACTTCATATTTTTAAATTTTAGTACATGTGTGTATACATATTTTCAGTTTACAGCAGCAGTTTACAAAAATGATGTTTGCAGGTATTTAAATTTATTCCACATGGCAATGTAATTCGTATTCTTTAAATGTTTAAATTTCTTTAAATTGAGTCAACGCAATTTTTACCTCATTTGATGTAATTATGCTATCATGGCATATTAAATAATTGATAAATGTAAATATTATTAGTATTAATAAATAATATAGTAAATCGTCCTTTTTTTTTTTTTTTTTTTTTTTTTTTTTAAGCAGAATATCTTTTTTTTTTTTTTTTTTTTTTAATAAAGATGTGGAATAGAATTGAATCTTTGTTTTATTATGCAGATAAACAATTTCATATATTTTATTTAATAAATAACAGTAAAGAGATATTTAAAATTGTAAGTCGGTGAAACTTAGGATATTATTTTAAAAATATGCAATTTGCATAACCTAGATTGTATATATATTATCATATAAACATTAAATAAATACTTCAGAATTTAAAAAGAAAAGAAAAAAAGAATTACGAACCTTCTTAATTTTGTTGATAAGAATTTTCTTCGAGAAAATACCCTTCCAACTAGCATTTTAAAATACACAATGACCAGTCGGAAGGGCATTCACTTAAAATTAGCACTTATCTTGTAAAATTTTTATGACTTCTTCATACTTCTTTCCAGAAACATAATAACGAAAATAGTTATTTTAACAAATTCCATCTCAGAAGACTAAATTAATAAAATGAATCCATAATTTCTAAGCGGTTTTCTGTAACAGAAGCAGTTTTTTCTGCGATTCAACGCTGCTTTCTGGTATCGAAAGTTTAGCTTAAGAACTTACGCAGATATGAAAATGATTGTTTAATTGATATTAAAATAAGACTTTAATAAATAGAACATAGAGAATATTACAGGTTAAAAATATTACATTTTTACCTTTTCTAAAGCTTATCCTAGTCATTATAACGCTAAAACTGAATAAATCAGATTACATGTTTTAAAATTACCGCCTCACATAACGACACGACTTTCCCAAGACCTGGCGCCTGGCGTTTGACTTTGCAGTTGCACGGTCAGCGAAAATTAAATAAATGCAATCCACAGATGTCGATGTTAAACATCTGCTCTCCCTTCTTGCATCCGCAATAATCATGTTTCAAAGTTCAACATATGAAACAGAAATTTATTAAGCATTTATAGATGTAGGAAACATATAGTCAATATTTTAAGGAAAAATGGAATGGAGTTAAATAATTATTTAAATTTTTATAAAGTATTTTAAAAAATTATGAGATCACTTTATTTTTCCATTTTAAAACCTAGAATTAAACGGAAAAGCATATATTGTGTTAGTGTATATTTCAGTATTGAAAAAATATTCAGTGAAAATAAATAAAATAAAATAAGAACAATCAAACAGAGTAATGATTTAACAACATTATCAATATTGATAATTTATCAGTAACATTTAAACTTAAATAGAATCATAAATAAAATATAATAAAAGTTTAAAATTATGCTTAAAGAAAATGAGAAAAAAACTCATTTCTGTAACTTCCCGATGAGTATTAGAGACCGCGAGGTTCTACTCTCGAACCTTACAGACGGGAAGTGTTGGTTTCGATTCCTGGTCACGCTCGTCGACTTAGGTTTTCGGAGTTTTCCCGTGATTTTCTTTGAAACTCGGGTAAAGCACTATATTACGTATTCAATAACATCCGTGATTAGTTTTTTGTATCTAAACTCTGGGTCTGGGGAATGCATAGATTTTCATGACAGAAGACAATCATTTTTATGCTGTATAGAAGATCTTAGAAAATGTATTTTTCTAAGGGTTTATTATTATTATTATTACAAATGAAAAAAAAAAAAAAAAAAAAAACGGTAAATTTGTTTTAAATCATCAGAAAACGATGTTTCAATTATTCGTTTTAAAGGTGATATCGAATTCTTTCGAAAGATAATCATAGTGAAAATTTTTATCCACCCCTCCCCCATCCTCCAGGGATGATGTATACTTATTCCTAGGGGAAAAAACAATGTCCTATGAATAATAATAATAAAAAAAACCTGTTTAACTATTACTCGTTATGCAGCCAAATTGAATCAATAATATATATCAAATGTATGTCACGCAGAAGGTTTGGTGAGTATATATATTACAGAAGCTGATAGATAGCCTTTCTGTGAATGGAAAATATTGGAACGTGGCAGTGCCACCTGTCGTCCGATATGCACCCAAAGGCAATCTGTAGAGTTTTACGTAATATTAATTTCACTTACCAAATTTACAATATTTATAAATCACAGAAGTTGAGATTTTTCGTTTCCGTTATGAGATTAAATTGCAAAATAGCCACGACACATGTTGGCCGATGTGCATCCAAAATGGACCAGTAACGCTTTACATAAAATCGATTTCACTTATAACTTCAGTGTATCAGAAAATTTATTGTTAAATCACAAGAGTTAAAATATTGCCTTTCCGTTAAAATGATTAAATTGCAGATTAGCAACGCCACCTGTTGGACAATGTATACATCCAAATTGTATTAGCAGAGGTTATGATGATATAAGCCAATATATCAAGTTTAATGCATTTGTACACTATAGAAGCTGAGATATAGCTGTCCCATAAATGGAGGGTTTCATTGCATAGCACCGCAATCTATCGGACGATATACCCCAAATGAAATTCAAATTTAGGGCAATTTAGGGCAAGAACTAATATTGTAACAAGTTTGGTTGAATTCCATACATTGATTCCTGAAATACAAAATTCACAAAATTTTTCCATGAGTTTAAAATTTTGTAATTTTTTTTCACCTCACTGCTACTGATTATTGAGAAGCATTCTTTACTGACGTGCTAACAAAACGTTAAACTGAAAATGTAAAAAATGCTCTATTCTCTATCATGCTAAAAATTATAAATTTCGAATAACTTACGAAGTTTTTAAATTAGAATGTTGCAAATCTCTCAATAAGATTCTTATCAATATCAAAAGTGATATTTTAAAACTGGTCCGATCTCTCTGCAATCATTTGTTCTTGAGATATTAATATCGTGTACATGAACTAACGGGCTATCACACTAATAGGTGCCGATACACATTAACAGATACCATACCAACCTTTTGACTTCCGGATTCCTCACGCCACAAAACGTGTAAAAAAATCAAAAACTGAAGTCAAAAATTTTCATGATTAACCTATTTTCCCAACCAATAGTACTAAAAAGTCATTTTGTCATATTCGTTATAATTACACTGTTACAGAACGTGTTATGACGGTGTCACACTTGAACGTTCTATATAGAACTAGAATTGTACGTTTTATAGATGGTACAAATCAAACATTTTCAGAACGTTCTAAATAATACTATTTCTGAACGTGTTTTAGAACGTTCTTTTGACACGAAACACGGTGTTTGAACTATTGAAACCGTTATTAGACGTTCACAGAACGTTCCTGTGCTACTTGGGTAGGGGGCTCTGCCCCCTGCTCGCTCCGCTCACCAACCCCCGAGGAAGGCTTTCCCTCACCCCGACTTGCTTCGCTCATTAACCAATGCTGGATTCTTCCCGACTATTCGCAACTTTGCCTTTCATTGAATTGGAAAATTAATAATACATAACGATAACACAAGAGAAAAGTTGAACAATATTATATAAATCCACTATATTTGGTATCATATTGAAATACACAATATTTAATATTATATCGTTTATAATACGTGAAAAATCTGTTTTAACGTTCGACAATTTAATAACAATTTGATATTATTTTGAGAAAAAACATGTTAGAAAGCTAGACACACAAAATAAAGAACGATAACACTAACTGTTTAGAACAGAGAGAAATTCTTAACATCTAAAAAATTTAGCGTTACAGCTTTAGTATACGATCCACTTGTTAAATTTTTGTCACTATTTGACGATGAATTTTTCGGGTATTATTGCTTGATTAAAGAAATTATGAATTTATTTTTTCTAATGCCTATATTTTTTACTATTGAATTTTTTATTAATTTAGGGCAATATGTAATACTCTGCACTTATTCCCAGTGTGCAGCAAGGTTTAAAATGATGCTTACGACAGTAAAGATGCAACTTTTTAAAGTGTATTTTTTCTAGAATATGATTTAGTCAGATCCATTGAAAACAAATATCTTATGTGATTAATGCAATGTGAATATTTGTTGACAATATTTTCTGAATAAATATTCATTATGGCTCCAGAATACTTGTTGGCGACATCTTATGAATAATTATTATTGTTGGCGATATCTACTGGTATACATTGATCATAGTTGCTGCCGATATCTCCTGAACTTGTGTTAATGATGGCTTCTGAATATTTGTTGGCTACATCTTCTGGATATATAGTGATTACACCTTGATTTTTTTATATATATTTTATGTAATATTGAATTTAGAAAATAAAAAATGTGTGTGGAGAAGGAAATATTATGATATTGGATAATTTAATTTAATTTAATTTATAGAGACATCAATGATACAGGGAAAAAACTACTTTAGCTATTTTCTTTCTAATAATACGGATAATAATTTACCTGGAGATATTTTGTACATTTAGACCAAATAAAAAATGTTCTTCTTTTTTTCCCTCTTGAATTAAGTTAAAAAACATTTAAAAGAAAATTGAAAAAAAGAAAAAAATTGTGCTAAAGCAATGGTACAGTTTAACCTCTTGGCGAAATTTTAAACTTCGCACCGAAGTAACTTAGACTTTTCTCGAAAAAATCTTGACAAGCATAACTGAGATAGATAATTTAAGTCATCGTAAATAAATGAAAAATTTGAAATCTGCCAGTGAGGTCTTGTATTAGGTGTAACTAAAATATTTTAGCAATGCAGTTACTTCATTCCATTGCATGGAAAAATAGACCAAAAAATAAATAAATAAATAAATAAAAAATCCTGTTGTATTAAATTAAATTCTGTTTTCTGCAAAGTTTTACATCAATGCTTAAAAAACAAAAATAGGTTGCCAATTTGGAACAACTATAGTATTTCCTCACAGCTGAATTTGGCGATTATGGTTAAATCCTAAATCTAAAAATCCTAAATGATAAAATCAGAAGCTAAATTATAAATCACAAAAACATAAATCCAAAATAAATAGCATGCAGGCTGCCGTATTATATCGCCAATAGTCCAGAACAACATCGTTATCGTTCAAATCGGCGCCAATGAAAAATCGCCAAATTCAGCTGTGGGGAAATACTATAGTTGTACCGGCAATTTTATTATTATTATTATTATTATTGCACTATTTTATAATTTTTCTCTATATTTAAGGCATGGCTAGAGTTAAAATGGCTATTGTGGTTACGTAAATGAATTCCTTGGCGGAAAACGTACGAGCAACTTCATTTCTAAATTTTAAAAATCGCTAAATTGGTCATAGTAAACATCCATCATTTTAAATATGTTTTGAGTTAAAAAAGCTAAATTTTTATATAAACTAATCTATGTTGTCGTCTCGTAAATTTCATTTTCAAAATTTCTGGGCTTAACCTCTAATTCTATACGCAAGCGAAGTGTAATGTCACTGACCGTCCGTGGATGCAAGAAAATGATTTCCTATGTTAATCGCCCATTGTATTTTTTGTAAAAAATTATTGAAAATCGAGGAAAATTATTTCCCGATTTTAATCCCCATATTTGGGTGTATATATGTATTAGTTATCATTTGCATGTGTTAGATTCAGTTATTTTGCTGTCAAATTGACAAAATTTTAATTTTAAATTTCAAAACTCTGTCGTCCTTGACGATTTTTTGTTTTTGGCGATCAAAAACGTAATACAAAAATATACATGCCAGATGTATATTTTCGTAATATGTATTGTACTAAATATTGTTTCATATTATTCATTACTCTCTTAATATAAGTTGTTAAAATAACCATGATTTTTGAAAGGAATTAAATTATGTTCGCCAGATAATTTGGCGATATTTTTTTTTTCTGCCAAGGATGACCGATATCAAATCTATTCCGCTGCAACATATTAGTATCTTAGTATCCGATATATTTAGTATCCGATACTTTATTTAGACATTTGAAAACAAATTTGACTTCATTTTATGATAGAATATTTATTATTTTCCTTTTAATTAGTATATTAGTTGGATATTTATTGTGTAAATATCATCCTTTGGAATGAAATGTTCATGTTTTCAATCGAATATATTTTTACTTCCATTACCCTACTACCGTAGGTAATGGAAGTATTGTATTCGGTCTGAAAATTCGATATCGGGTTTTCACCTGATTTACACGTTTTAAGGTCCCCTGAGTCAAAAAAAGTGGTTTTTGGCAATTGGTCAGTGTGTATGTATGTGTGTGTGTGTGTATGTATGTGGAGAATCTTCTTGCTATTATAGCTCAGAAACTAATAAAGATAGAGCTACGAAACTTTAGAATTGAAATACGTCTGGTCTACAGATGAAATTTCCAAATTTTGGTGAAAATTGAAAAACCGGAAGTGGGACATCGGAAACCGGAAGTGGGACCGTAAGTCCGTATCTCAAAAACGGCTCTAACGATTTTCTTCAAACTTGCTATATAAATACTCTATTAGATGTCCTTTCGAATGATATAGTTGGTTAGTTCAGGAAAATTGATAGGCGTCCTGTATAAATAGCTCAATTGCAGGCCTCGCAAAGGCGTTCCTTTAAAAACGGTTGTACGGATTTTTTTCAAACTCGCCATTTTAACTCACTTTTAAATATGCTTTTGTATGTAATTATTGTTTTCCTGTCAATAATTGAGTTTAACCGGAAGTGGGACATCGGAAACAGGAAGTTGGACCGTAAGCCCGTATCTCAAAAACGGCTCTAACGATTTTCTTCAAACTTGCTATATAAACACTCTATTAGATGTCCTTTCGAATGATACAGTTGGTTAGTTCAGGAAAATTGATAGGCGTCCTGTATAAATAGCTCAATTTCAGGTCTCCCAAGGGCGTTCCTTTAAAAACGGTTGTACGGATTTTTTTCAAACTTGCCATATTAACCCTCTTTTAAATATCCTTTTTCATGTAATTGTTCTTTTACGGTCAATAATTAATTATGCCAAGCTTTGGTAAAAGTCGGTATCTCAAAAACGGCTCTAACGATTTTCTTGAAAATAGTTACATAAACCCATTTTAGATATCCTTCTCATGCTTTACTTGGTTATCACGGAAAATTAATAGTCATCCTGTTTTTCTTATTTTTTAACTCGCTATGTAAACTCTGTTTCATATGTCTTTACACATGTATGAATTTTCTCTCACTGGAAAATATCAAAAAATGCATATAATACGTGTACGAGTGGGTAATGGAAGTCGTGTGGTTGTTTCACACCAGATTTTTTTTCTACAGTTTTGAAATTTAAAATTCAAATTTTATCAATTTGCAGCAAAAACAACTTAATATAATGCATGCATACGATAACTAATACATATCTATATCTAAATATGGGGATTAAAATCGGGAAATAATTTTCCTCGATTTTTAATAATTTTTTACAAAAAATCCAATGGGCGTTTAACGTAGAAAATATTTTTCTTGCATCCACGAACGGCCAGTGAAGTCATCACTTCGCTTGCGTATACCAATCGTTGTTTAACATAATCATTATATTCATTAGTAAATCTTTTTCGCCTAACGTTAAAATAAAAACTAATAATACAAACTTAGCTAATAATATAAAATAATAATGCAAACTAAAATAAAAATACAAACTAATTTTCATTTCATTTTTATTAGATTTTTTCTTAATATTTCTAAAATATCGGTTATTTTCATATTTTGCTATTCTAAATAATTTTTTTCTTCTCTCGAGCATCTCAAAGATGCCAATTTTTCAATTTTTCTTATTTACACCATTGATCACATTTTAATTTTCCTGAGGAAAGTGACGTCAGCAACACAGAAAAAAACGTCATAAGAGAAACTTTTTCTCCGGTGGCAAATAGAGTACCTTTATAAATCCTACGTTTTTGTTAATAACTTCGGTAATTAAAATGATAGAAATTTCTAAGCAGCTGAAATGCCTTCCTTGAAACAGTCGGAATACACTGATACCTCTCATGATACAGAGCACTTTGCCCTCCGCGTGAAGATGCTGTCGCACACAAAAAAAATTGACGCCCGGGACAGTTACTTTTTTTTAATATATAGAGAAATCAAAGAAAAAACCCTTTGTACAGTCGGAAAAAAAAAAAAAAAAAAAAAAAACGCAACACCCGCTGTAATTTTGTTATTAATTGGCACAGGAACATATAATAGACATAACTCAACAGGAAATTAAAAGAACTTTCTGAATATGTTGTCAAATTTTGAATTAGGGGTCATCTACATATTGAAATAAGCGCCAACTTTGATTTTTTCAGTAGCAACACCCAATTTTGACTTCATTTTTGAATTTCTGAGAGTCTGGCAGTACGGAAAAATATACTGTTTATATACTTTATCTTTAGTATTTATAGAGTTATAAACAAAATGTGTCAGGGGGTTATCTGTAAATGTAGAAAAATAAAAGTAAGATCCTATAAGAAAAAGATAAAATTTTAATGTTTCACACCGGAAATCTTTCAGGAAAAAAATAATTATAAAAATTAATAAAACGTCGCATCTTTTCCAGTTTTTTAATTAACTTGAATTCAATTTTTAGATTTGTATATACTTCAGTACTTTTTTAGATAATTTTAGGTCTATTTAAATACATTACACTTGCGATTATTCTATACAGTAACCCTTTGTAAAAAGTGCAATATTTTTCAAGTAAAAGTGTCTATTATGGCTGTACGGATCACCAATAAAGCTTAAATTTTCATTCGTAGGTAGGTAACATAATATACGAAATGAAATAATATATATATATATATATATATATATATATATACATACAACAACGCATAAACTAAACCTTTTCGGATAAATTATTGTAAGGGTTCATGAAGTAAATATTAAAAAATTTTAATCTCACTTACCAGTTTTGGGTCAGTTGAACTCTTTGGAACTGTGCGATTTGTTTTATAATTTCTGTGAAAATATAATTTCTTAATTAACTGTTTCGTGACTGCTGACGTAGATTCACGTCATTTGAAAATCTGCAACTCTGTCAGTGGGCGTTTCTTTCGTAATTTGTGTGTTACATATTTCTTAAGTGTGTACCCAGTGTTCATATTTTTGCAATAAAATATACTATGGATAGAAATATATTGATTAGAAAGAATATAATTATAATGTATATTCATTTGTAATATAGTTGTGAATACAGAAAATCTATTGGGAAATATTTTATTTTGAGATTATAACGCCCGAATGCGGGTCTTACTGTCAAAAAGACAAAATCCTGCAGTCGCAAAAAGTGTTAAAATATATTTATAACAGTTAAAATATGTTTTTAAAAATTTATAAAGTTAAAATATATTAAAAAAATTTTAAAGACTAAAGTGTCCTTAAAATAATAACCTCCCCCCTACAAAATAAATAAATAAGTAAATAAATAAAATAAAGCAATATATAAAGCAAATGTATTAAGCCTTTTTTAACTTTGACGGTAGTTAAGAAACGATTTTACAAGTCTGTCTTGCATTCCAATTCCATTCGTTTTTTATATTTGATAATTTCACATTAAACCTCTTTTCTATTTAAAACAGTAAACCCCGCCTAATTAGTTAATTTTTTTTCTTTTAGTGTTCGTTTAAAAGATTCAAAATTTATCGCCAATTAATCGATGAAGTAAATACCACTTGTGCATATTTTTGACAACATACAATAAGGGGCTTAACAGGAATACTCAATGTCACATTTACTTTTCTTTTCTATATTGTTTTGTTTTGAAGAACGATGAAGGCGGGACTTGTCTTCTTTAGAAAACAGGAATTCTTGATGCAATGTCTAAAAAGTATCATTTTTGTTTCATTTCTTTACGTTTGACGTTGTTATTATATAATTTGACCCGTAAATAAAAAATAAAAATATTTTGTTTAATTTTCGTTGTTATTTTTTAAGATTTGATTCGTTATCTCATGCAAATCTTTATAAGAGACGGCCCCCTAAACCCCTCCAAAAGATAGATTTATTTATATCTCGAAAACTAATAACTGGAATGAGCTGCAAATTTGCACACCCATATTTTTCAGCATTAGGATTCATTTTATGTAAAAATTAATATAGGTCATAATTCATAATTTTTATGAATATGAACATATTAATATTTTTCAGAATGAAAAGTAATGATGGATTATGTTTGGGTTTCTTCACTGTATCTCGTAAAAAATATATATATATATCGATCAAGTTATTTTTGTGAAGATATTAATAAAAGTTTGAAATATGAATTTAGCATTAGCACCTTCAAACTTTGAACGCTTATAACTCTGTGAAAAAATAAGTAAAATATACAACCAATATACTTTTTCGCGTTGTCGCGATCCCAGGAATTCAAATATAAAATAAAAATGGGGTTACCATTGAAAAAAATCAAAGTTGGTGCGCGTTTCAATATGTAGACGACCCCCAATTCAAAATTTCAATTCATTTTCTGAAACTACTTACAATTCCCCGTCGAATGATACCTAATACATTTTTCTACATTGATTAGCAACGAAGTTACGTTGAGTGTTGCGTTTTTTTCTTCCCCGACTGTACCTATCTTTTTGTCGTGGGGTGTTTGCATAGATTCCAACATCTTTATTTATTCCGGAGCATTTTTAGTCCCGGCTTTATTTCACAAAAAAATATTTATAGAATAATTTTCTCTAATACATAACTTCGATAAAATAAGAAAAATTTTCAAGTCTGTGTATGGTAAAGCATGGTAATATTTATAATTTATTTCGTAAAGGCAAGTACCGTTAGTACTTGCCTTTTTTTATTAACACGCTTTTCTTAGCTTCACCTGTATGTATGTATGTTTGTAACTGCTCTGGGAGGAAACAAAAAATTTATATTGTAAAAAAAAATACTTTCCTTACGTGAACGATGTGGCGTTGAGGTAAGGCTCCGCGCTACGAACCTAAAGGTCCAGCGTTCGATTCCAGTCAGGGGGGATTCTTTAAAAATGGTTTTTGTTTAATTCTAAGTTATTATAATTAAAGATTTAAATGTGTGTAAATATTATGGTGTGTCACTCACACGATTTTCTCTTACCCTGCATTTTAATACTAAGATAGATATTTTGAGCTTTTTTAGTTCACATTTCTATAAAAGCGTGTTCTTTAATTTTTTAAAACTATAATATTATTTACAGTATTTTCCTTCTACAGAAGTTTTCTCAATGATATATTTACGCGATGAAATAAGAAAAAATATGCTTTAAAAATTATATACATATACATGAAAAAATGGTGATTACTAAAAATACTCCGAAATAAATTATAAATGTTACCAGGTATAGTATATATTTCTTCATTTATATAAGTATTTTTTATTAGTATTTTTTATTAGTATACATATATATTTATATAAAGTAATGGAATTTTTATTTTTATTAAAACACCAGAACAATTTTTATAAAAACTCACCTGGACATACAGATATTACTCTTAATTATATTTTTTTTTCGAACCGCCGCTGCTATTTCAATATATGTAAATTCTAAACCCATCTAAATCATAAAACTAGTCGTCATCGCTAAATATTGATTTCAAAATGTTAAATTTCTGTTACCGTAAATATGAAAATCTGACTTCTATCTCTAGGGAAACAAACACATGTTTAACATTTCCATTTAGGCAATGGTATAATTAGGATCAAGTGAAAATGTTACCCATATATCACAGAAACGATTACGGAAAGTAATCAATGTGACCCCGATAAGATAATCGAAGGAACACATTTAGTGTGAAGAGATTATTCTTGGTGTCAATTGTAATAAAATATCTATATTTTCAGTTAATCAAAATGTATTATGTGATTTGGAAAACAGACATATATTAACTTATTTAATTATTAAGTGATGCTTGTATTTAGAAAATAAAAATAATCATTTCATATATTTCAGTAAAATATGCTGGAAAACAGTTTTGAAAATAGGACATATCAAAAATATTATAAGCTAAAACAGCACATTATAAAAGACCGAAAGAATTATTTTGTGTGAAATGTGTAGTGTCAAACTTATAAACTTTTAAAGAGTGCATAAATGCATATTTTGAGGCTTTCATACTATATCCATGCTATTTTCTATTCCAATACACGTTGTTCTATTATTTTAACTCCAAACTATTTTCGGTGGTTTTTTCCAGTTTGCGGTGTAGGCTTACGAGGCTTGTCCCCTTAAAATAAGGTTCCCAAGGATGTGCGGACGCTAGGAACGCTGTTACGAGGGTTTTGGCAACACTGGCGTGTAGCGTGGCTCCCTTTCTCCCAGCCCCCGCTTCGGCGATCTGTCTGCGACGTTGTCTTGGTGGCCGTGAGAGATGAAGCTCCAACTCGTTTCTCACGCCAGCTGCGAATTATGCTCTGTGATTCGTTTTTTGCGTGCAAAAAACGCTGCATCGGTGAGCATTCCTTCCTAACTGTCTGAAGTGTACGGGGAAAAGTACATGAGCGTGCAACATGTGCACAAATGGTGAAGAGAATTCCAAGACGGAAGTGTTCATGACGAAAAACGTTCTGGCCGGCCATCAATTTCGGACGAAACGTCTGCGAAAGTGGAAGAAGCAATGCTGAAAGATCGAAAGGTTATGGTTCGGGACCTCAGCGAGATGATCCCTGATGTCAGCTAGTCCTGCATTCACAAACTTTTCACAGACCTTTAGGACCGCGGTGACATAGTCCTACGATTCATTCATAAATAAGATGGTATACCGCACGCAAAACTGTATTGATCTCAACGGCGATTATGTCGACAAATAGGAGAAAGTCTGAGCTTTCCAAATATGTATTATTCAATGCCAATAAACCTGTATTCAATTGTGAAAATTTGTTGGGAACCTTATTTTACGCACAACCTTCGTATATTTTTTTAATTAAATGTTTATTATTTACAGTAATAACAAATGATTGCAAAATTATGATGAATAATCTGTAAAAAACGAACAAAGAGAGATGTACTAAATATATATTTTCATATACGTAGGGATTTATTTCAATAAGTGAAATAATCTGTTTAACTAAATGTAATATAAATAGAACTATTGTAATACCTAATAAACAATATATATATATTTTTTTTAGTTTTAAGTTTATAAGATGAAAATTGTTAAGAATTTATTCTGGTACATCAGTAATAAATCATATTTAATTTGTTGTATTCTAATTTCAAAATTTCGTGATTTATTCGAAATTTAAAATTTTCTCAACACAGCAGAATAGATCAATTCATAGGCATTTTCCAATGGGTATTATTACATTGGAAATATTATGGAATTGTATGTATTAAAACTAACCTACAAAATTGACCCCGATAAAAAAAAAAAAAAAAATAAATAAATAAATAAATAAAATAAAATAAAATAAATAAATATATAAAAAATTAAGATAAAGTAAGTGCATTAAATTGGAGGGTGGGTAGCGTATTGGGTGGAGTATTTTAGTACGTCAATGTATCGAGCAATCTGTCAAAATCAATCCTCTTAAAATGAATATAATGTCCTGTACTTGAAATTTATGGGACCATATATACGATGGGAAACTGAACAGAGCCCACCTATGCATACTAGTATTTGTACATTTTTGTGAAACAGAAAATTATATTTCAGATGTAAGAAAACATTTTTACGTCTCCTTAAAATTCCTGCCCTATTTCTTAAATATTAATGATATATTTAATTATTTATCTTATTTTTAAGAAATTTAAACTGTATCCACGATAATTCTTTTTTTCCATAATTCATAGTGAAAATTATTTGCTTCATGTTTCATTTTTCATATACTATGTTTAAAACAGAATATGTGTAGAGCATTTTCGTGTATTGGGACAATTCTATGACTCCGTTTTCGGTATTAATGTATCTCAATAAAATGTGAGATATAAAATAGTGTTCTAGGTATTTGAAACTCGGGAAACCTTTTAAATTTTCCGAAACGGGAATAAGCTACAGTGTTTGACAGTGTACCTTTAAATATAGTTTTATATTAGAATTGGGAATTCTCTGGAAAGCTTTACTGCAAATCGAAAGCGAAATGTTCAAAATCAATTTCAACGAAATGTGAATATAAATTTACAAGATCTCTTGTACAATCTTAATTTTCTACAATAATTAATGTCAAAAATGTGTTTTTATGAATTAACGTATAAAATTAGATTTACTGTTATGAAATGCATTTTGAATGACTTTTTATATAATGATTTAGTTATTAAATATATTTATCATTAAACATATCAGATTAAGGAAAATTGTTCAAGAAATATCTAAATCGAGAATTCTTTGAAATATTATTAAATGAAAAATAATTATATTGCTTTATATTTGAACCGGGAATTTTCCGAAAGGCTGTTACTGCAAATCATGAACAAAATGTTCAAAAACCATTCTAAAGAAAAAAAAGAATGTTATTCCACAGGACTGTATATTCAAGATTATTTACCTACAATATTGAATCATAAAATCGTTTACCATAGAATAAAAATATTAAATAAGACTAAAAATGTTTGTGTCTTTATTCCCGAAGAAAACTGGTAATAATGTAACAAATAAAATTCAATAAGTTGAAGCACATAATACGAGAAAAAAATAATTTGTTGGAATAATTAATAGTGTTAATTTTAATTGTTTGAAATGACAGAAATCTGTGAAATCTGGAAAATTGAAAATACTATAATTTGTATTCCAAAACTTCTTGATTATTAAAGGTGTGAATATCAATGATTTTAATTCCCATTTTTTTTTTTTTAAACTAGATTATATATAGATAGCGATATAATTTCCGTTGATAATTAATCAAAAATAGATTAATTACATTAAATTCTTTAATAAAGTAATATAAAAATAGATAGATGAATATAGATATAGAATAGAATTTGATAGAATAGAATTTGATAGAATAGAATTTGATAGAATAGAATTTAATAGAATATAAAAATAGTTAATAAAATATAGCTTAAATATTATCTGATAGACCAATTAACTATATCATTGTTAATACATATTAACTAAAGCAACCATTATTTTATTTTACTTTATTTTATAATTCTTAAATTACTGTATATTTTCTTGAATGTATTCTAAAATTTATAGAATAACTAATAATAATTTTGATAATAATATAAAAATTTGATAAAAAGATATCTTAAATATTGTCTAATAGACCAATTAATTATATCACTGTTAATGCATATTAATTAAAGCAAGTATTATTTTACTTTATTTTATTTTATTTTTCATGAATTACTGTATATATTCTTGAATGTATTCCAAAATTTATCGAGAAACTGCTAACCGAGAGATTATTTATAAAATAAGAAAATCAATTAAACATGTCATTTTTGAAAATGGACAACTTTTACTTTTCTATATTGTATTTATATACATTTGTATATCAAAAATTAATGTTTTATTATACAAAATACTATATGCCATATACGGTGTAACATCCTGGTAATTTTTGCAACTTATTTCATAGTACTGTCAGTGCACGCATTTTTATCTTCAAACCACTTTGCCTGTAACGAAAATTTCTCCAGTTTGTAATTACGTTGGAATAAGAAATATGCTTTTTAGAAATAGCTGTGTGAACAAAAAGGGTCGTACTAACAACACTTTGAAAAAAATTATAAATGTTACTAGATATGGTTATATGTAATTTCTTGATTTACATAGCAAAATTATAAAATGTTATTTTTTTTTTTATTTAAATCAAATTGGAGTGTAAAGGTTGATATTTTTTATTTATTACCCACTATGTGAAAAATACCAGAGCCGGGTATCGAACCCGGGCACCTCCGCTTAACGCACGGATGCTCTACCACTGAGCTACCCTGGCTGACAACCAGCTAGGCATTTCTCAGATAATTATCGTTTGCAAAGTCACCGAGTCTGCAAACGCAGATATATCAGGTGAAACAATAATAATCGTAGCACAACTCCATAGACCACGAAATTTCAATTTAGAAATTTTTTTTATTCATGAATTCATCAACCGTGAATATTTATTTAAATCAAATTGGAGTGTAAAGGTTGATATTTTTTATTTATTACCAACTATGTGAAAAATTATTTTTCTATTATTTTCTGTGTAAAATATATTTTTTTATTTTTCAAAACATCAGAACTGTTTTAATCAAAACCCATCTGAACATATATGTATTACTTTGAATTACATACTTTTCCAAATAAACAATTCAACAAAGTTATTTCAATGAATATAATTTCTAAACCCATCTAAATTTTGAAATTATATTTCATCGCTAAATATCGATTTAAAAATGTTAAATTTCCATTACCGTAAATATGAAAATTTGATTACTATCTCTAGGGAAACAAACACATGTTTGACAATTCCATTTAGGTAATGATATAATTAGGTTCAAGTGGAAATGTTACCCATATATCACAGAAACGATAAAGGAAAGTAATCAATGTGACCCCGATAAGATAATCGAAGAAGCACATTTAGTGTAAAGAGATTATTCTTGGTGTCAATTGTAATAAAATATCTATATTTTCAGTTAATCGAAATGTATTACGTGATTTGGAAAACAGACATATTTTAACTTGTTTAATTATTAAGTGATGCTTGTATTTAGAAAATAAAAATAATCATTTCATATATTTAAATAATATACGGCGTAAAACAGTAGTGAAAATGTGATACAATATCATAAATGAAATAAGCTAATACAACACATTATAAAAGTCCAAGAGAAGTATTTAGGTTGAAACATGTAGCGTCAAACTTATTAACTTTAAATATTAGGCACAAATTCATATGTTGATGCTTTCATGTTACATCCATTTTTTTTTTCTTTTTCCTGTTTTCTTTTCTTTATTTTTTCTTTTTAATATTCTCTCAATAAATGTCGCTCTCTTATTTCAACACCAAATAGTTGTCGGTGGATATTTTTCCAGTTTGAGACGTTTACTTATATTTTTTAAGTTAAATGTTTATTATTAGTAGATGTGTAAAAAAAAAGAATTGTAAAAATACGATAAATAATCTCTAAAAAAAACAAAAACAAATTGAGATGTATTAAGGATATATTTTCATATACGCAGGGATTTGTTTCAAAGGGTGAAATAATCTAAGGGTTTAATCAATGTAAAATATACCGAAATATTATAATATTCAATAATATATATATATAGCTTTACGTTTATGAGAAGGAAATTGCAAATATTTTATTTTGGAACATCAGTAATAAATAATATTTAATTCATTGTATTCTAATTTCTGAATTTCGAAAATTATTCGAATTTGTAAATTTCGAAATTTAAAATATTCTACAGCAGAATAGAACAATTTTTCATAGACAAAGCATGGAATTGAACGATGGGTATCCTATTGGGTGGGATTTTCTATCTGTCACTGAGTCGAGAAATCAGTTAAAATTATTTATCTTAATATATAATATGTCTTGTATTAGAAATTTCTGAAACAATATATATTATGGGGAACTGAGCAGAGTCAACCTATGGCAGTTAATTTTTATACATTTTTGTGAAACAGAAAATTATATTTTAGATCTATGAAAACATTTCTACATCTCCTAAAAATTCATGCTCTTTTTACATATCCTTGGTACATTTCATTATTTATTTTGTTTTCAAGAAATTAAAACTATATTCATGGTGAATTATTATTTTGCCATTATTCATAGTGAAACTTCTTTACTTCATATTTCATTTATCATATACTATATTTAAAACAGAATATATGTAATGCATTTTCGTGTATTGCGAGAGATATATGACTCCGTTTTTGGTATTAATGTATCTCAATATAATGTGAGATATAAAATAGTGTTCTAGATATTTGAAACTCAGGAAACCTTTTAAATTTTCCGAAACGGGAATAAGCTACAGTGATTCGCAGTGTACCTTTAAATATAGTTTTATATTAGAATTGGGAATTCTCTGGAAAGTTAATTTAGCAAGATATGTTATTCAATATTAATTTTCCACATTATTTAATTCCAAAATTGTTTACCAACGAATTAAAATATTAAATAATACTGCAAAATGTTTGTGCCTTTCATTCCTTACGGAAACGTTGAATTATGAAAGTTACGTTTAAAATACAATAAATCGAAGTATACATTTCAAAAATGCCTAAATCTATTTGCATAAGAAATAGTGTTATTTTTAGTTATTTGGAAAGACATAAATCTTCACAATCTGAAAAATTAAAAATCCCATTATTTATATTCAATTACTTCATAAATTTTAAAGATATAAATATCAATGATTTTAATTGACACAATTCCTCGGCGTCGCCACGTTGACGAAATTACGAAGTCTTAACTGCAAAACTTCATCCGTGAATTTTTAAGTTTTTTTTTTTTTTTTTTTTTTTTTTCTACGTAGCAGAAAGTAAACCAACCAATATATATCTTGTTTTATAATTTTGTTTGTAAATTCTGGTGGCAGTCGGATTTAAATTAATTTATTCATTTTGGGCGTGGTGAAAATGTTAAGCCATATTTTATACAAATAGCCTTGTAATTTTCGCTGATAATATGTCATAAATAAAGTAATTATATTAACTTATTGAATAATAATAAATTTTTAAAATAGCACCTGATTAAATAGTTATTAAATAATTATAGTTTTGATAGAATACAAAAAAGTTAACAGACTATCTATTAAGATTGTCTGATAGACAAATTAATCATATTATTGCAAATTAATCATATTATTAATCATATTATTATTATTCATAATCATATATCTATATCTATATATATATATATACATATTATCGTATTCAAAAAATTACAGTGATAATGCTAACAGAGAGATTATTTATAAAATGATATTAAATTCCATGTCATTTTTGAAAAGAATGATAATGATAATCCTTTCTATTCTCTATTTGTATGTATTTGTAAATTAAAAAAATTAATTTGATTATACAAAACATTATATATTATATATGGTATTTCACACCCGATAATATTTATAATTTATTTCGAAGTAAGTTAAAGTGCCCTCATTTCATCTCCTGGTCAACTTTTGGTCCATGGAAGCTACAAAAATTTCCTGAAATTCTACCAGATTTGGATATTACATTCATTAACTATCCAAAAGCATTAAAACGTAAGCAAATTGACTACAAAAATATTTTTACCAAGCCAAAAAAACTGTGTTTCGAAAATTACATATATTTGGCAAAAGTAAAAGAGTGGTTGCAATTTCGTCCTTCTCGAAATATCCAATAAAACAAGACTTTTACTTATGAATCAAACTTTATTTCAAAATGAATAAAGATACAAAGAACTATAGTAGTCAATTGAAGAATAACTGGAAAAAATATTAGATATTTACACATTAGTAACATATATATGTTGCTGAATCTCTTTTTTTAGAAGTTGATGATGTGATCACTGGCACTTTCCTAATGTCTTTACGGTTGATGGCAGCAACAGATTGCTGAACATTGCCCCTTGATGATGGTTAATCAGTTACCATGATATTTTCACCGTGTGGAGTCGGAGAAAGGGGACGAAATTAAGAACTTCAAGGTGGATGAAACTCGGACATGCTATTTCCTAGCATGGAGAGTTCTTTTAAAATGAACTGATTAACCGAAGACTCACTACATGATACTACTTGCGTCTTACCAAACTAGAATACACCCAATGTATGAGAAAGAATAACTTTTAGTATACTAAATAACGTTCTACAAAAGACATAGCAAGAACTCACTTCTTCTAAAAACAAGAAATCAAACGTATATAACAGGTGTGTCTAGGCGGGTCGGGTTTTACCCGACCCGAACCCGACAGATGGATTTTAAATCAACCCGAAACCCGACCCGAACCCGACAAAAAAAATTTCATCAACCCGAAACCCGACCCGAACCCGACAAAAAATTTTTCATCAACCCGAAAACCGACCCGAACCCGCAACAAAGAATTTTTTGCGACCCGAACCCGACCCGAAACCCGACGTATCTAACCCAAACCCGACCCGAAACCCGAAAAATAAATCAACATTACTTATTCATCTAAAAATCATGCAAAACAAGGTAAAATGATATAAAATAAAGTAAATTTTCATTGTCACACAGTTGGTAAATTATAAAAAAAACTAGTATGTTGTGGTCACCACAAGACATTCTTCAACATTTTTCTGTCAAATTCACAAAGTGAGAATAATTTATTAAATTTATTATTAAAAAGTTTAACGTGATGAATGCAAATAATTTTCATCTTAGGGAAATCTAACACTAAATATCCAAAGAGAGACAGTTTTATCGTCTATAAATAACTTCTTAAACAATGCGTTTTTATAATGGTTATCTCACATATCATGGTTCGTACAGTTATATGGCATATAGTTATATAGCCATCGTGTTATCGATGAAATTTGCAGTATAACAACGCCACCTATTGGCTGACAAGCATTCAAACTGAGTCAGCATAATGTCTCATAATCTCGCCTTCTCACACATTACGTTTTGTTTGATGAAACAAAATAGAACATGAGATATAGCTTTCCCTGTAATTGTAGAAATCGATGTGTTGCAGCACCATCTGTTCAGCGGTTTACACCAAAAGATGAGAGGCGCTAATATATATTAAATGGCACCTACATACAAATTTATATGAAATTATGTGCAGTAGTTCTTGAGATATAGCTTTTCCTTAAATTGCGGAAATCGCTGTGTAGCAGCGCCACCGGTTAGCTGATAGGCATTCAAATTTAATCAGCATAATATATCATATTGGTTTTCTCACATATATAGTTTTGTTGGATTATACGCAACAGAACCTGAGATATAACCTCCCCTGAAATTGCAGAAATCGCTGTATAGCAGTGCCACCCGTCGAACGGTTGACACCAAAAGTTGATAGAATCAAATACTTTCTTCTACTAAATATAGAAGAAAGTAAAAAAAAAAAAAAACTTGTAAACTGCGAAATCTTTTCACATTCCAGAATGCAAATGCGAGGTTATACTGTATTTGTATTTCTTTAATTTATATATTAACAACAGTCGAGAAAGATTTATAATGCTTTTCTAATTTTCATACAATTTCTACAAAAGATACATATTAGTTCCGTTGAAGAAAAGAAAACAGATCCAGATACAAATACGGATTTATTTTTCTGGCGGATAACCGCGGATACGAATAAGGAGCTCCGGTACATGTCTGCCCACTAGCGGCCGAGCGGTTCTGCGCTCGAAGTTGGTTGATGGGAGCTGTCGGGAACGATCCTAGGTCGCGCTCATCGAGGTAGCCGTTCGGAGTTTTCCGTGGTTTCCTCCGAAACACGCGTAAATACTGGCTAGGACACCTTAGAAAGACTCAAACGGAGGGCAATCCCCCCTATAGGCCTAGGGCACATCTGAAGTCAATAGGCCTTAAATCCTCCAACCAACAAACTAACCGATACATGTCTAGTATGCGCAGAATGTTTAAATTAGTTACATAGTTGTAAACATGCCTATAAATTTATGTTTATAATTGTAAAAAATATTTTGAAAGGTGTTCTCAAGTCGACCCGACTTGTTAAAAATCAAACCCGACCCGAACCCGAACCCGATCCGCAAGAAAAAAAATTCAGTCAACCCGACCCGAACCCGACCCGCACGAAAAAAAGATCAGTCAACCCGACCCGAACCCGACCCGCAAGAGAAAAAATTCTGTCAACCCGACCCGAACCCGACCCGCGGGTCGGGTCGGGTTCGGGTAAAATCGGGTTACCCGACCCGATGCAGGACTCTAGTCTAGATGAAATAAACTTTCATTATTGACTCGTCATATCTCCCGCTTCTTCAGATTTGCGTGACAGGTGGCGCGACTCAGGTATCATAGATGCCAACATTTTGATTTATTCCGGATTGCCCTTTGATGATGGTTGGCCCTTTGATGATTCTTGCCCTCTGATGATGGTTGATCAGTTACCATGATATTTTCACCGTGTGGGGACCGAGAAAGGGGGAGGAAATTAAGAACTTCAAGGGGAATGAAACTCGGACCATGCTTTTTCCCAACATGGCGGAGTTCTTTCAAAATAAACTGAATAACCGAATACTCACTACATGATACTACTTGTGTCTTACCAACATAGCATACATCCAATGTATGAGAAAGAATAACTTTTAGTATACTAAATAACATTCTACAAAAGACATAACAAGAACTCACTTTTTCTAAAAACAAGAAATCCAATATATATAAGAGGTGTGTCTAGATGAAATACACTTCCATTACTGACTCGTCATATCTCCCGCTTCTTCAGATTTGCGTGACAGGTGGCGCGACTCAGGGATCTTAGATGCCAACATTTTGATTTATTCCGGAGTATTTTAAGCCCCGCCTTTATTTCATACCACTTATTTTTTAAGAGTAGTTTATTCTTATTTTATTGAAATTATATATTGGAGATTTTTTTCATTAAATAAAGTGGTGCGAAATAAAGGCGGGGCTAAAAACAGTATGGAATAAATTAAAATGTTGGCATCTATGAGGGATAAGCAAATAAGTAAAGGAATGCAAAACTAGGTAAGGGGGCAAAATAAAGGCACTTTACCCCACTCTTAGTACATACCTTTTTTTCACAGCACAGAAATATTCTTCAACATATAATTGCGAGAAAATAAGAATAAATATGTTTTTTTTTAAATACCGGTGTAAAAAAAAGGGCAGGTACTACCAATACTCCGAAATGAATCATAAATGTAATCATTATGGTGTATTTGATTTCTTCAATTACAGAGCAAAATGATAAGAATAGTGAAAATTCCATTTTTATTAAAGCCCGAGAACAGTTTTTATCAAAACACTTCTGAGCATATATCTATTACTTTTAATTATATATTTTTTCGAACATCCGCTGTTATTTCCATACATATAAATTCTAAATCCATCTAAATAATATAATTAGTCCTCATCGCTAAATATTGATTTAAAAATGTTAAATGTCCATTACCGTAAATATGAAAATCTGATTTCTATCTCTAGGGAAACAAACACATGTTTGACAATTTTATTTAAGCAATGATATAATTAGGATCGAGTGAAAATTTTATCCATATATTACAGAAACGGTTAAGGGAAATAGTCAGAGTGACCCCGATAAGATAATCAAAGGAACACAATTAGTGTAAAGAGATTATTCTTGGTGTCAAATATAATAAAATATGTATATTTTCAGTTAATCGAAATGTATTACATGATTTAGAAAAATATTACATAATAATTTATTTAATTTTTGCGTAATGCATGTACTTAGAATAAAAATAAACACTTCTCACATATTTAAGTAAAATATGTCGAAAAATAGTTTTGAATATATAATGTATCGTAAATATAATAAGCCAATACAGCACATTATAAAAAACCGAAAGAATTGTTTTGTGGGAAACATGTAGCGTCAAACTTATAAACTTTAAAAATTGGCACAAATGCATATTTTGAGGCTTCCATGCTACACCCATTCTTATTTATTTATTTATTTATTTATTTTTGTTCTTCCAATAAAATACACATTCATATATTTTTTTTTTCTTTATTAACATAAATGGAAAAATAAACCAAACCACATTATGTATAAAAAATTGGAAACTAAAATTAAATTAAAAAAGAAATACTTTTATCAAAATATCGATAGATGTATTAAAATTAGACCATGCATTTGAACGTATTCAAATGTGTATGTATGTGTGTATGCTTTTTTTTTTTAATCAGATATTGCAAGTTATTTCTAAAATTTATATATCATGGCTCAAAGTTTCCTCTTTTTTTTACAATAATTTCAGAATGGGAACATTTTGCCGTTTATGTTACCACTATTTTCATACAGAAACTTTTATTGTATTTTTGCAGTAATATATCCTGAATAAATAGGATAAAGATAATTGTAAAGAAGTGATAATATGAAAAAAAGGCTAGTATTTTTAATCCCTGAATATATACTGAAAAAAAGGGTAAATACTTGGAGTTCTTATATATATATATAATAAATATCTAAAAAATAAATACCTAAAAAAATCATAAAGTGAGACTCAATATTCCCTGCTCCTAAATATGTTTTTTACGCAACCAAAGTGTTTATTAAGAAATTTATCTTAATTTACCTCCTATTTAATCTTTAAAATGCTTTTTAACAAAAACAAAAGAAGGTTAAAAAAAAAAAAAAAAAAAAGATGCAAGAATTGCGTAAATTACGCGTTGATATTTAAATATCCATTTCTCATACAAGGTTTTTAAAACTTCATTTTGAAACAAAATTAAAGAAACTCTCATTATTTTATAAACATATTTAGTCATACTTATTTTTGAAGGAAAAATTCCTTTTTTATTTCATTAAATGATTCATTTAGAGTATGTAACTTCTGTCCTAATAAGTTTTTTTTTTTGTTGTTGTTTAGAGATGCAAAATTAAGTTCAGTTCCTTAAAATACATTCATTGTCTTATAAACTTCTTCAAAATATGATGAAAGAAAAATCAGTGTTAAAAATGGTACAGTTTTTATTTCATTAATTGGAAATATCAGCTGAGCAATATTTAAGACAAAAGTAATTTTTATGAATATTAGTGTACACTGAGAAAAAGTTCTGTAACTAACATCTAGAATCTAAATTCTGGCTCTAGAAAAAAAATAGTTCCGTGTCATTCTTATAAATTCTGGACCCCTTTAAAAGCGAGTTCTAGGAACTTCTATTAGAATTCTAGACCGTTTGCCTATATTATCGAGTGCGAAGTAATTTAAAAATCTCTGCAGACAAATGAGAATACAAGAGGCGGGTTTCAGCATCTATAATCTTGGTTTATAACGCAATTCTAGAAAATAAAGCGAGAATTTCTAGCAATACAAAATATTCAGAATATTGTTTCACGTCTAGAAATGTGTAGACTAGAAATTCTCGATCTTTTCGTCTATTCAGTTTATTGACGTGCCTTATGCGCATAGCTCGAAAATCTATATTTCTAGTTAAGGAATTTAGAAAATGGCCGCTTATTCATTCTAGTTGAAGGCGGTATATATATATATATATATATATATATATTCTCAGTGTATGAAATTATTAATGTGTACAGTTTCATTTAGTTATTATAATCCCAGGGATGGAACACGGGCGCAGAATTCATACCACTATCAATGTAAGAAAATTTTCTACTTCTTAAATCAACGATATTATAGGTTGAGAAATTTCTTAAACGGATTCCGGTAT
This sequence comes from Salticus scenicus, assembly GCA_963930645.1. Taxonomy (NCBI): domain Eukaryota; kingdom Metazoa; phylum Arthropoda; class Arachnida; order Araneae; family Salticidae; genus Salticus; species Salticus scenicus. The sequence continues at coordinate 240,530,835 of OZ005656.1, forward strand.
GAATTCTGCGCCCGTGTTCCATCCCTGTAATCCCCACTAAAAATAATCCGAAGATATTCTTGAGAAAACAGCATTTTCTTAAGACTTTCTTCAAATACTTTAAAATATTTTGAAGATTTATCATTTTCTAAAAAATATCTTCAGAAATTTTGAAGACAATATAAAGAAATTTTGTAAACTTTCTTAAGAATGGGCTAAATAACTTAAGATAATCTGCAGATTTTCTCTAAAATTACCTGCAGAATATCTTGAGATTATTTTTAGTGGGGATACTGCGGAAATCATGAATCACTTTTCGTCTTTCGTTTTCTAGCCGATTGTTTTTATTTCATGACTAGCTGACCCGTCCGGCTTCGCACGGATGGACAAATTTTAGTTAAAGATGGATTGACATGTAAATAATCAAGAAATATATCAGTTTATATGTTATTGTCAGGCAATATTATGAACTGAAAAGTCAAAATATAATTTTTCAATTATTATTTTTTTAATTAGTTCTTAAATGTTGGCAATTTTTACTTAATGTTATTTATTTATTTATTTATTTCATAAAAAGAAACATTTCTTTACTCATGAATAAAAAATATTGAAAAATAAACCTATGACATGAAAATGTTTTTGATAAAATTAACGTCATAATAGCTTTAATTATTATTTATTTGTTCATCTCGCAAATATATTTAAGTTTTTCCAGAATTCATGGTTATTTTAATAATGTATATTAAGGGAGAAATCAGTAATATGAAACAATATTCGTACAATATATACTATTACAGAATCTGGTGTGAAATAACCACACGACTTCCATATACCCACTATCACACGTATTATATACAATTTTTTGGAGATGTTATATGCATTTTTTTTTTTTTTTTTAGATTTTCCAGTGAGAGAAACTTGATACACTTATAAAAGACACATACAACAGAGTTTATATAGCGAGTTAAAAAATAAGGGAAAGAAAAAAAAATAAAATAATAATAGACAGTTATTTTTTAAAACACGAATTTCCGAGATCTAAAACTGAACTGCCTAATCAGGATGACTGTTAATATTCCTGTAATAAGCACGTAATACTTGAGAAAGGTTATCTAAGTTGGATTAATGAAACAATTTTCAAGAAAACGTTAGAACCGTTTTTGAGATACCATCTTTTACCAAAACATAGCATACTCAATTATTGACCTAAAAACAATAATTACATACAAAAGGATATTTAATAGGAAGTTAACATGGCGAGTTTGAAAAAAATCCGTACAGGCGTTTTTAAAGGAGCGCACTTGCGACATCTGAAATTGAGATGTTCATACAGGACGCCTATCAATTTTCCTGAACTAACCAACTATATCATTCAAAAGGGCATCTAATAGGTTGTTTGTAGAGCAACTTTTAAGAAAATCGTTAGATCTGTTTTTTTGATACGGGCTTACGGTCCCATTTCCGGTTTTCGATGACCCAATTCCGGTTTTTCAATTTTTACGAAAATTTGGAAAATTTCTCTGTACTCCAGACCTGAATCAATTTTGAAGTTTCGTAGCTCTATCTTTATTAGTTTCGGAGATATGACAGCCAGAAGATTCCACACATACGCACACACATACACACACACTGACCCATTGCCAAAAACTACTTTTTTGGACTCAGGAGGCCTTAAAACATGTAAATCAGGTGAAACTCTATATCGGATTTTTGGACTGAATATAATACTTCCACTACCTGCGGTAGTGGGGTATTTAAAGTAAAAACATAGATCTCGTATTTAATACGAAAATATACAGATTTTCTCATTGCGCTTTTGATCGCTAAATACAAAAATTGCCATGGACGACAGATATCAAATCTATGCTTTGTTTTCAATTAAAATATTGAAAATTTGAATTAAAAATTTATTTTACCAAAATTTATTACAGCCTCTAGCACTCAGAGACAGTGTTACTTTTCATTAGTTGAAAGAAAAAAAAATCATCTTTTTAGTTCTAGCGATCGTTCTCTACATATACATATAAACCTTTCCTCTTTATATATTAGTATAGAGCATAGATAGATTAAATAGGTTTCTAATCAACTTAATGCAACTCAAATAATTAAATGCTATTTGCATTTCAGTAATGGCTGTATGCGCTATGTATATTGAGCTACTTGTCATAACTGTTAGTTGCTAAAAATAGTCGCCAAATAAATTTAAACTTCTCAATTATTCTTTTAAAAGCATAATGAAATACAGATGATATATATATATATATATTTTTTTTTTTTTTACTTTTTATATTATTATTCGCGTGAAAATATATTTTATTAAAATCGAAAAATAAATTAACTCGTAATTTTTTTTGGCAACATTTATGAATTAAAATAAATAATTTAATAAAAGTTTAGATGTTCGGAAATGCTTCCTTTTTCTCCCATAAAATCAAACAGATTGAACGAGACTATCCGCGATTGTAATGAAATGCTCGCCCTCTGGTGGGCTAAGGTGAAATTACAATAAACATGGTTTAATTCGAATTCCATACAGCCGCCATTGCTTGCCGATATTTAGTTTCACATATATTTATCGAATAAAAATGAATAAATACGGTAAAAAAGATAACACATACTTTTGTGTGCCACAGTGTAACTCCAAAGGATCAAGAAATCCAGAATTGAGCTTCCATTTATTTCCAAATGACAAATTTAAAATTTCAGTTGCTTCGGCTAATGGAAGTAAAGAATTAATCAGATGATTTGAAATTAATATTTGTTCAACTTCAGTTAAAAATGACTGAACGACGAATGAATGAATAAACTGAAGTATTTTTTCCAAAAGCAATCAATTTTCCATAATGTAATGGCGGAGAAATTATAGTACGAATATTAAGTCGAATAACAAAAAGAACACTAATGGAACACACGTGGCTAATGTTTACTAACAACTGCAGTGTTCACAAAGCGCCGTCTATCGATCATTACAAACGCGGATCTGAACTTCATGGTCTCTTCAAAATTACTAAAGATCATTTTTGGCAAACAGTTTTTTGATGTTTTTAGAATAGAAAGAGTTTATGTTCTGTTCTTATTGCTTTTTGTTGTGAGAAAATGGCAACAGGAGTGTTTTTTGTTTTTTGTTCTTTTATGTGTGAAGCACGGAGTAATATTAATAGGAGTTGAAGGTCCAATGGGAGAAAGCTACGAAACTGTGATCTAAATTTTTGGTAAATATTGAGGGCGCCACTTGTCATTCCTCCCTACCTCGGCGCGGATATACTGTTGTTTTCAATAGAATTTTGCTGAAGTACATTTAAATTTTTTTATTTTAAGCAATTTAATTTCTTTGTAAGTTCTTAAAACTGCATAATTCAGATGTTTCAAATAAATGTTTCGTTCCTAGTTGTAAAACAGGCTATGATAGTGATAAGAAAAAAAAAAAAAAAAAAAGCCATAGGAGAAAAATAAAGTCCGAGTTCATGTTTTCTGCACCTAAAGTAAGTTTATTTTTTTCTTTACAAAATCTCATCCATTCTCCTTCCTCCCAATTATCTGTTTTAGCTAGCTTCGGTTCATAAGAATCGTCATTTTTTAAAAGCTTTCTTTCAAAGTAAAATTAGTATAAAATGGCTCTTAAAAAAACATGTTGGTTAGAATACTCTGTTTAATGAAATTTGCTTTCAATCGGAATTTTTTCAGCTTGATATTATTTTTTAAAAAATAATTAAAACGAGACATTTCCCCATTGAATAACATTGCGGAAGCTGGAGAGAAGGAAGGATTGCACGCTGGCGCCATCTGTAAACATTAGAAAACAACATCACAAAATTTCAGCGTTACCTTCTTCTCCTGTCTTTTTACTCCGTGGTGTGAAGAAAACGATAGCTTAGAGTTTCTTTCGTTTCAAGGGTAATTAAAATACAGAGTAAGAATTGAAATACGAGAAGATTTATGAGTATAAATCCTTTTAGAGTTATTCTTCCATTATAAAAACGAATAATTATATATGTGTTAAGAGTTATTTGAATCATAGTCTGGTGAATTGCATCTGTAAAAGAATAGCCGATGCTGTGTTATACTATTCCAAGTTTTGTATATAGATCCTGTAAATAAACTATATGTGGTTTTTATATATACGAAGTTGATGTCTTATCTGAGTTTATCGTAGACATTTGGCGTCCGCTACATGGATACGGCTGCTTTTTATGAGTGAGTAAGAAAAAATTTTGAGTATTTTGTTTTGTTCATCATGGAAGCTGTATTAAAAGATAGAAAACAGCTTAGAAGGCTGTTTACTCGAGCATGTAATTCTTTTGATGAGGAAGAAAATCAGCTAAATTGTGCTGATAAAATTAATAAATTAAGACTTATTGAAGAAAAAGCTTTATTAATGATAACATGTGAAGATGAATTTAAACAATTGTTGTATTCCGAGAAAAAATCCGATGCAGATATTGAGAAAGAGGTAGATGAGTCAGAAACATATATTGATCGCTGGAGATCTTTAAAACAGAAACTAGAGACATTAGTGAGAGAACAATTTTCTTCAAAAAATGAAACTTTTAATATTATCTTGCAGCGAAATACCTTATTATATTATCCAAAAATAAAATTACAGTCGGTAACAAAAGTGTCCGAACACTATCAAAAATTCCTACATAAAAAAGATACACTTCAAACGGTTTTGTTAAATAAATCCTTATCGAATCATATTCTTACATTGACTAAGAACAGGATTCGATAAGGATTTATTTAACAAAACCGTATGAAGTGTACTTTTTCTACATAGGAATTTTTGCTAGTGTTCGGACACTTTTGTTACCGACTGTACCTACTTTTGATGGTAATGTGAGAAATTGGCTCTATAATTGGGGACAGTTTCAAAAAATTGATGAGGACATTAATATTGATTTTCATGGTAAATTCTCATATTTATCTCGAGCTATGGAAAAAGGAAGTCCCGCTGATGAATTAATTAAAAGTTTCCCCCCAGGTGGTAATAGCTATGAAAAAGCTTTAAAACAGCTAAAAATGCGTTTTGGTAGAGAAGAATTATTAATTCAAATATATGTTAGAGATTTATTAGCCTTCGTTCTTCAAAAACAGAACTGTTCTAAAAATTCATCAAGAAAATTATTTGACCAATTGGAAAGTAAACTCCGTTCACTTGAACTACGAGGGGTTACTAGAGAAAAATACGGAGCTATGTTATTTCCTCTAGTTGAGTCATCGTTAACCGAAGAAACGCTTGTAGCGTGGGAGCGATATGCTAATCGTAAAGTTCGAGAAGTGAATTCAGATGATTCTGACCAAAGTAAAATTATTATTGAGAAAAGTGATTTAGAATGTATTTTAGAATTTCTACAAAATGAAGTTGAAGCAGAAGAACGCATTTTCCTGGCTTCTCGAAGTTTTAATACTTCAAAAACAAAAGTTGAAGCAAATTATAATAAATTTCGCAGTGAGAAAAGGGTGATTGAGAACAAAATTAAGAGTGGGAAATTTTTTGATGTACCTAGTGCAACAGATCTTTTTTTAACTTCGTCTCAAGTGTCAAAAACATGTATATTCTGTTCCAATTCACATTACTCTGGAGATTGCCTAAAAGCAAGAAAAATACCTTTAAGACAGCGGGAGTCACTTTTTCAACAATATCGCAACTGTTTTTTATGTCTGAAATCTCTGCACTCAGTCCGAGATTGCAATTTGAAAGCTAGATGCTTGTGTTGTGGTAAAAGACACCACATTCTTCTATGTAGAAAAATGCAACAAATACGAGTAACTAGGTCTAAAGACAAAGAATCATTTGAATTTGAAAAGAAAACTGAGATTAGTTCTGAAGTGGATCAGGCTCTTTCTAATTTATCTGCTACTCCAGACATAATGCTGCAAACATTTAAAGTTATAATTAGAGGTAATGGGAAAAAACGTGCTGCAAGAGCTATCGTTGACACAGCTTCACAGCGATCCTATTTATTACAAAGTACAGCTCGAGAAATAAACTATGAATCCCAGAACTGGGAATATCTACAACACTCTTTATTTGGTGAGAAAAATACAGAGTTATGCAAACATGATGTATACACTTTATATCTATCAAGTGTGCACGGAAATTATAATTGTAACTTTAAAGTTCTTAGTCAACAAATTATTTGTAAGTCAGTGCCACCTATTGTCGATAATCTTTGCCTGAAAGAGTTAGCTGCTTGTAATATTAATATTGTGGATGATTGTGAAGGTCCTATTGAAATCCTTATTGGGGCTGATGTAGCGGGAAAACTCATGACAGGTGTTGGTCGTGAAATACCTTGTGGTCTCGTAGCCTTCGAAACGCAGTTAGGATGGACAGTTATGGGTCGCACGGCAAGTCTATCTTCCAGTGACTATTCAACTTTGATTTCAATGATGAATAAAGACGCATCCATTACTGATTTGTGGACTTTGGATACACTTGGAGTTACTGATCCTTCGGTGAAGAAGACCAAAACTGAGTTACAAAAGGCTGCCACAGACCATTTCTTAAGTACCATTGAAATTAAAGATAATCGTTTTCAAGTACATTTACCATGGTTGGAAAATCATCCCCCACTTCCAGACTATTATGAACTAGCATTAAAAAGATTGAATAGTACAATAAAGCGACTTAAATCGGAGTCTCTGTGTGAAGCTTATGAAAAAGTTTTCAATGAGTGGCTAGATTGCGAAATTATAGAAGAGGAGGAGAATGAGTGTAAAGAACCAGTACTTACTTACCTCATCGAGCAGTAATCAAAGAGAAGAGCACCACTAAGATCAGACCAGTATTTGAAGCTTCTGCAAAAGTAAAAGGATCACCGAGTCTTAATGATTGTTTAGAAAAAGGGCCAAACCTCATAGAGTTGATTCCGAGTATTCTAATGCGTTTCCGCAAAGAGAAGATAGGTGTCACCGCAGACATTCGAAAAGCATTCCTCCAAATAAGCCTTCAGCCGGCTGACAGAAATTACTTAATATTTCTATGGATCACCAGTGACGGGCAAATTAAAAAGTATAGGCACTGTAGAGTTGTTTTTGGTGTATCGTGCAGTCCCTTTCTGCTAAGTTCTACGATTCAGTATCTGCTAAGAACTGTTTTGGAGAAAATAGAGGTTGGTGAGTCCTCATACCCAAAAGATGTTCAAAAACTCTTGACTAGTTTCTACGTAGACAATTGTGTTAACAGCGTGAAGAATGAAGCAGAACGTAAACAGTTCATGGAAGTAGCTACTGAAGTTATGGCTGAAAGAAAATTTGACCTACGTGGATGGGAATTTACCGATCCTAACACCGAAAGTCCAACTGTTTCTAGCGTATTGGGTTTAATATGGAATAGAAAAGCTGACACTCTGCGAATAAACACCGAAAGTTTCCAAGAGGTGTGTAGTGAGGAAGTAACAAAAATAATCCTTTTATCATCAGCTCACAAAATCTTTGATCCTTTAGGTATCACCTGTCCAGTTTCTCTCCTTCCAAAACTTTTGTTACAACGCTTGTGGAAGACTAATATGACTTGGGATCAGAAAGTAGATTTAGAAACTGAGAGAGAGTTCCGAAAATGGTTGAAGTATGTGCCAGTTTTGTCAACAATTGAAATCCCAAGGTGGATTAGATTTGACATTAAAGATGAGAAGAAATCTTTACTTGTATTTTGTGACGCAAGTCGATCCGCCTATGCAACGTGCGTTTTTTTGAGAGTTGAAAGAGAAAATTGTGTGCACATACAGCTTGTTCAAGCTAAAGCCAGAGTTGCACCTTGTGGAAATAAGGAGACTAGTATTGCTCGTCTGGAACTTCTCGGGGCTACTATTGCTGCTCGCCTTTCTTCAAACATACTAGAAGATCTTCTTGTAAGCGATGTATATTACTGGACTGATTCCACCACTGTACTTGCGTGGATAAGAAGAGAAGATTCGTGGGGAGTTTTTGGTCAAAATAGAGTAACTGAGATACTGAATTTGACTCCCAAAGAGGCTTGGAGGTATGTCCCTGGTTCCCTGAATCCAGCAGACCTTCCTAGTAGAGGTTGCACTGCTCTGCAGTTGTCTTCGTAGAAATGGTGGGAGGGGCCTGTATGGTTGTACTCTCCATCTGATTTGTGGCCCAATGCTGAAGACATTGTTCGAGAAGAGGAAATAAACAGACTCCTGCAGATTTTCTGAGAGAGATAAAAAGTAGCACCTTGCCAGACATTAAAACTTCTTCAGACCCAAATCACTTACGACGAATATTGAGTTATACTTAGACTATTCGTGAAGCTTTTCGATCAAGATTCCGTCAAGAATATTTAGGAGCACTTTGTACGAAGCAGAGAAATCAACAATTTTTTACCTTAAAGGTGGGAGAATTAGTTCTTGTTGGAGACGATGAAAAGAAAAGACAGTCGTGGCCTCTTGGTCGAATAGTTGAAGTGTTTCCAGGTTCTGATGGTATCGTTCGTCGAGTAAAAGTGAAGACACAAAATGGGGATCTTTTTAGAGCTATTCAACGGATATACCCGTTAGAAGTTCCTGATACTGACTCCTTTGTTACTCCAGCAGAGGTAATCCCCACGGTGGGAGTTAAGAACAGTGCACTTGACAGTGAATCTGCCGTCCGCATACCAGTTGTTACTAGAACGGGACGTGTAATTAAGTTCCCACAGAGACTTGACTTATGACTTTAATATTAGCACTATCATTTTAGTTGTAAATATGTACATATGATGCTTATTATTCACGCATAAATTTTTCTTCATTTGTTGTAAAGTATTTAGTTACCCAAAATTCTCAGGCAAAAATGTAATTTCTATGTGTATTTCTAATTCCCCCCCCCCTAGTTTTGTAAGTTAACTTTTGGAGTTCTAGGTTAACTTAGGTGGGAGGATGTTCGGAAATGCTTCCTTTTTCTCCCATAAAATCAAAGAGATTGAACGAGACTATCTGAACTCCATGGTCTCTTCAAAATTACGAAAGATCATTTTTGGCAAACAGTTTTTTGATGTTTTTAGAATAGGAAGAGTTTATGTTCGGTTCTTATTGCTTTTTTGTTGTGAGAAAATGGCAACAGGAGTGTTTTTTGTTTTTTGTTCATTTATGTGTGAAGAAAACGATAGCTTAGAGTTTCTTTCGTTTCAAGACTAATTAAAATACAAAGTAAGAATTGAAATACGAGAAGATTTATGAGTTTAAATCCTTTTAGAGTTATTTTACCGTTATAAAAACGGATAATTATATATGTGTTAAGAGTTATTTGCATCATAGTCTGGTGAATTGCATCTGTAAAAGAATAGCCGATGCTGTGTTATACTATTCGAAGTTTTGTATATAGATCCTGTAAATAAACTATATGTGTTTTTTTTTTTATATATACGAAGTTGATGTCTTATCTGAGTTTATCATAGACATAGAAGTTAGAATTTCTATTTTTTTTTTTTTTTTTTTTTTTTTGTTAATTCTAATTTCGTTTGCACACATCAGTTTAAACATTAATGCTTAGATCATTATATTATATTATATTATATCATATCAAATTATATTATTAAATTATATTATTAGAAAAATAAATACTTTTAAATCTATAATGACGTCAGATTTAACGTGTAAGTTTAACATTTCACAAAGCTTTGTATAAATTTCGATTTAATTCACGTGGAAATATATATCTTTTCTTTTCAAGTCAGGATATTTTAAAAACAAAATGAACATGCAAATGTTTCTTTTATGCTGGCAGCAGCTATTTTTTTTTTTTTTTTTTCATATTTCATTATTTCATTATTTCCATTTCTATTATGTCTTTTATGGTGATTTTAATTAAAATGCTTAGATTTTAAACTAAAATTTATTTTATGAAAATTAAATATAGCCTATAACAATCAGGGATAGTGTAGCTTTTGGTCAATGAAAGAAGTTTTTAAATCGGATCAGTAGTTTCAGAGATTACCCTCCACAAACATACAATTTTTTGCTCTTTATATAATAGTATAGATTACTGTTAACGAGTATTATCAAATAGGAGTTTTATTGAAAAATGCACACGAATCTTCAAATAAGTTAGGAATACAAAACGGTATAATTCATAAGATTTTAAACGTATGTAGTTTGTCTTTTTTTTTTTTTTTTTTTTTTTTTTTTTCGTATTTTGCCAAAGATATGCAGTGCTATGTACATTTATAATTGTTTTAATAAATAGTTTAAATACCGAAAATATTTAAAATAAACAATACTGTAAAATAAAGGAAATTTCTAGATTTTTACACTTTTGCCATTGACTCCATATACAACGAAGCAATAAATGAAAGGCTACTAATGAAATCTATGGTTAAGTTTTCTAATGTAGAAAAATTAAAAAAATATTATGAAAATATGCCGCATTGCATTTTAACAAAACCTTTTTTTTTTTTTTCTTGGAGTAATGTTATTCTTTAAAAATGTAAAGTCATCAATCACAATTTCTAAGTATTTTTAAAATGTCTTAATCATGTCCTTTTTAAGCGCTTCATAGAATTTTATATTAAAAAAAATTTTGGTTTTCTTTAATCAATCACTGCCATCCTTAAATAACACAAGTTTGTTGCACTTTGACAATGCACTGAATAAATTATGGTGAGTGACTTTGAACAATGTATTTAATAAAATAGAAAATGTTTCTCTTTGAATAATGCTGAATAAACTCTATGAATAATTAATTTATTATTTTGGAAGTTTATTTATTTATTTATTTATTTATTATTACTAATATTATTATTATTTAATAACTGGATTATTGATATTTTGCTTTATTATTATTATTATTTTTAAATAATAATCTTTTTGTTAGGCATATAAAGGTGACAACCGTCTTAAAAGATTTAAAGGTTGACACAGAGAGAAAAATGTAGGAAATAGAAAACACGAATGACATATTGTGTAATTGAATATATTTTAAATATAAATTTTGAATTCCTGTCGGAAACATACATCACTGAAAACTGTATTATGCAACAATTGTATTGTTTTAAATATATATACATATACATATTTAATTCTTTAATGCTTTAAATGCTTTTCCCACGGCTGTTTCACAGTGACAATGGGAGTATGTTCTGATACTGCAGTACTTTCATTTTCTTTAATTTAATTGACTTTTTAAAAATATTAAAACAGATTTTTTTATCTTTATTTATTTATTTTTTAAATTTATTATTATTATTTTTTTTTTCATGACATTATTAAAAACTTTTACATAAATCTCCACGATATTCTTTTGCTTTTATATTTTCTTATGTGTAACAAATTATAATACAAAATAATAAATCCTACTACTTAATGGGATGTTCTAAAATTCTACTCTTAACACAGATACCGAAGTGGACGGTGGGTGTAGAAAGGCTGACTACCCTTAATCTTAATTTTCAGTTGAAAAGGTCAAAATGTTACATTACTCTATTAAAATAAAAAAAAAATTTAAAAAAGGGGGAAGAAAGAAAGAAAATAATAATAATAAAATAAAATAAAAATAAATAAATAAAAATTCTGTATAATAAACTATGGGAACAGAAGCAGGGAAGCAATCGTCTCCGTGAACGATAAAAATTACGATGGCGTGTCTCTGGACCATCGTAGGGGTGTGTCCCATACCGTCGCCAATTACCCATAGCGCAGTACTAGTGCGACATTAAACCCAACCTACCTACCTACCAATATATTGTGGTGTGAACTGGCGTATAAGTGACCGATTACGCATGTATTTCAGTGTGGAATGGCTTTCTTAGTAGGAAAAATCTGTTTGGATTTTCACAAATATATACGATTTTAAGTTAATTTAAAATTAGCTTTGGAAGAAGATGATGACTCCTCATTTAAATGCTAATGCTGAAGGTCACATGTGGATAGCGGTAAAAAGTAAAAATCTATGTTGAAGTAAGATACATTTCTCTTAAAAAAAAAAAAAAAAAAAAAAAAAAGGAATAACAGTTAGCTAAAAATACCCCGGAATAAATTAAAATGTTGTTTATTCTGGTTTTAGTCAGGTGATATCACTTGTGCTAAATAGCTGGATCCGCCCTCTCTTCGGATCAGGTTCAGCTCATCATTAAAATATTGTTTTTAATATCTGCCGCACCAAAATGTTCAAAACACAAATGCCAATTTTCATATATTTTGAAATCTTCCCGTTTCAACTTTAAAAGCAATTAGATTAATTTATTTTGTTTTGAATTTTTAAATTTAGACGTTTAAAGTCTTTTAAATGAAATTTCAGGATTCTGTAAGATCAATTTCTATATATTTGAAAGTAATAAGACAATTCCTTTGTTTTAAATTTTTATTCCATAATAACTGTGACTTTGATTTCATGATTAGGAAATTGAAAATAAATACTGTTGAGCTATGTTCCAATAATAGATCTTATAAACTTAAAAAAAAAAAAAAAGAAAAAAAAAATCACTATTGGATTCTGTTTTAAAAAACTTTTAATAGAAATTTGATATTTTATTATGTTACATTATGGGATAAATTTTAAATAACACAAAGCTTACAAACGGTACATTAACCAAATGCAAATATGTCACAACAAAATTGAAACGGAAAATTCATGGTAAAAAATCTTTTTAAAATTATTAAATATTCATAATAATAATAATAATAAAACGATTGCCGAATGCATAATTGCTGTTTCATGCAATCAGTTTCGCTGTACCGTGTTTTCTAAAACATGATATTTAACTAGAGGTGTACGTACTCTTGAATATTGAAATGCGAAAAAAAGTGTAACAGGGTTAAAATAGAATTTTAGCAGCGAAAAACTAGAAAAAGTTATTTAATACTTATGAAGAAAGACTTAACATATTAGGATCGGATATATTCCTCTCTTGCACCGTAAGCCACGCCTTTTCACAAATTTTCTAAAACTTTATAATATAAAACAAAATAATTTTGCATATTTGTAATTAAATCATTTAAGTTTTGTCTTCAATTATCGATGTAGTAAATACCATTGGGATTTATGCATACCAGCGTCACATATACAGTCAAATAGGAATATGCAAATTAGTCTTTTTTTTTTAAATAGTGTTTCATTCTTTTCTTTTGAAATTCTTTCACAATCCCTCACCTACATTGTGATAACTTTACAAAAATATGCCAATTTGTATGATAAACATCGAAATATTGCTTAGAAAACAATAAAAATAACATAAAGGTAAATTAAAATAGTTTTCCGTCGATTATATACAAGCATTTACTTATAGCAGGGATGGAACACGGGCGCAGAATTCATACCACTATCAATGTAAGAAAAATTTCTACTTCTTAAATCAACGATATTATAGGTAGAGAAATTTCTTCAACAGATTCCGGTGTGATTCCTGCGCCCGTGTTCCATCCCTGTTATAGAGGATACAGATTATAACAAGTGACGGCCCCTAACAGGAATAAAAAGTGAAATATCACTGTAACTCAAAAAAAAAATGTTAGGAACGAGCTGTAAATTTGGAAACCCATGTTTTTGATGATGCCCGTTCTATTCGTGCAAAAATTAACATAGGTCATAATTCATATTTTTTTCAAATATGAATTTATTAATAATTTTCATAATTCAAAAAATGTTTTTTTAACAAAAATTTGCATGGAATATGTTTGGGTTACTTCATTCTAACGAATAAAAAAAAACAGAATTTAAATATCATAATTATTTCGGAAGATATGATTTAAGGTTTGTCACATTCATTTAACATTAGCATCCCCAAACTTTGACACCTTATAACCAGGGCCTGATTAAGGGGGAAGCTCGCTCATACCGGAATATTTTTACAATTATTTTTTACTTCATGTTATAGAAATTCCACGCTTTGACGAGGAAATATTTTTTATAAAAAATGAACGGTGTAAAACAATCCAATTTACTCACCGTTATTAGACACCAGAATTCTTTTAAAATAATTTTTAATGAAAATTTTCTTTTTATTATAGCAGGAAAGTATTTGTTAAAAAATAACGGTGTCAGTATAAATAATGTGGTCAAGAGCGAGCTTCCCCCTTAATCAGGCCCTGCTTATAACTCTGGGAAAAATTGAGCGAAATATATAAACAATACCATTTTCCGTGATGATTTGATCCAAAGAATTCAAATAAATTATAAAAAATGGGGTTATTATTGAAAAAATGAAGTTGATGCCAGTTTTAATATGTAGACGACCCCCTAAGTAAAATCTAACTATAACATTATAAACTAGACGTTATTACAAACTGATCGGTACCCGTCGCATGTTTCTACGATAATTTAATGCGAAATTAGATGGGGGGGCGGGTTTTTTTATTTTATTTTATTTTATTTTATTTTTTGGCTGACTGTATATCAGATCTCATTAAAAAAAATTATTGATGGCTGTTTAATTAAAAAGTCGCGCAATCTATACCAGGTGGATATCTACCGCTTGAACTGTTGCTCTGTTTACGAGCACCGCGACAGGCATCTAGTTTAGAAGGCTATGCTCGTGTACTTTAAAACATAGAATTCAACTCATTTGCATGAATTCGCTGATTTTTGTATCTTCCGTGTTTTGACAACTAATAGTAAGATGTGTGTCCCTGTCCATGTCAGTGGAAAGAAGAAACGCTCTCTCTATTTGCTTGTGATCACTGCACGCATTGTTTTGGAATTTAATGGAGAAATTTGCTGATAATACAAATTCTAGTAACACAAGTGATACATTTAATTACCTCAGATGTTACCATAATAGCGAACCATTTCTTTTAACGTTAAATCTTGATTATCATTTATCGTGTTATGCTGATAAAATTTAACACGTGAAAAAGTCAGCGATACATAAAATTTAAATAATAAAAATCGAGAATTCATTATACATGTTAATTATAGCATACTTGCCAATTTTTGTAACTTATTCAGGAATGTTGTTAATACACTGCATTACACTGCGTTCTTTATAGTTCAGTAATTTTCTTCATATTTAATCGTAATTACCTATTGAAGAAAATCACAAAGCATACGGTGTGAAAAACGTGCGGGTGTTAACATTATTTCGCAATAAATTAAAAGAATTGGCAGTTTTGTTCATAAGGCAATAATGTGAGCAAAAGGAAGTATAAGTAAGTAGATCAATTTCCCTGATTACTTATGTTTAAAAATTGGTAAGATACAAGAGATGCTATGGATTTTAATTAACAAACTGTAAATGATGATTTCAAAGGTATCATAAATCTGAGTAAAGAGCTTTGTTGTAAACAAAGATTTGATTTTCGAAATTTCTACAAAGTTTTTTGTAGTTTGATGGAGATTCTGTACGTATGAGAATTATTCTCTCATACGTACTGCAGTCATTATCATATGAAAAATTCACTAGCAAAATGTTTATCTACAAAGATTTGATTTTCAATGTAATTTATTCTACAAGAGATTTTCTTGATTTTAATAAATTTTTTCGTGTTTTTTTTTTTTTTTTTCGTTATTTTTTATCTTAATGATTCTGACTTATGTACTGACGCATTATTTTCATTTCTGAAAATGTTTGTATATATCCACTACATTCCTCTTCTAATAAACATTAATTGGTGAACTGTTTATGAACATATATCATACTTGCCAACATCATCATTAATATTCCATAGTAGTGTTTGTCCCGCTCTTTTTTTCACACCAGTAAATTTTTAGAGTAATACATTCCAAATGCAATTGCGATTTAATAAGAAAAAAATGTGCTGTGAAAAATAAGGCGGGGCTAAAATACTACGAAATATTTATTAGGACGTTGGTAAGTACATAGCGGCTAATATTTAATTTATTTCGGAGTATTTTAGCCCCGCCATTATTTTTACCACTTATTTTTTTAAAGTATTTTTTTCTTATTTTATTGAAGTTATATATTCGAGATTTTTTTAAAATAAATACTAGGGGGCTCTGCCCCCTGCTCGTTCCGCTCACCAAACCCCGAAGAAGGCTTCGCCTGCCCCTGACTTACTTTACTTATTAACCCATGAAAAGCTCTGCCCGCCTATTCACTGCTTTTCCTTTCACTGAAAAGTAATATGAATAGTGCATAGCACAAGACAAAAGCAGAAAAATATATTATAAAAATCCCATATTCAATATCAAATAGAAAGACATAATATTTAATACCAAATTATTTATATTTTATATATATCTTCATAAAAATTATGCTAAAGCCCAGTTTTTTTTTTTTTTTTTTTTTTTTTAATAGAAAGAAATTCGTAATATCTAGTTCATTTTACTTTACAGCTGTAATATATGACCCTTTTTATTTCTTTTTTTACTACCATGGATCCGGGCCGCGGTACTCCATTCGGTAGAGCGCCGAACTCGTAATTGGAAGATTGTGGGTACGATACTCGAATCGGCCAAATACCGTCGTGTACACTAATGGTGGCAAGTGAACGTAAAATCCATCTTGGCCGCAATGTTCTTCCCTGATCCCATCAAAATTGTACCTCTGAGAGTACACCAAAACAGGGGAGGCATCCTCTCTACGGAGGATGAAAATTGTGATGGCATGTCTCCGGAACATAGCAAGGGGTGCATCCCATAACGTCACCAATTAACAATAACGCAGTACTGGTGCGACGTTAAACCTAAAATACCTACAAACAACGATGAACCATATTTTAATTTTCCCATGCAAAATGACTTTATGACAGAAGCATACACCGTAAGAGAATTTTTTCTCGGTAGCAAATAGAATACTTTTAGAATCCACTTCTTTTTAATCAGTAACTTCGTTAATTTAAATGATAGGAATTTCTAAGCAGCTCAAATGTCTCCCTTGGAGAATTCGAAACACATTGATAGTCCAGTGGCGGCTCGTGAACTGGAAATAGGTGAAGAGCTCAAAAATAATATTTAAGTATTTTTAATGCATAATTTTTATTAAGCATGGTCTTAACTAAAATAAACTAAAAATACTTAATTAAATGTAAATTTATATTCTATAAATGAATACAGTGTAAAAGACAGTGCGCCTCTTCACCTATTTTCGGTGCACAAGCCGCCACTGATTGATACCTCTCATGAAGCAAATCAGCCCTCCGCAGTAACTTTTTTTTTTTTTTTTTTTTTTTTTTTTTTTTGTAATATATAGAGGGGAAAAAAAGATAAACATACACTTTAAAGACAAAAAGAAGTGCTGTCATTCATACAAACAGATATTATTTCATTATTCATAAGAAAAAGAAAGAAAAAGATAAAAAAAATTATACAGACACGACATTATTTCATTATTTAAAACATGAAAATCTGACATTGACAGATTTTAATTTAGTGCCAGAGACCTACTGCTAAACTTGTTAATATCGACAAATTCTTCTTTAGTTAATTCGTGACGCTCTAAATTCCATGATAAAGTTTTCATTAAATCAAACCAATGTGTTTCAGCTGCAGATTTCTGTAACAAATAACGTTGGAAGTCCAAACTGTCTTATAGCCGCAAAACAACGTTTTTTCTCTTTTTCCCAATCAGGGGGAGGTGTGCCTTAGGGGGGACTCATGTCATAGTTGTACCTTGGGGGGGACTCATGTCAAAGTTGGGCTTTGGGGGGACTCATGTCAAAGTTGGGCCTGGGGGTGGGGACTCATGTCAAAGTTGGGCCTTGGGGGGACTCATGTCAAAGTTGTACCTTGGGGGGGACTCATGTCAAAGTTGGGCCTGGGGGGGACTCATGTCAAAGTTGTGCCTTGGGGGGACTTCATTCAATAAATCCCCATTCAATAAACCGACTGAAATAGGCCCTTAGCACTATTAAGAGTGTATTATAAAAATTCGACAACGCTGTACCGACTGAAATAGGGGTACCTTGGGGGGGACTCATGTCAAAGTTGTGCCTTGGGGGGACTTCATTCAATAAATCCCCATTCAATAAACCGACTGAAATAGGCCCTTAGCACTATTAAGAGTGTATTATAAAAATTCGACAACGCTGTACCGAGTGAAATAGGGGTACCTTGGGGGGGACTCATGTCAAAGTTGTGCCTTGGGGGGACTTCATTCAATAAATCCCCATTCAATAAACCGACTGAAATAGGCCTCTAGCACTAATTAAGAGTGACCTATAAAAATTCGACAACTGTACCGACTGAAATAGGCCTCTAGTACTAAAAAGAAAGAAAAATGTTCTTATAAAAGACTGCAAGTAAGAAAATTAATTCTCTAAAAGAAGAGAAAAAAAAATTACTCAGATGTTTATTTTATTTCTTTTTTACAACCATGGGTCCGGGCCGCACATAAAATCAGCCAAAATCCTCCATGTTCCCATCAAAATTATACCTCATGGTATCACTGAAGCGGGGGAACTACCCTCTCAGTTGAGGATCGAAATTGTGATGGCATGTCTCCGGAACATCCCTAGGTGTACGTCCCGGACCGTCGCCAATTACCCATAGCACAGTACTGGTGCGACATTAAATCCAACCTATCTACCTATAACCATGGATCATATTTCATTTTCCCGTGTACAATGACCTCATGACAGAAAAACAACGTCACTGGGAGTAGCTTTTTTCAAGGTGACAAATAGAGTACCTTCATAAACCTGTTGTTTTTAGTTAATAACTTCTTTAATTAAAATGATAGCGATTTCTAAGCAACTGAAATGTCTTCCTTGAAGAATTTGGAACACATTGATACCTCTCATGACCCGAAAGACCCTGCCCTTCGGAAGAAGATGCTGTCGCAGACAAAAAAAAATTGACGCCAGCAAAAGAAACTTTTTTTTAATATATAGAGAAAGTGGTACGAAATAAAGGCGTGTCTAAAATTTCTCCGGAATAAAATAAAATATTGGCAGTCATGCAGCTATTCAAGTATGACATATAATATGCATGTGTACAAAATATAACTAGATTGTAAAAAAAAAAAAAAAAAAAAAAAAGGAATGATCAGATTTCAAAATTTTCTGTCTTTATGATATTGAAATGCTGTGTAACTAAAAGTCGTGTGAGCGACGCACCAGGTTATTATAAGTAAAAAAGAAAATAAATGTAATATCTATACATTGAACTGCGAAGTCTCTCTTTTTTAAGAGTACTTATAGGAATGAGAATTTTTTGCCTTTTTTGCTACCGCTATTTTCATGCAGAAATTTTACTGCATTTTTATGGTAATATATCTAGAAGAGGAAAACATAGAGGGATTCAGAAGTAGTTTACTTAGGATATGAAACAATTACCAATACTCACAATATATATACATACCCTCTAACATACTGATTAATATTGTAATTATATTATATTGTACTTATATTAATTGTAGTTATATATTATAATTATATTAATTATTAGTATAGTATATTTTATATAGTGTAATTATATATATATATATATATATATATATATATATATATATACATCGTTATAATTTCTGACTAATGTATATTCAAATTGTTATGTTGGATTATAAAGTTTCTTATTCATTATCTTTTAATAAAAGTTTTTCTGGGCTATTCCATGGAAAATGTAACGTTAGTCACATACAATTATATTTCTCTAATATTTTCTAACAGTAATCACTCTCCTATTTCATCACAAATATTACAGTAAATATGTCATAAGTATTTCTATATGGCAAACGTGGTTGCAAAAAAAGATGAAATATTATCCTTATATGTTACTGATGTTGTCTTTTATCAGGAAATCACCTTGTGCATTTTACTGTAAAATATCATACGTTTATTTTTATTATATACGTACAAACATCTACTAATACTTAATTAAAATTTAATACAACATTCTTTAAAATAAAGACACATTGTTTCAATAACAGAAAATATTGATATTTTACTATGCTTGATAATTGGAGCAAAATGCCTTTTCATTAAACGTTGTCTTTCGATAATGGTATAGTAGTCACATTGATTACTTTCCTCAAACTTTTCTGGATTAATGAACAGCATTTTCTCATGATCCTAATTATATCATTACATAAATAGGATTGTCAAAAAGATATTTAGTACGCCATGGATTAGAAACTAATTTCCACATTTAAATTAATGGACATTTCTATATGGGTACACATACTTGCCATCATACTAATTAATATACCTTACTGTTGTTAGCCCCGCCTTCTTTTTCACACCAGTATCTTTTTAGAGTATTTTTCTTCTTATTTAATCGTGATTGAATCTGGAGAATATTACACTAAAAATTTAGTGGTGTGAAAAATGGGCGGGGCTAACAATACTACGGAATATTAATTAGGATTTTGGCAAGTATGGGTACATATAAGGTAAAGCTAGGAGAGATTGCGCACATAGGGGATTGGCAAGAAAGAGTACAATGGGCGCTCTGAAACTCCAGGTAGTTCTATAATATCGATAGCGGAGAGCCCACTTAAATGTGCATGTTCATTGCTTGAACAGTCTAAGATTAAACGTGATTACTTTGTCTCGTATTCAAAAATGTTTGCTTAAATTTTGAAAACCCTTTCTATGAATTCTTATGGAATGGTAATATTACAAAATATTTTTAAAATAAACGATTTCCCATGGACCCGTTTATAAATTTTACTTGTGGCAGGTGGTTGCATGAAAGTTGCATCATTTATAACAACGGGTGCAACGATTATAGACAACGACAGATTAGGTCAACAAACAAGAAACCCTTCAAACTGAAAAGTAACTTTATTAATTTTTAGTTAAACATATTATCAAGTCACTAAATGCTACTTTTTTTTATTATCTAGACTTGTTTTTAAATCTGCTTCTTTAATTTATTTTCTTTAAAAAAAAAAAAAAAAAAAAAAAAAAAAAGAACTTTTTAATTTTTATTTATTTATTTATAAATTTATTTAATTATTTACATATTTATTTTTTATTGTTAAACTTAAGTACCTACATCTAATACAAAAATATTTGTCTACAAAAACTTTTATAACAATGTCATTTAAGGGCAATTATCATTGTTAACAATTTAACTGTAGTTAAAATTAAGCGCAATCTCTCCTACCCTATAAGGAGAGATATAATCTTGGTTTTATTACAGCTGTTGCTTCAAACCATAGTATAACAACAAAATAGTAATGGAAATGCGTAGAAGAAGGATCCCTTCAAAGCTATGCACCAACAGTTTAGCAAAAAATTAAAATGTAGATTTTTTATAATGTTTTGTTCCACAGTGCGCAAACTCCCCAAGCTTTACCTTATATGAATTTCTTCAAATATTGTAAATTATTTTTACTTAAAAATAATAATGAAAATCCGCATTGAAATTATTGTTTTTAAATACTCGTATAAAAAGCAAACACAAACACTCAAGTTTTTTTTTTTTTTTTTTTTTTTTTTTTTACAGGAAGCTCATGAAAATATTTTAAGCAAGACTAAGTAGTCCCCTTTCTTATACAAATTTTTACACAGTTGAGGTATTTAAAAAGATATTTATCTTAATTTTCCTCCAATTTATATTTTAAAACTCGTTTCAGCGAAAATGAAAGCAGGGTTAAAGAGAAAAAATGAATTTTATATTATGAAAAAGCTGTGCGTAAATTACGCTTAGATATTTAAATACCAATTTTTCAAAATAGGTTTTTTAAACTGGATTAAAGATATATATACACATAAAATATGTTTCGTTTATGTTATTATTATTATTATTATTAACATTTATAAACATATTGCGAAAATATTTAAGAATACCTTAACAGAAAGACTCTTCTTCATGTATTACCTTAAGAATTTAATGTCAAAATCAAGAGAATTCATCTTTTTCTTTATTTAGAAAATTGTTTAGAGAAGAAAACATAAGTTAGGAATCCCCCAACAAATAAATTGAATTCAACCCAAAGATACTATTTATACATAGCTGCCAAGATTTTTAATTTATTCCGAAATGTTGTTAACCCCGCCATTTTTTCACACCGTAATATTTGTAGAAAAATTTTCTAAATTGTATAATTGTGATTAACTATGAAGAAAATTACTCTAAAAGGATAACGGTGAGAAAAAAGGGCGGTGCTAACAGCATTCCAGGATAAATTAAAAAAAACTGGCAGGTATGTTTATGTAATATATCATTCTTGCAAGCATTTAGAAATTTCAAATTAAGTTTATCACCAGTATTTTTTAAAAGAGATTTGGCCTATTACTTTTCCATGATTAAATAAAGTTTAAAAAAGAAAATGTAGAAATTTTCCGGTATTAAGTCGCCAGCCGAAACAGGAGAGTTTGCAACTATGATCTATGTATTACTAAAGTTAATGTATTCTATGCTACCGTCCGTTCCTAATTATTACAAAATACTGAATTTCGTTAGTCACTGTAAATAACCTCTTTAACCCGTTAACGTCCCAACTAATTTTGCAAAATATTATTAGCCGAATATTTCACTTCTAAATTGATATAGACAACTGACAGCAAAATATATTAACTTAAACAATTCTTCTGATAGTTTTAAATTTAAAGCCTATCCTCATTTATAGACGTTTAGTGTTCTAGCGAGAAAACTTCGAGAGAGAAAACTTTGGGATAACCGATTAATTTTCAATTATATGTTGCCAAAGATCTCGAAAGAAAAGTATTATACTATATATTATTCAACTTGATTTAAGTTAGTATACTTGCGCAAAAAGCAAATATGTGTGAGAGGAATTAAAAATCATAAAACGATTATCCAAATTATGAAATAATAATTTATAGTCGGCGCATAAAGCATTCAGGGATCATTTAGAGTGACGCTATAAACTGTCACTAAAAAGCAGAAATCATTACAAAAAGTCACAAAAAATGTACGTGCCATTTTATTAGCTGTCCTCTAAAGACACTGGGCGCTAACGCGTTAATTGCCCGAAAGTGGTTTAATAACCATTATCTAGGACTACAGATTTTAAGTCAGTTGATTTTCGTAAATGTCACTGCGATTATAAAATGGATTTGAAATTTTGAAAAGTAAAATTTATTACAATATAAACGTTTCTACTGTATTGTTTGCCTCATTTCCTAATTATTTGAAAAATTTATGATGCTACATTTTCTTTTATTATAGAAATATATTTTGCGAAAAATAGGGCTTGTTAAGATTTTTTACAAGGTTGTAGATTATGTTAGGTATTCATTTCTATGTAATTTACTTTTTAACTGCACTGTTTTAAACTTAAACCTATAAAGGCTAGATATTATAAAACAAAATTTCTCTAAAAGTATTTTTCTGTCCTTTCTAAAATCTTTTTGGAAGAAATATAATTCAGTGGAAATGGAAATGTCAAATCCAATATCACAACCAATATTTTACATCTTCTTTCTTTATTTTCCAATAAGTATGCATCCAAAATTTTCCTTAATATTTTGATAAGTTAAGGTCAAAACTGTATGTATTAGGAAGGAATATTTTGATTTAAGAAATCAAGTTTGTCATTTTTTTTTTTTTTAGATATTTAATTCTACATATATATAATTTAAAAATAAATTAAAGTATAATAACGTAATTTTTTTTATTAGAAATCAAAAATTTAAATAGCGTTTAAAAAAAAATAAAGAATTGCTATCTTTTAAATAAAAAACATAATAGAATAAAATTTAAATGCAGGATTCGGGGAAAAAATTATATTTGTATTTCAAGATACAAAAATACAAAAAAAATTTCTCACTTCGTCTTTTTTTTTTTTTTTTTTTTTTCCTTCAGGATGCGTTCTGTTTAATTCATAACTACCCAAGTTAAAAAAAAAAAAAAAAAAAAAAAAAGAAGAAGAAGAAGAAGAAAAGTAAAACATTCAAATTGTTTGTAAAATTCTATCCCTTTGCAATTTTTTGTAGCAAAATATTTTTTCAAGCAAAATGAATGAAAATTCTATAGAATTATCCTACCCATAGAATTTTGTGCTACATCTAAAAAAAAAATAAAAGATCACAATAATATTTGCTCTTTGCGTAATCTTCAAAGTATGGAATTCTTACTCGTCAATAGTAATCGACTAAGAATTGATCAATAAAATTTTCCAGATGTTCTATCAATTTTTATGTTAATAGCCACTCCTATTAAATCCATTTGTCAATAACTGAATTTGCACCGTAAATCATAAGCTCACCCTTTAAATGACTTCTCTGTATTTCAGTAAAATGAGATTTTGCGAATAACAGTTTTTTCTATGTGTTTTCTGATTTTTTTTTTCTGTGTTCGACTTCGTTTCTTCTAAAAGTTTTACTAAGGCTAAGTAGAATAAACGCTTTTTTTTTATACGTCCTCTTCCAAATTCGTGATGTGTGCGATCGCCACCCACCTCTACTGATCACTGTAGAAGGAAAAGTCCAATCTGTTACATTTCATTTGTCGAGAACAACGTCTTTTCTGCTAAATTTAGTGTCTTTCTTATTCAACTATCACCAGTTTGATATATAGACCAATAATCTTCGAAGTAATTAGCATGCCTGTGAACATCCTAATTAATACTTTTGCGACCGCTGACGTAGATTCACGTCATTTGAAAATCTTCTCACTCCTCCAGTGGACGTTTCTTTCGTGATTTATATGTTACTTATATCTTAAGAATATACCCGATATTCATATTTGTACGATCAAATATACTATGAATACAAATAATTTGATTAGAAAGAATATAATTATAATTTGTATCCATTTGTAATATAAACGTGAATATAGAAAATGTTATTCTGAATTATTGTAACTCGGAAAAAGAACGCCCACAGGCGGACTTTACTGTCAAAAAGGCAAAACCATGTGGTCGTGAAAGTGTTAATATTCCGTAGTGTTGTTAGTCTTGCCCTTTTTTCCACACAAATAAAGTTTTAGAGTAATTAGAGTAATATCCTCCAAATGCAATTACAATTAAACAAGATGAAAAATACTCTAAAATGATACTTGTGTGAAAAAGAAGGCGGAGCTAACAACACTACAGAATATTAAGTAGTATGTTGGCAAGTATTTAATAAGGCTACCTTTACAGTTAAAATTTAGTGTAGATATTAAATAAAAAAAAGTCCCTAAATTTGGAAACACTGATGATGCGTACTATTTTTTTCTTTAAATTTTATTCATTATTATTAATATTATTAATAATAATATTATTTTTATATCGCAGGTTTTGCTTGCATTTCGTGCGTTTTGGACATACATAGTGTATGCAAGGCAGGATTTGTATGCTCTTAAAATTTCCTTCATTTTGTCATCCACTATATATATATATATATATATATATATATATATATATATATATATACATATTTGTATATATATATATAAATTACGTGTCACGATGTTTGTCCGCGATAAACTCCTAAACTAAGTAACCGATTTTACAAAATTTTGCACACTGTGTGCAGTTTGGTCCAACTTGAAAGATAGGATAGTTTTTATCTCAATTAATAGTCACAATATTTTTTTATTGCAATTATTTGTTAATTATAGCCCTTTGTTATAGTTGCTCCAAAATATCTGTGAATTCCATAAATTTAATTGTTGAAAAAGAAAAAAAAAAAAAAAAAAAAAAAAAAAAAAGAGTTCATTGTCTTATACACATTGATAAAGGGCTAATGTAATTCTATCATATATATAGTAATATCTATAGATCTATCATCCCCATGCTATCGTACGAAGATTTTTGATGCCGAAAAAAAAAAGCTTTGGAATCAGCCATTAAGTGGTATTGAAAAGAAGAAAAAAAAAAAGAAATATGAATTTGGAACTGTATCTGGAGTTTTTCATTCACCTTTAGTAAATAAATTATTCATAAATTTTATTTGCTAAAATATTCGTATGTATTCCCGTGTGTAATCACTCGGAGAAAGACGGCCATATTTTGGTAAAACAGTCGGCTTTTCCCAAGTGAAAAGGAATCACTTTTTTCTCCACACTGATCACTCTATATATACTATACTATATCTATGAGTTCTATACGCAAGTGAAGTGTGACTCACTGACCGTCCGTGCAGCCAAGAAAAAGATTTTCTATGTTAATCGCCCATTGGATTTTTGTAAAAAAAAATTATTAAAAATCGGAGAAATTTATTTCCCGAATTCAATGCTTATATTTGGGTATAGATCTGTATTAGTTATCGCGTGCGTTAGATTGAGTTATTTTTCTGTCAAATTGATAAAATTTTAATTTTAAATTTCGAAACTCTGTCGTCCTTGGCGTTTTTTTTTTTTTTTTTTTTTTTTTTTTTTTTGTATTTAGCGATCAAAAGTGCAACACGAAAATATACATGCCAGATGTATGTATTGTATGAAATGTAATATGTATTATTCATTGTACGTGTGTATGACATGTAATATGTATTGTACGAAATATTGTTTCATATTATTCATTACTCTTTTAATATAAGTTGCTAAAATAACCTTGATTTTTGAAAGGTATTAAATATTTTCGCCAGATAATTTGGCGATATTTTTTTTTTCGCCAAGGATGACAGAAATGAAATCTATTCCGCTGCAACATATTAGTATCTTATATCGGATATTTTATTTAGACATTTGAAAACTAATTTGACATCAAACTATGATAGAATATTTATAATTTTCCTTTTAATTGGCATATTATAAGTATATTAAAATTTAAAAGCATGGTATATATATATATATATATATATATAATATATATATATATATATATATATATATATATATATATATTTATCTTATAATATTTCTTATCTTAATCTTCAATGTTTCCCATCTTTATTAACTTGAATTTACTATTAAAATTTTAACATACTCAAAACCTTCTCATCACTTCGTCAAAATATACTAAACTTTTCCAATTTTTTTTTTCTATTTAAAATGATACATGCATTTACTTTAAATGTCCAATATTTCATAAGATGTCCTATTTTCAAGTTTTAAAATATTTATCAAATTTACTTATTTTTCTGGTTTAGGCATATTGTTTTCCTTTTTATAACTACAGCTGTTGCCATCTTTAAAATATTTAAAATGATGAGGTTATTTTATAGTAAATTTATCCCTTATAGCATATACAATATTTCCCTCCTCCACAAAAATTGATTTTAAAATCGTCTGCTTTTTTTTTTTTTTTTTAATACTTTTATTTTAATAGAATTTTAATAAAAATTAAATTATTAGTCTTTTTAGCATTTTAATCCAAAATAGCTTTAGAGATATTATATTTCACTCATCCATGAAAATTGATTTTCAAAATCGTCTGCTTCTTTTATACTTTTATTCTAATAGGATTTTAGTATAATTTAATTTATATATTAGTTATTTTAGCATTTTTATCCTAAGTAGCATTAGAAATAACATATATCTCTTCTACATTAAAATTTATTAGACCCTACAATAAAATTAATTTGTGCTTAATTATCAACTCTACGAAAATTTTTATCAATCACTTCCAAATTTTGTCCTAAGGTTCAATCCCGTGGATTCTTACATCGGCTACAACATTTTCGTCTTTATTCGTAAACAATATTATAATTTGACTGTATTAAATAGTTTACTGCAATATAATTCAACGTATAACTTAGTCACAGCAACGCGTGGCCGGGTCTACTAGTATATACATATAGTGCAATATTTTTGGTATATTGTTTGATTAAAAACTTATTTTGATATCTTATTGATACAGATAGATTGATAGATAGATAGACTTTTCTGTAAAATTTTGTTTTAATTCTGACCTTCTGTTGAAATTTTTTGTAATTCAGAGATCTTGATTGAAAATTTAATATTTGATATAAAATAAAGAAATTAGAAACTTATGTAATTTTGTTGTATTGCTAACAGATACACACTTAAACAGCTATGTTGCATAGACTTTTCAAATAAAAAGAAATTGCAAAAAAATCTTAGTCAAAACACAAAAATATGAAAAAAAAAATTTAATTTAATTCCATTGTAAAAATTGTAAATATGTTTATACAGGTGAAACTGGCCGTACAGCAAAAATTAAACTACAGTAGTGCAGATGATCTTTTAAAAATTGCAACCAAAATTCTAAAAATGTAATCCATTCAATAGAAACCGATCATATTCCAGATTTCGATAATAAAAAAGTTCTAAATTCTGGTTTTGATAATTATCAATCACGTATTTTCCTTGAGAGCTGACGCACTGCCAGCCATCTCCACACTATCAATGAAGCATGCGCACAGGCTCCTCAATATTCTGTACTTCTATAAATTCCTTGGGTATTCATGTAATGCTGGTATATTATGTTGCAATTGATACTGATGAGGAAACCCGGAAGGGTTTCGAAGCGTCTGGATTTTAATTAATTTTATATGTATATTTTGTTTTTAAATATATAAGCTTTGTCTAGTAAATAAAATAGCTTTTGTTTTTAATATATATAATTGAGACGATCTGATGTTTGTCTACGTTAAACAAAAATATGCGGTTTCATATTTTCCATCGCGGTTTTATTTCACTTGTTTAATGTACAAAACGAAACAACGAATATTATTTTATTATGGAACATATGTTCGACCTTTTTGAAGAAAATTCAAAGTATAATTAAGATACAATATATTAAAATTAAACAGATTTTTTTTTCTTTTTTAAAAACCTGTAATACTCTTATCCAAATAGAAACTTTTTAAATCATCAATCAAAAGTTTTATGTATTTTTCGAAATATCTTAATCATGATATTCTTAAGCGCCTCACTGGATTTTATACTAAGAAATTTTTGGTTTTCTTTAATCAATCACTGTCATTCTCAAGTAACAAAAGGTTCATGCACTTTAACAACGAACGGAATTTTTGTTAATGTATTATTATCAATATGAGTTTAAAAATGAAGTTAGTAATTCAGAAAATGTTTCTATTGTAAATAAAATAAAATAAAATAAAAAACGGATTTTTTTCGAATAAATAGTATATTTTATATTATTTTTGTAAAAAAAAATAAAAGTTTTTATTATTATTATTTTTTTTTTTCATTACTAACTTATTGGCCTTCTAAACACTTTTGTGTATGCTCATTTAAAGAAGGTAAAACAAAAATGTGTAAAAGACAGTGAGCTGCCAAAAGTGAAGGAATGTGAAAGAGAGAGGGGAGGAGTGACAGAAGATATAGAATGTGCGTGAGTATGCATTTTATTGCGTGAAATAAGATACTATGTTGTGTCGTAGATATCTACCGTAATAAAATAAGTTTATTTGTGCATGCATTTACTTTTAATTTTTAAAACTTCATTAAAACTTTGTCAACTCAAAAATATATATAACAAATTAATACATAGTTTATCTATATATATATAAAAGAGCAGAGTCTGTGTGTGTGTGTGTGTGTCTGTCCGCTATAGAATCCTAGGCCGTTTCACCGAGCGGGGCCAAATTTGGCACGGTTAATGTTTACGACCCGAAAAAGACAACGCCGCAAGCGATTTTACAAAATTCGCCCCCCAAGGTGGGGGGGAAGGGGGGCAAAACGTAATTTCACAAAATCCTTCATATCTCAAACAAAAAAACAGATATTCCGTAAAATTTTTACTTTAAAATATAGCTAATACAAATGTCTAAAAATCGGTTTCTGGAATTTTTGAAATTCGGTCCCCAAGGGGGGCGGGGGGGGGGGGGGGGCAAAACGTGATTTCACATGCGTAAAACGTGATTTCGCATAATCCTATGTATCTCAAACAAAAAAGAATAGATATGCGTGAAATTTTTGCTCCAAAATATAGCTAATGCAACTATCTAAAAACCAATTTCTGGAATTTTAGAAATTCAGCCCCCAGGTGGGGCAGCAAGGGGGGGGGGGGCTATGGAGCAAAAACAAATAGAAATACAGTTAGGCCGTTCAAAATTGGTACATATAGGTTTTAAAGGTCTGCAAGTCGAATGGGGATGTTTTCGATTGTGTAAAGTTATTAGGAGGGGCAAGAAGGGGGGGAGGGAGATGGGGGGGCAAAAAAATAAAAATAGTGTCAGATCGTTTAAAATTGGTACACAGAGGTTTTCGATACTTACAAATCGATTGCGGATATTTTTGAATTTGTAAAATTATTAGGAGGGGCGGGTAGGGGGGTGGGGGGTAAGGGGGGCTATGGGGCAAAAACAAAAAGAAATACAGTTAGGCCGTTCAAAATTGGTACAGATAGGTTTAAGAGGCCTGCAAGTAGAATGGGGATATTTTCGATTGTGTAAAGTTATTAGGAGGGGCAAGAAGGGGGGAGGGGAGGGGGGGCAAAAAATAAAAATAGTGTCAGATCGTTCAAAATTGGTACATAGAGGTTTTCGATACTTACAAATCGATTGCTGATATTTTTGAATTTGTAAAATTATTAGGAGTGGCGGGTAGGTTGTGGGGCGGTAAGGGGGGGCTATGGGGCAAAAACAAATAGAAATACAGTTAGGCCGTTCAAAATTGGTACAGATAGGTTTAAGAGGCCTTCAAGTCGAATGGGGATATTTTCGAAAGTGTAAAGTTATTAGGAGGGGCGAGAAGGGGGGAGGGGAGAGGGGGGGAAATAAAAATAGTGTCAGATCGTTCAAAATTGGTACATAGAGGTTTTCGATACTTACAAATGGATTGCGGATATTTTTGAATTTCTAAAATTATTAGGAGGGGCGGGTAGGGGGGTGGGGCGGAAAGGGGGGGCTATGGGGCAAAAACAAATAGAAATACAGTTAGGCCGTTCAAAATTGTTACAGATAGGTTTAAGAGGCCTGCAAGTCGAATGGGGATAATTTCGAAAGTGTAAAGTTATTAGGAGGGGCGAGAAGGGGGAGGGGAGAGGGGGGGGCAAAAACAAAAATACAGTTAGATCGTTCAAAATCGGTATAGAGAGCTTTTCGATACTTACAAATCGATTGCGGATATTTTCGAATTTGTAAAATTATTCGGAGGGGCGGTAAGGGAGTGGGGCGGTAAGGGGGGCTATGGGCAAAAACAAATGGAAATACAGTTAGGCCGTTCAAAATTGGTACAGATAGGTTTTTAAAGCCCTACAAGTCTAATGAGGATATTTTCGAAAGTGTAAAGTTATTAGGAGGGGCGAGAAGGGGGAGATGGGAGGGGGGGAGCAAAAAAATAAATATAGAGTTAGATCGTTCAAAATTGGTTTATAGAGGTTTTTGATACTTACAAATCAATTGCGGATATTTTCGAATTTGTAAAAATATTAGGAGGAGCGAGAAGGGTTAGGGGCGGTAAAGGGGGCTATGGGCAAAAACAAATAGAAATACAGTTAGGCCGTTCAAGATTGGCACAGATAGGTTTTAGAGGCCTGCAAATCGAATGGGGTTATTTTCGAAAGTGTAAAGTTATTAGAAGGGCCGGGAAGAGGGGGGGGGGCAGAGAGGCAAAAAAAAATAGAGTTAGATTATTCAAAATTGGTACATCGAGGTTTTCGATACCTACAAATCGATTGCGGACATTTTTGAATTTTTAAAATTATTGGGAGGGGCGGGAAGGGGAGGAGGGAGCGGTAGGGCAAAAAAATAATGATAGAGATAGATCGTTCGAAACTGGTGCATAGAGGTTTTTGATACTTACAAATCGATTGCGGATATTTTCGAATTTGTAAACTTATTAGGGCGCTCATATATATGCATTCGCGCACGGGTCTACGCTGCCGAAGGCAGTGGGGACCCGGTGCGACATTTTTCCCGATCAGAGTTTTTTTTTTCTTTTTTTTTTCACATGATAAAAATTAATGCAATTTTGAGTTCATTAATTATAATGATTCATTTAAAAATAGTGACCAGCAAAGCGGGCATAGCCTGCTAGTTCTTATATAAAATAAATTCATCTCATTTTATGTTCCTCAATTTTATTAATTCATTGTGCTTGTTTAATTTATGAAACAGACTGTCTATCATCATGCGCGTATTCATGGGAAATAGTGTATAAGAGAGAAAATATAAAATAATAAATACGAATACGAATACGTAACTCAAAATTAATACAGAGTTGCTAGGACACATTTGTTAAAATTTTCTTCCAGTTATTCTGCGTTTTTAAAGGTAAAATTTATTTTATTTTATTATTATTATTTTTTTTTTTAATAAACAAACTGAAAAATATTATTTTTATTATTATTATTATTATTACGTAGTATAGGCATTACATAGTAATTAACAATATATAATATACATATACTTTTAATGTAGAAAACTTTATTAAAACTTTGATAACTCAAATATATATATAACAAATAAATACATAGATAATTCTTATATAAGGTAAATAATTTCCTCTCATTTTATGTTTCTTAATTTTGTTAATTCAGTGCGCTTATTAGATTTATGAAACAGTCTCTCTTTCATCATGCGTGTATTTATGTGAAATAGTTGTAAAGAGAGAAAAAAAGAATATATATATATATATAAATACGGATATATAACTCAAAATGAATACAGGGTTGCTAGGCCATATTTGTTAAAATTTTCTTCCAGTTATTATGCGTTTTTACAAGTAAAATTTAGTTTTTTTTTTTTTTTTTAATTTTTTTCCAATAAACAAACAGAAAAATATTAAATGTTTTATTATTATTATTATTATTAGGACTGATGGCCTATTAGTCTTAATCTGGGATTTTTGCGTTGTCGTTTTCGATAGTTGGACATTTGTCGAAATCTAAAATTTATCGAATATATAATTGAATAATTTGAAAGCGATGTTATAATTTGGAAAAAGAAAAGAAAAAACTAATAGTCCTCCGTCCTAAACTAAATTCTGCTTTTGCCAGAATTTCATCAAAATATTTTTATTATTATTATTATTATTATTATTATTGAAAGAAAAAGAAAAGAAAATTAATAATAATCAGTATCGTTACAAGCGATATCGAAAAAGTTTTTTTTTTTTTTTTTTTTTTTTTTTTTTTTTTTTAATTTTGAATTAGGAAATAAGAAGTGCGCGAGCAATATGAAATAAAAATAACTAAAAAAAATGAATTAATGGAATTTTTATATAAAACAAGATCGCCTTTAATCAATTTTTCTCTTGTGAGTAACATTGATTACTTTCCTTAACCGTTTCTGTAAATTATGAATAACATTTCCACTTGATTTTAATTATACCATTAACCAAATAGATTTGTCAAATACATGTCCATTTCACCATAGATAGATATCTGATTTTCATATTTACCGTAATGGACATTTAACATTTTGAAATCAATATTCAGAGATGGTGAATAATTTCATGATTTTGAGAGATTGGAAATTACATTCGATGCAATAAGTGTGTAGATTTCTGTAACGCAATTATTAAAAGCAATATATCTAACATAGTTTAGATAACTACAATAAGCATGTACAAAGTTTGGTTTCGGTATTAAGAGTAATGCGCAGTTAATATTTTAAAATCAAGATTCAGATATGTGTGTTAATGTCTCAACGTTACGTGACTTAAGATATTACACTCAGAATATTAACAGCGAATATAATATCTAAAATGAAAAAAAATAAATTGAGGTTGAGGTACAGTTGGTTTTACATCGCACTAATGCTACACTGTGAAAAATTGGAGACGTCGATTAAAAAAATAGTTAATAGCATAGCTGCCAATATGTTAATTTATTCCAGAGTACTTTTAGCCCCGCCTTTATTTCACACCACTTTATTTATCGAAAAATTTTCTTCAATGTATAACTTCTATAAAATAAGAAAAAATTACTTTTAAAAAATAAGTGGTACGAATCAGAGGCGGGGCTAAAATTATTCCGGAATAAGTTAAAATATTGGCAGCTATGTAATAGTAATATAGCTAAGTTAATGTTTCTGACCGGATAACACAATACTAATGATTATTCCGTAGTATTGCTAGCCCTGCCCTCTTTTTCAAACCAGTATCATTTTAAAATATTTTTCTTCTTATTTAATCGTAATTTGATTTCGAGAATATTACTCTAATGATTTACTGGTGCGAAAAAAAGGGCGGGGCTAACAATACTACGGAATATTAATCAGGATATTGGCAAGTATGCACAAGTACAAAATTTTATTACGACATAATATACTTAATTTTTGAAGTCGTCTTTTCCGTTTCACTATTTTTTAGGTATATAAAATGTTTTAAAGGATACTTAAAATAAAAATAATATTATAGTTTTAAAAAATTAAAGAACACGCTTTTATAGAAATGTGAACTAAAAAGCACAAAATATCTATCTTAGTATTAAAATTCAGGGTAAGAGAAAATCGTGTGAGTGACACACCGTAATATTTACATACATTTAAATTTTTAATTAAAATAACTTAGACTTAAACAAAAACGATTTTTAAAAAATCTCCCCTGACGGGGATCGAACGCTGGACCTTTAGGTTCGTAGCGCGGCGCCTTACCTCAATGAGACATCGTTCACGTAGGGAAAGTATTTTTTTTACAATATAAATTTTTTGTTTGCTCCTAGAGAAGTTACAAACATACATACGTACATACATACAGGTCAAGCTAATAAAAGCGTGTTAAAAAGAAATTATCATATATATAATATCTCTCTTTGATTTTCAGACAAAACAACTTCTACTTAAAAATCATTTTTGTGCATCCCTGGTATCTAAGAGGTATATCTCTACAAAGACTTGGTAGTCGATAAACGTGAGATTCGGAACCAAGTAGAAATTTCGGACAAGGCATTCGGAGTTTTCGGTGGGTTTTTTTCTAGAACTCGTTTAAATGATTTTAAATTTTTAACATTTCTACGATGTTATGTGTTTCAGTTTCTCGTTATTTGAAGAAAAAAAATACTGGTCTATATTTATGACATAGCAGTCCACTTTTAATAAAAAAGCACCACAAAACTGGCGTTGTAAAAAATATTACTTACAAACTTTGAATAAACACCATAAAATGCAATAAACTCTCAACAATTGTTTCGGGTCGAAAAATCACGCGACCCTTCATCAGGCGAATAAAGTAAGCACGAGTGCTGCACGCTTTGACTGCAGCACTCGTGCTTACTTTATTCGCCTGATAAAGGTTCGCGTGTTTTTTCGACCCGAAACAATTATTGCGAGTTTATTGCATTTTATGGTGTTTATTCAAAGTTTGTAAGTAATATAGTAGTCCACTGTTCCGATTTTTGGATACGATATTTTTAATAGAAGTATTTTTTTAAGCTTCTGTAGCAATTGCAGGGGTGGAAAATTGGCCCAGCATTCATGCCAGAATAAATGAAAAAAAAAAAAAAAATCTTCTTATTCAACCAACGATTTTATAGGTAGTGATATATTTTAATTTAATACAGGTATGAGTTCTGGGCAATATTCCAGCCCTGCAATTGCTTACAATTGAATAATTATAAGATAAAATCTTTTCATATACCACGTTTTTAAATTTTCTGTTGAATTATAACTATAGAACTACATTAGCAATTTATCAACGTGTATAAAATTTTTAAAGTGATAATGACGTCAATTTTTGTGAGTGATGACTTTTTACATTTTTTTTTTTTTTAACGTTCACGTTTAATTAAATGTATTTATTTGTATGTCGAAAGAAAATAAACTCTTTTTTTTTTTTTTTTGGGGGGGGGGGGTGAGGGGGAATTAAATTGCAGCTAATATTTTAATGGCTATTTTTAAAGCTATTAGGAAGTTATTATTTTCATATTTTAATTAATTAAAACAAAACTAATCAAAAATTCGAAATTCGGGCTTTGGAGTATTGAGTTGTCGTCGGGTTCTGAGCTATTCTGAAAGTTTCAAATGTCTAGCCAGTGGGGAAGTTAGTTAAAAATTGATTGTAAGGTTTGTGCTGGACAAATAAACAAACAAACAAGAATCGAAGTTAATAGAAACATGGTAATACAATAGAAATCTCTCTCTCTCTCTCTCTCTCTCTAATAAATATATCTATCTATCTATCTATCTATCTCTCTCTCTATATATATATACACCACGCGTGAGATCCTTATCCCGTGAGGAGATACCCTTCTGGAAAATCCACACTTAACCTATCGCCTACATCTGACCTGTCCTTGTAACTTGATCGACTTGTTTTTCTAGACATTACTTCCGCATACAACATTATCGAACTTTAGCTGCAAAGTCTCTTGATTACTTACTATAAGGTTGAGCCAGACCATAGTCGCTCTGCTATAGGTTAATGCCATGACGTCTCCGTGGAATCAACTCTATTTTCGTCTACGCGTATATTAATCACGAAAAAATCTGGAGTGATTCCACTCGACTTTCCGAACATTGAGTAATTAACTGTTTTGTAGATAAAGTAAAGAAAGAGTAGTTGTTAAACAAACAAAAAAGAGAAAACCATAATAGAGTGTTTGAGTATTTTTCTCCATCTATTACACGTTGTTTTATTTAACGCTACTGAACTTTGAGCCCATAGATCATAATGATAAAGAAATTTTCGTTGTGTCCCTGTAAAAACCTATAAATGTTAGATTCACCAAAATGCTTATAGTTAGTGCAACAGTGATTTATAATCTATATCATTATATAAAGCGCAAAAAATTGTTTGTTTGTGGAGGGTAATCTCTGAAACTACTGAACCGATTTAAAAACTTCTTTCACTGACCGAAAGCTACAGTATGCCATATTGTTATAGGCTATATTTAATTTTGATAAAATAAATTTTAGTTTAAAATCTGAGCATTTTAATTAAAATCCCCATAGAAGCCGTAATAGAAATGGGAATAATGAAATATTAAAAAAATTAGCTGCTGCCAACATAAAAGAAACATTTACATATTCATTTCGTTTTTAAAATATCTTGACGTGAAAAGAAAAGAAATATATTTGCACGTGCATTAAATTGAAATTCATATAAAGCTTTTTTAATTGTTAAACTTACACGTTAAATCTGACGTCATTATAGAATTAAAAGTGTTTATTTTTCTAATAATTTAATTTGATATGATATGATATAATATCTAAGCATCAATGTTTAAACCACGGAGTCTTTATTACTCCGTGGTTTAAACTGATGTGTGTAAACGAAATTGGAATTTAAAAATAAATAAATAAATAAAATGCCAAAAAGATTTACGAATTAATTTATTTTTAGACATATAATAAAATATATTTTCACGCGAACAATAATATAAAAAGTGAACTGGATTTTTTGTAAAAATAATAAAGATCGATGAAAATTATTTCCCCATTTCAATCCCCATATTTGGATATAGATATGTATTAGTTATCATGTGCATCCGTTAGATTAAATTGTTTTTGTTGTAAAATTGATAAAATTGGAATTTTAAATTTCAAAACTCTAGAAAAAAAATGGCAAATTTCCATATTCGATTGAAAACATAAACATTTCATTTCAAAGGATGATATTTACACAATAAACATCCAACTAATAAACTAATTAAAAGGGAAAGGATAAATATTCTATCATAATTTGAAGTCAAATTTGTTTTCAAATGTCTAAATAAAGTATCTGATATAATATACTAATATGTTGCAGCGGAATAGATTTGATATCCGTCATCCTTGGCAGAAAAAAAAATATCGCCAAATTAT
Organism: Salticus scenicus; assembly: GCA_963930645.1. Taxonomy (NCBI): domain Eukaryota; kingdom Metazoa; phylum Arthropoda; class Arachnida; order Araneae; family Salticidae; genus Salticus; species Salticus scenicus. The sequence continues at coordinate 240,568,139 of OZ005656.1, forward strand.
CTGGCGAATATAATTTAATTCCTTTCAAAAATCATGGTTATTTTAAAAACTTACATTAAGAGTGTAACGAATAATATGAAACAATATTTCGTACAATACATATTACGAAAATATACATCTGGCATGTATATTTTCGTATTACGTTTTTGATCGCCAAATACAAAAAACGCCAAGGGTGACAGTTTTGAAATTTAAAATTAAAATTTTGTCAATTTGACAGCAAAATAACTCAATCTAACGCATGCATACAATAACTAATACATATCTATACCCAAATATGAGGATTAAAATCGGGAAATAATTCTTCTAGAATTTTAATTAAAAAAAAAAAAAAAAAAAATCCAATGAGCGATTAACATGGAAAATCTTTTTCTTGCATCCACGGGCGGTCAGTGATGTCATACTTCGCTTGCGTATTGAGATGTTTAAATTTATTTGGCGACTATTTTTAGCAACTAACAGTTATGGCAAGTAGCTCAATATACATAGCGCATACAGCCATTACTGAAATGTAAATAGCATTTAAGTTTTTGAGTTACATTATGTTGACTGGAAACCTATTTAATATACCTATGCTCTATAGCTATACTAATATAAAAAAAAAAGAAAGGTTTATATGCATATGTAGAGAACGATCGCTAGAACTAAAAAGCCGATTGCTTTTTTTTTTTTTTTTTCTTTCAATAATCAAAAGTTACACTGTCTCTCTCTAAGTGCTAGAAGCTATAATAAATTTTGGTAAAATAAATTTTTAATTAAAATTTTCAATATTTTAATTGAAAACAAAGCATAGATTTGATATCTATCGTCACTGGCGATTTTTGTATTTGGCGATCGAAAACGTAATGCGAAAATCTGTATATTATCGTAGTAAATACGAGATGTATGTGTTTACTTCAATTACCCTACTACCGTAGGTAGTGGAAGTATTGTATAGGTTTTGGCAATTGGTCAGTGTTTGTGTATATGTGCACGTGTGTGTGTAATCTTTTGGCTGTCATATCTCCAAAACTAATAAAAATAGAACTACTAAACTTCACAAGTGATTCAGGTCTGGTGTACAGATAAATTTTCCAAATTTTCGTGAAAATTGAAAAACCGGAATTGGGTCATCGAAAACCAGAAATGGGACCCTAAGCCCATATTCAAAAACACCTCTAATGATTTTCTTCAAAGTTGCTATATAAATAATATATTAGATGCCCTTTCGATTGAAAAGTTGCTTAGTTCAGGAAAATTGATAGGCGTCCTCTATAAACAGCTCAATTTCAGACTTCGCAAGTGCGTTCCTTTAAAAACGCCTGTACGGATTTTTTTCAAACTCGCCATGTTAACTTCCTATTAAATATCCTTTTGTATGTAATTATTGTTTTTAGGTCAATAATTGAGTATGTTAAGTTTTGGTAAAAGTTGGTATCTCAAAAACGGCTCTAACGTATTCTTGAAAATTGTTTCTTTAATCCAATTTAGATAACCTTTCTCAAGTATTACGTGCTTATTACAGGAATATTAACGGTCATCCTGATTAGGTAGTTCAGTTTTAGATCTCGGAAATTCGTGTTTAAAAAAATAACTATCTATTTTTTCCCCTTATTTTTTAACTTGCTATGCAAACTCTGTTGTATGTTTCTTTATACGTGTATCAAGTTTCTCTTACTCGAAAATCTCAAAAAATGCAAGTAATATCTCCAAAAAATTGTATATATTACGTGTAATAGTGGGTAATGGAAGTCGTGTGGTTGTTTCACACCAGATTCTGTAATAGTATATATTGTACGAATATTGTTTCATATTATTGATTTCTCCTTTAATATACATTATTAAAATAATAATCAATTATGGAAAAAATTAAATATATTTGCGAAATGAAAAAATAAATAATAATTAAAGCTATTATGACGTCAATTTTATCAAAAACATTTTCATGTCATAGGTTTATTTTTCAATATTTTTTATTCATGAGTAAAGAAATGTTTCTTTTTATGAAATAAATAAATAAATAAATAAATAGCATTAGGTAAAAATTGCCAACATTTAACAACTAATTAAAAAAAATAATTGTAAAATTATATTTTGACTTTCCAGTTAATAATATTGCCTGACTATAACATATAAACTGATATATTTCTTGATTTTTTACATATCAATCCATCTTTAACTAAAATTTGTTCATCAGTGCGAAGCCGGACGGGTCAGCTAGTACTCATATAAATTTTCAGCTGAATTCAATAAGCCGTTTAGATGCTATCGTACTTTTAAAAATTTAGTCCCATAGGCCATAATGATAAAGAATTTTTCTTTGTGTCCCTGTAAAAAAACTGTAAGTGCTAGATTCACCAAAATCTATACAGTTAGTTCAACTGTGATCTATAACATGTGTACAATTTTTTTGCTCGGATTAATAAGGCGTTTAGACACTATCACATTTTTAAAAATTTGGCCTCATAGGCATAATGATAAAGAATTTTTCTTTGTGTCCCTGTAAAAAAACTATAAGTGCTAGATTCTCCAAAATCTATACAGATTGAGTATTTGTGATCTATAAATCTATTTGTGATCTTGTGATCTATGTGTATAAAATTTTTGCTCAATTGAATAAGGCGTTTAGATGCTATCGCACTTTTAAGATTTTGCTCCCATAGGCCATAATGATAAAGAATTTTTCTTTGTGTCCCTGTAAAAAAACTATAAGTGCTAGATTCACCAAAATCTATAGGGTTCGTACTATGGTGACTTACAATATGCGTACCAACTTTCAGGTTAATCGAACGAAGCGTTTAGACGCTAGCGTGTTCACCCACAGACATACACACATACACACATACACACATACACACACACATACATACATCATCGTAAAAATAGTGAAAACGGACTCAGGGGACCTCAAAACGTATAGAAACATCAAAATCTCGAATTCGAATTTTTGACATGATTACAATACTTTCCTCACTATAGTGTTCGGAAAGTAAAAAAAAAGAAAGAAAGAAAAGAAATCGACGTAAAAGAGATTAAAAAGAGATTAAAAAAGAGATGATAACACATTATTTTAAAGATTCAATGCCTCTAAACCAGAGAATAAATTTATATATTATCGTATCTTTATAGTTTGTCATTGTTTACATAAGAGCAAATTAGGATACGAATTCGTATACTTCTTTAAATAATATTCGCATTCATCCCTTTTCATTATTTCTTTAAAAAAAAGTTTATTACATTCAGTTTTAAAACCATCAACTTAAGCACGAAATGATTGCCGAAGTTGAAATTAAAAGTTTTAAACTGAAATTTGCATTCAGTGTATTTTAACATTAAATTGACAATATGCTACTTTTAGCACATATTACGTTTAGACATTTAACTTTTGATATAGTTATATTTATAATTGAATGTACTTCGATTTCTATAACTAGAAAAATTACACGAAGAATAATAAATGCATTTAATACAATGATTTTCTCGACTATAAAATCGCATAATATATATAGAAAAGATGAAATACTATATACAGAAAATATGAAAGCACAAAAACATTAGTTTATACAAACTTAGCGCCTTTCAAGAAATGCGATTATGGAAAATGGGCGTGTACTAATAATACTTTGGAATGAATTAAAAATTGGTAGGGTAAGTGCACCAGTGATTGACACTGTTAGAGCAATCTCTGATGTTTTTAACGTTCTAGTCAACAGAAAATATTTTTAGAAATATTAAGTTAGTACGTATGGTATGAAAGACATTCAGAACCACATATATGTCAAAATATATACATTTGATAACAATTATTATTATTATTATTATTTTACGAATATTTATTTGACACCCACTCAATGTTCCAGTAATTCACACTGCCAGTTTTTCCTGTTATCAGTAATTGGCATTCTGTGTTCCAGTGTTTGACACTGCTAGTTATTCATTTTACCATTTATTGGCACCCTATGCTCGAATGTTTGACATAAAATGTCAAAATTCTTATATGCAAAATATATGATTTTATTATTTTTCTTATTTATTTATTATTTCGGAATAGATGTCAATTACTAGAGCATGCCAATCACTAGAACACCTACCCTATATCTGTAAATTTATAAAGTAAAGATCAAGCGTAATGAATGTGTTTTAAGCAATTGTTTCCTGCAAATTCACGCTGTGCGTTTCGGGCCAGCACATGACGTCACTAATAATAATACTAACTGCCAAAACCCAGTAAAAAAAAAACAAAGAAAAAACAACTTTACCCTATACCTTTCTTTTCATCTACTTCTTTCATGCATTACCATATCCTAATTTTACGTACTCACCTTATTAATAACAGTTTTTTTTTTTTTTTTGTCCATACATAGTGCATGCAAGGGAGGGATTAAATCGCTTCCTTCATTTAATTACGCGCTTTATGTGCATCAAACTACGTATTACGTACGGTTGTTTTATATTATCGAAAATTATGTGATTATTAAATGCAGGGATGGAACACGGGCGCAGAATTCATACCACTATCAATGTAAGAAAAATTTCTACTTCTTAAATCAACGATATTATAGGTAGAGAAATTTCTTAAACAGATTCCGGTATGAATTCTGCGCCCGTGTTCCATCCCTGTAAAATGATATACATGAGCATAAAATTGCCATTTCATAGCTCAAAATAAGTCCTAAACCCACCACCTATGTGGGAAGTGCCTCCAAATTTTCAAAAATGGCGAAACACATGTTCATTGAATTCGAGGGAAATCTCTTTTGGTGACCAACCCCCCCCCCCAAAAAAAAAAAAATAAAATAAATAAATAAATAAATAAATAAATAAATAAATAAAATAAATAAATAAATAAATAATAATAAATAAATAAATATAAATAAAATAAAATAAAATAAATAAATAAGGCTAGGGTGTCGCCAGGGAGCGCAACTTCAAAATTTCGAATGGGATGGTTTATGTTGTGTTACATGCCTGGAAACGTATTTTCAATGCAATAAGTTTTATATAAATAGTTTTGTCCCGCGAGGATTATTATAGGGTATATGTAAATATAAATTCCACATTTCAAAGTTCTAAAAACTCATTTATCTCCTTTAATAATTGTCACAAGACAAAGCTATTTATATAAATTTCATTGTCTTGGAGAGACATTTACAGGAATGTATCACAAAACTTACCTTCTTAATTCAAAATTTAAAGTTGCCCTCTTACCCATCCCCCCAGGGCCAAATTATTTTCGCTAAAAGAGGTCTTCCTTGAATTCATTAAACACGTGTTTAGCCATTTTTCGAAATTCCGAAAAAAGGGAGGTGTGGAACTTATGGCAGACCCTGTATATTATGAGTGTTTTCGTATTTATAAGAACAAATATAAGTATAATATAAAATAAACAGATGATTAAACTACCACAATAACCGACAAGAGTCTAAATAGGTTGCTAATTAATTTAAATAATGTATTAATAATTTCTCCATTATTTTTCTAATATAGCTATATGAAAACAAGAATGGTACTCACTTTAAAATAATTCCGATGAAAATATAACTACATACAAACATTACAAAGAATGTAAACAATAGTTTTCTAATCGGACAAACAATATCATAATATGCTTCAATAAAGGTGGGAAAGGCTTAATTTCATGAAAAAGAATATAAATAAATAAATAAATAAAATAAAATAAAATACTCAGAATGTACAGATGATTCATCAGGGATCACCATATCTATACTAAACTTAAAAAAAAAAAAAAAAAAAAAAAAATGGTAATTGTCATTTTATAGCACGCTATGTTAAGCTTATACCATAAGTTCACCCTATCTTTCAAATGCAAATATACGTATATATTATAAGAAATAATTTAAATAACTGTGTTTCGAATAATTTGCAAAAGTTTAATTGCGAAATTGTTTAAATGTGATAAAAGTGCAAATAAAAAAGTTCTAACTATTCACCGATGTTTTGTGTTGTTGTCTCAATATAAATTACGAGACAGTACATGAAAGGCAACTAAGATAAATGTAGTTGATTATTTTATGTAGAAAAGTTTTATAGTAGTATGAAAATACGAAACACGTTTTAGTAAAAAACATTTCTTTTTATTATTATTATTTACTTTTACTTTTATTTATTTATTTATTCTTTGTTTCCTAAACTTGCGAAAATCTAAAATCAAAATTTTAAAATCACCAATCACAATTCTTTTTAGAAATGTCTTAATCATGCTTATCCTAAATGTTTCGCATGATTTTATTATACGATTTTTTTTTTTTTAATCAATCACTGTCATTCCTAAATAATACAACGTTGATGCACTTTCAGAAGGAACTGAATGGATTATGATCAACGAGTTTTAACGATAAACTTACTAACATGAAAAAATGTTTCTTTTACAAATACAGAGTTACTTTTTGAATAAACAGTTTATAAATGTTGTAAGATTTATTTTATTTTATATTAGCAGATTTTGCCTGCTTCGCTAGTCACTATATTAAATATATATATCAAAAAACATTAATTGCCATATTTTTAATCACTTTATAAATAAAAACTAAAAACAATTTCATTGAAATCGTTTAAAACCTTGCTTTGGGCGTCTGCTGACTTCACAATCGTCGTTCCCATCTACGCTATATCGGTTCCGAGCAGGGTTGCCAGATTTGGCCTTTCTTTTTTTATTTCAATAGTCACTAATAATTTTTATTTGTAACATTCACTAACTTCGAAGATTGATAGTCTGTTATATATATCAAATGACACTTCTCAAAATTATTGGTGACTATTGAATAAAAAAAAAAAAAAGTTCAGATCTGGCAACGCTGGTTCCGAGTCCACACAGCTTTCATTTGTGTCTTAACGGCCCTCTTCACTCACCGTCGCCGGAAGCCTGAGTCACTGTTATTCTATGGGGAAATTTTCTTTACAAATAACTTATTAGCTAATACATATTTTAAAATTCTGTTTTCACATTCAGAAAATTCCCAACTGTTAAATTGACGGACCTTTTTTAAAAATGCATTTTTTAAATTTTTAATATTTTATTTTGAAATTGCAAAATGAAAAAAATTCACATATTGAAAATTCGTATTTTCCAGCTTCAAAATTAAATATGAAAAAATAAAAAAAATAATTTTTTAAAAAAGGTCCGTCAATTTAACAGCTGGGAAATTTCAGAATGTGAAAACAGAATTAAAAATATGTATTAGGTAATTAGTTATCTGTAAAGAAAAATTTCCCATACAATAACATTAGCTTTGGCTACCGCCGGCGGTGAGTGAAGAAGGCTATTATAACCGGACATTTCAATTTAGATGCAAACTGGGCGATAAGTGGCGCTGCTATTATTCAAAACATTTTTCGGACAGATTATCATCTTCACTTTATTCGGACAGATGATCATCTTCATTACGGGGCCTCCGTGAAAATTTGGGTACCCCTGCGATCAACCGTTTTCTAAAAATCTCCGGATATATATATATATATATCCACTGACACACACACACACACACACACGCATCTTATTTTATTATATATAGAGATAGAGCTTTTCATTCGTATTTATTTATTTTTGTAGTATCTGAATAATTAATATTTTTCTTTTTTCTTTTTTGTTTCATTGTTATAGGTACAGAAGTTAAAAGGGTAAAGGTGAAGGCTAAGGGTGAAATTTAAAGGGTAGAAAACTTTAGAGGCGTAAAAAGCTTTAGGGGTAGAAAGCTTTAAAGTGTAGAAAGCTTTGAAAGAAATCTTTCTCGGAAATAGAGAGGAAATGTAAACATGAAATATATTATCTGCAACTGTATATATTTTTACTTCCATTACCCGACAACCGTAGGTAATGGAAGTATTGTATTCGATCCGAAATTCGATATTGAGTTTTCACCTGATTCACATCCTTTAAGGTCTCCTGAGTCCAAAAATGTAGTTCGAGTCTCTAATCAATTGGTCAGGGTGTGTGTGTGTGGGGGGGATTGGGGGGAGGGGAGGGGATCTTCTGACTATCATATATCCAAAACTAATGAAGACATAACTACGAAACTTCTGAATTGAGACAGGTCTGGCGTACAAATGAATTTTCTAAATTTTTTTGAAAATTGGGAAACCGGAAGTGGAACTTTAAATTTGTACCTCAAAAACGGCTGTAACGATTTTCTTCTAAGTTGCTATATGAAAACTCTATTAGATGTCCTTTCGAATGATATAGTTACTTAGTTCAGGAAAATTTATAGGCGTCCCGTATACATAGCTCAATTCCAGGCCTCGCAAGTGCGTTCCTTTAAAAACGGCTGCACGGATTTTTCTCAAACTTGTCATATTAACTGTTTTTTAAATATCATTTTCTATGTAATTATTGTTTTCCAGTTAATAATTGAGTATGCCAAGTTTTGGCAAAAGTCGGTATCTCGAAAACGACTCTAATGATTTTCTTGAAAATTATTATATAAATCCATTTTAGATATCCTTTCTTATGTATTGCGTGCTTATTAAAGGAAAATAAACAGTCATCCTGATTAGGTAGATCAATTTAGATGTCGAACACTAATGCTTCGAAAAATAGCTAACCCGATTTTTTTCCTTTACTATTTTTGAATTTGCTATGTAAATCTATTTTATATATCTTTATACGTGTATAAGCTTTCTCTTACCAGAAAATTTTCAGGTGTCTAATTTCTTAGGGAAATTTCATGTCTTCTAATCATTTTATCTCCAAAAAATGCATATAATAGTAAATATTGGAAGTCGTGTGGTTGTTTCACACCAGATTTTTATACATAAATTGTCACAAATGCGTATCATAATAAGTGTTTTAAACATATATACCGTATTTTCTGGCGTATAAAGCACAGGTCACATAAATCAGTTGTTCCCCAGAAAATTTAATTTAGAAATAAAGCTAAACTCGTAAGAAACTAAAGCTTGTTAAAAAGTGCATTTTACTGTAAATTTAAATTTCCGGTGCAGAACTGATTTAGAAAACTTGAGCGTTGTACGCCAGAAAATAAGTACGGCATATACAAAGAGAGAGAGAGAGAGAAAGAGAAAGAGAGATGCTAATATGTAAATGTATTAAATTTATTACGGTGTACTTCTAGAACCTGTACTTTCATCACGCTACTTAATTTGTATTCAATTTTCCCTAAATTGTAATTACGATTAAATAACAAGAAAAATAAACCCTTCAAGAAAAGTGGTGAGAAGAATTGTGGAGCAATGAAGGCTGTTTCTAACAATGCTCTAGAATAAATTAAATGCTCGTCATGCATGTATATATCATACTTGCCAACATCCTAATTAATATTACGTAGTGTTGTTAATCCCACCCTTTTTTTAACACCAGTAAATTTTTAAAGTAATATTCTTCAAATGCAGTTACGATTAAATAAGAAGAAAAATACTCTAAGAAGTTACTGGTGTGAAAAAGAAGGCGTGGCTATCAATACTACAGAATATTAATTAGTATATTGGCAAGTATGATATATGCATGTTTAACTTCAATAAAAATACATAAACTCTCATTCTTTTTATAAAGTAACAAATTATAATTTAAAATGCCTCTAAAATTATATTTGAAAAATGTCTTTCTCTAAAATATGCATATATTTTACATATATTAGGAAATTTATAGTACTAACTACTTTTATCTTTTAAATTAAAATATTAAATTATCACATACCCTTTTTTAAGTAAGTAACATCCTATATCTTACAGAGCGATGGATGGTATTATTTTTCTAATCTTTTAACGTTGGTCAAAAAATTTCATTACTTTAAATAAAATCATTTTAATGAAATATTTATTTAATTATTTATTTTATTTTACTGTTATTATTATTATTTTGAAAGAATGTATATATACCAAAGCATATTTCAAATTACAGCATTATTTTGTAATAATAAGTAAAAAACATCCTTTTTCTTTTTTTATATTTCTTAAGAGTTAAAATATATTTTTAAGAACTGTAGCAGATTGCAGTTTATTGACAGTAAAATGCCCTTAACCTGACACTTTATGAACCTTTATGATAAATTAAAAGAATATTTTTTTTACGTATTTATTCATTTTGCAGATACTTTCTTAAAAAAAAAAAAAAAAAATACTTCAAAAGAAAAGAAATCCAAATAATTCTAAATGAGGATAAAAATCGATTTTCCATTTATCCCTCCTGCTTGACACGATTTTTATATTTTCATTTCATTCAAAATTCCTCACAGTAGCCAACTGGAGGCAAATAAATCAGATTTAATGTCGACTCATATTCCATTGATGAATGTTTTCAAGGTGAAGATAAATCCGAATAAAGGTAAGGAAGAAATAAGCCTCGGTGAAGAATATATATGCGGCGCCAGAGATTTCAAAAGAGTTGCCTTCCGGCAGAAACATTGAACAACAGTCGAGCTGGCGTCAGCTGGACGCTGAATTAAAGTTTTCTTTTATTGAGGGGGTTGTGCTTATATCTAGAAAGAAATTCTTTTTAGTTTCTTTGGTGCTTAAATATATTAATCATTGTTCGTACTTTGTGGGGTGGAATTTAGAATTTTATGTAGTGGGAAAAAACAAAAAATTGATTTTAGAATTTTTTTTTGTTTTTTAAAAAATGAAGTAACGAGGTTCTCATTTTATTTATTTATTTATTTATTTTCTGTAATCTTTTTTTAATACACCTTAAATTTTTTAATACTAAAAATCTAAAAATTTTGAGGAATTACTTTGAATTTTAAATAATAATTTTTATCAAAATATTAAAAAAAAAAGCTACATATTCGTATTCTCCGCTTTTTTTTTTTTTACAAGACACTTTCAAGGATGAGAGGTTTTCACTTCTTTTGCAACACCACTTTTTTCTTATTAAAATTTTTATTGTATTCTTAATGTAATATGTCGTGATTATACAGTATAGATATTAAAAACAAAAACTATTTTATTTACGAGACAAAACTTAAGTTAAAATACATTTACAAAACAAAATATACATATAAAAATAATTAAAATCTAGACGTTTTTAAACCCATCCGGGTTTCCTCATCAGTATCCATTGCAACACAATATACAAGCGAAACCCATACATTGCAACACAATATACAAGCGAAACCCATACATTGCAACACAATATACAAGCGAAACCGTTTCGAAACCCGGACGGGTTTCGAAACGTCTAGATTTTAATTGTTTTTATATGTATATTTTGTTTTCAAATGTATTTTAACTTAAGTTTGGTCTCGTAAATAAAATAGTTTTTGTTTTTAATATATATAATTGAGACGGGTTGATGTTTGTGTACGTTAAAGTATAGAAATTATTGTATAAAAACAGTGGTAGTTAAAAAGGCATAAAGTTTTCTATTTTCAAAGTGTCCTGTAAAATAGGCGGAGACTACAACGCCATTTAAAAACACACCATATCTTCCAATTTAACACTTTCCAGGGCACTTTTCTCGCTGCGATGACACAACTATTAAGTTTCAACTGTAAAAATTCATCGAACTACTTGTAGAAAGGTACGTACTTTTTTAACGCCACAGGAAAAAAAATTATTTCTTTTAATTTTGTCCATAAATTGTGGTGGAACTTTAAATTAAATGAGCGTAATTGGTTTCTACCTGAAAATATTAAAAGCTAAGAAATTTCCCATTTGGTTTTTCAAATAAATTTGAAGAATATAAGAATATATGACAAAGGAAATATATAAATAATTATGTTAAAAAAGAAAGAAAGAAAGAAAGAAAGATATACAGTAAAGTCTCGCGCAACGCTGTGGCAGAGATGACAAATAAATAAAACATTTTTTTTTTTTTTTTTTTTTTTTTTTTTAACGACTCTAAATTTATAGACTACCAATCTATTGGATCATACTCTCAATTTATGTTTTGTATAAACCAGTTGCTTTGATAAAAAATTAGTGATCTTAAAGAATAAAATTGTAATATTCATGAGGCAAACTTGCATCCGCGTTGTACGAGACTTTACTATATATATATAAATATATATATATATGTGTGTGTGTGTGTGTGTGTGTGTGTATACACAAATATATATAAATATATACAAATGTAATATATTTACGTATATACAGCATAAGTAAGTGTTTATTGTTTTTAACGAATTCCACCTTATTTTGAGATGTAAGTATTTATTTTATTTTATTTTATTTTATTTTATTTTTTTCTCAGCAGGAATATATTTGATGTAAGTTATCTTTGAATCTTTAATCTTTTTAACCCTTTATATCCTAAATTACATTATTTTTGAAAAAAATAGTCTGAAACTTTTTTTTTTGTACAATAATTTTTGACAGTAAGGTCCGCCTGCGGGCGTTATTGTCCCATGTTACAATATTTCAGAACAAAATTTTCTGTATTCACATTTATATTAGAAATGGATATACATTATAATTACATTCTTTCTAATCAAAGTATTTGTATCCATCGTATATTTCATTGCAAAAATGTGAATATTGGTAATATATGTAAGAAATAAATAGCATACAAATTGCGAAAGAAACGCCCACTGGTGGAGTTACAGATTTTCAAATGACGTGAATCTACGTCAGCGGTCGCGAAAGTATTAAATTTACAGAGCTGCCAACCTAATCGGGCAAATTGTTAGTACCACCCCTTTTATTACACCACTTAATTTTTAGAATAATTCTCTTCAAATATATTTACGATGAATTAAGAAAACAAACATTCTAAAAATTAAGTGGTGTAGAAAAATCGACTGTACTAACAATTGGCCGTTTTAGGCTTGCAGCTCTGAATTTTAGCTTAAACTAGCTTAACTATAGGGACTAAAGCTTAAACTATAGTCCCTGTGAAATCCTGTAGAAAATTTAAGGAATTATTTTTTTATGGGAGTTTAAAATTCCGGTGGGATAAAAAGGGTTAAATAAAACATTATATAGAATAATTAAATTGAATATAATTATAAACTGTTAAGTAATGAAAATCAAATGAGTAATTTAAACACAATGAAAATATTAAATAGATACACAGGCTCGCCAACAAACTAATTAATATTCAGTATTAATATAAAGTAGCATTGTTATCCCCGCCTTCTTTTTCACACCAGTATCACTTTAGAGTATTTTTCTTCTTACTTAATCGTAATTGCATTTGGAGAATATTACGCTAAAAATTTATTGATGTGAAAAAAAAGGCGGGATTAACAACACTACGGAATATTAATTACGAGGTTGGCAAGTATGGATATATCGGTTACTGATCATTAGAAGAATAAAAAATAATATCCATAATGACCATAATAAACAGCATGTGTGTCTTTTCTGTGAATGTACTCGCATATTAATTTATCAGAAATATACATTAACCCTAGAGCATATATATACAGTGAAACCTCTCAAGTTGGACACCCCTATACGATGGACGCTTTTTCTCGGAACGGAATATATCCATTAACATTATATCTAACCCCCTATAAGTTCTCTCAAAGTTGGACACTTTTTCTTGGAACCGTAGGTGTCCAACTTAGAGAGGTTTTACTTATATATATATATATATATATATATATCCAGAAAACACATTCAATACTAAAGTTGCCATTCACAGGGTAATAAAAAATGAGGATGATTTTCGTCGGTCACGTGACGAGTAAAACGATAAAATCTGCCTGTAATTGGATGACACAGCGAAACATCTTTGACACTTCTTGTCCTAAAGTGGATAGAGAGTCGTGAAAATAAATAAATAAGTAAATAAAAAATTTAAAAAAAAATCAATGGAGTTTTCCTTAATCTATAATAATAATTGAAAAATAAATAAATGACTAAAACAGGTCGGTCATGACAATTTTAACTTTATCTATCACACACTCTCAAGACCCTTTTTAAATCAGTAATACCTAATCAAGAATTTGGATGTTTGAAGCCTCACCACACTGTTACTTTAGCTAGAAGCAGTCTAATTTATTACTAGCAAAGAATTTTGCGTTGTCCATAGAGGGTTTCACAAAGGGGAGTTGTGATACTAGAATTTTTTTATAGTATATCTTAAATAGATATGAACCGATATTGACGATTAATCAAATCCTAAATTACTATATGAAAATAATGGTATCTAAATTTCCCGTTCAGAGAACCATAAATCCATATTCCGATGTTAGGTGTGCTGAGAGCATTAAAATGGAAATGAGCCTCCTTGTTACACAAAAGTGTGACATGATCATGTATTACCTACAATCAATCATATGCATATTTGCAAACATACTGATTAATATTCCGTAGTATTGTTAGCTCCGCCTTGTTTTTCACACCAGTAATTTTTAACGTATTTTTCTTCTTATTTATTCGTAATTGCAGTTGAAGAATATTACTTTAAAAATTTACAGGTGTGAAAAAAGGGGCGGGACTAACAACACTACAGAATATTTATTAGGATGTTGGCAAGCATGCATATGTTCTAGGAACATTCCTTTAAAAAAATTGCACTTTTTTTTTTCAAACTTTTTTGTGTAGAATAGTTTCTGAACACACAGTACAGTCACCCAAAAAAAAAAACGCCACCCCCCCACCTAATTTCGCCGTAAATTATCGTAGAAACATTTGACTGGTACCGATCGATTTGTAATAACGTCTAGTTTATAACGGTATAGTTAAATTTTGCCTAGGGGGTCGACTACATATTAAAACTGGCATTAACTTCATTTTCTTCAATGTCAACCCCTATTTTTGACTTCATATTCAGATTTCTGAGATCAAGGCGGTTCGAAAAACATACCTATTTATATACCTTAAATCAATTTTAAATAGAGTTACACGTGAAAATGTATTAGGGGTCCGTCTATACATTTAGAAAATATAAATCACGATCTACCACCCAGTATACATTATTTATTAAATTTCACACCGGAAAAAAATTTCAGAAATGTTAATTATAAAATAAAAAAATGACTAATTCACAGAACTTTCTGAGTTAGTTTATGAATTAAAAGTTTTTTATTGGTTTCTATTGATTAAACATCAGATAGTTCACTTCATACGAAGAAAATTAAATAGCTTGAATAGATATTAAAATATCTATCAAAAGAAAAAAAAAAGATGAATGGTTTTAAATTTGTTTGAAAATTCAAAATTATTTTAACTCAAGCTGCCGTATAATTGTCTGAAACGGCGGCACTCAACATGGTTCGCACGGCCGTTTCACAGTGACAATGGGAGTTTGTTCTGATACTGCAGTACTTTCATTTTCTTTAATTGACTTTTTTTTAATATTAAAACAGATTTTTTTATTTTTATTTATTTATTTTTTTAATTAATTATTATTTTTTTTTTTTTTCATGATATTATTAAAAACTTTTACATAAATCTCCACGATATTCTTTTGCTTTTATATTTTATAATGTGTAACAAATTAATATGTAAAATAATAAATCCTACTACTTAATGGGATGTTATAAAATTCTACACTTTAACACAGATACCGAAGTTTACGGTGGGTGTAGAAAGGCTGACTACCCTTAATCTAAATCTTCACTTGAAAAGGTCAAAATGTTACATAACTCTTTTTTTTTTTAAGGAAAAAAGAAGATAAGGAGGAGAAAGACGGATCAAAGCGAATATAAAGCATATTAAACGTTAATACCCTTTAAACACTGGAAAAAGGTGGGGTTTTGTATTGTGTGTCATTTGGGAGCTGTAGAGTGCCAGAAAATTACTTTATGTAATAAAACTTTTCATTTAAAGGGTATTTAAAGCAGCATTATATTTAATACATAGACTATTCAGAAAAAAAAATACCATTCATCTGGTTCATGAAAAATATAGAACATTTTCTGGCATTGCTCTATGTATATACATTCTTATCAACCTATCCCGGAAGATTACTGGTCCCGCCCCTTTCCGTACATTCTTTTCACATCAGTCTTTTTAGAGCCGTGTCAGCCATCGGTGGCTGACACTGATCTTTCCATTTAGGCTAAGTCAGCCGGCAGTGTAAAATATGATATAAAACTACAGATCGTACATAGTTTTAAGTAATTACTGACAATTTATTTAAAATTTACTTCATGTTTTTTTTTTTTTTTTTTTTTTTTTTTTTTTAATAGGATTTTTATAGGATTATATCGTTAAGGCCTAATGGGGTTTATTGAAACTCGATAAACATAACACGCTTCTAAGCAGCACGTGTGGCCCGAATGGGATTTCCATAAGAATTCGCGTGGCGCTCAATGAGTTAATCGTAAATGTATTTGAAGTTAATTACTCTAAAAATTAAATTGTGTACACACAGGGGCGGGAACTAACAATGTTACGGGTTAGGTTGGCAAGTATGCATATATATTTTGCTTGATTCATAAAAATTTATAACACATTTTCTTCTTTTTTTTTAGTATTTTGTGTTTATAACTCTCATTAAAAATAAATACAATATTCATATATAAACATTTCCATACAGTAATGTATATAAACATATTGATTAAAGAAGATTTGTTGATATTATATAATTATTCTTCTATCTGTATAGTATATTAACACAAATATATTTTGTAAATTTCGCAGCATCGAAAAACAGCAACATAGCTTCCATATCAAGGCTTAATGTAAATAGCCACGCCTTTTCACAAATTTTCTAAAACTTTATAATATAAAGCAAAATAATTTTGCATATTTGTAATTAAATCATTTAAGTTTTGTCTTCAATAATCGATGTAGTAAATACCATTGTGATTTATGCATACCAGCGTCACATACAGAGTCAAATAGGAATATGAAATTTGTCTTTTTTTTTAAATAGTGTTTCAGGGAATCAGAGGCGGGGCTTCTTTTCTTTTGAAATTCTTTCACAATCCCTCGCCTACATTGTGATAACTTTACAAAAATATGCTAATTTGTATAATAAACATCGAAATATTGCTTAGGAAACAATAAAAATAACATAAAGGTAAATTAAAATAGTTTTCCGTCAAATTATATACAAACATTTACTTATAGAGGATACAGATTATAACAAGTGACGGCCCCCTAACAGGAATAAAAAGTGAAATATTACTGTAACTCAAAAAATAATGTTAGGAACGACCTGTAAATTTGGAAACCTATGTTTTTGATGATGCCCGTTCTATTCGTGCAAAAATTAACATAGGTCATAATTCATAATTTTTTCAAATATGAATTTATTAATAATTTTCATAATTCAAAAAATGTTTGTTTAGCAAAAATTTGCATGGAATATGTTTGGGTTACTTCATTCTAACGAATAAAAAAAACAGAATTTAAATATCATAATTATTTCGGAAGATATGATTTAATGTTTGTCACATTCATTTAACATTAGCACCCCCAAACTTTGACAGCTTATAACTCTATGAAAAATTGAGCGAAATATATAAACTATACCATTTTCCGTGATGATTTGATCCAAAGAATTCAAATAAATTATAAAAAAGGGGGGTTACCATTGAAAAAAATGAAGTTGATGTCAGTTTTAATATGTAGACGCCCCCCTAAGTAAAATCTAACTATAACATTATAAACTAGACGTTATTACAAACTGATTGGTACCAGTCGCATGTTTCTACGATAATTTACGGCAAAATTAGGTGGGGGGGGGTGGCGTTTTTTTTTGGGGGTGACTGTACATCTGTGATGTTCTGTTTTTGCTGCTAGTTCAACAAATGTATGAAAATATTTCATAGTCTATGCAGAGCCTGATTAAGGGGGAAGCACACATTATCTCCGCTCTCACCGGAATATTTTTACAATTATTTTTTAGTTCATGTCATAGAAATTCCACGCTTTGACGAGGAAATATTTTTTTATAAAAAATGAACGGTGTAAAACAATCCAATTTGCTCACCGTTATTAGACACCAGAATTCTTTTAAGATAATTTTTAACGAGAATTTTGTGTTTATTATAGGAGGAAAGTATTTTTTTTAAATAACGGTGTAAGTATAAATAATGTGTGCTTCCTTCTTAATCAGGCTCTCATTCTATGTAATCTCTATTATTTGTTTTCCTCTAAAGACAACATATTATCAAACTCCTATGTGAATTTTTATCTATCAAAATGAATCCATTACTAAATATTTTACTACCAGCGTGTGAAAAAAGTATATTTGGTTGAATTTTTCATCATGGTTTAAAACAGCTATTTTTTTTTTAATACCTCTTTTCTTTTACAGAAAATTTCAGTAATTATTTGCTCCATATTTCTTCTTTTGAAATGAAAATTGCTTTATTTAAATAGTGGTATTCAAAAAGATAACTGAGCTCAGACGTGTTTTTCCAACATTTATGCAAATATTAAGAAATTTAAAAAGATAAAAAATATTTTTAGCTTGCTATTTTCATTTACATACGTACTTTTTTATACACTGTTTAACTGGCTAATTTTATTTATGAGAGGCTATATATCATACAACGTTCTTGTCCATTTTTTAATACTAAATAATAATTTTCTTTAATTAATTTTGTTGTGCGGAAATGTCGGTATGCTTTTTCTTATAAATAATGTAAAATTTTAAATTTAAGAGAAAGTCTTCTCAAATTGAGACACATTTAATGTTCAGTGATTTTAATTTCCGCAAACAGGAAATTCATCAGATATCTAAATTTTAAAAAAGTTTAAAAATTTAAGTAAATAAAAATAGGAAAAAATAAATTAATACCGTGACACAGATAACATGTTTAAAAATTTAGAATTACTTTTTGCTTACTTCATAACAATTTTTTTTGTTGTTGTTTTTGTTTTTAATTAATATTACGATAAATATGCATCATAAATGCGAAGACCCCAGTTTTTCAAGGGAGAATTTTTACAGGAAAATTTCCATAATTATTTTCAATTTATTTCATCATAGAGAATACATGTAAGAATTCTGTTTTAGAAATACTGCTGATAAATTTGATTTAAAAATTAGAAAGTTTCGCAGATATGATATATATATATATATATATCAGAGCTGCCAACATTTTTAACTTTTATATCAGAATTAACACCAGTATTTAAAAGTGGAATATGTTATATATATTTTCGACGATTAATATTACTGAAAACAGGTAGAAAAAAGTTTCCAGTTGGAAGTCTCCCTTGAAAAACGGGAGATTTGGCACCTATGATACATATATATATATATATATATATATATAAAGGGTTACAATATATGCTTCTTATGTTTTCTAAGAAGAATATTTAAAAATAATTGAGTTAGTTAAAAAATAGAAAAATAATGTCTTCTTGTATACATTTGCATGAAATTAAGCAACTTTTAATTTTATATGCACTAGCAAAAAATTTCGCGTTATTATCCGCACTATAATCTTCAAGTTACATAAGTAGTTTTGCACCAAAGAATTTAATGTAAAAATGAGGCTATATTTCACATAAACAAAAGCTCGTTTAAAAATAGCTTTGTCTGTTAACTAAAATTTCCGATATCAAAATGATTTAACATAGCCGCACATTATACGCCAGATAATGCGTTCTTTTTTTTTTTTTTTTTTTTTTTTTTTTTAACTTAATTATTATGTAATTCTTTGAATAATATATTTTTACAGATTTCTCTCTAAATTATATTAAATATTACTCCCGAATATTTACGTTCTTTTCGAAATGTGATACCCTTTTGTTTTTTTTTTTCCTTTTCCCCTTTCAAAATATTTTTAAAGAAAAGAAAATATTGCTCGAAAATATGCTTATATAGCGTTGATGTAAATTTAAATTTTTGTAAAGGTAATGCTTTGTAATCAAGAAATATTTTCCGACGAAACGAAAAGGTGGATGATGAAGCTGGTTTCTTTACGACTTGAAATCTATAGAAAAACATTGTGAAACAGGAAATCTTGCGTCAGCATCTTATAAAAATAAGAATATTATTGTCTGAGGGGTTTTCGTTCTATTGAAGAAAACTTTAATCGTGGTAATGCATTTTTGTTATTGATATAAAGGATTTTATTTCCGTACACATGATTATTCCTACTGCAGAAATAAAATAAAACAAAATAAAATAAAATAAATATTTTAACACAGCAAGAATATAAAAATTTTAGATTTTCTTAAATTATAAAAGTTTAGAGATTTTCTTTTCTTTTTTTTAAACAACTGTTACAAATGTTAAATTTACAATTTTAATCTGTAATTCGTGAATTTACATCTGCAGTAATAATACCGTTTGTCAATACGTAGAAGTACTTCCGCATGTTATTTATATCGATAAATTCGTAAAATACAATTATTTTTATCGTAGAAAAAGTAGGATATGTTCAGATTATAGACAAACATGCATCATAAATAATTGTAAATATATATTCATACTTGCCAACCATCTCATTATGAACCGTACAATTTTTAGTACCCGCCTTTTTTTTTTTTTTTTTTTTTTTTTTACACCAATAATTTTGTAGAGTAATTTTAGTCTTATTTAATCTTAACATCATTTGGAGGGAATAACTATAAAAATATAGTGGTGTGAGAAAAGGGGCATTTTTTCAGGGGGCGTTGACAGTTGTACGGTTATTAATGAGGTGGTTGGCAAGTATGTATATTTGAATTCATACTATTAAGTTACTATTATTAAATACCTATTCTGTTTATTTCAGATTAAATAAAAAATTCCTAAGAAAATTCTGTTTCAATAATAATCATTTTATTAATGCATTTTTATCGAAAAACCTCTATTTAGTTTATACAAATTGTATGTTACTGGATACATTAATATCAGAATAGGAACATACATGTAAGAAATCACACAGAGCCTGCGGTAGCGTGGTCAATAAGAGTAACGAGCTCGTTATCGAAAGATTGTAGGTTCGATCCTAACGTGGACTGGACAGCCTCGAGCAGCAATGGATCCTCGGACCAGAGTTCTCAACTTTTATAATTTACTCACGAGCATTTTTAGCTCGCCTCTTTTTCATACCCGAAATTTTGAAAAATGATTTTCTTCTTATTTAATCGTTGTCACATATTAAAGAAAAATAATCTACAAAATTTCGGGTGCGAAAAAAAGGCGGGGCTAAAAATGCTCGTGAATAAATTACAAAAGTTTAGAACGCTGCCTCGGACGCCAGCCGAATACCATCATGTACACTAATATTGCCTGGTGCTCATGAAATCTGTCGTGGTAGCAGATTCCTCCATGATCAGGGTATCAACATTCGAAAATTTTACCCTGATTTTTTTACCAGTATTTTTCATTCGTAAATTTATGTAGCAAGTTTGCACAATTAATTAAGTAAAGAATTATTATACTATAAATATACTGATGCTCCCGTCAAAATTATGCCTCTGAGGGTACTGGATCATGGACTTTTTTTAGACCCTGATCTTGTTCAAAATTCTAGCCCTTGTTGTTTGCTGGTGTTGCCTTCTTTTGACAGTTTCTAGAGCCAAGGATTTCTTCTATTATTCGTTGTGCTCCTCTAAATGCACAGCGATTTCCTGCCGTCTTAAAATCCAGGTAGTTTCACTATTGGGACTGAGAATTTCTGAGTGGCATAAGTGACAACGAAAATCACACTAAAATCCGTTATTATACAGGTTTGCTATGGTCCTAATTATTCCCATGACTCTTATACCACTATATTTATAGAGTGATCATCTATAGTTTGTTTCCGGGAACATGGAAGTGAAAAATTATTACATAAATGCATTTGTCAGGATGTGGACAGTGGAATTTTATTTTATTTATTTTTTTTTTTTTTTGATTTAGAGAAAAAACTTCGACTGAAGATTCAGAATTAAAGGCTTAGACGTAGTATCACTGAACTGAAGATACACAAGTCTTCATATGTTAAATTAAAAATTGGCTTCCCTTCCTGTTTTTTTTTTTTTTTTTTTTTTTTATTATTATTATTATTATTATTATTATTTTTCCTTCTTTTTTTGCTAAGGTCTTTTCTTTTTCTTAATATATATATATATATATATATATATATATATAATTTTATAAAATTTTTCATTGATACATTTATTTTTCTGGGTATTTTCTCTCTCTGTATATATTATTTGCATTTGCATTTGTATTTCTTTTATATATATATTTATTATACATGGTTCACAAATTATTAGTTATAATTTTACAAAAGCCCGTTGTCAACGAAAAGGAACTGGGAATACAGGATGAAAAATTCTATTTTAGTTTAAAATTTGGAGCAAACTTGCCGACTATCTCATTATGAACCGTACACTTTTTAGTACCCGCCTTTTTCTTCACACCAATAATTTTTTAGAGTAATTTTAGTCTTATTTAATCGTAACAACATTTGGAGAGAATAACTTTAAATATATAGCGCTGTGAGAAAAAGTGTGTTTTTTCTGGAGGCGTTAACAATTGTACGGTTCTTAATGAGATGGTTGGCAAGCATGTTGAAGGCATGTGTATCTTCGCTTATCTAAGAGGCGTTCTCATAACACCGTTTCTCATTTAGTTTCTCATTTCTTCCAAAGCTTGCTTTTGAGAAAATTTGAACTAATATTGCTTCAAAAAATTATTGTTTATGTTAAAATTTTTTAAAATTTGATTACTGACCTGATTAAGTAAATACCATCCAAATTTTACTTCCATACATTCATTTGTCTAAGCATTATGCGCAAAGAAATGAGGAAAAAAAACGAGAAAACAAGGCTGTGACTTTAATTTTGGACATAAGCGTATCTAGTTTAGTATTTAATTTGCAGACACGTTAGATTGTGACTTTTTTGTATTTTCATTAAAATAGTCGTAAGTCGTTCTATATTTCGTATTGCTTTTATGTTATTCATTATTTCGTCTATAAAAGAACAGGGGTCTTAGTCTCCGCCTTTTTTTCAGGACACTGTCATAGTGGATAAATTTCCTCCTGTTCCATCATCACTTTTAATCTTACAAAAATCTTTATTGTACTTTTAAAAAAATGTGTCATGATTAAAGAGCATAGAAATTATTCTATAAAAATAGTGATAGGAAGGAAGGAAGGAATATTTTTTTCATTTTTGAAAGTGTCCTGAAAAAAAAAGCGGAGACTACGACCGCAGAAGAAAAAAAAAGCTCATTTCAGTTATTATTTTTTGCTGTTTGATGCTTTGTAAGACGTGTGAGACATAGTATTAAAATATGAGGTAAGACTATAAAAATATAACTAAATATACAGTTGCAAATGAAATATAAAGTAGCATATTTTATTAGTTTACGATATTCCAAGGACTTATTCTCAAATTATACGCATTCTTTTGTATATTTCCATTAAAATAATTAATATTTAACGCAAATAATTGTGTTATTTTCGGAATATGATATCATATTGTGTGTTTTCGTTTTATTTATTTTTTATTACAATTTTAAATAAAAGAAAATATTTCTTGAAAAATATGCTTAAAAAGTGTAAAAACCAATTTATATTTTTGGAAAATAATTGACTAATTAAAATCTTATTTACCCTTTTCGGGGGCGGTAGTTGCATAGTACAACCACAAATTTTAATTCGAAGTTACAAAAACTGTCCCCGGAAATTATATATAGATATATGACGGATGAAAAACTTCATTTATTTCTTGTTCTTTAATATTGTTGGTGATTTCTGGTGGCTGTTCATTTAAAATGAAGAAAAGTCGCTTGCTCCTGAAAGGGTTAAACGTAAAAATATTTTCATACACGATAAAACTGATGCAATCACTACCAATTTTGAAAGGACGTAACATTTCTTCTTTAGGTACTAAAAACATGTGACTCTACCTCGTAAGCAAAAGCAAGCGATTATATTAATTTGATTGTGTATAAAGAAGTATTTAGTTCAAATATTTATTTTACACCAGTTCTTTAATTTACTCAAAAACTCAAAGATTTGAAGATTCGAATGTTGCTTTACCAAACGAATATCTGGATGACGCTGTATTCTTTACGATTTCAAATCTATAGAAAAACATTCTGGAAAAAAAAATGTCTGGGTCAGCGTTTTATAGAAATAAGAATGTTATTTTCAGATAGATTTTCGTTGAGTTGAATTATCCTGGTAATGCATTTTCACGTTGATATAAAATATTTTATTTGTTTGCATCATTCCAATTTTAAACAAAGAATATGATTAAATTTTTACATAGAAAAAATGCGTGAGATTACTTTATATAATTTTTTTTACAAAAAACAAAATTAAATTTCCTTAAATTATAAAAATTTAGTTTTTTTTCCTAAAACAATTGCTACAAATATTACATTTAAAATATAAATATCTTATCTGTTATAATTATGTTTTTGTTAGTAC
This sequence comes from Salticus scenicus, assembly GCA_963930645.1. Taxonomy (NCBI): domain Eukaryota; kingdom Metazoa; phylum Arthropoda; class Arachnida; order Araneae; family Salticidae; genus Salticus; species Salticus scenicus. The sequence goes on from OZ005656.1 coordinate 240,592,303, forward strand.
GAAGATGTATTTTTATATGATTAATTTGTCTTAAAAGAAAATTTGGATGCCAGAAATTTTATGCACTAAATTTTTAAATGGATATTAACAGATATCAGCTAGTAGTCAAGCCTAAAACTGCCATACGAAAATAGTGGTAACAAAATTGTCTTTGTAAGTAATCCTGGATACAGTTTCAATGGTGTTTTTTAACTCATGCATATACGGACAATGTTCAAAATTGAACAAATCTTTTTAAGAGAGCCACAAAACGTCCAAATTATCAAAACCCGCAGGTAAAAATTTCAATGACACCAATCATTTTTTCTTACGTATATAGAAAAATGGTAAGAAATGCAAAATGAATTACTGTAATAACAACAATTTTCTGGCATACATTTACTTATATTTATTGGATAAATTAGTATAAAATATATATCATTATTAATATCCTTATAATGTTTATATTTTATTGATAACCTATAGTTTCTTTTCAGAGAACACAGTAATTTATTAAAAGATTATTCATTACCGCATATTCCACACATTTCTATTATTTTTGGAACCATTGTTAATATCCATTTTTTTGCCATAATACTCTTTTTGTAAAGTAATTTTCTGCAAAATGTAATTAAACGTGAATAAGAAAATTTCTCATAAAAAAAAAAAAAAAAAGCGTCGTTAAAAAATATCAGGTACTAACAGTGATAGAATAGAAATTAGGAACGTCCGCAAATCTACATTTCTCTTGACTACAATTGTCAATCCAAAAGGAACTTTCGTTTAATTTAAAGATAAATCGTATGTATATATATATATATATATATATATATATATATATATATATACATATAAATGTAATAAAAATATTATTGAAAATCCTTAATTATCGTATTTACAGGTGCATAATCTGCAGGACAGAGAAATTAGTTTTTAACCAGAATTTTTAAATAAAAGCAAAAGTTGTATTTGTATAACGAAATCATACTTGCCAATATCCTAATTAATATTCCGTATTGTTGTTAGTCTCGCCCCTTTTTAACACATCAGTAATTTTTTTCAGTAATATTCCCCAAATGCAATTTTGATTAAACAAGAAGAAAAATACTGTAAAATGACATACTTGCCAACCATCTCATTATAAACTGTTCAATTTTTAGTACCCGCCTTTTTTTTCACACCAAGAATTTTTTAGAGTAATTTTAATCTTATTTCATCGTAACAACATTTGGAGAGAATAGCTCTAAAAATATAGTGGTGTGAGAAAATGGGCGTTAACAATTGTACGGTTATTAATAAGATGGTTGGCAAGTATGCACTGGTGTGAAAAAGAAGGCTGGGCTAACAATACAATGGAATATTAACCTTTAACACTCGGCTTTATTTCCTATTTTGAACAGTAAGGCACGCCTTTAGCATTCCTTTAAAACGTCTCACAGATAGTTTCCAACTTACTACCTTTTGCCTACCGAAAAATTGTAATAATTTGTTTTATTTTACTTCATCATCAAATAAAATAAATCTTTCTGTTAAAATTTTCCGGTAGCCGAAAGGTAGCCTATAGTTACACGTTTTAGAAAAATGGCATTTCATTTGCAGAGGAACATCTTAAGGCGCGGCTCGATTTTTTAATGTCCCTTCATAAGGGACATACGAGCAAAAAGAGTAAATATAGTGCAAGTGTACGAAATGCTTCGTGCTAACATAGCTTTTGCTGTAAACTAATGTCTGGTTTAAAACTGCGTATTATACGCAGAAAAATACGGTAATTATTACTTAAGATAGGTGCTTGCTTTCACAATATGTAAAAATGTTGTAACATGGCATTTTTGTCAGCAATTAGCATAACTGCCAATATTCTGTAAAATTTTTAGTCCTTTTTTTTTTTTTTTTTTTTTGTATTTTTCTTCTTATTTAATCTTAATTACATTTGAAGAAAATTCCTCTAAAAATAAAGTGGTGCAGTAAAAGGGGCGGGTACCAACAATTTTACGGATTATTAATTAGAATTTTTGCATGTATGAATTTGTTTACATTATACTTAGTATTGTAAATTTGTTTAAAAATATGATAACTTTTCAAGATATACATTTTTATATTCTCTAGTAATATAATACATTTGCAGTAAGTATAAATAAAAAGCAAAAAGTTTTTTTTTTTTTTAGGAAAACGGCTGAATTAAGTATTATAGTAAAAATCTTTTCTATGCTGCACGTATGTAGAGATTTGTTGAATAAGCTACAAAAATTTTTTACATACCATTTATTTTTTAAAACTTTATAATGTTTTATCATATTGATTTCCGTTGAATTTTATTTTCAAAGAACAGAGAAAAAAAAAAAAAAAATACCTCATTACATTACTCATCGCCTTTGCCCCATTTCATAAAGCTGGAGAATGTCGTTTTATGGCATTTCTGTCTGCATTGATTTTCAATTTAACAAAATTAACCCAAGTTTCGAATTAGATCACATTAAATTTGTTTACACTCTATGTCGTATTTTTAATTTGCTTAATGTATCAGATAATTTACAAGTTCAACATTTGTATATTCTACAATAAGATATTGTTGAATTTAAAAATGTAGATAATGCGTAGATGAGGTTTAAAATAAAAAGCAATTTAATCTAACATTTCTTAAAAACACTGAATTATTTAGTGAATTTAGAAATTGTTTCTGTCCTATACTTCTGTAGTTTTGTTGAAAAAATCAGAAAAATACTTCATTATCATTCATTTTTCAAAATTGTACAATTTTTACACACTAATGATTTTTAAACTATATTATACTAATATATAAATGTGGTATAATATAAAAGCAGATTAATTTATTATATATATGTGAGTGTGTGTGTGTTGTTACGGAATTCTCTCCACCAGGTGTCGCCGTGTGTCAAGACACGTGCGATACATGTACTGTTTTACTCTGTTGTTAGTGTGTGGCAGGCATCTGAAATGGAAGGGTCAAAATGGGAGACCCTAAATATGTTAATCTTGTAATATATGTAAATAAATGTAAATTTAACATGTAAATAAGTTAGTAAATCATAATTAAGAAAGATGAAATGTGTATTGCACCTAAAATATTCTACCACTGAAGTATCGATAACAAGTGTAATCACGGAATGTATTATTGCTTTATAAAATCTTTTCTATCCGACATTTATGTAGAATTGTTTAACGAATTTGGGGAAAAAATACTGCATCTCTCATTATTCAAAACTTTATAAAGTTTATATCCTATTGATTTCCTTTGAAGATTCTTTTCAAAGGACCAAGAAATTTCTAAATAACTTATGGCATTACTCATTACCATTTCTTTATTTCACAAACCGTGAGAATAGCGTCATATGGCATATCTGTAAGCATTGATTATCAATTAAGCAAAAATTAATAGAAGTTTAAATCAATTCAAATAAAATGCGTTCGCGTTATATTTCGCTGTATAACCCTTCGTTTTATGAAGTAATTTGGCAAAAGCTACAATTTATGTTCTATATTAATATATAAATATGGTATAAAGTAAATACAATTTAGTTTGATATTTCTTAGGGCGGGGGGGGGGGGGAGAATTAGATGGATTATTGCAATATGAAATATTTTCTATCCTATCTGTCTGTATATTTGTTAAATAAGTTTTAATAAAATATATATTATTTAATCTTTTTCAATTCCTACTATTAGTTCCCACTCTCCTCATATATATCTTGTACAAACCTTGCAATCGATTTTTTTCTAACTTCCCGACTAGCTAGAAACTTGAAACTTTTAGGATTGCTCAGAAACTGGTCACAACACAATACTTCGAAGTCAGATTTTCGAATTTTTTATTCGTTTTCTTATAATTAATTAAAATATGACAATAATAACATCCTAATAGCATTAAAATAGCCATTAAAATATTAGCTATAATTTAATTGTTGCAAAAAGAAAAAAAAAAAAAAAAATACGAGTTAATTTTCTTTCGACATAAAAATAAATACATTTAATTAAACGTAAGCATTAAAAAAATATAAAAAGGTAAATTATGTATATCACAAAATTGATGTCATTATCACTTTAAAAATTTTATGCACATTGATAAGAGCTCTATGTATCATCAGAAAATTTAAAACATGGTATATAAAAAGGTTTTATTATCTTATAAATATATTTATTTCATTTTGCACGCGCGCTTTTTATTTCCTAATTCAAAATTATTTTAAAAAAAAATCGATAGTGTTTGTAAGTAGGAATGGACTTAAATTTTTTTTCTTTTATATTAGTTGTTTATTGTAAATTTCACTGTAAAAAGCAACGGTAGTTCTTACAGCAGAATGCGCTGGGAAAAAGGGGGAGGGGGCAGCACATTCTAATGTAGATAAGAAACGATTTACAACAAAAATATCTGTAAAAGAGTCTCATCTTATAGATGATATCGCTGTAAATTACCCTATTTAACAATAGAATTTACTAACGCCCATTTTTGCTTACCGATTCTATTGTAAAAACTATCGTTGTTTTCTTTACAGCATTTATAAAGTTTATATCCTATAGATTTCTATAAAAGATTTTTTTTTTTCAAAGTAAAAATAAAAATAATGCCTCATTCATTACCTTTATTCCCTTTCACAATCCATGAGGACATCACCATATGACCATTTTGTCCACATTGATTTGCAATTAAATAAAAGATATGGCAGGAATTAAATTACATAAAATTTGTTTACGATATTATTTGGTATTTACAATTTGTATACTTGTCAAGATCCTAATTATGAACCACAGGATTTTTAGTTAGCACACACCTCTTTTTCTACACCACTTTATTTGTAGAGTAATTGTCTCCAAATGTAGTTACGATTAAATAAGTATAAAATCGCTCTAAAAACAGACTGGAACGGAAAAAAAAGGGCAAATACTAAAAATATATTTATTAATGAGATTGTTAGCAGATATGGATTTGTGTAGCATATTCATACATGTCAATATTCTAATTAAATTTCCGCAACTATCAACACTCACACATTTTCCCCACCGTTTTTTCCAGAGTAATAATCTTCAAACGTAATTACTGTTAAATATGAAGAAAAATATTCTAAAAAAAATACTGGTGTGAAAAAAAAACGGGTTCTAACATTACTACGGAATATTAATTAGAATGGTGTATGCATTTGAGAGAATTAGCAAGACCTATATTTTTATATTCTATAATAATAACACATAAATGTGGTATAAAATAATAAACAAATTTACTTAACTTATTTTTAAAAATATTGAATGAATTGTTATATTATGAAATATTTTCTACCCAATATATGTACAGACTTGTTGAATAATTTAGAAAAAAAAAATATATATTCAAAACTTTATAAAATTTATACCCTACTGATTTTTTTTTTTTTCAATGGACACAGAAAATCATACCCTCAAGCATACTAATTAATAATCCGTAGTACTGTTAGCATCGTTTCTTTTTTTACACCAGTATATTTTTAGAGTATTTTTACTTTCTTCTATATGTAATACTAGCAGGCTTTGCCCGCTTCGCTGGACATTAAACTTAAATGAGTTGTCAAAATCCCATATCTTTATTAATAACCTAAGTTCTTGCTGTGATTGGTAGAGGTTTTCTCGCTCGCAAAGAGAGGAGTCTGGGTCTCCACTGTCTTCGGCACAATTTACCCACTCCTTACTTCCCCTTCCTCAGCGGGTGAGTTCGAAGTTTTGCAAAATCACACTAATGTACATAATGCGTACACTTAATCAATATCTAGTCTGGGTCCCCACTGCCTTCGGCACAACTTACCCACTTCTTACTTCCCCTTCCTCAGCGGGTGAGTTCGAAGTTTTGCAAAATCCCACTAATGTACATAATGCGTACACTTAATCAATATCCGCACACTAAAATTCGCTATTCTAAGATAATTCAAAGCGAATTCAAACGGAAAAACATGTTTTTACACATGTTTATTGGGAACAACTTCAGTATGACCCCACAACGATATTTGGCGATTTTTTTTGTTGGCGATTATGGCTAAATCATAAATCATATATGATAAATGATAAAATCATAATCTAAATCATAAATCAAAAAACATAAAATCATAAATCAAAAATAAACAACATATTAGGCTGCCATATTATATCGCAAACAGTCCAGAACGACATTGTTATCCTTCAAAACGGCGCCAAAGAAAAATCCCCAAATTCAGCTGTTGGGTTATGCTGAAGTTACACCGTTTATTGCCCTCCTACTCCGAGAAGGGGGAGGGGGATTTTGAATTTCGTGAAATCCAGTTACAATAAGTGCCGGATGCAAACAAACAATTTACGAACCAAATTTCGTGACCACAGAAGTCTTTGATAGAAAATATTACAAATTAATAAATACAAAAAGCACAGCTTTAGTATGGGACCCCTTTGGAGAATTTAAATATTTTAAGCCATTTTTGCGATGAACTGAATTGGCTATCTCAATTGTGCAATTAAAGATCTTAGCGAGAAACGTCCGAGCTACGTCGGTTCCGAATTTCAAATTTTGCCAAAGGGATCCAATACTTAAGCTGTTCCATACACAAAATAAATAAATAAACAAAATAAAATAATAAAATAAAAAATCTTAATAAAATCCAAATTATAATCATTTATAATTAATGGGAAAACATAAAAAAAAAAAAACCCTCATAAGGTACATAATAACAACAAAAAAAATTTGTTTTACTGCAGGAAAGAAAAGTACTGCTTAATTAAATAAAAATATTAAACTAATGCCAAATATCTCTATGAAAATATCTATCTACGTGCAAATTCCTCATTAAAAAAAAAAAAAAAAAAAAAAAAAAAAATATCACCAACTTTTGTAGGTATTTTTCTCTCTAATTTTTATTATTATTCACGTGAAATAAAAAATATTTCATTTTATTTCTCGAAAATAAAAATATATATAAATGCATATTTATAAATATAAAACCCTTTACCGAATCCGCGTTGAAAACGGAAAAAGGGTAAAATAAATTAGAAATATCGAGCCTATATTTATAAATTTGATACCAAATGAAAGGGGTGATTTTTCGCAATCCAGGGGTGCAAACAGTTTTTCGATGCGACAGTTAGATTTTTAAAAAATAACTAAAGTATGAAATTTAAGTGACAACGGAAAAAGGGGAAAATAAATTAGAAGTATCAGACCTATCGTTACAAATTCAGTACCAAATGAAAGAGGTTATTTTTCTGAATCCTGGGGTGCAAACAGTTTTTCGATACGACAATTAGATGTTTTAAAATTAACTAAAGTATGAAACTCAGATGTCAAAACTTCATTTCAATCTTTTCATAATTTGTAGTGCGAATCACGCGAATAAAAAAGTCTTTATCTTAAAAAATTATTTTTGCATTTTATTTTTCCATTCAAAGCGTTTTATTGAAAAAATATTTATGGCGCATGCGCAGGCGTTTTTTACCCACAGTTTAAACACTAATCAGAATTTTGAAAATTTCTATAAATATAATTTTAAGTTGGGTGAAGACCTAAGTTTCTGCCAAGTGCCGTTGAATTCCGTCCAGCCGTTCTCGAGTGATACCCGGACAAACGTGTTTTAGTCTTTTATCCCCTAGGGGGGAACGGGGGTGAATTTCTGAAAAGTCGATAGATATAATTTTAAGTTGGGTGAAGACCTAAATCCCTGCCAAGCGCCGTTGAATTCCGTCCTGCCGTTCTCAAGTGATGCCCGGACAAAAAAAGCGACATTCGGACACGATGACACACACACAGACACACACACACACACACAGGCAAAATTTTCTGAAGTCATTTTCGGCTTTCATGGGGTGTAAAACGTGAAGATATCGCAAAATTTTTCGATTCCGACAAATTTACAGACAAAACTCTGATTTTATTAATATAGATAGTGAAAGTATTGGATTCGCGAAAATTTTCGACCTCCGTTTTTTGATGGATTTACATGTATGGGCTGTCTAGATTACGAATTAATAGTTTTTAGAAAATGTCTGTCTGTCTGTATCATTTTTTTTGTGGACGCTGTATCTCACGAACCAATGAATGAAATTTCACCAAACTTTGTATTTAGTTGCACCCTGACATGAACTGGTTCTGATTAGATTTTGGGATGAATAGCTCAACAGGTGGCGCTGTGATCGCATTTTATGCAAATTTTTAACATAGCAACATAGGACAAAATTCCGTATAAATGGGGATAATGAGAGTTATTGTAAAATTAATATAAATTGTTGATAACAGTAGTAGGTAACTAGGAAAAAAAAATTGTGCATGTGGGGGCATTGGTTCCCCCCCCCCTGGACTTCCCCCGGGGAAGTAAATTTTCAATATGGGTATCTTTGGAAAGGTCTCATTGATAATAGTAATAGTTAACTGGAAAAAAAAAATTGTGCATGTGGGGGCATCGGTTCCCCCGATTGGGGGGGGTAGTACCCCCCCGGGCGGGCAAAGTTTCAAGATGGGTATCTTTCGAAAGGTCTCGTCAATACCTTTAAAACGAATCGTTGAACCATAAATCTGTGATAATTTAAAACGAAATTATCGATTTTTTTTACTTCTAACGAAAAAAAACTTTGGAAAAAAATCGTATTTTTTTTTTTTTTTTTTTTTTTTTTTTTTAACGAAATTTGACCAAACTTGGTATTTAGTTGGTCCCCGACATAAACTGGTGCTGATTACATTTGGGGATCAAAAGCTCAACAGGTGGCGCTGTGATCGCATTTTATCTAAATTTTTAACATGGCAGTATAGGACAAAATTTAGTATAAATGTGCATAATAAGAGTTGTTTTAAACTTGTGATTGTAAAATTAATATGAATTATTGATAATAGTAGTATGTAACTAGGAAAAAAATTTTGTGCATGGGGGGCATCGCTCCCCCCCGGGGGGGTAAATTTTGAAGATGGGTATCATTCGAAAGATCTCGTCAATACCTTTAAAACGAATGGTTGAACTATAAATCTGTGATAATTTAAAACAAAGTTATCGATTCTTTTTAATTTTAACAAAAAAAAAACAATATATATATATATATATATATATATATATATATATATATATATTCGGAATATTTTTTTTTTAAATATTGTTACTGATTGAATATGAATTACTTTTAACAAAAAAAAAAAAAAAAAACCTTAGAAAAAAAAATCGTTATTATTATTTTTTTTAAATATTGTTACTGGTTGAATATGTATAGGAAAATATAGAAGAAAGTCTTGTGGTGGCCACAACATACTAGTTCTTCTTATTTAACCGCAATTGCATTTGGAGAATGTTACTCTAAAATTTTTTGGTGGGAGAAAAAGGGCGAGACTAACAATACTACAAGAATATTAATTTGGATGTTGGAGGGTATGCAGAAAATTATAAGCAATTTATGATAATACTCATTACATTTACTTACTTTTATAATCTACGAGAATATCATAACATGTCATTTTATTCTGCACTGACTTTCAATTAAACAAAAATTAACCTTCATTTTTTAATTAGATCTCGCACAAATTGTTAACACCATTTCTTTTTAAATTTGACGTAATTTACAAGACGTACATCTTTTTATGTTCCAAAACAAAATTATTACATAATAATTTAGATTCAAACATGGATAATATATAAAAAATATAGTTAATATATGAAATATAAAATGTGGTATAAAGTAAAAAGCAAATTAATTAACACTTCTTAAACTATTTACTGTATGAATTATTGCATTATAAAATTATTTTAATCTATATTTTTGTTGATTTTATGAATAAATTAGAAAAACTAATACACATCATTTACTTATCAAAACTTTATTAAAAAAAAATATATATATACTATTGATTTCGGTTGATTTTTTTTTTTCAAGAGACCGAGAAGGTTATAAATAGCTTATGCCATTACTACATTATCTTTGCTTTCTTTCACAATTCGTGAGAATGTCGTCACATGGTATTTCTGTCTGCATTGATTTTTAATTAAACAAAGTTTAACCTATGTATTGAATTATATCACATGAAATTTGTTTGCGTTATAGTTGGTATTTTTAATTTGATCAACAACCAACGTAATTTGAAAGACAGTATTTTTTTTCTCTTTATTAGTAATCTATTATTGCGAAATAAAACAAAAAACAATTTAATTTTAAAATAAAATAAATAAATAAAAAATAACTCAATTACTCATTGGTGCATGTTTATGTACGAGAAATCTCTTTGCAGTTAATAATACAAAAGAAAATTAATTAATTAATTAATTGATATTTAAGCTATTTCCCATAGTGTCCAGTGAGAGCGATAACAATTAAGTTTCCCATTGAACAGGAAAAAAATCTGGAGTGACTCCACTCGACTTTCCGAACATTGAGTCATTAACAGTTTGGTAGATAAAGTAAAGAAAGAGGAGTTGTTAAACAAACAAAAGAAAGAAAACCATAATAGAATGTTTGAGTATTTTTCTCCATATATTACACGATGTTTTATTTAACGCTACTGAAATTTCAGCCCATAGATCATAATGATGAAGAATTTTTCGTTGTGTCCCTGTAAAAATTTATAAATGCTAGATTCGCCAAAATGCTTATATTTAGTGCAACAGTGATTTATAATATTCATATAAATTTTCTGCTCAATTGAATAAGGCGTTTAGATGCTATCGCACTTTTAATAATTTGGTCCAATAGGCCATGAAGATAAAGAATTTTTCTTTGTGTCCCTGTAAAAAAAAAAAAAAAAAAAAAAAAAACTGTAAGTGCTAAATTCAAAAAAATCTATACAGTTGGTGCAACTTTGACATTTAACTTGTATAAATTTTTTTTGCTCAGATTAATAAGGCGTTTAGACGCTATCACACTTTTAAAAATTTGGCCCCATAGGCCATAATGATAAAGAATTTTTCTTTGTGCCCCTGTAAAAAAACTGTAAGTGCAAAATTCACCAAAATCTATACAGTTCGTGCAACTGTGACCTATAACATGTGTGCAAACTTTTTGCTCCGATTAATAGACCGTTTAGACGCTATCGCACTTTAAAAAATTTGGCCCCATATTCCATAATGATAAAGAATTTTTCCTGGTGTCCCTGTAAAAAAAACTATAAGTGCTAGATTCACCAAAATCTATAGGGTTCGTACTATGGTGACTTACATTATACGTACCTACTTTCAGTTTATTCGAACAAAGTGTTTAGACGCTAGCGTGTTCACTCACAGACATACACACACACATACATACACACATACATCATCGTAAAAATAGTGGAAACGGACTCAGGGAACCTCGAAACGTATAGAAACATCAAAATCTCCAATTCGGATTTTTGACATGATTACAATACTTTCCTCACTTTAGTGTTCGGAAAGTAAAAAAAAAAAAAAAAAAAAAAAAAAAAGAATAAAGAATTATTATTTCCTTAGTAATTTAGACTTAGTAATATAAAACAGGAATTTTGAAATCAGTATTAAATTTTAAAGTTGAAACGTTGATGTTATAACAGCTAATAATATTAAACTTTTTTTTTTTTAATCCACTTAAAGGTTACAGATTTAATTGCTGTCTCTTGATATTATTACTTTTTCCTCAGATGCTAAAAAATTTAACCTTCCTCTTCAAAATTCTTCTTCTGTTTTATTTTTTTACTTATTTATTTATTTATTTTGTGGGCCTATTTCAGAGAAATATAAGTGTATATATATCAAATCTCAAAATTATTTATAAATAAGGAATAAAAACGTCCCTAAATTTCACAACACTGTTAATTCCGTAGCAGAACGTAGCGTCAGTCACACAGAAAGATATGATTTTGGCCTTTTTTATATTATTACTATGCAGTAGTGTTAGCAGCTCAAATTTTGCCATGTCCCTACGAACGGCTCAAAATGCACCTACAATTATAATGTAAGACCCTACATTTATGTTTGGGGATATCCGTAAGACCCGTTCCCCTTCTGTTAGCCTCAGTATATCCTGAGAATGTTCAGGGCAGAAACAGTATACCTACAAAAGTCTCAACTCTCTCCCTACATGCTGAAATAAATTCTAAAAATCCGTACGCTCATAGACAAAATCCTACAATTTGCAACATTGCTATGCAGTAGCTTTATCATAAACATTGAGCAGTTTCTTCTTCTTCTTCATCTTTTTTTTTAAATAGGTTGGTAAATATTGTTAGAAATTATTGGTGGAAGCTAAAAAAGAATTTCATCCGTATAATGTAATGTTGTGCTAAAAGTTGATAAAAATATATAAATATTTAAGTTTTATTATAATTATTATTTATATATGATTTAGTTTTAAACCGTTTAAAAAAAATAAATACATCTTAGCTATAGATATAAGTTTTAATTGAATAAATTAATTAGGAATAAAAATAAGTAAAATTGAAACATTTATTGAATGGATCATCGCTGGGATGGAACACGGGAACAGAATTCATACCACTATCATTGTAAGAAAATTATCTACTTCTTAAATCAACGATATTATAGTTAAAGAAATTTCTTAAACAAATACCGGTATGAATTCTGCGCCCGTGTTCCATACCTGTCATTGCCAAAACAAGGGGAAGAAATCATGTCTCTAAGCATTTAATAGTTTAAAATACACTCATTGGGAAAATTTTTAAGAACTGCGCTAATCTCTATAATATTCTCAACCAAGATACAAAAAAAAAAAAAAAAATTAGCATGTTGCAGCAAAGTTAAAAATTGTGTATCACTACGGTTTGTCTGTCTGTCCGTGCTTTAAGTTTCGTAAATATTCATTTAATTCCGTGAAACTTATATAAGTTATTTAAGTTTGCTATGGAATATTTCCTATTGAAAATGGAGTAAATACCGCCACTGATTTGTATATGCTGGGAAACCTGGTAGCATTCTCTAGCATTCTGTTATACAGGAGATATTTCTATCAGCCTTTATTTTAAATTTATCATTTTACACAAATTATATTACAATTGATATTTATTATTCATACGCACAAAATAATGTTTTCTGTACTAAATAATATAATTAGAATTAAGATCTATAGATCCACATAAAAATATTCAGAGACATTCAAGTCTATAATTGGAAATTTCTGTAATTGCATTTTCATTCTCATTAGGCTTTTTTTAACACGTTCTAAAACAATGTTTAAGAGTGATTGTGTTATGAATTAGCCTATGTCTGTATTTATGTTTTATATGTCTGTTTATTGGTATGAGTTTTAACTCTCGTAAATAACCATGGAATTAATGAACTGATATTTTCATATATATTAAGGGCTACAGTTGGAAAATGCTAGTATTGCACTTCTGGATTTTTAAGAGTTTTTAACTCTTTCCAATAAAGTTTCAGAGAGATTGTTAATTCAATTAATCTATCAGTTTGTCATTCTGTGTATCAGGTAAGTGAACACTTCGGCAAAGTACATTAAAAGTTAAACGATGCAGCTAGTAGTACTGTTGAAAGTGCTAATAATCTATGCGAACTGTCTGATTTTTCGTTCTTGTTAATATTATTTATTTAGTTAGCATCATATTTAAAAGATTCTGCTGAATTTACTAGAGTTTTCAGAGCTAAAATTCTACTTATTAGACGAAGGTTTGGTGTAGGGAAGAAAAAAATGCCACAAATAAATAAATATGAAAATTTCGGAGTTAACTATTAAAATTATATCTTTTTATTATTTTATAATAAATTTCTCCAAAAAAATGTGTCCAATCTGCGAACAACAATTTAATTTTCTCATAAAATTGAATAAAAAGCTTTACCTGAGATCAGCTATGTATCGATTCTCGACAATGAATAATAAATAAATAATAATTTAAAAAGAAAATGAATAAAAAGAAATAAAATGTTACAGGGATATGTAAAAATTTTTAGTTAAATTTCTTAATGTTTTAGAATGTCGGCAAAAGGCGGAGCTTATTGCTCAAAATAAGAAAATACTACTAAGACAATTAATTATTTTTCTAAAATCAGCAATTTTGTAAAGCAAATAAAGAATTTTCGGATAAACAGTAAAGCATAACTGTATTTTACATACGGTGGGCCCTCCATGGCCGAGTGGTTATGTCACCACCTTACTAATCGCCTTCGAGCGTAGGAGAACGGGTTCGATTCCCGCAGTGGCCCTGAGTGTTTTTTTCTTTTTCAATTCTTCGTATTGTCATCTGTCATGTATTATCTGTTTTTATCTGACGAAGATTTACAGGCGGACTTCGAGTCAAGCATACAAATCAGATGTAAAGTCGGGGAAAAAAAGAAATAAAAACGCAACACTCGCTGTAGTTTCGTAATTAATTGACGCATAAAAAATCTAATACACGCCATTTAACAGAAAATTAAGTGCGCTTTTTGGAAAAGATGTCAAATTTTGAATTAGGGGTTATCTACCTGTTGAAATGAGTGCCAACTTTGTTTTTTACAATAGCAACACATAATTTTGACTTCATAATTGAGTTCCTGAGAGTCTGACAGTGCAAAAAAGTATGTATACTTTAGTTTGTATACTTAAATTGTATACTTTACTGTATTATTCATAGAGTTACAAGCAAAAATTTGTTAGGAGTTTATCTGTAAATATAGAAAAAAAATTAAGATCCTACCAAAACTAAACAAAATTTTACTGTTTCACACTCGAAATCTTTTAAGAAAAAAAGTTTTATAAAAAATAATAATAATTTCATGTAAATGATGTCATCTTTAGAGCATGTTGGTTAGCGCTGATTTCAGTTTTCTAAAAGCGTATATACGTAAATACTTCATTAAAGAATACATTTTTCATTGTTCAGGCAGCGTACTTTGAAAAATGTGCGATATTTTTCAATTCAAAAATGTCATCGTGATCACCTATCTATCGTGATCACAGTGTCTATAGTGATTGCCAACAAAACTTCAATTTTCCTTCACTTTATTTTGTAGGTGTGACATAATATACGAATGGAAATAATTTATATGCATATATATATACATAACGATGTATTAACTAAACCTTTTCCGATAAATTATTGTAAGGTATCATGAAATAAACATTAAACGATTTTAATCGTACTTACCAGTTTTGATCAGTTTAACTCTTTGAAACTGTACGATTTTGTTTTTTAATTTCTAGGAAAATATAGTTTCTTAATTAAAATATATTAGTAAAAGTAATTTTTAAAAACTAAAGCATCCTTAAAATAACAATCCCCCTCCCACAAGAAAGAAAATAAATAAATTAATAAATAAATAAAATAATATTAATAATATTAATAATAATATTAAAGCAATAAAATAAAGCAATGTATTAAGTAAATGCTTAACCTTTTGACTATGACGGTAGTTAAGAAGCGATTTAACAAGACTGCATTGCATTCCAATCACATTCTTTTTTTTTTTTTTTTTGGACAATTTTTATGTTCCACATATTTCTCTATTTTAAACAGCAAACCCCGTTTAGTTAGTCGATTTTTTTCCTTCTATTGTTCGGTTAAAGAATTCAAAATTTATCACCAGTAATCGATGAGGCAAATGCCACTTGTGTATAATTTTGCGAACGTAAAATAAGGAGTTTAATGCGAATATGCATAACTACTCCTTCTTTTTCTTTTCTCTCTCTCTCTCTCTCTCTCTCTATATATATATATATATATATATATTGCTTTAGCAGAAAGATGAATGTCGGGGTTTGTTTTCTTTAGAAAACAAGAATTCGTTTGTTAACATTAATATTTAAAAATCATCTTTCTTGTTTCATTTCTTCGCGTTTGACGTTGTTGTTATACAGTTTGAACCATAAATAAAAATTAAAAACATTTTGTTTAATTATCTCTGTTATTTTTTAAGATTTGTTTTTCGTTATCTCATGCAAAACTTCATCAGAGACGACCGCCTAAGCCACTCAAAAAGAAAGATTTACTGTAAATTCTCGTACAACGCTGTGGCAGAGATGAAAAATAAATAAAACAGTTTTATTTTTTAACATCACTAAATTTTTAGAGTACCGCAATCTACTGGTTCATACACTCGATTTAGTTTTTTATATAAACAGACGCTTTGATATAAAATTAGTGGTGTTAATAATCAGTGGTGTTAATTAGTGGTCCATAATAACTGTGAATTTTACTCCGTGATTAGGATTAATTGAAAATAAATATAATTGAGCTATGTTTCAATAATAGATTTTATAAACTAAAAAAGAAAAACAAAACAGTTTTTCACTTTTTGATTTTGTAATAAAAGGCGTTTAATAGAAATTTAATATTTTATTTTGTCACATCATGCGATAAATTTTAAATAACATAAAGCTTACATGCAAATATGTCACAACAAAGTGTAAACAGAAAATTCATGGTAGAACAATCTTATGTAAATTATTAAATATTAATAATAATAATAAAAATAAAACGATTGTCGAATGGTCGAATGCATATTGCTGTTTCAAACAGTAAGTCTGGCTTTACCGTATTTTCTAAAACATGACATTTAACTTGAGGTGTACGTATTCTAGAATATTCAAACGCGAAAAAAGGACAACAATGTTAAAACAGAATTTTAGCAGTGAAAAACTAGAAAAATATATTTAAATACTTAAGAAGAAAGACTTAACATATTAGGATCGGTGTCTTTACCTCATATAGTAGCAGAGCTCGAAGTCTCCATCCTTTTCTTTAAGATTTTAAAGATGAGCAATTTTAATCTTTAATGGTACCACTGTTTTCATACAAAATTCTATACCAGTGGTGGCCAACCCGCAGTCCCCAGGCTGCATGCGGTCCGCCATGTAGTTTTTTATGACCTGCGAGGAGACTAACGATATTTAACGTTTGACGACTTTGGTTAACACATTAAAAATTAATAAATATGTTCTGACTTTTCGAAGTGAAAAAAAAATATATTTCAACGATTACGGGAGCTAAAGAATCACACTGTTGTTATGAAATGTTATTAGAGCCACTAATTCTCCTTTTTATTATAGTTATTAATGTATATGTTAGAATTTTTTTATGATACTATTGTTATTTTAGGACTGCATGTAAATAATTTAAATTAATGTAGTCTGTTCCGAATCGTCATCCTGCCCTTCCCCGAAAACGCATATACATACATGATTCATACACTCACAAACATATGTAGACATACACATATATACATAAGGTGCGGACCGCCTATATAAAATAAGTTCCCATTGCGGCCCACCATGCATTTTTGCTTGAGCATGCCTGGTCTATAGAACATTTTTATAGAAATGTGTTGAGATTAAGTGTGATAGAAATTATTGTATAAAAAATAGTGTTATTAAAAGAAAAGAAAAAAAAAGAAAAAGCGAAAATTTATCATTTCTCAAAGTATAATGAAATAAGAATGGAGACTTCGAGCTTTGGTAGTAGTATTCAAATTAGTACCTTCTGAGAATGCTGAGTTATATTCGCACAGTTATTGAATTATAGTTTATATCCTTGTCAAAGCAAATTAAAAAAAAAAAATAATAATAATAATAAAATTACGCATCTTTACAAAGAAAAAACGAGACCGAATAAAAATGAGATTTTTTAACGATATTCAGCGAGTTTATTTTGAGATGTACAGATTTTCTTTTGGTCCTGCTACACAAAGTATATAAGAAAATCGAAATGATTTTTCAAAAGCTATGAATATGTACGGCGGAAAGGAAGGTAAAGTATTCGAAAAAAGTTTGCATCTGTAAAACTTGCTTCACATATTTTCGTTCACTTCTATTTTTTTTTTTTTTTCTTTTCATACTATTGACTATTTAAAGAAAGTTTGGAAAATCTTTGACAGAGAGAGTACAAATATACAGTTATTGATTTTATTCGACTTCCATTTTAAAAAATCGCACTTTATAAACTATAAAAAAAAAAAAAAAAAAAAAAGGGAATGTTTAACATTAACTGCTAAAAATGGTTTCCACGTACTTTTATAAAAAGTATTTCCGGATAGCATTAAATATTTTTCTTATATTTGTTTATATAAATTATAAAACTGGGTAATTTCACATTATATGTTATTATTTCAAACACATATAGAGATTATATTTAACCTTTTTCTTTTCCTATACTACTTTCCTTACAGAAGAATCATATTTTTACAGTTCTTTTTGTGATTAAATAGGACAGTGACTGCTGTTAGAAAATAGTAGAAGAAAGAAAAAAAATTAAATGTTTAATCTGTTTCCTAGAGTATGATTAGCATTAAATTAACCACTAACTTACCCATTACTAGTCATTTACTAGATTTATTTAACCATAAAAACTTCTTAACACAACATAAAACAAAGGAAAGCACCACCGGTTTTGAAAGGAAGTGTACATCCTTCTTCAGGTGCAAAAACCACATTCTACTACCATAAAGGCAAAAGCAAGACTGAAAGATAGAGGAAAACCCAAGGCAAATGATGCAATTTGTTAAAATATTGAAAATTGGCTACTGGTCTTATACTTTTGCAAATGACTGTAGTTTGAGCTGTGTATGACAAATAGCAATTATTATAAGCGACATTAGAAAAATATCCTACTTATGAAGCTCGGGAACAAGGGATTTAGTTAAAGGGAATTTCATTTTTTTAAGAAGTTCGAAAATAGCATGAAACTTAAAACATTTTAAAACTTTGGCTAATTTAAAATACAAGGGAGCATAAAAAAACAAGACTTGTGTTGCTAAAATTAATCCCGATAACCTAGTTGCCTCTGCTAACCCCCCCTCCCGTTTTTGTTTTAACTTAACAAATGTTTACGTCTAAACATGTTGTTTCCACGAAAATACAATAAACTTATTTTACCATTTGTGCATATCTGTTATGTTATGTTATTCTTTTTCTTTCTTTTTTTTTTTCTTTTTTTTTTTTTACCGAGATTCTTTTTAAATTTCATAAATAAACTTTTCAAAATAATACAATATTTGCAATTCATTTCATTATTTTAAGAATTATTTCTACATAAATGTAGATATCATATTTAATTAAAAATAGTAATTAAAAGATTTAATGGATTATTGATTAAAATTTGACATATTTAAATTATTTCACTTAATAGAAATGAATACATCTCAAGTTGGAAATAAAACAAGACCAAAGGTTCAAGACTAATTATCTGTTCTTTCAAAAAATATCTTTTTTTTTTTTTTTTTTTCCTTAAGACATTTGAAAATTTAAGACATTTGCTTTGAATGCTTTATTTTAAGACATATCACTGAATAACATTACAATAACCTTTATTGATATTGCTGAATCATAATAATTGCTGATATATATTATAAATTATATTTGTATTTATGTTTAATAATAATAATAATAAACGCATCACTTTAATGTATACCATTTTCACTCGCTTGTTCTCTTTTGTAATGCATATTTTATGCTAAACAAATATTTATGTGCAAGAGTGATAATTTTATAAAATATTCAGTGGAATTACGTTCTTCATAATTACAGGAGAAATAAAAATGAAAAAATAAACAATTTTAATTTTACTTATTTATTATTTATTTTTACAAATATTGGTTTTTACTACTAATCGATGAGGAAGAACTTATGCACAAATAATTTTTCCAATTCTGCAAGCACGAAAGGTGATAAAAAGCTTTCGTAGAGGATGTACTTTTATGTTTAATCGGAAACATTTAGGGGGGAAAAATCTAAGTAAAAAAAGTCAGAAAATTCTTAAATGTCTTCCTGTTTTTTTTGTGAAAATAAAAATTTTATTGATAAAATGTAATCATTGGTTATATAAAATACCAAAATTTCACATTTTTAATGGAGTAGAATTATAAATAATGGTTAACAGTATTTGATGTTTGACATTTAAAATTACACTTTATTTTTCAACTTACCTTATTAAAAAAAAAAAAAAAGAACAGGGATATATGGATAAATTTGTAATTTTAATTTCAACTATGTGAAGTGTAAGATATGTTTAAAAAAAAAAAAAAAAAAACTATTCGTTATTTTACAGAAGATATTAAATAAAATTTTAAATCAACCACATAAATAAATTTACTACAACATGCACAAAAAATAAAGGGAAAAAAAGTTACATGCACAAAAGTTATAAGAAAATTCTTTTAAATGTAACACTGTAAATATTTGCACTATGCATCGTATTTTGAGATTTTTTAGTTAAATGTAGGAAAACAGTAGGCAAGTAGTTAGGGAAGGTGGCCTAAAATGATCTCCTTAAGGAAAAAAACTTCTGTAAACAACAAATCTGTTTCTCAACCACTTCATTAATAACAATACAATTGTTAACGCCCCTTTCTTCACACCACTTTATGTTTAAGGTAATTCTCACCAAAAATCGTTACGATTAAATAGGAATAAAATTACTCTAAAAAATGGGTTTGTGAAAAAAAGGCGGGTACTAAAAATTGAACGATTCATAATGAGAGGATTGACAAGCATGCTATACATAATGCACAGCTGCGAATATTTTAATTTATTCCGGAGTACTTTTAGCCACGCCTTTATTTGGCACCACTTTATTTAAAAAAAAAAAAAAAAAAAATCGCAATATATAACTTCAATAAAATAAGAAAAAATTACTTTTAAAAATTAAGGAGAACGAAATAAAGGCGGGGCAAAAAATACTCCGGAATAAATTAAAATATTGGCAACTAAGATAATGGAATACAATAAGTTTTACAATTAAATAGCATACATAATTTATCTTAAGGGAGAAAAAAAATGCCTCGAAAAACTTTGAAAAAGAAAAAAAAAAAAAAAAAAAAAGAAAAGAAAAAGAAAGAAAGAAAAGAGTGGAATATTTCAAAATTAGGATTCAAAAATAATAGATATAATAATAGTCCCACAATAAAGTCAGAAGTAATGCCTATTTCCGGCACATCCAATCCAGATAATGGATTCATACCGATCCACATAATGGATCATTTTGAGCGACAACATGACCATCCACTTTTAGGTCATATTGCAGGATGACGCCGAAAAACATAACAAAATTAGCAAGTGTAATATACATCTCAAATATATGTTCTATTAAGTAAACCAAGTCATATTTCTGTACATGAAAGACTGTGTATCTAAAAAAATAGGAAAATTGGTGCTTAACTTATAACACATTTTATAAAATCCACTTTTTCAAAGAATTCTAATCATACGCGTAAAACTGCGATTGTTTGAATACCGCCGTTACTTCTTCTTTACTTGATACAATCGGGGGGGGGGGGAGCAACACTCTATGTAACTCTGTAGCGAATCGATGCACAGAAATGGGGGCTAGGTTAACTGCGACCCAAAATGACATTTTTATCTCCCCCATAGGTCAACTGCGGCCCAGGAAATCTCTCTACCTATACCAAGTGCGACCCAGGAATGTTCCCCTGACATTTCCCGCCAAAGAACGTTTTTCGCCAAAATCGAAGAATTTTGCACATGGTTATAATTTAGTATGTGACCAGTAATTTTTAATTTATTACGTAATAAATTTTAACTTATAGCGTAAGTTGCTTTTCTCAGTAACGGTTTTAGAAATTTACATTTCCATTTAATTTGATTTAAACTGATTTATTTTTTGGGGAAAGGATGAGGAGGCACATTAAGTTACTATATAAACATAGGGGGGGGGGGAAATTAACCCTTAAATGCATAGTGATGCATATTTCAGAGCTGCCAACCTAATCCGGCAAATTGTTAACGCCTATTAAAAAACGCCCCTTTTTCTACACCACTTAATTTTTAGAGTACTTGTTTTCTTCATTCATCGTAAATATATTTGAAGAGAATTACTCTAAAAATTAAGTGGTGTAGAAAAAGGGGCGGTACTAACAATTTGCCGGATTTGTTTGGCAGCTCTGATATTTGTATCATATATATATGGGTTTTTGTAATTCTTGGTGAAGTTTCCATTAATTAATCAATATATAATATACAAATTAGCATATTACACAAAAAAAGAAGCCTGATTTTTTTTCCGTTGAATTTTCTGTGCAATAAAATTATCTTACATTTGAATACAATCTTTTGGAAGAAATAAAAATCATGCATTTAAGGGTTAATGCAGTTACATAAATATGAAGAAATATAACTGAAGAATGCAGCACGCATATAGTTAAAACTCTCTCTCTCTCTCTCTCTCTCTCTCTCTCTCTCTCTCTCTCTCTCTCTCTCTCTCTCTCTCCCTCTCTCTCTCCCCCCCCCCTCTCTCTCTCTCTCTCTATATATATATATATATATATATACATACATACATACATACATACAGTCGGTAACAAAAGTGTCCGAACACTAGCAAAAATTCCTATGTAAAAAAAGTGCACTTAATACAGTTTTGTTAAATAAATCCTTGTCTTAGTCTGTCTAAGAACATGATTCGATAAGAATTTATTTAACAAAACCATATGAAGTGTACTTTTTCCACATAGGAATTCAAGGCTGTTTTTTAAGTAATCCATAAGCGAAAACTGCTGCATTAAAAAGATGGTGGGCGATGTAAATGGTGGACTCTTTTAAATTACTTACAGTTCTGAAAGTTAGTATATATATATATGCATATATTGAAATGTGTCAACTATATTAAAACTTATCGAAAAATATTTAAATAAAAAATAAATTGAAAAATTTAAACATTTCGAACATTTCTAATTGTTCCATGCTAAGTAGTTTTTAAATTTTGCTTTCGATATTGCACTTTTATATTTTATTAATATATGCTAAACTTAAATGGATATTACTTTGTGTACTGATTCATAAGAAAAAATTTTACAATATTTTTTACCTTAAATATTAAATATTTGCGTAAAATTTCAGCATTTAAACAGGAAAAAAAAAAAAAAAAAACTAAAATTAATTTAGCAATTAATCTGCAGAGTAATACCAAATGTGTTTAGAATATATTGTTAAACTATAATAATTTCAAATTTAGCAAAAAATTAAAAAAATAGTTGAACATTTTTGAAATTTTTCAAATGATAATAGTAATAATAAATTAAAACTGTGAATTTTATCTTTTTACTTTCTTTTATATTCAATAGAAAAAAGTATTGGATTTGTAAAAATTTTCGACTTCGGGTTTTTCATGGACTTACACGTTTTGAGAGCTGTAGAACACGATTTGACCATTTTTAGAAAATGTCTGTCTGTCTCTCTCTGTGTGTGTGTGAGAGAGAGAGAGAGAGAGAGAAAATTTTGTGCAACTGTATCTTAGGAACTACTGCACAGATTTTCATACAAATTAGTATGTAGTGACACCTTGTATCATATAGGGATGCTACACTAAGCTTTTCGTTGAGGTGAAGCAAATGGTTCGTGTACAGAGACACTCAAAAGTATTCAAGTACATTTTGTCTATGGGGAAATTGAAGGTAAGTAGAGTTTAACATCTATAAACTGCACTAAACAAAATGAAACAAATATATATTTTGTGTAATAGAAATAGTCAACTGGGAAAAAAAAATATATATGTAGGAGCCTCACCTCTCCCCCTGGGGAGGAAGTCCCCCCTCGAGGGGAGTAGATTTTCATGATGGGTATCTTTCAAAAGAGCTCGCCAATACCTTTAAAACGAATGCTTCAACCATCGATCTGCGATAATTTAAAATAAAGTTATCATTTTTTTTTCTGATGTAATATTGAGAATAAAATTGACTTTTGTTTTTTTTGGATATTTAGTGTTGTACTATATCTCTAAAATTGGAAATCGTCTGCATTATCATGGAGGATAGTTTTTTAAAATAATAGTAAATTTGTATAGGAAAATATAGAAGAAAGTCATGTGGTGGCCAAAACATACTAGTTTTTTTAAGTAAGCGTTTTAGAGAAATTTTGATATACTTAATGCTGATTCTTTTCAATATATATATAAATATATATATATATATATATATATATATATATATATATATATATATATATATATATATATATATATATATATATATATATATATATATTTCACAATTCAAATATGATAATTAAAATTTTGATTTTTAACGTCCACCATTCCCCAAATATACTTTAAAAAAAACTTAACTGATAGGTTTTAATGTGCTATACACACTGGTGTTTAAAATTAAAGGAACAACCTCCTTTCCCATTTTCTTCTTTTGCGCATAACTTTTAAACAAGTCAACATATGATCATAAAATTTGAATGGCATGTTAGTTATCACACCATCAATCGAATTTTATATAACTTTAGCATATGTAATAAATTTTAAACTAATAATTATTTAATTTTTCTCAAACGTAAGCTTTGTAAATTATTAAAATTAAAAATTTTAATAATTTTGAAAAAGAAAAGAAAAAAATAGTGGTAAGAATGCATTACAGTTAGGTGAAGACGCACATGCCTTCAAATGTCAAACTTAATCCTGATTTTTCTTTCTCTTTCTTTCACTTAATATATAGGGGACACCCGTGTACCTAGGGCCGCTTTTTTTCAATGCCAAAAAACAGAGCACTTGACCTATTTAAAATTATCAAACTGACATGTGCATATCTTTAGGACTAATTACTTCCAATTGCAATTAATATAAATACCTAAAATAAGAAATTCCGACAAATAGAAGGTTTTTAAAAAAACTTCACTAGTGGCCCTAGGTACAACACCCTCATTGTACCTGGGGCCAGACCTCATTGTACCTAGGGCCATTGGCTGAAATTTATATTTCACTTTCTAAGGAATAGAAAATAAGCATACAAACATATATTTTATAAAAGAAACAATATCAAGTAATATATTTCTTTATCATATAATAATTATCATGTTGTTGCCTTAATTTGAAACACGAATTTTTTCTTTTTTTTTTTTTTTTTTTTTTCTTTTCTTTGAGATAGGTATTCTAAAAGAAAGGTTTTTTCTTCAATTTCTTTTTTTTTTTCTGGAGTGTCTCTTAGATTTCTAGATCTCTCTGGTTTTCGGTCACATCTTTTCTTTGATGTGGGGCGTTTTCCTTTAGGTAAAGGTTTTGCTTAGGTTCGTACCTGTTAAAGCATGACACACGAAAAGATGTTAGATGTTGAAGGTTTCGAAATTTCAACAGGACACTAAACAGAGACATCCAGTTCTATCATTGTTGGTTCACTTTCTTCCTGGAAAATCTTTTTATTATTATTATTTATTTATTTATTTATTTATTTATCTATTTATTTATTTACGGAGGGATTTTGTCTTTCAGTCACATTTGAACTTAAATATTCATCCTCAGTGAATGTGTTTTGATTCATTGGCCATATGCCGGATACACGAAAGCCTGATAAAATGCTTACAGGCGGATAGGACTTGCCAACATTTTCAGCAACGTCATATATAGTGATTGATTTACCAGAGTTTTCCAGCATCCAATTACTATAGGCTATACTGTGTTTCTTAACACTTTTGCGACCGCTGACGTACATTCACGTCATTTGAAAATATGAAACTCCACCAGTGGGCGTTTCTTTTGCAATTTGTATATTATTTGTTTCTAAAAAATATACACAATATTCATATTTGTACAATCAGTATACTATGGATGCAAATACTTTGAATAGAGAGAGTATGATTTTAATGCATATCCATTTGTAATATAAATGTGAATACGGAAAATTTAATTTGAAAAATTGTAACTAATGAGAAAAACGCCCACAGGCGGACCTTACTGTCAGAAAAACAAAAACATGCGGTCGCAAAAGTGTTAAAAGGTCCAAACACACTGGCCCTAGGTACAAGGCAACTATGTGGCCCAAGGTACAAGTTTTGTTAACTTCATTCAAAATACCTTCCACTAAAAAATCTACATGCAGAGAGGACTAATTAAATATCTCATTTATTACTCAATATAACAAGCAACATTATAGACTAAAAATGAAAGAAAAATATTTGACGTGCCTTTGTAAAATAGCAAAAGAGATGAGCTGCAAAATTTTACTTCGAACCATGTAAATTCGTTTTCTACATGTAAATTGTCAAAACTTTCTCCTCAAATGTTCCAAAGTAGTTGTTAAAGTAGCAATTGGTGTTGTTACTCGCCCAATTGAATATTAAAACTTAAATTTAAATATTATTAAAATAAAGTGGGGTGGCACTAGGTACATGATGGCCCTAGGTACACGGGTCTCCCCTATATATATATATATAATTACTAATTTGTAAACTATGAACTCCATCATGATAATAAAATGTCGATAAATATATATATATGTGTGTATTTTTTTAACGAACCAGTTTTCATGTTTGTATGTATATTTTTGAAAAAGTTATTCACATGCGAAAAAAAGCAGGAAAACTAGGAAGCAAAATCTGGTTTAATTCTACTACATGCATGTATATGAATCTTCACTGTGTTCTTTTGTTTAAAACAAAAGCAGAAAACAAATTATTGCTTAAATTTTGTACACGCGTGTACTGTAGAAGAAATTATTAGGTATATTAATTTTTCAACCTGAAGTTTTTGGTGACATTAGCTATTTTTTAGTGTTAAAGTTAAAAAAGAATAAAAATGTAACAAAAATAATATTTTTTGCAAATTTTTACATAGACATGCATTAAAGATTTCAAATGTCTATAAATTTGATATAAAAGTTATTAAAGTACGGGATTTATCAAGTCTTTTATGCCGAAATATTACTAATACAATTTTATTATTCTTATTTGGCGATTCGTCGTCAGCGGACGCAGTCGACATAAGGGATTAAAAAAGGCTGTCCGTAGTTGGTATAGGTGGGGGAAGAAGAAATTGAAACACCTGGTATGTCGGGTCGCAGTTGGACGCCGCTGCAAAAATGCAATAGGTATTATTCAACGGGAATTTTTGAGCACTTTTAGAAAATGAAGTGAAGTTTTGAATAGGGGGTCGTCTACATATTAAAATGAGCATCAACTTTGATTTTTTTGCACGTGTGAGTAATTGTTCAGACTTGTAAAGATCGAATTTATAAAATATAACACAATATGTTACACGTTAAAATGCATAATTTAGAAAACTTAATTTAAAAAGTTAAAATATAAAAATTATGGCGACGTTTCATCCGAGCATAATCGCTCATGGATTTCATCAGGTATGGTCCATCAGGTCAACCAGACCTGATGAAATCCATAAGCGATTATGTTCGGATGAAACGTCGTCATAATTTTTATATTTTAATTTAAGTTTTTTATATTTTGTATTTTAACGTGTAACGTACTGTATTATATTTTATAAATACAATAGAAATAATAACATATTCTAGACATAATACAAAATTATACGACACAATATAAATTTATTGCCCTTTATGAGCCTGATGGACCCTTTTAGTCATTTTACTGATGAGGTACCTAAAAGAGCTCGAAACGTATAATTTTATGCTATGTCTATAAATTTAATATTTTAATTATATGTAGCAATTGTCTCAATTTTAGTGTAATTAAAAATTTTTATAACAGAAGCTAATTATACAGCTCGTAATGGTGTTGTTAAAAAAGCTGTCGACATCTCTGCTTTTAGAAATTAGATTATAAAAGCATAGACAGTACTAGACGATGAGAAACTGAACCCATTAATAGTCTTCTTATTGATTTATAGAACTTTTGAAGTAGTTTTTTTCTAGAAACAAATGAATGATATAGAAATTTCCAGAACTCGGCTCCATTTGAAGTTAGAACTTTCAAACTTTCATAAACCGAACCTACCACTTTTCCCAAAATTTGGGCTCCAGATGCCTAATTCAACGACAGGATGCCAATTTTGTCACTGTGGTCAAAATCGACGATAGCATACTTGCCAACATACTAATTAATATTCCGTAGTATTGTTAGCCCCGCCCCTTTTTTCACACCAGTATCATTTTAGAGTATTTTTCTTATCGTAATTGCATTTTGAGAATATTACTCTAAAGATTTACTGGTGCGAAAAAAACGGCGGGGCTAACAATACTACGAAATATTAATTAGGATGTTGGCAAGTATGCGATAGAGAGAAATTTGGTAAATTGGCTGAAGTAGAGATAGAATTTGGCGGGAAATAATAGTTCAATTAGAAATCGTTTCCTCAGTTTTAAAAGAGTTATTTTATTTTATTTTTATTTATTTATTTACTTTGTATAATGTATTACTTCCGTCACTAATTTTTGGCAAATACTACAAAAGTAGGGCACTCGAGTGGCTTCCAATGATATTTAAGCATTTGCCAATGAGAGATTCTATAGTGACTTTTGTAAACTTAATAACAGTTTTCATGGCTTGTTTTTGACAATATTCATCAACTGGAACAGGCCTGTTTTATTAAGAACAACTTACTCCGCATAAAAATATCAATAATTTTTTAACAACATTTATATTTTAACTGATGAAAAAGGAAGTAATGAAAGTTGTTTTTTCTATATTTGCTTTACATATATTGTGTAGTATTGTTAATTACTAATAACACTGCTCTGAAAAAAAAAAAAAAAATCTCGAGATCTGATATTCTTGCAGATTCTTGTGTAAAATGACCGCCTGAATCCGAATATGACTCCCATTTTGCCCAGTCACCCACTATTTTCTAGATGCATCACCCCTTCCCTCAATTTATTTCCCTGTTCGATAATTTTATGACCATGAATTTCATTTGAAGCATGAAATATAATTAATTTAACACCTAAAAACAAAAAGAATATATAAAGTTTAAAAGATAACTTTAATAACAGATTAAAAAATATAAGGTATGTAATTCCTAATTTCAGTAGAAAATCCCCCCCCCCCCAAAAAAAAAAAAAAAAAAAATCCCTTGTCGCCAATGTTTATGTTTTAGAATTTTCCAACTCTGTAGCCCCTCAGAAGATATTTAACGGATAAAATAATCCCCCCCCCCCCTCTTAAAAATTAAATTTATAGCCATAAAATCACCGAAAAATGATAAAAATAGGGGTCCATTCCTAAAAAACGGGGTTATAGGGCAAAATGGGCGTCCTATTCGAATTCAGGAGGGCTTATTTTTACATAAGAATACGCTGAAATGGTGTCAGAGGCAGTTTTCATGCCGAGCAGTGTAATTTTTATTTTATACAAATATTCATAACACAAACACTTTAGTACTATATATGCATATGTATATGTATATTTCAAACGAAATTCTTCTGTCATATTACGTGTGAGTATGCCAGATAAAGTTAAAGTAACCAGTTATTATTTTAAACACATTTATATTAATTTAAAAATAAATTTATTATATATATATATTTTTTTTTTTACTTAAAATATTAAGTTAACTTAACATATTGTCAGAGGAAAACGAAAACGATAGCCATGTAAAAAAAAAAAAGGAAAAGGCCTGAATTTATGCGCATTTCTATACCAATACATCATTTAACAAAAGAACTTTTTTACTTTTAATGTTTAAATCATTTTGAGTTCTTGGCGTGTATATACGTTAGTCGTTCCCCACATAAATTGCCGAGTAAAAAAACATTATCGCATAATAAATAATGTGTTAAGTTACTATAATACAATAAGTTTCATTCGTTATAATAAATAAATAGGCTTTTTTTAATGATACTTAAAAAATAAAATAAGGTCATTTAAATATCGAGAAAAGAAATTATACCAGAATTACCAATTTTTATAATTTATTCCAGAGCATTGATGGCTCTGCCCTCTTTTCATACCACTACATTTTTAGAGTAATTTCCATCTTATTTAATCATTGTTACATGTTAATGAAAATTATTCTAAAAAAATATGGTTTGCAAAAAGGGAGGTACAAACATTGTTCCGAAATAAATTATAAAAGTTGGAAGCTCTGATTATACTTAATATTTTTATTATATAATACTTTTGAGAGTAAAAATATTGTGATTTAGAATATAAATCTTTGTCAAAGAACAGTCCAAAAAAAAATTACATTCCTTCACAAAGAAGAAAAAGCGAAATAAAAATGAAAAATTCCTTTTACGTAAAATATTCAGTAAGTTTACTTTGAGACGTACAGAATTTCTTTAGATCCTTCTGCGCAGCGTATATAAGAAAAACGAAACTATTTTTGAAAGGCCATGAATATGTACTGGGACAAGGAAGGCAAATTATTTGAAAAAAAGTTTTCATCGATAAAATTTGCTTCACAGTTTTTCGTTTACTTCTTTTTCTTCTTTTAGTACTTTTGACAATTTAAAGAAATTTTGAAAATTTTTTCGATAAAGAAAGTACAAATATTATGATTTATTCGTTTTGTATGATTAAAAAAATTATAGTTTATACAGTTAAAAAAATGTGTTTGTTAGGTTACATTACTATTAAAAATGGTTTCTAAGTACTGTAAAACATGTATTTCTTAAAATGTCTTATCTCATATACTAATATTTACCTCATCTTCATAATAATAATAATAATAATATTTATTATTATTATTATTATATAACTAGTCATATTCATGATATATGATGTACACACCTGGATAAAATTTAAGTTATTTATTTATTTATTTATTTACAGTATTACCATACAGACACCTGTAACATATTTTTACAGTACACTTATGTGATAAAATGTGACAGTGATCATTGTTAGTAATCATTTATGTTACACACCCTCCCTTAAAAGAGAAAAAAATGTATGCTTAACATATCATATGGTATAGAATTGCCCGACAGCTAATTTGTTTAATTTATTAACTGTATTTTTTTTTATTTTAAAAACATTTAAAATTTTTATTAGTAGTAATTTTTAATTTTGATAATCTTGCGATAATTTTTCCTTCTTCATTCTTACCCATCAGCGGCCGAACGGTCTGCGCTCACAGCCGGTAGACGTGATGTGCCACATTCGATCCCAGGTTGCGCTCATCGGTCTAGCCGTTCGGAGTATTCTGTGGTTTTCTCTGAATAAATACAGGTTTTCGTACCCACAGAAAAGCCCAACGGAAGGCTCTTTCCCTCATGCCTAGGACCCTAGTGTAGCCAATCGGCCTTTTTCCCAAACATGAACACACCAACACCTTTTTCATTTTAAAAAATCATTAAAGATAATACTTTATTATCATTAAAAAAAAATTACTTAAAAGACGTACATTTGTTATACTTTATTTCGCCTTATTAGACTTTTTTTAGGGTATGGCAACTTGCATGCATAATATATAATAAGTAAACATGAATTTCAAATGTTCAGAATGCAAAATGTACTAAATAGGTTTATTCAAAAAGATACACGCTGTGAAAGTGAAATTTGATATGCACAACATAGGATTAATAATTGGTAATTGTATATTTTACTACTAGATCACTCTGGATTGATAGATTTTGTATCTTGACATCCTTTAATCAAGACTTTTGACACAGATGCGAGAGGAATTATCAAAATTTATTCTGCTACAGATTGGTGGACTATCGCGTTTGCTGACAAAAAAACATGGAACTATTTCGATAACACGTTATCACAATGTATGAGGCACATAATTGGTGTAATCTCCTGAGTAGATATGTTGTTACTATAAATATACTTAAGTTAATGAAGTGCAGACATAACTCATATAAAATCAAACATAATTTCTTTTTTGTCTTGGCTATTAATGTCGACCTAAATTTCAATCATTTGAACTGTATAAAGTTTTGTTTACTATAATTACAGAAGATGTTGCGTCGTGGTACAGTTACCCTATAACATATACATTAAGTGTCAATAGAGGTAATTTTTTCTCAGCACTCAATTCATTCCAAACGAACCTCGACATTAAATTCCTTTTCTCTTAAATGCTGTTGTCAGACAATATATTTACATTCATTCATAAATAATCTTTACAAAACTAGTTCCAAATCAATACTTTTCAACAATATCGCAGAAAATAAATTTTTCAAACTTTGTAGAATGTTTTCGGAATGAGACAATTTCTTCTTTAAATTGAATCCACAAGAATTAAATCAACTTTAAACACTAAACCTGAAACTTACAGTTTATGCACGGAGCTGAAAAGGTTTACAAAAGTTAGATTGGCTGCATATCTGCTCTAGGCATATGGTTGCTACTTGGGCTATTGCAATCCCTGGTCTCAACTATGCGATTGCATTTGGAGAAATCGTAAAGGATTCTGTGCATGTGATCCTTTATTTTATGTGGCGCTTTTTAGGTTAGATGTTTTATGTAAAACATCTAACATATGTTCCTATGTTTTATGTAAAGCAGCCATGACTGATGTGTTATATAGTGCCGAGTTCACGAATGGAATATCATAGATTCAATGCTTCAACCAGCTGGAGACCATCGTGTGTATTAAAGAACACGTAAATTTCGTAATGGCTGCATTGGGCTTAATGGTCTAACCTCAAGTAATATGGTGATAATCACCATATTGCGAATACCTTACCCGAAAAAAAATTGCATTGTAAGTCACAGATATGCACCAATTTTCCATAGTGTAGCACTAGCGCCACATAAAACATACTAAGCACCCCTAACTGATTTTGAAACTTGTATCACCTTTGCTATCGGCAAGATCAATACAAATATACCACTCATAATTTGCCAATAACTACATTACAAACCTTATGCACGCAGCGTAAAAAAAGGAACGCATAATGTACATTTGTGAGGATTACATTCAAAGCTTGATTGTAATACCAATACATGAATGTCAAAAACATTTATAGCATTTTATGTAATAAAGAATTTAAAACGAATCAATTACTATGACTAGTATGATTCTTTAATTATCCTCAACTATCGAAAAATTAGTAGTGAATATACTTCATTTATTTAAGAAAATGTTGTCTTTTATTTCTATAATATAAGTGCTAACATAATGCATTTTACGTAAAATATTCGTTTTTTGTTGTTACATTAACGCAAATTGTGAATGAAGTCGAGCATATCATACAAAAAAAAAAAAAAAATGCAGCGATAATTATTATTTTTTATTAATGAATAATAAATTTCGTGAGAAATACCATCAATAATATAATCTCGCAACAATTGTTTCGGGTTAAAATGATTATACACAATACTCTGTCAAGCGGAAAACACATCACACATGACGCATAATAGCAGTAAGACAGTCATGCTTAGGAAAATTCTTTATTATTTAGGCATGACTTCACAGCGTAATTTAAAAAAAGTATTCACTCTTTATAATATTGAAATATAATGTAATATTGAAATATAATATTATGCTGAAATATATAATGCTATTATACTTTCAATCAATGCAATTAAAATAGTCACATATTTTTAAATATTTATTAACCACGCAATCTCACCGAAGAATAGAACTTTCTGTTTTTTAACTTTATGATTTTTTCGTAACTGTTCAAAAATACTATAAATGTTATTTGAATTTATTCCTTTCAATATAAAATGAAATACATTGCTACAAAGTGTGTCATTTGGTCGTTTGGTTCTTATTTCTCGAAAAATATTTTATGCTAACGAATTTGCGTATAAAAATTTTACAAAACATTCAATAAAATTACTTCCTTCCTATTTATAGGGGGAAAAAATGTAAACAAATTTAAACGTTTTTCTATTCATTTACTTTAAAAAACAAATATTGGTTTTTTACTACAGATTGACAAGAAAAAATTCATTTACAAATATTTTTTTTCCAATTCTGTAAACACGAAACGTGATAACGCAGATGATGATAATTTCTGTTTAGAAGGAAACAGTTACATATAAAAATAAATAAATAAATAATAGTGCTAAACCATAATTCCCGAATATCTTTCCCGTTCTTGTAGAAATAAAAATATTATTGATAAAATGTAGCTATTAAAAGATAAAATAACCTGGTTTCTTAAATTTGTGTGTGGAATTCTAAATTAACATTAATACCATTGTTTGTTGGATTTCAAAGGTTATTATTATTAATGTTTAGTTTATTCATACAAATAACAATTAATCTCAGATACATGGATAAATTACTGTATTTAATTTTATTTATTTAAAGATATAAACTTCTCTCTTTTTTTTTTTTTTTTCTTTTTTTTTTTTTTTTTTTTTAACGACATCTAAGTTTATTGTATTTTTGATGAAAATATCAGTCATTAACTCATAAAGTTTTCACCTCTTAGTATTTTGTAAATTAAATACTTGCATTATAATTTAATTTATATAACACTTAGTTTTTTTTTTTTACAACACCACCAGTATTTTGTAAGACATATTTTGCTTAAATTAGAATGAACTACAAGAATTTCTTCAGCATTTTGTGAATTCTGAATGTATATATCAAAAGTATTACTCTTAGACAAGAAAATTGTTCTTGACACGCGGCAGAACGTGTTTGGATTGCAAAATTTTCATTTAACAAAGTGCAGAAAAAGTTTCTGAAAAGTGAAAAGAATGTTCATTTTCTTATATTATTTTCTTGATTTAGCGTTTAAAAACCAT
This sequence comes from Salticus scenicus, assembly GCA_963930645.1. Lineage (NCBI taxonomy): Eukaryota > Metazoa > Arthropoda > Arachnida > Araneae > Salticidae > Salticus > Salticus scenicus. Next base: position 240,626,506 of record OZ005656.1, read on the forward strand.
ATTCTTTAGAAGTATGGTGAACTTCAAAATATATTTTCAAAATTTATTTTTCAGTACATAATTTTTTTTAATGATTTGTTTATATATATATATATATATATATATAAACAAATCATTAAAAAAAATTATGTACTGAAAAATAAATACACACACATATATATATATATATATATATATATATATATATATGTGTGTGTGTGTGTGTGTGTGTGTGTGTGTGTTTGTATATCTTATTTAATTGTGAATAACATATAAATCAGGTAAAAAAAATAACACAAATTTAGGCACATTTTCGAGAAATTTGTTGAATAAAGAAAAATAGTGCAGAAAATGTTTATGAGAAATTCGAAATTATAAAATTTAATTTTTAATTGTGAATAACAGAAATTTAGAAAATATGCAATAATTGCATAAATTAAATTACATGCAATGCATTGTAATTAAAAAACATTGCTGATTTTTTATTAGTTTTTAATTATTAAATGTATTTTTTTAATTGCGTTCATCTATTTTATTTCATAACAGAAAATCTTTTACATGAATTTCAGTCTGGTTTTATTTATACATTCGCTTGTGTGAAATCTTAGCTTCATGTATTAAAATTTGACGTTAATATTTTTTAGACAGAGGAACTTTCTTTGGAAATTTTAATATTTGATTAAAATATGTTTTTCAAATTAAAATCTTACAAGTTTTATCGTCTAAAAATGTGCTGTTTAAAAGCCGTCGTTTTTTAAGAAAAATTATTGAAAAAAAAAAAATAATAATAAGTAATTTTTTTTTCCTTTTTTGAACGGCAGGAAAATTGCTCTCAGTCAGACATCTCACGTCATTTTCATTTGCTGTGTTTCTCCTTTTTTCGTTATGGAAATCTACACTGTTCAACTGCTCCACCAATCGCTACAAAAATTGGTACACTTACTAATCAGAGCAAAATTTAATTAACACTGTATTTTTAAATCAATCTAATAATTAATTTCTATGTTATCAACAAAAATATAATTTTAATGTATTTTGATTATGTTGGTAGCTTAAGAAATTTTTTTTTTTTTTTTTTTTTTTTTTTTTTTTTTTTAATCTTAATTACACGACGTCGTTTTAAATGTTGTCTTCGTTCTTGCGAATAATAATTAAGTCCGTCTATCAAAACCATATATTACATAACCATAGTGTGTTATTTTTACTTATTTTTTTCCCTTTTTAGTAATAATTGCCACATGATGCATGCCTCATTTAACTCGTTAGCGCCCCCCAGTGTCCTCATTTGAGGGCACCTAATAAAATGGCATGTATATTTTTTGCGGTTTTTTTTTAGAATGATTTCTGCTTTTTAGTGACATTTTATAGCGTCACCTCTAAATGATCCCTGAAAGTTTTACGTGCCTACTATTAATTATTATTTTATAATTTGGATAGTCATTTTATGATTTTTCATTCGACGCACATTTCTTTTGCTTTTTGCGCAGGTATACTAACTTAAATCAAGTTGAATAATAATATATGTTAAATTACTTTACTTTCGAGATTTTTGTCAACATATAATAGGAAATTAATCGGTTATCTCAAAGTTTTTCTATCTTGAAGTTTTCTCGCTAGAACACTAAACGTCAATAAATGAGGATAGGCTTTAAATTTAAAACTATGAGAAGAATTGTTTAAGTTAATATATTTTACGGTCAGTTATCTATATCAGTTTAGCAGTGAAATAATCAGCTAATAATATTTTGAAAAATTAATTTGGACGTTAACAGGTTAAGAAGCCATATAAAAATATTGGAAATATTACTGTTCTGGGATGAAAATTCTCAAAGTAAATTAAGTAATTTATTAACTAGGTATATGCAATAAACTTATTGATTTCCTTCTGAAAATTTCTATAGACAAATAATAACTTAAAATTTACAAAAACATACTTCTAAAATACACTGAGGAAAAGTCAGGAAAATGTACCTTAAATACGTTTTTCAGCCCTCAAATAGCAAGATCAAAGAGATTTTTGTTATTGTGCTATAAACTGTTTTGCTTTTTTTTGACTACTTAAGGACATTAATTATGATTTCAGCCTTAGTCTTCATGGTTTATGTTTATATATATATATATATTGGGTATTATTATTATTATTATTATTTATTTATTTTTTTTTTTTTAAACAAATGAAAAAGTAAAGTGACAAAATTAAAATGTATTTTGTAAATATAATAAACATTTTATGTACCACTGGTAAAATTAATCGAAGCATCGGAATATTTAAAATAATATGAATATTATTGATAAAAGAATATTATTTAATGAATATTTAAAGCTAAATTATGAAAAGCATTTTTTTAAAGAATCAAATATATAATGAGGAAGAATAATGCATCAATTTATTGCATCAATTCCTTTAAATCTATAAGAGTGTCATACCTTTATAATAGTTATTTAAACATAATATAAACATAACACAAATTATCAAATTATAAACTATAACGTTTTACTAACGACTGACTATAAAGAAGATTTCATAAATTTAAATATATTAGCCACATACTGTTTTTTAAACTGAGAGTTATTCAAGGTAATCCACAAATTTAGTGCAAAATATTGAATAATTTTATAAACAAATAAATTTTTGCAGAAATAAATTACAAAGGATTTTGAAATTTCTGATTTTCTAGGAGAAATATTCTTTTAGTTTCTTTCAGGATTTTAAGCAATTACAATATATTTTAATAAATTTAAATGGACGCTTATAACATTATCTTTTCGATAAATGAAGTAAAAGTTGATAAGTAATATGATTAATCTGAAAAGCATATATGGTTTATATTGTAACTTGTGATAGTTATAAATAAGTTCTTTGTAAACAGTCGCGGTAAACAAGAGTTGCTAGAACGCCAAGCTTGTAATTGTCTGGATACTCAAGCCGATCTAATGCCGTCGGGTAAACTAATGCCGTCTCAGGCACGTGAAATGCATCTGAACTGAGAAAAAAATATATTGCCTTCATCTAGAATTAATAATTGGCCATTTTCTAAATCCATTAACTAGAAATATAGATTTTCGAGCAATGCGCATAAGGCACGCCAATAAACAGAATAGACGAAATAATCGAGAATATCTAGTCAACACATTTCTAGATAGTGAAACAATATTCTGAATTTTTTGTAAGGCGAGAAATTCTCGCTTGATTATCTAGAATTGGGTCATAAACCAAGATTATAGTTGCTGAAACCCGCCTTTTGTGTTTGCATTTATTTGGAGATATTTTGAAATCGGTTTGACCTCGATAATATAGACAAACTCTCTAGAATTCTAATAGGAGTTTCTAGAATTGGCTTTCAAAGGGAACTAGAATTTATAAGGTTGACATGGAACTATTTTTTCTAGACGCACAATTTAGACTCTAGATACCAGTTACAGGATTTTCTCTCAGTGTGGACTCAATGTGCTCCCTGTTTCCACTCTAAAACCTATGGGGATTACTGAAGGTGGTGTGTGTGTGTGGAGGGGGGGGGAGGATGTCATAGCCTCTGCAGAAAACCAAAATTGTAAAATCATGGCTCCGGACTATTCATACTGGTGATTCCCAGACTTCCAGCTACTGTCTAAAGCGTCGCTGTTCTATATCGTTAAACTGACTCCATTCCACTCTAGACAGTTTTTCTTTTTTAATGACACATAGTGATTGCAAATACACTGTAAGAAATTTCAGTAAAATTTGGAGAGTTGACCGTTTAAGTATACGGTCAGCTCCCTTCTTTGAGGAAAAGTTCAGTGCACTCTAAAAGAAATTCAGTAAAATTCAGAGAGTTGGCCGTTAAATTATACGACCAGCCCCCTTCTTCAAGAAAAAATGTTCAGTTCTCGTATTTGTAAGAAAGTGCTGCAAAATCGAAAGTGTTGACCATTTAAAAAAGGCCACTTCCCTTCTTCGAGAAAAAAAAAAATTCATTAAAGCTATACGGACGTGACATTAAATTACGGTCATTGACTGGCAAAAAGTATTCCTGTCACTGGCCGTAAAATTAGTGTGCGAATATTTTTACAGTGTACAAATATTTAAAATAAATTGCTGTAAAATTCAGAGCTTTGACCGTTCATTCAAAGTCAATTACCTTTTACGTGAAAAAGTCATGACAGATTTATAAGCATGACTTTATTTTTACAGTCAGTGACTGTAAAATCTTTAACGGTCACTGACCGGCAAAATGTGTTCAAATTTTTTACAGTGTAAATTGAAAATCTAAATTGTAATGCCATGCATCTGGACAATTCCTCTGGGTGAATCTCAGATCTTCGTCAATTGATAAATGCGTAGCTGTCGTGTAACGATAAAGTCATTCCATTCTACTCCAGACATTTTTTTTTTCTTTTCTAATGACACACAGTAGTTGCATTTTTTTTTTTTTTTAATATGTTGATGATTTCCCAATTATCATCGTTAGAAAATATTAACGAAGAAATATCATTATAATACTATTCCTGTAAATACAAACTTTACAAATAATATCATATGTGTAATTTCTATAAGGAAAGTGTCCTTTGTATAAATTTTGCTAAACGTGTCTTGTGTAAATCTTGCTAAACGTGTCATCAGAATTTATGATTATCTATCTTTTCACAGGGTAATCTAATACAATATGCAAATTTAATCCAGTGATCTCTAATAAATGCATGCATAATAATTACATAATTATTTATAATATTTATAATTACATAATTATTTCTAACTACTGGCAGGCTAATCCCGCTTCGCTAGTCACTATATTTAAATGAATTTTCAAAAGAATTTAATTACTATTTATTTTTATTTTACATTTAAAAAAAAAAAAAAAACTGCATTGAAATTACTTTAAACATCGCTTCAGGTACGCGCTGCCTACACCAACTATTTTCCCGCCCGCACTACATCGGTCCCTGGTTCTCACTGCCAGTAGAAAGTTCTTCCCGTGCACTTCAGTTTGGTTATTTATCGACGACAGGTGGATCTGATATTATGAAAGAACTACGATTTTAAAGGTGGCTGTATTTCAACCTCTATAAATTACTTTAGGTTTTGAAACATATATTTTATAGCCCTCGCTCTTTACAGTATATTACGATTTGATTCCGACCAATATAATAAACAGCATAGAAGGTATATTTTCTTTTAAAAAGAATTAAATACATATAAACAAATAATTTTTAATTAAACTTAAATTTTAATCAGTTTAATCCTTTCTGCTATTTACTGTCATTATTTCCCCCGATAAATGCTTAAAAAAAAAAAAATCTTTGAAAGGAATTAATTAAAAAAATTAAATAAAATAAATAAATAATAAGTTGTATACTATAAAAATTATACATAAACACAACAGTTATAAATACGTTTTAAAATTTAATATACTTATTTTTTTCTACTGCATTACGAGTTAATTTTCAGCAATAATAATAATAATAATAATAATAATGATAATAATAAAATAAAAATAAAAAAGATTTCTCCTTCAAATTAATGAATTAAATAAACAAAAAATAAATAGCGTAATAGTCGTTGCAAAGGTACGCAGACGATTAAAATGAACTAAAAATGAGATATTAAAACTAAAATAATAAAAATTAAAAAAAAAAAAAAAACATAAAAATTCAAGTTAAAACTCGAAGAAAATCTCGATTAGGGGCACATCTATAGGGTCCCAGGTCTGCGAAGTGTTTTAGCTCTGTGATTAGTAGTGTGAGTACCAAAGCGCAGACAGGCCCGCACAATCACCCACACACATAGATACTTCTCTTCATTTTTATAGATTATATTTACATAACTATTTCTAAACATTTCCATACAGTCCTGATGTTTAATTCACTTCAGCATTAAAATGAAAATGACAAAATTTGTACTTTGTCTCCAGATAATAAATTTTATCCAAATGAATGCTGTTGCCAAACGGTAATTGATATGCATTAAGAATGGATGATGTTGGATGGAAAATATTGATGACGTGAAATTTTATGGTAAATATTCAAACGTATTTCCTGGCTAAAATCATGAATTTGAATTAGAAAAGAGTAATTTTATTTTAAATTAGGAAATTATGCATTTATGGTATTAATCTATTTCAAATGTTGTTATAAATCTGAAACAATGAATTAAATAAACAATATTTTGATAAATTATTCAATTAGTTTGTACACGGGTTTAATATGCAAACTTATGCTTTTTTAAGGAGCTTTAAAATGTGGCTATTAGATCTTACTTTTAAAATGACTGTTCTATCACTCTTTCTAATTGTCAGATGCCTTTTTTGTGTCAGTCGGGGTTTGATACTGGAGAATTGCTATCTGTGATACTTAAAAAAAAATGTAATTAGAGAGTATAATTTACATTATTGTTCAGTCAGTATGATGTCTGTCGTAATTTAGATTTTTTTTTTTCTTCTTCCAGAAGTGTCACATTCGTGACGTGTTCTACAGTGTAAAACAAAGAATTACGCTTAACATTATATTATTGTTATTCTTTGTGATAAATTGTCCAGTGTAAGTTTTAAATGAATGCCCATTAAACGTTATTTTTTGTACAATCTTCATCTTTCTATAATTTCTTAAAGTTACCTTAAGATGAGAATTTTCGCATTTATTGTATTTAATTACAATGATGTTCACAGTTAAATCAGCATAAAATAGAAAATTGTCATTTACAGATTTGGCAATTTTTCAAAAAACAAGAACAATAAAATAAATACATCAATAAATTAATAAATCGATTCAATAGTTTTATTCGAGATTTAATAATTATATCCCCCCTCTCCAAAAAAAAAAAAACTTAGATATTTTTAATTTACTATGTAAATATCATACAATCCAATCAAAAACTATATAAGGTCTACATTGACATTTGCAATAGTTACAGATAGTTCTGATTTTTAATGATACAGTTTGATCTCAAATATAGAGCTTCCAACCATTCCAGATACTACGTACAACGATTCTCTAAAGAGATATATATATATATACAGAGTGATCAATTTAAAAGAGCACCCGTTGGGTTTTCTTATTACCTTTAAATATGACGGATGTGGCAACTATACTATCACTGAAGTATAATTGCATGAACCTTGTTTAAGTGTGGGAGACATTTTCCAACACTGTTGGACTGTTACAACTTTATTTGTACAGTAAAACAGAAGTGGAGACGCACAATGTTATTTAATCCTATGATAATTTTATTTTTGAAAAACAAAATTTAATTCAAAATTTTTACATTATCATTCCTACATTACATTTGCATTATCATTATCATTTTTACATTGTCATTTCATAGGGTTTTCTAGAGAAGTCGTGCATAATCTATGAATTAAAGCAGATCATAACTGAAGAAATCTACATTTGCATTATCATTATCATTTTTACATTGTCATTTCATAGGGTTTTACTAGGGAAGTCGTGCATAATCTATGAATTAAAGCAGATCATAACTGAAGAAATCTCGCCAATAACACCAACAATTCTGCGAAGTGTGTCAAAAAACTTGGTTCGACGCACTCATGTTTGCTTGCAAAATGGTGGCGAACATTTTCAACATTTTCTGTTATGAATGATAATGTAAAAAAACTGAATTAAATTATGTTTTTCAAAAATAAAATTATCACAGGATTAAGTACGTCTGTGCGTCTCCATTTCTGTTTTACCTCACAAATAAAATTGTAACAGTCAACAGTGTTAGAAATTGTCTCCCACACTTAAACAAGGTTCAAACAATTATACTAATATTAATAATATTCCCTGTGTTAGAATAGTTGTCACATCCGTCAGATTTAAGGGTAATAAGAAAACCCAATGGGTATTCTTTTAAAATGATCACCCTGTATGTGTTTATATACATATATAATGTATCCGAAATTAAACGATCCTATTTTAAAATTGTCTACAGACGAAACTGTTGCTGAGAAATTTATGAAATTTTGTGTAAGGTGTAATGAAAATATGGGAGTTTGTTTGAGCGAATAAAAAGAAAATAGTTCACATTCTCGCCACCAGGAGTATTTTTTTAATGAATTACGCATTTAGCATGTATTTATGGTAATTTGCAATTTTTATTACTACAAGATATGTTCAACATGACAACCATAATTGTCAGCTACATCTGTAATCACAAGATAACATGTTCCACAGCTGACAGCAACGGGTTCGGGAAAATGTTACAAACATGTTGTGAAATACTGTCTTTAAGATCAGATAAATTTCTTCGTTTTCATGACTTTCCAAACCTTTGAAACTGCCCCAAAGCCAAAAGTCGCATGAATTGAGGTCTGGGGATTGGGAAAACTACGGATAAAGAAATAAGTAACTTATTAAAAAAACACCCTCATATGGCGAAAGTTTTATCTGTTTTTTTATTCTCCCAAACAAATATTCATACATTAATTAAGGCTATATGAAATTTTATAACTCTCTCAATAATAGTTTCATCTGTAGACAGTTTTAAAATGGGGTCGTTTAATTTCGGACGCCCTGTATTTTTTACTCAATTCGCTTTTAATTCATTAATTCCAATTTTTTTTTCCCCTTCAAAAAGTTGCGCACCAAGCAAAAATCGACATATTCAAAGAGAAATATTAAAAAAATAAAATTCGAAAAGCTTAATTTTTGAATGAGGTGTTCTTTTAAAACCAAGGAAAAAAAAAACATAGAATAACATGGGAAGGGAGAAAAGGAGCTATCTGACTGATGTATAGTTTTAAGGGGTTAACCCCTTAATTATTAACATTATCAATTACTTTACTAACTGAAAAATATTTTTATAAGTATACATGCAAACTTTATAAAAAGCTATAATCTGTTTAATTTACACACACACACACACATATATATATATATTAAATCCTGTTTTGCACTTATGCAGGAATCGATATGTTAATGCTAACTTTCCGAAAGGCTACTGTAAACAATTCGGATATTTAATCCAGAGAACTTAAATGGATTATTGCATTCTAATTTCATATTTTTATTTATTTCTGATATATTACTGCTATTTGATTGATTCACCCCTGCATTAGAGAGAAAATGGTGAAATTTATAGTTAGTCTCCAGACCATTAATTTTGTCGAAGTGAATTTATCTGTCAAACGCTTATTGAGATGCATTAAGAATTGATGATGTCAGATGTAGAATTTTGATGATGCTAAACTTTAAGCTTAATATTCAAAAAGGATTTCCTAGTTCAAAACATGCATATTAAATTCAACAGAATAATTAGGTTAAAAGGGAAAATTAGCATTTATGACGTTAAATGATTTTAAACATTCTTATTAAGCGATTAAAATATTAAATGTTATTATGTTGTGGCCATCACAAAATTTTCTTCAATATCATACTATACAACTCCAAGCAGCACAAATTATTTATTTATTTATTATTAATTTTCCTTTTCCACTACAAATGCGGACTATTTTAATCTCAAACAGGCAATACACGAAACGTCCAACGGAAGAGAATTTTTACCGCGCATGTGGCATCTTTCGAATTCTCCGGGAAATTCACAGTGTAGAAGCTCCACGTATTGACCGATATCCACCTATACTAAATCATAATAATTTCTCATAATTGCCTTTTCACATATCAAGTTTCGTACGATTATATGCTTTACAATTATACATACCTTTCAAGCGATTATCACCAAAAGTTCATAGGCACGAAACTATGCCAAGGTAAACTTATATACAATTTTATAGGGAATTATATGCATTAATTCCTAAAATATTGCCGCCCCTGAAATTACAGAAATCGCTATATAGCAGGTTCACCTTTTGTGCTATTGGCACCAAATGTAAAGTTGCACTAATATATATAAAAGTGCATCTACACATAAGTTTATGTGCAAGTCTGTGTAATAGTTCCTGAGATATATATTTCTCTAGAATTTTGGAAATTGTTGTATTAAAGCGACATCCGTTGACACGAAAGTTAATAAGCTCTAACATATGTCAAGGTGCAAATACATGTGAATTTAAGTGTAATTCTGGCCAGTAGTTCCTGAGATACAGTTGTAACAATATTTTTGTCACACACACACACAGACATTTTCTAAAAAAAGTTTGAATCTTGTTCAGAACCTATCAAAACATATAAATCTATCGAAAAACGGAAGTCGAAAATTTTTATGGACCCTATACTTTCTTCTGTTAAATATAGTAGAAAGTAATAAAAGATTATTTGAAAAATAAGTTAAATGAATTAATAATTTCAGCTTCCTTTCATATACTACATTGTTTTTTTATTATAAAAATAAATTTAATCCAAGTGTTCTGAAAGGGACTCTCTTAAATGGCAATTTCACTAACTATATTTAGTATTACATGATTTATGCAGAGTTTCCAACATGTCTGATTTATTACGTACTACTGTTAGTTTCCATTCTTTTCTTAAATAGTTCTTTTTTCTAGAATAATATGCTCCAATATGTAATTGTGATTTTAAATAAGGAAAAAAAAAAAACTTTTGTATTGAACAGCTTTGAAAACAAGGCCGATCCTAAAAATGCTAAGGAATAAATTAAAAATGTTTTCTTTAATGGCTATATGATGTCTGAAAAACAGGAGTTACTGGCAATGCTACGGAATAGATTAGAAGTGTTTTCCTCGCTGGTTATATAAAAATTGTTTATAATTATTCTGAAGTGAATTTAAAAGAATTTTATTTATCAAATTGTTGTTCCTGATAAAACTATGGAAAAATATTCAATTTAAATATATTAAATTAAATAGGTTATGTTGCTTTAACCACAAAATGAGTATTTATCAATTTCAAATCGTACACTGAGACAAAAAAAAATTATACCGCCTTCATCTAGAATGAATAAGTGGTCATTTTATATATCTCTTATCTAGAAATATAGATTTCCGAGCTATGCGCATAAGGCACGCCAATAAACTGAATGGACGTAATGATCAAGAATTTCTACTCTGCACATTTCTAGATTGTGAAACAATATTCTGAATATTCTGAATATTTTGAGTCTTTTGTATTGCAAGAAATTCTCGCTTACTTTTCTAGAATTGGGTAATAAACTACGATTGTAGTTGCTGAAACCCGCCTCTTCTATTCGCATTTATTTCGAGAGATTTTTAAATAAATTTGCCCTCGAAAATATAGGCAAACGCTTTAGAATTCTAATAGAGGTTTCTAGAACTCGCTTTCAAAGGGGACTAGAACTTATAAGGATGACATGAAAGTATTTTTTATGGAGTCACAATTTAGATTCTAGATGTCAGTTACAGAATTTTTTCTGAGTGTATAATATACAGAGTGGTCCGAAAAACATGATAGAAAGTATTTTAAGTTCCTGATTTCAAATCTACTGATATAATTCTTCCATATTGTAATCGCACATATATTGACATTTATAGTGAATGTTTAATTACCGGAAATAATGAATAACTAATATGGAATCACTGACCTTGGAAGAACGATTATTTATCGTAAGAATATTTTTTGAGGTGCCATTGAGGTACGGAAAATCCTCATCTCAGTGTCGTCTCACGACTGTATCCACAAAGGGTCACGGTGTGGTGTGCCATGTCGTCGGAGCGGATGAGTGGTCCGATATTCATTGACGGTATGGTCTCGGGAGTGAAGTATCGAGAGTTTCTAGAGCGTCACTTTGGCCCTGAAGCGGGCTGTCTCAACATGATACGCTAGTACTGTTTCATGCAAGATGGGACTCGTCCCCATAGAACTGTTGACATCTTTTTGTGGGTTAAAACGACGTTTAATGAGCGTTTGATTTCATTGGATGCAGAAAACTTCACGGGGCACGGGATAGAGGGTTCCCCATACAATCCGGACATAAATCCGTGCGACTTCTTCTTATGGGTTTACACCAAGGACAGAATCAATAGGAATACCCTGATTCACTTGAAGGCCTGAAATCGACCATCAGAATTGAGATTGATGCACACTCCAGCGCTTTATGACAGAGTTTCGGAACTGGATTTATAACACCATAGTCGAGGACGGTAGACATTTAGAGCAACATGTATTTAAATGTCATTCATATCTTTATTCAATAACATAGGTTTCATGTTCTTGCATATTTTATTTTTTCCACAACGATCGCTTACTATCTATCATGTTTTTCGGACCACCCTGTAGCAGATCTTAACAATTAATTAAATGCATCAACAATATTTTTACTGGTGAATTAAAAAATATTTTTTAACTTAAAGAAACAAAACAAAACAAAACAAAAAAAAAGAACTGCGAAATTTTACAAAAACACATCAGAAAAACAAACAGTCCATATTAACATTTCCTTTACTTGCGCAGAGTTTCTTTCTTTTAACGATACAGAGCGATCGCAAATACAATTTTATTTATTTGAATAGGCATTGACCCCATAATTATCATCGTTACCAAATATTAACTGAAAAATATCATTACGAAAAAATCCTTATAAAATTAAATTTTATGAAAACTTATAATATGTATTTATATATTGTAAATCTAGCTTTACATTTTTGTAGGATTTAACATAATAATACCTTATTGCAAAGCTATTGAAAACATTTCGAAAATTTAATCCAGAGATCTTAAGAAAATTAATGTATTAAAAATTCATATTTTTCTATAATTTCGGATGCATTATTGTTGTTTGATTGATTCACTAGAGCATAAGAATGAAAATGTTAAAATTTATAGTTTGTCTCCAGACAATTAATTTTGTCGAAATGAATGCATTTGTCAAACAATTATTGAGACGCATTTAGAATTGATGATGTAAGATGTAAAATATTGATGACGTTAACTTTATGTTAAGTATTCAAAACGGATTTCCGAGGTAAAATGATGCATATTAAGTTGTACAGAATAATTAGTTTAAAACAGAAAATTAGCATTTATGATTTAATCGATCTGAAATATTCTTATAAAATGAGAACAGTGATATAAATAATCAGAGATTTAATAAATTAATTAATCTAGTCAATATTTTAAACTTCCTATTTCATAGTTTATTGATATTTCTATTAAAAGTTTAAAAAATGGACATATCCTCTAATATATATATATTTATATATATATATATATATATATATATATATAGATAGATAGATAGATAGATAGAAATACATATGTTTTCTGAAATGGCAATTTCTTAATACAGTCACACTGAGAAAAAAAAATATACCGCCTTCATCTAGAATGAATAAGTGGTCAATTTTTAAATACAGATTTCCGAGCTATGCGCATAAGGCACGCCAATAAACTGAATTGACGAAATGATCGAGAATTTCTACTCTGTACATTTCTAGATGGTGAAACAATATTCTGAATATTCTGAATCTTTTGTATGGCGAGAAATTCTCGCTTGATTTTCTAGAAATGGGCAATAAACCAAGATTATAGTTGCTGAAGCCCGCCTCTAGTATTCGCATTTATTTGCAGAAATTTTTAAATAACTTTGCCCTCGAGAATATAGGCAAACCCTCTAGAATTCTGATAAGGGTATCTAGAACTCGCTTTCAAAGGGGACTAGAATTTATAAAGATAACATGGAACTATTTTTTCTAGAGCCGCAATTTAGATTCTAGATTTCAGTTACAGAAATTTTTCTCAGTGTAGATTATTTTATGTTTTTTTAATGTATGTGTAATTTTTCTTGTGATTAAGGTAAAAACAACAGTGTTGCCACCACTAAAATTTCCATCAGTGTTCGCCGCCTTCACAAAACACGTTAAAATAAATGTTTAATAATATCTATGAATTTGAATCCACAAATTCTAAATTTTCTAGAACCGTAGAATTTAGCTTGATTGGTATCAAATTCATCGATGTTTATTCCTGGTCATTTTAACATGTAATTTTTGAAGGTGTTGAACATTAGTGGAAATTTTAGGGGTGGCAAAGTGTCTTTACCTTATATTAATATTTTTTAATTATTATTTTTTCACATTGCTAGCAAATTATATATACATATACATATACACACTGAGAAAAAAATTTGTGACTGTCATCTAGAATCTAAATTGTGTCTCTAGAAAAAATAGTTCCATGTCATCCTTATAAATTCTTGTCCCCTTGGAAAGCGAGTTCTAGAAGCCCCAATTAGAATTCTAGAGCGTTTGTTTATATTCTCGAGGGCAAAGTTATTTAAAAATCTCTGCAAATAAATGAGACTACAAGAGGCGGGTTTCTGAAACTATAATCTTGGTTTGTTACCAAATTCTAGAAAATAAAGCGAGAATTTCTCGCAATATAAATGATTCAGAATATTTTGCGTATTCAGAATGTTGTATCACCATCTAAAAATATGTACACTAGAAGTTCTCGATCATTTCGTCTATTCAATTTATTGGCATGCCTTATGTGCATGGTAATCTATATTTCTATTTAAGGGATTTAGAAAATGGTCACTTATTCAATCTAGAGAAAGGCGGTATATATTTTTTTTTCTCAGTGTATATATATATATATATATATATATATATATAAGTTTAAATATGTTTCTTATTTTTTGATGGAATTTGTGTCCTTTATTTTAGAATAGAATGGTTACTTTTCTTAATTAGCGAGCAATCCAGAGTCAACAAAAATGTAATTCTACTAATTCATCTATAACTCATATATTAAAAACGTTTTTTAATATTACAGGATCTCGGTAGAGTTGAATCACATGCATAGGAGAAATAAGATTTTAACTGAATCAATATTTATACAAATGTGAGTGAGTCAGGTATATAACATATTAAAAAAAAAGAAAAAGAAATCCATTTAAAGTACCTGCATTATAAATTATGAATTTTTTTGTACACTATTTTGCCATAAATGACCGGACACTTTCGATTTTAGATATTTTTTCACATATCTGAAAAAGTACTTGAAGATTAATCTTGAAAATTCAGGAGTGTAAATGACATGTTACACCTCATAAATTTCAGTGAAAGTTTTGCCCCAAAATTAAAAAGGGGACCAATAAAAATTTAAATAAAACTGAATATGCTTGGGATAAATCTGTAAAAAGTAATCCATAAAATGCAATCTGACTGTAGTATGTGATTTCGGCGCCCGGACACTTTCGATTTTAGATATTTTTTCACGTATCTGAAAAAGTACTTGAAGAATAATCTTGAAAATTCAGGAGTGTAAATGACATGTTACACCTCTTAAATTTCAGTGAAAGGTTTGCCCCAAAAATAAAAACGGGACCAATAAAAATTTAAATAAAACTGAATATGCTTGGGATAAATCTGTAGAAAGTAATGCATAAAATGCAATCTGACTGTAGTATGTGATTATGGCGCTCCTTCTTAATCTCTGTAAAAATTTGCATGAGGCTACCCCATATGCTCATGGAGATATAACGATTTCTTTAAAAATTTGAAAAAAATATATATATAGTCACTTTTTTAACTGTAACATGCTAGGTATTAAGTCCAGTTCAAAGCCATTTTCAGGAAACTTGACACACAATATTAGACACTGCAATCCGAATGCAAAAATATTAAATACCTAATGAAATATGAACATTTTTACTAAATAATTTTTAACTGCACATGCACAAGCTTTAGCAGAGTTTCACTTTTGTCATTTAAAGCCGATAGTTTTGAAATACCGTAATTTCTGGTAGATAAGCCGCAGTTAAGATGCGTCATTTCTCCACCAAAATTTTATTTAATAGAGAAATCTATTCTTTTTCGAATGAAGATCTCGTACAAATATAAATTTATTTATCAATTCAAATTTCTGGTGCAAAACTGGATTATATAACCTGCAGGGTATCTACCAGAAATTACGGTACTTATACACAAACGAAAGAGGAGATTTAGTAACATATTTTTGTTCATAATGTTTGAATATCTAATATATCTTTTAGCTTTTTTTCAATTGATTCTCGTATTTCTTTTTTTTTTTTTTTTTTTTTTGGCAACAATTAATAAATGGCTATTTTCAAAACTGTAGAAGGTTATTATTTTCATATTTAATTAATTAAAAGAAAACTAATCAAAAATTCTAAAATCGGTCTTCGAAGTATGGTGTTGTCATCGGGTTCTGAGCTATTCTGAAAGCTTTAAATGTCTAGGTTGTAGGGAAGTTAGTTAAAAATCGATTGCAATATTTGTACCGGACAAACAAACAAGAATTGAAGTTAATAAAAACATGGTGAAATACTCTTAAGAAATTAAAAAAAAAAAAAGGGTTAGACATTTTTTTTTTTTTTTTTTGTCTTTCATAATGCAGTAAATTAAAGGTTAAGTAACTGAAGGATGCGTGATGTAGTAACAGGTCTGCCTGGTCTTGGCATAGTATTTGTTGATTGTTGCAAATATGTTAAAATTTTTCCATCAGAAATATAAGACGGGAAATGGTTTTGAAGAAGGTATAATTTGTGCATATGCGAAGCATTTTGGATTGCATTTTTTTATCCAAATGCAAATAAAGTCTAATATCATTTCTTAGATCGTATGTAACAACGATATGAATTTAGATTTTGATCTATACGAATTAACTGAATATTCTGAGATACTATACTAAGTAAATAAGTCCCTATTACTTTTTTCTCTGAATTATACCATAGCTTATTTTTAGTATCAGAAAAATTCCATACATATTCGAACCAATTTAACAGAACTGATATCTTACTAACATATGATTATAGAATTCCTCGACTCATCAAAATAATATTCATGAAATTCATATATTCCGTTTTTTTTTTTTTTTTTTTTTTTTTTTTTTTAATGATAATTTGTAACAGGTCTGTCTGGTCTTGCCATAGTATTCGTTTATTGTTGTAAATATGTCAAACATATTTTTCATCAGAAAGATAAGGTGGGAAATGGTTTTGAAGGAGGTATAATTTGTGTATGTGCAAGCATTTTGGATTACATTGTTTAACCCAAATACAAATAAAGACTAATACCATTTCTTAGATCGTATGTAACAACGATATGCATTTAGAATTTCATCTATACGAATTAACGGAATATTTTGAGATATTTTATTAGGTAAATTAATTTCGATTACTCTTTTTTTTCAGATTTACACCATAGCTTATCTTTTTTTATAGGAAAAACTCTATGTATATTGGAACCAATTGTAACCGAATTGATATTTTTCTAACCTATGATTAAAAACTCTTTAAATTATCAAAGTAATATTCATGAAAAACTCTATTATGTTTTTTGAAAGGTTTTACGGTTAAGAATACCTTTTTTTTTACCTATATATTTTAGTGTACATGTCAAATCTTAGAAAATAATTAAGGATATAAGAAAACTAATCACTTTTTTATCATTTAGTAATCACTTTACTTGATTCAAATATCTTGAAATTTTAAACAAACAAATAAAAACCACATCAAGCAAGAATTTTTATAGTATCTTCAGCTATATTTTTCATCTTATGATACAGTATAATGTAACTCAATGCAAAAAGCGAAAATATTCTTTTACTATAAAGGAAATGTAAAATGTATTCCGATTCTTTCTAAATGGATATACAAAAGGCCATTGGCATTTTATGGAAATGATTTTAAGTATTTATATTTCTCTTTAGCTGTTCAATATTCGACCTTGACAGAAATATAATTCTGGTACAATTGTGTTTTGATAGTGATTCCAAATGAAAAATTATTTTAAAAATGACTTTTAAAATTTAAAAATGATGTCAATGCTCTGTGAATGAAAAGCTATTAGCAAAGATAAATTATAAAGTTATTCGAAATCGAAATTATTCCGTTTGAAAATAAATGATTTTTTAATGCATTAAATTTGAAAAAGAAAATATAAGTCTGAAATTTGAAAACAAAAAATATAATATCAAAACCACATACATAGGCTGTTCGAATTCGGATAGTTTCTATGAATAAACGCCTTGAATTAAAAAAACTTGAATTAACTTGAATTTAAAAAAAACACATAAAATTAAAGTTCAAGTGCATTGACTTAAGTGATATATTTCTGCATTGTAAGTAAACCGTTTAATATGATTTGAATTTGTAAAGATGTTTAAAAATTAAAAACTGTGTATTTGCTAAATTGTATTCTGCAAAAAAACCAAATCTTAGGAAATTATAAGAAATATCGCAACTGCTTACAAATAGAACTTTATTGTAATCCTTTATGGACATGGAAGTATTAATGTAGTTGTATGGAAATTGATCATTTTTCTGATCTTCAATGAACAAGAATGGTTTCAAGAAATGACGCCGTCGAAGTAAAAAAAGAAAAATATGTCTAAAGATGTTTCTAATACTTGCTATATTTGGTTATAACAGTAATAACATTTTTTTTTTTAAAGGTCATATAAAATCAATATTTTATACAGTGCTTCAAGGACATTATGTTAGAATCATATTTTAAAGTAGAATTTTTAACTTTATATAAGTAATACATAAATACAATTTTCTTTTATTTAAACAAAATTCTCTCTTAGAAAATAGAAAATTTAAAAGAGATATCAAATGTATCCTAAAAAATTAAACTTCTGTAAAGTACGTTATCCCTATGGACTGCATTTTCTGTTTCTTAAAACAAGCCTTATTAAAAAAAAAAAATAATAATAATAAAACAAATAAATAAAAACATTGATAACTCTTTGAAAAGGATCAAAGAAAAGCAGAAATAACGCAAATAACGAGCTAAAACTATTGTAAATATTTAAGTCTATGTGAAACCAACGAATTACTGCAAAATATATACTATTTATTTATAAAAATTATTTTTCAACATGTTTCTATAAAGAATGAATGATGTTTTGTGAAAAATAAAACATCCTTTCGTGTTATATTAATAAAGTAGTTTTACTTTAATTTTAGATCTCCAGAATGGAACATTAATTTGTGATGGCATGTCTCCAAAACACACCTAGAGGTTATTCGTCGACCGTCCTCGAGTATCTAGTGCGACGTTAAACCCAATTAACCTCAATTTAACCAATTTTATATTCGATATTTATTTACATAATTTTTTAATGTACGCTTCATTGTCGATTTTTCTTATTTTATGTGAAGTCTTTTACCATTCAGCGATGATGAAATTTGAACTGTCTAATGGATTTTCAGGATTTTATATGATTTCGTTTTTGTTCAAAGTTAATACTCGAACCGACCGTAGACAGTAGTGTAAATTTTCATTAATTCTAGCTGGTGCATGTAAAACCCATCTTGACTGTAATGACCTCAATGTTCCAGAAGTAATTCCTCTAGGTATTATTAAAGCGGATGAGTCACCCCATCCGCACATCTTCAAAATAGTGATCAATTAGGCAGCAAAATTATTCGAGCACTAGCAATAATTCCTATATAAAAGAAGTACACTTAATACTGTTACACACGAATAATTTTGCTGCCGACTGTAGCTCTGGACTGTCAGTGGGATAAATCCTAGATCGTCGCCAAATACTTTTTGCTATATACCTCCACTCAAATTATTTGACGTCAACCAGATATAAAGAGTACTCAACTAGTTGCCGTGGTTGAAGCAAATTGAAAGCCGCAATACTAAAGGCAGAGCTGGTTTGAAAAGGCATTAAGTACGAAGGTGTACGTTTGTTTATATGAATATAATTTGTATTAATTATTTAGACAATTACCAATAACCACTGAAATGGTAATAAAAAATAAAAAAATTCAGAAAAATTGTCGATTTTTACAGGATTTTTTTTCTCTTCACTGGTTTTTGAGAAGAGAGGTAATTCTGTCTTTTCCAAACTTATCTCCTTCTAATTTAATTTTTCAGAAATGTAAGTGATTAACAAGGAATGAATTTAAAATAATATATATCCCTCTAAAATTTATCATAATCCATCATTTATAAATTATTTTCGAATTCCACAAAATTAGGCTAAATAAATAAATAAAATAAATAAATAAATAAAATTAAAAACTGCATTTTGAAACCTGTGTTTCCTGAATACTAATTGCTAATTATTCACATTAATGGGCTCTTCCCAGTGTCGTCTGCTCAATAACGTGATGTGTGAATAACGTAAAATCGAATTCCGAGAATCGAATTAAGTTAAATATTGTTCTTAAGCACGAAAGAACGAATATATAATATAAAATAAAATAAAAGTAATATTGTGCATTTGTAAACAGTAGAATAATTGTATTTGTAAATTTATTTAATATATATATATATATATATATATATGTTTATTTATTTTCACAAGTAAGAATTGATTTTTATATGTTGTAGTGTAACAGTTACATTAACTGATTTAGAGATAAATAGTGGAATGTTTATGGATTATAAATTGAAATTAATTTAAAATGCTTTAAGTTAAATTTAATCCCATAAAGGTGTTACAACAAATTAATTAACTTAGCTACTTGCCGGAATGCTTTTACACCGTGCGATGTTGCACTGTTAAGGGTATAAGTACCAAAAACCAGAGTACTTAAGAAGTTCTCCATCAACATTAATAACAAATATAAACTAAATGATGATTGTAACTGTATACAGCAAACAAATGATGATGAATAATGATATAAAATGGATAAAAAATGATGATGCATAGAAAAGAATAACACAGATTAAATCGGATTGGTTAAAAATAAGTATAGAAAATGTGTTATTTCAGCAATCGCTATAGATATAGAAGACATCGTCTGCTCTTTGTTTTATCATGTCATGTTTTATCTTTGTTTTATCATGTGACATCTGACGTCAGGTGGGAAGAGAGCATTAAGTCGATCAAAAAATGTAAATACTAATAAATATACTTTCAAAAATTATTTATTCCTTAAAATAATGTTTCATTCTGAATCACGGAATCAAAGCTCCGAAAATAAGCAAGGTATCATATCATTATTACGGTCGACAGAAAAATTAATGAAGCACTAGTAATAACTCCTACTTAAAATATGGGGACCTAATGCTGTTTTGTTAAGCAAATATTTGTCGAGTCCATAGAATAATAATAAAGGAAGAAGGAGCACGTCAATACTCTCATGCTTGCAAACCACTTCTAGTGAATTACTAGCGAAAGCTATTTTTGCTACTTAAAACTTTAAAGTAGGGCACCCACGCTCGGCACATTTATCGCTGTTTGTTGTGGGTGCTGCCTCGCTGACTGATTGACAGAGAGATGAGACGATTCAAAAATCTCGCCAACAAATCGCCAACCAATCAAATTGAAGCTTTGTTACAACCCTATACCGGCATTCCTGCATTTTACAAACCGAAACCACAACATATACGCTCCTTCTTCCTTTATTATTGTTCTATGGTCGAGTCATGATCTTATGGCCGTATTCACCATTAACTTCGACTCCCGGTTCAACGGAAAAACTTGAAAAGCGTCTAAAGGCAGTCTACAACCTTCCGGCAAAATTTGGCACACTATTTCTGCCATCTAGCGTCAAGGATTTCATATAATCTTTGACTGGTTATTTTCACGCAAATAACGTCCTCTTGTGTCCTTAATCGTATATACGATTTTTTTAAATCGTAATATTTTTCATGTTCCGGCAACTCAAATTGAAAACTTAATAAATAAAGAGAAAATGTATATGCTAATACCAATAAACGGTTGTAATGACTTAATATTATACCAGAACAATTGTAGGGCGTTGGAATTTTATTCGGCGAATGAAAAAAAATAATAAAGTTCCAAAACGTGTAGCTAATCATCCGTAACGTATTTGATTCATAAACCTCCACTTTTACTCATCTCACAATCACTGTGTTTGCTGCAAACACGCATTCTTGTGATGAATACATGATAATAAACTGGACATTGACCCACCAGACAATTCGCCATGTTTGTTCAGTCTGTTATATACGATACCGTTATGGTCTACAAAATTTCAAATGACACTCTGTAAGGCTTTCTAGAGATAAACAAAAAAAAAATGTTTTATAGAGATTTTAATTAAAAGAAAAGTACCACATGCTGGTAAAAATAAATAACATCCTACGGCGTTCGAGTGGTTTTTGAACAAACGTTCGCCATATTTGTTCAATGTCCAGTCTCTCTCTATTCAGGGTCCTTAGTGGCATTCTCCTGAAAGCGCAATCTGTAGCCACATTTTGGAAGTAGTCATTTTTCCTTCGCCAAACAAATTTCCATTGCCCATGGTTGTTCTGGTACAGCGTCTACAATATACAATATGGCAAGCGCTTATGATCGACTGCTTAAAATACTGCTAAAAAAATAAGCTTACCAGACGGCGCTGCGATCGAGTTTTTTTTTTTTTTTTTCCTCAAATCGAAGAGCTGATTGGCTTTTCCCAGTTTCGTCTGCTCAAACACGTGATCTAAGCACATAATAAACCAATAGGGAGTCTCGGTTCTGATTTCGTGACACTAACTTCGATTACAGTGACATCTAGTGAGAGGCTTAATTTTTTTTTTTTTTTCGTGTAGTTTTATTTGCCGCTTTCCACACTGTTTATTCTAGACGCTAGAATTCTGGAAAAATATCAAGTCATTTTGACCGGCAGTTTTAAAGTGAGATTATTTTGAATTCGCAACTTTAATTATAATCATCCTGTTTTTTTCTGATTAGAAGTTGTGATTTTTAAATAAAATTTTCAATATCAGGAAATATGTGCATTAAAAATAATTTACTTATTTTATAGAAATAAATTACATCATCGACTTAACTTTTAACATATTAAAGTAATGAAGCATTTGGTGTGTAAATTTTGATATCGCTTACAATTAAAAATATTAAATTAAACATTTTGCTTTCAAGAATTATTATTTAAAAGAACGAAACTGCTTATTTAACTACGGAAAAATTGTTCAAAAGTGATATTTACTTAAGTATCTTACTTACTATAATGAAAATGGTAAGTGCTTATTCTCTGGATATTTCATTACAGCTGAAAAATCAATTTACCAAGATTAAAATCTGCGCTGGAAAAGAATATTTAACGCTGTTTGCATTTTATCATAAAATAACCATTCTGAATCTCTACAATTTATCTCTTCTTTTCTTAAGTGCATTAAAGTAGAATATTTAGTTGAATAAATTGTAAAAATGTTCTTTATTAAATATAGAAATGTCGTAGATAAGGTACAGAGATTTTTCGTGAATGTAAAGTAAATATTATATAATAAATTAAATGCATTCTTTTGTCTAAATTTTTAATTTTATGTATTATATACCTGGAAGTCCAAGTTTCTCTCGGAGTTATTGTCAAAACCATTTGTAGTATAAATAGTGATTTGTTTCAAGAAGTAAACACTATAGTTTTTTATTTTTCTGTATTTTATAAACACACTTCATATTAAGACAATAAGACAATACGTCATATTGATTTAAAAATTAAAAAATTCTTTTATCAATAAATTTTACAAAAATCATTAGAGAAATGTCTATCGAGAGAATTTTCCTGAAGAACGGGTTAAATTACGTTGACTTGTCATCTCAAAAAATATTTATTTTATTTATTTATTGTATATATAAAACCATTAGTGGCATTTCCAAAAAACTAGGAATATTTAGTAATAAGAAACATTTAGGAAGAATTAAGGAGTTTAATAAAAGTTAGATAATGAATTTTTTATTCTATATTATTATTTGCAACTAATAAACGCGGCACAACTATAGTATTTCCCTTCAGCTAAATTTGACGATTTTTCTTTGGCGCCGATTTGAACGATAACGATGTCGTTCTGGATTGTTTGAGATACAATATGGCAGCCTGCATGCTATTTATTTTGGATTTATGATTTTATGATTTATAATTTAGCTTACGATTTTATCATTTATGCTATATGATTTATGATTTAGCCATAATCGCCAACGAAAAATCGCCAAATCTAGCTGAGGGGAAATACTATAGTTGTTCCATAAACGCAATATGTTAATTCAAATAAGACGTTCCTTATTAGGCAAAATAATAATGTTCTTCTGAATCCAGAAAACATACAACAGAGAAAAATAAATTAATGCATAGATGTCAACGTTATAACCTTAAAATTCGACATGTTATTTGAATTTAAAACTTCCAACGATTCCATCTTTTTGCAAAAGCTATTACCAGCCTCAGAAAAAATTTCTCCACCCAATTTTTCCGTTCTTAAAAAAACTCTAGACTATAATTCTATACGTATATCCCGATTAGCAATAAACTATACTTACAAGAGTAGCACATCACGTTACCATGGAAGAATAAAATATGCATTTCAAAAAATAAAACGTAAGTAGAGGGCAGAAAAACATATATTTTCGAATAATCACGCATTACCTTCATATACCTAATTAATTTAAAATACGTATATAACTGTCGCATTGTTTAGCAAAAGGTATCACTTACATTGTAAACCATTTCCCCATCAAAAAGTACAGGTCTTGAAGAAATTGGAGTAATACTGTGATATTATACACTGCTGGACAAAATTTTGGCGATCACTTAAATCTCGGCGCTTATTATTAATAAAAAGCTATGCTATATAAAATAAAACTATAAATCAATAATATGTAAACATTAGCAGATAGGCTATTTAAAGAAGCAATTACCTTCTCTACAATCCAAACAAAGTTTAATTCTAAATAAACACTACGGAGGTAAGCCTAGGCATCGGCCTAGAAACACTTTACACTGCCGCATGGCAGTGAGTGGCCTACATTCATCGGTCAATATGTAAACATAAACATTAAATTACCATATTACCGCAAAATTAATAATGATTTTAATGAAAAACGTGAAAGTGAAGTGCTCAAAAATTTGGCAAGCAGTAAAAGTTTTCGATAAAGATAATTGCTCCGTTATCAGTTGGATAGCATACAGGTGGCACAATAAGCTTGCTGTAAGTTAAAGATGTTAAAGATGATCACTGAAGAGAAATGTACCAAAATCATCTGGTTATATGCACAGCTTAAACAATCTCAAGGGGAAAAACAGCCGCCCAAGCAATCGTTTCCAAGGATAAAGTCATCAAGTTGCTCAAGAATAGGAACCAGAAAACAGAAAAGAAGACTGGACGTCTTGGAGATTTCTCCGTCCGTTAGGAAAAATGAATTAGGAGAACTACACGTCAATTAATAGGGCAAGATGAACTGGTCACTAGTCGTATCATAAAAATATAAAACTGATGTCACTGCCTCATGCCGAACTATTTGTCGAATGTTAACTAAACAAAACTTTAGCTACAGCAAATCAAGAAATAACTGCGGTTAACGCCGTGACACAGGATAGAGAGTCTCACGTTTGCACGCAAACACATTGTCGAATCCACAGACTTCACGCAAGTGGTTGTCTCGGATGAGAAATGTTGGTGCTTTGAGAAATCCGACAACGTCAGTCCATACATCGAACACAGAGGTGATATAGTCATCGCACCGCATCGAGTGAAACGTCAAAACTATTATTTATTAAATTTATCTACCATAATGAATGCAGATGATTTTCCTGTTTGAAAAAAAATAATACTAAATATATGAAAAGAAAGACAGTTGTCTCCTTCTCGACAAATAATGTCTTGAAAATGTGTTTTTACATTAAATAGCTCATATATCATGTTTCGTACAGTTATATGTCATAGAAGTTGAAGTATAGCCTTTCTGTTCTGGGGGAAAATTGCAGTACAGTAGCACCACTTATTGGCCGGATATGCATTCAAATTGAATCCACATAATGTCACATAATGGCTTTCTCAAATATCAAGTTTTGCTTGATCATATGCAATAGAACCTGAAATTTAGCCTCCCTTGAAATTGGGGAAATCTACGTATAACAGCGCTAAATATTGAGATATTGGCACCAAAAGTTGTTAGATACTAAATTATATCGAGGCGCATCTACATATAAATTTATATGCAATTTCCCTGCAGTAGTTCCTGAGACATAGATTTTCCTTAATTTATGGAAATCGTTGTATAGTAGCTCCATCTCTTGAGAAATTGACATTAAAAGTTGGTAGGCACTAACTTATATTAAAATTTATCTACATATAAATTAATATTCAAATTTGTGAGGTAGTTTCTGAGACACAGCATTCCTTTAATTTATGTAAATCGCTGTATAGCAGCGCAACATGTTGCGTAACTGATACGAAAAGTTGGTAGGCACTAACTTATGTCAAAGTGCATCAGTAAATAAAATTATTTGCAAATTCGTGCAGTAGTTCCTGAGATATAGCCTTCTCTGAAACTGTGGAAATCGCAATATTGAAGCGCCAGACGTTTCGAAATTGACACCAATAGCTGGTCAAGGTACACCAAGGTTAGTCAAGGTTAGTCAAATTATAGATCAAGGTACATCTGAATATAAATTTATATGCAATTATGTGCAGTAGTTCCTGTGATACAGTCGCTACAAATTTTTTGTCTCTCTTTCTCACATACACAGACATTTTCTAAAAATAGTCAAGTCGTGTTCTGGACGCCTCAAAACGTGTAAATCCATCGAAAACCAGAAATCGAAAAAATTTACCAATCCAATACTTTCTTCTGTTGAACACAGAAGAAAGTAAAAATATTCATCATCGCTATTTTATTCAATATTCATTTCCATTAGCTGATCGTTAGTGATTGGAAAACCCAGTTCCTAGAATATTTTTCTACGGGAGAAACATGTACTAGCAGCAATTACAAGAATGGTGATAAGTGAGATCGAGTTATCTTGTCAAATATCCATTAAATGGAAACTTTGATAAAAATCACTGGAGACTTTCCCGGAAAACCCAAAAAATGCATAAAATGAACTCGTTTAATATTAAAAAATGATGTAGAAATAATAAATGCGTTTATATATTTTTTTTTCTAAAACGGGAATATAGAAGTCATATTAGTATAAAAAATATATTTAAAATGTTATACTTTAAAATAAAAAAAACTACATTTAAAAAATAAATAAATAAATAAAGAGAGAAAAACATAAGAAGCGTTGAAGAATTCTTTATAAAATACCTTATTTAATTATTATTTCTTTATATTGTTTTTATATAGTAATTCTTTATATATTCTTTATTCTTACATTTTCAAATATTTTAAAGAAAAATAAAATATTGGCTATAACTATTCTTGATCTATCTTTTAGACTAGAAATTTTGCTTGTAATATATTGCAAAGGATATTCCATTTATGTTACAATTTATATTAAAATATTCTTTTTTAATATATTGGATACAAAAATTAAAGGTTTGATTGTCTTTTTATAATATATATTGCAGGGAAAATAATTTTGATTGCTAAAAGTTCATAAGCTTCTGTTTAAAGTTCTTTTTATAAAGTCTTATTATAAAATATGAAACACTCCATTTTATTATTATTATTATTATTATTTTATTCCACTATATATTTCTGAATTAACTGTACTATTAGCGTTTCCATTAACATGATTTGTATTGCTGCAGATTATTTGTAGAATATTCAGGAAATTATGTTAAATATTCCTGATAAAAATAATGCGAAAACGTAGAACTATGAAGCTTCATTAGCCTAATAGCTTCATTTTCTTAACGTGATACAATTGACAGGAAGAATATGGATTTTTACACTCAAAGAATCAAACAATACTTCATTCCTTATCTTACAGAATATAGTTCCTCTTTAGAATATACTTCCCTTATCATATTCTCTCATCCATAAATTGATTCAGAGAACCATAATTCAAGCGGCATAAGATTTCATAATTTTTTATTTGATTATTAATGTAATATAATTTTTTCTTTTGCTTTATGTAAAAGGGAAAAAACTGCATTTCAATACTTATCGCTTTCAATTCTATTAGATAACAATGAACTTTATTATAATTAATTTTTAAATTTTATAAAATTTCTAAAGTTTTTCAAGGGTATTAAATTAATTTAATATTTTAAAAATGCATTATTAACCCTTTGTTGCATCGTGTCCATTGTAGTGGACAAAAGTTTAATTATTTTTTTTCCTTCCACACAAATGGTTTTACTGATTTGGTTTCAATGTTTATTCTCTCTGTATTATTTAAGCTTTCAAATGTTGCTCATACATAGCAGCATAATATAAAATTACAGATTGCATTGCTAGTTTGAAAATAGCGTCACCTCTACTTCCAAGTTAGTATGATTTCTCACTGTAAACATTGTATATAAATGCTAAACCTTTTTTATTTTGACATGTTGCATTTTGAAATAGTAATTTTAGGCATTTTAGAATATGTTTGAATAGAACATTTATTTTCAGATGCTATTTTTCATGAAAATTGATGTAATTTTCTTTTTGTCAACTACAATGGATGTTATGAACATAGGCTAATGTAGGACTATTTTCGTTTGTCCATTGTAGTGGTATAAAAGGGTATTATTTCATTTTATAGAAGTAATCGTGATAAATCCTTGGCTTCTTTACAAAGCTGTCATACCACAATGTTCTATGCAACTAGGATTTTTCAAGATGTTCATTGCCAGAGGACTAATACATGCACTATCAAGAGTAATTGATGAACAAGATACAGAAAAACTTAGGTAAACAAGGGCCAATGTCATTGTGAAAACATACAAAAAAGAAGAAATAATTTCAGTCAAAGCAAGCTCTGTCCTCCAAGATGGAGTAGATCATTTTGCTAGACAAATATCAAATAGTGCTCAAAGATGTAAGATGGAGTTATACTCAAGAAAATCTACATATTCATGCGTAAAAGGCAAAGTTCATTTGTGTATCGATGAAAAAAGTGACTGCGTTTATTATTTTCATCACCACTTCTATTTTAGATTCTGTATGCATACTGTCCACTACAGTGGACAAACTGTAACTTTTAAAATAAACAAAATTTTGATGAAACAATTTTTTTCCCCGATTTCTGGGGCAATTTTAAATAAGAAAAACACAATAATTTCCTTTAAACTTTCCCAGGTGATTAATATGCAACAAAGGGTTAAATGTGATATACACAAATATAAATAGTCAGCCTAATACTTTTGAAATCAATCCGGTGATTAATTGTATTAGATATACCTTAGCAATACATACAAGAAACTGTAATTAAACTTGAAAAATACATATAAAATGTTACATAACAATAAATAGAGGGAGGATAAAATTAAATGGATTATATTTAATGTAGGCACAGAGTCGTATATTATTTTTAAAAAAATGCCAAGCTATGTGATCAGAAGATATATTAATATAATATGCTTACAACAATTATAACACAATATTTTAAGAACCGTTTAAGTTCAACTTTTTTATGTATTGCAATAGCTTAGGTTGATAAGTATTTCCTGAACAAGAAAATCGTAATCATAAATGGAATATCAATTATACTAAGACAAAAATGCCAAAAATGGAAGTAGTTCTGTTAGTTAAAAGAAAATTGTGAGGTGCGCGTTTCCACATCTTAAAAATGATGTATTTTCAAATTTACCACAAAACAAATAAATGCGACTCCAAATTTGCAATATGATTAATTACATTTTCTTTACATGTAAAATACAAACATTGAGTTACATTTAAAATGACGTGGAAATCCCTATAATTAACAGTGCTACGAAAAGATGGATTTTCATTTCTCAATATTTCAAAAATACTAGTTAGGAATGCAGCTACTGTTAATCATTCTTGGTAGCAGTGATCACTGGAGTGAACTAACTAATGAAGAACAGATTTCATCAGCAAACTATATAGACACTACTTGAAGAGAAAATAATCATATTCACCACAAGGCTCGCTCTGCATCAGTTTGACAAAGGAGACATAATGGACTCTAAGTAATACTGGAGTTGTACTAAATAATACTAAGTATTACTAGAAATATAAATCTGAGCCATATACCCGGTGGTTGCTACACCAAAATTCAGCCAACTCTGACGACAGCAGTATTCAGTTATTACTCACTGGAGACCGAAAAAGAGATATTTTGTGAACTACGATAGGAGTAACATTTTCTAGTTATTAGTAATAGCCGTATATTGGTAAAAATATGGCTCTGGAAAGCAAGCTGACTGAAGGGGAAAAACTTTGAAACTTATAAATCTTTTTTTCTTGGAGAGTGATTTCATATGGTATTTTAACTCTTTCTTCGTTATTCGAAGCAACTTAACGGGATATTTGAAGGTGAGATTGGTATTTGTGGATCGTCCAAACTGCAGTTAACGAATCGTAACAGCCATCCTCCTGCTGCTAACATCACGTATCGTAATCCGCAGTATCTCGGGACAGATTGTGGCCTGGAATATCAGCATACCTTCCAAATCCCTTGAAAATCGGAAAGTATTGTAAAACAAATATGCGTTATCCAAAACCTGATTTGTCTAGTAAAAGGAAACAACCACTAGAAATAACAAAACATTCCACGAAATTACATGATGGGTTTCTGAAACTGAATACACACAGATTTACATGCTTCCATTAAAAACCATGGCTAATAAAGTGCATATTAAAGTACTTCTATTTCACATTTCAAATTGAATTTTTTCGTGTATACTTTAAAGCGTAACTTGCTCAAATTGTATCCTACAATAATGTATTTTTTTTCTGACATTGTATTAAAAAAAAAAAATTAAAATAATGAGATTAATAATGTGATTTATTATTACGGATACGGGAGGCAACATCTCAGTTTTACTTTTACAGGTAATCGACAATCATATAGATAGATGTATGTATTTAGGGTATATCAGTAGAAATTTCAGAACTTGAAGACGTGTAAGAGGTATCCCTATGACTGAGATTCATATATAAATGTAGGGTCGAAAATGCTCGCATGATGCTTCGACGGCCATAGAATTCGGAATATCTTGGTTGCACAAATCACAGTAGCTTCCTGGGAAAACCAAGATTACTCTGGATTATTGCAGAATATTCGGAACTGCATGTGTGAAATATGTGACGAAACTTTGAACAACTTCATTGATCCTTGTTGCTTTTGCTCTCCAATCCTGCATTGCTACTTAAGCCAGTAGAATTATTTGAGCGCTAGCAATAATTCCTTTTAAAAAAATACACTTAATAATGATTTGTTAAATAAATTCTTGTCGAATAACGATCTTAGACAGATTAAGAAAATGACTTGACAAGGATCTATTTAACAAAGCAGTATTAAGTGCACTTTTTAAACTCGGAATTATTGCTATCGCTCGAATAAATTTGCTGCCGAATGCATATGATTCTGTGTCGTTTGGATTTCTTTACCCCCTTCAAGGGGTTCTGAGGCCTAATACTCAAACAGTCTGGTCTATATATATATAACGGAACTTTTATTATAAATCATGCGTTCTTTAAACATATTTGGCAGTGGGAAAATCTGTTTGTGATTTCAAAGAAATACTATTTGGTTAATACTGATTCATATGAGCTGTCCGAATTCAATTTATAAAAGAATATAAGAATGAATAATATAATATTTTATGTGAAAAGAAAAGCCATTATTCAAGCGTAACACATTTCGTATCTCATATTTTCAATATTCTTTGGAGTATAAATAATATTGCAAGATTTTGCAAAGAATAATGTTGTGGAATACGTAGCTTTTGTTGAATGGAAATATAATTTTTTTTTTCATATAATATTAGAAAACAGTTACTTTTAAATTATTTATTAAACAATAAAATAATGTACATGTTCTTTTCAAAGTTAATTATTATTGCAGAATCTTTATGAATAATTTTAATGTTATGTTCATAGATTAAATATTCCATTTTTATTTTATTATAGAATATTTTATTTATATTTAAATATTTTTAAATGTTTAAATAGTTAATTAGAAAAAATTAGTAAGAAAGAATTAATAATGAATCTTACATGATTTATTTATTATTTTCATTTTAAAAAATTGTATGAAAACAAGATATAAAATCTTTTTTTTTTTTTTTTTTATACTCATTTCTGTAAGTACTATATGTTTAAGTAATCTTAAAAATTGAAGAAATGATTTAAAAATGTATATTTTTTGGTAAATATTATGTACAAATCAAATACTGAAGAACCTGAACAGGGAAATACGTCAGAATAATAAATTATGCTTAGTTATAAACGTACAGAGCATAATCTCAAATTTATACTAAAATAAAATATGACTATATAAATAATTAAATAAATACAAATTTAATTCAAATAATTTTTTTAATACATGTTTGACAGATAAAGTTATTTATTTAATTTTACTTACTTACTTATTTATTTTTGAAGGATATATTATTTAATTTATTGTAATTTTTAGGAGTTGTGCAAATTCAATTTATAATAGAGTTTAAAGAGAATATATATAGACAATCAATAATATGATATTTTATGTGAAAAGAAAGACTATAACTCAAGCGTAAAACGCTTTATATCTTAAGTTCTCGTTATTCTTTGTGCATATGCATAATGTTGTGAAATAACACATCTTTGTTTAAGTAAAATGTCACTTTTTCAGATAATATTAGCAAAAAATATTTATTACAAAACTTTTTTAAAGACATAAAATAATAAAATTATTCTTTTAAAAATAAACATCCTATTGCTTAAAAATAATAACTACTTTTAATGTACTAATGTTAAGATAAACACAGCACTTTTACTAACTCACAATACAGTATTATACTAATGTTTAAATGCTTTATAAGACTCAGAAAGAATCTAAGGTTTGCAAATATATATATATATATATATATATATATATATATATATATATATATATATAAATTCTGTATATATAATCAGCTATAAATTATATAGATAGATAATTTAAACCAAAGTTATTGAATAATTTGATTTTTAGTATTGTAAGTGGAAATCATGCCTTAAATAATTTTTAGAATACATATTTTGCAACAATTATTTTATAGAGTAATTTTATGAAGAATAGAAAAAAATAAGAATAACGTAAAATTTACGATGTTAAAAAATAACAGCAGAGGTCTGTAACCTTAAGAAAGATACATGTTTTTCAGATACATACACAGGGGTAATCTCATTTAAAAAAAAATAATATTAATTAATTAATAAAATAAATAAATAAATAAATAAATAATAAAAAAGCAATTTTTATTGTAATACATATCATCGTTTATAATATGCCTGACAGAGAAAACTTTAATATGTATCGTTCATGAAAATTTTATTTGATTGACGCTAATTTCTATGACTTTTTAGAAATGAAACTACAAAAAAATGTTTAACGGTAAACTAAATAGAGGACGAATAATAGCATATTTTATTTGAAAAGAATGGCCATAATTCAAACATTACTCATGTTATATATTACATTTTTGGAAGAATAATGTGACTTTCATGGAGTTAAATATAATTTTCTGATAATATTAGAAAAAACTTTTTTATGAATCTTTTTGAAAAATATATAATTATTGAGATCTCCTTTATAAAATCAATTCAAAATTGTATAAATATAATTATGAGTAATTTTAATTTACCATTTTAAAGGCAATTGAAGTATTTGCGTTTTACTGTTCGATATCACACTAAAATCGAAATGATTTTTAAAGATTAAGAAATAAACTATTATATCCATATTTGTCATGATTAATAAATTAAATTTTAGAATCGTAAACGAAATCTGGTGTCAAATATTTTTGAATTAAATTTTTGTAAATATTGTTTGATAAACTAATTTTACAAATAGAATAAATAGTAGTCATGTTGTATAATTTATATTAAATAATAGATCTTTAAAAAATTTTAGCAGAGAACTGGGTACTCACAAAGATTTCAAAATGTAGAAAATGAATAATATGATATTTTATGTGAAAAGAATTATTATAATTTAAAAGTAATGCACATTTTATCTTATTTTTTAAATCATTCTTTGGAGCATATAAAGAATAGCCAAATATTTCATAAAAAACGATGTTGTAGAATAATGTGGTTCTGTTAAATTAAAACATCATTCGTCATACAATATTACGACAAAATTATTTATATTTATTTATTTATTTATTTATTTATTTTTTTAAGATAAAATAATGAAAATATATTTTTGTAAAGCCAATTGTAAAATTATGTAAAATTGTGAAATTATGTAATATAAACCCATGCACAAAAAGTAATTTTGATGTGATTATTTTAAGACAAACTACCGTCCACTTTCCATCATGTAATATTACACTAGTGTTTAAATTACTTTTAAATGTCAAAAAATATCTGTAAAACATTATACCTGTTTAATTTTATATTTAACTTTTAAAAATTTAAATTAAAATCTGAAATAATAAATCTTTAAGTATATATATATATATATATATATATATATATATATTAATTGTTAAAAAAGTTTTATAAATTGACGTAATCTTAAGCAAGTTTTATACATTATAATACGTTACTAAATATTAAAAAAATATCAGAAGAAAACTTGCAAGGCATCTTGTGAAGTTCATAGAAATGTTGGAGTTTTGCGAAGAATTAACATGCGAAGTCGATTCAATGTTTGAATTGTTGGACGATGGATGTAAGAGGAGAAGACATGTCCGGAAATATATAAAACCAGCATCCTTACCGCATAAACCACTAAGTAAGACAATTACATAATCCTAACTGTTATTGTGAAATTATGAAATATGGAAATGTGGACGAAAATACTTGTAACTATAGAGCTCAAAGCTGTCAAATAACACAATACTAGCCAATGTTTTGGTACACTGAATATGAAACCCGCGGTAGATTTCGCTGCTGTTACGGCAACTATATTGAGTAGACAAAAGTTAACTTTAATTTATCTGCAAGCTGTCACTCCGTATGCCAACGTGTCTTACACAATTCCTCCAAATTCAAATCCATTAAATTAGGTTGAGATCGTGAAGCGTGGACACATAGGTGAAATAATGGTTTAGCTTGGACGAGAAACAGCTTTGTTGAGAAGATATTCTACAAATTTTTAGTGAATTTTATCGTTAACGAGGTTTTGCGAAATTGACGGATTGGGGGGTATCTAAAGGTATTATGTCTGAAGGTCTGCAAATAAATTATTCATTGATAGTATTTAAACGGAATAAAAAGTCGGGGTCAATTGAAGATTGAGTTGAACGAGGGGTTTCTGGACTTAAACTTATCTTAAACACTAGCAATATACTATATTTAATTTTATTACTGAACAAAAGTATTTAAATTGATTAAAATATACTTCACTCACGGCCTTGTTTACCAAACCAGTGTTAACCCATGGTTCACATAACACTTGTGTTAGAGTTAACACTCCCTTAACCCTGGGTTAGAAAGTGTTCATATTCACCAACCGTGGAACCCAGAGTTATCTGTTAGAGTCTAGCTGATTGGTCAATGAAAAAACAATGTGTTAAAAAATAAACAAGTTTGTTTTCTCTGTAACTGTAACATGCTCATTTAACACTAGAGTTAACCCACCAATTTCAGACGATTAAAAAAACAGGGTTATCTAAAGTGTTAAATCACTGATTTTGCGATATGAATACGGATTTTGAGATAATCTAGCATACTCCCGCGTTAACATCAGTGTTAAAAATTTGGTGAATTAGGCTGTTAGTGCGAGTAACTCTGTCCTCCCAATCTTAAAACCAATAAATTTTAAATTCGATTTTAAAATAGATATTTCTTTAACTTCAAAAATTTACTCACAGCAAGATCATGTCAAGGAACAAAAAAATACTGGAGAGATTGTATCCTTTACAAACTGAATATTAAAAAAAAATTAGAACAAGTTACATAGTTTCTTGACATATATAAAAATAACATATTTTATAGAAAAACATAACAGAAAATAAATAAACAGAAAATCGAATTACAATACATATTTTTATAAACATTTATCATTAAAACGTATTTCACAGTGAAAACTAAAACTGAATATGCTACCTAAAAGTAAATTTTATTTGATTGATACTGATTTCCTTGAATTCCCCAAAATAAATGTATAAAAGGGTTTAAAGCTAAAATATGTAGACAATGAATAATGTGATATTCTAAATGAAAAGACTTGTCACAGTTGAAATTCAACGCACTTCATATCTTATCATTTCATTATTCTTTGAAGCGTGAAAAGAATGTTTCAATTTTTCTCACTTCACAATGGTGTGTTATAACGGGATTCCAATGTACTGAAATATAACTTTTAAGATTATATTAGGAATTCATTATTACTTAAATTGTTTCTAAAGATAACCTTTTCTAAAACCTTTTGCTAGGTGAATTTCTTATCATAATAATGTATTGAGTAACGACAATTGTTTTTCGTATAACATTATTAAAATATTGACAGTTACATCATTAATTTATTCCGATTTACATCATTAACGTACTTGGTATTTACATTTTCAAACCGAATTCATATATATATATGTATATTATCATATACTATTATTCTGATCTTGAAATGATTTAAAATAGTTGGGAAATAATCCTTAACTCATACAATACGTTTTATTTATTTATTTTTTAAGTTTCAAATTTGTAATTGAAAATTTTATATTAATAAAATTTTTGAATGCACGTATTGTAAATGTTTAAATAAATTAATTTTATAAATGAAAATAAAGAAATCCTTATACACATTATGCAATGATTTAAAGGTTTATAGATATTCCCATTTCTAGAGAACTATGTATTGATTTTAGAACAAAGAATACGATTCATGGAGAAATGCACAGAATTCTATCCTAATTAAAAAATAATAATAATAACTTTGTGTAAAACCTTTTGTAACTATAAAATAACAAAATTGACTTTTTTAGTCGCAGCGTCATTTTGCATAAATATTTTCATGAATTTTGTCGTTGTTGTTTCTAATCTTCTACCTAGTGTGACGGAGTCCACATTTTAAAATCCATTGATGTCACTATAAAAAAAAAAAATCTACCCCTGATACCATTCTTGTTGATTCTTATGTAAAATGACCTCCTGAATCGGATTATGACTACCATTTTGTCCAGTCACCCACCGTTTAATCGGGACACCACCCGCTCCCCCATTTTTTATCACTGTTCAGTAATTTTATGGTCATGAATTTGATTTGGAGAATGAAAACGAATTAATTTAACTCTTAAAAACAAAACATACATATAATGTTTAATAAATAACATTAATAATAGATTTAAAAAATATAAGAAATGTAATACATAATTTCAGTGGCAAATCCCCAAAACTAAATCTTCCTCTTGCTGCAAATGTGTATGTTTTAGAATTTTTCCACTTTGTAGCCTCTCAGAAGATATTTAACAGTTAAAATAATCCCTCCTCCCCCCCCCCTCCCCCACCCAAAAAAATAAAAAAAAAATCATTTTTATAGTTATAAAATTGCTGGAAAGTGACAAAAACAAGGGGCAGTCCCTGAATAACGGTGGGTGATAAGGCAAAATGGACGGCATATTTTTATTCAAGAGGTCATTTTACACAAGATTTTGCCAAGCTCGGGCAATTTGCATGATGTAAACAGTACACACTGTATTCAGAAAGTCAGTCACGAGAAAAAGAGTTGAATAAATTTTCTCCCAAACAAGACACAAACAGACCGAGATGTTTCCAATAGATGCCTGGTGTAGGTGGTGTTTTGAGAAAAGAGGCTAAGTTTTCTTGCCCTTTGAGAATAAAAGGCATTTTAGGTGACCACTGGCAAAGTGCCAGAGGTTGGTGCAGGATTTTCTCTCGCATGAAAGAGTTAAAGATAGGCTCGGCTTACTGCCCTTATACAAATCGCGTTTTTGGGGGCCCCAGCCAACTCTTCTGAATCTGAGATTTTTGTGATGACTTTCAAAGTGTTAAATTTGAGAAAAAATCAGTATTTTTTTTATCATGCAAATTTGTACGTAAATAAATCATATGCGTAAAATAATTATTTTTAAATTAACCGATAAAAAAATGTAAGGTTTTCATTATTTGCTTTTTAAATTCAATGAAACGTTTGTCAAAGTTTTATTTTTATTAGTTATTGCCAAAGTATTTAATCAATTATCAGAAGTTTCTATTGTCTCCCAAATCTGAAAAATATAACTTGATTAATTTTTTTAAAAATCATTTGTAGTACAAAATATCGATTTTAATTTTTTTCTTAATTTTTATTTTTGTCTCCACTTATAAAATAAATAAAAGAATATATAAAATACAAGCAGGTTTTATTATTACATATAATTGATGCAAAACTTCCAATTATTCTAATCTATTCCGTAATACATATAGGGATAGGACTCATCTTATTTTCACACCACTGTATTTGTATAGTAATTTTCTGCAACATGAGCTTACGATTAAATTAGAAGAAAATTATTCTACAAATATAGCAGTGAGAAAGTAAGCCTAGTTTTAACACTATTATGGAATAAATTATAATAATTTATAAGTTTTTTTTTTTTTTTTTTTTTTTTTTTTTAAACATTATTTTTTAAATATATATTTTAGTATTCTAATATGTTTTTAAAATCTGGTGAGATATTTTTAGAATTTGGTAATTTAAACAGACAGTATACTTTAAACCGTCCCCTAAAACTATCAATTATCTCTATTTTCGCAAATTTTTGATAAAGACATTTTTTTTTAAGTTTCAAAACAGAATTCATGGAAGTATATTTTCATTACACCTTTAAATCTGTCTTACTTAAAACAAAATCACAAAACCATTCAAATAATTATAAATCACGACTAATGATGGTTTATTTTTTTATTTGCATAAAAGGAATTATGCATACTTGAAAGTTATTTTGCATATTCTTTGTTTATTACACTTCCTTATTCAAAGTGATACATTCAAGATATATTCTTTTTTATGAATTGATAAGTTTAAAAAATATCGTTGACATTCTATCTGTCATTTTTATTTACTGAATATTTCGTTATATATTAAAAATTAAAACAAAGTATAAATTTGTTCCTGACTGAATGATATATATCATAACTGCCATGCATTTATTTATCAAAATTATGATTTATTCATTATGTTAATAAGCATATGTTAAAAGTTTATTTTATTGATACATCATTTCAATTTTTTAAAAAGATACTTATATTTAATATATTACTCCATAATATATATATTTCTCTCTCTAAATATATATTTACAAATAACCTGAAAATGTTTATTAATTTTACAACTGCTGCTTACAATATTATACAATACTACTAAAAACAATACTTGTTTTACAATTAAAAATACCTATAACTTTTCAGTGAAAAAAAAAGATACTTGAAAAAAAAAAAAAGAATACATATATATATATATATATAGATAGATATATAGATTAAAAGGAACACTTTCACATCGGGTTATATTTCCAATAACATCTATATAATTCAGGGTATTCAGCGATAAAAAGATC
Organism: Salticus scenicus; assembly: GCA_963930645.1. Lineage (NCBI taxonomy): Eukaryota > Metazoa > Arthropoda > Arachnida > Araneae > Salticidae > Salticus > Salticus scenicus. The sequence goes on from OZ005656.1 coordinate 240,665,601, forward strand.
ATTCAGGTACTCTAGTGAATTTTTAAACCAATTTTTGCATGCAGTAATAATTTTCTGTTACTTAACCTTTGCCTACTCTAACACTCTAAAGCGCTCTAAACAGTGTTGCTAAATTTAGTGTTTTATACAACTATCATCAATAATTTTGATGAGTAATATTTGATATACATAATGGGCGAATAACCTTCGAAGTGGTTAGTCAATTACGCCAACATGTAAGTTATAGCATTCAGATAAGTTTCCAACCCCCTTCCTTTTTCTTCCACAACTCAGATGATTTGATCATTATATGGTGACACCCATAGACCTATTATAAGAGTGGACGGAGCATTCCATTATTAAGGGAATACAAGAAAAGGTGCAAAGATAAAACCACGTGAATGTTGAAAAAGGTTACCTTTTTCTACATTTATCGCGTTATTGGCGATTTTTTGTTTTGAATATAAATATACATTTTTTTATTATTATTATGAAAAGATACCGCAATCAAAACTTTACGACTTTGATTTGTCTGTCTGTCTACCCTCTGACTCCCGGAAATATTTATGAAAATTCTAGAAACTAATATATGTTATTCAAGTTCACTATAGCACTCTCTCTATTTAGAGTACAGTAAATACTACAACTAGTTTGTGTACAGGTACATCCAAAAATATATTCTAAAGCATTGTTTTCTGTGCGGAATATTGATACAAATCATTATTTTAATATATTTATATTGCAAAAAACATAACGAAATTCGCTTTTATTATTTATATGCACAAAAGCATATTCTTTCTGTAGAATATGGTGTGAGATTAGCATTCATGTTTACAGAACCATGCACCTCTCTCCCAAAACACAAATACAGTAAACAAAGTAATGTAAAATTAAGATATTTAGTTATGCACCACGCTTTTTGGTCTTTCTGTAACTTCCTGTTTGGGAGATATTTACGAAAATTATATTCATAACGACCAAATGTACGAAGAATTTCGGCATTATTTACGACCTACCATCAAGGTATAATGTAGTCCGTTATGATAATGTTATGAATGTTATCTACATTTTTGCTGGTAGAAAGTAATTATTAAAGATATAAGCAGGTTCTGGTAGACAAATGCACTTTATTTAATGCATGTTCAGCCTGTATATAGACCACATAATGATATTGTTATAAAAGTTGTTGACATTTTTGCGTATAGAATTTAGATAAGCAGGCTCTAGTCGACGAATTCCCTTTATTTAATAAACATTCAATTGCAAGACAAAGCCCGTATTGATATTGTTGGAAAACTGTCGATATTTTTGCGTGTAAAAAGTACAAAAGCAGGTTCTAGTCGACGAATGAATTCTATTTAATGAATGTTCAACTCGTAGATAGAGCCCGTAATGATATTGTCATGAAAATTGTTATTATTTTTGAGTGTAGAAAGTATATAAACAGGTTCTAGTCGACGAATGTATACTTTATTTAATGAATATTCAGCCCGCAGATAGTAATGATACTCTCATGAAAGTAGTCGATATTATTGCATGTACAAAGTAGTTCTTTAAAACATAAGCAGGTTCTAGTCGACGAATGCACTTTATTTAGTGAGCATCTAATGATAATGTTATGAAAGTTGTCAGCATTTTTGTGGGTAGAAAGTAATTCTTAAAGACATAAGCTGGTTCCACTCGACGAATGCTCTTTATTTAATGAATATTCAGCCCGCAGATAGAGCCTGTAATGATATTGTTATAGATGTTGCTGACATTTTTGCATGTAGAATTTACATAAGCAGGTTCTAGTCGACGAATTCACTTATTTAATAAACATTCAACTGCAAAGCCCGTAATGATAAAGCCGCAAGACCGCAAGACAAAGCCCGTAATGATACTGTTTGACAACTGTCGATATTTTTGCGTGTAGAAAGTACATAAGCATGTTCTAGTCGACGAATGCACTTTATTTAATGAATATTCAACTCGTAGATTAAGCCCGTAATGATATTGTCATGAAAATTGTTAACATTTTTGTGTGTAGAACGTACATAAACTGGTTCTAGTCGACGAATGTATACTTTATTTAATGAACATCCAGCCCGCAGTAATGATACTGTCATAAAAGTAGTCGATATTATTGCATGTAGAAAGTAGTTCTTTAAAGCATAAGCAGGTTCTAGTCGACGAATGCACTTTATTCAATGAGCCTCTAATGATAATGTTATGAAAGTTGTCAGCATTTTTGTGGGTAGAAAGTAATTCTTAAAGATATAAGCAGGTTCCACTCAACGAATGCACTTTATTTAATGAATATTCAGTCCACAGATAGAGTCTGTAATGATACTGTCATGAAAGTAGTCGACATTTTTGCGTGTAGAAAATAATGCTTAAATACAAAAATAGGTTCTAAGTTGACAAATGCACTTTATTCAATGAGACAGCATTGTTGCTGTCATGAAAATAGTCGATGTTTCTGCGTGTAGAAAGTAATTCTTAAATGCATAAGCACTTTCTAGTAGACGAATGCACTTTATGTAATGAATATTCAGGAAACAGTGGAATAAAACTCATTTTTTTTTTCCTACAAAAGTATAATTAATGAATATTCTTGAAACTAGTGTACAAAATCACGTTTGAATTCTCCGAACCGCTGAAAAAATTATTGTTACTACAGAAAAAAATAGAAGTTAAATACACTACAAATCAGAAATTTGTTAATTTTTTAACAATGAAAATTTTGAAATTTGAATGGAATTTGAATTTCTCGAGAGTATTGTCACTGATATCCAGAATTTTCAATGAATTTCTGTGTTGGAAACCAATGAATCATTTCAAAAAATTCCAGAAATGGACTTCTATTGATATTAAAGTTTCCAAATATTGAGAATCCTGAACTATTACTTTTCGCCTCATTTAAATGTTTAATCTGACACTATGTCAACGCTCATGTTCGTGGAAATGAAAAAAGTACCCTCTATTTCCACTTTTACTGTACAACTGTATAGAATGTAGCATGTAATGACATAGGTAACTTGTAGTCTACAGTCATTAATAATCGATCTTTTTTCCATATTTTTATTAACTCGTATTCTTGTTTGTTGGTTTGTCTAGTATAAATCTTAAAATCGATTTTTAACTAACTTCTCGGCTCGCTAGACATTTCAAATTTTCACAATAGCCCAGAACACTGTTACAATGCATTTTTAAAATACTTTTAGACAATTGTTTGGGTCTCTGCTGCCGTCAGTAGTGTTTATGTTATTCAATAGAAAATTATTTAACTACATCCCCGACTAGATAGACATTTGAAACTTTTAGTATAGCTCAAAACACGATAACAGTGCATTTTTTTAATGCTATTAGCAAATTGTTTGTGGTTCCTACTGCCTTCGGTAGCGTTTATATGATTTAACAATCATGTTACTTCGTGATTAGCTAGACATTTGAAACTTTCAGAATAGCTCAGAACACGGTGACAATGCATTCTTTTGCGGTGTTTTTTTTTTTTTTTTTTTTTTTTTTTTAGTGCAGTCTACAGTTGTTAAACTATGCCTAACAAGTACCAAATTTTGGATAAAAACGGTAAAACTCAGGAAAATCGCTACAACTGTTTCGGGTAGAAAGAAAACATGACCTGTCTTCAGGCGAACAAGTATTGGCGCTTTCATTGCAGCACTTGTGCCTACTTCGTTCAACTGACGAAAGGTCGTGTTTTATTTCGACCCGAAACAATTGTTGCAAGTTTCCTTCATTTTATGCTGTGTTTTTTTTTTTTTTTTTTTTTTTTTTTTTTTTTTAAATTTGCCTAAGAGAAATTACACTTACACATGTGACGTATTTCAATATTTCTGCGTGTCCATATACACTAAGCGACAAAAAAAAAAAAAAAAAAAAAAAAAAAAAAAGCCGCACTGCAGAAAAAATGACTTATACCTTTTTTATTTGTAATAACTTTAAAATTAATGTTTGAAACAAATAAAACTGTCTTGTTTGCGTAATACCAAAGCGATGAAATGATACCTATGTACATTTTTGATTTAATAATTCGCTTTATTGCACTCTACGAAGTACTTTTTAAAAATCTGCATAAAACTTTCTTTTTGAACATAATGCAATAACCATACACTTTGTATTTTATTATGATTTATTATATAAAATAAACAAGCTATATTTTAATATATGAAATAAAACTAATTATTTGTTATATCTAAGCTTTTTTTTTTTTTTTTTTTTATATGTATTCTGCATTGGGTTAATTCCATCGTTATATGGAATTACTGTTTTAATGCGCAATGGTATAGTTTTATACAGTGTTTTAATATAAATCTCAAAAATTTCTATGTGCCAAATATCACAAATACTTTTTTCTAGTTCTGGCAGAGTTATAGGCTGCAAATTTCGAATCCTCTCCCCTCTCCCCAGCCTTTTTAAACACGAAACATTTTCGAGCGGATCGCGATTAAGACTAATTTCCATGGCTGGTAAAGACGAATTTCTACTATATCCTTTGTGGGATTTAACTTAAAGTGAAAACAGTTATGATTATTTACATAATTATAGGTTCTCATGGGAATGTATAGAAAATTTTGACAATTTTAAGTGAATAAACTTACCACAGATGCCATGTAGTAAGGTGCATTATCATCTTGACATGCTGTTTTCGGAAATGTCCAAGATACCACCAAAATAGTCTGTCAGGCACCACCTTTATGAAGATTGTGTTTTATTTTGAATTAATTGATCCCTTGAGCATAAAAATTTGCCCGACTGTTTGAGAAGCTATGCACCTCCGTACCATAACGTACGGAAAATGTGTCACAGTTTTAAAAACTTTTTCTGAATCTCTTTTATGTTCTAAATATAATACAAACCGATTTTATAAGCAATGGCTTTTTAACTTACCGTCATCTCGCTTGTATGAGCAACATGGCCGCCTAAAATGAAATTTCCACTTTAAACGTCCAAAAAATTTTATACCTTGCTAAAAACCATTTTACCAATATTTCGTTAACATTTAATTATTATGTATTAAAATATTTTTTGATTTTCATTCAAAAATTTATAGTTTTTGTGGCATCGTTAACTGTCTTATTCTTACCATTTTTGAAATAATTTCTAAAATTAGAATTTTACTGACAATTGCATTTTGTTTTTAACACTGGACTCAAAGCTAAAGTGTATGTGGAGGACCAGTTGCGGATCCAGAACTTGACTTTTGGGGGGAGGGCTAAGATTTTTCAAAGTGTTATTCTAGACCAATAAAAAATTTACAATTTCAATATTCAATTGTGAATGTCAGTGTTTTTTTTTTTTTGGGGGGGGGGGGCTTCAGCCCCCTAGCCCCCCCCCTTAAATCCGCCACTGTGGAGGACAACATAATAAAATCTGTTCGAAAATTTGTTTTTTAAACGATAAAATTGGCGGTTGTAGAAGGCAAAAGGAAAATATCCAAGTGCGGCTTTTTTTTTTTTTTTTTTTTTTTTTTTTGTCGCTTAGTGTACATATATTGTCCGATCGCAATAATTTTTTTTAAGTAAAATGAACATATCATACAAATTTAGAATATATAAATTAAATTTACTGTTTCTTTCTTTTCTTTTCTTTTTTTTTTTCATTGATCACAGTCTCTCACACAGTTTTTTAAAAATATATCTTCTAGATTTTGAAGACCTAGAGGATTAAGGTAAAAATTTATCAAAATTTCAATATCTAAAACTAGACCCAAAACAATACTTTCTCTGACATATGTGGGTAAGAGAATGTAAAAATCTCTTGATGTAGGTACAAAATGATTTCCTTGAAATCATTAAAAAACTAGTATGTTGTGGCCACCACAAGACTTTCTTCTATATTTTCCTATATACATATTCAATCAGTAACAATAAAAAAAATAATAATAAAAAAAAAATTACGATTTTTTTCTAAGTTCTTTTTTTGTTAAAAGTAATACATATTCAACCAATAACAATATTAAAAAAAAAAAAGATTTTTCTTCTAAGGTTTTTTTTTTTTTTTTTTTTTTTTTTTTTTTTTGTTAAAAGTAAAAAAAATCGATAACTTTGTTTTCAATTATCACAGATTTATAGTTCAACCATTCGTTTTAAAGGTATTGACGAGATCTTTCGAACGAAAGATACCCATCTTGAAAATTTACCCCCCCCCCCGGGGGGGAACCGGTGCCTCCACATGCACAATTTTTTTTTCGTAGTTAACTACTACTATTATCAATAATTCATATTAATTTTACAATCACAAGTTTAAAATAACGCTCATTATGTACATTTATACGAAATTTTGTCCTATACTGCCATGTTAAAAGTTTACATAAAGTGCGATCACAGCGCCATCTGCTGGGCGATTGATCCCAAAATCTAATCAGCACCATTCCATGTCAGGGTCCAACTATATATCAAGTTTGGTTCAATTTCATTCATCGGTTCGTGAGATACGGTGAAAAATACGAAATTTTGCGATCACAGCGCCACCTGCTAGACGATTGATCCCCAAATCTAATCAGCACCATGCCCGTCAGGTTCCAACTATATACCAAGTTTGGTTGAATTTCATTCATTGGTTCGTGAGATACGGTGAAAAATACGAAAATTTGTCCTATACTGCCATGTTAAAAATTTACATAAAATGCGATCACAGTGCCACCTGCTGGGCTATTGATCCCCAAATCAAATCGGCACAATGCTTCGCCAGGGTCCAACTATATACCAAGTTTGGTTGAATTTCATTCATTGGTTCGTGAGATACGGTGAAAACACGAAACCACAGACAGACAGACATTTTTTAAAAACTATCAATTCGTGTTCAAGACATCCCAAAACGTGTAGATCCGTCAAAAAACGGAGGTCGAAAATTTTCGCGAATCCAACACTTTCTCTATATTACATATAGAAGAAAGTAAAAATAGCTAAACAGAATAATGTTGTTCATACAATAACTACACAAAGCTTCATTGCTACAGAAAATACTGGTTTATTTAATTTCTACAGACAAAAACACTTAAAACATTAAATGCGTCAATAGAACTGTCGCATGCTCAAATAATCACTCTATACTGGTCTTTGCAAATTTATTATTTGAATTGATATTTTGTACCAGTAAATATTTCAATTATACAGCTAAATATATGTATGTTTGATAAAGACGTAGAAAATATGTACTTATGATAAAATTTATCGATGAAGTTATTAATCAAAATAAAATCCTAAATTCTTGGAGGAAAAAAAAAGTAAAGTTCACTTAGATTATAAACTTTCCATACATCACCCGTTACCCATTTAATCTGCAAAGGTATTTTACCTCCTTAATGGCATCTTGAAATACATTTTTATTTTCATTATAAAAGAAGAAAACTGAAATATTTTTTTATATTATTGCTTTTAAAGAATGTCATGTAACAAATTGTTTTTGTGTAACCCTGTATATCGGCGAAACCCTGTATATCGAAAAATATATTTTACTTTTAACTTTGATGGGAATAATTCTCATAATAGTATCTTTATAACATTATTTCTAAGGAAAAAACATTACAATTTTTGCTTTGGTTTAGCCCTGTGTATGTACTAAAACTTACATACTCATCAGACACTGCACTAAAAATGGTCTCATAGCACTGTAAATTTGTAGTGAGCAATTTCCAATTATATATTGCATCTGATTAACTTTGTGTAGCCCTGTAAACCAGCCGATATCGCAATTCTACATTTTTGAGGAGGAAAAGGGTTTTGCGTATTTTAAAAATATAGATTATTTTTCTTATGTTGTGCTTCGTATAAAGATATTTATAGTACTTAAATGCATAAAAAAAGAAGAAACAAAAAAAGAAAGGAAAACCCTTATAAATCATACTTGCATCAAAAATCTAACGTGAGTTCCTGTACAGAAACCAGTTGTGCTAGTAATATCGTTTTACATTGCGAACATACCATAGTAAATTTTAATAATATCTATCAATTTCGGCCTGGCCAGAGAGACTAACGAAACGGTTATAAACTTTTTAAAATTTTGTTTGGAAATGCTAAAAAGGACGCTTTAGTATAGGATACAAAGAATATACTATATATGTAAACATGGAAATAAAATTTATTATATACATTTTTTATTTTCATCAATGACCGAGATAATGAATTTATAAAGTTTTAGTATCTTGCTTAAAATTACCTATAATGCTATATATACTTGATTTTTAGCTTTTACGCTTTTTTTTTTTTTGATTTATACTGTCATCCAGAGATAGATATAAATCTCATGAATTGTTATTATTATTATTAAAACAATATTGCACTTATTTTCAAATAGTATATACAATTGTTTTTATTATTATTATTTAAAGAAGTAGATAAAGCAGATTTAAACATTTTTCAAATATAATTACTTAAAAAGATGAAATAAAAAGCCATAAAATACCTTACATGTGAAATGTTACATTTCCTCATTTAATAAAATATTCTTTGCATGTTTTTACATGACATTTAATGACCATTTCTTGATATGAAATTTCTTTCAGAATCGAAACAATCCATTTAACTTTTAAAGTAAAATAAAGAATTTAAAAAGAACTTTCAACCTTCAACGAAAGAAGAAGAATATCGTCTGCTTAATAAAATGCAGAATTTAGAGCATGGCGAGAAAATTTCAATATTGTCTAGCTTGGCTTCTGTAGATCAACAATCACGTGAGTTTTTTATGAGTTATCTTTGCACTAAAAAAGGTTGCCATTGTCCCGTCCACTCTTATAATAGGTCTATGGTCACACCATAGACCTATTATAAGAGTGGACGGGACAATAGCAACCTTTTTAGTGGCAAACATAACTCATAAAAAGGTCATGTGACTGTTGATCGACAGGAAACCAAACTGGACAATATTGAAATTTATTTGCCATGCTCTAAACTCTGCTTTTTATTAAGCAGACGATATTTTTCCTTTTTCTTTAAAAGTTCTTTTTCAAATTTTTGCTTCACTTTAAAGGTTAGATTGCTTTGAATTAAAAATGAATTTTATAGCAATAAATAGTAATTAGATGTACTTTAGAAACCCTAGAGGTTATGTAAAATAAGGATTTTATTTCATAGGTAAGATTATTTTTAATATTTTATTATTTCGTTCTTTTTAAGTAATTTTTTTTTATAAAATGTTTATAATTGCTATACTTAATTCTCTAATTTGAATTAGTTTAATATATTATACCTTTTATAATTTAAAAAATGTCCATGATTATTTATGAGAGTTTAAGCGAGTATAGACAAACCGAAGTTATAATTTTTTTTTTAACTTGTTGGAAAGTATTAATAACAAGGTAAAAATAAATTCCAGCAGCTGTTTCGTTTTACAAAAGTTTTGCTAGCTGTATCTTTTAGTAATAATAATGATAATAATAATTATATTCAGAACGAAAAATCGCCAATAAAGCGATAAATACAAAAAAATGCACCTTTTTCAACAGTAACGTAGTTTCATCTTTGCACTTTTTCTTATATTCCCTTAAAAATGGAATGTTCCGTCTACTCTTATAATAGGTCTATGGGTCACGCCGAGTTCATACGAACTCAACTAATTGTACCAACCGATACCAAAGCCACCATGCAACACAATCTCCAAGATCTTCAAGTGGAGGCAAGCGGTAGTTTCGACTGCTGTAGGAACTCCTTAATGTCACGTGATGATGATGATGATGATGATGATGATGATGATAAAGCAACCGTTACAGTTAAAGCTTAGTGGAGGATATTGAATAAAAAAGTCTTTAAATTTGGCAATAATGACCAGAGGAGTAAATTTAAATAGAACTGGCAAAGGATTAAGGAATAAAAATTAGTACACATAGAGTGTTGCTAACTTTTATAACGTATTCTGAGCTCTATTAGTAGGCCCTTTTTTTTAACCAGTATCTTTAAATCGTAAATTTTTTCTTATTTAATCATTCTCACATTAGCCCCAAAAAATTTATATTTTTACTTTATTAATAGTCGATCAATGTATGTTACACACTTAAGTAATTCATAGATAAACTATTCTAAATCTAACTTACTCAAAAGTATTCTTAAGAGAATAATAAGTAACTAATCACATTATCTTAAAAACAAAACCATTTCCATTTCAGTTTCCTTTTAGCAACGTAATTTATAAAGTATCTAAATGTCACTGTCAGGACTGGAAGCTATATTTTATATGACTGGATCGATTATCTAAATAAGAATGCAGATCATCATGATGCTCACGTAAAGTTTTGATAAGTTAAGGAAAATACATTATCGGAATATATCGGAATAAATATTTAAACAGAAAAACTGCGTTATAAGTCTCCTGGTTAAATGTTTGTATCCATAAATTTATAAATGATAGAAAAATAATATTTAATATTTTAATGCATTTGAAAAATAACTTTAATGTAGAAAGATAAATAATAAAATTTAACTTATGAATATTGTGAAAAATAGAAATTTATGAATAAATCTAACAGGCTTCTACGTAAAGTATCTAACGTACATTTACAAAATAAAGTATTAATTATAAATAAATAAATAAATAAATAATACTGCTTATTTTGATTATGTTTACTTTTAATTTAGTCTCATAATTTTAAGTATTATATATAAAAATCCTATTATCTATTAAAAGATTTTATGCAGAATATATGTCTAACATTTTGTGTTTAAAAAACTATTACAATTTTTATTAAAATCACACAAGCAACTGTGGAAGAAAATCATATTTATTGAAACATTTATTTTTACGACTGAGTGAAAATAATGCCAGGACCGGTAGTCGAACCCCGAAATTTGACTTACAAGGTCAAGGCTCTATCAATTGAGCTATCAAGGCCGACAACCGATCAGCATTACTCACTCAGACAACCTTTAGGCAGAAACATATCTGGTCTATCATGTAGATAGCTCAACAGAAATAAGCCGCAGAAAATGAAAAACACCATTAAACAATGGGAGAAAGAAATACAATTTTTATTAAAATCACACAATCAACTGTGGAAGAAAATCATATTTATTGAAATTTTATTTTTCCGACAGAGTGAAAATAATGTTCACTCATATTATTTTCACTCAGTCTAAAAAATAAAATTTCAATAAATAAAAAACTATTATCTATTTTTATGAAAAAAATAATTTTATCTAACTAACAGAAAACTGTAAGAAAATTTATGTTACAAGCTTGTGTTATGATTTTCATTTTAACCCTCCGTCGGGCGCAACTGGCCTGACAGGCACACCTCTGATGTTTTCATTCCCGCCTCCACTCACAGGAGGGGTAGAAATCTGTGTCTCCTAGTAGTCGCCTATCTTTACCGGATGTGTGAAGCCAACCTGTTTAGTTCATTCGCGCGCTTCGTGAAAAGCTGTTAGCGTAATTCTGGCCTCTGAGGCACATTGCGCCCGAATTCGTTGCACATACAAAGGTTAGTAATATCTGTTTTTTAATATCAGAGTTGTTTCTGTTATTCATTTCATAACTATATCATGTAAAATTTGTCGTATTTTTTCGTAAATATGTGTATATTTCATCCCGGCCTCATAGGCGCATTGCGACCGAACATGTGTTTATGAATGTATTTTCTTTGATATCTTCCAGAATTTCGCTGAAATGGCGCGCAAATTCTTCGATTTGTCTAAACCGGAGGATCTGGAAGAAGTGAGGCGTTTGTTGGAAGAAGATGTCGACGAGGACGACCCAGCTGTGAACGAGGATTTGGGTGAAGAGAGTGACATCGATTCTCTGGATGAAGTAGAAGAGCGTAAAGATAATTCAGACACAGAGCAAGATGGTGAGGTTACTGAGGGTGAAAATGAACCAGAATCAGAGTCCAACTTTTTTTGGGGAAAAGATAAAACTTCCAAATGGGCGAAAAATCCGCCAAAAAGAACTGTGCGTAAGAGAGCTCACAATATTATAACTCACCTTCCTGGTGTTATAGGAAACGCCAGGAATGCGAAAACTGCCGTTGACTGTTGGAATAATTTATTCACTGATGACATTTTGAATACAATTGTAAGATATACAAATCAGTATATAGAATCTATCAAGCCCAAATTTTCCAGAGAAAGGGACATTACTTCTACAGACGTCATTGAAGTAAGAGCTTTTATTGGTTTGTTGTATCTAGCAGGAGCTCTCAGAGGAAATCGTCAGAGTTTGGAAGAACTTTGGGGGACAGATGGTGATGGAGTTGAAAAATTTAGTCTTGTGATGAATATTAAACGGTTCAAAACTCTGATCCGCTGCCTCCGCTTTGATGATCTTACTACCAGAGTAGAACGAAAAAAAATCGATCGTCTTGCTCCGATTCGTGAAGTGTTCGAAAAATTTGTAGAAAATTGTCAGAAGAGCTATAGCGTCGGGGAAAACATCACAATCGATGAAATGCTTCCAGGTTTTCGAGGAAAGTGTCCCTTTCGGCAATATATACCGTCAAAACCGAGCAAGTATGGAATAAAATGTTTTGCTCTTGTGGATGCAAAGATGTTTTATACTCTCAACATGGAAATCTACGCTGGGAAACAGCCTGAAGGTCCATTCTGTGTGAGCAACAAACCAAGTGAAGTGGTAAAAAGGATGGCTAAGCCTTTATTTGGGTCTGGACGCAATATTACCGCTGATAATTGGTTTACAGATATGGATCTAATTGATGATTTAAAAATGAAGAGGTTATCATATGTTGGAACTGTGCGAAAAAATAAAAGACAGTTGCCACATGAATTTGTTTCTGTTAAAGGAAGAAAACAATACACTAGTATGTTTGGCTTTCTTGATGGGAAGACATTAGTGTCCTATGTACCGAAAGCAAACAAGAACGTAATTCTAGTGTCTTCGCTTCATGATGATAATGCAATCGATCCTACAACTGGAGAGCAAAAGAAACCAGTGATGATCACATTCTATAATTCTACTAAAAGTGGCGTTGATACTGCAGATAAAATGTGCGCCACTTACAGCGTGAGCCGAAATGTCAAGCGCTGGCCAATGGTCATATTTTTCACAATGCTGAATATAAGTGGTATTAATTCGCAAGTGATTTATCTTGGAAATCAACTAGAACCATGCCGCAGAAGGTCGTTCCTAAAAACACTAGCACACCAACTGGTACTTGGAGAGCTAAGTCGAAGAAGTATGAAGACTGTTGGAATCCCTACCAGTCTTCAGATGAGACTGAAAAAATACCAACCTACAAAAGATATTTCAGAGGACTCAACATCTCAAACTCGGAAAAGACGTAGATGCTCAACCTGCACAGCGGAAACAGGCTTCAGGAGAATGACAAACTACGAGTGTAAAAAATGTCACAATGCAATCTGCCTCACTCACGCTAATATGATCTGCGGAACGTGCTGTGCTATTTGTCAATGCCCTTCTTCTGCTGTGTAACTTAAACTCAAAGTAAATATCGATTTCTGAACTTTCCACGACACTGTATAAATTTTACCAAATTTTTGTACCTGATAATAATCTAAATCTAAAAATTTCTTGTAATGTTTTCTAAACATAAAACGTGTTCTTTATCTTTTAATAAACTTCATATTTTTTCTTTCTAAATAGTTCTGTAGTAATAACTGATTACTTTTAGAATACTAAAATTAAAATTAATTATTATAATTTATCAAATTTTTGCATTTGTTACACTTATAATAAGACACATTAGTCAAAATCTGAAAATTTCTTGTAATGGTTTCTAAACATAAAATAAGTTCTTTTTTTAAATAAATTTCATATATTTTTTTTCTAAATATTCCTATAGTAATAACTGATTACTTGTAGAATACTAAAAATTAAATTATTGCTTATAAATTAGCGATTATTTTCTGTGCGCCTGAGAAGCACATTGAGCCCGAACTTGTCGGGTTCAATATTGCGCCTGACGGAGGGTTAAACACATTTTGATTTCATTGACTTTTATGACGTCTAACATCATCGTCATGTACCTCAACTATTTCGCGAGATTTTATTCAAAGCCACAAATTCGCAAAATATTAATGACATTTAAGATATTTACGACAATATTTTGTAAAATGAAATTTTTATATATTTAGAGTATGTCCCAGCACCAGGTTTCCAACTTTCCAAGAGTCGTAATTTTCCCCTACAGTACGAATTGCATATGTAAAACATATTGTAATTGGTATGGGTATGCAATAGCATACACAGAAAACTCGAGAAAGTAAAGTACACTACACAATGGATATATGAATTAGTATTCATTTTATATTACGAATATTATCTTAAATAAAAATGATCTGGTGTGTCACTCACACGACTTTCTCTTACCCTGAAATTTAATACTATAAATACAGGTTGCAGATTAAGAGGTAAGATAACGAGTACTGTTATGTAAACATGTGTTAAACAATTCAAATTAGGCTTCGGAAGAGTTTTATATGATAACTAGTTCTGTGTGAGGGGGGGGGGTACCGCCCCCCTCAACCCCCCGTTTCATTAATGCACCTACATTTATATAGAATTTAATTCGGTTATTGAAAAATATTTCTGTTTTTTAAAAATAATTTATTAAAATTATTATTTAAACAAATTATCTTTTATGATAATGCAGACGGTTTCCATATTATAGAAGTACTATAACACTAAATATCCAAAAAAAGTCCATTTTATTCTCAATATTTAAAAAAAAAAAAAAAAAAAAAAACCCGTAATGTATTTGAATACTTTTGAGTGTCCCTGTACACGAACCATTTGCTTGATTTTAACGAAAAGTTTAGTGTTGCATCCTTATGTGATACACATTTAGAATACCAAGTTTGAACTTTCAGCCATAAGTTGTTTTTGAGATATACTGATAACAGACAGACACACACAGAGACGTACACACAGACCATTTGCTAAAAACATAATTTTCGTATTCAGGGGACCTCAGAACATGTAAATGAAACAAAAACTCTCGTTCGAAAGTTTGACCCAAAAACAATACTTTCTCTACCTCATGGGCAAGAAAAAGTAAAAAAGGTACAGAGAGTTAAATGTCATAATCGTCAAATAATTATTCTTGATATCTTTAATAATTTCTGACACATTGAGTATTAAAAAGGGTAGCTAACATAATGGATGTAGATGTCGCGTAGTTACGATCTTGAGCAAGGAGAACGGTACCAAATCAGAGTTGCCAACAAATTAATTTATTCCGAAATATTTTTAGTTCCGCTTTTTTTTTTTTTTTTTTTTCCCATACAACTTTTATTTTAAGAGATTTTCTACTTATTTTATCATAGTTATTTATTTGAAAAGAATATTCTATAAATAAAGTAGTGCGAAATAAAGACGGGGCTAAAAATAGTCTGGGGCTAAAAATTCTCTGATAACACAAAGGCACTTAAGAATGCTGATAAAAAGTTACAGTATTTTTCCAAAATCTTAAAGGTTCAAAGTTACATAGTTTTGTCTCATCAAAAGGCATAACTTGAGAATTCATAGGGGAATGTGTCCCTTTGTGGGGAACCTTCTACAAACGCCTTGTTAAGTTAATTAAAGATCCTCTGAGAAAAATTATCGGGTCATGCATTGTTTAATTTTGAAGAGCTCACTACTATTTTAACATAAATAGAAATTATATTAAATCCAAGACTCCTACCGATCTTAATGAAAAAACTCATTTCACAACAGAACATTTCTTAAATTTATTTATTAAACTTCGGTAAAATGAATTTTGATCATTCTATTCCAACAATTAGAAAACAAACATTTTTCAACAGAATTTTTAGTGAACAGAAAACTGCATCAGACCACTTTGTCGAAAAGACTATATGTAAATGAAAAAACAATATTTGAAGGATTTAACTACTGTTCATAACTTTAAGACTCCAGTAGCTCACAAGAACTTAAAAGTAGAATACCTTGGTTATGGAACCTCAAAGTCCAAACTTCTAGTGGACTTAGGCATAAAAAAAAAAAAAAAACTGGAAGAGATGGATATGTATATGTATGCGCCGCAAAAATCCAAGATACAATTTATAGACACCTGTCCATCTATTAAAACAATATTATATCACTTAGAAATTTAATTTTTGTAAGAAAAGAGATTTTTTTAAGAATTTAAAATTCTTTATTTTCCATTTGTTTTATTTTTGATTAATTTAATTTTTCTTTTATCATATTCCATTCTAGTGAAATATTATTATAGAAAAGTATTAAGTATAGTAATTTTAATTTATGATTATAATTTTAATAGCATTTCTCTTGATTTTTTTTTAATCTACGCTTTTCCTTTGAAAAGCATATTTAAATGTATTATTTTTATTACTACCTTTATTAGTAAACTCTTAAAGAAGTGCTTAGGTGAGGAGTGTGAAATACTTAACTTCTACCATGGCGCTGAAAATGCACAACATACTTAGAAATTGAGCTGTTTCATTATGGCAACGTTTGTACAACTTTCGTTTTAATTTAGAACGACAACGAGAGAATACACTCTCGGTATTGTAAATATTTTTTTTTCTTTTTTTCTTACTTTCTTTCTTTTCCTTTTTTGTTTTTTTAGGGCTGAGGACTAATAGTTTCAGTCTGGGATTTTTGCGGTGGTAGGACATTTATCGAAAGTTTTCGACATTTTTCGATAGTTGGACATTTATCGAAATCTAAAATTTATCGAAAATATAATTAAATAATTTGAAACCGATGTTATAATAATAATAATAATAATAATAATAATAATAATAAAACTAATAGTCCTCCGTCCTAAACTCTGCTTTTGCAAGAATTTCATCTTTTTTTTTTTTTTTTTTTTTTTTTGGGGGGGGGGGGGGTGGGGGGGGGAAGAAAAGACAATTAATAATAATTAGTATCGAAACAAACACTATCGATTTTTTTAAATAATTTTGAATAAGAAAATAAAAAGTGCGCGTGCAAAATGAAATAGAAATAAGTAAAAAAATGAATTTAATGATTTAGTTTTTATATAAAACATGATCGCAAGCTATCTTAAAATGTAGCTGTAAGTTTATGTGGTGCGTGTGGCATCTATAAAAATTGTTTTAAGAAATAGAATAGAATAAAGAAAGCAACGATGTTGGTTGCATTTTGTTATATAGTTTGAATTTTTGAATTTTATAGAAGTAATATCTACCGTAGGAATAATTTCTTATGTTAAAACTTTCCGGAATTGTTATGCGAGCCCAAGCGATGCTTTTTCTTTCTTTTTTTCTTTTTTTTTTCTTTTTTCTTTTTTTTAATGAATTTTTCTTAATTTTGAAGATTCTATTTGAGAAAATGAACTACTGTAGCGTTTCTTGAACATGATATCACGTTGCAACTAATTTTCTTTTGAATGTGCACCTGTTCGATTTCCGTTTATGTAGCCATTGTATTGCCAGTCAAAACGTACTCGATACTGTCAACCATGTGTTTTATACCAAAGACTTCATATGTCCGAAGACGAAATAAGTAATTCAACGAATTTAGTTTAGAAGTTCAACGGATTTCGTTGAAATAATTCATTTTGTTGTTGTCATTAATAGTTTTCATTAATTTTTGTTGATTTCGTAAATTTCGTTTTCTAAATTCAACGAATTTAGTTTAGAAAGTTTAGTGAACGTATGGAGTTCACTGAACTTCTAACGCCATCTACTGTATTTCTATATCATTACCACCGGACTTGCCTATGTGATTAAGATTTTCCAACGTATCGCCCATAGAATTTTCGGAATTTTATGTTTGGATACCACGTATAATGCAAGTTTTGCCAATATTTGATTTTTTCCAAAAGTTTAGTGTCAATTCTAAGTCATTAATCCTGTCACAAAGTAAGAGTGAAGATGTGAAGAATTCATACAGCGGCTATAACGGAGTCTCTTTATGTGTAAAATGCATTAAAATAGGTTATTATTTATAATTTATCATTTAACTATATCTGTTCCTTTAAATAGAAGAGCTGTTTAGAGCATTTTTTTTCTCTTGAAGCATCCTCAAATTATAATCTGTTAAAATCTTAACATTCCATCTATCCTTACACCTTTTTCCATTTCTTTAATGCCTTGGTGAAATCGTTGTTTCGGCTTTTCACTCACATCACCTAGATGTTCATGGAAATAAATAAGATGGGATTTTAGACAGTAGATATTTAATCTAATTTCTGTCAAAAATTCCCATTTCTTGCAGCAGTGTGCATGATATAAATTTTGGAATTTTTTCTTAAATCGGTAATCGAAAATACCTCAAACACATCAATTTGAAGGTAAAATTTCATTGTAAACCTAAATTAATAATCAAGCAGTGTAATCACATTTTGACTTAAATATATCCTGCTTTACAAAATATAATTAAATTGTGAAATTCATCTTAAGGATCTAAAATAAAATACTATTACCATGTTTTTATTAACTTCGATTCTTGTTTGTTTGTTTGTCCGGTACAAATCTTGCAATATATTTTTAACTAACTTCCCTACTAGCTAGACATTTGAAACTTTAACAGTAGCTCAGAACCCGGTGACCATACAATACTTTGAAGTCAGATTTTCGAATTTTCGAATAGTTTCCTTTTAATTAATTAAAATATGAAAATAATAAGCTCTTAATAGCAATAAAATAGCCATTAAAATATTAGCTATAATTTAATCGTTGCCAAATAATAATAATAATAATAATAATTATATGAGTTGTTTTTCTTTCGGCATAAAATAAATACATTTAATTCGACGTGAACGTTAAAAAAATTATAAAAAGTTAAATTATGCATCTCACAAACATTGACGTCATTATCACTTTAAAAATTTTATACACATTGATAAGTGCTAATGTCGCTTTTGTCCCGATACTAACATACGTTCTTCTAAAAGAAGTAATATTTTAATTTTAAAACCAACATTTTTTTTTATTACTATTATTATTTCACTGAACTGAGTCCGCGTGCTTAAATATTGCTTAAATATTATTTTTTTATCCTCGCGTATTTTATTAATGATTCATAAGAAAATTTAAAAACATGGTATATAAAATTTTTTTATTTTATTTATTTATTTATTTATTTATTTTTTAATCTTACAATTACTTATAAGTAAAACTGCATTTTTGGTATGGACTTTTTTTTCCTTAATGTATCATTACGCAATAAATTGCAACTATTTAAAGCTTTTTAGGTGTTGTCACACCGATTTATCCTATAATTAATTTGAACTTATAGTTTTTTATAAAGAAGCGGACAAAAAAAAAAAAAAACTATATAATATTACGTTAGATTTACACTATTAAGCTGAAAATTCTTCGCCGTCTTACAGGATGTTAGGAATAACTACTGCTAAATCAGTCAAGTTTCTTCTCCATTGATTTCCTTTAAAGATTCCGTTGAGCAGTCGAGAAAACTGTTAATAGCCTATGCCATTACTTATCACCTTTGCCCCATTTCAGAATTCGTGAGAACGTTGTCACATGGTATTTCCCTCTCGATTGATTTTCAATTAAATGAACATTAAGCTGAGAGTATAAATGGGTCCAAATAAAATAAATAGGCACGAATAAACTTGAATCCCATTTGCATTTTTTTAAACACGTGTCAAAATGCTTTTGCATCTGATGAAATATTTCTGCACATTAATTTATGCTTTGAAGTTTCATAAAATGTATTTCATTTTTAGAAGGTATTACATTAAAAGCAGAATATATACGTGCATATATATATATATATATATATATATATATATATATGCTCTTTTGTTTAGTACATAAACTTTTATGCATATACTCTACCATCTCATTGTGAACCCAGAGCTGCCAACCTAATCCGGCAAATTGTTAGTACCGCCCCTTTTTCACCAGTCATTTCTTAGATTTTGTTTTCTTTTTAATTCATCACAAATCTATATGAAGAAAATTAATTTAAAAATTAAGTGGTGTAGCAAAAGGGGCGGTACTAACAATTTGCCGGATTAGGTTGGCCTGTGAACCGTACAATTTTTAGTATCCGCCTTTTTTTTCACACCAATAATTTTTTAGAGTAATTTTAGTCTTATTTAATCGTAACAACATTTAGAGAGAATATAACTCTAAAAATATAGTGGTGGGAGAAAAGGGTCTTTTTTTCAGGGGGCGTTAACAATTGTACGATTATTAATGAGATGGTTGGCAAGTACGCATATAAGTATTAAAAAAATGATATATTTGTCTGTCTGTGATTTCAGATGCTTTTAAATATCTAGGAAATATATAGTCTATATGTCTACAATATCACTGAAAATGTTTGCGTATGAATTCGGTTTCCTATATGCAAAGTGATACAATTGATAAAGATTGACAAAAAAATTGAAATTTGCAGATATGTAAAAAATTCTTTTTTCTCGTCTACAGATTTTTATATAACTCATTGAACATTCATTAAAGATTCCATGCATTGCAAATAAAGTAAATAGTTATGAATAAATTGGATTTAAAAAACATACTTGAAATATATGTAAAAAAAATTAGTTTTAACAAAATATATCTGTTCATTAATTTTTATTTTGAAATTATATAATCCATATTTTAAAATCAAGGACTTTTATATAACAAAGACTTATTTTATATTTGCCTATATATCTTTGCTCTTAAACAATGTATGTATAAAAATTTGAATTTTACGTTTGCGAATGATTTTAACTCATTCGACGATATAGACACGTTTTGTAAAATATTATTAAAAATGTTTATATGCGCACTAAGACATCTGTTTTCAGAATTTTTGACATGAGTTTAGGGGATAAATGAAATTAGTATTCAATGTAGGCGTAATATATATATATATATATATATATATATATATTCATATGATTTTAAATTAAATAAGAAATTAACAAAGAATACATACAGATTCAAGCTTTAAATAAAATAATATAATAAATATGTGAATTATCTTAAATATAATTTATGTATATATATTTTTTGAAGTAATTGATTCTAAAATTAGAAATCAAAAGTAATTTGCAAGCCATCTGCATTGCGTAAACAATTATTCAGGCCCGTATTGGCACTAGTGTTAAATCATATTGACAAAACGAGGGCCATTAATCTGGTTAGAGTGATCTCTGTGGAAGATTATAAAAGGAATACTGCGCATGCGTTATCTCAAGCTATTCCTTCCTCAATAGTGTTAAATAAACAAGCTTCAAAAACTGTTTAAATTTTACCCATGTGAGAAATCCCATGATAAATATTCCAAATGCGTTCAATTTTATGTATATTACTAGCACAGATTTGCTATTTTATCTCCTATCAGCCAAAACAGGAAATTATTTTTTTTTCTTCTGAGATCATAACTGCATGTATAGAAGATGTATGTTGCTTAACATCTTCTGTTTAACGTGGACCTCCCAATGTAATGCATGGATCAAGCTATAAAGGTCATTTGTCCTTTTCCCCGCATGTCTTAACGTAAACGCAAAATATAGACATAACATTGTTTAATTTTAAAATTTTGTACCGCTGTAATTGCATTTCTTTCTTTTTTCTTTTTTTCTTTTTTAATCATTATGTAATTTAAATAATCTGGTGTGTCACTCACACGACTTTCTCTAACCCTGAAATTTAATACTATAAATACAGGTTTGAGATTAACAGGTAAGATAACGAGTACTGTTATGTAAACCTATAAACAATTCAAATTAAGCTTCGGAAGAGTTTTATATGGTAATTAGTTCTATGTGAGGAGGGCGGTAGCCCCCCTCAGCCCCCGTTTCGTTAATGCACCTACACTTATATAGAATTTAATTCGGTAATTAAAAAATAATTCTGTTTTTTTTTTTTTTTTTTTTAAATAATTTATTAAAATTATTATTTAAACAAATTATCTTTTATGATAATGCAGACGATTTCTATATTAGAGTAGTAGTATAACACTAAATATCCCAAAAAAAAGTTGAATTTATTCTCAATATTATTATTATTATTATTATTATTATTATTATTATTTTGTTAAAAATGAAAAAAATCGATAACTTTATTTTAAATTATCGCAGATCGATGGTTCAATCATTCGTTTTAAAGGTATTGGCGAACTCTTTTGAAAGATACCCATCATGAAAATTTACACCCCTCGAGGGGCGACTTCCCCCCCCCCCCCCTGGGGGGGAGGCGAGGCTCCTACATACACAATTTATTTTTCCCAGTTGACTATCTCTATTACAAAAAATATATATTCGTTTCATTTTGTTTAGTGCAGTCTATAGATGTTAAACTCTTCTTACCTGCAATTTCCCCCATAGACGTAATGTATTTGAATACTTTTAAATGTCCCTGTACACGAAACATTTGCTTCATCTCAACGAAGAGCTTACTGTAGCATCCCTATATGATACACATTTAGCATACCGAGTTTGGGATTTCTGCTACTAATTGTTCTTGAGATATGTTGATAACACACACACAGACAGACACATAGACCATTCTCTAAAAACATGATTTTCGTATTCAGGGGACGTCAGAACATGTAGATATAACAAAAACTCACGTTCGAAAATTTGACCCTAAAACAATATTTTCTCGACCCTATAGGTAAGAGAAAGTAAAAAAAAAAAAAGTATCAATAAAATTTCTATACCAAATATTTTGTGACAATTTTGATTCTTTGCATTACCGTATATTTATAGTAAATGAAATTTAAAACTACTGTATCTATACTTCGTTAGTTACAAACAGCTCTTTTACACTGATCAATAACATTTTCTTTTGTATATTAACAAATGTATGGCATGTACAGTACTCATTTAATGGTGCACAACAGTCCTACATGAATATACAAAACAAAGCTACTTTTGTGTGACCCTACAGTACGTAACTATATACAAAATATATTTTTGTAGGTTTGATTTTTCAGACTAATTACTAGATACTTTGTACTTTGAACATGATCTTGAATCGCAAGTTTACTTTAAATAAACTTGTAAAAATACGTAAAGTAGGAGTCAGAAGAAGTTGACAAAGAAGCGAAAAAAGTTAACATTATGACAGTGAGAAAAAAAAAAAAAAAATCTTAAAAAATGTAATGATGGTGGCGATTCATAAAAATTTGATATAATGAGATTTATGTTAGATCGAGGTTAATTATAGGGAAGTTTTATAATTCATTAATAAAAGAAGAAAACACTATCTCAAAAATATGACACACAAAAAAGGTCACATAATTTACTATTGTTTGTTTTATTTTCTGTTGGTGAATTATTTACAGAAGGACGAAACGAAAGAAATCCTTCCTCATCAATCGTAGATGGCTTAATGCCTGCGAGGGAAATCCTTCCTCGTAAAAAATTGATGATTTCATACTAGCAAGGTAAATCCTTCCTTGTCGAACATTGATGGAAATCGTTCCTCATCGAACTTTGATGGATTCACTATAATCGAGGGAAATCTTTCCTCAATGCTGTTTGATGGATTCAATAGCAGTGAGGGAAATCCTTCCTCGTGAAAAATTGATGGATTCATACTAGCAAGGGAAATCCTTCCTTGTCGAACATTGAGGGAAATCATCCTCATCGAACTTTGATGGATTCACTTTCATTCAAGGAAATCCTTCCTCGATGATGTTTGGTGGAATCAATATCTGTGAGGGAAATCCTTCCTCATTATATTTTAATAAATATTTTTTTAAACATCATTTTCTTCTTTCTTGGTATAACATCTGAAAGTGATAGCTTTGCCAAAGTACTGTGGATAATAATTGATTGCATAAGTATAAATTTTAAAGTTTTAATTTCTCGGTGGTTTACAAAATATATTTATTTCATTTTTTTCTTGGATTTTTTTCAATTTTTTAAATATTTGAAAGTTATAGAACGTCTATTGTGGATGAGGCATAAACTCCCTAAGAAGCTTTTCTGCAACAACAAAGAAGTCTGGTAAGGAATTTTTTAATAGCCCTAAATTTCTTGGGCTTTTTTTCAGGCAATATCAAAATGAATTCGTCATCGTCAATTATCAATATTTGTCTTTCTTCAGGCAGTAGCAAAATAAATTCGTCATCATTAATTATTAATACCCGCTTTTCTTCACCACCAATATCATATAACTCCAGGGAAGATTCTTCTTCCTTGATTCGTAAATTACTGTAAGATACAACAAACATATTATAAACAAAAGTATTTATTTTACATAAAAAAAACTATAATTATCTTTCAATTTTAGTCCCTCTTAATATATCATACAAAATGTTAAATAAAACTCGATCCAAAATTGAATTCCTTAGTAATGGAATTATATAAGAGTGTGACCAAGGAAGTGGTGGGCGCTAGGGGGCCGGAGTCTCTGTATATACTTTGAAATTAAATAAACTTTCCTTTTTGAAAATTAAAACAAACTAATAAGTTGGTCTTATTCCCCCACAAGTCATTTTATCCCCCTTCATGTAATGTCTCTGTTTTAGCCCCTGTGATTAGATATACGTAACTAATTATAACGATGCATAAATAAATATGTTGGGTTTTATAAAATCGATTAAAAATTTTGGGTGAGGAGTGGAGGGGGGGGGGGGGGAGGAGACGATTCACTTTTATGAATTACAAAATTCAGATTTTTATATACGAGAAAAATCTGATTACTAAATAAAATTAAATAAATTTTCCTTTTTGACCATTAAAACAAACTAATAAGTTGGTCTTATTCCCCCACAAGTCATCTTATCCCCCTTCAAGTAATGTCTCTGTTTTAGCCCCTGTGATTAGATATACGTAACTAATAAAAAAATTAAATAAAGTTTCCTTTTTGACCATTAAAACAAACTAATAAGTTGGTCTTATTCCCCCACAAGTCATCTTATCCCCCTTCAAGTAATGTCTCTGTTTTAGCCCCTGTGATTAGATATACGTAACTAATAAAAAAATTAAATAAAGTTTCCTTTTTGACCATTAAAACAAACTAATAAGTTGGTCTTATTCCCCCACAAGTCATCTTATCCCCCTTCAAGTAATGTCTCTGTTTTAGCCCCTGTGATTAGATATACATAACTAATTATAACGATGCATAAATAAATATGCTGGGTTTTATAAAATCGATTAAAAATTTTGGGTGGGGAGGGGGGGGAGGAGACGATTCACTTTTATGAATTACAAAATTCAGATTTTTATATACGAGAAAAATCACTTCTCCCTTTCATTCCATCAAGACAAAAGGCATTCTTTTCAAGGAAAAGATATATGTTATACACAGTTTTAATTTTAACAGCATTTTATCAGACAACTTGTGACAATTGTTGTAGCTTATATTAAAAACACTTTAAACACACGTAAAATTAAATTTTATTTAAAAGATGTTTAAAAAAAATATCCGAAGCTTTTCGCTTTAATAGTAAAGCATCATCAGGGATTTTTATTATTCGTTTCCAATGAGCAGTTTTTTAAATATTTTTTTTTTTCTTTTCACAGTCAACAGTTAAGTCTTTTAATAACGTACATATCAGCAAAGTCAATTTGAAGTCCGGTAAAGGTTGGATCAAGGAGGTAAGAAAAATAAGAGAAGCTGGAACTATTGAAATATCACATCTACTATCCAAAAACTTTACATTTCCGAAGTTATTAATATAATTAAATGCAAAAATACAATAAATTACAAAGATGCTGCAATTTTGCCAATAATTTGACACAATATTATGAAATAGATAATAGTTTATTTCTGCTAATTATTGATGGTTTTTCTCCTACAATAGCCTCGTGTGATATTTCAATAATTCCAGCTTCTCTTATTTTTCTTAGCTCCTTGATCCAACCTTTACTGGACTTCAAATTGACTTTGCTGATATGCACGCTATTAAAAGACTTAACTGTTGACTGTGAACAGAAAAAGTATTAAAAAACTGTCATTGGAAACGAATAATAAAAATCCCTGATGATGCTTTACTATTAAAGCGAAAAGCTTCGAATAATTTTTTTTTTAACATCTTTTAAATAAAATTTAATGTTATGTGTGTTTAAAGTGTTTTTAATATAATTAACAAATGACACGTCTACAATTTAACTCTTTTTTTAGAGATTATTTATAATTGTTGTAACGTCAACGAGTGTTCCCTTTTGTGATTTAATCCATATTTCACCATCGTCCTAAAAATAGGATACCATGCGTAAGTGGTATTTGCATAAATTATTTTTAATATTTTAATTCAGATTAAAGGAGATATCTTATTTAAAAGTCCAATAAATATATATGTGTCTTTATCATTAGTTTAAATTAACGTTTAACATATATATATATATATATATTTATGACGATTTTTGAAGATATATTCATTACATTTCAACACATTATTACTTAAAATGATTTTCGTTCAAGAATAACGAACACATAAATTTATTGAGGTAATATTCTATACTTTTGTACTGGTAAACGTTTATATAACAAAAATATATCTAAATGGTCTGTTTTCCTTATATTTCCGACTGTCCTAAGCCATTGTCCTATTTTTAGGACAGCCTGTGCCGATAAAGCTAATGAAAGTTTGGTAAGTTTTTTTGATTTTGTGTGTATACATAGGCTTGAAGAAACATATATTCAAGATTTTATAAAAATAAATATTTTTTCAGTGCTCGGTATGATATGGGTTAAAATGTTTTGCTGTCTGTGCCCTTACAGTACAGTGATATCTCTACGAAATGGAAAATAGAGTGGACACAAACATTGTCTGGAACCTTAGGGTTGTCATTACAATTTTTATCCTCAGTGGAGTGCATGACTTCTCCGGTTCCGGTTAGACCCCAGAAATATGAGCCACGTGGGATCAAAAAGTATACAATAAATGTTTAAAATAAAAAATGAACTCCGTAACGATTATTTATTTATTTATTTTTTTTATTTTTTTTTTTTTGTTATTCTCAGTAAAGTTTTTTTTTTTTTTTTTTCTAAGATTTATAATTTTATATTAAGTTCTTACAGTACTCAGTGCTTAAATATGAGTTAAAAAAAATAAATAAATAAAAATAAAATTTCTGACAATATCTGAGATATTTTACGATACAAGGAAAAAAATAATAATAATACGTCTCTATATTAATGCATTTCCCCCCCCCCTCAATGATTATATATATTTTTTTATTTCCACTATCCGACTACCGTTGGTAATAAAAATATTGTAGGCCTCCTAACTATGCTATGTTATCCGTAATGGTATTAAGTCCCGCCTTTTTTGTCACACGAGAATAGTTGTAGAGCAATAGTCTTTTTATTTAATCATGAGAACATATTGCTGAATATTACTCTACAACTATTCCTGGTGTGGAAAAAAGGCGGGGCCTAATATCTTTACGAATAAACTAGCATAGTTAGCAGGTCTAGTATTGCATTCGGTCAAAAATTTCGATAATGGGTTTGCAGCTGATTTAGAAGTTGTAAGGTCTCTTGAGTCCAAAAAAGTGACATTTCGCAGTTAGAGGGTATATTATATAAAATCACCTCAGAGCTGGAGTTTAGAAAAGTAATTGGTACAGATCTTTGAAAAAAAAACACCTTAAAATATAAGAACTCGCAACAACTGTTTCTAGTCGAAAGAAAACACGACTTTTCGGTAGACGAATAAAGTAGACACGAGTACTGAAAACAAAGCAGCGACGAATAAATCAGAGATTAATGAGCACCAAAAACAAAGAAAGTCGAATATAAATATAAATACTGGTGTGGTTAACATTATAAAATTAAAGAAGAAAAATAAAATGTAAATAAATAAAATTAAAAGATAAAAATAGATCTAAAAATAAAAATAAAAATAAAAAACTAAATGAAAACCGAAGTTATGTGAGCAATTTCGAAGCACCAGACAAGAACGGAGTTGAAGAAATATCATAAACAAGATTTTTTGAATTTTTAAGTAGAGTAGGTGCCCCAGTGATTGGCATGCTCCAGTAATTGGCATCTATCCCGAAATAATTAATAAATAAGAAAAATAATAAAATCATATATTTTAAATATAAGAATTTTAACATTTTATGTCAAACACTGGAGCATAGGGTGCTAATAACTGGTAAAATAAATAACTAGCAGTGTCAAACACTGAAACATAGGGTTCCAATTACTAATAAAAGGAAAAACTGGCAGTGTCAATTACTGGAACATTGAGTGGGTGTCAAGTAAAAATTCATAAAAATAAATCATTGTTATCAAATGTATATATTTTAACATATATGTAGTTCTGAATGTCTTTCATACCATATGTACTAACTTAATATTTTCAAAAATATTTTCTGATGACTAGAAAATTAAAAACATCAGAGATTGCTCTAAAAGTGTCAATCACTGGTGCACTTACCCTATGTAAAAAACCATCATGGATATACAAATAGGAAGAGGAGATAGGAGAGGAAATTATGCCAGTTTTAGAAAAATCTAAATAATGACTATGATCCAAGCAGTGGGAAACAATCGAAGATTTTGAAATCTATTTATACGGACATTCTGACGGTGCTCATTTATTCTATATTTCAAACGCTGCCTAGTTTGACTAATATAACCTAAGTTACATGATGAACAGTTATTAATTAAATGCCAGAATGGTTCTCAGTAGGAATGGGATCTTTAAGAGAAGATAATTTTTACTTTGAAAAAGGGTTTTTGAATGACTATAAAACAGAAGCGATGAAATAATTTTAGAAATTTTAAAAGAAACTAGTAAATTATAAGGTAAAACTGCTGAGATGAGTCCTTGATCGTTCAATTTGAAAACACAACGTTTCGAATTTTTGAATTTATATAGATCTTTATCGAATATAGAGGGGTAATAGCTTCGAAAAAGAGCAAGAGATTTTAAATAATTGATTTATTTTGAAAAACTAGATTGATCAGAACAAAGGTTTAGGGCCCTAAAAATATAAGAATGTAAAAAGCGGAAATGCTTTATTTAGAGAGCATACGGCGGAAGTGAAACACAGAAGAGTTTCAAAGACAGTTCTTGAGAACCGTTCCATGTCTTTAGACACAAAAACATCAATAATTGGCAAAGGGCAATCCTTTTCGATCTCGAAGGTGAATTGAATGCAGTGGTTAATCGAATTGACCATAGAAAATAAATTTGAAATATTGGCATCAGAAGGAACAAGAACGAAAGTGTGATCAACATACATACATATACCAGCGAAAATATTTATATACATCGAATAATTTTTCTTCAAAATAGTGCATATAAATATCACAAAGCAAAAGAAAGAGGGGACTATCCATTGCCATGCCTTCATTTTGGGAATAATGTGTACTATTAAAAATAAAGGCGGATTTCCTGATACACAAATGAGCTAAATTCACAAGCTTCTCAATTTCAATAGAAGAATAATGGAATTCTCGTAATTCCCTCTCTAAACAAACCAGAGTACCTTGAATAGGAACTTTAGTAAACAGAGATTTAACATCCAATGAAATCTTCGTATAGTTAGAGGGAGAAATGCATCTAAGTTTGCCCGCAAAATCACCGGAGATTTTTACTGTATAAAGAGGTTAGTACTAGTTAAATGAGGAAGAGATTTTAAAAGAATACGAGTAATATTCAATTAAGCCGTACCAATATTAGACACAATAGTACGGAAGAAGAGAGTGGACTTAGGAGTTTTTGGAAGGGCATAGAAATGAGCACAGTTAGCAATGGAGTATCTGTCACCAAGCGTTTAATATGATAACTGAATTTTTAACGACATATTTGATTTTATCAAGATAATTTGTTCAAATTTAGGTTAAAAATATATTTAAAAAAAAAAAGTTTAAAGATCATTTATTTTTTATAAAATATGAAGTATCACCTGTATGAAAAATAGAGGGGATACAAATTTAGGTTCAATTTGAAGGAACTGATATGTTACATAATCTGTGAAAATTTCAAGAAAAAAATATTAAATACTAGTTTCAGAGATATCCTGCGCGCAAGATGAAAAAAAAAAAAAAAAAACACATTTATTATTAACACATAATTTTTTAAATAATTCCACACAAAATTTAAATTATATTCCAAAATACATAATAAACATATAGGTAACAATTAGACATGCTCAATGAAACTTAGTTAACAATAATTTACTTAAAAAAAGACTATAATTAAATCGATGTTTTTTGAAGTTCTAAGGGTCGTATGTCCCCTTAAATCAGCGCTCTGAAATAAATAATTAATTAAATAATAAAAGTAAAATAAAATAAACCGAATTGAAATTGGACCATTCATTTACAAGTTACAGAATAAAGTAATGCTTACCTATTACAACTCTCGACGTGATGGTTTTCGTCGAAAACGTTTTCCTGAAAATAGATAACAAATAATTACAAGATAAAAGAACTTTTTATATACCATGTTTTTAAATTTCCTGTTTATTATATTTTCATCACTTTTTAGTCGTTTCCACTATCCACAGACTTTATAAACTTAAATTTTTATATTTTTTTTAATTTTTCGCACAATATTTTTTGTAAACGCAAACTACATTCACATGTATTCTGTTTTCAAAATCGCCAAACGTCGTTACGCAAAAGTGCAACCATTAAATTTGATCGAAGCGCCACCTTGCGGATTTTTCAAAATTTACTGAAAATTAATTCATATCTGCTTAAAGATGGCTAAAAGTATTAAAAGAATACATTATATCATCGTGTTCTGAGCTATTCTAAAAGTTTCAAATGTCTAGATAGTCAGGAAGTTAGTTAAAAATCTATTGAAAGATTTGTACTGGGCAAACAAACAAACAAGAAAGCAAGTTGATAAAAACATGGTAATAATAATAAACTTTTTTTCAGTTCAGTAATTTTTATTTTCGTATGTTATAAGTAATAAGGTTAAAGGCATTTGTTTCAAATAAATTGTTGTACATTTAAAATAGCATTGATTATACGTGCATTTTTTACCAAACAAATAAAGAAAAAAAAATTGCTATGATTATTCCTGATCAATATTAGAAACTTCTATATGCAATATCTAATTTATAAAACGAATACAAAATAGAAGCATATTTAATCTAAGATGAACACTTAACCATATCTTAACTACGCCCACTGAATAAACACTGAGGCAAAACAGCTCAACTCTAAATTATGCTGTTTTCCAAAAGTTTAATAAAAGGTTATTTTTTCGTTTTCTTCTTTTGCGCATAACTCTTAAATAAATGAGTATATGAGCATAAAATTTGGATGTAACGTTTGTTATCAAATTATTAATCGAGTATTCGACCTGAATATCTTGTAATTTGAAATTAACTTTTTATCTTTATCTTTCTTTCTCCATCATACTATAGGTATAAAAAACTTAGGCATACGTGAAAATTTTCGACCTCGGATATTTTATTTTTTTACACGTTTTGAGGTTTAAAGTATCTGAAAAATCACAAAGTTGATGTGGTGTCAGATTAGTCAGTTTTCAAGATTCCAATTTGAAAACTTCATAAGTTATTAGAAATTGACAATTTTCTTAACATGAGAGAATAGGGCAAAATTTTGCATAAGCGTACTTAATGAGGATTATTTTCCCAGTAAAGATATTGGACAAGTTTTCGTTTAGGATATCGGCATGAATAACAACGACTGTGAATGATCTAGTTTGAAAATTTCGTATATTATTAGAAATTTACGATTTCCTTAACATGAGAGAATAGGGCAAATTTTTGCATAAATGTGGATATTACGAAGATTATTTTCCTCCTTAAGATAATCGAGCAGTTTTAAAATATCGTTCATGATACTGGAAGGAATATCACTGACTGGGAGCATTATACTTTAAAGCCTTCGCATGTTATTCGAAATTTACTCTTCTGTGAATGTGGGAGAATAGGGCAGTATTTCGCATAAGCTTGCATTGTGTGTGCATTGAAAATACGGTGAATTTGCATAGAAATTGAAATATGAAGCTTGACCTTAATAAAAATTAAACAACAATTTAGGATTAGGTAAATGTATCGAAGGAAATGTTGGGTAGCCTAATGGATGGGACTTTTCATACTGCGAAAAGGTTGAGTGATCGGTAAACTTTCTTTATTTGAATATGAGTATAGCACGATCTATAATAGAAATGGATGAGAACAAATGTATGATGGGGAACTGAGCAGAGTCCAACTATGCCGACTATTCTTTTCGTGTAATCAATATACTGGATATTAATTTCATTTTTGTGTTCCTAAAACGTATACGGAGAATACGTCTTCGATATGCTGTTGCGAATCCGCAAATGATGATTCGATTCTAATCAACTTCACAGTTTTTATAAAATTTACAGCTGAAAGTCAGTGAGAAATTTATCTATGACTCCAAAAGTTTTTTTTTTTTTTTTTTTTAATTACATGTGTGTGCATACTTGTACTGTTTGTATATCTATTTATATGCACTGCAATGTCGTTCACAAAACATCAACTGAAACTTTGTTACAAACATTTATGTATTACAAGGAATTAGTTGCATAGATTTTAATGTCCATAGTGTTCGTAACTAATGTACAGAGATACACAAAATAAATTCTGTATATTATGTTCTATTGATGGTATATTTTTAACCGCTTTTTAGTTTTGTTACATTATATTCAACATAAGGAAAATTAAACTTATATTATTAAGACAATTATAAGTACGATTTCTGTCGAAAATGTTCTGTCTAGAACTTACAATTAGCTTAGAGAGTTACGCCAAAGAATTCATACACGTTATGCATTATGGGTGAAAAATGCACAGTATAATATTTTCAGTAATGTTTTATTGAAAATATTCAAAGCGAGGTTAAGGGATCTATATAACCCCTCTAATATACATAAATATGTACAGTTTTTTATATTCTGCATAGATATTCAAATTCAAGATGCTGCCCCTATGCATTAATTTTTTATGTTTTATTAACCGTTTTTTTTAATTGTTATTCACAATTACATCCTATATGTACTGGTATCATATATATTTGATCGTTCATATATACAATCATTGAATTAGCTAATAATAGCTCTTAAACCTTTTAATGTATATTGTACGCTATACGTTCAGCAGCAGTTGCGCTTCCTTATAGTGTATTATTTTTTAAAAATCTATCTTTTTAAACGGTCCTTTAGTATTACAAATATTTATACTGCCGCAACAGTGAAGTGAATGAGTATAGTTATTATAATTATTATTTTATATATTTATCACACAATATTGCTTATAGATTTACATTTGATTAATTTTCATTCTATATGCTATTTCTGATTTTTATGTTTGATTTTTTGACCTTGTCATGCATAGATTTCAGTTGTATGTTCAATATATACCTATATATCTTTCTATCGGCCCATTGCGAAGAAACTATGAAACAGACCAGGATAAAAAATTTTAAAAATTCAAAAGATAACCAATGTATATATATATATATAATGTATATGCAACGGCTTTAGTACAGAATCCCTTCGCGAAATTTGAAATTTGGCTCTGAAGTAGCTTGAACGTTTCTAGTCAAGTTCTTTACTTATGCATTTCTGACAGCCGTTTGAATTCATCTCTAAAATAGCAACAAAAGTTTAATAGTTTTCAAGGGGATCTTATATTATCTCTGTAACCCTCTAGTTTAACGGTTATATTAATTAATCGAGAATATACTAAATAATCTATGAAAATGAGTATGACAATATCAAACTGAAATTAATCTCTAGACATCAAAAATATGAACCGATGGAAATATTTGCTTAAAATTTATATTATTAAACTGTATTTCAATTACCTCGTTAGGAAACATTTCAGAGGCAACAAAAAGTTTGCTTGGATACTTTTTAGCAAGAAATAGATAATCAAATCTTTGTAGCAGAAAATATTTCACGTACAAAGTCTGAAATCGATGAAAGATTCAAAGAACTTTTTCAAGTAACAATAAATTTAATTTCATAGACCATTGTTGGAAACAACAATTAAATCATTGTAAGAGAAAAACTAGAAATATTAGTTGTAACACACAACAATGAAATTAGCCATCGCTCATTTTTGTCATTGTGGTCTGCAATTTATTCATTATTTAAAACATGCAATTGTCCAATATGGAGCAACTTTAGTATAAGACACCTTTGGCAACTTTTGGAAACTGGCGCCGAAGTAGTTAGGTCATTTTTCGCCTATGACTTTACTTTTGTGATTGCGATAACCAGCTTAACTTAGCAGAATGTTAAAAACATGAACATTTATAAAGTATTACAAAAAATAAAATAAAATGAATAAATAAATAATAATGATGACGTAATATTAACAATTATCAGGTACATTATTCATGACATAGCCAGTGAAACATCTTAAGCTTCAATATGCAAAAATATGTACACGCAATATTAGGGAAGGATTTCATACATACTAATAGCCACTGCAGCAAACAGGCAAAATTATTTTTTCTAAAAATTAATTGAATGCAAAAACAAATCTATAATGTACACACACACACATAAAAAGAAACTCTAGTTTTAATTCTTTAACTATCAATCTTGGACAAAGATTGTAAATTACAAAGATATCCCAGAGTTTTTTTTATTAATTTTAATTTTAATTTTAACTTTTTTTATTGAACCAATTCATAATTTTAAAGAATTTAGTTCTTAGAAATACAGAAATTAAACTTATATAATATTCTGAATAAATAAATAAATACAAAAAAAACAATGAATGACACATATACTTACAAATTGACATTAAAAATCTCCGCAGTGTATTGAAAAAAATTTAGGGGAAGGTGGATGTTAAAAATCATTGAAATTCAGTCTTTGAATTTATTGTCTTAGAGTTATGAAAATTTGCATACAAGTGCATTGAAATGTATCAATACTTTTTTTTTTTTTTGAAATTTATTAAAATTAAAATTCGAAATTTTAATTTTGTTATTTATATATTTATTTATTTTTTAATACTGAATGCTACTCAATTTTTAAATTTTTCTCTCGATTTTACATTATTATAGTTTATCAATATAATATAAACAGTTTTGTACATTAATTATTTGATTGATTGATAAGATAATTTTTTAAAAACAATTTTACGTTTGAATCTCAAAAATTTGCAAATATAAAATTATTTCAAATAATCTGGTGTCTCACTCACACGACTTTCGCTTACCCTGAAATTTAATACTATAAATACATGTTGGAGATTAAGAGGTAAGATATCGATGTTATGTAAACCTATGTTAAACAATTCATTTAGGCTTCGGAAGAGTTTTATATGATAAAATATTCTGTGTGAGGGGGACTACCGACCCCCACCCCAAGCTCCAGTTTCATAAATGCACCTACATTTATATAAAAATTTAATTCGGTTATTAAAAAATAATTTATTAAAATTATTATTTAAAAAAATTATCTTTTATGATAATGCAGACGATTTCCAGACTAGAGAAGTAGTATAACACTAAGTATCCAAAAAAAAACTCATTTTATTCTCAATATTTAAAAAAAAAAAAAAAAAAA
This sequence comes from Salticus scenicus, assembly GCA_963930645.1. Lineage (NCBI taxonomy): Eukaryota > Metazoa > Arthropoda > Arachnida > Araneae > Salticidae > Salticus > Salticus scenicus. Next base: position 240,700,887 of record OZ005656.1, read on the forward strand.
TCTAAGGTTTTTTTCGTTAAAAGGAAAAAAAAAATCGATAAGTTTGTTTTAGATTATCGCAGATCGATGGTTCAACCATTCGTTTTAAAGGTATTGGCGAGCTCTCATGAAAATTTACCCATCATGAAGATTTACTTTCCTCGAGGGGGGACTTCCTCCCCAGGGGGCGAGGCTCCTACATACACAAAAAAAAAATTGCCCAGTTGACTATCTCTATTACAAAAAATGTATATTCGTTTCATTTAGTTTCGTGCAGTCGATAGACGTTAATCTCTACTTACCTGCAATTTCCCCCCCCTAGACGTAATGTATTAGAATTCTCTTGATTGTCACTGTACACGAACCATTTGCTTGATCTTAACGAAAAGCTTCCTGTAGCGTCTATACATGATACACATTTAGAATACCAAATTTAGAATATCTGATACAATTTGTTCTTGAGATATGCTGATAACAGACAGACACACACACAGACACACAGACATACACACAGACCAACCGCTAAAAACATGATTTTCGTATTCAGGAGACCTCAAAACGTGTAAATATAACAAAATCTCGCGTTCGAAAATTTGACCCAAAAACAATACTTTCTCTACCTTATGGGTAAGAGAAAGTAAAAAGTCGCACAGTTTCCATTACCCACTTCTTCATAAATAATAAACTCTTTGTAAATAAAATGATCAAAGAAGTAAAATTTATTTAAACTATTCAAAAGCCTTCAAATTTTCATGTAAGTTCCAAATTTCAGAAAGATTTGAGAACATATCTTAAAAGAAGTTTACGTAGACAGTGTTAAGAAGATCGATAGATCCATTTTAGAGCCATCTATTTCAGAATTCTAAAGTTCACTTACCTAATTTACCTAACTACTTATTAGTTTTTCTGCAGTAACCAACAAGTACATACGAAATAACATATGTTAGCGCTGTTTTTTGAGATACCGAATTTGGGTATAACTTCTAAATTTTTGCCGAAATCTGGAAACATCTTTACACCGGAAAACATCAAACGCACATAAAAGGATATCTAAAGCAAAAAGTTAAATGAAAATCAATTTAATTTATTTTTGGGGTTTCCTGAGCTCTAAAATTGACCTAAAAATCTTTATGATTTTTCCTGCAACAATCTTTTTTATATCTAAAAGGAAATGTAAAAGGTACTTTATATACGAAATTTGAAGAAAATCATATGAACAGTTTTTGAGATAAGACTTCCAGCTCCTCTTCCAGTTTTAAATGTTTGGCTTCACTTTTTCTGCTTTTTTCAAAAATCATGGCAAACTCATTTGTACACGAGACCTGCTTTAACAATAGTTTTTTACTTTAGTACTTTTCTTCCATTTTTTAGATAAAATCTTCAGAAGATCCCCTCCCCACCTTCACCCATACAAACATGCATATGCTCTAACTAATATCCACAACACATTTCTTAACTCAAGGGACATTAAAAGATGTAAAAGAGGTGAAAACAAGATATCGAACATTTTAATAGAATACAAAAAAAAAAAAAAACTTTTATTTTTTAAATTAGTCGAATTATGGAAACAAACTAGATCATAGATAGATTTAACTCAGTAGATATTTCAATATATAGAGAGAGAGTGGTGTAATTTAGAAACCCAATTGTTACAAATATTTTCTTGATGAGATTTGATGATCAAGATAAAAAGCTTTGAATGTATTTTAACTATAAATAAGTTTTTTTAATTAAATATGTTTTTAAATATACGTGTTTTGAAGTGCCTCCTTTACAAATTTTATATTTTAACTATGAATAAGTATTTAATTAAATGCTTTTTTAAATATACGTGTTTTAAAGTGTCTTCTTTACAAATTTTATATTTAACCCATTTCTCCATCAAATATTTACTCTCAGAAATTTTTTACTTGCGCTTATAACATATTCTTTTTTAAAAAAGGAGTCTTTAGTTCCCTTTATAGGGTCCCACTAATTAAATCCTTTATCTATTAGGCTACCCATGATCTAATTCGAAAGATTCACCTTATTCTTATTTGTTAATTTATTTTAAATGATTCAGTTCGTATGTCAGTTTTCAAACAACTCTATAGTATTCCCAATACTATGATTCTTATAATGCAAGTTTATGTAAAATATCACCCTAATTATAAATATTAAGAATATCTCAAATTATTGAAATTTAAATTATTATAATTTAAAATAATTTTGAAAAAATCACAGAGTTTTTAAAGTAGAATTTTCATAGTCGATGAAGAACTTGCCAGTATCTTAAGTTAAATTTTAAAGTTCTTTCAGTATCTTTAAGACGAAAATAATCCTCATTATACCCGCTTACGAGAAACTTTTTTCTAATTTCCTGTGTTTAAAAAATCGTAAATTTCTATTCACTTACATCAAATTACAATTTTGGATACAAATGGGAGTCTTTCCAATATCATAATCAATATTTAATAATTGTTTCCACCTCTTTACCACCATTTTTTCTTGACATGCCGTGTACATGCATGAACTAACAAACTAACATCCATACAAACTCATAAACCAACAGACCGATCCCAACCTATTGCGTCGATTTTATGATTTTCAGATTCTTTTCCCACCTCAAAACGCAATAAAACACCATTTACCGAAGTTGATTTTTTTTTTTTTTTTTTACGAATACCTAAGTTTCCCATACCTATATTATTATAAAGAAATAAAATTACACAACATAAAACATAACCAAAAATACATTACTATATGAAATATTTGGTTAAAGGATGAATAATAATTTAGCAGTGTAATAAGAAAAAGTAAATTTCATATTTTATAAAGCATGTGTTTTGTCTCATATAGAAAATGAAACATTTACATTTTTCCACGACTAGCCTCAGTAACAAGCGTGTAACGTAACCTTACATAATAACTATTAAAACACACTGTTCTGCATGAAAATCGTCCCCGACTTCATTCCTGTAAATTCTTATGTAAAATGACCTCTTGTATGACGCCCAATTTGGCCAAACATTCACAGTTTTTTGGAGACGACCCCCTATTTTTATCACTGTTCGGGACTTTTATGGCTATAGATTTAATGTGGAGGGTGGAAAATGATTCTTTTAACTGTTAAATATCTTTGAGGAGCTACAGAGGTGAAAAATTCGAAAATATGAACAATTTTAGTAATTGGGAAATTTAGGGGAGGGGGGGGGATTTGCCACAAAAATTATAAATAAAATTTATTATATTTCATGAATTTATTATTGTTATTATGTATTACATAATATATATATTTTATTTTCAAGTGTAATAATAACCCTTTCCCTGCCTCTAAATCAAATTAATGACCATAAATATACCGAACAGTGATAAAAATGTGGTTGGCGTCCCGAGAAAGCGGTGGGTGATTGGGCAAAATTGAGGTCATATTCAGATCAAGGAGTTCCTTTTACACAGGAATCAGCAAAAATGGTATCAGGGCTCGAATTTCTTTCTTTCTTTCTTTTCCTTTTCTTTTTGCAGCGCAGTGATATTGCTGTTTGTTGTTTATAAATAGTTTTTGCTCTACTATCCCAAACATGAGCCTGTTTATAAAATTTCAATTATTTATTAAACATTTTGTATTTTGAACCTTCCTCAAATATCTCATGTATCTTGCAAATCAGTTGTGGGATAAAAAATTAAATGCTTAATTCAAAGCTACATAATGTTTAACAATGAAGAAATTTTGATACTTTCGTACTATCACTACCATGCCAACCTTTGGAATAACACACCAAATTGGCAATCTAGATTTTGCAAGTGTCTAAGGTGCTGAACTGGCAACCATATTTTAATATTTACAAGTCTGAATACATTATTTTCAAATTTACGCTACTTTTAGAAGCATGTAAAAAATGTAGGAATCTATCAAAACTGATTATTCAATTATCTTATATAATTTATCCTTGAAAGATTATTGTTGCTTAAAATTATTTTGATAATGCCAAACACATCATTAACAATTTTAAAAGCATCATTGTCGTCATTTGAACATTAATTTAATCGCATATTAATGATTAATCACCTTCACGAACTGTATACTGTAAAAGAATGCCGCTAATACGGACGCAATAGTACATAAGTACTAAAATTTTAATAAGATTAAATCAGCGCTAAATCTCTATAATATCAAAAAGGGTTAGTCTAACTAAAGAGTAAGTGCATCCTCGGCTTATAATTCAACTGATAATCTTAATTTGGACCTAATAGTCATCATATATATTCGTATGGACATTTCATTGTTAAACAAATTGCCTAAGGAACACTAAATACAATATGAAACAATGTCAATTTAAAAATTTGCTTACATTTCCACTCTTCGATAGATTAACAATGCCAAAATTTGAAATTTTCCCATTGCACTAATTATGAAGAAAACTCTACAGCTTTTGGTACATAAACTAAATTTTCTATGTAGTTTTTTAATATAACTTCTTATTTGTTCTATTTTTAAGCATTCGATTTGCCCCCTAATTGTTATACATACCCCAAACACTTTACCCGAGGAGCATGTTTAACTACCTGGGTTGTACATGCTCCAGCACCTTGTAAAAAATTTGAGCTTTATTTACAATATTTTAGCCTTATTTACTTTGTAGCTCAAATCGAGAGATGAAACAGAAGTATTGTAAAATGACAATGTCAATAATTGCCAGTGAATAAATATTGTCAATAAATTGACAACTTCTTCCCGAACCAAAATTAAGACATAGATGGAAACTGAACTTTAGGTTTTTGACTGCTACAGTAACCATTGGAGCCAAAGTAATGTTGACTATTTTTGATTTGTTTTATGCCAAAGTAATTTTGTCCATTTCTTTATTCCTTTATATTTACCCAATTTAATATTTTATAGTCAAATATCAGTAAAATCCTTGAACTTAATGCATTTAATTCACACTCTGTTTGCCAAAAAAAATTTTCAAACTTTTAGTTCTCTTATATTTACCTCAAATTTATGTTTTACATTTTAAATCCTACCGTATACAAAATAAACCACTTTTGATTTAGTATAAGAATCCAGAAAATTCCACATTACAAAAGCGCAATATCGCTATAGAATTCTGCTACAATTTTAGTTTTTAGCTACATATTGCTGTTATACATTTTTTTAAAAAAATTTGTAAAGTGCTCGGAGAGCTGTACGGAAAAATTCACAACTCTGTAGTGAGTTGAGATGTTAAAAAAAAATTCCAAGTTCAGGAAGGTTTTCACTAGCTGCCAACTCTATTTACATATATCTTAATTCACTCTCATAGTTGCGAACTTTAGAATTTTTTGCTATCGAAAAATCTTAATGGATTTTTTCTTTCATATTTCTCTAATAGGTTAAGTAAAATAAAAATCTCTATTCAAATTTTCCGAAATCCAAAAAGTTGACAAATTTGTTTAAAGTGTGAATGAAGTAAGTCGACGTTAAAACTTTTCTAAACCATGGGGAAAGTATAACCGTGAAACCACAATTTAAATTAATTTTTTCTCATAGTAGCACATTGTTAAATTATAATATCTCATATTTTTCAGGAGACAATTAGTTGTAGTTTATGCCTGAAAAATTTTAGAAATATCAGTATAGTATCATCTCAGCATACACTTATCACATATCCTTATCACTTATCACACACATTTATACACACTTATCACACAGTTACTATACACTTATCACTTATCACGCACACTTATTAATTTTTTCTTATAGTAGCACATTGTTAAATTATAAAAAATCATATTTTTCAGAAGATAATGAGTTGTAGTTTATGCCTGAATTTTTTTTAGAAATATCAGTATAGTCTCACTCACCATACATTTATCACACTTCGCCCCGTATGAGTTGTTCACAATTATCTAAAATATTTACCTATTATGTGCATACATATAAGAACTATTTAGCATTTGATTATCATCAATTATCTCATTACCAAATCAATATAGAATTTATCACTAATTTTGTGTGTTCAATTAATATTTAATATAATAATTTTTATATTTTATCACAGATATGTAATTATTCTTCATTATGATAGAACACACATGTAAAATTTCATGATTATACTTCTTTATTTATTACTGACCATCAACCAGTAGCCTTTTATGGACGTACCAGTGTAAGATTCAAATTAAATAAAATTTATGTTCTTTCAGAAAATACATTAAGCCATACCTTATATCATGTCACAACGTAGAGATATCCTCACCTTCTGGAACTAAAAGAAAATTAATTTATTTTTATTTTTATATTTAAAAGTGTAAGATGACCTTTATGTTAAAGTGTTTTATATTAAAGTGTAAGATGACCTTTTAAATGTGCTGCTCATCCATTAAAATATATGCAAAATTACAGATTATAAACCTGAAGTCACAGAACATTTACAAACTTTTATATACTTTTATTTTCGAATACAAGAATAATATTCCAAAACAAGTTATATTTCTAAATTTAACTCAAAAAAAAAAAAAAATCGATCAAAAAAACTTATAATAATTTCTCCTTCAATCGTATTTTTTAAGCTTCTATACCCTTACTTAAATTACCTTTCTTGTTCAAATTTAAACAACGATAAAAAGAATTTTCTGCATCATAAGATAAATATTAAAAGAATATTTTCAACGAAAGTACTTCAGTATTTTCAAGACACTGAATTACGGAATCATAAGATTAAGCTTTTTTTTTTAATATACATCGTTAAAAAAAGATCCTAAATAGTGTATGCTTTTGTATCTAAGTTTAAAGATCTTTCGCTCTAGGATGTACTTTTCTTTTTTTTTTCTCTCCGGGATAGTTTGGAAACTATTTGTAAAAGAGTTTTAAATTTAAAGTTATATAAGATTTTTTTTAATGCTGCTATTAGTGAAAAATCGCATTATGAAAAATTTAATATTTCAAAAAAGAAATAATAATAACATCAGTAATGTAAAAAAGAAAAAAGAAAAAAAAACCTTTTTTTTTTTTTTTTTTTTTTTTTTTTTTTATAATAGATTATATGGGGTGTGGTTGGAACTTAAGGCTAATTGATTGCAATAGTATTTAAGGCTCTTCAGTGTCCGCTTCACTCACCGCCGCCGGAAGCCGAAGCTAATGATATTCTATGGAAAATTTTTCTTTACAAATAACTTATTAACTAATCTCCTATATTATTAAAATCTGTACGCGTGTGTCTGTGTGTGTTTCTGTGTGTCTGTCTGTGAGAAACGGCTTGAAATAGCAAAGGCTCCGCCGCTAATGGTCGCACGGACTTCGGACAGTACCGTCGGACAGAGACTTTATCGCAGATGTACGTTATCTAATTTGTTACACGATGCGACCCTAATTAGCGGAGATATTAATTAAAATGTTGATCCATGTCAAACGAAAAAACGATTCAAATAGGCACGTGATCATCATTTTCGACCGGGACCGCTTACCTCAAAAGAAGAAAGAGAAAGAGGAAATTTCGTGGGTTTTTGTAAAGCGATCGCTGCCGATCTGTTGGAAATATCGAAAATACACCTTTACCACGAAAAAGAGCATTTATTACCGATTCTTAAGGTACAATTTTTTTTTTAAATACAGATTTTTTATATTTAAAAAAAAAAGTTTTAAAAAGGGTCGAAATTTTCTCTTTTTCGCGATCGTCTTTTTTGAAACGCCCTGTACGACCGCGTAGTTGTTCCATTTCTTAACAACTGGTATATAAGGAAAGGTCATTTAATCTTCTTTCGAAACATGTAAACATTTTTACAAAATACGGATTAGCGATCTTTTTTTTAGATTTTACGAAACATCGATTTTTTCACAAAACATTTTATAACTCAAATGCGTTTAGAGATAAATCATTCCTTTTTTTTTTTTTTTTTTTTTTTTTTTTTTTGTATATAGATCTCACTTCCATAATTCAACTTCCAAAAGATTGAGAGAAAATTTCAAAAACTGAATGTGTTATAATTTTTTTTAATTTTACGCTTTAAAGCATTGAATTGAAAACTGCGCCTTTCCTCCCGTACTGATTTTCAGAATTCCATTGCCGTTTGTCGTTACCATGGGAACCCCTTCAAGGAAGAGATTTCTGCTCGGAAGCGAAAAAATAAAAATAAAAAACACCTGCCGTTGATAATCGGATGTATTTTAAGTGGGACAAAAAATTGCAAATTTCTATTTTCTTCAATTTTTCGAATTCGGACACGACACTTGTTATAAAATTTTAACACCACAAAATAAACTTGCAGTTCAAATTTCATCGATTTTCGTCAATAAACAAAAGGTTTACATTTTAATTGCAAATTAAATTTTATTCTAATACGTGTATTTCAATTTCTAATTATGATTAAATTATTTTTAATACATCATTCGAAAGATATTTTAAAGTTCTTTTATATTATCGAAAGTTTTCACCAGATTTACACGTTTTGAGGAGTCCCGGATAAGTTTTCTTTTGTATCTCAGCTACAAATTAAAATAATTTCATAAGTAATACACCATTAGAAAGCATTGTTGATTTGGAATCGAACTGTACATTACAGAAATTTCTACCTCAAGATGGCGCTTTAATATTTTAAAATTTCAATTTTGAATTATGATTAAATTATTTTTAATACATCATTCGAAAGATATTTTAAAGTTCTTTTATATTATCGAAAGTTTTCACCTGATTTACACGTTTTGAGGTCTCCTGATTAGGTTTTCTTTGCATCTCAGCTAATTGAGTTAGACCGTTCAAAATTGGTATACGTAATCTAATTAGGAGGGGCTGAAAGGGTGGGGAAGAAATAGGTGTGCACCGCGTGCGATATTTTACCCGATTTACACGTTTTGAGGTTTCCTGATTAGGTTTTCTTTTGTATCTCAGCTACTAATTAAAATAATTTCATAAGTAATACATCATTAGAACGCTTTTTTGATTTGGAATCGAACAGTGGAATACAGAAATTTGTACTGCCAGATGGCGCTGTAATAGTTTCAAATTTCAATATTACAATTTCTAATTATGATTAAATTATTTTTAATACATCATTCGTAAGATATTTTAAAGTTCTTTTAAATTATCGAAAGTTTTCACCAGATTTACACGTTTTGAGGTGTCCTGAATCAGTTTTCTTTTAAGGCGCTGTAATATTTTCAAATTTCAATATTTCAATTTCTAATTATGATTAAATTATTTTTAATACATCATTCGAAAGATATTTTAAAGTTCTTTTATATTATCGAAAGTTTTCACCGGATTTAAACGTTTTGAGGTGTCCTGAATGAGTTTTCTTTTGTATCTCAGCTACTAATTAAAATAATTTCATAAGTAATACATCATTGGAAAGGTTTTTTGAATTGGAATCGAACAGTGGAATGCAAAAATTTATACCGCCAGATTGCGCTGTAATATTTTCAAATTTCAATATTTCAATTTCTAATTATGATTAAATTATTTTTAATACATCAATCGAAAGATATTTAAAAGTTCTTTTAAATTATCTAAATTTTTTACCATATTAACACGTTTTGAGGTGTCCTGATTACGTTTTCTTTTGCATCTCAGCCAAATGAGTTAGATCGTTCAAAATTGGTATACGTAGGGAAATTAAGAGGGCCTGAAAGGGTGGAGAGAAGAAATAGGCGTGCACCGCGCGCGTATCCCTTAACTAGTGCGCGCGCAGAGCGCACGGGACTAAGCTGCCGAAGGCAGTGGGGACCCGTCCCGACTTTTTAACCAATGAGAATTGATTTTTTTTATTTTCTTCTCTTAAGAATAAATATTTGATTTGAGGAGGAATATGTGCGCGAATACCTTCACACGTGCGCGCGCATGGGACTGCCCTTCCGAAGGAAGTGGGGAGCCGGTATGAGTTTTTACCGATCAGAAATGATTTTTTTTTTAGGGGGCACGAAAGGTCAGGGAAGGAATAGGAGCGCAGCGCGCACGGGACTGCGCTGCCGAAGGCAGTGAGAACCGGTCCGACTTCGTACCCGATGAGAAATGTTTATTTTTATTTTTATTTTGTTTTCTTAAGAATAAAAATTTGACTTGAGAAGGAATATGTGCGCGCAGCGCACGTATTCCTTCTTACGTGTTGCGCAGCGCGCATGGTTCTGCACTGCCGAAGGCAGTGGGGACACGGTGTGAGTTTTTACCCGATCAGAAATGTTCTTTAGGGGGCACAAAGGGTCAGGAAAGGAATACGCTCGCGCAGCGCGTGTATCCCGTAAGTTGTGCGCGCGCAGCGCGCGTGGGACTGCGCTGCTGAAGGCAGTGGGGACCCCGGCCGACTTTTTACCCAATCAGAAATGATTTTTTTAAAACTTTCTTTTCTTAACACTAAAAGTTACTGTTAGTGATTCGTTAATTATAGTGATTGAGAGATTTTGAGAATTCAGTCATTATAGTGACTCATTTAAAAATACTGACCCGCTAGCGGGCGAAGCTCGCTAGTACATATTTTAAAATTCTGTTTCCACATTTTGAAATTCCCAGCTGTTAAATTGACGAAACATTTATTTAAAAAATTAATTTTTAATTTTTTATATTTTATTTTGAAGCTGCAAAACACGAATTTTTAACATGTAATTTTTTTTTCATTTTGCAATTTCAAAATAAACTATTAAAAATTAAAAAAATACATTTTTAAAAAAGGTCCGTCAATTTAACAGTTGGGAATTTTCTGAATGTGAAAACAGAATTTAAATGTATGTATTAGTTAATAAGTTATCTGTAAAGCAAATTTCGCCATAGAGTAACATTGGCTCGGGTTTCCGGTGACGGTAAGTGAAGAGGGCAGTTAAGGAATGTTCTTCGTGGAGATCGTTGTAAGCGGGTTTAATTTCGTAACCACATAAGTTTTAGAGAAATTCATTAAACTTTTCGAAGACTTAGACCAGCAAGTTCAGAATTGATTAATCTCCCATCCATAGTTACCAACTTTTGACTACCGGGACAATTTAACAGAAATAATTATTTTATTTGATCAGTGAACTGTAACAGTTTTCAGAAATTAAACTATATATATATATATATATATATATATATATTTAATGTTTTTGTAGCCAAAAGATTCAAAGGGGACAACTATGCTCCCATCTACCATCTTTAAACGGACTCTCTAGTTATCGGCACCGAAAGCCGAAGCCAATATTATTCTATGGAGAGTTTTGCCCCGTTATAACTCATTAACTAATATATCCTTTTAAATTTCATTTTCACATTCAGAAAATTCTCAACTGCTAAACAGTTTATCGCTTTCTAAAACTTGATGTTTTTAATTGTGGTCCTGTAATTAGGATTATTTTCTGCAGAAAACGTAAGTTTAAACATCTCAGTAATGTACGCTATTTTCATTTTGTTGATAGCAAATTAATGGTGTCAAAATGCGTTTAAACGAAATTCACCCTATATACTGTAATGATAAGATTTTTGACGTGTCCCTGTACGCAATCCATAAACAATATAGACATAAAAAAAAACATATAGTTATTTCTATAGAGAGCCTGAATGTGTGTGCTAATTTGCAAGTCAATCGGAGGAATTTGCGGTTGGTATTGCAGTACATACAAATTTTGCCCACACTGAGAAAAAATTCTGTAACTACATCTAGAATCTAAATTGTGGCTCTAGAAAAAACAGTTCCATGTCATTCTAGTCACCTTGGAAAGCGAGTTCTAGAAGCCCCTATTAGAATTCTAAAGAGTTTGCCTATATTCTCGAGGGCAAAGTTATTTAAAAATCTCTGCAAATAAATGAGACTACAAGAAGCGGGTTTCAGGAACTATAATCTTGGTCTGTTACAAAATTCTAGAAAATCAAGCGAGAATTTCTCGCAATGCAAATTATTCAGAATATTGTTTCACCATCTAGAAATGTGTACACTATAAATTATCGATCATTTCGTCTATTCAGTTTATTGGCGTGCCCTATGCTCATAGCTCTGAAATCTATATTTCTAGTTAAGGTATTTAGAAAATGACCAATTATCCATTCTTGTGGAAGGTGGTATATTTTTTCCCTCAGTACATAAGCCGTAATAATAAGAAAACAATAGTATTTTTGCGGTTGCTATCGCAGTACATAAAATTCTTCCCGTACGCCGTAATGATAAGAAAAACTTGGGCGTGTCCCTGTACACGAACTACAAATTGATTATACACCTAAAACTATACATATGATTTCGAGAAGCTCATGAACTTGTGTACCAAATTTCAAGTCAAAAACGTGATTTTTGCTGCCGATATCGCGCGGCGGACAGACAAACAAACGAACACACAGACAGAACCCAGAACCGTTTTGAGACTGAACAGAGAGCCTCCACTGACGTTTCGGCAATTAAACATTTATATAATTATTTTAATGTAAACGCTAAAAAATACCATGAAAATTAGTGTGTGTGGCCATTAAAATTTTCTTTTGTATTTTAATTCTCTCAATACAGATGATTCATTAAAATTAATTGTAATAAAATTTGTTTTTCGTGCTAAATTCTGATGATTTTCATCCCATAGGGGTGATAGAGTAATACTAAATGTCCAAAGTATAATGCTGAAGCAATACAATGTCCAAAGCATAATACTAACTGTCCAAAGAAAGTGAAGTTTGTTCTGCACGGCCAAGAACTGAAGAAATACTGTTATTTTAAAAATTTTAATGAAATAATCGATAACTTTCTTTCACATTATCCCAGACTACCAGCACAGTCATAACTACCATTATTTTTAAAGGTACGTTCTTTTCAAATATACTCATATTAACATTTTACACCTCTGCCTCAAGGTTGAGTGTAAATTTTCCCTACGGATGGGGGGAGAGAGCGTTGCTCTCCCATATATATATATATTTTTTCCTAGTTGATTATTTGTATTATAAATAAATATTTTTTATTTCATGATCATTCATTAAGAGTAATTCTGTTAGTTGACATTTTGAGGTGTATAGTTATACTTAAAAAAGCTTAATGTTCATGGCACCTGTAGGGCGATTTTCACAAAAAGTTGACAGTCGCTAATTTAAATCATGGTGCAACAGCATTTACATTTATATGAAATTGTGCCCATTACTTTTGAGCTAAAGCTGCTACAGATTTTTTTCTCGCACACACACACACACACACACACACACACAGTTTTTTTTTTTTATTATTATTATTTAAATCATGCTCTGGGGCTCTCAAAACGTTTAAAATCATCGAAAAACTGAAGTAAAAAATCTCGATGAACTCAGTCATTCACTCTGTTTAATACAGAAGAAAATAATGAATGTGTTATTTTAATTATATTATTTATAATGTAAATTATATCTGTAGAGCAAATAATACTTTCAAAATTGCGCTATTTACGAAGACAAAGATACAATTAGCATAATACGTAATACATACGAGTAAAACGTTTAATGAAAATCGATGAAATGCTTTTCTACTTCATGCACTCAACGATTTCTTTTCTTTTTTTTTTTTTTTTTTTTTTTTTTTTAACATTTCAAAGCATTTGAAAGTTATTTGAGAAATCAAAATGAGATGCTTTGTTTGAATATAAAAATGTGTTTTAACATAAAAATGTTTGAATTGTTAGAATATTGCAAAAAGTATTAAAAGGTAAATTCAAAGAAGTAAGCGCCCTCTCGAGCTTTTAAAGTGGTTGCAATTTAAGTAACAGCTATTTAAAAAAAAGAATGAAGTTCTTGGTTTGATAGAGAGAGCTAGCTTTTGTGAAAGGAAAAGATTAGGGAGAAGCAATGAACATATCGACAAACACTCTTTTTCTTCCGAAGAGCAAATATTAATCTTTGATTGTCCGATAGTTTTCGCTGAGCTCTTCATTCTTCAACGAAGGATAAAAGATCTTACTATTTAAAAGCCAAACAAAGAAGTGCCCACGTAGACGGAAATAAATAAAAAGGGAATTTTAGGGGACCGAATACAAATTACAGAAGCTGAGTAGATGACACGTGTTATTATTCGAAACGAAAATATTTTGTAAAGCTTTTTGGGACTTGTTAAATACAAGGGGGTTATAATTGTTTTTTACTTATTTGTTTACAATTAAATGTGAATGTATTTATTTATTTGCAGTTAGAAAAAAATGACAGTTTTTCTTTAAAAAAAGTAAATAAAGAAAAACAACGTTAAAAATAAAATATATATACATATTTATTATACCTTGAATATTAAATATTTTTAGTTATAGGTGTTCTTTGTACATGTATTTTGTATATGTACAATTTGTATAAATAAAAGTAATAATATTATAGTCATTTGTAATAAAAGATGTATTAAATAGTCTTTTTATTTATTTATTTATTTATTTTTTTTTTTTTTTACAGAATTTTTAAAATGCACTAAAGTTTCCTGTTTTTTTATTACGTTGGCATTTATGAAATGATATAAAGATAATCTAGAGTTCTTATAAAATATAGAAGAATATCTAAAAATAATAATACGGAGATTGTTGCGAGCCAGCTTATCTGCATAAGAAACTTCTGAACTAGTGAATAATGTTAGTTTAAACATACGATTTTGTACAATAAATATAAATATAACCGCATTTCAACATTTAATACTTTACAGATATTTTTGCTGTCAAAATAATTTTACAGGAAAAAGTGCAAGGAAAAAAAAAAGTCAGAAATGCATTTTTCTAAAAACTGTAATTGATATTAACTTTAATTAATAGTCTTGTACTTAAAAGCAACTAATGTTTAACAGATTTTTATTGTTAATTAATATCTAAAAAAACAAGTTTAGAAGACAAAAATTATTAAAAAATAAAAAATGATAATGTCAACATCTTCTACTTCAACTTAGTATTTGCTAGTTAATTTCTGCTTATTTAAATATATATAGGGGAGAACCATGTATTATGGACCCGCTAAGCAAGAATGCTCATAAAACTGAAATTATTAAAATAAAAAGATTTAATTTTGTGGCGCTCATGACAATTGAATAGTTACATAGTTTAAACTTGGTAAAGTACTCTGGGAACTATTAATAATATCAGAAAATAATTATTTTATTTACGTATCGGTGATCCATATTACACGAACGTATGTGTAATATGGACCAAGTGGTCCATAGTGGTCATTCCCGTTCCCCAACAGTTGACACACTTGGAATTGTGAAACGAACTGTCCAGCATGTTCCCTCACACACTTGTACATCTCTTGGGTATAGTAGAAATGGACGGAAAAAAATAGTTAATGGACGAAAAAAAAGGGGGAGGTCTAAAGGTTATATCCACTGGGTAGTGTGCGAAAGAAGTGATAATTTGATTGCCTCTTCTTCCCTGGCCTATTCTATAGCCTGAAGATTTTGAATATGCGACATATGTACGCCGAGTATTAACAAAATCTCTCTGTTTTTATTATGGATCACTGATCCATATTACACAACACAGCATGGTTCACATTACACGCGTAAACAGAGCAACGCGGTTTCCAATCAAAAATCGCTATTATTAACGCGAAAATTATATTACAATTACCTAACAGTAGAAAGAAATACTTTCATTTTAACGTACTTGTTACATCAGTGATCATAGAAACCGAAAACTCAATTTAATAATCGTCCAAATACAGGTACGCACGTACAAGTCACTTCCTGCTTTAGATAACAATAATATTCACTAAACGCAGTGAGATGGTTTCACCATCTAGTGTTGAACATAGAAATTTCCTCATGATCCGTATTACACGATGGTCCATAATACACGGTTCTCCCCTATATATATATTATCTGTTGTAATGCTTACAAATTTGTTTCTGTGCTACAAGGAAAAGCCATCCTTAAAAATAAGTAGTATCTCATGTAACTGTCAGTGGTTTACCACATAACACGCTCACTCAATATAACACAAGTGTACTTATTCTCATTGTATATATATATATATATAAAGCTCAGCCTAAAAACACGCTTGCCCGTAATACATCCTGAAGTTGTCCATAGATATCCTTTTCATTTATAAGACATCCTGAGGATGTCATTTGGAGAAGATGTGCTGTTAGGGCGCTCGAAAATAATATTGAAATTGGATATAATCTCTTTTGATTAGGAAAGCGTCAAAGAACATAAATTATATAAGTCAGAATTGTGAATGGATTATGCTTTAGGTATACTGATAATGAATTTTTATTCTGAAGTTTTTGAATTAATATTAAATAGTAATTTTCCTTATAACAGCTTAAGTCGACAGTGAAATTTCAAAATATCAAAACTGGGCTAAAAATTTAATGTCAATTTTACAAATTTGAAATAACAAAATAGTACTAATGTGTGATAAAAAGAAGTTTTTAATTCGTGCTTGTATATTTGTAAACAGTTATGCTGCACTGCATAAAGAAATTTTTTTTCGAACCCCGGTACCATTCCTGCTGATTCTTATGTAAATGGACCTCCTGAATCCGAATATGAGCACCATTTTGCCCAGTCATCGACTGTTTTTTCGGAACACCCCCCCCCCTAATTTTTATCACTGTTCGGTAATTTTATGGCCAAGAATTTGATTTGGAGAATGAAAAAGAAATAATTTAACACTTAAAAGCTATAATAATAATAATAATAACAATAATGTTTAATAAATAACATTAATAATAGATTAAAAATATATATGAAATGTAATACATAATTTCAGTGGTAAATGCCCCCCCCCCCTAAATTTTCCCCTTGCCGTAAATGTTCATATTTTAGAGAATTTTCCAACTCTGAAGTTCCTCAGAAGATATTTAACAGTTAAAAAAATCCCCCCCCCCCTAAAAATCAAATTAATTGTCATAAAATTACCGAAAGTGATAAAAGTAGGGACCGTCCCTAAACAACGGTGGGTGATAGGGCAAAGTGGATGTCATATTTGGATTCAACCAGTCATTTTACATAAGAATTTGCTAAAATGATGTCGGAGGCAATTTTCATACCGAGTAGTGTTATTGAATCTGTTGTAAAATTAAACATAATACAATATTTTTCTCAAAACTAATTTTTAGGTAGTTACATCAAGTTTTAAGTGCGTCTTTTATTTTCTCCTATGCGTTTTTTTTTTTTTTTTTTTTTTTATCATCAAAAAATTGCTCTTCTAAATTTTCAATTTTTCGAAATAATTAAAAAAAAAAAAAAAAAAAGAGAAGAATTTTGAAAAAAGAAGAAAAAAAAAAAAAAAGAGAAAGAAAGAAAGAAAAGAAATACGCATTTTTTTGCATAATTATGACTGTAAATAAAAAAAATTCAAGTAACTTTCGTTAAAATAATTTGAAGCTATCTGCTAACGAAATTTAGAAGTCTAAGTAAAAAGTTAATGCGCAAGAAGCATTTTTAAATTCAACAATAATTTAATATTTTTAATTAATATCTTAAATAATTATGATGTAAATATTAATTTTAATTTTCAATTTCTGAACAACAAATAAAACTATTTGACACTATAACTTTTTCCAGTAAAAATTGTAGTTAATTTGTTTTTCAAGTAAAACAATTGTCCTAAATACAATTTAATAAATAATACGATACCTTTATTATTATTATTATTATTATTATTATTATTATTAATAATGAATCCTTTCACAGATTAAATTAAATAAAAGGAAATTTATAATTTTCCCCCATCGATATTATGGGTTAAATTGGATAATTCGCTTTCGAAATCCGGCACTTAAAAGCACTTATAGTAAAATGAATGGTCGTTAAAAGGTGTTCTTTTAATTCACATGCATTAATTTTATGATTTCGCATAAATAACTTTTATTGAAATAAAGTTACTTCATGTCACGTGTTTTAAACACTGTGATGTTCGTTTTAAAAATTATTAATTCAACCAAATTTATTTAGTGCAATGAATGTTCCCGCTAAAGGAAGTTTATTATTTGTTTTTAAATTTGTGAATTTGTGCATTTTTGTCTTGTTTCATTTCTTTAAATAAAATATATTTAAAAGTTTACGCAAAACAACCTTATAAGCACCTTAATTTATAAGCGCTAAATTAGCAAGAAATTCATTCTTCTTTCCTAGGCACCATTTTTCCTAACCACTGTAATACCTAAGTACTTACCATTAAAAAAAAAAAAGTTTAATAATTGTAATGAAAATTTTATTTAGAAAATGAGCAAATAAATTACACTGCTAGGCATGAAAACTGCCGAGCATTACATTAACATTTGCGACAAGGGGAAAATTTAGGGGGGATTTGCCATTGAAATTATGTATTACATTTTTTTTATATTTTTTTAATCTATTATTAATGTTATTTATTAAACATTATATATATTTTTTTTTTCAGTTTTGTTTATTTATTTATTTTTTGCATTCTCCAAATCAAATTCATGGCCATAAGATTACCGAACAGTGATAAAAATTGGAGGAGGGCGTGGTGTCCCGATGAAACGGTGGGTGGCTGGGCAAAATGACAGTCATATTCGGATTCAGGAGGTCCTTTTACATAAGAATCAGCAGAAATTTTATCAGATCTCAATTTTTTTTTTCTTTTGCAGCGCAGTATAATTTTAATGTAATACGTATATATACATTAATCAAAAATTTAATTACTTTTAGTTAAAAAAAAAAAAAAGTAACTTATTCATTTCTCTATATAGACAAATCTAAAAATTCAAAATTATACATTTTTTTCTTTCATTACTTATTTATGTATGTTTAGTCAAAATTAAAAAAAAAAAAAAAAAAAAAAAAAAAAAAAAAAGTAAATTCGTTCTTCATTATTTCATTCAAAATAACAATTTATTATAAACCAACTAAATTAAGTTTTTAAAAATTAAAAAATACACTAAGTTATTTATAATGTATAAAAAAAAAAAAAAACTTAAAAATTAAGGAAATGTAAAATATGTATATAATTAAAAATCAATGTTATAAATACAAAATTAGGTCGACTAGGTTTAACGTCGCACTAGTATTGCGCTACTATGCAATGATCTGTGACTCACCCCTAAGGATATTCCAGAGACATGCCCTCACAATTTTTATCTTCCATGAAGAGGTTGGCTCCCCCTCTTCGGTGACCATCTGAGGTATAATTCCAGATATTTAATAGTTTTACTCATAGTTTTAAGTATGTTTCCTTTTCTTCAGTATAGGAAGTTTTCTAAAAATGACACTACATTTGTTTGAAATCCCCATATGTTTCAAACAAAAGGCGTACTAAAACGTTAAACTTTTATATCCATGTGTTGCTCATACAAATGAGCATAGTTGATTATAAGGAGCGCAAAAAAATATAGGCTATACGTACAGCGAATTACAAGCCCCATTTTTTATATTGTGATCTCAATTACACTTTTTATCATTAATTATTAATGTTCCCTTTTTTGTCTTCGGACTAAAATATCACTAATATTTTATAAGGTATAAGATGTCCTTTATTGCTTTAAAATACCAATATTATACATCAAGGATTTCTTTATGTATTCCAAAAAACGATTAAATTTTGACCTGTTGAAATATTTTTGTCAAAGCCATAAATATGTTAGAATCTTTATTTAACATGTTTATAAATGGCAATTCGGATGTATGGTTCTAAACTATACATGTATATCATACACATTATATAACCATGATTCAAACGCGCTAGATACCCCAAAACCCAGACACAGAACGATGTGAGATGGTCACAAAAATTTATAGTTTATTGCAAAAAAACGAGTATGTTTAAATGAAAACTTAAAGCAGGAGTTCAAAGTTTTGACCTGACGCTATAATATAAATCTCGTGGCTGTAATATAATTACGACACAACAATAGACGAACGTTCTCAAAATTTCTTGGTGTTTCGACAATAACTCCACTTGCAGCAATGATTCCTGACAACGAATCCATTTCCGATTCTTCAGAAATTTTATACACTAGGGGTTTCATGTAAAAAAAAAAAAAAAAAAAAAAAAATCAATGTGAAACAGACCTGGTGAACTGGGTGGCCATGGGATAAATCTAGCCTGACTTATATTAATCTCCGAAAATATAGCGCCTAGACATAATCGGGCATCATGGAAAAAAAGCGGTTGAACCCTGTCATGTTGAAACCACATCTATTGCTGCATATGGAATGGTACGTCACTCGGCAATGCAGACATTCCATGAGCGTGTAAGGTTATATGCCACTCCATCTAGAGACCCTACATGGGTCCTCTATCCAGGATCCCTAACTCCATCCAGTGTCGATAAAGTTAGTAGAGGCCATTTATTCTAGTTTCCTAGTAACTGTTCTACTGCAATAGCTGTGCTGTAAACAAGGTGCATATCCGCCATTTCTTTATTTGTGCCTATGATATACTGTCCTACCGCCAAGAGAAAAATCCTGAGCAGGGCTGCTTCTTCAAATCATTCCAAAAGGGAGAGGTTGATCAACTTTGCGACAAGTGATATCTTGGTACAATTAGAGTTTCTTTGATTCTTCTCTCCCGATGTATAAGGCGAATAAATCTGTATCTCATAAATAACATACAAATATAGATATATAAGTAGCGCTTATTTAGACGATCTTTTAATTATATCCTATGTAAATATGATTAAGTAGTATTTATAAGCATTTTTATTTATTGAAATGAAATTAAAATTTACATTTATTATTATATTATTTTTTAATATAATAATAAAAAAAAAGTCATTGTCTAACAATGCAGATAAGTTCATTATTTCTTATTCTTTACGTTATTCAACTGTATCAAAAATTCGAGATTTTGCAATATTCGTATGTGTAATAATGTTTTAAAAGAAGTCTTTAAGTAAGTATTAATCTTTAAAAAGTTTTAAATTCCAATTGGTTATGTAAAGCTTTTATTTGTTCAATATGGTATGATATAATATTTGTAAAACTGTTCAATATGTAATAGGTAATAAGTTAAATATATTATCTATTCAGAATTTATTAAAGGTTTGAGGACAAATAAAATTACTGTCAAATTTAAATCTTTCCTTAAAGTATTATTCTTCATTTTTAAGCGAAAAATGATTATAAATATTATTTTTTTACGAGCAGGAAAAAAATTAATAGTATTTGCCCTATTCTCTGGTTATAATAAACGATTTTACATTAAAATCGCAGTGATATGGTCGTAATCTAATAACTTCATTTCCTGAAAGTATTAATAATTATCAATATTATGTTGCATTGATTTAAATATGCATGTTATTTTAAAATAATAAACAACACAGAAATGCGGAACAAGAACAAAATATACTATCAGTTTCATAAAAAATTAAAATTGATCAGCGAATGGATCTCAGACTATAAAATAACCATCTGACAATAATGAAAGCACAAAGCAAAACACTACTGCATATCACAAATAACTATTATACTATATAAATGATTTATAGTTATCTGTACTGCACATATTTCATGTTCTTATTGCTTTATCCCCTTAAATTTCGCGCCAAATGATTGAGAAAGGTAGACGGCAGCGCCAATCGTACTTAAAAAGGAATGGACACACTCGTTTCTGTACTGACAATTTCTACACTCAGATACTTTCTTGTGGCAGTCTATCGCTGTGCTTCTTTACTCTCATACAACAAAATTACGCTTATCGTCACTTTACACTGAGAAAAAAAATATACCGCCTTCCTCTAGAATGAATAAGTGGCCATTTTCTAAATCCCTTAACTAGAAATGTAGATATCTGAACTATGCGCATAAGGAACGCCAATAAACTGAATAGACAAAATGGTTAAGAATTTCTTGTTTACGCATTTCTAGATGGTGAAACAATATTCTGAATATTTCCAATATTCTGAATCTTTTGTATTGCGAGAAATTCGAGCTTGATTTTCTAGAATTGGGTCATACACCAAGATTATAGTTGCTGAAACCCGCCTCTTGTAGTCTCATTTATTTGCAGAGATTTTTTAAATAACTTCACCCTCGAGAATATAGGCAAACGCTCTAGAATTTTAATAGGGGCTTCTAGAACTCGCTTTTCAAGGGGACTAGAATTTATAAGGGTGGCATGGACTATTTTTTCTAGAGCCACTATTTAGATTCTAGATGTCAGTTACAGAATTTTTTCTCAGTGTACCCACGCTATCTCATCCAGAGACTTCTAGCGCCCCCTTTGAGTCTGGGTTGCACATATGACAATATGTTTCTATATGATTTTTGCTCATTATCATGTTCCTGACGTTTTGTACAATTGTTCTAATCACCCTTATATATATATATATATATATATATATATATATATATATCAATATTTTGTATTGAATGTAAAGAATATGTAAGGATCATCTGAAAAAGTATATACATTTTTTTTTTTTTTTTTTTTTTTTTTAGTACACTTACATGATACTTAATAAATTTATATTGTTTTCTTGAAATTAAACAAAGCGTAATTTAAGAAAAAAATATTAAGTAAATAAATAAAAATCGTGATTTAGGCTTAATTTTCATTTGGAAATTTATTTTATCTTACAAAAGTTTATAATTTATATCTTAAAACTCCATTTAACATTAATAATAAATTTTTAAAAATCCTCAGCAAAAAAAAAAAAAAAAACTGTTTAGCCACAGTACATTTAAATTCTGTTTCACTAGTTCCAAATTCCTATTTATTGGCCTTCTTAGTACTAAATCTTTTAAATTATTTTATAAATCGTTTCAGCTGTTTCTCATAATAAAGCTTGATACGAGAAAATCCTTCCTAAGTCTATGTTCTTTAAAGTATTTATATTTCAATGGGTTGAAGAAAGACCGTATTGATTTTAGTCATTTATATTTTATTTGTGTTTCTGCCGAAATAAATGCAATTATTTCGAAAAAGAAGGCTTTTTAACAAGTCATTAAGTAGTATTTAGTAAAAATAAGTAGTACCCAATGTCCAATAATTTCTTCAATGTCTGCAGAATTGTCATATTTTTAATTTACTGCATAACATTTTTGATACTTTTTTTTTTTTTTTACTTTTTCAAACACATTTTTTGTAACGGAATTTTTTTCAATATAAAATTACAATTACATAAGTAGAAAACATTTCATAAAAAAAATGTGGTGTAAGAAACAGTTGAATACTAACAATGTTACAGAATAAATTTAAAATGTGGTAACTCTGTATATTGTAATTTGTTGCTGTTAAAATATTTGATGGACACGAGTGAAATGCTAAAAAAATATATGAAATATTTCTTTTTACTAATGTGTACCTTAATACAAACGTAATGGTAGTGTGCAATTGCGATTAACACGTTGAGCGCCATATCAGTCATTCTAAATTCTAGGCATTTTGTTATATATCTCTAAGTACTATAGGAATCATCTTGAAACTTTAGGAGGGTGCAGAACATGTTATACTTCAAACATTTCAGTGAAAGTTTTACCCGAAAGTAAAAGCAGTACCGAAAAAAAAATTAAAACGTTGAGCGCTCTGTCAACCATCGGTGGCTTACAGTGTCAAATATGATATAAAGCCGCATAAACCATCAGTGGCGGATATAAAACTAAAAATATTACATTTAATGATTGAAAATTTATTAAAAATTTGCTTAGTTTTTATTTAATACAGGAGGAATCATTATGGAATTTTAATGAATTTTAAGAATTGTCGTGGCACTCAATGTGTAAAATAACTAGAAAATTATTCTTTAAAAAAGTATTTTTTCAAAATATTCTCAAAATTCTTCTTACACACACAGACACACACATACACACATATACATATATATAAAAACATAGAAAATTACCAAAATGAACAATAGAGAAGGATCAAAATCATTGAAAACAGCGAGCAGACTGAATATATATATATATATATATATATATATATATATATATATATATATATATATATATATATATATATATATATATATTATATATATATATATATATATATATATATATATTCGTATACATAAGTGTTATATTCGAAGGCAATTCATCTTGTAAAAGATTCTCAGACATGCCATAATAAAAAAAAAAAAAAAAAATTATATGATGTTTAGGTCATTCTAGTTATATTGAGCAAAAGATTGTATTCCCTAAAATGAAAAGCTAAACTAAAAACCTTTTTTACCATTTAAATTAATTCTATCTTTTAATTTAAAAATTTCCGATTTTTACAGATGCCTTTGGTTATAAATAAAGGATCAGATAAAAATATTTCCTCTTCATTTGAATTTCGATTTAATTTGAATTTTCTATTCCACCATTTCGAAAAGTTATTTCTAAATTTAAGAGAGAGTAACTCAATTGTTTCAATGATTAAAGTAATTTAAAATATACTTCAGTACAGTTTTCGTACCTTTCAGTTAATTAACAGAACATTTTTAATATTATTTGATTTGCATCGATACTTCATGAGTTCATTAAGAAAAACATTTTTTTTTAATATTGAAAAAATATCAATTATAGTTTTTTTTTTCTTAATTACACCTTAACAACAAGCGCATATTTTCTATTTGAGAATAAATTAAACATTCATATTTAAAAAGAATAATCAGCAACATTAAATAGAAGTTGCGAATATTAAAAAAAAAAAAAAAAATGAAAAAATAAAAATCTAGAAATTTTGAATTAAAATCAAAATTCTTTATCAGCATGTGGTTTCGTATTATTTCAGTTTATGCTTTCATATAAACTTTTAAGATCAAATTACTATATGATTATCGATATAATGACAACATTTGACTTCGTTAATTATGGAAGTTTTTTAATTAATTAATTAATTAATTAATTATTTTAAAAAAGAAACAGTTAAATTTATAAAGAGAAAAGAAAAAAAAAATGTTTTGCTGGAGCAAAATAAATTTTTTTGACATAATTTATACCATAATTCTGTTACCAGAGCCTGATAATTTTGTTACCAGGATATTTTCTTGTTTTGACTAAATAGTTTTGTTAATGCAACTAATATTTGATTAAATCAACAAAATTCTTTTGTTCATAATAATAATAAAAAAAAAAAAAATTAAATTTGGGCACCTTCTGCTCATATATTGTTTAAAGTGAGATCGATGACGTAGCTTACGAAACTATCCAATGAAAATTGCTTTTTATCAATCATAATCTTTTGGTTAACAAAAGCAAGTTGATTTTTTAACTGAATAAAAATAACAAAATAAAACCTGAAAATAATTCACAAATAAATTTTTAAGCAAAACATTATTATTATTGTCATTTTTATTATTATTATTGCGTATGTATAATATACAACGTCGTTATATTTATATCATTTTTTCATATATTTTTGTACGATAAGTATGCAACTACATTATAAACTTCCCTAGAGTTAATAATGGAATGCATTTACGACTTCTATTTATATATATATTTATTTATATTTATACTCAAAGAGAAAAAAAATATGATAAATTCCAATCAATATTTTTCATTAGCGTTAAAAACAGTTTAATTATGAAGCATGATAAGAGAAAAAAAATGTAGATAATTATTTTTGTGATTTATTTTGTAAGCAGTTTCCCAAAATCAAGAACTTGCTAAAAATACCATGCGCACTTAACTCATCTAGTTTTTAATTAAATCAAAAACTTTTTGTACTTCTTTTATCTAAAATATTGAAAAAAAAAAAATTAATACTTTGAATAAACGTATCTTACCGCTGCTACTACTTCAGTTTAACTATTTTTTCCTTTGAATTAATTAGTATTTTTGTAAATATAAGCCGTAAAAGAAATAAACTAATTCATTTTCAATACTCCGATTTAAATTAACTTATTTTAATTAACGTTTCTTAAGAATTAATTAAATTCACTTAGGTACAGCCGACTTTTAAAATTATTCATCTTTGAGAAGGTAAATTTTAAAGATCATTAACCTGTTTTACTACTTTATTTCATAGTTCATTTATTTATTATATATATATATATATATTTTTTTTTTTTTCATTTACATAATGGAAACAAAAAGTCATTGAAAACATCTTAAATAGTGTTTTCTCAATTATATTAATGTATAGAGGTATAATTTTAAAAATATTTTTTAAATATTAATCTAATATAAACAATCCTTTTTATTATTTTATTTTATTTTTTTTTTATTTTTTTTTTTAAATCAAATGTTTAAATATATATAATTAAATATATTATACAATGTTACTTGCCCTTTTGTTTTTACAATATTTTTGTATATCTTAAAAAGTAAATTACATATATATATATATATATATAATTATTTTGTGGCAAATATGGCAGATTTTGTGATTTTATACATTATTTTTTATTAAAATCACACAATCAACTGATTGGAAGAAAATCATATTTGTTGAATTTTTTTTATTTTTCCGACTGAGTGAAAATAATGCCTGCACCGGGAGTCGAACTCCGGATCATTGACTTACTAGGTCAAGGCTCTACCAATTGAGCTATCCAGGCCGACAGTCGGTCGGCATTACTCACTCAGACAACCTTTAGGCAGAGACATCTGGTCTATTATATAGATAGCTAAACAGAAATAAGCCGCAGGTAATGGAAAACACCATTAAACAATGGGAGAAAGAAATACAATTTTTTATTAAAATCACACAATCAACTGATTGGAAGAAAATCATATTTATTGATTTTTTTTTTTTTTTTCCGACTGAGTGAAAATAATGCCTGGACCGGGAGTCGAACTCCGGATCATTGACTTACAAGTATTGTAAGTCAATGTAAGTCATTGTAAGTCAATGATCCGAAGTTCGACTCCCGGTCCAGGCATTATTTTCACTCAGTCGAAAAATAAAAAAAATTCAATATATATGATTTTCTCCCAATCAGTTGATTGTGGGATTTTAATAAAAAATTGTATTTCTTTCTCCCATTGTTTAATGGTGTTTTCCATTACCTGTGGCTTATTTCTGTTGAGCTCTCTATATGATATACCAGATGTCTCTGCCTAAAGGTTGCCTGAGTGAGTAATGCCGACCGATTGTCGGCCTGGATAGCTCAATTGGTAGAGCCTTGACCTTGTAAGTCAATGATCCGGAGTTCGACTCCCGGTACAGGCATTATTTTCACTCAGTCGGAAAAATAAAAAAAAAATTATACATTATGTCATTCTTCATAATTTTAATTCCTACATGAATTGTAGAAATTTTGAAAATTTCT
This sequence comes from Salticus scenicus, assembly GCA_963930645.1. Classification (NCBI taxonomy): domain Eukaryota; kingdom Metazoa; phylum Arthropoda; class Arachnida; order Araneae; family Salticidae; genus Salticus; species Salticus scenicus. The sequence continues at coordinate 240,727,862 of OZ005656.1, forward strand.
GGAATAAGAGGTACAATTTAAATAAATCGCCATAGGTGGCAATAGGACTGAACGATGTATCGAGTCGTCGAGAAACATCGATTTATTATTTGTATCGCTAAATCGATTTAATCTTATGCCGTTTGTTGCTAATATCGATTTTACATTTATATCGCTAAATCCATTTACGCTTCACCAATTTCTGATGTATGGTGTTACATATCGAGATAGTAACTACACTGAAAGAGGGAGAGGATCGAACCCCCCACGGTGACTTATATTAGAAAGTTACAGATTTATCCTCACGAAATTTAAAATTTAAGCTTATATTGGTTCTGGCATGACGAAGACTGCATCGTTGTATGGGGAAAGGGTGTGACATGCCGGAAGGACGGTCCTTCCACTGACAAAATTGCCAAATCTGAATTTGCAGCAAAAAGCTAAAAAAAAAAGGAAGGGTAGTTGAACTTCCGATATTAAGAACTTTGTATATAAATATCATAAAAATCAAAAGAATGGAATAATTATTTAGTGTTATAATCATCAGAAAATTAAATAAAGAAAACGAAAGAAAGAAAAGGAAAAGTAGGCAGGAATGTAGCGTGAAAGCGATAAGTCCGAAACAATATTTTGTGTTCTTTGGATTTTTATGTTGTTTCTATACGAAGATCTCTGCATCGACCAAATTTAAATGCTTTAGCTAAGTTTCTTTTTTTTATTAATTAGTTAATTAATTAATTTTTAATGTCCCCATTCAATTGTTTAGTAAGAAGAAATATGGTCGAATTTCCCTAATGAGCAATATTTTAAATATTTTTATGCACTTAGTATTAATTCACTTTGAAAATATTGAGAACATAATATGGATTTTTATAATAATCAGTTAAAACTGTGTCCTGGACAGTTGAAACTTGTTGCAATGCGCAAAAGAATGCTGGAGATAAAATTGTTATTCCCCCTTCAATTCCGCCAGAAGTTTTTAAATTTATAAAGATTAGGTAAATATACATAGTATAAAAATTTATTAATTAATGGGGAGGAGAGGATCTTTAGATTTATTTTAAAAATCTATTTAAAAATTATTTTTTAAAAAAAGTAGCATATTTGTGATATTGAAAAAAGAAGTTATCTAATAAATACATATGAATAGTTTATGTGCAGAAAAACAAACTGATAGTTCTTATTCCGTATTGCTTCTTAAGTCCCTTTTCTACTGACATGGGTAAGCATTCACTTCAGGGCATTTTCACACATTCAACTAATAAGAATGGAAACTAATGACATGTCATCTTAATGCGTTTTCCACCGCCCATCGCTGTGATAAATGGCAGCAGAGTGAAATGGGGGAAAATTCGGTTATTTCAGCTAAAAATTGTTTTAATCCCAAAAATAATTAATATGTTTTTTAAACCTAAATATTAGGAAATTTAATTGTAATAGGTCGTATAATTTAGAAAACTGCAGATTTTTTTCAGATTTTTGATATTACAATTTGTCTATTATTTGAGAACGATAAAGAAAATCAAGTAAAAATTTGTCTTTTACAGCTTAAAAATAAATTTTAAAAATTTTAAAAATCAATTTTTGAAAAAAAGAGGCATTATTTAATGGTGGCGAATTTTCCGAATGTGAAAACAGAATTTAAAAATATGTATTACGTAATGAGTAATTATGGGGATTATTTTACAATAGATTAATACGGGATTTGGATGACCTTGAAGCTCACTGAAGTAGGGTCTTAACTCGAATGGATAAGGTCCGATTCTTACGAATCTTTAAATATGGACTTTTAAAAGTGTTAGCTTGATGAAGACTGCATTGTTGGGGGCGGGAAGGGTGGGTGGGTCTGAGCTCCCATGATAACTGACCGCAGAAAGTCGATGCCTTATCGTTACGAAATTTGAAATTTGGACTTGTTTAGATATTGCATACTACATTGCATTGGACTTGTTTGAGTATTACATGCTATCATGAGGAGAATAAATTCTACCCTCCTCACCCGTTTTGCCCTATGACCCACCATTTTTTTTAGACGCCCCCCTATATTTACCAATTTTCGGTAATTTTATGACTATAAATTTGATTTGTAGGGGTGGAAAGGATTATTTTAACTGTTAAATATATTGTAAGGGGCTACAGAAGTGAAAAATTCTAAACCTGAACATTTGAGGCAAGGGGGACATTTAGGGGGGGGGGATTGCAACTGAAATCATGAATTACATTTATTATATTTTATTAATCAATTATCATTATTATTTATTATACATTATATTATTTTTGTTTTAAGTGTTTAAATTATTCCTTTTTATTCTCCAAATCAAATTCATGGCCATAAAATTAACGAGCAGTAATGGAAATCGAGGGAAGGGGTAGCATGCCGAAAAATTGTGGGTGATTGGGCAAAATGAGGGTCATATTTGGATTCCGGAACTCATTATACATAAGTGTCAGCAGGAATGGTATAAGGTCTCGATTTTTTTTTTTTTTCTGTGCAGTACAGTGTGATAGGTATGGGGACGGCAGAATTTTTTTTTTTGTTTTTTTTTTTATGTATTCCGTTTCAGAAATATGGTTTATTATTTTTTTATTTAAATAATTACTCATGCACCAAAAAGATAATGAATATATGAAATGACGATTAATTTTGATTTTTAGTTTTACAAGAAAGATTTATTTAGTTAAATTTTAGTAGTTTTATTATATATAAAATTTTTAATCAAAATAAAAACTTTTGAAAAAGAAAACTTTTCTAATTTTTTCTTTAAATTTAAGTTTAATGTATATTATTATATGTATATCAATAAAAACATTCCTAAAATGTCATATCACCCAGTCCAAGTGGGGTGAAACCTAATATTTCATCTCTCTCTTTCTCTCCCCCTCCCCTCCTCTCTCTCTGTCTCTCTTATTGTATTTTATTTTTATTTGTTGATTTATTTATTTCTGTTACAGCAAATTTATTCAGATTTATTATTATTATTATTATTATTATTATTTTATGAAACAAAATGTATAAATTATAAAAACAAGGACATTATTTTTAAAGAATTGTTAAGTAGCAGAAATGTACAGAATATTTGTATTGGTGATTTTTTTCTTTTCAAATACTATTAAAAGCAATTTAAATGAATAAAAAGGCGATGTTATAATTAATGTTACTAAAAAAATGATTTATCTTTTTTTTTTTTTTTTTTTTTTTTTTACAAAAATAAATATGATAATTAAAACAACCAAAATAACAGAACATATGTTATTAATTTTTGTGTTTCTACACTTACAAGAAGGTTGAAATATAAATAATTTAAATCTTTGATATGTGTATTTATAGATTTTAAAAAGAATAGTATTTCTTATATAAGATATATTTTATTTTCTAGAATATTAGTAAAAATAAAAGAAGAAAAATAAAATAATATCAATGTTATTTCTTTCTTTCCTTTCCTTTTCTTTTTTTAATTACGTACTTTCTTAGTGTAGATTTTCATGCATAGAGATTAATTTCTTGAAATATGTTATGATACTGTAATTTTATACTTTGTTTTAATCAAAACACGAAGTAAATATTTAAATATAGCATTTTTGATTATATTAGATTGAATTTATTGATAACTTGCACTTTATTAAAAGTTTAAGAACTTCTTTGAGAAATGATGTACATATAAATAATTCATTTCTAATAAATTCATAAAAAATTTGCCCTTTTACTTTAATATTAAATTCTTTAAATAATCTATAAAATAAAAATGATTTTTTTTTTTGGTAATACGATGCAATCAAAGAAAACAAAAGCATGAAAATGATTCATTTTTTTTAATTTTCATCTTTTTTATGATAGTAGTTTATTTATACAATATCTAGATATTTAACTTTGATAGATCATCTTAAACATAATTTATAACATTTTCTGTTATTAAAATACAAATTTTAACTATCAGAAAAATTATATTTTAGTGATTCCGTTGGTGTAACATAAGAGAACACATGGAAAGAGTAAAATTATTATAAGAATAAAAATAAATAGATAAATAAATAAATAATGATTATTAACAATATTTGTGTCATCTTGAAATAGTATTTAAGGTTTTTCCTAAATTTCTAGTATATAGAACAGTATATATTAGAATGTTTTAGTATATAGAACAGTTTGATGAATGTATCAAAATATCTGACTATATTATAATTATTATTATTATTACTATAATTTTTATTATATTTTAGTATTTTTTTTCAGAATATTATGATATTTAGATGTGTTTGTTGTAATTATTAGAGTTTACTTTAATATTTATGAATACAATAATAATAATAATAATAATAATAATAATAATAATAATAATAATAATAATAGTTCAGGGAATATATATTAAAATGTCATATTATTTATATAATATTTAAATTAATAAATGAGCAATATTCCTTTCTTCAGTGATATCAAAGTGTAAGGTTGAATTTACTTACCAACTATGCGAAAAATAACTGACCCGGAAATCGAACCAGGGTACTTCGCAACGAAAAACTACGAAATTTCTAAGATTATTTTCATTTAAGATTGTAAAGTCTACAATATAATTACAACATTTTTTTTTTTTTTTTTATGAAAATGCAAATTAATGTTCACAAGAGTAAAATTTAACTTGGCCAATTCTCAAACCAGGTTTTCTCAACAAAATGCACTACAGCTCAACAAAGCATACCTATACACAGCCTAATTAATATTCCGTAAAATTGTTAGGCACGCCTTTTTGTTCACACCAACTTTTTTCTCTTTTTTCCTAGTATTTTTTCTTCTTATTTAATAGTAATTACATTTAAAGAAAATTCCTCTAAAAGTAAAGTAATGCAGAAAGAAAGGGCGGTACTAACAATTTTACGGAATATTTACTAAAATGTTGACGGGTATGACTAAGGCTCTTATATATACGAGCTGGCGCATCAGGCATTTTGTTGCCTTAGGGTTGCCACGTGTACCCAGCGTGTTTCTCTAGTAAACAAACGAGAAACATTTTTTTTTTTTTTTTTTATCGTCTTACATTACTTTAAAGTAACTTGTTCTATTATATTTCATAATTTTAGCTAAGTAAACGATGCTACGGAAGTTTGTTTAGTGATAAACTGCTATAATAATTCAAGAAGTGAATATAAAGTGTTCGCAGACTGTGTATTTTAGTTTTGGCGACATTTTGTGAAAGAAACAAAAACCGCCCTAACAACACATCTTACCCCAGTTCATCCATAGGATATCCTCAGAATAAAATGACATCCTGAGAATGTACTGTGAAAAAAATATGTTTTTAGGGATATTATTGTTGTTTATTGCTCTTATCTTAACCGGATTAGCTTCAAATCAAGATTTCTTAAAATCATTAGGGAAGCGATAAGGACGCCAAGCGGGAATGCTGTCCTCTTAGAAGGCAAAAAAATGGCGGTGATGCGCCGGCCTATTATTTTATTTAGGGGCTCTAGTATGACAAAGTAAACTAAAATGGTTGCAGACAAAATGGTTGAGGCCAATCTGTGGAACTGACTAGCACTATTCTCTCTTATAATAGTTGAAATTATTTCATCTGTTGCGCTAACTAAGACGTTACTTTGATGAATTTATGTTTATTTATTTATTTTTATTTTTATTTTCTATTTTACTTTTAAATGGCTCTTTGGTTCTAGACATAGCGGACAGTGGGTCGTATTTTCTTTCCATCTGAAACAATTGTTGCGAGTTCTTGATTTTATGATATTTATTCAAATTTTTCTACTTATTATTTTTAAACGCCAGTTCTGTTGCACTTTTTTTATAACAATCACGGCGAACTGTTCCAATTTTCGGTTACCGGTAATATTTTATAGAATATTTTCTAAGTTTCTGCAAAGGTTTTCTATGATAAAAAGATGAAAATTTTTATTTAAAAAAATATCTGATGTCGGAAAATCTGAACGGTTGTCAGATAGGTATTAACAGGCCGCGGTAGCCGAGTCGGTAGAGCGCCGGCCTCGCAATTGGAAGATTGCGGGTTCGGTACTCGAGCCGGCCAAAGACCGTCGTGTACACTAATGGTGGCTGGTACACGTAAAATCTGTCGTGGCCGCAATGTCCTCCATGTTCCCATCAAAAATTATACCTCTGGGGTCACCGAAGCGGGAGAGCCATCCCTTCCGTGGAGGATCAAAATTGCGATGGCATGTCTCCGGACCACCTCTAGGGGTGAGTCCCAGACCGTCGCCAATTGCCCACCTGCGCAGCACTAGTGCGACGTAAAAACCCAACCAACCAACCAGATAGGTATTACAATATTTTTGATTCAGTCATATTCTTAAAATAAATAAAAGTCTAGAAAACCGTGTCTATATTCACAGAACAGAAGATAATTTCCTCAGTTTTACGTAAGTGAATAGCTACTTATCATTCATGGTGGCGCAGACGAAAATATTGTGTGCTTATATATATATATATATATATATATATATATGTTTATTTCCTGATGCTGTAAATACGCAATATCGTAACTATATTATATTTCGGAAATAATCCATATTTATGGAAATTTGATACATTAAATTTTCTAGATTAGTATTCATATAATTAGTAGTATTCTATTCCTGTTAATACTTATAATTTCTTCCAGGGTATTTTGGGAATCTAATTCCTTTTCACACCACTTTGCTTGCATAGAAATTTTCACTAATATGTAATCACGATGAAATAAGAAGGCAAATGCTCTTTAAAAATAGTGGTGTATGAAATGTCCGGATACTGATGATAACCCTAAATAAATTACAAATGCTACTAGGTATGGTATTCAGTATTAGTATTCCGCTACATTAGATTTCCAAAATTGCAATTTTCTTGTTAATCGCAATAAATAACATCATTTAAACATTTCCAATAAATCTTGGATTTAAATAAATTCCAATTGCTAATTGTGCATACATAAAAAATAATTATAATATGTATTTTTCTTTTTCTTTTTTTTATACTATTATTCAACGATTAACAATTCCTTCCTCCGATTAAAAAACTAATTTAATGTATTTTAATTCTACTTTTACATAAATCGATCAACGTTAAACGCTTTCTTTCAAAAGGCATTGTTGAATTAAATATATTCGAAAAATTCCTTACAATAAAAATACTTTAAATATAAAATGTAACTTTATTCCTTATTCAAGTGTTACATTTTTCTACTTTATCTCGGGGAAAAAAAAAAAAAAAAGAAATTTCTAAATAGTTTTAGAAATACAATTTAATTTCTTAAAAGAATTTTCATGGAAAAATATTTTATTTTGAAGAAATATATATATATATATATTACATTATATTATAAAAAGGATTTTTCATAATTAGAATACTTGCTATTTAATTAAAAGATTTGGTATGGGAAAATATACATTTTAAATTGTATTTTTACTTAGTGATTTTTTATTTTTTTATTATTATTAAACACTTAAAATTTATTTTTACCAGGCGTTTAGAAAAACAGAATATATCTAATAAGTATATTTAAAAAATATGTGATTATTTAAAATATTAGAATAAAATGCATTAAAATTTTAATATCCTGTTAATTATTTTACATAAATGTATTATACAGATTCATGTTGTATTTCGAAGCAGGGTAATGTAGCAATGTAGTAAAAGGTTTAATTTAACTAAATTATTTACATAGAACCTTTATATATTTAAAAATAAATAAAGCTTAAAATAAAAATAATTAATTTAAATATTACACGAAATTACTCGTACGCTTTTGAAAAAGGCAAATTTTATTTTAATATCTATAATATGAAATAATACATTTTTATTTTAACCCTATAAGCGTTAAGCCCGTCTTTTTACGTCAAGCATAGTCAAAACAAAAGGCTGGTATGGCTAAATTTTGAAATATATGTTGCTTTTTTCAAGAAGATAAGATTAATAAACATGTATAGAGTATTGTATTAATTTTTCATATTTATACTGTGCATAGTATTAATTTTATGAATCATTGAACAGATATACCGAAAAATAGCTAACGCTGAAAGGGTTTAAAGCAGAACATCATATAATAGAGAAAAATTAGGAACATTTTAAAAAAAATTTCATGCGTCTTGGTATTGCTCTACAACTATTCTGGTGTGAAAAAAAAAGGCGGTGCTTGATACCATTACAGATAAACTAGCATAGTTAGCAGGTCTATTGGTGCTAGTGATTTTGAATCAGTATGTGAGTCAGTAAATATTATCAAGCAAAAATTCTTTAATTATTTTTAATTTAAAATTAAATTTTCATGAAAATTATTCCATTATTAGTCTGACTTAAAAATAAATTTCGGTATAAATTTACTTCAATCATCAGTAATATACTATTTTACTGAAAAATAAAAGCTATTACTTTCTTTTAAATATCATATTGTGTATAACCGAAAGTATTGTCCTTTTAAATTAGTAAAATGACACTGGAAATTTTTACTTTAAAATACTTATACTTTATTTTACCTAATAAACTTCTTAAAAGTTAATAAATGTCGTCCAGGATAAATTCCCATTGTCAATTTTTATCTCAAACTAACAAATCTTTACGGTACATCTAATAAAAGAAGAGGAAGTTGGATTCGTGAAAGTTTTCAGCCACCGGTTTTCAATGAATTTATGTGTTTTGAGATGTCCTTAACATAGTTCACCACATTTTAGAAAATATCTGACTATGTTTGTGTGTCTCTTTCTGTGAATGTTTGTACCAAACGTTTTGTGAAAGCTGTGTGTCACGAACCAATAGTCAAAACTGAACCAAACTTATTTAGTTGTACCTTGACATACACTGCTGCTGATAATATTTTGGAATGAATCACTGAGCAGGTGGTGCTGTCTTCCCATGTTATAATAATCTTTAATATGGCAGTTTAAGACAAAATTTCGTATAAATGTACATGATGAGAATTAGTTTTAACATTTGAATGTGAAATTTAAAGAAAATATTTATAACAATAATAGTAAACCAGTAAAAAGTTTACGGTTATGTAAGACCCTGTGTAGACCCCTGTAAGACCCCGCTTACAGCTCTGTGGATGAAGTAACCAAAGGCCGTTTAATTATTCAATAAGTGAATCTTTAAAGAAGTACTCATCAATACCAGAATGGTTGAATCATAGAAGAACTGAGTCCTATACTAGGCGGGTCATATTAACCCCAGACAATATACTGAACGCCCCAGCTCCCCCGTTCCCGTTTTTCGACGTCTTTTTCTAGTCAATTTTGTCCTTTTATCCTTTCGGGTGTTTTTTCCCACACACTTAACATTGTGAGTTTTTTTTTTTTCATTCCAAGCTTTCTCTATGGATTTTTAGCTTTTTTCCCCCTTGTATTTTACATTCTAAAGTGCAGTGGCTCCCACCCATCCCCGCCACCACCGAGTCTTATACTAGGCGAGTTGTCTTAAACCCAGATGATATACTGAACGATCCAGCCCGCCCGTTCCCGCTCTTTGATGTCTTTTTCTAGTCAATTTTGTCCTTTTATCACCCTAAAACACTTGCATGTAATTGAGATATCAAAGGGGCACCATTTCAAGTTCCTCAGTTTCTCCATGGTGCTCCTTTGAAATCTCAACTACATGCAAGTTTTTTACTACGTCTCTCCTCGTCCTTCCCGACGAAGTTCCATGCAAGTTTCTCAGTAACTATGATTTTACATGGTATCCCTAGGAAACCTCAATTATATACAAGATTTTTCCATACAGCATGTTGCTCTATCATGACCCTAAAAAATTTCAACTAATAAAAGATTATTTTCTAACTTAAAGACTGATCGAAGGTAACTGTAACTGTACTGCGACTTTTTATTATATGAATGTCTCGTGCTGCATTTGTTAAACTTCTGTTTTCAATATGTCCTGATGATGCCCAGATAAGCTGGGCGAAAAGCTTAGACTAAATATATTTGTAAATTTTTTTATAATGTCTTTAATGAAAGTATAGTTTTTTATAAAAAATATTTGCGTGTTTAAAAGTAGTATTTTTAACTAAGTTAATACATTGTCCCTATTTTGAATTGAAGCAATACCATTCTACGCATCTTTCAATATATAACAGCATGGAAAGTACAGTCGGTAACAAAAGTGTCCGAACACTAACAAAAATTCTTATGTAAAAAAATTACACTTCACACGGTTTTGTTAAATAAATCCTTATCAAATCCTGTTCTTAGTCAGTGTAAGAACATGATTCGATAAGGATTTATTTAACAAAACCGTAGGAAGTGTACTTTTTTTATATAGGAATTTTTTCTGGTTCCCTTTTTCTCTTTAGGACACAACTTTCACTGAATTATATGATGTTATTTACACTACCAAAGTTTCAAGAGGACTCCAAAAAAACTTTTTTTAGATATTAGACAAAATGTCTAAATTCGAAAGTGACCAAATACTTATTGGTAGGTAGTATATAAAAAAAAAAATTTCTAAACAATAAGAAAATGTAGAATGTATATAAAGATGAAAATTTATGCTAATAGCACAAAATTAGAAAAAAAAATATCGCATGATAATTTTTAAATAGAAAGCATTGAAATTTCTATAAATATTCTGTTTTAACGATTCAAGCATGCATTCAGATGTTTACATATACTATTAAAAATTACTTGGTATAAACCTTATACAACCTTTTCTTACTCTACTTTTCAGTACTGTAAAGACTGATTGCAGATGAAGGGGTCATATAAAAAGTACTGTATATATGAACCTACATAGAAAGTAATTTAAAATGGGTTTTAGTAACAGTTTTATTTGACATACACTTCTGTGAGAAGGAGACTATGACCCCCCCCCCCCCCAGCCTGTAGTTTGAGTACATAGTATCTATATATATATAGACTGCAAGTTCAGGAGTATTTTCCAACTTATTCTCCTTTTATGCTTCTGCAAGAAAATTTCGAACAGCTTTTGATGGTGAGGTGGTGGCTGTCCGAATTGCTCTTAAGTATTTATTGTTTATTGCCTATAAATTTGATAAAGTGGTCTTATTCTCCAATTCCCAAGCCGCAATTCAGCCAATCAGCTCGGTCAGTCTGTCCTTCTCAGAAGAAATCTCCCAGTGCCTTTAACTTTTGTGGGAGTTGAGTTTAAGAAGGAAACGTGTGGTACTTCAGTGGATACCTGGCCACTGCAGTGATTTTGGTAACGAGCAAGCGGACAGCCTCGCAAAAAGAGGCTCGAAACTACTTGAAATGTTATCCCCGTCACTATCATTCCATTCCATAAAACTGTATTTTAAACAAATATAATTTTCATTAATGGATAGGTATTTAGAATTGTAAATTTGTGACAGAATAAAATTAGAGCGTTGGGGGGCTGAAGATCTTTTAGAAATTTCCAGCAGTCCACGACAGCAAGCTGTAGCCCAGTTCCGCTTCTTAACTAGACATGATTGTTTGGCAAAAACCTCTCCATCGCATTGGAATCTTTTCAAACCCTGGTTGTCTCCTCTGCAAATCAGCAGAACCAATTAACAGACACCACCTCCGTCGATGTGTTTCACCTTGTGGCAACGCTGAAACTGTGCTTTACTGGCGTGACAGAGAACTTTTAAGGCAATGACTTCGGTCACTTCCACTTTTTTGTTGCCATTGGAAATAATATATATATATATATGGAGAGAGAGAGAGAGAGAATTCAAGATTGTTATTAATTATAAAAGTTTATTTCAAAATATTCAGATAATTTTCATTCGCACCGCTACTTAAAAATTAAAAATTTAATCAAACTTTTCAAGCAATCTCATATGAACTTCATGATACGACAATTGAATTCCCTGTAATTATTATTTTTTTTTATCTATAATGATATCAGACATGCACAGCAATAAACAATTAAAAACTGGATTTTGGTGATCAGGTGATCTCAAAACGTATAATTACACAAAATAAGCAATCGTTAAATACTTTATCTTCATTTATTTTATGGGTATGAGAAATTAATTTTCATTCCTGTGTAGTTTTCCTGGACATGATGAAATGCAGTGAAATACTCAGTTACATTCAATACAAAAGTTTGGTTTTGCTTTATTATTCGCATCCCTGTATATTTTCTATAAATTAAGTACACTATACTCTTAAATGCAGTCCTATATTAAAAACACCGGAAATACCCCGATATGCACATCCAGCAATTTTTAAGTGTAGCCGAAGAATATAGCAATTGCGTTGGGTAGCCCTGTGAACGACTAATAATTCCCATATCATATTCTACACGAAAAGAGCTTTTATACATACAACAAATAATTTTCATTGTTAAATACAATCTAGAAATGTCATCCATTGCTGCATTGTATTTTAATTATCTTGAAAGTTCCTTTACACGTTTTATTTGCTTCGTCTCAGACAAAATTTAATGTAGCATTCTTATATGTTATAGATTTAGAATGCCGAATTTAGACTTACTGCTACTATTTGTTCTTGAAATATGCTGATACGAGAATATACAAAGAAATACAGATTAATTGACAAAAAACTGATTTTTGGATTCCTTAAAATGTGTAAACATAGCAAAATCTTAAGTTTCTAAATCAGACATAAACAATACACTGTTAAAAATGTCCAGGACATTACTGACATGGTCAGTAATGGGCCCAATATTTACCAGTAATGTTCCTTTTTTATAACCGTAGCCATTAAATATATCATTAAATACATTTAATAATATATCATTAAATATATCATTAAATACATTAAATATATCATTAAATACTACATTTCTAAAATCAGGAACGTTTAATGAACAGGTAACCTGCTCCAGACTTACAAAAAACAGAAGTTTATCTGATGTACAAAAGAAAAGAATTTTTTTTTTTTTTTTTGCAGCATACTTTCGCTACCAATTAATGATAAAGAACCATTTAATGGTGGAAAGTAACACGATTCAAATTTTACTAAATATATTTTTTTAATTAATTGTAAATTTGGATGTATTAAAAAGCATTTCATTTAATTATTTTATTATAATAGACTTTCCTGCTTCAAATCTTTTTTGACAGTATTTCCAATCCAAACAAATCAATCGACGATGTCGTTTTAAATTTTTATGATATTTGCTTAGATTTTTCACTAGAATAGCTCGATAAATTCCTTTAATAAATTAAATGAAAGAAATTTTGTCAACACTTGCAGATGTTCCGTTAAATGATATATAGTATACTTGTTCACATTTTACTCGATAGCGCTCAGTGTTCTCATTTGAGGACAGCTAATAAAATGGCACATGTAGTTTTTGTGGTTTCTTGTAATGATTTCTGCTTTTTAGTGATAGTTTATAGCATCACTCTAAATGATCCCTGAAAGTTTTATGTGTCTACTATTAATTTATTATTTCATAAATTGGATAGTTATTTTATGATTTTTCATTCGTCGCACCTATATTTGCTTTTTGCGAAAGTATACTAACTTAAATAAAGTTAAATAATAATATGTATTATAATACTTTATTTTCGAGATCTTTATCAACATGTAATAGAAATTAATCTGTTATCTCAAAGTTTTTCTATCTCGAAATTTTCTCGTTAGAACACGAAGCGTCAATAAATGAAGATACGCTCTAAATTTAAAACTAACAGAAGAATTGTTTAAGTTAATATATTTTACTGTCAGTTGTCTATATTAATTCTTATGTGAAATCGTCAGCTAATAATATTTTACAAAATTAATTCGGGCGTTAATGGGCTAATTAGATTTTTAATGCAGTTTACACTGATTGCAGTATATTTTTTCAATTAAGTATGTCAAGTCTTCTGGAAAGGACATTGCATTTTTTAAACTATATATATTACAAACAAAAGACGTACAAAAATGTACAGCTTTTATAAACGTGTCTTGTCTTACAAATGAACATAGATGATTATAAGGAGCATAATAATTATAGGCTATACTTACAGCGCATTTCAAGTACCATTCTTGCATGATAATCTCAATTGCACTTTTTATCAACAATTATTACTGCTCTTATGTACTAAAACTTCACTAATATTTTTAAAGTACAATATTTTCTTTACTTTTTTGATGTACCAAAAGAATCCCACGAGGAATTGTTTAGATATGCAGAAAAACATCTAAAATATAACAAATCAAATATTTTTGCCCATCCAACCAACGTATTTCAGATCTACTGTTCGAAACTCTACATATAGGTCCAAAATACTATAAAACCAAGAATAATGTAGGAATACATGGTCGCAAACATAATTCAGGTGCTTTGGATGCCCAAAAAACAGATACACAACGATGCAACACAGATTACGTAAAATGATAATTTAATGTAGAAAAATAAGTTTGTTTAAACGAAATCTTAAAGCGGGAATTCAAGGTTGCGGCCTGCGGCCGTAGTATAGCGACGATACATCGATCGACAAACTTTCTCAAAATCGCTTAGCGTATCGGCAGTAACACCACTTAAAACAATAATTCCTACCAACAAATCCATTTTCGATTGCATAGAGATTTTATATACTAGGGTTTTCATCTAAACTCAATGAAAATAAGTCAAGATACGACAGATTTGGTGAACGAAGTGACCAAAGGATATCTATCCCGACCTATCTTCCGCCCTAGAAATATAGCGTCCAGATACTGACAGGCATTGTGAGAAAAATCGCTGGATCTCTGTCATGTTGAAACCCCACCTATTGCTACATACAAAGCGGTACGTCGCTAAGGAATTGCGACAAACCATAAGAAAGAATGGTGTATGCCGCTCCACCCAGTGTCGATAGAAATAAGTAATGGCCGATTATTCTGTTTCCGTACTAACTGTTCTACACTCCTTCTCATAATTATAAGGATACCCGTTTTTCTATATTAACTAAACACTGAACACTATTATTTAAAGAAATATATTTTTAATTAATTTGAATTTCATTAATAGACTATATTTAAAAAGTTTTATCGTTTTTCTATCTTAAAAAATTTAAATATGGTAAAAAGTTGATTTTTCAGTTGTTCACAATTATAAGGACAGCTCGAATTTTAGTAATTTTTTTTCAGTTATTCTTTAAATTAATATTTTATGGGGTCTCTTTTTAGGGTTAAACAGTCAGACATTCTCTCTAGTATATATATATAATTTTTTTTTTTATATTCAGTTTCAATACCATCTCATATAGCATATATGATATTCGTAATACATTTCAACTATTTCAAATTGCTTTCCACTTGCATGCACATTTATAATATCATAAGTTAAAGTTTTTTCAACTTTTAGACCATGGGAAAGGCAATAATACAGAAGTTTCTTTCTTCAAACTATTTCCTATTGCTCTAAAAGTAGAGCAAAAATGTAAGTCTTGTTGAAAAAAATATTATTACCCCCCAAAATCTAACAAAAATCTGAGAATTCTACGTTTAAAATTTGCAGATATTCTCTTGATGTTCATAATAATAGAAAAAAATTACTAAATTCCTTCTGCCTTCAGTAGAAATAGCTCCCCAGAGCACCATAGATCCACCTTCAAAATGCCCGATTAATATCTACATTTAAAAAATCTGCTCTGTCTTTCGCTATCTTCAGATCGTGCCAGTAACTGTTAAAACCATTTGGTTAATCAAGAATAAAATGTTTTTCATCCGAAAATGCAACTTTTTACCATTTAATACTGTCTTCATTCAATTTTAACACAGACGTGCTTTCCCCCATTAAATGCTTATTGATTATTACAGGTTTTTTAATCATTTTAACATATTATTAATTATTTTAAGCATGCATAAATGTCGGCCCCAACCTTTCGTTAAAAAATACGAGCAAATTCAGCAGCAGTCATTATGAGTAGAACAGTAAGAGGAATTATGAGTCTTCGATCTCTGTAAAACAACTCTGATTTTGCATCAGATCTCTCTCCTATCGAATCAACAGTTCAACGTTTGATCACATTTCCTTCAGCAATTTTAGATCTTCGAATTTCCTTAGAAATTCGGCGGATTGAAATTATCCTTCCACTTAAAAAACACATTTATCATACTTCCCTACATGAACGTTCTTTTTTTCGAGGAATTATCAGTAATGTCCGTCCAAGAAAAATTGAAGGCTTATATATGAATTAATCTAGCCCAGTAGTTAACAAATTCGCATGTCAACTGTAATTTATCCGCTAGTAAGTTAAATAAAACGAAAAAATCTGGATTGTCCCTATAATTATAAACGTCAAAAAACGTGGAGAAAAACACATTTTGCATTATCTTTTATTAATTTTGTTTCATATTAAAAAAAATATAGCAAGTTTGGTTTTTAGAATACTAGATATATTAAGTGCACTTAGTTAATCTTGTTCACAATTACCTTTACATTAGTTATTTCAAAATATAAAGTGTCCTTATAAATATGAGAAGGAGTGTACTGTAATTAGATGCCTTTTCAAACAAGGTGCGTATCTGCCATTTCTCTGTTTTTGTCTGCAATTTATGCTTCCTTACTCTCATACACCAAAATTACCCTTTACCAGTGTTTCCAGATCTGGCAGATTTTTTAAATAATAATTACCAATAATTTAATATATATATATATATATATATATATATATATATATATATATACAGTGGTGGCCAAAAGTGTGGACATTTTTCGAAAGTTTCATGTTTTTCAACTTTGTGTGCTTGTAGAATATTTTAATTTTCACTTAAATACAAATGTTTAGATATCAAATTGAAGGTAATTTAATGTAAAATTTAATAACAAAAACAGTATTACAATATCTGTATTCCAAAAAATGTCATGCAACTAATAGTAAGATCTATCTTAGATTTGCATTTTTTTAAAGTGATACTTACACAATCAATACTTAGTAGGATAATCCTTATTTTTTAAGACAGCTTCACAACGTCTTTTCATCGAGTAAACGAGTGTTTGTAGTTCATCTTTCGTAATCACATGGTGCCAAGAATCAATTATAGATTGAATAAGTTGTCTTTTATTGGATGGAACAGTTTCGATGTATTTTTTGGCATTCAGGATGCCATCATTCACTTGAATTCGGCCCACACCATCTGCAGACATACATTGCCCAAATCATGACATTTGTTGGGTTTTTTGTAGTTGCTTCAATGATGCAATCAGGATGAAGTGCTCTGACTCAGAATGGCCTACTCTACGTTTCACGTATTTTCTACCATCACTACCAAAGTGCGATATTTTACTCTCATCGCTCCAGATTACTTGCTTCCATTGATTTTCTGACCATTTAATGTATTATTTTGCCCACTTAACTCGTTTTTCGCGTTGCTTTTGATTTAAATATGGTTTTTTTCCTTGGAATTCTAGCTTGTAGTCCAAATCCCGATAACCTTCTTCTTACTTCTTACTTGAACTTACTGCAACACCCGCTGCATTCATTTCACATCTAATGGCATGTGATGAAATTTTTCTATCTTGAAGGCATAGCCGTTTAATTTTTCTATCGGCAGTAGCACTTGTGCACTTTTTTCGGCCTGATTTGGCCTTATTTTTCATAACGTAAACAGAACTTTCGTACACCAGAATAAGTCACTGAACCACCAACTTGTCTTGCAGTTTCAGCATAAGAGAGGCCATCAGTATGACAATTCGGCTTATTTTTGTAGATGTCCAATCAGTTCTTCTTGTTGGTGGCATTGTTTAAAATTAGTTTAATTAAAAAAAAAAGGACTTAAAATATTCAAAAACAGCAATACTCTATTTAATTGTACTATTATGCATCATTCCGCAAAATATTCCCATAACAATAACTCTTTTACCATCCAAATAACCTAAACTATAGTTACAGACATTTGATCGGTCCTCAGAACAGTGGTTTGTGATTGGCCTGTACGCTTTTATTACAAAACACGTCATTATTCAAAACGATTTATGTTTGTTTGTTCTACTAAAATGAGCATACCTTTTTTTGTAATTCAGATATTTTAATTCTGTTTTTGTTTTTAAATTCTACATTAAATTACCTTCAATTTGATATCTAAACATTTGTATTTAAGTGAAAATTAATGTATTCTACAAGCACACAAAGTTGAAAAACATGAAACTTTCAAAAAATGTCCACACTTTTGGCCACCACTGTATATATATATTTAATATATATATATATATATATATATATATATATATATATATAATATACATAACAGACGATTAGTTATCGAAGAGATTAAGCAAACGTAGCAATTAAAATTTATTGAAGACTTTGGACAAAAAATTCCGTCAGATCTGGCAGCACTGCCTTTGCGTCAACTCATCCTGGCCATCTTACCCGGAAAACTCTGGCACCCTCTTGCTTTTTTGGTTGCACCTTCGACCATGTGTTCCTATACGATTCTTGCTCGTTATGGGGCCACAAGGCAGAGTTTCGTTCGGTTCGAGGCAATTTTTTGTTATATTGCTGATTATTTTTTTCGCTATGCTTTTATTTAAAAATAGAAATTCAAACAAAATCGAGTTAAAGATATGAAATCATACAAACTTAAGGTTCATTTCTATTTATAAGGATTTTTCCAACTTTCTTTTTTTAAGTGAAATGTCGTAAATTATATTAGATGTTTTAACTTGAAATATATTTAAATAGTGATGCGACGATTTTTGAAACATTACAGTCAATAAAATGACCGTCGAATTCGACAGGTTCCAGCAAGTATATATATATATTATATCAACATTTTATATTGTAAGTAAATAATATAAGCAGATTATCTTAGTAAGAATATACAAAATATTTCTTAATTGTAAAATTTATAACACCTAGATCATACTTAATAGATTTATAGTGTTCTTTTTAAATTAAACAAACTGTAATTTACGAAAAATAATAAGTAAATAATTAAAAATCTAGATTTAAAACACATGAAACTTGCCTTAATTTTCATTTGGAAATTTAATTTATCTTACAAAATTTCATAATCTATATCTTAAATTCCCATTTAACATTATTATTACATTTCTTATTCTATTCAAAATAGCTTTTAAGACACAGTGCATTTAAATTCTGTTTCACTAGTTCCAAATTCCTATTTATTGGTCTTCTTAGTACTAAATCTTTTAAATTATTTTATAAATCGTTTCAGCTGTTTCTCATAATAAAGGCTGATGCGAGAAAATCCTTCCTAAGCCCATGTTCTTTAAAGTATTTATGTTTCAACGGAATGAAGAAAAAGTATTGATTTTATACATTTATATTTTGTTTGTGTTTTTGTTAAAATAAATGCAATTATTTCGAAAAAGAATATTTCTCAAACAAATCATTAAACAATATTTAATTGAAGTAGGTTAGAACGCAATATTTTATATTATCTTCAATACCATCAGAGTTGTCACATTTTTAATTTAATGTGTAACATTGTATGTACTTTTTTATTCCTCGCATTTTTTGTAAAGTAATTTTTTACCGTGTGTGATTACAAATAAATAAGTAGAAAATTATGGAGAAAAAAAGTGGTAAAAGAAAACACTGAATACTAATAATGTTACGGAATAAATTAAAATTGTGGTAATTCTGAACCTGAGTAAAATGCTTTTAAAAATTATGCAATATTTCTTTGTATTAACCCGTTAACGCCCAAATTAATTTTGCAAAATATAATTAGCTGATTATTTCCCTTCTAAATTAATATAGACACTGGCAGTAAAATATATTAACTTAATCAATTCTTCTGATAGTTTTGAATTTAAAGCCTATCTTCATTTATTGACGTTTAATGTTCTAGTGAGAAAACTTCGAGATAGAAAACTTTGAGATAACAGATTAATTCCCTATTATATGTTGACAAAGATCTCGAAAGTAAACTATTATAATATATATTATTATTCAACTTGATTTAAGTTTGTATACCTGCTCAAAAAGCAAAGATATGTGCGACGAATGAAAAATCATAAAATGACTATCTGAATTATGAAATATTAATTAATAGTAGGCACATAAAATTTTCATTAATCATTTAGAGTGACGCTATAAACTGTCACTAACAAGCAGAAATAATTCTAATAAACCACAAAAAATATATCTGCCATTTTATTAGCTGTCCTGAAATGAGGACACTGGGCGCTGACGGGTTAATGTACCGTAATGTGTAATTACGAATAAATAACTTGAAAATTATTCTTCAAAAAAAGGATTCTTTAAAATGTTCTTAAACTTATACTTACACACACACATTAATCCATGAAATAATTTGAACAATAATTCTGATCACCCTTATATATATATATATATTATTTGAAACTGATAAGAGGATCATCTGATATAAGAGGATTATCTGAAAAAGTATATATATAATATATATATATATACAGAGCCTGATTAAGGGGGAAGCTCGCTCTTACCGGAATATTTTTACAATTATTTTTTACTCCATGTCATAGAAATTCCACGCTTTGACGAGGAAATATTTTTTATAAAAAATGAACGGTGTAAAACAATCCAATTTACTCACCGTTATTAGACACCAGAATTCTTTTAAAATAATTTTTAATGAAAATTTTCTGTTTATTATAGGAAGAAAGTATTTGTTAAAAAATAACGGTGTAAGTATAAATAATGTGTGAAGAGCGAGCTTCCCCCTTAATCAGGCTCTGTATATATATATATATATACATATCGAAAACATTTTCAAACATTGAATCAGATGAAACAGAAAAAATACAAAAAAAGATTACGAATATAACAAAAACTAAACCAAAATAGATATAGTTCGTGAGGTAGTTACTGTAATTTTGAATTGAGGAAATTTATAAAAATGATAAAATTTCTCTGAAGTTAAATACAATGCAAAAAAAGGAAAATCAATTCAACATGAAGAAGATAGTTTTAGAATTAACAATAATGCAATGAAAGTTGCGCAAATGCAGCATAACAAATCATGTATTAGTGAACTAAATTTATTAATTAGAATTTGCCAAACAAGGGCATACCAAAATAACAGAAAATGCAAAATTCTGCAATCAGATATATGTGTGTGTTACATTAAACTTATAGAAAATTACCAAATTAAGCAGTAGAAAAGGATCAAAATTAATGTAAACAATGATTAGATTTTTAAAAGTATATATCCATAAGCAGATAAAGTGATTTACTTGAAAGCAATGCATTTTGCAAAATTTTCTCAGAAGGATAATGAAAAGATAAAATTAATTTTTTTATAATTTCATTTTATTGTGTAATTTAGTGTCAAAATATGCGATTTTTACAGGTGTTTTAATTTCCTATACAGTATCAATTAAAAATATTTCTTCTTCAATTATATTTATGTTTAATTTAATTATTCATTTATTTACTTTGCATACCATCTTAAATAGTTATTTCTAAGTTTAACAGGGAATAACTCAATCAATTTTAATGATAAGAACTTAAAATACTTTTCACTGCGCTTTAAGTACCATGATTTTATTAAAAGAACTTTTTTTTCTATTATTTTATTTGTATTGATACTTATTGAGTTCATTACGATTTACATTTTAAAAAATATATAAAAACATAAATCATATTATTATTATTATTATTATTATTCTTTTTTTACGTTATACTTTACTAAAAACAGATATTTTCTATTTTAGGAAAAAATACGATTTTATGTATAGAAAGATTATGGTGGTTGTGAGGATCAATGGAATCCTTCAGGTAAACAGAATATTCTGTGAGTTGAAGTTTATAAGAGTTGCCATTTAGCGTTTTTGATTTATATGAAATATATATGTCGCTACAATATCAATTCGTAATTTGTAAACAGAAACAGCGAATATTATAAGAATTTACAAAAAAAAAAAAAAAAAAAATTTACATTAAAATCATAAATATTTAATAATTTGTCGTTTCGTATGATTTCAAGTTTATAATTTGATACCGCATATACAGAAGCTGCTAGATGGGAAGTGCTGCGTTCGATTTCAAATCGCGCTCGCCGACCTATCCGTTCAGATTTTTCCGTGGTTTTCTCAGAGAGTCGCATAAAGACGGTCTAGGACCCCTTAGAAAGACCCCATGGAGGGCACACTACCTCAGGCCTAGGACCTTCGTGTATTCAATCGTCTTTAATCCGGAAACACCAAATATCATAAAGACAGAAAAAAGCGTTTTGCTGAAATAAAATAAAATTTGTTAAATCAAAAAGATTTTGTTGATACAGTCTCAACGATAATATTTTACCAGAATATTTTCTTATTTTAAACAGTCACTATCAGTTTTGTTAGTTTAACAAATATTTGTTTAAAGAATCGAAATTATTTTGTTCGTTTAAATAAACAATTTGGTTTATTCAGAGCATCGTTCTCTTACTGGTTCTTTTCCAGTGACGTATCTAAACGAACAATCTAGCAAAAGTTCCTTTGCATTCAAACTTTTTTTTTTTTTTGGCTAATAGAATAAAATTGATTTCGTTAAATGAACAAAATTATTGATAAAATGACAAAATAATTCTAAACGTCAGTTAACAAAATAAATTTGGTATTTTTGGCAAAATTTTGTACGGGTATTAACATGTAAAATATACAACTACCTTCTTTTCTTTTTTTTTTTTTTTTTTTTTTTTTTTTTTCTTTTTTTTAATGTGATAACTGTGTGCAACTATACTACATTCCTTCCCTAAAGTAAATAATGATATGTTTTAAGATTTCTATTTATCCATATTTTTATATTCATACTCAAAAAGAAAAAAAATCATGATAAATTCCAATCAATATTTTTCATTAGCAAAGCTGTTTAATTATGAAACATGATAAGAGAAAAAAAAAGTAGATAATTATTTTTGTTATTTATTTTGTATGCAGTTTCCCAAATCAAGTTCTTACTATAAATACCACGCACACTTAACCTCCTCTAGTTTTGAATTTAATTAAAAACTTTTCGTATTTCTTTTATCTAAAATATTGAAAAAATATATAATTAATACTTTGAATAAACGTATTTTACCGCTGCTATTACATCAATTTAACTATTTTTTCTTTGGAATTAATTAGTATTTTTCTAAATATAAGCCGTAAAAGAAATAAACTAATTCATTTTCACCACTCCGATTTAAATAAACTTATTTCGTTTCTTAAGAACTAATTAAAATCTCTTAGGTACAGCTGACTTTTAAAATTATTCACCTTTTTGAGAAGGTAAATTTTAAAGATCATTAACCTGCTTTACTACTTTATTTTATAGTTTATTCCACTACTCTTCATTTACATAATTAAAAAAACAACTTAAAGATTTTTTTTTTCATTTATTAATGTATGGAGATAAAATTAAAAATAATATTTCTCAACAACGTGTCTAATATATACAATATTTATTTTTACATTTCTTGTAACAAATGTTTCCATATGTATATATGTGTATGTTTAAATACATTATACAATATTGTAAGTCAATATAGAATATATTTTCACAGTATTTTCGTATATTAAAAAAAATCAACTTTCAAGGGAAATAGAACTTATCATAAGAACTTAATGAAGTCCATGACCGCAAACGTCATTTTAACTTTCTAATTTTTTTTTTTTTTTTTTTTTTTTTTTTGGGGGGGGGGGGGGGTATTTTTTAACAGTTAAACATACACATGGTCGTGGCTTTTGTATACGGCATTTTTAACCATATTTAACAACATCTTACACTTGTACTATGATAAAATAAGAAAAAATTACTTAAAAAAAAAAAAAAAAAAAAAAAATGTGGTATGGAATCAAGGCGGGGCTGAAAATGCTTCGAAATAAAAAAATTTTGTAACTCTGTTTTTAACTAAACGTTTTTAGGTGTTATTGTTTACGTAAAAAGACATGATATAGTAATATAACATACAATATAACATTTCACTAAATGTGCATTTCACAATTTACTGTTAAAAATTAACCAACTCTTATCCATTTCTCAAAGAATTAAGGCGTTGTTTATGACTATGAGTTTTCATGTAATTTTCTATCCTTATGATGTGACCTACCTCCCCTAAAAGTTTTTACGTTTTTTTTTATTTTTTTTTATTTTTTTATTTTTTTTAGTCATCCTTTATATTTAAATGTATAAGGAAATATTTTATTATTACTTGCAATGAAATAAAAGAACAAAATTCTTTTCTTCAAAAATGTTGGAGTGTAAGGTTAAATTTGGGTACCAACTGTGCAAAAAATGCTAAAGCCAGGATGCGAACCCAGTACTCCGCTACGAAAATAATAATAATAATAATAATAATAATAATAATAATAATAATAAATAACGATATTTGTAAAATTCCTTTCATGTAGGATAGTAAGTTCAATTATGTAAATGCAACATGTATTGTGTGGAAAAGCCAAAATAACATCACAGGTTTGCAAATTCTTACTTTTCATTTTTTTTTCCACTGATTTCAGTGTCTCTAATGTATTTCACGACGTTGAATTCAGAATTGATTGTATTTTCTTCCTATCGCGTAAGTTTTTTTCACAAAGTAAGGATAAAGATAGAAAGTGTTCACTCAGAGTCTATAGCAAATTCGGAACCATTTATGAATAAAATACATTAAAATAAGCTATTATTCACAAATTATCTTTTAAATGTGTTCCTTTACATCTGAGCTCCACTTAAAGCTTTTTCTTTTGTACACGTTTTACATACTTGCCAACATACTAATTAATATAACATAGTATTGTTAGCCCCGACTTCTTTTCTACACCAGTATCTTTTTAGAGTATTTTCTTCTTATTTAATCGTAATTGCATTTGGAGAATATTATTCTAAAAATTTACTGGTGTGAATAAAAAGGGCGGGGCTAACAACACTACTGAATATTAATTAAGATGTTGGCAAGTATGGATTTATGAGCTTTGAAGGGGGTCAGCAACTAGAAATAACATTTTAACACTCCATCAGCCTTGATACATTCTTTTTATTTCTTTTATTTCTTGACGAAAGACATATGCATCTTCTTCACTCACATCACCTAGATTTACCGGTAAATATCTTTGATGGGACCTGAAAAAGTTATCATTTCTGTCAAAAGATGTTTTTTTTTTTTTTCTTTTGTCAAAACTGCAACTGATGGAATTTTTTGAATATTTATTTCTTAATCATCATCAGAAAATACATCAGAAAAGTACATCGCCTTGAAGGAAAAAAAAAAACATCGCAGACCTATGTATTCAAAAGAATAAAACATAACTTGGCCAATGTCTGAAACAGGATCTTCCGACAAAATATGCAACCGCTCAACAAAGTGAACTAAAATGGTTGAGAACAAAATGTTGAAGCGAGTGGCTGGAGCGGACTAGCCCTGTTCTCTCAGATGATAGTTGAAATACACTCTGTCACAAAAAAAATATATGCAACCAGAAGCAAATGAGCTACAATCACGAAACTTAACATGTGTGTAGGGTATGAAGAGATAAGCAAATGATTAAAAATTCAGAACAAAAGATCGTTTTATTAAGAAGTTAGGGCATGAAAAAGGTTACAAATCAGTAAATAGTAAAGCCACCTCTGGCAGCTATACAAGCCGAAACACGGGGTGGCATCGAATCAGATAGGTTATCTATATCCCCTGTGGAAGATTATGCCATAACCTTTGCAACTGAGTAATTAATTCACCAGCATTCCAACACGGCTGCAGTTGCCTTCCTAGCACGTCCCATTGTGCTCTATTGGCTAGAGGTCTAATGACCTGGTAGGCCATGGGAGTACGTCATATCCTTGAAGACATTGTAGGAAGAGTAGAGCAGTATATGTACGAGCGTTGTCTTGCTGATAAATGGCACCTGGGCGGCTTCATAGAATAGGAAGCACAACCGGCGTTAAAATGCTGTCCACGTAACTGCGAGCCACCATAGTGCTTGAAAGACGACTTGAGGTGATCGTGTGTACCAACAGATCGCTCCCCACACTGTTACACCTTGTGTAATAGCAGTATGCCACTCGACAACAAATGCCGGATCAGACCGTTGGCCTGGCCCATTCCACATGCGTGTGCGATGGTCATCAGCACTGAGACTGAATCGCAATTCACCACGGATGATCACACGTTAGTTCGGTCACACTTCATCTTGCTTTGGGTCGACAAAAATCCAGTCGACACTGTTTATGATGTGGGGTGAGGGATAGGCGTCTTAATGTACGTCGGCTGTTTATACCAATGTCGGCCAGTCGTCTCCGAATGGTTTCCCTTGATACTAATGGATGCCTAGAATGTGGTAAATGGCATTAAATTGAGGCTAATGACGCTGTTAGTCCGGACGTGGTCGCTCTTATGATTGCACGATCCTCGTGTTCATTTGCGCTTCTGGGACGTTTTCACCCTCCACAATGGTTGATTCTCCCTTCCTTGACCCACTGTTACCAATCTCGAGCAACTACCATATCACTCCGAACGAGGTGGCGGCTGATATGCCTGAACAACAAAACCGCTTCTCTGAGGCCTACCATACGGCCCCTCTCACTATACGACAATTGTCGGTACTGCCACCGGCTACGTCTCAGATGCATCTCAAGTCACAATACCGTCCATCAAAGTCGGCAGATTCGTTTAAATAGTTCTACGGCGCGAAAAATCATGCTTTAAAACTCGCCCAGCTGCGCAGTTCAGATGCGCATAACGTGCTTAGACTTGTCTCATTGGCGTTGAAATTTTAATCATTTCCATATCTCTTACCAGACTATGTTTGTACCGAGTTCCGTGAATGTGGTTCGATTTCTTCTGGGTGCATATATTTTTTTGTGACAGAGTGTATTTTTATTTGTTTTTCAAACTGAGATGTACACTTAAAAAAAAAAAAAAAAAAAAAAAAAAAAAAAAAACGGTATCCAAAAATTTCCAACCCGAAATCCAGTTACGATTAAATAAGAAGAAAAATACTCTAAAGAGATACTGGTGTGAAAAAGAAAGTGGGGCTAACAATACTACGGAATATTAATTAGTATGTTGGCAAGTATGCCTTAAGGGGGATCACTTTTGGCCATTTTCCCCTATATATGATTTAATAGATAGAAAATATATTAACTCGAATAGTTTAATCTCTTAAATATATTAACAAATGCTAACTACGCAATATCGTAGTTATGTTATATTTCGGAAGTAATCCATTTTTATGAAAAATTTATATATTAAAATTTGAGAATTATCATGCATAAAATGAGTATTATTACATACGTGGTAACTGATATTTTATTCTGTAGAATTTTCATTACATGCTTTTCTTTCCGCACGACTTTGCTTGCATAGAAATTTTCTCCAATATATATTTACGATGAAAAAAGAAGAAAAATGCTCTTCAAAAATAGTGGTGTGAAAATAGGGTGCGTACTAACGATACACCTAAATAAATTGTAAATGTAATCAGAAATGGTATTCAGTATCAGTATTGATTTAAATTAATTTTCTAAATTAGCGATTTTTATATAAAGCGCAATACATAACATCATTTGAACATTTTCAATAAATCTTGGATTTGAATTATTTGCCAATTGATTAATGCACTCACATAAAAAATAAAAATGTTTCTCTTAATTTTCGAATAAAATAATAAATATATATATAATAAAATAAAATAATAAATATAATTTCGAATAAATAATTTTTCTCTTAATCGAATAATACATGATTCGATTATTCGATTTTGAAAAAAAAAAAAAAAAAAAAAAAAAAAAAAAAAAAAAGTGCCGTAACTTTATGTATTTTAATTCTACATTTACATAAATCGATCGACGTTAAACGTTTTCTTTCGGAAGACATTGTTAAATTAAATTTATTCGAAATTTTCTATAAATTCTTTACAATAAAAATAGTTTAAATATAAAATGTAACTTCATTTCTTATTGAAGTATACATATTTCTTTTTTTTTTTAAATAGAAAAAAAATCGTTCCTGAATTACAATTTAAAGTTAATTTTTTTTTAAAGAATTCTTTTGAAAGAGTATTGTATTTCTGAAGAAATGGTTATTTAACAAGGAGAAATTTTCATAAATAAAATACTTCCTATTTAATTGAAATGTTTTGGTGTGGAAAAATATGAGTTTTAAAATGAATTTTTTAACTCAGTTTTTTAATTAACAAAGAGTTAGAATTTAATTTTGCTGGAACTTTAATATATACTAGCAGGCTACGCCCGCTTCGCTGGCCACTATATTTAAATGAATCTCCAAAAGAATTGGATCATTATTTATTTTTCACATCACATAAAAATAAAAAATAAAATAATTACATTGGAATCGCTCTAGACCTCGCATCGGGTACTCGCTGACTACGGCAGCTCTTTCTCTGCCCGCACTGTATCGGGAGCAGGTTCCCACTGCCTGCAGAAATCTCTTTCCTATGTATTTCAATCTGGGTATTTATTGACGATAGGTGGGTCTGCCATTATTTAAGAACTACGATTTTAAAGATAACTGTAACTCAGCGTCTATTAAATATTTTAGTTTTTGAACCAAGTATTTTATTGCTCATGCTATTTACGTATTACAATTTGATTCCGACCAATGTAATGAAATAAAATAAAAAGTAGATTTTCTTTCAGAAGGAATTAAATACATAAAAAACAAATAAATTCCAATCAGTTTAATCCTTACTACTATATACTACCATTATTTCCTGAAAAATACTATAAATAAGGAAAAAAAAAAAAAACTTTTAAAGAAATTAAATTAACAAATGAAAAATAATTTTTGTTATACTACAAAAATTATACATAAACATAGCTGTTATAAATACGTTTTAAAATTTTAAATTTAATATATTTAATTTTTTCTACTGCATTACCATTTTATTTCCAACTAGCAGGCAACGCCAGCTTCGCTGGTCCCTATTTTTAAATGAATCGATATAATTACTGAATTCTCAAAATTGCATTAACTTTTATCACGTGAAAAAAAAACAGAAAAAAAAATCTTATTAGGAAAAATGTCGCACCGGGTTCTCACTGCCTTCGGAAAAAAATTCCCGAAATGCTCTAATTCTTATTTTTATTATTTTCCCCCATCGCCCCCCCTTCCCGTCTATCCTAATAATTTTAAAAATTCGAAAATATCCGCAATCCATTTGTAGGTATCGAAAACCTCATTATACCAATTTTGAATGCTCTAACTCTATTCTATTTTTTTGCCCCTCCGCCCCACCCTTCCCGGCCCTCCTAATAACTTTACACTTTCGAAAATATCCCCATTCGACTTGCTGGCCTCTAAAACCTATCTGTACCAATTTTGAACGGCCTAACTGTATTTCTATTTGTTTTTGCCCACACCCCCCTTCCCGCCCCTCCTAATAATTTTACAAATTCGAAAATATCCGCAATCGATTTGTAAGTATCGAAAACCTCTATATACCAATTTTGAACGATCTAACTCTATTTTTATTTTCCCCCCCCCCCTCTCCTCCCCGCTTCTCGCCCCTCCTAATAACTTTACACTTTCGAAAATATCCCCATTCGACTTGCAGGCCTTTAAAACCTATCTGTACCAATTTTGAACGGCCTAACTGTATTTCTACTTGTTTTGCCCATAGCCCCCCCATACTGCCCCCCCCTTCCCACCCCTTGTAATAATTTTACAAATTCGAAAATATCCGCAATCGATTTGTAAGTATCGAAAACCTCTGTGTACCAATTTTGAACGATCTGACACTATTTTTATTTTTTTGCCCCCCCCCCTAAAAAAAAATCGGAAAAAATCAAAAAATGAGTTTTTTCAAATATTTTCAAGAAGACGCTTGGCGGTTTTTTTTTTTTTTTTTTTTTTTTTTTTACATCTTCGAGCTATTACTTTTACTCGAAAATCCGTATTTTTCTAAATTTTCCTCCGAAAATCATTTATACCCCCTTCTCCCGTTAAAAATCCAAAATTCCAAAATCGCAGGAAATGATATTTTCGTATTCAAGTCTAGTCTCCCCATCTGCAATTTCTTCACTCTGAAGTTATTTGGAGCCGAGTTATACTTATGAATGTGTTTTTGCCTTATGCGCCTCCGAAAATTATTTATACCCCCCTAAAAATCCAAAATTCCAAAATCGCAGAAAATGATTTTTTTGTTTTCAAGTCTAGTCTGTCCCTCTGCAATTTCTTCACCGTGAAGCAATTTGGAGTCGAGTTATGCTTATAAGGGGGGTTTTGCCTTCTGCACCTTCGAAAATCATTTTCAGCCCCTCTCCCCCCTTAAAAATCCAAAATTCCAAAATCGCAGAAAGTGATTTTTTTGTACTTAAGTCTAGTCTCCCCATCTGTAATTTTTTCATCGTGAAGTAATTTGGAGCCGAGTTATGCTTATAAAGGTGTTTTTGCCTCCTGCGCCTCCGAAAATCATTTTCACCCCTTTTCCCCCTTAAAAATCCAAAAATCCAAAATCGCAGAAAATGATTTTTTTGTATTCAAGTCTAGTCTCTCCATCTGCAATATCTTCCTCGTGAAGCAATTTGGAGCCGAGTTATGCTTATAAAGGTGTTTTTGTCTTCGGCAACTCCGAAAATCATTTTCACCCCCTTCCCCCCATTAAAATCAAAAATTCGAAAATCGCAGAAAATGATTTTTTCGTATTCAAGCCTAGTGTCCCCATCTGCAATTTCTTCCCTGTGAAGTAATTTGGTGCCGAGTTATGCTTATAAATGTGTTTTTGCATTATGCGCCCCCGAAAATCTCATTTTTACCCCTACTCCCCTTAAAAATCCAAAATTCCAAAATCGCAGAAAATGATTTTTTTGTATTCAAGTCTAGTCACCCCATCTGCAATTTCTTCACCGTGAAGCAATTTGGAGCCGAGATATACTTATAAAGGTGATTTGCCTTCTCCCTCCCCGGGAGGAACGGGGGGGTATTTCGCAAAATCCCGTCTTAGTGAGCGTCAGGGTCCTAAAATCAACCTGCTTACCAAAAATTGCGACTCTATCTCCCATAGGATCGCCACAACCGTGTTGAGTCAGTGAATCAGTGAATCAGTGAATCAGTGAGTTTACTCTTTTATATATATAGATAAATATAATAAATTAAAAAGAGAAAAAAGATTCGCCCTCAAATAAATGTATTAAATAAAAAATAAATTGCATAATACAGCCGTTGCTAAGATACGCAGACGATTACAATCGAAAAATAAATTCATGAAAAATGAAACATAAAAGCCAATGTTTAAAATCGAAAATACATTAATTTAAAAAATTCAAATTCGAAATTCGAAAAAATCTCGATGAAGTGCACAACTGCAGGGTCCCAGGTACCTATATGTCAAATTTGGAAGCTCTGCGATCAGTAGTGTGTAGTATTGTTCATGTTTAGATAAATGTATTTATTTTCCTGTTGAAAAAAAAAATAAACTCGTATTTTTTTATTTTTTTATTTATTTTTTTTTTTTTTGGTGACAATTAAATTAAGGATTAAATTTAAATGGCTAATTTTTCGCTATTATTAGCTTATTATTTTCATGTTTTTATTAATTAAAAGAAAACTAAACAGAAATTCGAAATTCTGACTTCGATGTGCACAATGATCCTTCGGGGGGCACCTTTGTTTTAAATCTCGTGACTGTCCGAGCTACCGTTTTGAAGAACAGTGAAATATATATATAAATATTGCTAGTATAAGATGTACGTTTTTTTTTTTTTTAATTATTATTATTATTTTGTCGAAAAAAATGGCAATAATTAAATTATGGATAAAATGTTAAAATTTAAATGGCTTTTTTTATCAGAAATTAGAAGGTTTTCACATTTTAATTAATTAAGAAAAAACTAATCAAAAATTCGGAAATCTGACTTCGATGTGCACAATGACCCTTCGGGATGCACCTTTGTGTTAAATCTCGTGACTGTCCGAGCTACCGTTTTCGAGATCAGTGAAATATACATACAAATATTGCTCACTTAATAGTATAAGATATTTGTATATATATATATATATATATATATATATATATATATATATACATATGATATATATATAATTATTGTAATATTAAAATAAAATGCATTAAAATATTAATATTTTATTAGTTATTTAAATAAATATATATATATATATATTACGCCATTTTATGTGTCTTTTCGAAACACATTAATGTGTCAATGTGCTAGTGCGTTTAACTCAACTAAAATACTTACATAAAACCTTTATGCATATAAAAGTAAATAAGGCATAAAATAAAAATAATTTAATTACATATTATTTGGAATTTCTTGTACGCTTTTAAGATACGCTTAGTTCATTTTAATATCTATAATATGAAATAATACATTTTTACTTTTAGGCAGGATATCATATAATAAAAAAAAAGTAAAACAATGTTTAACAAATTTTATTTGTCTAGGTGCTAGCGATGTTGCATCAATAAGTGAGTCAGTAAATAAATAATTATAAGATTTAAAAAATAAATAAATACATACCATGTTTTAAATTTTCTGATGAATCATAGAGCTCTTATCGATGTGCATAAAATTTTTAAAGGGATAATTACGTCAATTTTTGTGAGATGCATAATTTACCATTTTATGTTTTTTTAACGTTCACGTTTAATTAAATGTATTTATTTTTATGTCGAAAGATGGATGGATGGATGGTTGGGTTTTACGTCGCACTAGTGCTGCGCAGATGGACACTTGGCTATGGTCTGGGACACACCCCTAGAGGTAGTCCGGAGACATGCCATCACAATTTTGATCCTCCACGGAAGATTATGTCGAAAGAAAATGAATTCGTTTTTTTTTTTTTTTTTTTTTTTTTTTTTTTGGCAACAATTAAATTATAGCTAGTATGCTAGTATTTTTATGGCTATTTCAACGCTATTAGGATGTTATTATTTTCATATTTTAATTAATTATAATAAAACTAATCAAAAATTCTAAAATCAGACTTATTATATCGGAATTATTGTGTTGTCACCGGGTTCTGAGCTTCTGTGAAAGTTTCAAATGTCTAGCTAGTATGGAAGTTAGTTAAAATTCGATTGCAAGATTGGTACCGGACAAACAAAAAACAAACATACAAACATACAAACAAACAAACAAAGAAGAATAGAAGTTAATAAAAGCATGGTAAAATACTTTATCATACAAAAATTAAGTTAATTTAAAATTTCATTAAAACTTAAATGATTTCATTATTAGTCTGACTTAAAAATAAATTTCGATACTATTTTAATCACCGGCAATATATTTTGCTGAAAAGTAAATGTTATTACTTTCTTCTAAATATTATACTACATTTATAACCAGTCTTGCTAGACTTTGCGAATTTTTTATTCGATATTCACCAGTAACTTTGAGAAATGTTATTCGATATAAATAATAGAAGATTCTTCGATTCGATTAGTCTTATATGTATATTAAATATCACTTCTCAAAATCATTGGTGACTTTTGAATAAAAAAGTCGTAAAATCTGTTTATAACTGAAAGTATTGTCGGTTTACATTAGTAAAATGACACGGAAAATTTTAATTTTAATGTTTATATATCAACTTCAATAATGTTTAAACTTCTTAAAAGTTAATAAATGCTGTCCAGGATAAATGTCCATTGTCAGTTTTTTTACTCTAACTTACACAACTTTCCGGGTACACCTAATATAAGAAGAGAAAATTTTCGACCCCGGTTTTTGATGAAATTATGTGTTTTGAGATTCCTTAAAACACTCTGACCGTCTGACAGTCTTTGTTACTGCTTTTACTGCACAGTTTTTCAATTTACTAAAATAATGCTTATTCCAACTTGAAGTAAAAAATGTAACTGTGCACATGTTTAGACAACTTATAGCTATTATTTAAGACCTTCGAATTTGTATAAAAAGGTAAAAATGTATAATTATATAATTTTAAACATATTGTGGGAAAAAGAGCATATTAGTGACCGGATATATCCGTCGGCGGCGGTCAGATGGTTAACATCATTAGATCATTTTTTTAGAAAATATCTGTGTATTTAAACTTTAAAACTTCTTCAAATACCATAAAAATGAAGACAGCACAACTGGTTTCAAAATGACGTGGCCTTTCTTCACCAGGTGCAAAAAACACGTGCTACTGCCAGCACGTGTTTTTTGCACCTGATGAAGAAAGGAGACGCTCTTTCGAAACCAGTTGTGCTGCCTTCGTTTTTATAGTGTGTGAAGAAGTTTTAAAGTTTAAATACTGAAATATCTGTGTGTTTGTGTGTCTGTTTCTGTTTTTGTGAAATGGTGTATAAAACATTCACATAAAACTTATTATTTAGTTACACCTTGACATACACTGGCGATGATACATTTTGGAATGGATCGCTGAACAGGTGGTGTCATCCCATTTTATCATAATCTTTTGCAAGACAGTATAAAACAAATTTCGTATAAATGTACATGATGAGAATTAGTTTTAACTTTTGAATGTGAAATTTAAAGAAGATATTTACAACAAAAATAGTCAAATAGGAAAGAGTGCTTCGTTATGTAGGGGCATCTGTCACAACCCTGTGGATGAAGTACCCAAAGGGCGTTTAATTTTTCCAAATGCGATTTTTAAAAAAGGACTCATGAGTACCGGAATGTTTGACCCATAGATCTATGATGATTTAAAACAAATTTATAGTTTATTTTTTTCATTTTCATCAAAAAAATAAATTAAAATAAAAGAAATATATATATATATATATATATATTCTCAGATGTCTACACAAAATTGACAGTTAATTTTATAATTCTATGAGATAAAAATCGTCTCCATTTGTTATGGAAAAATATCTAACAAATACACTTTTATTGTATTAATTGATATAGGAAAATGTAGAAGAAAATTTTGCGATAATCTTATATTTTATTTTTTATTTACAATCTAAACAGATTCTTACACACGCACACACACACATACACATACATATATATATATATATTGCGTTTGTGTGTTTATTTCTAAAATATAAGTTAATTATATATTGTATAACGCACTGCTGTTTCTAAAACATTCTTTATCTTGTATTTAATATAGTTACCAGAACACATTCTATTACGTAATTATAAAGATTTTCATTCAGCTGAAAGTTATTATAATTTGAGTACTTAAAGCATGAAAAATCTAATGAAGTCATGAGAATGAGGTGCTTACATTATTATGCATCAAGAAATTCTTAGTTTAAATCAACTTAAATGGGTAGACAATTCTTAAGGATAGCAAACATTTATTAGAAATGCAAAATTTCGTAAAGAACCAACGTTCTTCTAAACAGATTAAATTTCCTAATTAAGTATTTCAAAATATAATTAATTTATAAATGTATTTAATTTTTTTTCTTGACTTCTTTTATTAAATCAAATAACATGATTATTATTATTATTTTTTTTTTTTATAAAAACGAAACTTTAAATGAACAAAAGATGTATTCATTTAAATTATATATTTAATAATTAAGTCAGTGCCTGTTCTGCACACTGCGTTTGACTATTTAATAAGTTGAATGGATTAAGATTAACAATGCTTCAATGCATTGACATAGGGTTATTTCCCCAGTTTAAAAGGAAGCAATGCTATGTTATGCATCTTCTATTATATAATAACATGGAAAGCTCATGGTTTGCGAAATCAGGAATTGAATTCACTATCACTAGGTAAATAGAACATAGACAATGTAACGATAAAACAGTACGTAGAATAAAATAGTTAACAAAATTTTGATCTCATTAGAAATTGAAACCTAATTATTAAAAATGAGGATGGTTAATAACAGGATTAAACAACTGATAAAACAATCAAAGCTCGACAGATACAAAACAGGATAATATCTTGAACAGAAGTCAACGCGATGGTAGAAATGTTAAAAATTTGATAAGAGATAATTAAAAAAAAAAAAAAAAAAGACAAACATAATATTGAAGATGGTGTTCGAGACATTGAATAGTCTTCGTTCTATAAATCTCTTAATATGTTCAGGGTATTCATATGTAGAAGTTGTATTCAAAGCAATATTATTAATACATTAATAATATTGCTTTGAAGTCTAGAGAAAGACAATATTATGATCTTTTATAAAATCAATAAAACTACCAAAAAATATTTCTTTATAAAGAGGAAATTTCCGAACGTATCATGGCATATCAAGTATTTGTCAAATGGTTTTATTTTGTGCTTCAATGATAACTTCATTTAAGTTTTGTCTACATACAACCACTCCACACTGCATATTTCTCAACATTCTAAATAATAATCAGTAAAATATTTAGTCTTACCTTTTTTTTTTTTTTTCCACGC
Source organism: Salticus scenicus (assembly GCA_963930645.1). Classification (NCBI taxonomy): domain Eukaryota; kingdom Metazoa; phylum Arthropoda; class Arachnida; order Araneae; family Salticidae; genus Salticus; species Salticus scenicus. The sequence goes on from OZ005656.1 coordinate 240,763,931, forward strand.
TAGTGTTTTCTTAATGTATTTCCTTTCTCATTTATTTAAAATTGCATTTCGAAAAAATTACTCTAACAGGGTTCGTACTCCCCGCCCTTTTACCAGGTCCCTTTTTGGAATGAGAAATTTTTGGCTTTTATACCACCACTAATTATACTCAGAAATCTTTACGGAATTTTTTTTTAAATAATGTGTAAATAGGTTCGAGATTATTGTATAAAATTAGTGGCAGTAATAAAAAATTTTAATCCTTGAATGTGACCTGGAAAAGGGCGGTGACTATGAACCCTGTCTAAATATAAAATAGTGTGGAAAAACGGACGATACTAACAATTTTACGGAATATTAATTAGGATGTTGACAGGTATGATACTGACGTGAATGAGATAGGGAAGCATTTTATTTTTACAGCAAAAATTTCTGTTTTAGGCAAGAAGAGGGCATTAACTTTCTCTCGAAACTTTTTTTTTTTTTTTTTTTTTTTTCTTTTTCTTTAAGAACACGGTGAGAATTTTTCGCCTGTTTATATGTCCCTATTTTTACTCAGAAATCTATAACATATTTTTAAAATATGGTGCCATGATAAAATAGAATAAAAATCATTGTATTAAAATCGTAGTATCAGAGAAGAAGGAAAATTATCATTTTTGTAAGTGTCCTGAAAAAGGGTGGAGACTTCGATCTCCGATGTAAATTAACCCTTTGCGCTCGGCATATTTTCCGTAATACACGCCTTTTGGCGTTCCTTTAAAACGTCACAAGTATAGTTTCTTACTTACTACCTTTTGGTTGCCAAAAAATTGTAATAATTTATTTTATTTTACTTTATCATTAAATAAAATAAATCTTTCTGTTAAAATTTTCCGGTAGCCGAAAGGTAGCCTATAGTTACAAGTTTTAGAAAAATAACATTTCATTTGAAGAGGAACACCTTAAGGCGTGTCTGGATTTTTTAATGACCCCTCAGAAGGGACATACGAGCGATAAGGGTTAACTTAATCATTTACAGGTTCCGTACGGCCCCGCCCTTTTGAAAGAATTCTTCCACCACAATTTTTACATAATAAAACTTTACTTAATATTATCGGCTTATTTTATGACAAAAAATGCTACAAAATTTTAATGGTGGGAAAAATAAAGACTGTACGAACCCTGAATTTAGAAGAAATGAAAAGAGAGAATAATTGTAGGCTGTAGTGATAGTCGTCATAATGTAGACTCACAGAAGAGAATTGTTAACTAATAACCACCTACAATCATTGCACAAGACTTAATTGCATCGATTTTGTTAAAATATATATGAATAGGGTTCTCAGCAGTCACTGCTTTGAATAATACTTTTTTTAATGTAAACTTTGTTTGTATTATGTATATCTCCGAAAGAATAATACAAAGATTGCTTTCTATTATAATAAGTGGTATCCCAAATAGTGACTACCGAGAAATTAGTAATTACCACATTTTCTCACCCTTTTTATCTATCTATAATAATAAAATAAGATATATGTCTGTCTGTTTGTCTCTCTGTCTGTCTGTCTGTCTGTGCATCTATACGTTCAGCCCCTACTGAACGCAGAAGTAAAAAAATTGACATGAGGGTGCTCAGAAGCCTTCCCGAGAAGCTCCTGAAAACAGAATTTAATAATTTTAATTAGATCCGGAAATATTAATTAAACCGTCGACCAATGTCTAATTAAAAAGCGAGCTGATCGTATTTTTCGCCCTCCAAGTAGAATTCAGCGCGTTCTTCAAAAGAAGAAACACAGAGAGAAAATTTCGCGCGTTTTTGTAAAGCCATCCCAGCTTAGCGGTTGCAGATATTGAAAATACACCTATACATTTAAAAAGAGCATCTATTACTGATTCTGGAGGATTCTGGAGATTCTGCGGGAGTTTCATAAAGTCGCATTTTTCAAGCATTGCGAACCAGCTGGTCGCCGAAGGCGGCTAGTTATACATATTTATATCACATTATTAAATTGCTATAATTTAAATGCCTTGTGCAAGAATAATTTCACATAATAATAAACTTTAATTATAAGAATTATGCTTACTCTAAACGAATATTTGACGATTATTGATTTATATTTCCACATATATATATTATTATTTATTTTTCTTGGTAATACATTCTCCCAGTGTCATTTTCTGGGCGCGAAATTTCCTCAGAAACTATTGTAGCCACGAATTTTGTCTCATCATTATCAGAAATATCGAACATCTGTGGCTATCATAACAATTTGAGAAAAGCCGATAATCGTTTCTTACGTAGTTGAATTTCTTATGTTTTTCTCAGAATAGGAAATGCTTTAAGAAAGTAATTAATGCTTAAACATTTTAATACTTTTAGGATTTAAAACAATTATTGAAACATAGAAAATAGCCATAAGCATTTTAAAACAAATAAAAATAAATAAGTACGTTATTTATTTATATTGATAAAATAATAAAAAGCACCTTATTTATCTATATATATAAAAGAGTAAACTCACTGATTCACTGATTCACTGATTCACTGACTCAACACGGTTGTGACGATCCTATGGGAGATAGAGTCACAATTTTTGGTGAGCAGGTTGATTTTAGGACCCTGACGCGAACTAAGACGGGATTTTGCGAAATACCCCCCTGTTCCCCCCTGGGGGGGCAGAAGGCAAAAACCACCTTTATAAGCATAACTCGGCTCCAAATTGCTTCACGGTGAAGAAATTGTAGATGGGGAGACTAGACTTGAATACAAAAAAATCATTTTCAGCGCTTTTGGAATTTTGGATTTTTAAGGGGGGTAGGGGTAAAAATGAGATTTTCGGGGGCGCATAAGGCAAAAACACATTTATAAGTATAACTCGGCACCAAATTACTTCACAGTGAAGAAATTGCAGATGGGGAGACTAGAATTGAATACGAAAAAATCATTTTCTGCGATTTAGGAATTTTTGATTTTTAAGGGGGGAAGGGGTGAAAATGATTTTCGGAGGTGCAGAAGGCAAAAACAACTTTATAAGCATAACTCGGCTCCAAATTGCTTCACGAGGAAGAAATTGCAGATAGAGTGACTAGACTTGAATACAAAAAAATCATTTTCTGCTATTTTGGAATTTTGGATTTTTAAGGGGAGTAGGGGTAAAAATGAGGTTTTCGGGGGCACATAATGCAAAAACACATTTATAAGTATAACTCGGTACCAAATTACTTCACAGTGAAGAATTTGCAGATGGGAAGACTAGAATTGAATACGAAAATATAGTTTTCTGCGATTTTGGAATTTTGGATTTTTAAGGGGGAAAAGGGGTGAAAATGATTTTCGGAGGCGCAGGAGGCAAAAACACCTTTATAAGCATAACTCGGCTCCAAATTACTTCACGATGAAAAAATTGCAGATGGGGAGACTAGACTTAAGTACAAAAAAATCATTTTCTGCGATTTTGGAATTTTGGATTTTTAAAGGGGAGAGGGGGTAAAAAGGATTTTCGGGGGGAAATTTAGCAATATATGGATTTTCGAGTAAAATTCTACTACTCCGATTCAAAAAATTAGAATAATGAAAAGAAATATGGTCAAGGGAAATGAAAATCGAATTTATCAAATAAATAATCAACAATATCAAATATAAAGTACTATAATATGAATCTGCATATTTTGCAGATTATAAAAATGTAAACACATTACAATGAAATAGAAAATATATTTAAATCAGCTAACAACAAAAAATTCAAAATATTAGAATACTTTCTAACATGGTTCAAAAAGTTAGAATAATGAAAATATATTGAACATAATTTAAACTCTAAGTATTTTTACTTGCTAATCAGTACTTTGTTGCATCACCCTTAGCTTTAATGACAGCTCTTAAACGTTTTGGCATGTTTTTAACTAAAGGTTCACAATCTTTTTTATCCAAATTCGCCCATATGCTCTTTATACTAGAAATAAGTTCTTTTTTGTCTCTAGGCGCAACTTCTTGAAGTCGTTTCTTCACAATTCCCCACAAATTCTCGATAGGATTTAGATCGGGTGAGTTTGCAGGCCAAGGGAGTACAGGTATGTCCTTCTCTTTGAGCCATTTAGTTGTTGATTTGGAAGTGTGGGGTGAAGCTGAATCTTGCTGAAACAAGAAATCGTCATCACATAAATCCTCAGCTGAAGGAATCATGAAATGTTCAAGAATTTCTTGATAGACTTCTGAATTGACTGTTGTGGAAACAATACACAACCTGCCTGGGCCTTCAGCAGTCATGCAGCCCCATACCATAACAGAGGTCGCAAATTTAAACGAACGTTTTAAACATTCTTTCTTATAAGCTTCATGTTTGAGTCTCCAGACACGTATACCTTGATTTCCGTGAGACACACAAAACACACTTTCATCGCTGAAAAGTATCTTTTTCCAATCGTCGTGATCCCAAAATAGCCTTTGTTTACACCATTTAACTCTAGCAGCCCTTTGCTTAGATGATAAGAATGGCTTTATCTTAGGCACACGTGATCTAAAACCTAATTTGCGAAGTCGTCGTAGTGTTGTAGATTTGGAGACATTTATACCCATTTCTTTCCATTTTCTATGCACATATCTCACACTCCGAAAACGATGTTTCTTCACAATCTTTTTCAATTGCCTTTTATCTCTTCTTGAAGTTACTGGCTTTCGACCACTTTTAAAGTGTTTATTTTGAAAACACTTATTATTAGAATATTCTCTCAAAACTCTACTCACACTTGCTTGAGAGCATTTCACTTCTTTTACTATAAAAAGTTGTGTTTTTCCTATTTCGTGCAAGTACACAATACGATATTTCACAGCCTCAGATAAATCGCTCTTTCGTCCCATATTAAGCAAATACTACGCTACAATCAAATGCCAAACGACTTTTCATTTTCAACGGAGCACATTTTATAGTCCCACAGATGTTAATCCCGCAAACGTTCTCTCAACTTATAAGAAAAATTTGAATATTCTAATTTTTTGAACCATGCTATCGAGGTATTCTATTTCTTTGAATTATTCTAATATTTTTTAAATAGTTAATTATTAATATATCAGATAAAAATAAATATTTATGTTATATTTATAAATGCTCTGAAGATAATTAGATACTTTTAATATATTTTTTCCTGGACGCAGTATGCAAATTGACGCGTTAGCAACATCAAACTCATTCTTTTTTACATTATTCTAATTTTTTGAATCGGAGTAGTAGCAGTAATAGCTCAAAGATATATATATATATATAAAAGCCAAACGTCTTCTTGAAGGTATTTGCAAAAATTGATTTTTTCCGATTTTCGATTTTTGGGGGGAGTTACGAAGGGGCAAATTCGACCCTCCCCCTTTTAGCACTAAATTCGTCCGTGGAAATCTATAGGAGCTGAGGTCACAAATTTTAGTGTGTGGCTTATTTACGTGTGTCCAAAACCCATTGTAACGGGATTTTGTGAAAGCCCCCCCTTTACCCCTTTGGGGGCGTGGTGGGGAATAAAAGAGTAAAATCACTGATTCACAGATTCAACACAGCCGTGGCAATTCTATGGGAGACAGAGACAGACTCGCAAATTTTGGTGAGCACGTTGGTTTTAGGACCCTGACGTCCATTAAGGCGGGATTTTGCAAACTATCCCCCCGCTCCCCCTGGGGGGGCAGAAGGCAAAACCTCCCTTATAAGCCTAATTCGGCTCCAAATAGCTTCACGGTGACGAAATTGCAAAGAGAGGGGCTGGAATTGAGTGCAAAAAAATAAGCATTTTCTGCGATTTGAGTTTTGGATTTTTAAGAGGGGGGAGGAGGTAAAAACTATCTTCGGAGGCAAATTTAGCAAAATACGGGTTTTCGAGTAAAACTGTTCCAATAACAGCACAAAGATATAGAAAATCGCCAAGAGTCTTCTTGAGGATATTTCCAAAACATCATGTTTGGTTTTTTGTGATATTCGATTTTTTTTTTTGGGGGGGGGGGAGTTACGAGGGGGCAAATTCGAGCTCCTCTTTTAGCGCTAAATTCATCCGGGGAAATCTATAGGACCTGAGGTTACAAATTTTAGTGAGTGGCTTACTTACGTGTGTCTGACACCCACTGTAATGGGGTTTTGCGAAAGTCCCCCCATTTCCCCTTGGGGGGGGCAATATATACCCGTTTTCAAGTATAACTTTGCTTCAAATTATCGCAGCAAGATTAATTTGTATATGTGGGTTGTTTATGCTTTTCCAACGCGCACAGTAAAGGGATTTTACAAATTTTCACCCTTCCCCCCTTCAAAGGCGGGGAGAGAGGCAAAAAACGCTTTTAAGAGTAACTCTGCTCCAAATTATCTCATAATAACGAGTTTTTGATATGTCGATTGGTTATGCGTACTCAAGACACACACTACTAAAGGATTTTGTAAAATTCCACCTTATCCCCCTTGGGGTGGGATGGGACAAAATCATGTTTTCATGCGTAACTCTGCTCCAATCTATCTTGATGATTTTTTATGTGCGGGCTGGTTATGCGTTCCCAACACGCACTATAAGGGGATTTGTGTGAACTTTTCCTTTTCCTACCTTCAAAAGTGGGGTGGGGGCAAAAACACGTTTTAAAGAGTAACTCTGCTCCAAATTATCTCAGGAAAGCGATTTTTTGATAGGTTGATTGGTTATGCGTACTCAGCACAAACTACAAAGGGATTATTTGGAATTCCGTGCTATCATCCCCTTGAGGGTTGGGGGTTATTTAAAACATGTTTTCATGCGTAACTCTGTTCCAAACTATCTTAGAATGGCAATTTTTGATGCGTGGACTGCTTATGCGTATTCAACACACACCACAAATTGATTTTTTGAAACTCCACCCTACTTCCCCTTAGTGGGGGGGGGACATGTATTCAGTTAAGAGCGGGCCGGAGGGGGAGGGGCTAAAAAACACGTTTTAAAACATAACTTTACTTCAAATAATCCTAGAATCCCGATTTTTTAATATGTGGGCTAGGTATGTATATGCAACATGCACTATAAAGCGATTTTGTGAAGTGTGGCGAGTGGGAAATCTGCTATCGCAGGTATCGATAATTTTAACTTAGATTTTGACTGATTTTAATGATTTTATTATTATTGTTATTATTATTAATGATATGGCGTTTTGAGACTTCATTTCAATATAATGACCAGCAAAGCGGGCAAAGCCTGCTAGTTCAATATAAAACACGTTAAAAGCAGTTTCGCCAGATATGGAGAACTAATTCTTCTATTATATTATTATTATTATTATTATTATTATTATTATTATTTTAAGAAAAAAAATTTTTTTTTTCCGTTTAATATATCATTGAAGTAAAATTTGTAAGTGCATTGTAGGGAAAATTCTAATCAATCTTTTCGATAAATTACATATTTCTTAAATAAAGTTATTGATAATTGTACTTTAAAAATTTACGTAAATTTCATGAGCTTGTTATAAATTTATATTTTAAACAAGAAAAAAGAAAATTTCTACAGTTATTTATTTATTTATTTTTTAATTGAGAATATATATATATAATAAAATATTTTTATTAAGTTTCACTGTTTTCATAAAGAACTATATACATATATATACAGTCTAAAATGCCTAAATTCGTACCTTTCCCTGATTTTGCCCCCTTTACTTATCTGATTATCTCTGAGTGGCACCACCTGTCACACAAGGCAGAAGAAGGGGGGGGGGGTATAACGAGTCAATAGTGAAAGTTTCGTTCGCCAGGACACACATATCTGTTATATATACGTTGGATTTCTTGTTTTTAGAAGAGGTGAGTTTTTACTGTGTCTTTTGTTGAATGTTATTTAGTGTACGATAAGTCATTCTTTCTTATGCGTTGCATGTATTCAATGTGGTAAGATGCTAATCGTAGCAAACATTGAGTCTTCGGATGTTCAGTTCATTTTAGAAAGGCTGAAACTCCGCCATGTTGGGAATTAGCATGGTCCCTATTTCGTCCCCCTTGAAGTCTTATTTTCGTCCCCTACACGGCAAAAATTCCATAATAACTGATCAGCTATCATGAAGAGGCCATGTTCAGCAAACTGCTACTGCCATCAACCCTAAAGACATCAAGGAAGTGCCAGTGACCACATTATCATCTTCTAAAACAGAAGATTCAGCAACATTGATCACTGGATCTCCACATAGGGAAAAAAAAGCAGCAGATTCCGAAGCAACAAAAGCACTAAAACGAAGAAGACCCTCAGCTGAAAAACAACTTCTGGAATTCATCATTCCAGAATCTGCCATCTAAAAAATCCTAGCATGACCACCAGCGACCTACCCAGCGACCTACCCAGCGACTCAAATTGCGAAAGTGATTATTCAGTTGAAACTCCACATGATGATACAAGCGATAATGATGACGACAAAGATGGGATGTGCCCTATCTTCTTCAACATTTTCTCTGATGATAAACATGGCGAAAAATGGGTTCAGTGCATTAACTGCTGCACTTGGTCACACGAAAAGTTCTCAGAAGCCAAACACATACATGCACACACACATAGGGTAAATAAATATTCTTCGTGTTTTTACGGATGGAGGTAAAACTAATCTTAATATCAGCTGCGATTTTATTATTCATAAAAATGACAAAATATGTAAAGAGGATAACTTTAAATTACATTCAAACTGTTCCAACAATCAAGCAGAGGCTTTTGCTGTACTGCAAGATTTTAAATAGATACTTTCGAATAATAGTTTATTGCTTGACAACATAATCTTATACTGACTGTCAATTAACAATATATAAAATCCATAATTCGAAGTAAAACAAATAAAAAAAAATTCCTTGCTTTGGAAACTATTTATAGAAAATTTTAAAATATGCGCTGAATAGATCAGAGGTCATTTCGGAAATTTTGTCAATGAAAAAGTGGATGAACTTGGGAAAGCAGAAACCCACTGAGATACCTCATAAGATTTTAAAGACCACCAAATTACTTTTAACACGTTGAGCGAATTCTTAAGGAAATCACGTGAGGCCACAAGCGTTGCTTAGAAATGCGTTATGTTTACCGTGTTTCAATAAAATCCATTAAAATGCGTTAATGATATCCTGTAATAAATAAAAATTTAGTAAATTTAAAATAAATTTTCAGTAATTACTTAAACCAATGTAATTTATTTTAGTTTTTTTTTCCCCCATTTTGCGGTGTTAGCCACCGGTGGTTGACGTGTCCTAAACGGAAAGTTCAGTGTCAGCTACCGATGGCTGGTATAGCACTCAACGTGTTAAAAAGGCAGAAATTTCGACTGACAATAAACTTGTGGCAATGTTACTGGTCTTTAACACATAAAGGTAAAATAACAAAGAAGTTCTTTCCAACAGTGCAAGAAAGACTAAATAGAAAGATGAACTATACATTTAAACTCACTCAGATTCTTTCTGGACATGCCAGAATAAATGATTACTTATTCAAATTCAAACATGTCGATTCATCGCACTGCTTCTGTGATCAGAATGAAATACAAAGCGTAGTACACATTTGCTATTTTGTTCTCTTCTCGATCCTTATAAGTATAAACTAAAAATATAAATATAAATATGAATAATTAAAATTCTAAATTGTTAAAAATTTATTTATATGCTGAATATTTTATAAATGATTCGTCATTAGAAACTTTGATAGAATATACACTGATGACAAGTAGCTAAAATTATATTTGATACATTGTGTATATGAAAAAAGTGTTAATTTCCATTAAGCAAATGAAACTAAATTTAAATGTGCGTGTAAATATACTTTTGTTTAAAAAAAAAACAATTTGACGGATCCAATCTAAAGTTTTATTATTATTATTATTATTATTATTATTATTATTCACTTAACAAACGCTCCAAAAAAACTTCAAGAACTAAAATTTTGTTAATTAAGTTGCAAATTCAATTTCATTTTTAAATGTGTAATAAATATGGAACAAAATGAAACTAAACACCTCACTCTCCATGCACTTTAGTTCTTTTACATTCTTTATAATGTTCAGATTTTTCTTTTATGTTAAAAAAAAATTTAATTAAATCAAGAAGTTACAAATTATTTTTAAATATTCAATACATATATTTTTTCCCAATGTGATTAAATTTTTTAAACATTAATTGCAAAAGTGTAAGAGAATTATATTAATTCAGTTTTAGTTTATTAATTTTCTTTTTCAATTTGGTGTATTCTGATATAATTTTTATTTACCAAACGTGCCTAATGGCACGAATTTAATGCCATTCGATAAATAAAAAACAGATATTAGACGTTTTACAGAAATACACCATTTTAGCTATTTAACATTCCTTAGTATTTTTATTCTTAATTAGAAATAAGCTGTACTATTTCGTTTTGAAAAATTTTTAATTATTATTTTTTTTTCCATTTTCGCATTTAACAATAATTGCGTAAACTTTTTATTTTATTATAAAGGTGGAATAAATGAAATGAAAAAGGACGTTTTTAAAAAACATATATAAGTCTATAATACATTTTATATGTAGAAATATTTTTTAAAACATCTGTATATTGATTAAATATTAACAAAGGCTCATCCTTTCTGTAATTAAATAAATAAATAACCAAATAAACGTAATTTTCTGTACTAAAGGAGGAGGTATGTAAAAATGATATTTCTTCCACTCAGTTCTTGTCCGATGTTTGGAAATTACTCACATGATTTGGATTTTCGCTTAATTTTGATAATTTTTAGATATTTAGATTTTCTTACATGTTTTAATGTTATTTATTTATTTATTTTCTTCTTTAATTTCATTATTCTGCTGAAATCAGTGTTTATATTTACATTCGTCTTTATATATTTTTGCTCTTCTTTTGAAACGGTTTTGTGCGTTGTTGTTTTGACTGTAGCACTCATGCCTACTTTGTTCACCTGACGAAGGGTCGTATGTACTTTCGAGTCGAAACGTTTGTTGCGAGTTTATTGCATTTTATGATATTTATTCAAAGTTTTTTAATTATTAATTATTATGTAATATTATATTTAACAATCGTTCCGATTTTTGGATACCACACACATTAATACTGAGCAGAGAATGTGAAATGTTTTAATGATTTTGGAATTCGACCAGAATGCATCACAGATACCTACATCTCATGAAAAGGAAATTTCAAAAACCTTTTATACATACAAAATACTTTATATAAGTGTACAGAAAACATATAGTACAGCAGTAAAAAAAAAAAATCTCGCATAAATAGAAACTTAGAAATATCTTCGTAAACAAAACATCAAGCCTAAAGCAGCTTAACGGAGACATACCGATACAATATTGTTGCGTACTTGGGGGTTCGTGAGTTGTCTGGGAATGAAAGGCCAAACGTACAAAAATTCAGTAATTTATTCACAGAAAATTCCAGAAAAATGCAGGTCTATAAACCAAGTATCAGCTTCAATTCAAACAGTAAACACAGCTTAAACAACAGCTGTCCACAGTACAAACTGTATACCAATAACACTTGAAGCAAGTCTCTCTCAAAGAGGCTTAAGAGCAATGCAAGCACTAGCGAAGCTGGCTGAGATCTGAACTGAACTGACTGCCTTGGCGAGGAAGCGCTCCTTATATGCTGTTCCATGGAGCCCAGATTTTTCGAGAAAACTCTAGAAAGTGGTCAACCAATCAACTTACAGCTTCCATATTTGGTATATCCCATATAAGGATTTTCTCGCCAAGGTCGCCAAAAAAATCGCCAAGGTGGGAAAAAGTCGCCAAATTTGGCGCCAAATCCATTACGTGCATTACTGGGGCTTTTTAATGCGTTTTTAAGGGAAAATAAGGCTATTTCAACGCTAAAACGACTAGAAATGCACAAAATTAGCACTTTATCAACTTACTAAGCCTCTTTGAAAGAATTTATACAAAAATAAACACAATTATTTACAATTTCGTAACACTGCCCCCCTCCCAAGGACTGCACGTCCCGGGCAGTGCAACCCTTGGTCAAGAGGCGAAACTAAACAAATTTACACAATCTAAAACACAAAAACTAAGTTGCACATAAAGATAACATAGAAATATAAATTAAGTGGGAAATATTTACAAAATTCACAAATATGTACAAATATTTACAGTGCGCATGCGCAAATTTTACCAGTATTTACATTTTAAATTTAAATTTTACCGTTACTTGTGGTACTTGGCTAGCCTATTATAGTGCACCACCTTCGGTTTTGATGAAGGTGTTTTAGTGATTCGCACCACTACATCATTCAGCCTTTTTAAGACTGTGTATGGTCCGTCCCAGTTGCACTGTAACTTGGGAGAGAGTCCTTTGCGTCGAACAGGATTCCACAACCAGACCTTCTCTCCTTCCTGGAACTCATATTGTGTAGCCTTTAGATCGTACCTTGTCTTCATTTTCTCCGTTGCCATGTTAATCCGCTCCCGAGCGAAGTTGTGTACGTCCTCAAATCGTGCCTGGAGATCTTGGATGTACTCCTCGGGCGATGAAGGCGCATCGGGTGGACAACCAAACAGGAGATCACCAGGCAGACGAAGTTCACGTCCGAACAGCATCTGGGCTGGAGTATAGCCGGTGGTTTCATGGACAGCACTTCGATAAGCCAGCAGGAACAATGGCAACTTCGAGTCCCAATCTTGCTAGTTTCTTGATACTAGAAGGGAGAGGTTATTCAGGATGGTTAGATTGAACCTCTCGACCATGCCGTCCGACTGGGGATGTAAGGGTGTTGTCCGGATTTTGTCTATGCCGAGTAGTTCACACAGTTCTTTGAAAACATCAGAGGTAAAGTTCCTACCTTGGTCGGTATGAAGTTGTAGGGGCGTGCCATACCTTGACACCCATTGCTGCACTAGGACCTCTGCGACTGTGCATGCCTCTTGATTGGGAATGGGATATGCCTCAGGCCACTTGGTGAAATAGTCCATCACGACGAGAATGTATTTATTTCCACTGGAGGTCCGTGGCAAAGGACCCAAGATGTCGATTGCAATCCGTTCAAATGGTGCTCCCACGTTATACCGTTGCAGTCTTCCTCGACTTCGTTTCTGCGGGCCTTTACGTGCCGCACAAGCATCACAGGATTTACACCATTTCTCCACATCCTCCTTTGCCTTGCACCAGTATAAGCGTTCCCGAACTTTCTGCAGGGTCTTCATTACCCCAAAATGGCCTCCGGTAGAGCTACTATGCAGTTGTTCTAAAACAGCTGGAATTTTTGATCTTGGTAATAAAGTCTGCCATCTGAAGCTTTTCCCATCATCAGATTCCCACTTTCTGTATAATACGCCGTTTCTGATATGAAGAGAGTCCCAAAGTGCCCAATAACTTTTCGTAATGGGACTAAATCTGGAAATATCCTGCCAAATAGGTCTGTTGCTGGTCGTCTCCTTCAGCTGTAATATTGGCTTTATGTCAGGATCTTCCAACTGTGATTTTCTAAGTTCTTCGTCACTCCATGGATCGGGATCTTGATCTGATGGTGTTGAGACAGTAACTTGGCAGACAACCGGATTTATCAGCAGGTATTTCTGTTCGGCTCTAGAGCAATACTTGCAGCTTTCCGAGCAGGGCTTCCGTGACAAGGCATCTGCATTACACTGTAGAGTACCTTTACGATGACGTATCTCGAAGTCATATTCCTCCAGGCGTTGTATCCACCTGGCAATCTGTCCTTCCGGGTTCTTGAACTGGAGCAACCACGTTAAAGATGCATGGTCAGTCCGGAGCAGGAATCTTCTGCCATAGAGGTAATGATGGAAATGTTCTATGGCTTTTACGATGGCGAGTAGCTCTTTCCTGATGGTACAGTAATTTCGCTCCGGTTTAGACAGACATTTACTCCAATAAGCAATGACATGTTCTTGACCATCAATTTCCTGCGACAGAACAGCACCGACACTCTCATGGCTGGCATCTGTATCAAGTATGAACTGTCTGTCGGGCTGTGGATATGTCAAGATAGGCGATGATGTTAAGGCCTCTTTAAGTCGCTTGAACGCATTTTCACATTCATCTGTCCACAGGAACTTCTGTTTGGCTTCCGTCAGCATGTGGTGTGGTCTGGCAATATTTGAGAAACCCTTGACAAACTTCCTGTAGTAAGTGCATAACCCCAGGAAACTTCGTAGTTGGTGTACATTTTCAGGGCGACTCCAGTTCTCGACTGCAGAGATCTTCTCGGGATCAGTTCTCACACCTTCGGCAGAGATGATATGACCGAGGTAGCTCACTTCACGACGGAACAAGTTACACTTGCCTGGATTCAATTTGAGGTTAGCCATTCTGAGTTTCCCTAGCACCTTTCGGATATTTCGTAGATGGTCTTCAAAAGTGCGCCCCACAATGATAATATCATCCAAATACACCAGACAGGCTTCATAGGAAAGTCCTTTTAGCACTGTCTCCATCAGGCGTTCGAAGGTGGCAGGTGCATTACATAATCCGAATGGCATAACTTTAAATTGCCACAGTCCTTGTCCCGTGGTGAATGCAGTCTTCTCACGATCATCAGGATGTAATTCTACTTGCCAGTAACCGCTCTTCAGATCCAACGTCGAGAACCATTTATTGCCAGCAAGTGTGTCTAATGTGTCGTCAATTCTGGGAAGAGGGTAACTGTCTTTCTTCGTGATGTCATTCAAACGACGATAATCCACACAAAATCTTGTTGAACCATCCTTTTTTCGCACCAGTACTATGGGAGAGGCCCAAGGACTCGTTGATGGCTCGATGACATCATTGTGCTGCATTTCACTTAGAAGTTCAGTGATCTCTTCCTGTTTAGCAAATGGAAGTCTTCTTGGATGTTGTTTGATTGGAGGATGATTTCCTGTATCAATTCTGTGCTGGGTGATGTTCGTTCTCCCGACGTCTTCAGGTGTTCGAGAAAAAAGGTCTTTAAATTCTTGGAGTAGCTTCTCCGCAGCACATCTCTGTTCTTTTCCTAATTCTGCATTCTTGAGTAGTTCCGTTGTTAATTGCTCAGAAGACTTGGATTCGGTTGATTGCGTGGGGTGGTTGATGCATGTGACAGGAGTGCAGGTTGCCAACACCTCATCCTTCTTCACTGTTCGGACCTTATCGCTGATGTTTGCGACTCTCACAGGAATAGTACTCTTTGAGAGATCAACTAGAGATGAAGCTACCAGAACTCCTCTTGGGCTATTGTCTGTATTCGGGTATTCAATCAGTCCATAGCGGAAGTATTGCTTTGTAGGTGGTGTTCCTGAAACTATTGTCTCTGTATGTGGGGGGATGGAAATTTCCGACTTGGCTGTTATCTGGCAAATTGTCTGAATGTCTTGATTTTCAGTGTTGAACACAGCGATGTCTTCCGAACTCGAATGCAGTTCACTATTCTTGAAGTCCAACTGAAAGTTAAATTTTCTCAGGAAATCAATTCCAATGATTAAAGGATCTCTTATATCTGCCACATATGCCATATGATGGTAACTGGCATTCCCAAAAGTGATAGTCAAGTTCATTTTCCCATATATTTTGATTTCGTCTCCGGTCACAGTCTGGAGTTTAACACAGGGCGGCGTCCAGATGATCTTCTCCTTTAGTTCTTGAGCGAAATCCGTTCTAATGATGGTTACGTTGGCTCCCGTGTCCAGAATCATCCGGCAGGTGGCGTTGTTGACTTGGCCATAGACGTGAAGTCCATTATCGCCGCCACTCATCGATGAAACATGAAATACTGTAAATTGGGGCTCTTTAATTTTAGGCAACCTCCGCCCCGCGAGATGGCCTCCTCTTAGTTTTCCTGCAGTGATGGTGAAGCCGGGTGATTTCCTATAGTTGGTCGTACGGGGCAGTTCCTCTTCACATAACCATCCCCTCCACAGCCCCAGCACTTTATCTTCCGATCCTTTTTTTCTATATTATTTTCCAGGCTGCGCAATCTCTTTAAGATCTCTGCGAAACTTTTCTTCATTTCATTCTCATCAGCAGGCGTATCATTTAATGAGACTGCTCTTATGGTATGGCGGTCTTTACGGGAGGCTTGTTGGGCTGCCTCTATCCTAAGGGCATAGCCTAAAGCTGATTCTACGTCCCTGATGTTGGAGAGTCTCAGCGCTTTTTGAATTTCTGGATCCCGAACAGCATCGATAAAGTACTGAAGAGCTAAGTCGTTTCGAGTGTCAGCTTGACAGTCTGAGAATGCTAGGTGTGACAATCTCTGAATGTCCGCTGCCAGCTCTTGCAAACTTTCGCCCGTTTTCTGATAACGGGACTTTAGCTGGAGGCGACTATAGTCCTTAGAACATTTCTCCCCGAACCGTAGCTCCAGTGCTCTAGTCAAGGCCTCGAAGTCGTTCCTTTCTTCTTTAGTAACATTTCTCAGTATCTCGGCTGCATCTCCCCGTAATGCTGCTGCTAAGTGGACTGACTTGGCGGTAGAGTCCCAGCCGTTAGCTTCAGCTACGATGGAAAACTGCGTTTTATATACATGCCACGAGGAACTGCCGTCGTAGGTGGAAAGCTTAATAAATTCCTGATTCTGGATTCTTCTCTCTTTCTTTTCAGTTTCCTGGGGCAGGGATTCTAACTTTTCTTCCACTTTTCTCTCCAGATCTTCTTCTATTCTCTTCAGTTTACCTTCTATCTCTGAAAACCTTCCTTTCAGCTCTTGATCAAAGTTTTCTTTAACTTTCTCCTCGAAACTCCGTTCTATTTTCGTAGCACTCTCTTCAACCTTCATAACATTTTCTTCTATCGTCATAGCTTTCTTTTCAAAATTCTCTTCTATTTTCAAAACTTTCTCTTCTATTCCATCTACTCTGCTTTCCATATCCGATAATTTACTTTCAATCACTCCCTTTACTGCCGAAAGTTCTCTCGTCATCTCCTCTTGATTGCATTCAACTTTTTCTTGGATTGACTTAATTTCTTCCTGAACTTCACCCATAGTATCTTTCATTTCCTTCATCTCTTGACTCAGGCTATCTTTCATCTCTCTTTGCGATGCTTCCATACTTTCTTTCATCTCTCTTTGCGATGCTTCCATCTTTTCCTGTCCTGTTTCCATTTTCTCTATCAATCCAGATCTTAACTCATTCATCTGAGCAGTGAGACCTTCTAGAAATTTCTTCATTTCTTGTTCCATAGCTCTCGTTATCACCATTCACAGACAATCCCACTTCTGACACTAGAAATGTTGCGTACTTGGGGGTTCGTGAGTTGTCTGGGAATGAAAGGCCAAACGTACAAAAATTCAGTAATTTATTCACAGAAAATTCCAGAAAAATGCAGGTCTATAAACCAAGTATCAGCTTCAATTCAAACAGTAAACACAGCTTAAACAACAGCTGTCAATAGCAAATCCACAGTACAAACTGTATAACAATAACACTTGAAGCAAGTCTCTCTCAAAGAGGCTTAAGAGCAATGCAAGCACTAGCGAAGCTGGCTGAGATCTGAACTGAACTGACTGCCTTGGCGAGGAAGCGCTCCTTATATGCTGTTCCATGGAGCCCAGATTTTTCGAGAAAACTCTAGAAAGTGGTCAACCAATCAACATACAGCTTCCATATTTGGTATATCCCATATAAGGATTTTCTCACCAAGGTCGCCAAAAAAATCGCCAAGGTGAAAAAAAGTCGCCAAATTTGGCGCCAAATCCATTACGTGCATTACTGGGGCTTTTTAATGCGTTTTTAAGGAAAATAAGGCTATTTCAACGCTAAAACGACTAGAAATGCACAAAATTAGAACTTTATCAACTCACTAAGCCTCTTTAAAAGAATTTATACAAAAATAAACACAATTATTTACAATTTCGTAACAATATTATCGGTTACACATTCCAATTAAAATGTAAAAATGACTAGAATTATTTCAGATTCTCTTAATCCTAGAAAGATGTCAATGTAAAAGCATTTCTTCAAACTTAACACTAATGGAAGAGGATCCGTTTGTTAAACTTATATTTTAAAAATTAAATGAGAATTTTTTCTTTTGTACTTGTGAAATGTAAAAGAGGGGTATACTGCATTTGAGTATCACAATGGTTATATATAAAACTTTTTTTTTATTATTATTATAAGCATTTGCTATGTTACTTTATTATAGGTAATTGAGATGGTCTAAGAAAAATCATTTTTATAATAGCTAAAAATGTATAAATATATGTAGGATAATTTTCAGTACTAACACTTATAATTCTTTCCTTTTTACTTGTTCAAATTGTATGCGTAACTAAATAAAAGTAGCATGTCAGTTTCTTCACTCGTCAAAATTTTTTAAAAAACTTATTTCATCACGATTTTCTTTCAAATAATATATTTAAGAGAACACATAGTTCATGTAATATTAATGGACTCATATTTCTGCATGGTTATAAAATGTCAGATAGAGACGTAAACCTTTCCCTCAGTAACATGTTATAAAAGAATCATTATAAGTACATGCCACCGCAATAAATTATCCCTACCATTGTTATTATTTTTGATTGACTATATACACATGAATGCGTCTATATTAAGCAGAAACCATTAATAAATGTATTAAAATGATTCTATTTAATTTTTGTTTCATTTGTTTAATATTTATTCTTATTACATATAAATAAATATTAATGCCCAATTTTTTTTTTCTAGAAACCAATTGTCGTAAATGATAAAAGGGCAGTATTCAGTCAATGTGGATATCGAGCTTCTACCATATTTACATGTTTTTATATCGCCTGAATCCAAAAAGTGGTTTTTGGAAGTTAGTCAATATATGTGAGAGGTGGGAAAGTTCTAATTCATATCAGCAAAACGCAAAAGATAGAAAAACTAAACTTTACATATTGCATATGTCCAGTATACTAACATTCACCAAATTTTGGTGAAAATTGGAAAACCGGAAATGACACATGGAGGTGAGATGTTAACCCGTTAGTAGTCGCTAGTTGGTCGATTCGCCGCCCATCCCTTCAGTTTTTATTCCACAGACACCAACAATTTTTAGAAGTGGCATTTGATATACATAAATGGTGAATCGACTCGAATAATCATCGATTAAGTATATCAAATGCCACTTCTAAAAAAATTTTTGGCTGTTGAAAAACACTGAAGAAATGGGCGGCGAATCGACCAGCTAGCGACTACAAATGGGTAACATAATTTAAATCTGTACCTCAAAAATGCTCTGACAATTATCTTCAAATTTACTTAAACTCTTTTTTTAGATATCCTTTCATATGCATTAGCTAATTACTCCAGGAAAATTGTTATGGTACAGATTTGGTTGGTCAATTTCAGATCTCGGAACTTAATGTCTTAAAAAATAGTTCATTGGATTTTTTTTCGAATTCACCATATTAACTTTCTTTTGATGTTCTTTCATTATATCACTTTGTTTCGGGTATACAAACGAGTTTAAAATGTTTTTTTGTGAAAATCGGCAGTGAAATCGAAAGACGGTTTTTCGAAAACTACTTTAACAATTTTCTTTCCAAATTTGCCATATAAAACACCCTTTTAGATAATTTTTCGTTTATATTAACTGATAAGTACAGAAAAAAATGATAGCCGTCCTGTTTAAATAGGTTAGTTTTAGATTTTTCGAAAATAAGTGTCTAAAAATCGGTTTTACTAATTTTCTTAAAACTCGCTATATTATTATTTCTTAAAACTCGCTATATTAGTCTTTATTAAATGTCTTTACGACATATCTATTTAATTTATATCACAGGAAAATAGGTAGACATCTGATAATTGAGCTTAATTTTATGTTTTAAGAACACATTATTTCCAAAATGTGTTTATAATATGTATAGAAAAGGGTAATGTAGGTCATGTTGTTGTCACACGCCAGATCTTTTTTTTTTTTTTTTTAATGCATTTAATTCAAACAACTGAAATGTTATTACTAAAATATTAAAAAAATTGTCTTTTCAAATTTATCAAAATCATTTACTCTCATTTATCCACAGATTTCTTTATCAACCAATCTGTCTATCTATCTATATATTTAAGAATATATATTTACTTATTTGTCAATTTTGCCGTAAATATTCCATGTAGAAGTATATTTATGTGCTTGTTTATATAGCCATGATTGTTTTACGTATCATAAATTTTAAGTATTCATGTATAATATTTGGTATTGAACATTCCTTATTAGAAGTGGCGATGGCCGACCATTGGGTGCTCCTTCACAAATGGTCATCCGTTCGTCGACCCCCCGGGTCAATGCCCACTTGCAAATACCACATCTTTGGAAAAAAATAAGAAGATTTATTAAAACCAACACTGTGGAGAAATATGTATGTATAAACATATATTTTTGTTAACCATTTTTTTAATATCTAGTAGTGTATAAGCTACAACGATTCCTCAGATTTAATGAATAATACATTTCTTTTTACTTTTTTTTCCTTTATTTAATAATAAAAATTTATATTCTTTAAACAAAAATCTAAAATTTTATCAAACAAAGCACAGGCAGATAAATATATTTCTACATCTACATTTTTAGCAATTAAACTTATAACATTTTCAGTGGTTGATAAACTGTAAAAATGTATTAATACATTTAATTGTTTAACCCAATTACACTTTGTTAAAAAGAAAAATAAACTCTCTTTTTTTTTTTTTTTCTTTATTTTACTGCGCCAAACTTCAGTAAGCTATTTATTCTTATAAATGCTGTGCCTCCCTCATTTATTCTTATTTAAAATATTATTCACGTGGTTAAAACTTCTTAAAGAAAAAAATAAAGTTAGAAAAAAACAAGTATTTTCAATTAAAACAATTTGCTGCCGTGAAAAATCTGTTTACTTTAAAAGTAATTAATTTTTCTTTCGAATTCGGGCTGTAAAAAGAAATAAATTATTTCATTTTCACCTTTCACATTTAAACTGGCTTAATTTCTCTCTTGAGAACTAATTACATTTTACGCCAGTAAGCTATTTTATTTTATTATTTGATTTAAAAAGTTAATTGCGGAATTGATTGGAATATTCTTCTAAATTATTTATCCATTCATAATATTCGTTCATTCTCTTTTCAGTTTTTTTTTTTTTTTTTTTTTTTTTTTTAACGTATAAACTGGTATTTTATGTATTGTATGAAACATTTTAATTAAATATGCGCATACTTGCACATACAATTCAGTGTATAGGCACATAGCTGCCAACATTTTAATTAGAATTCCGTAAAATTTTTAGTTCACATCCCTTTTTCCACATCACATTATTTTTTAGAGCAGGGATCGCACTCTAAAACCATTTTTTGGCACTTTTGGGAATGAAAAATTTCCGCCTTTTTTACTACCACTTTTCAAACAGAAAAATATCTGTCCTGTTTAAACATGATATATTACTATGAAAACTATCATAAAAATTTCTTTAAATAAATAGTGGTAGCATAAAAGATGAAAAATTTTCATCCCTAAAAGTGTCCTAAAAATAAAACGGACAATGCGACTCCTGTTAAAGTAATATTTTCCAGATGTGATTACTGTTAAATAAGAAGAAATACATTCCTAAAGAAGACAGGTGTAAATAAATAGATCGGTATTAACAGTTTTAAGGAATACTAATTATAATACTGCCAGGTATGGACATTCATTAAAAATGAAAAATATTGCATACTGCAGCATATCTACCAACTCTCCGATTTCTCTCGTGAAGTATCATTCTTATAATTTTCTATAACAAAATTTTATTTATTTAATTGTACAAAATAAATATATAAGACAGATTTGAAAAATAGTGAGGAATTTTTTTTATCTAAAAATTGAAATGTTGGAAGCTATGTGGCGGAAATCACAACAGGAATAAGACAGACTGCAAATGTTTTAATGATATTTGTTAAAATGCACTACCTTTCCATAAATAAACGGACACTTTCGATTTAAGACGTTTCTTTAAATATTTCAAAAAGTATTAGAAAATCCTCTTGTATTTAATAAAAAAGCACCACAAAACTGTCGTTGTAAAAAATATTACTTACAAACTTATTATAAACACCATAAAATGCAATAAACTCGCAACAATTTTTTCGGGTCAAAAAACACGACCCTTCATCAAGCGAATAAAGTAAGCACGAGTGCTGCAGTCAAAGTGGCAACGCACCTTAATTATAAATGGGTTTAAGAACTTTCGGAAGTGCATAAAAACGAGCACAATTAGCAGCAAAAGGAATTACCATGCGTTTGGTATAATAATTAAGAATAACGGAATTTTTAACGTGGTATTTGACTTGATCAAGATGATCATTAGAAGGATCTTTTTTAAGTTTCGAATAGGGACCTGAAGTAAGCAAGGACTCAACATGGGAAATATAATCCGATTTGTTGAGTAGAACAGTTTGTCCCCCTTTATCGGCTCTTGTGACAGTTAAATCGGGGGCGGAGTTTAATTCAGAGAGGGCGGATTTTTGAGAAGGAGTAAGGTTAGACTTTTGTGGATGATTATTAGTGGAAATAATGTTAGATAAAATGAAACGAAGAGATTCTAACTGGCCAGGAGAAATTTTACTATTTTTAAAAGAATTTTCAATGGGAGCGATCAAATCCGGAATGGAGGTCTCGAAGTACGCGCAAAATTCAGACCCAAACTGAGCACGTCACGTTGAGTATTAGTTAGAACGTGCGAAGAGAGATTAACAACAGTATTCTGAGCAAGAGGAGAAACGGGTGAAGTAAAGGAATTACTTTTAAGAAGATAATTAATTTCTTATTTAAGTTAGTTTGATGCCTAGAAGACTGAAACGCAACGTATGCGAAATTTCTTTTTTCAAAAGAAGAGAAATCATGAACAGAATTGTTAAGAGACAGATGTAAAGTACATAATTCAGACTCAATAGACGAGAGAGACTGTCGTATATCCTGAATAATAGCCCTAAGAATTGCAAACTCTTTAAAGCATTTTTAATGCGAAGAGAAGCAGGAAGATTGTACTTAATGTCTATGAACTTAGGAATTATCTGAGCACGCTTACATCTAAGAAGAAAATTTAAATGATTAAGAAAAACGTACAAAACCCCCAAAAAAGTATCGCGTAAACTCAGAAAAATGTACGGGAAAGAATGAACTGCTATTCACTTTCTCTGGAAAAAATAAAATAAAAATAAATAAATAAAAAGTTAAACTATAAGGGGGTTTACTAACATTTTAATGCAGATTTCGATGATTATAAATAAATATTAAGAAAACCCCCTCATCAATTTCTTATTTTTGGACACAGTTGAAATTCAGTTCATTCTATCGCGTACAACTTTTTGAATTTACACGATAGTTGTTTGGGTTTTTTATATACGTATCTCAATACGTTTGGCTATTAAATTGTGCAAATGAAATTTCACTAAACGTGCGCATGCACAGTTAAAAATTATTTAGTAAAAATGTTCAAATTTCATTATGCATTTATTTTATTTATTTATTTATTTATTATTTATTTTTATTTATATATATATATATATATTTTTTTTTTATTGCAGTATGCTGTGACTAATATTGTATATCGAATTCCCTGGTGGCTTTGCACTGGGTTTAATACCTAGCGTGTTATAGCAAAAAAAAAAAAAAAAAAAAAAAAAAGATTTTTTTTTTTTGCAATTTTTTAAAAACACCGATATATCTTCCTGGTTACATTCGATTAGAGCCCCTAAATAAAATAATAGGCCGGCGCATCACCGCAATTTTTTTGCCTCCGAAGAGGGCAGCATTCCCGCTCGGCGTCCTTATCGCTTCCGTAATGACTTTAAGAAATCTTGATCTGAAGATAATCCGGTCTAGATAAGAGCAATAAGAAACAATAATATTCCTAAAAACACTTTTTTTTTTCACAGTACATTCTCAGGATGTTATTTTATTCTGAGGATATTCTACTGGTGTCCTGGGGTGAGATGTGTTGTTAGGGCGGTTTCTGTTTCTTTTACAAAATGTCGCCAAAACTCAAATACACAGAAATAGAAGGTCTGTGAACACTTTATATTCATTTCTTGAATGATTATAGCAGTTTATCTCTAAACAAACTTCCATATCATAGTTTACTTAGCTAAAATTATGAAATATAATAAAACAGGTTATTCTAAAGTAACGTAAGACGATAAAAAAAAAATGTTTGTCGTTTGTTTGTCAGAGAAACGCGCTGGGTACATGTGGCAACCCTAAGGCAACAAAATGCCTCATGCACCAGCTCGTATATATAGGAGCCTTACATTTGATAGAAACATAAAAAAATACACATATAATAACAATAAGCCTCATAAACACATGCTACAGTCAGATCGCATTTCAAACATTACTTCTTACACAGGGTGAGGCCAAACATTTTCCTTTTTCTTTAAATTTTTTACTGGTTCCCCTGTCCCTTTAGAGCAAAACTTTCACTGATATATTTTTATCATAGATAAATCATAGTAAAGTGTTATTTAACATTCAACGTTACAAATGATTCCAGAGAACTTTCTCAAATTATCTTCAGAGTACAAAAAGTAACAAGAAGTAGATAGGAAACTGCTAATACAATTAAAAAAAAATTCGTTTCTTAATTTATTTCTTACATGTTTTTAACGAACTGTGCGCAAATAATAAGATACAAAGTAAAATGGATGTTAACTTACAATTATATATTGCAAGTTGAAATTTGTTTAATTAAATATTTGCTGTAACTAAATAGTGTCAATATCAATAATTTAAATGCAAATTTTTTATACAAATAAAGTTCAGTGAAATATTTAGATGTGCATTTTGTTCACAGTATTATGCATTAATCATTATGAAATTTCTATACCTACAATGTATATTTGGAATTGAATAACAAATATATGTATACATATATACTGCAGGTTTTGTTTTGTTTTTTCATAGAACAGACAGATAAAACATACAGTAACGTCTATTACTATTAACTAACAGTAAAAATTAATCCATTTCTTTTTCTTTTATATTCATCTGTTGATGCATATGCACATTGTTATCAATAAAAATATTTCCCCCCCTGACTTGAGATCACCATATGACTTTAATGTTATTATTATTATTATTATTATAAGAGTGTTTTTGAAGTATTTATAATTTTAAATAAAAACATGCAATTTCCTGTTACATTGGGAATTTCCACCGTAATTCTTTAACTCGTATTTTAAACATGTTTTTTTTTTTTTTTTTTTTTTTTTTTTCTTCATAAATCTTGTACAATGTACGTAATGCCATGTTGTGACATATTTTACAGTCTATAACCTAATTTAGGTACTTTAAAAGTGAAAAAATATATTTTAGTTTAATGATACATTTTTTGAAGAAATTTCTTTCAGTTTGTTTCGACTTGCTTATATATGTTATAAAATGATTTTTATTGCAGTAGATAATAATTTTTAATATTTTTATAAATAAATAAAAATATATGTAAAGTTGTAAAATATATATTTATTCTTTGCATGTAATTTTATTATTTACAAATATATTTTTTTTCTTTACATAAATACCATAGTTTACGATATATTTTGATATGACATAAAAAAAAAATCTTTGAAGCACATATATATTTTGAAAATAGTACGTGAAGACTAGAAAATATGTATTATTTTCAAAAATAACCGTTATATAAGGACATTTCATGACGTTCAAACTCACAATGGAGAAACGAAAACGATAAAACACGTTTTATGTCTAGCAAAAATAATATCATTTGCTTCTTTTTTTTTTTTTTTTTTTTTTTTTGTATTACTCTTTAAGCACGTTGTTCAAAAAAATCAACGTATTTCTTTCATAGTATCAGACGTTTCAACATTCCCACGAGACATAGTAATTTGAAAATCTTCAAAATAAAAGGATTTTTAGTATAAAGAGAATATGTATTTCTTAAGACGTCATTGCAATATTCTTTCGATAAAATAGATTCCTCGTTTATAAAAGAGAGACACAGATAATTTTTTTTTTAATTTTCATACATATATATAACTGGTATTATATTTTTATTTTGTTATTGCCTGTTATGTGATTTTTAACTTTCAAAATTTATTTTTCATCGTAAAATACACCCATTTTGTTTATTTGAAAACATTGTCGGGTACAGTGGTAATGAAAAGCCTTTATTACTACAGAAACAACTTGATTTTGTTCACCGTAGCAGTCAATTTCTGGAGTTATTTCGCAGATTTGATTATTTATTCTTTGATCATCTCTCTGATAAATCATAGATTTTGCAATGTGTAATCTTCAGTTGCT
Organism: Salticus scenicus; assembly: GCA_963930645.1. NCBI lineage: Eukaryota > Metazoa > Arthropoda > Arachnida > Araneae > Salticidae > Salticus > Salticus scenicus. The sequence goes on from OZ005656.1 coordinate 240,790,049, forward strand.
ATGCATATACTAAATATTTTTATCAATATCTGTTTCTTCGTTTTTTCGGTTTGTCTGGATAAATTGGAAATGTGATTTATATATATACGTAAGATAAATCTTAAAAATTAGAAGAATTGGCAAAACTTGAATTTTTCATGAAAAACTTGAAACAGAGTATTTATAAGCCCATGCAAAAATACAGCAAAAAATACAAATAAAATCAAAGTAAATAACTTAATTGATGATAAATGAAAATTAATCCCAAAACACACGAGGGCCTTATTTATGGGAGCCCCTCCCCCCCTCCACACGTTTAAGGAATGGAATATGAGACGTTTCTGGTGAAACGTGGGCTTTTTTCCCTAAAAGTACGTTTCTAGCCCCCGACATCTCATAGGTGAAAAGAATGTCATACAGCAAAGGAATGGAATTAATACAAAGCATCAAAAAGCAATTAAATTCATAAAGCACAGTAGTAAATATATCAATATAAAAATACAAAAATATAAGTACATATAAAGACAAATTTATATAAAAAGTAGATTGAAAAATATTGCAAATTCCTCTCTTTAAAAAGAGCGAACCCTCCTTGGCTGGTAGGGCCAGTTACCAGTTTTTAAATGTCGCTCGAGATGAGGGGAAAAACCTTAAGTTAGATTGTATTCAGAGAGATTCAAATGTTTATAGGAAAACAGGCTAGCGATTGACAGTTAAAATATTTTTGAGATTTTCAAGAGCTGTATTCAGGTATAAATATTTATTACATATCATTTTAATTATGTTGATTTGGATAACCATAAAATTTTTTTAAACTCTCTGACTAATACATGAAAACCTGTTCGTCAGATTACAAACTTTAAAACCTGCCTTTTATCATAAACATTTTTGGCTTCATCACGCTGTATTTTCTGATCCATATTTATTTACAGATGTTGCAGAATACATTCTTACCATACCCTATCTTCTTAAGGTCTATTTCACCACAAATTACACGAACAAACATACCACACGATTTGCACTTGTGAGCATCTCATGCTTCTTTTGAACACCAATACACACACCATGGTATCTATTCTCCGATCAGACTGCCATAGCGACCGTCCTTAAACAACGACAGTCGTCAAATCAAAAGTCGGAAAGTGACATCACGTGATGAAAATAACGACTGCCACAGTCGGAATTGAGGTATAGTCTGGTCGGAGAATAGATGCCCAGGTCTTTCTTTACAGGCTCTGTACGAAACTGTGATGGCGATTCTGCTCAAGTTTAGGGTAACTCAGTGATGACTTCTTCAAAATGCAGATGTGATTAGTTAGAGTTGCAAGGCAACTGAATATTCTTCATCACTGCGTCCTCAATCAAAGGTGTAGAAAGCAGTTTAAGATTACTATCGAAAAATTCTTGTATTTCTGTAAGTGATCTTGTAGAAGTCAGAGATAACGGAATGTCTTCTTGAGTAAGATTTGACTATGATTCATGGATCACAGTCTCTTATGAATCTTCTAATTTTTCAATGTTTTCTTCAATATCTATCGAATGTAATACTCTTTGCGGTATAGTCGAAGGAGACAATCCCACTCTTGCGGGACAACCGAACAGGGTTTCGTATGGACTTCATATAGTTGCAGAATGATAGACACGATTCTTCATGAACTATACAAATCGTACGCCCTCTCTCCATTTGATAATTTGGTTTACAGGCATCCAACTAGTGAGCATGTTTCCAATGCTAGTTCGACACTTCCTTGACTTTGGCTGTGTCTAGGTTTCCCATTAATCATTTTTGTTTCTGGCCTCAAATGTGTTACACATTCTAATATTTTATTACAAAATTCAAGTCCGTTATCAGAGTGCAAATTAAATGAAGCGCCAAAAAGAAGTAAAATATCAAGCAAATTGTAGGATACTACATCCGCCCGTTTTAATGTGAGCAGCTTCAATACATCAAATTTTGTTAAGTGGTCTTGGTACACGAGTAAAAACTCCATCTGGTTGAGATTGTTAATCGATGAGATCCAGCTGGCATCTGCTATTGAAATGCGGTGAAATAATCGGCTTTACAACAATTCCTTTTTTCGCAATTTTTTATTTTTGTTGACAAGTTTCACGTAAGTTCAAAAATATTTTTAATTGGGCTTGGGTTATGTTTTTATAAAGTGTATTTAATTGCTTGATCATTCTGTCTCTTCCACCGTGGCCGATTGACAAATGAGTGGAATACAATATGTCAAATAATTCTTCGGCTCGGACAAACCTTTTCACACTTTCTCACGCATCTGATAACACCTCAATGAATTTTTCACAGCTTTTCACAGTCAACACATCATACCTTTGAAATAATCGATAATCTCGAGATATTCCATTCTTGCTGAAATCTTTTATTCGCTTTACATCTTTATTTATGGAATCATAATTTCGTTTTGTCATTAAATCACTACTATATTTTGAATCTCTACTAAAGAGGTTTGCGAAGAAGCTTTTCATCATTTTTCTCACTAATTGGGTGCTTGCTTGCATACTTGGAGCTAAATTTTCTGCTTAAAAAAAATCACAACGGAAATTCATGCGCTAACATGCACAAACGAATATGAAAACAAAATTAGCTATGCTACGCACTGGCAGCCGACGCAAATTATGAGAAATAAAAGGAATTGGCGACGACCAGATGCTGGTTAAACCAAACTAAAGGTGGATGGAGAGAGTCAAAGAATACGGAAAGGAAATGACAGAAGCGAAACCAAACTAAAAGTGGAGGGGCAAGGAGTAGGGAAGGAAATGAGAGAAACAAACTTTTGAACTTTGACGAGATGGCAGCCGCTAATCCATAGATTACCTAATTAAAATGCGGGAAAATGTTCATTCCGCACTTTAAAGGGTCACCCTATTTTATCTGCAGATTAGCTAGGTAAAATGCACATGAAGGGCTTTCGAGTTATAACAGTAATATATACACCACGAAAATAAATACTTTTTCTTTTTTCAGAACGTTTTAGTGCGGAAAATTTACTCATTGTCTTAAGAATAATAACGGTATTAAAAAATAAATAAATAAATAAAAAGGAAAAATAAAATCGGTGGACATCTTCCATTTCTGTTCGCGCATCGTACCTATAATAATGAGGGATTGTAAAAATTGCACGTTTTTTGTAAATTTTTAAACTTTTTAAACATTTTAAAACATTTTAAAAATAGTTAAAACTTTTAAAATAAACAATCTTCGTTCTTTATGCTTGTTTTATGGTTTAAATAACCAAAATAAATTAAATTCTGATAATTAATCCTTTTTTTTTTTTTTTTTTTTTTTCGTTAGCGCAGCGTAATAAAATCGTAAATTTACTAATATCTTGCAAATTTCACTCTGCTGATTTTCGTTACTTTTGCAACAACAAAACGAACAAGAATTCACATGGCATCTTTTGAAATAGTTGGGATAACGACAAAAGTCATGTTAGCACAGATATGAAAACTCAAATCACACTTCCTGAGAAAAGTTGAGATTGGTACTTTGACAGATGTAAAGATGATACTTCCCCACAAACAAAATTTCTATGGGCCAATATTGAAACAACGGTGGATATTTTGTAGACCAATAGTTCTAAATAGCCGTTGACTAGATTGATGGACCAATCATTCGCAAGTGATACGAAATGTTGCCTTAGTCTATATTTTTTTGAACAAATCTAATATAGTTCAATTTATAAATATTAAATGAAAATATAAGCTTTTACATGAAACCTACTTCAGCGGTGCTGTCAAATGTATCAAATCCCCTTAAACAATCATTAGTTGAATCAACAAAAAATTTTGGCTAAAACAACAACATAATTTGGTTCTGGTTAACAAATTATTTGTTGAGGCTATATCAACTAAAATTTTGATTGATGTAGCTTTTTTTTTTTTTTTTTTTTTTTTTTTTTTTTGTTGTTGTTGTTGTTATTGCTAAAAAAAAAAAAAAAATGGTCTGTGTATAAATCAAAATATATATATAATGAAAGAAAAAAATAATTTTAATTGAAAATTATGTAATGAGTACAATTGTGCGGGGAAAAAAACGAGACTTAGAAGTATACAATATAAGACTCACATATATTATTTTTAGACAAATCAATTCACCATCATTAAGTTATAACATACTATTTCAATGAATTTAATTCTGAATGTGAGGATCACAATGACAGTTTCTTTAAAAAATGAAACACGTCAAATGAAATGACATTCCATATCATAAATGACATATAAATTAAAGTTACTTTCCACTACCATATAGATTAAAACGATTTCACTTTTAATAATCACCCGTTGATTGATTTATTAAAGCATATTTTTTTCGCTCTATGGGAACAAACATTATTCATCTTATTAATAAAACATTGTATATTTTAAAGCATTTTTATTCCAAAGGAGACACGAATAAAGTAATGATTTAGAGGTTATTATATATATTTGAATAATAATAATAATAATAAATATTGACTATGTTTATATTTATATATATATATATCGGGTGTTCCTTACGACTGTAGGCATTTTTAAAATTCATAAAAATTGAATGAACCAGTAGAATTGGACGCGGTTTGAAAAAAAAATTATTCTCCTAAAGGTTTTTTTTTTTTTTTTGTTTTGTTTTGTGTGTGTGTGTGTGTGTGTGTGTAAGGGGGGGGGGGGTAGGGGGTCAAAGAAAATAGTTAAGTTTTTCCTCAATAGCTTTACGGATGCGTAACGTGAAAAATGGAAATCAGAGTCCTGTACGTTTCACAGTTTCACAGTTTTACAGTTAACACAACTTATTTCTTATTTTTCTTCTACTTGCACATACATGAAATTTTAATTGCGATGGTGATTTGGTGGATAGAGCGTTATTGGTGAAGATGTTTTCCCTCATGTAAGAACCGTAGACTAAAGCTGCAGTTACCGTTGCTGGAACTCGTTCGAAAACTGTAATTTGTGGTGATGGTGGATACATAGAATAGAATTTATATGTTTGTAAACATTTGCATGCAAATGAATATTTTTTTCACGGAAATGTATGATTTGTTTAAGTACAGCCTCCTCTATATACGAAAATTTCAACTATGATTATTTTTCTTTATTAAAAAAAAATCCCCCATTACGCATCCCCGTTGGAATGATTTTTTTCGCAAACCGCGTTCATTTCTAGCAATTCTCTCAAATTTTATGAGTTTTAAAATGTCTGCAGACTTATGTGGCACCTGGCATATATATACAGGGCGTTCCTCCTAACTCGGAAATGAGTCGGAATTATGAAAAAAACGAAACACATGTTCAATGATTTCGAGAGGGATCTCTTTTGATGTAAAAGTTTGGGTCCAGCGGGAGGGGGCTAGGGGGGCCGCTAGGGACGGCAACTTTAAAATTTCAAATGGGAAGGTATGTCTTGTGATACATTCGTGGAAATGTTTCTTCAAAACAATGAACTTGATATAAAGAGTTTCGCCTTACGATGACTATTAAAGGAGATACTCGAGTATTTAGACTTTTGAAATGTGGATTTTACACTTATGTATCCCTTTAATAACCATTGCAGTAAAAAATTATTTATATCAAATTCATTGTCTTGAAGGGGCGTTTCCAGGGATGCATCACATGACATACTTTCCTGTTTTAAATTTTAAAGTTGCTCTCCCTAGCATAACTACTACTACCCCCTTGCCCGGGTCCAAACATTTTTGAGCAAAGTATGTCTTGTGATACATATCTGGAAACATCTCTTCAAGACAATGAATTTGATATAAATAGTATTTTACTGCAATGGTTATTAAAGGGATACATAAGTGTAAAATCCACATTTCAAAAGTCTAAAAACTCAAGTATCTCCCTCAAAAATCATCGTAGGACAAAACTATTTATATGAAATTCATTGTTTTGAAGAGACTTTTCCAAGAATTGATCACAAGACATAACTTCTTGTTTGAAATTTTACAGTGGCCCTCCCTAGGGGCCTACCTATATCCCCCCCCCGGGCCTAAACTTGTTCACCAAATGAGGTCCCTCTCGAGTTCATTGAACATATGTTGCGCCATTTTTCACAATTCCGATTCATTTTCGAGTTAGAAGGGAATGTGGGACTTTCGGAACACCCCTTATGTGTGAATATATTTATAATGTTACAAGATTGTTGAGAAGAATGCAAGGAAAACAGGTGATCAAATACCCAAATGCCAAAATTATCCACAAGAACCAACAGGGATATCCAAGAAAAGTTTAATGAAAGATAAAATGTTTCCTTAGAAAGTCATTTAGGTTCATTTTTCACATAAAATAGTTAATACTAACAATGAATGCACTCTGCTATGAGCTTTATATCTACAAATAGATTCCCCGAAAAATATCCTTCAACATTTTCATCATTTTGACTTTATAAATTTACGTAGTTAATGAAATTACAAATATAATTACATTAAAATTGATGTAAGTCAACTTCCCAAAAATACATATTATTTAGTTAAAAAATGGTTCTATTATATAATTTCTCTATTTCATTTTCATATGTGTAGTGACAGTGTTAAGGACATAAAAATACATGAATAACCTCACATTCCTGCAATGCATAATGACTATTACTGATTATTACATGACTGACATACGACAAAAACTTTCTCATAATTGTAAAAATTAAAATTGTCACAAGTTAACATAAAATCCCAATTAAAGTAGTTAAAATGATATTACTTGAAGAAATATTAATAAAAAGCTCTTTTTTTTCGACATATGTAATAAAAATTGTTTATAGAAAGACAGTTTAATCCAATTGAAATCCCTTATTTAGTATTTCATTAATGTACGATTTTAATATTTTGTTTACTATGAAAAATGAGAAATTTGAGACACTCAAAACTATAAATTTCTCTCAAATAATATTTTCAAACGATCACACACTGATAAAAAAAAAATATACCGCCTTCATCTAGAATGAATAAGTGGTCATTTTCTAAATCCCTTAACTAGAAATGTAGATTTCCGAGATATGCGCATAAGGCACGCCAGTAAACTGAATGGACGAAATAATCGAGATTTCTAGTCTACACATTTCTAGATGGTGCAACAATATTCCGAATATTCTAAATGTTCCGAATCTTTTGTATTGCGGAAAATTCTCGCTTGATTTTCTAGAATTGGGTCATATATCAAGTTTATAGTTTCTTAAACTCGCGTCTTGTTTTCGCGTTTATTTGCAGAGATTTTTAAATAACTTTGCCCTCGAGAATGTAGGCAAACGCTCTAGAATTCTAATAGGGGTTTCTAGAACCCGCTTTCAATAGGGACCAGAATTTATAAGGATGATATGGAATTATTTTTTCTATAGCCGCAATTTAGATTCCAGATGTCAGTTACAGAATTTTTTCTAATAATACAAAAATGTCTAATTATTTTTCATAAAAATCAGAAATAAATAAATATATATACATATATATATATATATATATATATATATATATATATATATGTATGTACAGGGCGAGTTTGACATAATCTGCCAAACGAAAGGAAGTGATAGAACAGCCCATGGGGAGCATAAAACACAATAGAAACCCTGTCCTATCTCTAACCGTTTCCGAGTTATGGTAGATAGAAGATTTTTTTTTCATCCTGTCCTGAAAAAAACCACATTTGTGAACTTCCTGAGAGACTTACACGCAAAATAAGCACATATTTGGAAAGAACAGAAAAAATCCTATCAGGTGACTCCATTTACATCAGGATACCTTAATTTGACGGCGAGCTACAAACGCTAAAACAGTGGCAAAGTTTGAAATCGAGTTGTAGCCAAATTCTTTAACCGGCAATTCTGCAAACACCGTTCAAGCTACAATCGGTCAAATTTACCAAAAACATATCCATTCCACAAGCTTTAGAATGAGCTCACAATAAACCATATCGGTGTTCTAGTTCAGGAGAAATTCAGCCTTTTGTTTGAAAAACATTCATCACTGAACTCGACGTTTCTCGAGAAGGACACTCACGGGGTGCCATTGTCGTTCCTGATTTCATGTTCGCCTTCAGCCCGCTGTTTTTTAGATGGAAAAAATAAAGTTTTAGAAGACATACAAGAAAAGTAGCAGTTGTATTAAGTTTACAAACACAATGGAATGGAAACAAAAGAAGTATGACGTTTCTCCCGTCTTTCACAAATGAATATGCAAAAAAAAAGAAAGTCGTATCTCACGTTTATGATTAAAGCACATATGCATTTGAAAGGATGTGTGAAATTTAGTGCCGCTGCTGAAATTGGTCACCCCCACACCTGATACATGCCCTTGCCCGCTTACGAAAGGAAACCACAGTAGCACTTAGCGAAAGCTTATCCCTCAGTTTCATTATTGCATCATCGAGCTGGCTGCTTAAATCTTTCAAACTGGCAACTTCTGTGCGGTAAACTTCTTGCTTCAGGAAACCCAAAACATAGAAGTCCAATGGAGTGAGATCTGGTGATCTAGGTGGCCAAGGAATTGGTGCATTACGAACAATCCATCGCGTATGCTGATGAGTCAAGGAGTCCCAAACGGCATTGGAAGAATGTGCAGGGGCCCCATCGTGTTCGAAAATAATTAACGCTCGTTGGGGTACAGGAATGACATCAAGTAATCCTGGAAGATGATGTTCCAGAAACTCCAAATGTATATTGCTTGCCAGATGACCATGGAACACATGTGGACCTATCAAGCGATCGCCAACCACTCCAAGCCAAACATTTAAGGCGTCTGGAACGATGAGTTTCGTGTTACAAATGGATTTTGTTGAGCGTAGTGATGCCAGTTATGTAAATTTAACATGCCATCCCGAGTGAAAAGTGACTCATCTATCCACAATATCGTTCTAAAGAAATGGTGCTCCTCAATATCTCGCTCCAAAAGCCAGCGGCAGAATGTTACCCGCTTTTGGAAAACTTAGCGGCGTAATTCTTGTACCGGTGTGAAGTGGTATGGATGATACTGGTTTTTGCGAAAAACATTTATCACTTTACTTTGGGAGATTCCACCTTCTCTCGCAAGTATGCGTGAACTCATATTTGGATTTTCCACCACTCGGTCGAGTACGGATTCTTCAGCGGTGGCGGAGCGGCAACCATGGCCCCTTTCGTACACCCTAACGAACGACCCACTCTCCCTAAGCCTTTGATGAATTGCGGTAAATACAGCACGGTTGGGCGCACGACGATGTGAATAACGTAGACGGTACTCTTCTTCGGCTCTCCGAGAGTTACCATCGCTAAATCCATACACAAAATGCATATCTGCGTATTCTTCATTTTTAAAACTAAGCATATCTGTTTACAGGTTCGAAAGTATGACAATTTGATCCCTGTGATGACTTCAATTGAAAATAAAAGTCAGAAGGGTAAACAAAAAGGGATAAAATTTCAATATTAATTTACAAAGGTAGAAGAAAAATGTGCAACGGAATAAGAACCAACTTGGTTAATTCGTGCCAACCCCACTAAAAATAATCCGAAGATATTCTTGAGAAAATAGCATTTTCTTAAGACTTTCTTCAAATATTTTAAAATATTTTGAAGATTTATCTTTTACTATAAAATATCTTCAGAAATATTGAAGACAATATAAAGAAATTTTGTAAATTTTCTTAAGAATGGGCCAAATAACTTAAGATATTCTGCAGATTTTCTTTAAAATTACCCGCAGAATATCTTGAGATTATTTTTAGTGGGGAATGTAGGAAAACATACTAAGTATAAACTAAGAGAGACCAAGTAGATGTGACAGCAGCGTGAAAAGAATCGGCCGAGCTTAGGAAAAGTCCAGAAAATGCTAAAGCAAGAAGCAGTAGAAAACGTAAAAGAAGCTGACGAGCTAATGAGCTGTTACAGATTGACTCGCCTTTTGTACCCGCGAGTGGGATGCGCGCAAGAAGGTTAGAATACAGTCCGTTAAGAAATTATAAGACCGCTTTAATTTTGTAAATTATAAGAAAAATTAAGATTCTAATCATAATTTAAATACATAAAATTACATATTGCTCTATATTTTTTTATAATTAGTTTGGAATAACTTGGTATAGCGCAATAAGTGTTTAATTAAAATATATATTAGAAATAAGTGAAAAATAACCTGTTAAGAAAATATAAGACCACATGTCAAAAAACAAAATTGTATAAAAAATTAATATGATATTGGTCCTCCATTTTTCCTGATAACTTCAAACACTTTGTTTTTCATTGAAGTAATCAAGTGATTAAGTTCAGTTATAGAAATATTGTGCCATTCTTTTACAATGACTACTTCCAATTCATTGGCAGATGAAAATTGTTTATTATTAGCATAAACTTTGCGAGATAATATTCCCCATAGGTTTTCCATGGGGTTCAAGTCTGGACTTCAACTTGGCCATGGCAAAACATTATTTTTTTCTTTTTTAAACCACTCCTTTGTGGATTTAGATGTATGACAAGCAGCATTGTCCTGTTGAAACATCCAGTTAGCACCACCTAATAAAGGTCCAAACGGTATCATATGATCAAATAGCATAGACTGATATTGTGTAGAGTTCATATGACCCGAAATCCGCTGTAAATCACGCAATCCCTCATAATTGAAAGCTCCCCAAATCATTACTGATCCTCCACCCATTTGTCGACAGAAGCATTCTTTTGGTTCCTTCCTCAAGTCATGCCAATAGTGTTTGTAACCGTCGGGACCATCAAGGTTAAATTTCTTTTCATCAGAAAATATAATTTGTTTCTACTCATCATTCCATGACATGACACTTTTAGCCCATTTTAATCTTTCTTCTCGATGGCATTTCAATAACTTTGGGTTTTTTTCTTCAATTTCATAAATTTCGTATTAATATTTAATTTAAGACTCTTCCAGACTGTTACATGTGAAGTTTTCTTGCTGAAACGATTCGAAATTTCACGAGTTGAAAGACCCTTTTTAGTTGACAGTCGAAAAATTTGTCTATTATCACGTGCTGTCAAAATATTTTTTCTACCAGATCGTTTTTTGTTTAGATAATCTTTTCTAATTATGTCATTATGAATGGCAGTTTTAGAACGGTTCATTAACCTCGTAATATCTATTTCAGATTTACAAGAACCTATATAAAATAAAAATTTTCTCACTTCGCACTCCGATAATTCTTTACCTCGAGGCTTCGTCAAATTAATCAGATAACACATTCAAAACCTAAGCCTTTGCTTCTTAGGTAATGTTTTTACGAAATACTGACGCATGCGCTTTATATTGAGTTTGACGTCATGTATAATATGCTAATTTTCTCAGGTGGTCTTATAATTTCTTAACAGTCACAGTCTTAAATTTTTAGAAAAATGAATAAGTTTTAATGAAATTTAATTTAATTTTAAAGGTTGGAATTAGTATAGGATGCCTTTTCTTATCAATTTTAAATATGCAACTAAAAATTTGCATATTATGCTCTCTTCAGAAATGCACCAATACGCTTGTGGTCTTATAATTTCTTAACGCACTGTACATCTGCATATCACTAAGAGTCCATATGCAGATAGTCACGAATTTGCATACGTTCCATTTACTCACAATCGTTTCGTTTTCGGAATTTCGACGAACGCCGTTTTCAGTGATGTATTGCAAATAAAAGGCTAAATTTCTCCTGAAATGGAACATTGATATGGTATATTGTGGATTCATTCTAAAGCTTGTGGAATGGAGTAGTGTTTGGTAGATTTGACCGACTGTAGCTTGAACGGTGTTTGCAGAATTGCCGGTTAAAGAATTTAATGACAACTCTATTTTAAACTTCGCCAATGTTTTAGCGCTTGTAGCTCGTCGTCAAATTAAGGTATCCTGATGTAAATGGTGTCACCCGATAGGATTTTTTCTGCCCTTTCCAAATATGGGACTTTTCCAAATAAGTCTTTCCGAAAACTCGCAAATTTGGGTTTTTTTCAGACGGGATGGAAAAAAACAGATTTTTGTTCTATCTACCATAAATCGGAAACAGTTAGAGATAGGACAGGGTTTCCATGGTGTTTTATGCTCCCCATGGGCTGTTCTATCCCCTCCTTCCGTTTGACAGATTATGTCAAACTCACCCTGTATAGATATGTTTTAATTGCTCGTCTTCCTATGGAAATTAAAAAAATATTAAGAAAAATACCCTTAGAAAAAATCTATTTATTTGAGCAGTGCGTATTAAAAGTGTGCATTATTATTAATTTAGATCTACAATATCAAACCTTTTTATATGAATGAATTTTACAAGAACCTGTTTAAATTACTTTATTTTTTCTGTTTTCTAAATTTTCTGGTGTTGAAAAATATAATTTTTTGAATGATAATGTAAATAAAAGAAAAGTGATGAAAACAACTAGCATTTTTTAAATAATCTTATGAAGCTCATTAAATACAAAGTGATGGCAGATTTTATTTAACGGTCTTAGCATTTCTATAACCAAAATACTGAAAATGAGAATGTTTTAGCATAGATTTTGCTATGTCTCATTTTTATATGCGCAATAGGCTCGTATGGCTCATACAGTTTTGGTGTATGATTTATGTTGTCTTAGCATGATATTGTTCAAAGTACAGAAGACTAGAAAATTTTAAGATAATTTATGGTATATCTCATACATATTTCTGTATTAGAACATATGAAAAGTTACATATGATTCATGTTTTTAATAAGTTTTTTTTTTTTTTTTTTTTTTTTTTACGAGGAACATTATGATTTAGCTTTACAGGGTGATTATAATTAAACTTACGATTTCAAAACGGTATAATTTTAAAACTACCCATCAAAGCGATTTGATATTTTACCAGAGCAATCGTGAGGCAATGAAATTTTGTTTAACAAAAGAAAAAAAATAGTTATAAATTGTGCCGTTCATTATCCGTAAAGTATTTGTTTCATGAAGCTCCTCTTTTTCTCCTTTCACTGTGACTTTTTCCGCTGTAAACACGTATTCTTGTCTTTTTGCTAAAAAAGAAAAAATGTAGTGAATCCTTGAAGTCTATTGTTTCCTGCTATTCCATTGTGTTGCTGACAACATTCCTGTGTTTAATGAGTCCATTTAGGCGTTTCTCCTGATATTAACCTGAAAGCGCCATTTATAGGAACATGTTGGAACTACTTTTAACTCCCCCTAACAAAATATGGTTACCCCACGGTTGCTCTGGTAAAATATCAAATTGCTCTGATGGGTAGTTTTAAAATTATAAAGTTTTGAAATTGTAACTTTAATTATAATCGCACTGTATTTAATTAACATTCAATTTTATGAATTTGAAAAAAGGGAAGGGCGAATATATTTTAATGTGAAATTTAAAAAAAAAAAAATTTATTTTATTTAGAAACACAGTGTTATTGATAAATATCTTTTTTAGAGTATCACAAAATATTTCATTGTTTATAAGATTTTTCCTCTATTGTGCTGCATTTTATTCTCTCATAACTTCGTGTCAGGAAACATTTTGCGTGACATTTTCCTTATTGAGAATATTTCCACCTGGGTTTCCATCTCAGTCAAATTGAAATGACTAAAATAAAAATAAAGAAATGCAAAGTCTTAATAAAATTTCAGTTGTAGAATAACTTTAATTACGTTAAAAATGAGTTTATCTTCTATAGGGTTTAAAAGATTTATCTTAATAAATTATTGTTAAAACAACTTATTTTAGATGATTAATTTACGAAACTTCTGCAATTTATTAAGGCATCTAAGATGAATTAGTCGAATTTTAAAGTTATAAAATTCTTAATATGAAAATGAATATGCAACATAAATATCTAATATAGGTTACACAAGAAAATAAATTATTGATTGGAAAAAGAACGAAAGAAATTTAAAACGTTAAAGAAACGTGAATGAACACTGAAAACCTGTTGTTCAAATGAAATCTTTAATTTCATTTCTAATTGCTGTTAACAAAAACTATTTTTACTGTGATAATAAATGTTTTTTTACTTTCGAATTTATAGGGCATAAAGAAAGCACTATAAACATTTAAATATCCTTCTTTGCGATATTCTGAAAATTTTTGTTTGTTCTTGTTCTTGTTCTTGTTTCTGTTTTTGTTTTTACGGTGATGTACAGGGGGTGATCAAATTATTAGAATTTTTTTTTTTCTTGACATTTTTTCGATTATCTACAAAATATTGAATGAAGTGATCTGAAACATTAAGCATGCAAAAATCATTTAAAAACTGATATTTTCCACTATTGATTTAGTCCAGAGGGCAGTTAGGGGACTAACCACAAACTGTAAAAGAGCGAAAATACTTTGGATCACCCTGTATTATAAGAAGCTACAAAGTACTTGTAACTTTAATCCATTGTTGTACACACTATGTACAATATTGGTATGCTTTGGTGCTGGGATTGTGCAATTATTTAGGCTGATATATTTTCATTTTTTAAAAATTTCTAATTTTTTTGACAAGTTTTTTGCTTATAACTGCAGCGGATTTCCGTAAAATTTTACAAAACTAGCTGAAAAAATGACAAAACATTTGAGAAACATTATTATGAAACATAAAATACACATATGCAATATTCGTTGAGATATGAGCATGTTCAGTAAATATTATTTTACTGCGCATGCACAAAAGATTAAAAAAAATATTGCCAAATTTGGCGCCAAGGCCATTACCTGTCTTGCTAAAGCTTTTTAAGCAAACTAGAAATGCAGAAAATTAACATTTTATAACCAGACCAAGTACCTTTAAATGATTTTACAAAAAAAATAAAATATATATATATATATCTACCAGGGGTGTTTGCGTTCCGGATTTTTTTTTTTTCTACTTCACACCAGTAATTACGAATTGTACTTTTGGCTATATTTAATTGCTAAACATTACTAGAAAACTGCCAATTATATCCCTATTAAAAAATTACTGGTGGAAAATAAAATAAAAAATCCGGAACGCAATCACCCCTGATCTACTATTACTTTCAAATTCGTAACAATATAGACTCCTTGTTATTCAAATTATTTGAATCACATACTTTAAATTTCCTTATTGGCAAAAGTCATTTGTATTAAAAAGGATTTAAAATGTTTTATAGTGTGAACTCAGATGTTTCTTTTTATTTTACATATGAAAATGTAAAATTAAATTTAAAAAAAGAAAAAAAAAACTTTCTATTTACAAGCATCTGAAAATTTTAGATTGATTATGAAGTTTCATTTTTATTTTATTTTATTCCTTTTTAAATTCTTCTTTTTTTTCTTTCTCTCTTTTATTCTTTTTTCAAATATTTAAGAAAATTAATTTTGCTTGCTGGTAAACTTTGTTTTTATTAATGAGGAATGAACTGGAGAATAGTTGTTTTTGTCTTACTTAAAAAGTTCTTACAAGAACGTTCAGTTTTCTTAATTAAAAATTTCTTACGAAATACTTAAAAAGTTCTTCCTCTAAAGTTTTGACTTCAATACGTCTGCTTGTCTCTTCGCATTTTCATTTCCATCTATATTTTTTCGAATTCCAAAAAACACTTTTTAAAGATATTTACGTGATGCATCAACATGCTAAAACTTGAATATTTTTAAACATCATTGAAAAGTGTAGGAAATGCAAAGCACAGCTAGAAATATATATCGCTGTAGTGTTTCGCAAAAAACCTGAATATTTCTGTTTGGCCCTATTAATGAACCATTATTCTTAATTATGTCATTTCTATGGTAAAAAAAATTTATGACTTCTGAAAAATTCGTATTTACTTCTATGCTTAGCGCTCTATTATAATTATATAAATAGTTTATAAAAAGAACGTCTCTAAGATCATAAAGTGGTTGAATTATTTTATGAGTACTTGTACACGAAACAGTTTTGTTCTATCTAAGATTTTTAATAGCAAGCATCCTGCAGCAAATCTGAGAAGCTAGTGTAGTAAAATCAATTCCCTTTAGACGGCGCTACGTTGCCAATGAAAGAAAAAAGATATAACCTATATTTTGTTAATAGATTTTGGCAACAGCCAGTAAGTTTAGTTTTAGATTTTGATTCTTCGACTGCGTTCGAAGATGGAATTTTTCGATCTCTCATTATGAGAGTTTATTAGATTCGGAATTATGTTCCTTTAAGTATTTCTTTTTTGTATATAATTGTATTTAAAGTGTAAATAGATCTTTTATTTTATTATAATCATTAAATTTCAAAAGGAATAATGCATCGTTGTCCCTTTTTCATTCTCTTGCTTAAAACAATCCGGCATTTTGATTTTGTTCTTTTTTTTCTTAGATTTCAAAAACCACTGAACCGAGAATTATTTTACATTTTGGTGCATCAGTGCCGGCAAGAGAATGTTGTTTTTGAAAGTAACGATGCTTGTATTAAATTCTATTATTAAAATTTCCTTTTGTGTTTCATAATATTGGATTAGCTCTTAAAGAGCGAAGACTGCTCAAGGTAAGAAATATTTATGGAAATTTACAATGGATGACAAACATAAAATTCATAGAAAAATTATTCGATCCAGCGTTACGAAGTTGGTGAATAGTATACAATTAAATGTAAAAGAAGAACATTTAAATGTTGAAGATTTAGAGGAAGCTCTTAATCAACTAACTATAAAAAATGGGCTTCTACAGGAAGCCGATAGGGAAATAGAAAAAATAATTCCTTTAACGGAATATGAAAATGAAAAAAAAACGTGTGTTATGAATACCAAGACAAAATCGCGAACGCTATTTTTAGAGCAAAAAAGAAAATAAAAGTAAATTCAGTCGAAAATAGTGGTGTAAATTCAAATGTTTCAAGTACATTACAGAATAGAAGTACACCGTTAAGTGAGAATAACAAATTCGTTAAATTACCGAAATTAATCATTCAAAAATTTGGCGGTGAATTGTCCCAATTTATGCGTTTTTGGAATACTTTTCAAGTTACTATTCATGACAATGAAGCTTTGTCAAAGGTAGAGAAATTTAATTATTTAAAAAGTTATTTAACTTCGACAGCTTTAAATTCCATACACGGGTTAGAGATTTCAGAACAAAATTATGACAAAGCCGTAGACATTCTTAAACAAAGATTCGGACAACGCGATATGATAATTAACCACCACATGAACAATTTGTTAAATTTAGCTCCCGTTTATAAATCCACAGATATTTTTAGATTAAAAAAATTACATGAAGAAATCGAGATAAATATTAGATCATTATCCTCGTTAGAAGTTGATGAAAATAATTATAGTGCTATGTTAATCGCAGTAATTCTAAAGTCACTACCGTCCGATTTAAATTTAGAATTCAATAGAAAACACGCATCTAACTTACATGGAATTAAAATTCAAGAGCTATTAGATTTCATACAAACGGAAATAATTTCGCGGGAAAGAACATTATCTACAAAAAATAAAACAAACGAACAAATAAAAAGTAACAAATTGAGTAATCGAGACGGCGGCAGATTATCGTCTGCGCATGAATTAATCACTACGGTGGAAAATAAACAGATGAGATGCATTTTTTGTAAAAAGAATCACGCGTCAGAAAATTGCTTCGCGTTCGATGTTGAAAAGAAAAAGAATATTTTGAAATCTCAGGACCGTTGTTTTTTGTGTTTGGAACCAAAGCACCGTATTTCGGAATGCGATAGGGACATTAAATACAGAATATGTGGATATAAACATAATATAACTCTCTGTTACAAATCTAAACATAAACCCCAGGAAAAAATAAATGTTCCTTCTGGTTCAGAATCCAAACAGGAAATAGTTTCTACTGTTTCTTCTATTAATCAGGAAAATAAAATTTTGTTACAAACTTGTTCCGTAAATATTAAAAATAAAACGAAAGAGAAAACGATCCGTTTGCTTCTCGATTCAGTTTCGAGTAGAACATTTTTATGTCGTTCTATTGCTAATGAACTAAATTTAAAAGTGATTAGAAATGAAAAATTAAAAGTATACACATTTGGAAGTAAAACCCCGATAGAAAAAATCTATGGCATAGTTAAATTAAAACTCGTGAATAAAAATAACTCTGATCATAATATTCAAACTGAAGCGTTAGTTACGGATGAAATTTCTGGATCGTTCATTCACCCTCCCCCTGAATTAGAGAAAATCACGAAAAATGATAAATTTCAGAATTTAGAATTAGCTGATATACCTAATAGTAAAGAAAGCATCACACTTTTCATAGGAGTCTTTTATTATTATGATATTGTGTTAGGTAATATTAGGCGCATTAATAAAAATTTAGTAGCAGTAAAAACTGTGTTCGGTTGGGTTTTACAGGGAATTAAAAGCGATTCTCTTGAATCATTAACCATGAGTATCATAGTAGAAGAAAATTTGTTGTCAAAACAAATAGAAAATTTTTGGAATTTGGAAAATTCGGGTCTTATTAATCCGAAAGAAAAATTTGACCTTTCCGAAAATAAAATTATGAAAAATTTTAAATCGGAAATTAAGTATGAAAATAAACGATATAAAGTTAAATTCCCTTAGAAAATTTGTAAATCACAATTACGAAATAATTTTGAAATTGCTGAAAACAGATTTTCGAGACTTAAGTACAAATTTTGTAGAGACCCAAATTTATTTTTTGAATACAACAATGTTTTACAGGATTATTTGAGAGAGGGGATTATAGAACCCGTTACGGATTTGGAGGAAAATTCTACAACCTTTTATTTACCACATAGAGCGGTAATAAAAACAGATCGTACAACAAGTAAATTACGAATCGTGCTTGATGCGCCTTCACATGATTACAATAATCTTTCTCTTAATAATTGTCTACATATTGGACCTAATCTTTATGAAGATATTTTTGACATTTTGTCTAGATTTAGATTTCATCCCGTAGCCTTTACTGCGGACATGAAACAAGCTTTTTTACAAATTTTGATAGACGAGGAAGATAGAAACGTAACACGATTTTTGTTTACAGAAAGTCCTCACGAAGGCACCTCTCACCTTCAGATTTTTAGATTCACTAGAGTTTTGTTTGGACTTAATTGTAGTCCTTTCTTATTAGCTGCGACGATAAAACATCATTTGAAAAATTTTAGCGACACACATAGGGAGACTGTTAGTTTTCTAAATGAAAACATCTATGTAGATGACATAATAGGAAGCCACCCATCAGTAGAGAAGGCTTTAACTACAAGTCTAGACTCACTTAGTATCTTTAAAGACGCGAGTATGCAACTTCACAAATTTCATACAAATTCGACACCATTACATGAACTTTGGGTACAAAAAAATGTCATTAGCAAGGATTCTAAAGAAAATGATCCCCCTAATAAAGTTTTGGTTTTAGGGTGGAATAACTTGAAAGACACTCTCTATTTTGATTGTAGGGATTTAATAAACCTCGTTTCTAAACAGATAAATACCAAAAGGTTTTTTTTACAAGTACTAGGCAAAATTTATGACCCTATTGGTTTCCTAGGACCCTACACTTTAAGAGTTAAATGCCTTAAGCAGATGATCTGGAAGACTGGTCTTGATTGGGATGACACATTACCTGAAGATTTGAAAAAAATATGGAAAGACTGGTGTAATGAAGTAACTCATCTTTCTAAATTTTCTGTGCCGAGATATTATTTTTCCGATTTTCCAGAATTTAACATCGGTGATTTGCAACTACATGTTTTCTCAGATGCTAGTATCAAAGCATTTGGCACTGTTGCCTATTTTAGAATTAAAGAAATCTCGAATGAAAAATGCAAAACGATATTCGTTGCTTCCAAAAATAGAGTAGCGCCTTTGAAAAATCTCACGCTACCTAAACTTGAACTCACTGCTGCATTGTTGGCAGCTAAACTAGGTCGTAATATTTTGAGAGCTCTGAAATTAGATATACCCACGTTTTACTGGACAGACTCAATGATCGCTTTTTTTTTTTTTTTGGATTAGAGGCTCTCCAGAAAAGTTAAAGCCGTTTGTGCAGAATAGAGTTCAAGATATTCGTGAATTGACATCTCCTTCAAATTGGAGGCACTGTCCCGGTTCGTCTAATCCTGCCGACCTTGTATCCAGAGGTGCAAAGATCATAAAATTAATTAATGATAGATTGTGGTTAAATGGGCCTGAATGGCTCAGTTCACCCCCCGAACTTTGGCCTAAGCCTGATGATAAACAAAAGCTAGATGTAGAAAGCTTAGAATATAGAAAAAGATAAAAGAAACACTCATTTTCAATTGCATGACAGAACAACTAGAAAACCCCATTGATATCAGAAAATACAGCAGTTTAGAAAAATTAATCAGAGTTACAGCTTGGGTAAAAAGATTTATTAAGAGGATCAAAAAAATTCCAGAACTTAACAGTACATTGACAACCGAAGAACTAATAGAAGCTGAGAAACATTTGATATCGAATGAACAAAAGTTCTATTTTAAAAATGAATTTCACTCGCTAATAAAAGAAGAAATTATTGATAAAAATTCTCCCCTTAGCAACTTAACTCCTTATCTAGATGATGAAAAAATGATGCGGCTCAGCGGGAGATTAGAGTTTAGTGATTTACAGCTAGAAGAAAAACATCCCATCATTCTCCCCAAACAGTCATGGTTGACTACCTTGATTATAAAAAATGAACATGAAAAAATAATGCATGGAGGAGTATCTGGAACATTGTCAAAAATACGGTCTAAATATTGGATTCCCAAAGGTCGCCAGTTAGTTAAAAGTGTCCTGAATAAGTGTATTATATGTAAGAAATACCTTTCCAGACCAACAGATCAGATCACTGCTCCAATACTCCGTGACAGAATAACAGAGTCGCCCCCTTTCTCCATATGTGGCATTGACTTTGCTGGGCCTCTACATTAAAAATGCTAAAGAAATTGAAAAATCTTATATAGTGTTGTTCACTTGTGCAGTAACCAGAGCGTCACACTTAGAACTTGTACACGACATGTCAACTGATTCTTTTTTGTTGGCCTTCAGACGTTTCTTAGCGAGAAGAGGAAACTATAAAGTTATATATTCGGATAACGCCAAAACGTTCAAGCGTTCGAAACAAGAGCTAGAAAATTTGTATCGAATTCTTTCTGATGATTCCCTTTTAAAGTTTTTTGCAAATGAAAGAATCATATGGGAAAATATAATAGAAAGGGCCCCCTGGTGGGGCGGGTTCTACGAACGATTAGTTAGATCCGTTAAAGACTGTCTGCGTAAAGTCATCGGCAAAGCTCTCTTGAATTATGATGAAATGTCTACTCTCCTTATAGAAGTAGAAACAGTGCTCAACTTACGCCCCTTAACTTACGTGTATAGTGAATCTGGAGAACCGAACCCCTTAACTCCTATGCACTTTTTAAATTTTGGTAAAGAAATCACCTACCCAGTGAATTTTGCTGACATTATTGAAGGTGCTTCAAACAAAATATCTGCCTTAAGACGTAAAAGATACCAATCACTCTTGTTAAAGCAGTTGTGGAATAGATGGAAAAGCCAATACCTATTGGATTTGAAGACGGCGCATGCTTTAAAGAATCCTACTGCACAACCTGAACTGAAAGTAGGAGATGTAGTGTTAATTGGTGATGATTCAAAAAACAAACTTCTGTGGAAACTTGGTATAATCCAGAAAACAATCGTCGGCAGAGATCACAACATCTGATCTTATGAGGTTAAGACTGCCAATGGTGTTTTAAAACGAACTGCTCAGCATTTATACCCACTGGAATTGACTTAACTAAAAACTTTAATGCTACAAACTGATAAAATAACAAACTTTTGAGAAAAATTTGAACTTTCAAAACCTTCATTTAATGAACACTTTTTCTTTGATTTTCAGAATATTTGATATCCTTTTTTGAATAATTTAGTGAATTTTATTTGATAATTGAAAATATTAAAATTTTGCATGTGTTATTATCTTTATATTTAAGTTTGCTTATATTTGATAACTAAGAGTTAATTGCTTAAATAATAATGTGTTTGCATATGTTTAATATTGATATTTCAATTTAATATTTTGATTTGATATTTTATTGATTTAGTTATAGTACTTTAGTAAATATTGTTTACATTTGTATTTAATATTAGATAACTGTTGATATTTTGAAAAAAAAAATGATTATGTGATTTAGTATTAATAGAATATTTAGAAATTTGTACAATTTATGATTATCAGAAGTTGTTCAAATTTGAGATTTATTTTTGATTAACGAGATTTTTGATTTGTGAACTCTGTAAGAGTTCACGGCGGGGAGTTGTGTAGTAAAATCAATTCCCTTTAGACGGCGCTGCGTCGCCAATGAAAGAAAAAAGATATAACCTATATTTTGTTAATAGATTTTGGCAACAGCCAGTAAGTTAAGTTTTAGATTTTGATTCTTCGACTGCGTTCGAAGATGGAATTTTTCGATCTCTCACTATGAGAGTTTATTAGATTCGGAATTATGTTCCTTTAAGTATTTCTTTTTTTGTATATAATTGTATTTAAAGTGTAAATAAATCTTTTATTTTATTATAATCATTAAATTTCAAAAGGAATAATGCATCGTTGTCCCTTTTTCATTCTCTTGCTTAAAACAATCCGGCATTTTGATTTTGTTCCTTTTTTTCTTAGATTTCAAAAACCACTGAACCGAGAATTATTTTACACTAGAGAGCATATAACAGTCGTGCGGAATTCTAAAAATATTTATTGAAAAAATAACACAAAAAAAAACTGAAATTATATACATTGTTAAACTTTTTGTAAAGAGTTAAAAAAAAATTCTTCCATTATTTTCTTAAATATACAAAGATACAGTATAAAAGCAAGAGAAGTTATATTTCACGAATTATCACATGAAATAAAAAATAATAATGAATCAAAATTTCTTAAATTTTTCTAATAATTTTCACATGTCTGTATGTGCGTTAAATATTTCTATTTAGATTTATATATTAAAGGACTGATGGTCTCATTGATAAACATAGTATTAGTTTATTTTAAAAATGTGTAGTTATAAATAAATTGAAGTTTTAGTCTAAGAGATTTTTTTTTAACAAATTAATTTAAGCTATTACGTTTATATGCTTAATTTATTTTCATCATAAATAATATGCCAAATTATGACGTAATTTTAATGATAAAAAACATCTTTTGCATTTTTCCCATTTATAATATCGTGCGACCTGATATGCGTGACTACCTGCTTGTTGAGAAAATGTTCATCTGGTATTTTATCTCAATCAAAATACTATAACTAATAAAGAAAAAATAATAAAGGTCTCAATAACTTTTAAAATCTTCAGAGAATCTTTAAAGAAGTTTTATAATAATCACTCATGATTTAGATTAAGGAGTTTCTTTACATTATATTTTAAGTTAAATACATAATTCTCTATGGCGCACTTTTAACACTTTTATAACATTTTGAACATCATTAATTTAAGTATAAATTAAGTTCTTGACATATATCGTTCTTAATTTATAACAGTAGACATAAATACATGTAACTAAATTTTAAAAAAGTATACAGTTTTTAATTACCAGAAAAATTCTTGAATGGACATTGGGTAATTTTTAAGTATTTCATTATTGAAGGATTTTTAGTAAACCTATCTACTTCCCTTGAAGTAACAATTATTCTCTTAAATTTTAACCACACACAATCTAATTAAGCGATAATTCAGTTTATCTTTATAATGTATATTTACTTGCTCGTACTTAAAGAAAATATACATTGTGATTATAATTAATCGTTTTTTTAATTCTAACACAAGTCTGGGATGGAATTTGTTTCTTCAAGGTGATTTGTTTTCTGGTGTAGATTTTGATGTTGACAAAATAAAAACTATTAAAAAAAATTCCATCTCGTACAGTTTTGACAAAGAAAATGTTTTTTTGAGCTTATAGCTCCACATTTTCAACTCCCATCTAAGTTATTCGCCGGATAATCTGGTTGATGTGAGTGAAGAACAAGGAGAGTTATTTTATCAAGACACAAAAGAAATGTGAAGGGAGTATAAAAGACGATGGAATGTTAACGTGTTAGTTGATTATTATTGACTAGAAAGTCCCGGTTCGGGAACGAACGAAATTCGGAATGCTGGAAAAATTTCAAAACCAAACTCGAAATGTACAAAACTTGGCCTGATGCTGTTTGCGTGGCAATAGATCAAAGTTTGTAAACGAAACCATTTTTAGAAGTTACACTTCTTCCAGCAATAGAGTAAGCTTTAAAGAAGAGAAGAAAAAGAAAGAAAGAGAGAGAAGAAGAAAAGAAGAGAAAGACTTAAAAGGAGAAGAAGAGAAAAGGAACAGGAGAAAGGAAAAAGGAGAAGAAAGAAAGAAAAAGAAAGAAAAAGAAGAAGAAAAAGAAGAAAAAAAGAAAGAGAAGAAAGAAGGAGAGAAAGAAGAAAAAAGAAGAGAGAGTAGAAGAGAAGCTTTAGAGGAATACTCGGTGCGTCCACACACAGACAGATATCTCTTAGCCATTTATACATATAGATTGCTGCATGGAAAATCTTCCCATCAAGATTCTCAAGACGTGCACAAGAGAAAAAGAAGCGCTAAAAGGAGCTTCGATGCAAAAGAAACGCATTTAACATTAATGTGTAACTAATGGCTTATTTTAATTTTATTTATGCATATTTAGTTTTGAATTTTTTTTTAGGTCAATTCTTTCGATTTTTACAATTAAATTCCTTTAAATATAGTGACTAATGAAACAGACAAAACTTACAAGATGGAAAAAGTAATAATCGAATTATATACAGAATAATAATCAAAGTTATAAATCATTTTACATTTCTTTTATATTAACTCAGAAATAAAATGATTTTTTTTTTCTTTCATATGAAAACCACCATGTTATTATCCTGTTTATATTACAAATTTATAAAATCATATACAGATAATATATATATATATATATCCAAATTTAGTTCCCATACATTTTATTAATAGTTATTATCTTATTGAAAAATTAAGCAGGAAACTGGTTTTACAGTATTTAGTAAGAATATTTAAACCACGAGAAGAATATTTAATCCAAAAACATCGAAATTTCCCACTTTATCTAAATCGAAATAAACATTTTTAAAATTATATACTTAATCGGCGTATAGATGCATAAAATATGTAATGAAATTAAACATTTTCTGGAAATATTCTTTATGCATATTCAAGAAATAAAAAATATCCTGTTAAAAAAAAAAAAAAAAAAAAAAAAAAATCTCTTGACAATCAAAATATATTTGCAACTTTCCTACAGGAAGTTTCTGTTCCCTAAATTTACAAAAATGTAAAATAAAAATTACATCTTAATGTATCATCATTTTGTGTGTGTGTGTGTGTGTGTTTATTTATACAGCTTTATCTGGTAGTTATATATTCTATATTTTGTTTATTTATTTGTTTGTTGTTGTTGTTTTGTATTCTTATAATTTGGCATCAAAGCAGAAGCAGAATTGAAGAGCTCAGTAAATAAGCATGTTAAGTTCCTTTTTTTTTCTTGGGGGGGGGGGAGGGGAGAAATTATTATGGGCTCTTTTAAGTATTTAATATTTATTAGTACTTCAAAGTCTTCTAATACAGCTATCGACACAGGGAATTATGAAGTTTGTGGTTTTCAATTTTTCCAGTACATTTTTACTGATGAATTTCTCAAATCTGGTAAATTTTCACCACATGTTCATCCACTAAGATATTCATTTGAGTATTGCTATGTAAGAATATTGAAAAAAGTTCCGTGGCTGTAAGGTATCTTTCTCGCCTAGTATGTCTCGGACCCTGGTTCATTCCTGACTGGTTAAACTGTAAACTTTTACTTGATGCCTTTTTTTTTTTTTTTATTATTATTATTGCGTGCCCAAAGGAAAAAAAATGTGACTTATGAATATTTTCAGTATTGTTCTGTTACGGTTATAATTGTTGTTTTATGGCTTAAGGCCGATTAACTACACTACGGTCCTAGGCCTAAACGTGAAGTCCTGCATCGGTTCTGGTAACCCGATTTTACTTGAGCCCGACCTGACCCTCAGATCGGGTTCGGATCGGGTCGACAAAAATTTTTTCTCTTGCGGGTCAGATTCGGGTTGGATTGACTGAATTCTTTTTACTGTAGGTCTGGTTTGATTTCGGATCGGGTTTAGTTTTTAATGAATCAGGTCGACCTAAGAACATGTTTCAAAAAATTTTTATCTTAATAAAGCAGAGATTTGTTTGCTCTATATACCCATGATGAATATACGCTTACACAAATTATCATCTATATAATATTTCTCTAACGTGGACCAGTTCCGATTATATTTTGTTAAAACGATACGATAGTGATGTAATTAATAAAATACGCGAGGATAAAAAAATAATATTAATGAATGGATAATATTTAAGCAAGCGGACTCAGCTGACTGATCTAATGAGAAAAATGACGACATTTGTCTGATGAGATTCATTTATAGAAATATGTATTTTTAAAAGTTGCCCTTTTTTCAGAATTTTTGCAAGCGCCATTTCAAACATAACAATACTTTAAACACAGAATATGAATTATTATCATAAATTGAATACAAAACACAATCATGAACAGTGTAATCAAAAGAGAAATTATTATTAATATTATTATTATTTTATTATTATTATTATTATTATTAGAAAAAACTGTACCAAAATAAATAAATAAAAAGTTATCGGCAACATGACGAGATACATTTAAAAGCTACCATCGGGATCCTATACTAAAACTGTACTGTCGAGGAAGTGTGAAAACTGGGTTGTCAACCGTGAATTTTATTTTTAAAACTTTCTTTGAATGATTTTGGTTTCACTGTTGCACAATGTTAATTTAGTTCTAATAATAATTTGGCTACGTGTAAAGCAAAATTTTAATTTAATGGTGAAATTGGTATAATATTTATGAGTTTCAAATTTTAAAGGTAAATAAGAAAAGAAATAAAAGCGCGGAAATTTCGCACGGGTTTTCTAGTAGTAAAATAAACACGGAATAGGACTATTCGGCGCGGCCGTTTTGGCGCAGCCGTTCCGGCGCGAAACCCATTTCGGCGCGGCCGTTTTGGCGCGAAATCCATTTCGGAGAGGCCGTTTTCGCGCAGCCTTTCTTTCACGAAATGACCGCGGCTTTCGTCTTAGCCTTTTCGGTTAAAATTTATTTAATGATAGATATTCTTCATGTTATTAAATTTTCGCCAAATCTTTGTTAAATGATGTAATTTATGATTTCTTATTTATTTATTTATTTATTTATTCTTTATGCGTGAACAAAAAACTATTTTAAATTATTTACGACATATATTAATGATGAATGGAATTTTCCTTAATTTAAAGGAGCCAATGATAAGATTAGAGACTAGTTTTTTGCAATTAAAACTTATTAAACTTAGTCATCAGATGGCAATACATACGCAGCAATTCTAAAGATTCTAACTTATTTGGTGATAGAGCTTCTTTGGGTGAATAAAATAAGCAATGTCATTTCTATTTTTTTTTTTTTTTTTTTTAATGCTTGAACTAAAAAATATTTTTAATTTTTTATTAATGATATTAATGATGAACAGAATTTTTCGTAATGACAATCTGAGAAAACAACTCGATTTTTATAGTTAAAACTTATTGTCACGCGGTTCTTTGGGGAGTTTTTTGGCTAATAAAATAAATAATGTACTTTTTGATTTATTATTATTATTATTATTATTTATTTATATATTTTTCATGCATAAACAAAAAATTATTTTAAATTACTTACTAAAGAGATTAGGTTATCTCAGGAGCATTGCTAACAATTATCAGATGAATAGTTAAATTAAAAATGTAATTCATAAAGTAAGAAATTAAAAATCTTAAAAATCTTACTAATGTCTCCGTGTTCATAATTTATTTTTGAAATTTTTACTGTACATACGTACAGTATAAATTTTTTCGTTTTATTATGACATTTCCTTGCCTAAAATTTAAATTTCATTTCTTGATTTATTTACTTATTTAAATCAGGGTGGGTTTTTATATGTAAAAAGTAATTTTTACCAGGACATGGTAAAAACTGCGTTTTTACCGGTAAAAACCATGGAAAAATGGTAAAATTCTGATAAATACTATTAGCCCACATATACCGGTAGAGTGGTAGGTACTAGATCATTCATTACATACACATGTTTTTATAATATAGTCTAGAAATATGTAATGCTTGAAATAAAAAGAATGTCTACATGTGTATTATTCAATGTAATAAAAACAAAACTTTGGATAAACACCATAAAATGCTAGAACTCGCAACAATTGTTTCGGGTCGAAAGAAGACACAACCCTTTGTCAGGCGAACAAAGTAGACACGAGTGCTGCAATCAAAGCGTGGTACGTTGCCACTTTGATTGCAGCACTCGTGCCAACTTAGTTATTATTATATATTTTTTTTCAAAATATTGTTCTTACAAATGGCTGATAGAATGGAAATTAAATAGTAAATAATATTGGGAAAATGAGAACTAAAAAATTTAAAATATGTCTCGAAAGTTTTTGGAATAAAAAAAAAAAAAAAAAAAAAATCTTTAAAAATGCTAAAAACCATGGGAAAAACATGCTTTGACTAAGATGGTAAAAACCGGCAAAAACAATTACACGCTAAATACCATGCCAACCTTGCTTTAAATGTTTATTTTTGTTTTTATAACTTACTTAAAGCTCTCATTGCCTCTCTAAATCTCTAAAGCTATTACACATAGCAGAATAGTTCCATAGAACTTGTTAAGTTTTAATATTTTTTTTTCTCCTCAGCTTACTATTTACTTTATTTATTGTAACTTATTTAGTCCCCGCAGTTAAAATGTAGACTTAGATTCATTAATCACTAAATCAGTAAAAATACAGTGCAACAATAGAAAAGTAAGCAATTTACTTTTAGCAGTGCCAGATGATCATTGCCTGTACTGTTAAATATCCACTAGTTATGAAAGAAAATGATAATAATAAAAATAAAAAATAAGTTTCTATAAAATTTTCATTATCTTAAAGCTATCACTGCTTTTTTTTTTTTTTTTTTTTTTTTTGTTAAACGTTTAATTATTAAAGATTTCTGTTTATTTTTATTTTTATTTTGCATATTAAAATTTCTGATATAATAAAGCTAGCTGAGATAAAATAAAAGTTAACTTTAGCAAGAAACAAGATAAAGAAAATGCATGCATTCTTAACCAATTCTTAAACTGTATTCAATTAAACAAAGTCAATAATGATTAACTTCCAGGTTATTTTAATACATATAACAAAAAACAGTTATGAAATTGTTGAATGTATCTCACTACTTATTATTTTTACCGAGAAAAAATTAATATTTCTTTCGCTGAAAAAGCTCGAAATGTAGACACCTGGCGCCAAATCGGCCGGCGCCGAAACAGACGGCGCCAAAACGGCCGCGCCGAATCGTAGCAAACCGAAATAAACATCCATATCTGGCTAAAGCTAAAAAAAAATTATTATTTAGATTACAAGCTCTTGAAAACAGGCTACTTCTCCCACAATAACCAGATGTGTGATTCATTTATTTTTATTACTCGCATCCTTCTCAAATAGACTGTGAACTAAGACTGTTAATTAATATATTTTTTTCTTGCATATGTTTTAAAAAGTTATAGGAATGTAGATTTAGATATATTTAGCAAACGTTCAGTTGGCATCTGTAATATTGCATTAATTTATTATTATTATGTGTGTGATAAGCATTAAACAATAAAAGTTCAAACATACTAAGCTTGAAACCCATTTTTTACACTTGGAGTACACAATACACATAAATATTTAAAAAATATCTTTAATCCAATTTTCAGATTTTTAAATTTTTAACTTATTATATTAGTAATCATATTTTTAATTCCTTTTAAAATAATTTACCAACAGTGTCGGATTGAAAATTTACTTTAATTTATATATTAAAATGTTTCGCATGATTTTTAGATGAATTAATAATTTTCATTTCGATTCGGCTTTCGGGTCGGGTGCGGGTGTTGGACAAAAGAAGTAGAGTTTCGGTTCGAGTTCGGATATAAAGAAATCAGGTTCGGGTTGTCAAAATTCTTTAGTGCGGTTTCAGGTCGTCTTTCGAGTCGATTAAAATATTTTGTCAGTTTCAGGTCGAGTTTTGGGTTGATTTAAAGTTCACTTGTCAGGTTCGGGTCGGGTAAAACTCGACCCGTGCAGAATTCTACCTGAAGTGTCATTGCCTTCCGTGGGGTCTCTCTAAGGGTTTCTAGCCCATATTTACTCGAGTTTCGGAACTCGAACCAAGGAAAACTTCAAGCGGCTAGGTCTTCTAGGGTTACCTGGATCGAACCCGGTAGAACCACTCGTCCACATGTGGGGCAAGTTCTGTAATTAAAAAAAAAAAAAAAAAGTCATCGTATTTTTTCCATAGTATACAAATATATTAATGCTAATTTCCTGGCAGAATTTTTCTGTTGTAAAACTGAACATTTATTACAGTGTATTTTTACATAATTTAAAAAAGAGATAAAAAACTTTGTGAATCATTATAAAAATTAAGAAAGTTATACTTACAGTAAAATTTCAGTTTCTTTTCAGTTAAATTACTTCGTAATTTAGCACTAAACCAACGAAATGGGTAATTTTGTCGCAAAGTCAGTTTTGTTTCCATTCATATTCCGTTCCGTTCCGTTTCTGTACTGTATACATGCACTAAACTATATGTTATAATATTTATGTGTTGTAACTGTTATGATATAATTGCACCAAACTTGATATGAGAGAAGTATATTATAATGTATCACGTCCATTCGTTTTGGATGTAAATCGAACGGCTAGTGGTGCTACTATTACATACTTTCTGTACCAACTGCATATGCACCAAGTGTATAACTTTTTATTCTGGTGCGTTACGTGGCTTAAATTACTGAAGGCAACGTTGTCATATACACTCCTTCTCATAATTATAAGGACACCCGTTTTTCTATATTAACTAAACACTGAACACTATTATTTAAACAAATATATTTTTTATTAAGTTGAATCTCATTAATAGACTATATTTAAAAAGTTTTATCGTTTTTCTATCTTAAAAAGCTTTAAATACGGTCAAAAAGATGATTTTTCAGGTGTTCACAATTATAAGGACAGCTCGAATCTTAGTAATTTTTTTTCAGTTATTCTTTAAATTAATATTTTATGGAGTCTCTTTTTAGGGTGAAACAGTCAGACATT
This sequence comes from Salticus scenicus, assembly GCA_963930645.1. NCBI lineage: Eukaryota > Metazoa > Arthropoda > Arachnida > Araneae > Salticidae > Salticus > Salticus scenicus. The sequence goes on from OZ005656.1 coordinate 240,821,122, forward strand.
CTCTCTGGTATATATATATATATATATATATATATATATACCAGAGAGAATATATATATATATATATATATATATATATACTTTTATTTTTTTTTATATTCAGTTTCAATACCATTTGATACAGCATAGATGATATTCTGAATACATTTAAACTATTTAAAATCGCTTTCCACGTGCCTGCATCTTTATAATATGGTAAATTAAGGTTTTTTCAACTTTTAGGCCACGGGAAAGGCAATAATACAGAAGTTTCTTTCTTCAAACTATTTCCTATTGCTCTAGAAGTTGAGCAAAAATGTAAGTCTTGCTGAAAAAAATATTATTACCCCCCAAAATCTAACAAAAAAACTGAGAATTCCACGTTTAAAATTTGCGGATATTCTCTTGATGTTCATAATAATAGAAAAAATTACTAAATTCATTTTGCCTTCAGTAGAAACAGCTCCCCAGAGCATTATAGATCCTCCTTTAAAATGCCCGATTCATATCTGCCTTTAAAAATTCTGCTCTGTCTTTCGCTATCTTCAGATCGTGCCAGTAACTGTTAAAACCATTTGGTTAATCAAGAATAAAATGTTTTTCATCCGAAAATGTAAAATTTTACCATTTAATATTGTCTTTATTCAACTTTAACACATACGTTCTTTCCCCCATTAAATGCTTATTGATTATTACAGGTTTTTTATTCATTTTAACATACTATTAATTATTTTAAACATGCATAAATGTGGACCCCAACCTTTCGTTAACAATTACGAGAAAATTCAGCAGCAGTCAATATGAGTAGAACAGTAAGAGGAATTATGAGTATTCGATCTCTGTAAAACAACTCTGATTTTGCATCAGATCTCTCTCCTATCGAACCAGCAGTGCAACGTTTGATCACATTTCCTTCAGCAATTTTAGATCTTCGAATTTCATTAGAAATTCGGCGGATTTAAATTGTCCTTCCACTTAAAAAACACATTTATCATACTTCACTACATGAACGTTCGTTTTTTCGAGGAATTATCAGTAATGTCCGTCCAAGAAAGATTGAAGGCTTATATATGAATGAATCTAGCCCAGTAGTTAACAAATTCGCATGTCAACTGTAATTTATCTGCTAGTAAGTTAAATAAAACGAAAAAGTCGTGATTGTCCTTATAATTATGAACATCTAAAAACGTGGAGAAAAAAATATTTTGCACTATTTTTTATTAATTTTGTACATATTAAAAAAAAAATTATAACAGTTTTGGTTTTTAGAATATTAGATATATTAAGTGCACTTAGTATAATCTTGTTCACAATTATTTTTACATTAGTTATTTCAAAATATAAAGTGTCCTTATAAATATGAGAAGGAGTTTAGAACGACGTAGCCAGTCCACAAAAAAAATCTAGAGTTGGTAAAATGATATAAATGAAAATTTGGGGTAGATTTAACATACTAAACTTTTTTGTAAAAAAAAAAAAATCCACATGTCTACGGTTATTATATGACTGCATCAACACAATGTTTTAATAAATATCTTTAAGTAAAAATCCGGTAAATCATATTAAGATTTTTATATACTACTTGTTCACTTAATACTTCCTACAATTTAAAATTACACTTTTACTTACATTAAAAATATTTTTTTAAAAAAGCAATGCATGATTTGTTTTTTCTTTTTTATTCATTTTACATATCTTCATAAATTCTTTTTACATATCTGATCTAGGACCTAAGTACAGTGACTCGACCTTAATTCCGAAAAAAAAAAAAAACATATTTTTATGTACTTGCATAAACAAGCAAAAATAATAATTTTAAAAAAAGTTTAAATATTTGCGCAGTATAAATATATTTAAATTTAGTAATGTTTAATTTTAACTTTGGTCTTTCTAAAACACTACACAATTTTTTCTTTCTTTCATTTTTATTTTTTTTTTACGTAGATCAATAGAAACGGAATTAGATATGTAAGACTTTTATAGAAAATATGAAAATAGCCATTTCTAAAAATACATGCAAATTTTTCTAAATAGAAAAAAAATAAACTAACCATTTAAATTGTTATTTTATTTTTCTGGCAGACAGAACAATGAATCTATATAACTGCAAAAATTACTTTTACCATAACTTTTATCTTTCAAAAAATACAATAGGAGAAAGTCGAATAAAAAGTTGAGATTTATCTTAAAAGATAACTCTATAAGGAGTCCAAATCTTCATATGGACACTCCCATAATCCCAAATATAAAGTGAAATTTCGTTCATAAAAACTAAAGAAGAAGTACATTTCTCGTTTTCTTTTAAAAAGTCAAGTATTAGTATAAAGCCGATAAGATTTGAGTTTTAGAGATTACCAAAAATAAAAGGCCGAAATAGAACGTTAGAATTTAAAAGTAGCTATGCTTTTAAATAGATTCGTAAATATGATTTTGAAGAATTTTAAAAAGAAGTTTTTAAAGTATTTATCATCGTATACGTTATCTTTTCATTTATTTTTTAACCATAATGAAAATAGTAAAAACTGGTATCAATATACTTAAAATTGTTTTTTTTTTTTTTAGTATGCATGGCACGAAAGTTAATTAAATATTATATTAAAGAGCTCTATTTAGTATAGATAGATAAACCTGGGATATATATATATATATATAATTTTTTTTTTTTTTTTTTTTTTTGACGCTAATGTAGACCGGACATTTTTGCCAAGAACTATACTTTCGCGACAATTATTTTAAGCCATATAAATGAAAATTTAAATAAACTATAAAATAATTTAAAAAAGAAAAACCGACCAACCAACCAAAGAAACAAAAACAATAATTGCATGAATTACCAATTTTTGCGTCACTATCATTTTATAGAAAAAGCCAAAATGTGATGAAAACAATTTAGAGATAGCGAAGATCAGTTATAATAAAGTGACACCATGATCTGTTTTACATATTTATTTAATCATTTTTCTACATACCAGCCACTATTAACTAAATATTTAATTTAAATATTGAACTATTAAATATAAACTATTAAAACTTCGCTATTAAATATTTAAAATGGAAAATACATATAACCACAAAATTGTAGTTGTCTCATACAGCTGATGTAGCGCTTATAGCATATTATAATAGTACATTTGTTGTGAAATCTCTATCATTTTATGGTCGACCGGATAAATCAAATGAAATATAGCAAGTAATGTGAAAGTAAATGTTATTTACAGTACGTAGTGTTGTTGTTCATATGTAATTGGAATTCAAATATAAAGTGGCTAATTAAATTTTTTCTATACTATCCGTTTCAAATTTGTCATGCGATAAGCACCCAGACTGAAGCCCACTGGTAAAGTATTGTCGCAGGCAATAGGGACAAGTATCTGATATTTGATGCCGAAGAGACGATGCCGAAGAGAGGTTTTGAGCAATTTCAATGGATTTTATCTTTAATTTTTGTTCATAAAGCGATATAAAAAAAGACCAATTCCGTTTTTAATCAAAACGATGCCGAAGCGAAGTTATGAGGAATTTCAATGGATTTTATTTTTATTTTTTGTTCATAAAGCGATATGAAAAATAGCAATTCCGTTTTTAATTGCTTTAAATATAATGACCAGCGAAACGGACAAACCCTACTAATATAAAATACGTCGGAACTAAACCAGAAAGATAGTTAAATTGAAAATTACGCTGCGCACTTATTACTTCTACTTTGTTTTTATTTCAACACATTATTATTATTATTATTATTATTTTTATTATTATTATTACATTTTTCTGCAACAACAAAAATTAATAAATAAATAAAATTACATGAGATATATTCATGAACATTACATTTGACTTCCATTCGAATTTTTTTTATATCTTTTATCCTATAACGTTGAATTGCAATGGATATTACATGCGCCAATCTTTTTATGGATATAAAGAAGCAAGTTTAAAAGTAAAAACCCTATTAATTAAATTCATTTATAAAAATATATAGAATGTAATGTTTAATAAAAGTATATATACTGTTATTAACATCGTCTTGATACGATTATAAAAGAATATTTCATTCTATAGGATATATGTTAAACAGATAAAAGTATTGTATTATGTTATTTATCTATACAAAAACACTACCTGTTCTTTTTTTTTTTTTTTTTTTAAAGAAGTAAAGATACATGTAAATTTTCATACAATTAATCGAAAAACAAAACTATATATGTTTTTCCTTTGATGAATGTCTCTCCAACATATACTTTTTTGTGTTTTTCTAATTGAAAGAAACTTCATGTGAGCCAGAAAATCAATGAGAAATTTAATTACATGTTATGTGTTTTTACGACATCATTATTCTCTAATAAAACTTGAAAGTGTGAAAAGACAATGTCGTCATTCCTTTCTACATTATTTTTCTGTTTTTATTTCTTTTTTTTTTTCCATTTAGATTCCTTCTATGATGAAATTATGCCTTCTGTAATTGACGTTATTGGAAAAGTAATAACTTCTATTGACAATAAACAAGATCTGCAGTGTACAATGTTTTAACATTGAGTCAAACAATTGATCCTAATTTCTAAAAGGCGGAGAGTAATACTCTTTCAAATATTATGAAATTTTGCATTCTATCTAATTTTATAAATTAATTTTAACTTCTTATGTAGTGATTTTTAAATATTTCACAAATCTTAAAATATGTATTCTTAATGATTAAACAACTTTGAATACTTCAGAAAATAAAATTATTTTATACTAGCAAATGCTTGCGAAATTTTCGCAGTTTCTTTCTTTCTTTCTATTTTTTTTTTCTTTAACATTTGAAATTTGAAATTTTTAAGTCTTATACCAATTTCACCACACAGTATAAATTTTGATTAATCAGAAGCCAAACATTATTAGTTTTTTTACTTGTTATTGTTACGTTTTTTAGTCAATTTATGACACAAAGCTCATATTTTGTTTATATATTTAAAGTATTCCCAGGTATAAAACGGCACATGCAAAGATTGTAAAGATGCAAATTTTATTTTATTTTTTCTGTAAAAGTATCTCATCAGACAAATGTCGTCATTTTTTTTTTTTTTAATTAGATCACTGAACTGAGTCCTCGTGCTTAAATATTGATTATGTATTTTTTTTTCTTTACTCTTCTCGTATTTTATTGTCACTATCGTATCGTTTCTACAAAATATAATCGAAATTGTTCCACGTTAGAGAAATATTATATAGATTGTTGAAATCAGATATGCAAAAAATTGTAATTAATAGAATCTTGTTAAAAGTTATTTATGATATTTTACTTTTTTCTTCTCTTTAACGTCAAATATCTGTTTTTTTTTTTTTTTTTTTTTATCCTAAATAATAAGTTATATACACTTTTTCAGTTCCCCGTTCGATATGGCAAAGGCTTTAAATATTATTTATTGAAAACACTGAACATTGTATTTTATTTAGCATAAGTTCTTTAAGTATTCCTTATACTAGAAGTATTTCGAATTTCACATAAATTCTACTTAAAAACCTTTTATAATATAGTGTTGTTGGCTATAGGAAACATAACCTTGGACGATAGCCAGATGTTCATAAAAGTTGTATAACCCAATATTTTCAAAAAATATATGAAAGATTTTCCTTTAAGCTGAAGAAATTAAAAATTATATCTCAGTGTATGAAAAAGATATTTTTGCTCTTACAATAATTTCAGATAATCTAGATAATATTATCTATATAGAAGCAATATGATAGTATACATTGTCTTAGATAAGTTAAATATGAGACAGCAATATGTTGATTTTTTTCCGTTTTCTATTCGTAAATTATTGTTATTATAAATAATTATGGGCACAAAACCTAAATAGGTCCATTTATAAATTAAAATCTTTTATTTACGGACAGAACAAAATACATTGATGCAATAGTTTTCTTTCGCGTATTGTTGAAATAATTAGTAGTATGATTTTTATATGTATATATTGCTTCTTAACAATAACGTCATTTTACACATAAATGAGAAACAATTCAAATAATATATGGTATCAAATATCAATAAATCAATTTTTAATTATGACTAATTATTTTAAATGTGGTCAAGAAACTTAAGTTGGCACAGCTATAGAAAATCTCTTCTGTTTAAGACAGGTTGTCGACATTCGAATTTATTTCCCTGATTTTTCCACCAGTATTGTTATATATTATTTTTTTTTTCTTAATTGATCGTGCAAACTTACTACTGAAATTTTCGAAATAAAAATACTGGTGGAAGAATTAGGTTAAACTCGTGGCCGCAAACGTCAGTTAAACTTTCTAATAACTTTTTTTTTGAGTTACTTTTTAGCAATTAAACATTCACATGGCCATGGCTTTTGTATATGGCATTTTTAATTATATTTAGCAACATCTTAATTTACTTTGGAGTATTTTTAGACCGCCTTTATTTCGCACATCTTCATATTTAGAATATATATATATATATATATATATATTTCTTATAATCTACTCGTAGTACGATAAAATAAGAAAATATACTCTTAAAAATAAATAAATAAATAAAGTGGTATGGAATAAAGGCGGGGCTAAAAATGCTTCGAAATAAACCAAAATTTTTGTAACTCTATTTTTAACTAAACGTTTTTAGGTGTTATTATTTACATAAAAAGATGTGATCCGGTAAATTGTTAGTACCGCCCCTTTTTCTACACCACTTAATTTTTAAAGTAATTTTCTTCAAATACATTTAAGATGATTTAAGAAGAAAAAAACTCTAAGAAATGACTGGTGTAGAAGAAAGGGGAGGTGCTAACAATTTGCCGGATTAGGTTGGCAGCTCTGTATTCCGTAGTATTGTTAGACCCGCCATTTTTCTCCCACCAATAAATTTTTAGAGTAATATTCTCCAAATGCAATTACGATTAAATGAAAGAAAAATACTCTAAAAATATACTGGTGCGAAAAAGAAGGCTAACAATACTACGGAATATTAATTAGTATTTCGGAGAGTATGCCAATTCTTATCCAATTCTCAAAGAGTTAAGGCGATGTTTATGACTATGAGTTTTTATATAATTTTCTATCTTTATGGTGTGACCTACCTCCCCTAAAAGTTTATACGTTTTGTTTTTTATCGTCCTTTATATTTGAATGCATAAGGTAATACTTTATTATGACTTGTAATGAAATAAAAGAACAAAATACTTTTTTTTAGATATGTTGGAGTGTAAGGTTAAATTTTGGTACTAACTGTGCGAAAATGCTAAAGCCAGGATGCGAACCCAGTACTCCGCTACGAAAAAAAAAATTAAATAATAAATAACGATATTTCTAAAATTCCTTTCATGTAGGATAGTAAGTTCAATTATGTAAACGCAACATATATTGTATGGAAAAGCTAAAATAACATCACAGGTTTGCAAATTCTTACTTTTCTCTCTTTTTTTTCCTCACTTATTTGAGTGTATCTAATGTATTTCGCTACGTTGAATTTAGAATTGATTGCATTTTCTTCCTTTCGCGTAAGGGTTTTTCACAAAGTAAGGATAAAGTTAGAAAAAGTTCACCCAGAGTCTATAACAAATTCGGAACTATTTATGAATAAAATACATTAAAATAAGCTATTATTCACACATTATCTTTTAAATGTTCTTCTATACATTTAAGCTCCACTAAAAGCTTTTTCTTTTGTGCTCGTTTTATGAGCCTTGAAGGGGGGAGGGGATTCTCTATGCAGCAACCAGAAATAACATTTTAATACTTTATCAGACTTGATACCTTCTTTCATTTCTTGACGAAAGACATCTGCTTGTTCCCCACTCACATCACCTAGGTTTTCCGGAAAATATCTTTGATGAGACCTGAAAATGTTATCAATTCTGTCAAAAGATTCTTGTCTTTTTTTTTTGTCCAAACTGCAAGTGATGGAATTTTTTGAATATATTTTTCTTAATCAGTATCGAAAAATACATCGGAAAAGTACATCGCCTTGAAGAAAAACAAATAATCGTAGACCTATGTAGGATAAGTGCACCAGTGACACTTTTAGAGCAATCTCTGATGTTTTTAATGTTCTAGTCATCAGAAAATATTTTTTAGAAATCTTAAGTTAATACATATGGCATGAAAGACATTTAGAACCACATATATGTTAAAATATATACATTTGATAACAATTATTATATATATATATATTTTTTTTACGAAATTTTATTGAACACCCACTCAATGTTCCACTAATTGATACTGGCAGTTTTTCATTTTTTCAGTAATTGGTAACCTATGTTCCAGTGTTTGACACTGCTAGTTATTCATTTTACCAGTCATTAGCAACCTATGCTCCAGTGTTTGACATAAAATGTTAAAATTCTTATATGTAAAATATATGATTTTATTATTTTTCTTATTTATTAATTATTTCAGGAAATATGTCAATTACTGGAGCATACCAATCACTGGAACACCTAACGAATTCAAAAGAATAAAACATAAACTTGGCCAATGTCTGAACCAAGATCTTTCGACAAAATATGCAACCGCTCAACAAAGTTAACTAAAATGGTTGAAGCCAGTGACTGGATCTGACTAGCCCTATTCTCTCAGATGATAGTCGAAATTTTTTTATTTGTTTTGAAAACTAAGACGTACATTAAAAAAAAAAAAAAAAGTATCCAAATATTTAAACGATTTTCAATTATAGATTAATAAATAAATATATTCAATCATTTAAAATTGATAAAAGTATATCGACGATTATTCAATAATGTACTTAAAATAGATAAAAGTATATCGATCAGATAAATAATAGATAACAGTATACAGTATCTAAAATCACAGAATGGTGGATATTTTTTCTGAGTGTATAACTACATATCAACCATGCTGGTTCAGATGGAAATATACATATGTTTGTGTGTGCATAGTATAGGGGAAAGTGGCCTAAAATTATCCTAGCGGGCAAACCTCACCATATATGTTTTCTTCCAATCAGATAGCACTATCTACAGGGTAACACATAGATTGACAGTATCAAATTAAGAAGAAGCAATGGCGAAATTCAGGCGATTGTAGTATTACGCGTCTAAATAGATTTTTTTCTTTGAAAAAGTGGATTTTATAACATAAGGCAGAGCTGCCAACCTAATCCGTCAAATTGTTTCTACCGCCCCTTTTTCTACACCAGTTAATTTTTAGAGTATTTGTTTTCTTAATTCATCATAAATATATTTGATGAGAGTTACTCTAAAAATTAAGTGGTGTAGAAAAAGGGGCGGTACAAACAGTTTGCCGGCTTAGGTTGGGAGTTATGCATAAGGTCACTAACTTTTAGTGTTGCCAGATCTGTGGAATTTTTTATACAATAGTCACCATTAATTTTTAATTATGACGTTTGCCTAATCACTTCGACGGTTGATCGTCTATTATATATGTCAAATTTCACATCTCAAAATTATTGGTGATTGTTGAATAAAAAATCCGCCAGATCTAGCAACACTGCTAACTTTTCTATTTATTTAGAAATGCCATCTTTCATGTACAGAAATATGACCTTGTATACTTATTTTATTTCATTATGTATTGTCATAATTACTTTTATGTTCTTTATTTACATGATAAAAAACGATTTACACTTCGTTTTAACCCTTGTTGCTCGTATATCTTTTCTGAGGGGACATTAAAAAAATGATCCACGCCTTAAGGTTTTCCTCTGCAAATGGAATGTTATTTTTCTAAAACGTGTAACTATAGGCTACCTTTCGGCTACCGGAAAATTTTAACACAAAGATTTATTTATTTTTTAATGATGAAGTAAAATAAAACAAATTATTACAGTTTTTCGGTAGCCAAAAGATAGTAAGTTCGAAACTATACGTGTGACGTTTTAAAGGAACGCCAAAAGACGTGTCTTAGGGAAAATATGCCGAGCGCAGAGGCTTTAAGCCTCTGCGCTCGGCATATTTGACCGTTATGAAGGACCGTTTTGCCCTTTGGTGAGGGTACAATGATCTTTTCGACACTTTTTCAAAAATCAAATTTTTTTCATTACTCAGTTTGGGTTTAAAATATTATTAATTTATGTTTATAAATGTAAAATATCGTGTAAAAATATACTAGCAAATGTCCAAAGTTTTATATAAATAGTTATGTTTTCTTAAATGAGTTTTTTTTCTAAGGGGGTCACTTTAGGCCACTTTCCCCTATATATAATTTAATAGATAGAAAATATATTAAATCGAATAGTTTAATCTCTTAAATGTATTAACAAATGTTATGACTACGCAATATCGTAGTTATGTTATATTTGGGAAGTAATCCATGTTTATGAAAAATTTATAAATTAAAATTTGAGGATCATCATCCATAGAATGAGTATTATTATATACCTGGTAATATAGATATTTTATTCTTCCGCATTTTCATTACATGTTTTTCCTTTCGCACCACTTTGCTTGCATAGAAATTTTCTCCAATATATAATTACGATGGAACAAGAAGAAAAATACTTTTAAAAAATTGTGGTGTGAAAATAGGGTGCGTACTAACGATACATCTAAATTAACTGTAAATGAAACCAGAAATTGTATTCAGTATTAGTATTAATGTAGATTAAATTACTAAATTAGCGATTTTTATACAAAGCGCAATACATAGCATCATGTGAACATTTTCAATAAATCTCGGATCTTAATAGTTGCCAACTGCTTAATGCGCTCACATAAAAAATAAAAATATTTCTTTTAATTTTATCATATATAATTCGATTACTCGGTTAAAAAAAGAAGTACCCTAAATTTATGTATTTCAATTCTACATTTGCATAAATCGATCGATGTTAAACATTTTCTTTCGGAAGACATTGTTAAATTAAATTTGTTCGAAATTTTCTATAAATTCTTTACAATAAAATACTTTAAATATAAAATGTAACTTCATTTCTTATTCAAGTATACATTTTTCTTTTTTTAAATATAAAAAAAAAATCATTTAGGAATTACAATTTAAAGTTAATTTTTTTAAAGAATTCTTCTGAAAGAATATCGTATTTCTGAAAAAATGGTTATTTAATAAGGAAAAATTTTCATACATAAAATACTTCCTATTTAATTGAAATGTTTTGGTGTGGAAAAATATGAGTTTTAATATGAATTTTTTAACTCAGTTTTTTAATTAACAAATAGTTTGAATTTACTTTTGATGGAACTTTAATACATATACATACATTTGATAAATATATTTGAATATATAAAATTATTGTAATATTAAAATAAAATGCATTAAAATATTAATATTTTATTAGTTATTAAAAAAATTATTACGCCATTTTATATGTCATTTCGAAACACATTAATGTGTCAATGTGCTAGTGGGTTTAACTCATCTAAAATATTTACATAAAACCTTTATGCATATAAAAGTAAATAAAGCTTAAAATAAAAAATAATTTAATTAAATATTACTTGAAATTTCTTGTACGCTTCTAAAATAAGCTTAGTTTATTTTAATATCTATAATATGAAATAATACATTTTTAATTTTAAGTAGGACATCATATAATAGAGAAAAAGTAGGAACAATTTTTAACAAATTTCATTTGTCTAGGTGCTTGTGATGTTGCATCAATACGTGAGTCAGTAAATAAATAATTATAAGATAATATGTATATATATATACATGTTTTACATTTTCTGATGAATCACAGAGCTCTTATCAATGTGCATAAAATTTTTAAAGAGATAATGACGTCAATTTTTGTGAGATGCATAATTTAACTTTTTATAATTTTTTAACGTTCACATTTAATTAAATGTGTTTATTTTTATGTCGGAAGAAAATGAACTCATTTTTTTTTTATTTATCTTTTTTTAATTTTATTTTATTTTATTTTGGCAACAATTAAATTATAGTTAATATTTTGATGGCTATTTTAACACTATTAGGATGTTATTATTTTCATATTTTAATTAATTATAAGAAAACTAATATAAAAATTCGAAAATCGGACTTCGATTTATTGTGTTGTTACCGTGTTATGAGCTACTGTGAAAATTTCAAATGTGTAGCTAGTAGGGAAATTAGTTAAAATTTGATTGCAAGATTTGTACCGGACAAAGAAACAAACAACATACAAACATACAAACAAACAAGAATAGAAGTTAATAAAAACATGGAAAAATAGATTATCATGCAAAAATTCTTCAAATATATTGAAGTTAAAGTTAAAATTTCATTAAAACGATTTTGAATCCGTATGTGAGTAAGTAAATACAAATATTTTTTATTATGCAAAAATCCTTCAATTATTTTTAATTTAAAATTTAAATTTCATTAAAACTAAATGATTTCATTATTAGTCTGACTTAAAAATAAATTTCGATACAAATTTAATCAACGGCAATATATTTTACTTAAAAGTAAATGTTATAACTTTTTTCTAAATATCATATTATATTTATAACGACTGTTGCTAGACTTTGCGAATTTTTTATTTGATATCACCAGTAACTTTGAGAAGTGGTATTTGTTATAAATAATAGACAATTCTTCTATCATAGCCGCCTAAACTAGATGCCTTCCGCGTGGCTCGAGAACTTGGCGGTAGAGAGCGCCACCTGGTACAGATTGCGCGACTTTTTTATTCAATAGACACCAAAAATTTTTTAAAGTGGGATTCGATATACATAAAAGGCGAATAGAATCGAAGAAACGTCGATTATATATATCATATATCACTTCTTAAAATTATTGATTACAATTGAATAAGAAAGTTCCACAATCTGTACCAGGTGGCGCTGTCTACCGCTTGAACTGTTGCCAAGTTTCCGAGACACGCGGAAGGCATCTAGTTTAGTAGGCTATGCTTCGATTCGATTTGTCTTATATGTATATTAAATATCACTTCTCAATTCACTGGTGACTTTTGAATAAAAAAGTCGCAAAATGTGTTTATTATCGAAAGTATTGTCAGTTTGCATTAGTAAAATGTCACGGGAATTTTTTATTTTAAAATGTTCAGACTTTATTTTACTAAATAAACTTTTAAAAAGTTAATAAATGTTGTCCAGGATAAATGTCCATTGTCAGTTTTTTAACTCGAACTTACAGAACTTTCCGGGAACACTTAATATAAGAAGAGAAATTTGGATATGAGAAAATTTTCGACTCCGGTTTTTGATGAAATTATGCGTTTTGAGATTCCTTTACACCCTCTAATCGCCTTTGGTAATGGACAAAATTGTAATGCTTTTCCTGCACAGTTTTTCAATTTACCAAAATAATGCTTATTCCAACTTGAAATTAAAAATGTAACTCTGCACATGTTTAGACTACTTATAGCTATTATTGTAGATCTTCGAATTTGAATAAGAAGCTAAAAATTTATAATTTTAAATGTATTGTGGGAAAAAGAACACCTTAGTGACCGGATATATCCGTCGGCGGCGGTCAGATGGATAACGTCATTTGATCATTTTTTAGAAAATATCAGTGTATTTAAACTTTAAAACTTCTTCACACGCCATAAAAATGAACACAGCACAACTGGTTTCGAAATGACGTAGCCTTTCTTCATCAGGTGCAATAAGCACTTTCTACTGCCAGCACGTGTTCCGAAACTGGTTGTGCTGTCTTCATTTTTATGGTGTGTGAAGAAGTTTTAAAGTTTAAGTACTGAAATATATGTGTGTTTGTGTGTCTGTTTCTGTGAAATTGTGTATAAAACATTTCGTGAACGCGGTGTCTCACAAACCAATTAGAAAAATTTAAACAAACTTATTATTTTATTATACTTTATTATACTTTACTTTTATTTATTTTACTTATTATACTTTATTTATTACACTTTATTATACTTTATTATACTTTATTTATTTTACTTATTATACTTTAGTTTTCGACCTCTGGTTTTTAACGAATTTATGTGTTTTCAGATGTCCTCAACATATTTCATCACTTTTTAGAAAATATCTGACTATGTTTATGTGTCTCTTTCTGTGAATATTTGTATCAAACATTTTGTGAACGCGGTGTTTTGCGAACCAATAAGCAAAATTTAACCAAACTTATTATTTACTTCTACTTTGACATACACTGGCGATGATACATTTTAGAATGAATCGCTGAAAAGGGTGCTGTCATCCCATTTTATCATAATCTTTTATATGACAGTATAAGAAAAATTTCGTATAAATGTACATGATGAGAATTAGTTTTAACTTTTGAATGTGAAATTTAAAGAAGATATTTATAACAATAATAGTCAAACAGGAAAAAGTGTTTGGTTATGTAGGGGTATCTCTCACAACCCTGTGGATGAAGTACCCAAACGGCGTTTAATTTTTCCATATGCGATTTTTAAAAAAGAACTCAACAATAACGGAATGTTTGAACCATAGGTCTGTGATCCTTTAAAACAAATTTATAGTTTATTTTTTTCATTTTCATGAAAAAAAAAATATATTAAAACAATATGTATATATATATATACATATATTTTCAGATGTCTACACAAAATTGACTTTCTTTCGACATTTAATATTATACTTCTCTAAGATAAAAATCGTCTGCATTTGTTATGGAAAAAGGTTAAACAAATATTATTTTTACTGTATGATTTAATACAGGAAAATATAGAAGAAAATTTTGTGATAATATCAGTATACTAGTTTTTATTTACAATCTGAACAGATTCTTACACACACAAATATATATATATATATAGAGAGAGAGAGAGCGATAGATAGGTAGACATATATATATATATATATATATATATATATATATATATATATTGCGTTTGTGAGTTTATTTCTAAAATATAAGTTAATTATATAGTGTATAACACACTGCTGTTTCGAAAACATTCTTTATCTTGTATTTAATATAGTTACCTGAACACATATTATTACGTAATTATCAAGATTTTCATTCAGCTGAAAGTTATTATAACTTAAGTACTTAAAGCATGAAAAATCTAATGAAGTCATGAGAATGAGGTGCTTGCATTATTATGCATCAAGACATTCTTAGTTTAAAACAAACTTAAATGGGTAGAAAATTCTTAAGTATGGCAAACATTTATTAGAAATGCAAAATTTCGCAAAGAACCAACTTTCTTGTAAACAGATTAAATTTCCTAATTAAGGATTTGAAACTATGATTTATTTATAAATGTACTTTAAAAAAATTTCTTAACTTCTTTTATTAAATCAAATAACATTATTACTTTTTTGTAAAAATGAAATTTTAAGTAAACAAAAGATATATTAATTTAAATTATATATTTAATAATTAAGTCAGTGCACGTTCTGCACACCGCGTTTGCCCGTTTAATATGTTGCATGGAAGTTTTTTAAAGATTAACAATGCTTCAATCTTAATGCATTGCCATAGGGGTATTTTCCCATTTGAAAAGGAAGCAATGCTATGTTATGAATCTTTTATTATATAAAAACATGGAATGGTTATGGTTTACCGAATCAGGAATTGAATTCACTATCATTGGGTAAATATGACACAGATAATATAACGATAAAACAGCACGTACAATAAAATAGTTAACAAAATTTTTATGTCATTAGAAATTGAAACACAATTATTAATAAATAGAATAGTTAATGACAGGATGAGACTACTGATAGAACGATTAAAGCTAGACAGATTTTTTTTTCTCTTACGAAATGTGACTCATTCTTGCCGTCAGGAGGCGGGCTGTTCTTCCACTGGAGATCGTCTGCCTATTTTTATGTTTTATTGATTGGCAACATGGTTTTGTCTGATGATGAAAAGTTTTGTTTTTTTGTTGTAAAAAGAAGGAATGTGAATCCGTAAGGATATGAAAGAGCGTTCTGACGCTCGACAGCTAATATTAAATGCTTGGCAGCTAATATTAAATATTGTGATAGCTGTAGTTATTAATGAAACAATTATGTATTATAAATGTAAATAGTGCGTCTAATTAAACGTTTGTGTCGTGAAACTTGAGCTGTGTTTATTTCGACTACTTTGTGATTACTTAGAATAAGCCGGCGAAAAAGAACAAGACCTGTCAGGTAAGAAATATTTTATCCTCTTTCTTATGAAATTTATAAAACCTGACGGGACATTTAATGGCGCCCGTTCACAGGGACGCCGGTAGAAAAATTTGTTCTAAGTAATAAATTCTAATTTGTTCTAATGAATAAAGTATAGAAATAGAATATAATTTATTCTAATTGAAATATGATCTCATTTTTATGAGAAGATAAATTTGAAATACTTTTTGTAAGTATTATTGAGAATAATTTTGAAAACATAAAATGTATGTTTATTTTTGAACTGCTCATTTGATATTTGGAACAATATGAAGAATTTGTTTATGTTGAAGAAAATGTTAATACATATTCTATGAATGCATATTTTGATTTTACATTGATTTTGCATATTTTGATTTAATAAAGAAGATTATTATTTTATATGAAAATTGTTATTTTGAATCAAAGTGTTTCGAAAATTGAATGTTTTTGTTCTCAAAACATTATTTAGAATTCTAAAATTTCTTCCCAGAATTACTTTCGATTTCGGAATATTTTTTGTTCTCGTTTTATGAAGCTTTGATTTGAAGTGTTTGTTTATTATTTTATCAGTCTTTATTTGAATTATGGAAGCCGCAAATAAATTACGCGGTTCTTATCGAGGTACCTTTAAAAAATTTACTGAAAAGGTAAAAAACCTTTTAGAAACTGAAACTTGTGACATCGATTCTTGTGCTGGGTTCTTAGCACAGTTACAAGAAAAATATTCCAAAGTTGAAACGCTTGATAAAGAAATTCTTCAAATTTTACAAGGTGATGAAAAATGTACTCAGACCATGTTGGATAGCGAAATCGAAAGTGCTGATAATTATAGTAGTACTTATATTGATTTAAAAACAAAACTTGAACGTAGAATAAATTTACCTTCGGATTTAAATTCAAGTGTACTTGAAAACGAAAGTAATTCTAAAAGAAGTTTTAAGTTACCAAAAATTGAATTACAAAAGTTTGATGGTAATTTAAAGGACTGGTAATTTTGGAGATTATTTAAGAAAATTCATGAAGATCCAAATATTTCGGAGGTAGGTAAATTTCAGTATCTACTTCAATCTACTCAAAAGGGGCCTACTCAAAAGGGGCCTACTCAAAAGGGGCCTAGAATCCTAGAGAAGTCGTAGAATCTTTTCCCGTAACAGCTGAGAACTATTCACAAGCGGTTGATTGTTTACATACAAGATTTGGCAGGGAAGATGTACTAATTGAAGTTTATGTTAGGGAATTATTAAGTCTTGTGCTAAGTAATACTGTAAATCAGGAACATAAATTACCAATTGTGAAGCTTTATGATAAATTAGAAACACAGTTACGATCTTTAAAAATGCTTGGTGTAACAAGCGATAAATATGCCTCAATGTTATACCCGTTAGTTGAATCTTGTTTACCAATAGATCTTTTGCGTATTTGGGAAAGACACTTGAATTCTGTTTCTCTTAGTTCGGAAGATAAATCTTTTAATAAATTAGAAACTTTAATGCAGTTTTTACGTAATGAAATTCAAGGTGAAGAAAAAATTAATTTAGCGACAAGTGGATTTGGTTTTGAAAACAAACCCAAGAAATTTAACACAATGAAATCTAAAAATTTTCTAACACACAATAAAATTATTCCAACAGGTATGGAACTTTTAACCTCGTCCCAAAGTAAACAAAACCGAGAGCAAGAGTGCGTGTTCTGAGATAAGCCACATCTAAGTGCGGAATGTAGAAAAGTAGCAAACTTGACTTATGATCAAAGAAAACAAAATGTTATGAAACGGGGAGGCTGCTTTAAATGTTTAAAATTGAACCACATTTCTAGTTCGTGTAGAAGTAGATGTAACTGTGCGATTTGTGGGAAACCCCACCATACTCTTCTCTGTAAGAATGATCCGAAATCAGCTGCGCACGCACAAAGGGTTAAAAATGACAAGAATACTTCCGATCAAGATACAACATTATCAAATGTTTCATCAACTCCCAGTGTTTTGCTACAGACACTCGTGATTAATTTAAGAGGTGAAAACAGAATTTTAAAAATTCGGGCGATTATTGATTCCGCTTCCCAAAGGTCTTACATCTTAGAAAACACTGCAAAAAAGATTGGATACAAGCCAATAAGAAAAGAAAAACTGAAGCATTCCTTATTTGGTGGTTCGAACACGAATACTTTGACACACAATGTTTACAAAGCTTACCTTTCTGATGTCAGCGAAACTTATCGTTGCAATTTTGAAGTTTTGAGTCAGCCTACAATTTGTTTTACTATGCCACCGGTCACTCAAGAACTGTGTGAAGATGATTTATCAGGTACGGGGATATATTTAGAAGATTGCCTTAACCCCATAGAGCTCCTTATAGGTGCAGATGTAGCTGGCAAATTAATGACAGGAAAGCTGAAGAATCTGAAATCCGGCCTGACCGCTATTGAAACAAGGCTAGGTTGGACTGTTATGGGACGCACTAAGAAGTTTACTGAAGATACTGAAAACCTTGTAGTCACTTCGATGTTAGCTAGAGAAGTAAAAATTTCTGATCTGTGGGAACTAGATGTCCTAGGAATTAAGGATCCTGCAGAGAAACAGTCAAAGGAAGAACTTGAAGAAGCATCCAAAAATCATTTTGAGAAAACTCTAAGTAGAGATGATGACGGACGCTATGTTGTAAAATTACCATGGATAGAAGGACACCAAGAACTCCCAGATAACAAAACAATTGCTGAACGAAGGCTAAAATCAACTGTGATGACTCTGAAGAATAAGGGTCTTATTGAAGATTATGAAGAAGTTTTTTGTCAGTGGCTTGGTGAAGAAATAATTGAAGAAGTAAATACTGATGAATTCGAGAAGATAGATTGCCATTATCTGCCTCATACAGCAGTTATAAAAGAGCATTCAACGACAACAATTCGTCCTGTTTTCGATGCTTCTGCAAAAGAAAAGAACAGTTACTCTTTGAACGATTGCCTAGCTAAAGGCCCAAACTACATGGAGTTGATTCCTAACATTTTGAATAAATTTCGTTTGAACAAGTATGGGGTAGTATCAGACATTCGCAAAGCATTTCTACAAATAAGAATAAATGAAGAAGATTGTGATTTTCTAAGATTTCTGTGGTGGGAGGGCGGTGATCCTAATAAAGTGAAGATTTACAGACATCGTCGAGTAGTATTTGGGGTAAACTGCAGCCCATTTCTTTTAGGAGCTACTCTTAATTTCCACCTAAGTAATGTTCCAGATTATTTGCAAGAAACTGCTTCTAAACTTAAAAACTCTATGTATGTCGACAACTGTGTTACAAGTTGCAGTTCCGAAGAAGAAGTAGTTAATTTTATGGCACAATCTAAAGAAATCATGTCAGCGGGATGTTTTGATCTTAGAGGATGGATAGGTAATGGTCTACCACCAAGTGTGTACGGAATTCCTGAAGAAGATTTTCAAGAGACTGTCTCAGTTTTGGGCTTAAATTGGAATATTTTGGAAGATACTCTATACTGTAGTTTAAAGTTTGATGAGTGCGAAAATGCAAATCTAAGTAAGCGATTTATCCTGTCCTTAGCAAGTAAGATTTTTGACCCCATTGGGTTTCTCTGTCCTGTCACTTTAATTGCAAAGATCATAATGCAAGAATGTTGGCGTAGGAAACTGCCCTGGGATGCCAAGCTACCAGATGACATCGAGAAAAAATTTCTGAAATGGGAAAATGCATTAAAATGCTTGGAAGGCATTAGAATCCCTAGAAGGATATTAGAAAATCATGCTCTAAATACAAATGTGTCACTCCATGTGTTTTGTGATGCATCAAGCCACGCTTATGCAACTTGTATATATATCAGAGAAGAAAATAATTTTCATGTGAGATGTCAATTGGTTCAAGCTCGTGCTCGAGTAGCACCCTTGAAATCAGTCTCCATTCCGAGACTAGAATTATTAGCATGTTGTTTAGGTGTTAGATTAATGAATTCTATAAAAGGAGACTTCTGTGACAGCCAAGTTCAAACTTTCTATTGGTCTGACTCCATGAACGCATTGTTCTGGATAAAAAATCAAGAACCATGGGGAGTATTTGTGCTGAATCGTACCAGAGAAATAAGATCTTTGAGTCATCCCAACGACTGGAGATACGTCCCGGGTAACTTAAATCCAGCTGACCTTCCATCAAGAGGTTGCAATGCTGATGCTTTACTCAAATCCCTTTGGTGGGAGGGTCCGGAATTTTTGAAGACACCAACGAGTCAATGGCCGAGACAAGAAATCTCACCCGAAATACAGATTGTCAATTCAGAAAAAAAAAGGTCGATCATTTCTGCTCTAAGTACTGAAACTACTGAGAAGTTTTATGAGAGATACTCGTCTTACGTGAAATTATTAAGAGTTACGGCATGGATATACAGATTC
The DNA here is from genome assembly GCA_963930645.1 of Salticus scenicus. Lineage (NCBI taxonomy): Eukaryota > Metazoa > Arthropoda > Arachnida > Araneae > Salticidae > Salticus > Salticus scenicus. Next base: position 240,841,507 of record OZ005656.1, read on the forward strand.
ATCTCGAATCTTCGAAATCATTCTAAACGAAATTCTGGGGATCTTACAAATAAAGAACTTAAACATGCTGAATTAATCCTGTTAAAGATGGTTCAAAGGGAAGACTTTCCTAAAGGAATAGATGATCGTTTACGAAAACTTCATCCCACCGTTGACAAAGATGGCCTTCTAAGGGTAAAGTCTCTTATACTTAGAAGTAAAGATAATACAGACTTTCGTTTGCCTATCATTTTACCAGGAAATCATTACATCGTGCAGAAATTGATAGAATGGAAACATAACGAATTAAACCACGCAGGAGTACAAATATTAATGAACCATCTCCGAGAAAAATATTGGATTCTCAGGTGCAGAAAGTCCATACGGCAAGTTACCTTACGTTGTATAAGATGCAAACGCTTCACCGTAAATTCTGTTCAGCCTGAAATCACCGCCTTGCCGGAAGACAGGATCAGAGATGCTGCTATCTTTGAAATTACCGGGGTTGATTTAGCCGGACCTTTGTACTTGAAAAATGGTAAAAAATGTTGGATTACACCTGCGCTGTTTACAGAGCGGTACATCTTGAATTATTAACATCATTATCCTCTGAAGCATTTTTGCAAACCCTGCGAAGATTTGTTGCGAGAAGGGGTCGACCTTCTGTAATATACAGCGATCGAGGCACAAATTTTTCAGGAGCTTCGAAGCTATTTACTGATCCTATACTTGCAAAAATACGGAAGGAAGCCCTAGTACAGAACATAATATGGAAGTTTATCCCCCCAGCTTCACCATGGTGGGGTGGCTGGTGGGAACGCTTAATAGGCTGTACAAAGCAAATTTTGAGAAGAGTATTAGGACGAGCAGCTCTAGATTTTGAAGAACTTTACACAATTATGTGTGATATCGAATGTTTGATGAATTCCAGACCATTAACTACTATTTCTGAGGATCCCGATGATTTAATTCCATTGACTCCGAGCATGTTTTTGCAAGGAATTAAAGAAACTGGTCTTCCTGACTTAGATAACTTCGAAAATGTGAATTTAAAAGGAAGACTTCGATATTTGCTAAAATTGAAGAAAGATTTACGGAAAAGATTCAGAATTGAATATCTAGGACAATTAAAAAATTCAAAGGGTATCGCTAAGACTGACAAAAAAATTGCTGTAGGAGACATAGTTCTCGTCGGTCATGATAATCAAAAAAGAATCAACTGGCCATTAGCCAGAATTGTGGAAACTTATCCTGGTAAAGACGGAATAGTTCGAGTGGCAAAAATCAAGACAGAAAATGGGTTTTTGATACGCCCAGTTCAAAGACTTTATCCGTTAGAGATCTCTTCTGATGAATCTAGTGATTTTCGTGCAAAGTGTGCTGCAAATGGAACTTTGATACCTACTCGTTCTACACCGAAAAGATGCCCTGATCCCTCTGAACTGTCTAGAACTGTTTCAAAGAATGTCAAGAAATCTGTTGAGATACCTGACGAAAAACAACGATTTACCAGGAGGGGTAGATCCATTAGAGCTCCAGATAGACTGAATTTATAATTGACTGATAGAACTTTTATTTACCTTTTTTTTTTTTTTTTTCTCTGTTCCTTTTCATTTTTGCTTGATGTAATGTTTATTAATATGTCTTTTTTCTCTTTTTAAGTTTGATTTTGTACAAGATTGCCAGAATCAAAGGTGGGAGGATGACCCATTCTTGCCGTAAGGAGGCGGGCTGTTCTTCCACTGAAGATCGTCTGCCTATTTTTATATTTTATTGATTGGCAACATGTAACTATTTTAGTTACATGATGAAAATAACACTATTTACAAAAAGTATTTACATATTCGAAATTTCACGAAAACAATTTTCTATTCGTAATATTTTAATAACTAAGCCACCAGTTTTCTATTTCGTAATGACAATGGTGGATTTTCTATTCGTAATATTTTAATAACTAAGCCACCAGTTTTCTATTTCGTAATGACAATGGTGGTTCCATAAAAATAAATTAGGCCAAAGGTGGCCTAAGAGCATTCTATTTCATTGTGTTGCTCTCTTCACTAAAGACAAACTAAAACTAACTAATCTATGGGCTACCTTTTCTATTTCTTCAACGGTAGCTCCATGAATAATAAAATCAGGCCAAAAAGGCCCCGAGAGCAAACTACTATTTCATGACATTGCTCTCCATTCTAGAACAGAACTCAAACTAAAACCAAAACTAATGTCCCGCGAGCGAGTAAACAAAAAATGTTCTTCGAATCTTATCTCAACGGGACCTCTGGCGCCCTCTAGTGAGGCAAAAGTATATCAATACCTAACATCCTCCCACCTTTAATTCTTTAGGTGAGAGCTAAAAAATTAAACAGTTAATTAATTAAGAAAATTTAAACTTATAAAACTACATACTAAGAAAAATTAAAGCTATAAACTACAAATAGTAAAAATTTAAGTTACAAACTAATGAAAATAAAGAAAAATAAAAATAAAATATTTTAAAGTTCAATGCAATTTTAAAACAATTGTGATTGTCTTTCGAAAAGTTTTTTTTATAGATTTTGACCACTTTCAATTTATTGTCTCTTTTGGTGCTTGTATCACTGGATCCTCAGCATCTGATATCTCTAAGGGATAGAGTTTTTGAAGTGGTCTAATCAATGTCCCAGAATGCATTTTCACTTCCACAACCCTGGCACGGCCATCTCGGCTGGGAAAAATTTTCACTACTCTTCCTATTGGCCAATGTAGTCTTTTCACACTGTTGATTTCTACTAGCACAATGTTGCCTTGTTTAACAGGCTTACATATCTGTCTACTTCGTTGTACCAACTGCGCTAGATACTCTTTTCGAAATCTACTTTGTAGTTGCCTTCGAACACTTTGGCAGTGCTTGTATCGTGCTCTCAGTTTTTTAGCATCAATGGCATCCAGATCTGGTACACCAATTTCTTGAATGTCTTGCATAAAACAAGAAGGTGTCAAAGGAATGAACTTGTCTGGTTCTTCTGATAGGTATGTTAAAGGTCGACTGTTCATTATGGCTTCAACTTCGCACAAGATAGTAGAGAGATCTTCAAAATTGAGGGAAGATTTTCCAAGAGTTCTCAGTAGGAGGTTTTTTACACTTCTAATGAGACGCTCCCACCATCCGCCCCACCAAGCAGCGGTTGGGGGGATGAACTTCCATTTTATTGGAGCTATGTCATCCGTCTTTTGAATTTGATTCCAGTCAAGAGATTTAAAGAGATTGTTGGCACCGCGAAAGTTAGTTCCATTGTCACTGTAGATTGTCGAAATTCTTCCTCTTCGGGCTACAAATCTTCTTAGCGCTTGTATGAGTCCCTCTGTTGAAATATTCGTCACTAATTCCAAGTGTATGGCTCGATATACTGCACAGGTAAAAATGACTATCCATACTTTGGACTTATTTTTCAGGTAAAGAGGACCACATAAGTCGATGCCAACAACTTCAAAAACTTTTGAGTCTCTGACTCTGTCAAAAGGCAAATGGATCGGAGGAGTAACAAATGGTTTGGAAGAAAAAATTTTACACTTTGTGCATTTTATCAATTCACTTCTGATGTTACGCTTTGCAGAAATAATCCAGTAATGTTCACGTAAGATCGAACCAACTGTCTGAAGTCCAGCATGGCAATTCTTCAAGTGGCAGTCTCTAATTAGGCACCTTACAACATGATGTTTTGATGGCAACAATATAGGATACTTGAAAGAAAAGGTGTCTTCTCGATCTAACAACTTTGTTTTGACTCTTAGAATATTGTCTTGATCTTTCATAACAACAAGTCCTTTTATTGTTTCTCGCACATCACCAAAACATTCTAACTGTATGCGTGACCAGAGAAATTTTTCCGCCTCTTCCTTTTCTTCTGCCGAAAGTTCAGCTGGGAAAATATGATTTTTATTTCTACATTTTGTTACAAATCTTCTTATCCAACAAATAATATTTACAAGTTTACTAAATTTCGAAATTCTTTCATAATTCATAAATGGATCTACATTTTGACTCGAAAATAATGACACTGCAGTTTTCTTTCTCTCCGACATAACTAAGACTTCATTAAGGACAATCTTCGGTTGGGGCCAGTTACTTTTTTCATCTTCTAGCCATTTAGGTCCCTCCCACCATCCCGATTCCAGAAGGTATTTAGGACTACAACCACGGGAAGGCAGGTCTGCCGGATTTTGACTTCCTGGAACTAAGTACCACTGTTGAGGGTTCGTAAGTTGGCATATTTCTCTGATTCTGTTGCCCACAAAGGTACCCCACTGGTCATTTCTTTTATTCCAGGCCAAAACTGTCGAAGAATCAGTCCAAAAGTAAGTTGGTACTGTAGGGATGTCCAAAGCTTCTACGACATACTTTGATAGTCTGGATCCCAACACACAGGCAAGCAGCTCAAGACGAGGAATCGTTAGAGCCTTTTTTGGAGCCAACCGCGATTTTGCTCCCAAAAATTGAATTGAAACGCTTTTTTCTTCTTCGCACCGTAGAAAAATTGCTGTTGCATAGGCACTTTGACTTGCATCGCAGAAAATATGTAGGGTCCAATCTTCTTTATTTCCATAAACTATTCTTCTCGGGATCTTCAATTCTGTTAGCTGTTTTAATTCGCTGTACCATTTCTGAAAGTCTCTTTGAATTTTCTCTGGAAGCGGAGTGTCCCATGCTGATTTGGTGGACCAAGATTCTTGAATTATTATCTTGGCTGGTAACAACGCTGGAGCTAGAAAACCGATGGGATCGAAAATTCCTTGAGTTATGGATAGAATTTGACGTTTTGATGGATTCACTATTTCTAAGTCAAATTTATTGCAGACCATCAAGCTATCATCTGTTCTGTCCCATTTAATTCCTAAAACTGGAATTGGAGTTGAGAAGTCTTCCTTTTCATTTTCTAAAGACAACTTTTCTATTTCTTTTACAGGACCGAATTGCCACAATCTTAGGTCCATTTTAGCTTCAGCCATGATTTCTGTTGCCTTAGATTTAAATTCTTCCAATTCGGACGTGTTGTTTACAGATGTGACGCAGTTATCTACATAGAATGACTTCTGAAGTTTCTGAGCAATTGCCTTAAATTCTTCTGGACACCCATTCAAATGATGTCTGATAACTGCGCCAAGTAAAAATGGACTGGAAGTAATACCAAACACCACTCTATTATGCTGATAGACTTTAATTTCATTCGTCTTCTTCCACCACAGGAACCTTAAAAAATGCCGATCTTCCTCTTTTATTTCGATCTGAAGGAAGGCTCTTCTAATGTCGGATACAACAGCGATTGCCTTTTCTCTGAATCTTAACAATATTGCGGGAATCTCTTCTAATAAATTTGGTCCTTTAAAGAGACAATCATTCAGTGACGGTGCTCTTCCGACTTTGCATGATGCATCAAAAACTGGTCTGATGGAGGTGGTAGAACTATCAGGCTTGATGACTGGATGGTGGCATAAGTAATGTTGCCTAACTTCTTTCAGTTCTGTCTGAGGGACTTCCTGTATGACATTTTCTCTTTGCCATTCCTTGAAAATTAGATCGTAATCCTCAAATTTATTTAATTTCTTTAATCTTCGGGTAGTACTGAATAATCTTCTTTCCGCTTCATTTCTATTTGAGGGAATATTGACATTGTTGGAAATCCATGGAAGGCCCACTCGATAACGACATCTTCATTTCTGGTGAGTTGTCTAAGAAACATATCGTGGGCTTGCTCTTCTTCTTCTCTTTTGGACAAGGTTTGTGCAGGGTCGTTGATTCCTATCGTTTCGAGACGCCACAAGTCTGGAACATTCCAATCTTTTATGTACAGATTTGTCATCAATACCGCTGTACCGCTATTCAAGCAACCCTGAGATGGAAGCCCTGTTTTTCCACAAACTGTCCTTCCAAGTTTGGTTTCTCTCGCTGTGAGTCCATTTTCTAATTGCTTGACTCGACCCGTTAACAGTTGACCGTAAACGTCACTCCCGATCAGGATTTCTATTTCCGTACTACCAGGGCTGATATCGGACAACCACAGCTTATTTTTCTTGAGTTCTCTGCACAGATTTCCCTTTGGAATTCGAGGAATTTCACCACAATTTTTTTCTTGTTCTAAAAGATCAAGCTCATGTATGGAACTGATCCGATTATTCGATGCACCTACAGCAACTCTAAATATATTGTGCTGTTTAGCTTCTATCTGTGCACCCCCAAAAACTGTATGGGCAATTACTTCTGTTCTAATGGGTTTGAGCTTGAGCTCTTTCGCAGTTTTCTTTAATATGTAACTTTTCTGGGAACCACAGTCCATAAGACAACGCACCTTTTTTTGGCCCTTTTCCCCTTTTATATTTATCTCTAACGTCATAAGGGCTATTTCTTGGGAGCATTGTTTGGCGACAGTGTTCTGTATGACTTCGGGAGGTTTGCTTCTACTATTTTCATCCCCTTTCCTTATCTCTGGACAAAATAACTCCGTGTGTGGTTTCGAACAAACGTGACACTTAATAAAAACCTTGCACGTTTTTGCCAGTGTCCAAAACGTAAACATTTCAAACAGCAATTTTTTTCTTTTACTTTATTTTTCTTTTCGTCAAGGGAGAGCGATCTGGCTGTTATGCAGTCTTTACTCTCATGCGTTTTTCCGCAAAATATACAGCTTAATTCTTTTGCAGCGAATAAGCCTGTAGCAGTGGGGACCCTATTATCTTTCTTGTGGAATTTATTTTTAACATTTTCCCTGGGTGAATTAATTTCAAAACCCGACCTGCCTAATTGTAATCTTTCTTCACCTGCCACTTCCCTTTTCAAAAAATTCAGCAATAGTGACAAGTTCGATTTCTGTGTGGTTTCCTTGTCATCTAACTCAGTAGAATCTTCCCTGGCCCCAACATTAAGTCTTTGAAACATTCTAATAATATCTTCGGGTAAACAGGATTCTACCATTGGGTACAGCCACGCAGAGTTCTGATCAATGTTTACACCCATGCTTTCCAGCGATCTCAAGTGTGCTTCTATCTTGGTCACTAAATTACACAAATTTTTGCTATTTCTCCTAGTCTGTACATTAGCTGTAATTAATTTCAAAAATTCCCGAACATATACTTCGATTAAGATATCTTTATCCCCATAGCGTTCTTCAAAAGCCTTTACTGCCTTTAAATAATTTTCTGATGTTACGGGGTAACTTTCGAGTAATTCTCCGGCTCGAGTTCCTGGTTCTACGCACTGTAAAAGGTACTGAAATTTGTCAGCGTTGTCTAATTCTTCATCTTCATGAATTTTCTTAAATTGGGCCCAAAAGGGCAAATAATTTATCAATTTTGAATCAAATTTCATGATAGCTAATTTTGGTAATTTATATCGCTTTGTTTTCAAGTTTGTTTCGCTTTCTATTTTATTTTGGCCTGTGTAACTAAAATTTACATTTGAATTTAACTTTTCATTAATTAGTCTTTTAACTGTGATAAATTCATCGCAGTATGCTTCGCTTTCTTCGGCTTCTTTTATAATCAAAGCTTCATCGCATTTACTATCTTCCGACATGATATCTAATATCTCATTGTTGAGTGTCTTTAATTCTGTTATTAAACCCTCTAATTTTTTTAAATTATCTAAAAGTATACCCTTCTCAAGATCTTCTTTCTCTAGTTCTGTTTTTAAAATATTTAAAGTTTTAGTAAAGGAAGATCGTAATGGTGTTCTACGTCTTTTTATTTTTTCCATTTCTGATTTTAAACAAAAACAGAACAGTTTTATGTTAATTAACCAATTACTCGTTATTTATGCCTTTTAATTTAAATGTAAAAACCTTCACTCTTCTATTTACCAAGAAGATTTTATTCTAAGAACAACTTGTAAAAAATTCTATTTGGAGAGCCATTTTCTTTTCGTAAAATGTAAACAAAAGAAAATAACCATTTATTATCTTATTTTACTCTTATAGCAATATTTATTTCCAACTGAATAATAATTTTTATATATTTATTAACTGTAAAAATTTACTGAATTAAAGAATCACAAAATGTAATCCAAAAATAAATTAGAATCGAAGCTTCTATCACTTGCGCATTCTGTTTTCATTCATAAATTCTAAAATAATACTTTATTTCATTATCATTGCGAAAAAAAAATAAAACAATAAAAATTCACTGCAATCAGATTTTGACATCATCTAATATTTAACCATGAAAAAATGCTTTTTTATTCCTTCTTTCATCAAATGATGCTTCTTTTTCAAGGTCAACTCAATACACAATTGCTTATTTTTTTTTTTTACTTTTATTTATTTCAATCATAAAAAACAACGATCTTATTTTGACCTTGATAAATTTACGTTTTAAATGTACAAATAGAACAAATAAAAAATTTTGTTTTATTTCAATCAATCAGACATTTTTAATTTTATTTACTTTGAAAAAGGAATATTCTATATTCTAAATAATTTCAATCTAGATATCTTTTGAAAAACATTTCATATAATAATAATATAATCTTTAAACCATTTATTGTTTCAAATGAAAATAATTCTTTTCTTTTCAGTTAATATAAACAATATTAATATAAGCAATATTTCCTGTATTTAATATAAACAATACATCCTGATGTGGCGGACGCACAGTGTTCGGAATTTCAAAAAAGCTGGCCAAAAGTCGAAATTAAAGAAAACAAGTGAAATTGTTATGTATATATATGTTTTCGAGGTCGCTGAATCCGAATCTAACATTGGTTTCTTGAAAACTTCAAAGGCAAACTCAAAAACAAGATGGCGAATCCAATATGGCAGACAAAAAATTAAAAAATTAATATAAGATGTATAATGCTTACATTAAGGGGTTTTTGAGGGCACTGAATTCAAATTTGACGTTAGTTTTCATAAAAAAAGTGATATTACACTCAAAAACAAGATGGCGGATCCAATATGGCGGATCAAAAATCAAAAAATTGATAGATGAAGGATAATTTTCACATTTAAGGGTTTTTGAGGGCGCTAAATTCAAATTTGATATCAGTTTTTATAAAAAAAGTGATCTTGCACTCAAAAACAAGATGGCGGATCCAATATGGCAGACCAAAGTCCAAAAAATTAAAAAATTAAATTAAAAAGTTAAAAGGCTTTTACACATACAGGGGCAGGCGGGGGCACCCAATTCTTTAACGGCTGAATAAAATGGACATCCCTTAACACTCTCCACTTTGAATCAATGCGGGATCTTGCGAGATAAAAAAGTTTCCATACTTTGAAACTTTTGGTTATGTTATAATTGAGGTTAACTTCAAAAAGCCGCTCAGGAGATCACTTGATGAAAAAAAATACAGCATAAATATTATCTACTAACCTCCACAATTGTCGGCCATATTTTGTTGAATGTTGTTGTTGCGAAATTTTCCGAGAAACACTATTTGTTTAACTGTTAAAATGCATTAAAAGAAAAAATTGTCACGTTTTCCGCCAGCCTACACTTAGAAATATGTAGATAGAATAAATTTTCCACCTCACAGTTTCATTCAGTGGCTCCCTCTGAAGGTATTTCCGCGGTACTTACGTCTAAAAACGCGCCTAAATTTTTCGACTTTTGGCCAGCTTTTTTGAAATTCCGAACACTGTGGGACGCCATAAAATTATGTTATAAAACCATTCTTCTGAATGGCTTCAAGCGAATCTTCTCGATTCTTTGTAATATAAAGATTGCAGGCTATTGCATTTAATCAAAATAATTTAATATTTTCAAACCATTTTAATTTCAAAGTAATAATCTTCAAACTGATATAATAATATTCTTCTTACCTGTAGAATTCTTCGACGTAAAAAATGAAGACTAATAACGGACACTTGTTTTTCTAGAAATAATAGCTTCTTCTTTAAGATGATAAAATATATACAGTTTATTAACTAAAATAGTTACATGATGAAAATAACACTATTTACAAAAAGTATTTTCATATTCGAAATTTCACGAAAACAATTTTCTATTCGTAATATTTTTATAACTAAGCCACCAGTTTTCTATTTCGTAATGACAATGGTGGATTTTTTATTCGTAATATTTTAATAACTAAGCCACCAGTTTTCTATTTCGTAATGACAATGGTGGTTCCATAAAAATAAATTAGGCCAAAGGTGGCCTGAGAGCATTCTATTTCATCGTGTTGCTCTCTTCACTAAAGACAAACTAAAACTAACTAATCTATGGGCTACCTTTTCTATTTCTTCAACGGTAGCTCCATGAATAATAAAATCAGGCCAAAAAGGCCCCGAGAGCAAACTACTATTTCATGACATTGCTCTCCATTCTAGAACAGAACTCAAACTAAAACCAAAACTAATGTCCCGCGAGCGAGTAAACAAAAAATGTTCTTCGAATCTTATCTCAACGGGACCTCTGGCGCCCTCTAGTGAGGCAAAAGTATATCAATACCTAACACTAAAAGCTCGTTTTGGAAAAGATGATCTTCTAGTTGAAGTGTACGTTAGAGAATTATTAAAATTAATTATAGTTGCGCATACAAAAGAAAAATTTTCTCTTAATTCATTGTACGATAAACTTTAATCATATTTAAGGGCTCTTAAATCGTTGGGTGTCACTACTGATAAATGCGCTTCTATATTATATCCTGTTTTCCAGCTGAATTTTTGAAAGCTTGGAATAGAAGTAACATTGTTTCTACTAGTTCTGATGCTAAAGAACGGTTGGACAATTTGATGCAGTTTCTCAAATGTGAAGTTGAAGGAGATGAAAGAATAAATTTGGCGGTCTCCGGTTTTGGTCTGGCGAAGAAAAATGATGACCGAAATTATAGAAAAAGACAGACTTACACTGATTTTATTAAGCCTATACCTACTGCCTCTACTTTATTAACGACTTCTTTTGAACAGGATCTATAGAAAAATTGCGTGTTTTGCGATGGAAATCATATGAGTTCAGACTGTTTTACGGCACGAAAGATGAGTTTTAATGAGAAGCAGAATGTCCTAAAGGATAGGAAGTGCTGTTTCCTCTGTTTGGGGTCAGGTCACACTACCAAACAGTGTAAAGCTGTTCTGAAGTGTTTTATCTGTGATAAAAAACATTCCACCGTGATGTGCCAAAGTCTTGATAAAGGCAAAATAAATGAAAGGGAAGAGAAAGTAAAATCAAATGAAAGTGAAGTAAATATGGCCAATTTCAATAACAATCCAAGGGTATTTCTTCAAACTCTCAAATCAATAGTCGTCTCTGATAATAAAGAAAAGAGTATTCGTCCAATTTTGGATACTGGTTCACAAAGATCGTATATTTTGAAGAAATTAGCAGAAGAAATGAAATATGCAGCCATTAAAAAAGAAAAGGTTGTACATTCACTTTTTGGCGGAGACTCAACCAAAGAAAATGAACATAACTTTTATAAAATAAGATTAAGAGATTTGACAGGGAAATTCAGATGCAATTTTGAAGTTTTGGATCAAAATATTATATGTGAAAATGTTAAACCTGTGGGAAAAGGTTCTTGGCTGAAAGAATTGGCCGAGAAAGACATTGTTTTGACAGATGTTGGCGATGCAGATGAATCTATTCAAGTTCTGATTGGAACCGATATAATCAATAAACTATTCACAGGTCGAAGAGAAGTGTTGTCTTCTGGGCTAGTTGCAATGGAAACACTTTTTGGCTGGACATTAATGGGAAAAGTTCCTCAAGAAAAATCATCTAAAGAAAATTTAGCTCTATCAGTTACTTCCATGTTTGTAAAAGAAGCAGAAATTTCTGACTTATGGAGATTAGATTTACTTGGAATAAGTGATCCAATCGAAAAGCTATCTAAGATGGAAATAGATCGTCAAGTAAAAGAACACTTTCTACAGACAGTGACACGGAATAAAGACGGTCGTTATGAAATATCCTTGCCATGGGCTGAAGATGAACCACCTTTACCTGATAATTTGTTTTTAGCCAAGAAAAGGTTAACCAATGTCACACAAAAACTACTTGCGAGTAATATTTATGAAAAATATAAGGAATTACTTTTAGGATGGCTTGGCGACAAAATTTTTGAAGAGGTTCCTCAATAAGAAAGGTCCTTTTATGGACACTACTTACCTCATCGACCAGTTATAAAGTAGAATAGCACTACTCCAATTCGTCCAGTATTTGACGCATCAGCAAGAATCCAAAATCATCCATCTTCGAATCAATGTCTACACTGCGGTCCAAATCCCATTGAATTAATTCCAGACATACTTTTGCGATTTAGAGAAAATAAATTCGGTGTCTTAGCTGATATCAAGAAAGCGTTTTTGCAAATAAGCATCCGAAAAGAAGATCGGGATTTTTTACGTTTTCTCTGGTGGAGCAATTCAGAACAAAGTGAGCTTAGAATATTTCGTCATGCTAGAGTCGTATTTGGAGTCAAGAGTTCACCTTTTTTGCTAGCTTCAGTAATAGAATACCATATTCAAAATGATGAAGAATACGTCACAGAACTTAAGCAAAGATTGTTGAGAAGCTTCTATGTTGACAATGTTGTTACGAGTGTCCGTACGGAGGAAGAGTTAAAGAGATTTATTACTTGCTCTAAAAACCTAATGTCTAAAGGCGGATTTGACCTAAGAGGATGGGAACATACAGAAGAGAGAAAGGACACGGAACACGGTAAAGAAGCTGTTGTACTTGGATTACACTGGAACAGATTTTCGGACATTTTAAAGGTCAATGTATCCCGGACGAAAGATGTAAGTCTGGAAAAAATAAATAAACGTACTATGCTATCAGTGGCACATAAATTTTTGATCCAAATGGTTTTACTTCACCAGTCATGATTTGCCCCAAGATGATGTTACAGAAAACCTGGAAAATTGGTTTAACCTGGGATGAAGAAATTACCGGGGATCTAAAAAACGAGTTTATCGGATGATTTCGTGAATTAAATATATTGGAAGAAATTGAGATTCCGCGATACATTCAAGTCACTCCAGATAATTTAAAAAAATGTACTCTTCATATATTTTGTGATGCTAGTAATCAGGCTTATGTTGCTGTTGTATTTTTGAGAATAGAAAAAGCTGATCAAGTGAAATTATTCCTTCTGGCTGCCAAATCCCGCATCAGTCCTTTAAAGTGCCCAACTATACCTCGAATGGAGCTTTTAGCGGCTTTGATTGGTGCTAGATTATCGAAATCAGTAACAGATGCATTCAGTTGGGAAAATATGGAAAGATATTTTTGGAGTGATTCCACGACAGTTCTTGCATGGATAATCAGAGAAGAGAACTGGTCAGTTTTCGTTAGGAACCGAGTTCAAGAAATCAGGAGTTTGACTGATGATTCTTTATGGAAGTATATTCCCAGTGAAATTAACCCATCGGATGTACCCTCTAGAGGTTGTTAAGTCAAACAACTTGTCTCTCTCAAATGGCGGGAGGGTCCATCGTGGCTTAAGAATCCATATGAGTATAATAAACATATGAATTTCTTCTGCCAGAATATAAATGAAGAAGACGTTGAAAGAGAAAAGTTAAAATCAACAAAATTACTGATAAATGTAGATGAAAATTCACAGAATACTTGGTACAATCAATATTTTTCATGTTATGAGAAAATCGTGCGCCTTGTTGGATGGATTCTCCGTTTTAAACATAATACTTGTAATCCAAAGGATAAAGTGATAGGAGAATTGACAAGTCAGGAATTTCACAAAGCAGAAATGAAAATAGTTTGGATGATTCAGAAGGAAGCTTTTTCCTCTAAAGCTAATGAGAAATTGAAAACTCTTGAGACTTTCAAAAATGAGGAAGATATTATACGCGTGAAAACTAAAATTTTGTATAGACAAGACAAGAAGGATTTTCTCACACCTATCGTTCTACCATCTAATCATGAAGTTGTTAAACGACTAATTTCATATTTTCATCTGAAAAATTGTCACGCAGTTCCTCAGATTCTTTTAAATTTGATTAGAGAAAAATATTGGATTTTGAATGGAAGAAGAACTGTGGCATCTGTTTTATCTAAATGTACTACTTGTAAAAGATTCAACTCTAAGAACGTGGAATCTTCGCCTATTTCTCTACCAGAAAATCGAGTAAAAGATATAGCTCTGTTTCACATCATTGGTATTGATATGGCTGGTCCTTTGTTTCTGAAAGACAATCAAAAGAGTTGAGTTATCTTGTTCACATGTGCCATCTATCGAGCAGTACATTTTGAACTTGTTACATCAGCATCTACAGAGGTTTTCTTGATGGCTTTAAGAAGATTTATATCCCGTAGGGGAAGATGTTCCATTATATATTGCGACAATGGCTTTAATTTTGTTGATGCAGCAAACTATTTGAAACGACTAAACTGGAATCATATACAAAAGGATGGAGCAACCAATTCAATTGAATGGAAATTCAATCCGCCAACTGCGGCGTGGTGGGGCGGATGGTGGGAGAGGCTCATCAGACTGATGAAAGATCTATTAAAAAGAGTCCTTTGGCGAGCGTGCTTGAATTATGAAGAAATGATTACTGTATTGGCTGATTGCGAAAGCATTATAAATTCTCGACCTTTGACTTACATGTCAGAGCAAGAACCTATTGAACCAATTTCTCCTGCCATGTTTTTGAAAGATATTCATGAAGATATTGTACCAGACATTGGTGCATTCGAGGGAAACTCTTTCAAACGAATGCTTAAATAGAGACAAGCACTGCAGAAAAGTTTAAGAAATCGATTTAGATCAGAGTATTTAGGTTTACTTATTCAGCGACCGAATGTGAGAAGAAGCCAACAGACAGTTTCTGTAGAATACATTGTATTGGTGGGAGCGGACAATAAAAAAAGGATGCACTGGCCATTAGGACGCATCATAGAGCTTATTCATAGCAAAGATGGAAAAGTGCGCCTCGTAAAGTTACAAACATCTCATTCAGAGGTACTTCGACCAATACAAAGAATCTATACTCTAGAAGTATCATCTAGTGACGGTGCTGAAAATACGTTTCCTAATCCAGCTGTGAAGGAAGCACAAATTGAAAAACCTTTGGAGGATAAGTCCTGCATGGAAATTAGAAAGACTAGATCTGGAAGACCAATTAAAATGCCAGACAGACTGATTTTATGAAGTTTATGAAATCTTCTAGAGATATCAAAATGTAGAGTTTTGATTATAAGAGATAATGAAAAGGTGGGAGGATGTTAGATATTGTCCATGTGTTATTTATTTCTCTCATTTTTTATATTTTTAACTCGCGTGATGTATTTCTTTTATTGTAAAAAAAAAAAAAAGATTATTCAGATGATGCTCGTGTGCGTGCGTCTAGTTTTTTTTTTTTTCTGAGTATTCAAATTTTTAAGTGTAATAAGAGCAGCAAATAGATTTTGTTTTTAGAAATTATTTAGTTTTTTGAAAGCTTAGAAGTTTAAAATAACTTCTTCTGTATGCTTCAAGTCTATTTGGCGTCCGCAATTATTTCTAGTAAGCTAGAGAGTTAAAATAACTTTCTTTTTGAACGTTTAAATAACAGTAGTAATAAAACTTTTTAATCCTTGAATGTGACCTGGAAAATGGCAGTGAGTTCAAACCCTGTCTAAATATAAAGTGGTGTGGAAAAACGGGCGATACTAAAAATTTTACGGAATATTAATTAGGATGTTGGCAGGTATGATACTGACGTGAATGAGATTGGGCATAAACAGGAAGTGTAGGGAAGCATTTTATTTTTACAGCAAAATTACTGTTTTAGGCAAGAAAAGGGCATTAACTTTCTCTCGAAACTTGTTTCGCATCTTGATGATATTTAGTTTAAACTTGAGACATTAGTCTAAATTAATATCAAGATGTTTTCATTATTTAGACCGCAGGACGATGTCATAGTTGAGTTCATTTGTTTATTCATCCCTAGCTTACTGTGCCATGTAATGTCCATGTAAAAACGGAATTGTTTCAGCTTTCCTAATAATAAGTGCTAGTTTGCGTTTGGAGAATCAGTAGAAGAGATGTTCAAGATTGTGGGAAATAGTCAAAATTTCGTAACGTCTCTTTCTGCTAAAAGTAAAAATGCAGGTATCGTCCGTAAATATTACCAATGAACTATGCGGGTAATAGAACCGTCGTTAATGCAGAAATTGATAAATTTAGGGCATATTTTACTATTCTAAAGTATGTAAAATAACGCAAAATGTTTTTGAGAATGTTAGCTTTTCATTTTGACGTGGATGTTTCTGTATTGCAGATAAGAAAAGCAATTTTTTTTTCATAACACGGTGAGAATTTTTCTCCTGTTCAACTGTCCCTGTTTTTACTCAGAAATCTCTAGCATATATTTAAAATATGGTGGCATGATAAAATAGAATAAAAATCATTGTATTAAAATTGCAGTATCAGAAAAGAAGGAAAATTATCATTCTTCTAAGTGTCCTGAAAAAAGGTGGAGACTTTGATCTCCGATGTAAAATAACTTAATCAATTACAGGTTTCGTACGGTCCCGCCCTTTTGTAAGAATTCTTCCACCCCAATTTTTATATAATAGAAATTTACTTATTATTATCGGCTTATTTTTTGACAAAAAATTCTGTAAAATTTAAATGGTGCAAAAAATAAGCAATGTACAAACCCTGAATTCAGAAGAAATAAAATAAAAAAAGAATTGTAGGCTGTACCCCAGTAGCAGATAACGTTGTTACAACGATGTTAAAACTAATTTTTCACTAATAAACTATTATGTCAGAAACGCCAAAGAAAAATATTTGCGATGCATACACCTTTTTCGGTAGCCTCAGTGCAAAAAGAATTCTGAATCTGTTGAAGTGCTCGTATATATAGGAGAGGGACCGAATTTAGGTTGAACTAAATTCGGTTCTAAAATTAGTGAAAAATTAGTTTTAACATCGTTGTAACAACGTTATGTGCTACTGGGATACAGCCTACAATTCTTCTCTCTTTTATTTCTTCTGAATTCAGGGTTCGTACAGTGCTTATTGTTTGCGCCATTTAAATTTTACAGCATTTTTTGTCAAAAAAAAAGCCGATAATATTAAGTAATAATCTGTAAAATATTTAGCCCTATCTCTTTTTTATTTTCACACTAGTGTTTTCTTAGTGTATTTTCTTTCTCATTTGTTTACAATTACATTCGAGAAAATTTCTCTAACAGGGTTCGTACTCCCAGGCCTTTTACCAGGTCCCTTTCAGGAATGAGAAATGCCACCACTAATTTTATTCAGAAACCTTTACGGATTTTTTTTTTTTTTTTTTTTTTTTTTTTTTTTTATTAATGTGTGAATAGGATAGAGATTATTGTATAAAATTAGTGGTGGTAATAAAAATTTTTAATCCTTGAGTGTGACCTGGAATAAGGGCAGTGAGTTCAAACCCAGTCTAAATATAAAGTGGTGTGGAAAAACGGGAGATACTAACAATTTTACGGAATATTAATTAGGATGTTGGCAGGTATGATACTGACGTGAATGAGATTGGGCATAAACAGAAAGTGTAGGGAAGCATTTTATTTTTACAGCAAAATTACTGTTTTATGCAAGAATAGGGCATTAACTTTCTCTCGAAACTTGTTTCGCATCTTGATGATATTTAGTTTAAACTTGAGATATTAGTCTAAATTAATTCCAAGATGTTTTCATTATTTAGACCGCAGGACGATGTCATAGTTGAGTTCATTTGTTTATTCATCCCTAGCTTACTGTGTCATGTAATGTCCATGTGAAAACGGAATTGTTTCAGCTTTCCTAATAATAAGTACTAGTTTGCGTTTGGAGAATCAGCAGGAGAGATGTTGTAGATTGTGGGAAATAGTCAAAATTTCGTAGCGTCTCTTTCTGCTAAAAGTAAAAATGCAGGTGTCGTCCGTAAATATAACAAATGAACTATGCGGGTAATAGAACCGTCGTTAATGCAGAAATTGATAAATTTAGGGCATATTTTACTACCCTAAAGTATGTAAGTAAAATAACGCAAAATGTTTTTGAGAATGTTAGCTTTTCATTTTGACGTGGATGTTTCTGTATTACAGATAAGAAAAGCAATTTTTTTTTTTTTTTTTTTTTTTTTCATAACACGGTGAGAATTTTTCGCCTGTTCAACTGCCCCTGTTTTTACTCAGAAATCTCTAGCATATATTTAAAATATGATGCCATGATAAAATAGTATAAAAATCATTGTATTAAAATTGTAGTATCAGAAAAGAAGAAAAATTATCATTCTTGTAAGTGTCCTGAGAAAAGGTGGAGACTTTGATCTCCGATGTAAAATAACTTAATAAATTACAGGTTTCGTACGGCCCCGCCCTATTTAAGAATTCTTCCAAACAATTTTTATATAATAGAAATTTACTTAATATTATCGGCTTTTTTTTTTTTTTTTTTTTTTTTTTTTTTTTGACAAAAAATGCTGTAATATTTAAATGGTGCAAAAAATAAGCACTGTACGAACCGTGAATTCAGAAGAAATAAAAGAGAGAAGAATTGTAGGCTGTACCCCAGTAGCATATAACTTTGTTATAACGATGTTAAAACTAATTTTTCACAAATAAACTACTACGTCAGAAACGCCAAAGAAAAATAATTGAGATTCATACAGCTGTTTCGGTAGCCTTAAGCGTACCGTCTTCAGTACAAAAAGAAATCTGAATCTAGAGAAGTGCTCGTATATATAGGAGAGGGACCGAATTTAGTTCAACCTAAATTCGTTATTATAATTTTTCACTGTTCAGACTTAATTTCAACGCTATAATAATGTTATGTGCTACCTGGGTAGTAATAATCGCCATAATGCAGACTCACAGAAGAGAATTGTTAACTAATAACCATTTACAATTCCTCAATGCACAGGACTTAACTGCATTGATTTTGTTAAAATATATATGATTAGGATTCTCATCAGGCAATGTTTTGATTAATACATTGTAATCTTTATTGATTGTTTGTATTATGTATATCTTCGAAAGAATAATACAAAGATTGCTTTTTAGGAAAAGGGGTATCCCAAACAGTGACTGCTGAGAAAACTTGTAATTGCAACATTTCCTCACCCTTTTTATTATACATATTTATATCACTCTATCAATGTGCTATAATTTAAATGCCTTGTGCACGAATAATTTCACAAAATAATAAACTTTAATTATAAGAATTATGCTTAATCTAAACGGATATTTGACGATTATTGATTTATATTTCCACATATATATATTATTATTTATTTTTCCTAGTAATAATTTCTTCCAATGTCATTTTCTGGGCGCGAAATTTCCTCAGAAAATATTGTAGCCACGAATTTTTGTGTCATCATTATCAGAAATATCGAACATCTGTGGCTATCATAACAATTTGAGAAAAGCCGATAATCGTTCCTTACGTAGTTGAGTTTCTTATGTTTTTTCTCAGAATCCTTATTGTTTTAAGAAAGTAATTAATAGTTAAACATTTTAATATTTTTAGGATTTAAAACAATTATTGAAACGTAGAAAATAGCCATAAACATTTTAAAACGAATAAAAAAATATACATTATTTATTTATATTCTTAAAATAATAAAAAGCACCTTATTTATTCATTATAAAACACGTTAAAAGTAGGAGAAATAATTCTTCTATTACATTAATTTTTTTTCCTATTTAATGTATCATTGAAGTAAACTTTTTAAGTGCATGTTCTGGAAAATTCTGATCAATCTTTTCAATAAACTACATATTTCTTTAAATAAAATTATGGATAATTTTACTTTAAAATGTTGCATAAATTTCATAAGCTTGTTATAAATTTATATTTTTAAATAAAAGAAGCAAAGTTTCTACAATCAATTTTTTTTTTTTTTTTTTTTTTGAGAAAAATATAAAAAAAACAAAAATATAATAAAAAGTTTTTAATAAGTTTCATTGCTTTTATAAAGTATTATATATATATAGTGTAAAATGCCTAAATTCGTTCCTTTCCCTGATTTCGCCCCTCTTTACATCTCTGCTTACATCTGAGGGGCACCACCTGTCACGCAAGGCAGAAGAAGCGGAAGGTATAGCGATTCAACAGTGAAAGTTCCGTTCGCCAGGGCACACATACCTGTTATATATACGTTGGATTTCCTGTTTTTAGAAAAAGCGAGTTCTTACTTTTTTTTTTTTTTTTTTTTTTTTGTAGAATCTTCTTATGTAGTGTACTGTAAATCATATTTTTCTTATACGTTGCATGTATTCTATTGTGGTAAGATGCTAATCGTAGCATATATTAAATCTTTAAATGTTCAGTTCATTTTACGAGAACTGAAACTCCGCTATGTTGGGAAAAAACATGGTCACAATTTCGTCCCATTAAAGTTCTTAATTTCGCCCTTTCTTTCCCCGTTCTTCAAACGGTGAAATTTTCCTGGTAGGTGATCAGCCATCATCAAATGGCCATTTTCAGCAAAATTCTGCTGCCATCAACCCTAAAGACATCAAGGAAGTGCCAGTGATCACATTATCAACATCTAAAAGAGAAGATTCAGCAACATTGATCACTGGATCTCCAAGGATCTCCAAAAATAGCAGCAGATTCCCAAGCAACGAAGACGCTCAGCTGATCAACAACTTCTGGAATTCATCATTCCAGAATCTGCCATCTAAAAAATTCAAACATGTCCTACCCAGCGACTCAAATGACGAAAGTAATTCTTCAGTTGACACTCCACATGATGATACAAGCGATAATGCTGACGACAAAGACGGAATGTGCCCTATCTGCTTGAACCTTTTATCTGATGATAAACATGACGAAAAATGGGTTCAGTGAATTAACTGCTGCACTTGGCCACACGAAACATTATTAAGAGCCAAACACACACATGCACACACATTGGGTAAATAAATATTCTTTCTGTTTTTACGGATGGAAGTAAAACTAATCTTAATATTAGCTGCGATTTTATTACTCAGCAAACTGACAGAGTAATTAAAGAGAAAAACTTTAAATTACATTCAAACTGTTCTAACAATCATGCAGAGGCCTTTGCTGTACTACAAGATTTTAAATAGATATCTTCTAATAATACAGGGTGGGGCATAAAGATCTTCCTAATTTGCCGCTGTCGCTGCGGTGGCGCTAGTATAGATGGCGTGTCCGAAGTAGCGCTGTTATATTTCCCTGGTTACGCTATTTCAGTTGACAGTATGTCTTGGACTAGTGAACATCGTGCGTTCGTTGTTGAAACTTATTTTTAAAATGCGGATTCCATCATTCAAACGCAACGATTATTTCGTAGGCACTTTGGAGTAAGCAGGCATGGAAAAATACTCGACAGAAAGACAATATCCTTATGGGTTGCTAATTTTAGAGAAACAGGTTCGTGTTAAAAACGAAAGTCGTCCGGTAGACCACGTCATGTTCGAACTCCGGAGAACGTGGTAGCAGTAAGAGATGCTGTAACGCAATCGCCATGGTGTTCAGCTCGTAAACAAGCTAGTGCCCTTGGACTATCCCAGCGCTCATTGAGGAGAATTTTACACGAAGATTTGAAGTTACATCCGTACAAAATGATGTTGGTACAGGAAATGAAAGAATGCGATTGGTCAAATCGAAAAAAGTGTTGTGAAGTTTTGCTTGAAAATGTTGTGCCCGATGATGTTGTTCTGTCGAGTGACGAAGATCATTTCCATTTGTTCGGATGCGTTACAGATTGTAAAAATTAATTAATGGCAAACATTCTTATTTTCGAATGTAAACATAAAATATTTGTTTTCAATGTTCTAAATATTTTTATTGACTTCTTAAAATGGGGAGATCTTTATGCCCCACCCGTAGTTTATTGCTTGGCAACATAATGTTATACTGACTGTCAAATAACAATATTTAAAATTCAGAATAGGAAATTTCGAAGTAAAACAAATTTAAAAAAAAAAAAAAAAAAAAATGTTTTTTCTTGCTTTGGAAACTATCTATAGAAAATTTTAAAATATGCATTGAACGGATCAGAGGTCATTCCGGAAATTTTGGCAATGAAAAAGTGGACGAACTTGTGAAAGCAGAAATCCACTCAGATACCTCATAAGATTTTAAAGATCACCAAATTACTTACCACTTCACCGGCCACTGTAGTATGTGGAAGGCTACGTTTCCCCCGAGTTATCTCGGGATTGCCAGTAAAGTGGTGCGCCACGCGAATTCTTAAGGAAATCAGGGGAGGCCGCAATCGTTGCTTAGAAACGCGTTGTGTTTACAGTGTTTCAATAAAATCCATTAAAAATGCGTTAATGATATCCTGTAATAAATAAAAATAAAGTAAATTTTAAATATATTTTCAGTAATTACTTAAAATGTAATTTTTTTCGTTTTGTTTCATCTTTTACGGTGTCAACCACCGGTGGTTGACGTGTCCTAAACGGAAAGTTCAGTTTCAGTTACCGATGGCTGGTATAGCACTCAACGTGTTAAAAAGGCAGAAATTTAGACAGACAATAAACTTGTGGCAATGTTAGTGGTTTTTAACACATAAAGGTAAAATAACAAAGTTCTTTCCAACAGTGCAAGAAAGACTAAATAGAAATATGAACTATAGTTTTAAACTCACTCAGATTCTTTCTGGACATGCCAGAATAAATTATTACCTATTCAGATTCAAGCATGTCGATTCAACGCAGTGCTTCTGTGGTCAGAATGATATACAAAGCATAGTACATATTTGCTATTTTGTTCTTTTCTCGATTCTTATAAGTATGAACTAAAAATAATAATATAAACATGAATAATATGAATATGAATAATTAAAATTCTAAATTGTTAAAAATTTTATTGAAATTTTATTTTTCCGACTGAGTGAAAATAATGCCTCAACCGGGAGTCGAACCCCGGAACTTTGACTTACAAGGTCAAGGCTCTACCAATTGAGCTATCCAGGCCGACGCCCGATCGACATTACTCACTCAGACAACCTTTAGGCAGAAACAATCTAATCTATCATTTAGATAGCTCAACAGAAATAATCCGTAGATAATGGAAAACACCATTAAACAATGGGAGAAAGAAATACAATTTTTTAATAAAATCACACAATCAACTGTGGAAGAAAATCATATTAATTGAAATTTTATTTTTCCGACTGAGTGAAAATAAAATATGATTTTCTTCCACAGTTGATTGTGTGATTTTATTAAAAAATTGTTGAAAATTTATTTATATGCTGAATACTTTGTAAATGATTTGTTATTAGAAACTTTGATAGAATATACACGGATGGCAAGTATATAATATTATATTTGATACTTTGTGTAAATGAAAAAAAAAATGTTAATTTCCATTAAGCAAATGAAACTAAATTTAAATGTGCGTGAAAATGTACTTTTGTTTAAAAAACAATGGAATGGATTCGATGTAAAGTTTTATTATTATTATTATTATTATTATTATTATTATTATTATATTATTCACTTAACAATCGCTCCAAAAAAAACTTCAAGAACTAAAATTTTGTTAATTAAGTTGCAAATTCAATTTCATTTTTAAATGTGTAATAAATATGCCTAATAATCTAAAGAGGAACAAAATGAAACTAAACATCTCACTCTCCATGCACTTTAGTTCTTTTACATTCTTTATAATGTTCAGATTTTTCTTTTATGTTTAAAAAAATTTTATTAAATCAAAAAGTTACAAATTATTTTTAAATATACAATACATATATTTTCCCAATGTGATTAAATTTTTTAAACATTAATTGCAAAAGTCTAACAGAACTATTTTAATTCAGTTTTCGTTTATTAATTTTCTTTTTCAAATTGGTGTATTCCGATATAATTTTTATTTACCAAACGTGCCTAATGGCACGAATTTAATGCCATTCTATAAATAAAAAAGAGATATTAGATGTTTTACAGAAATACCCCGTTTTTTAGTTGTTTAACATTCCTTAGTACTTTTATTTTTAATTAGAAATAAACTGTATTATTTTGTTTTGAAAAATTTTTAATAATAATAATTTTTATTTATTTATTTATTTTATTTTTTTCATTTTCGCATTTAACAATAATTGCGTGAACTTTTAATTTTATTATAAAGGTGGAATAAATGAAAGGAAAAAGGACGTTTTTAAAAAATATATATATAAGTCTATAATACATTTTATATATAGAAATATTTTTTAAAACATCTGTATATTGATTAAATATTAACAAAGGCTCATCTTTCCTATAATTAAATAAATAAGTAACCGAATAAACGTGATTTTTTTTTACTAAAGGAGGGGATATGTAATAATGATATTTCTTCCCCTCTGTTCTTGTCTGATGCTTGGAAATCATCATGAATTGGATTTTCGCTTAATTTCGATAATTTTTAGATATTTAGATTTTGTTACATGTTTTAATGTTATTTATTTATTTATTTATTTTCTTCTTTAATTTCATAATTCTGCTCAAATCAGTGTAATCATGTCATTATATATTTTTGCTTTTCTTTTCAAACGGTTTTGTGCGTTGTTGTTTTGACTGTAGCACTCATGCCTACTTTGTTCACCTGAAGAAGGGTCGTATGTACTTTCGACCCGAAACAACTGTTGCGAGTTTATTGCATTTTATTATGTTTATTCAAAGTTTTTTAATTATTAATTATTATGTAATATTATATTTAACAACCATTCCGATTTTTGGATACCACACACATTAATGCTGAGCAGAGAATGTAAAATGTTTTAATGATTTTGGAATTCGACCAGAATGCATCACAGATACCTACAGCTCATGAAAAGGAAATGTCAAAAACCTTTTATACATACTAAATACTTTATATAACTGTACATAAAACATATAGTACAGCAGTAAAAAAAAAAAAAAAATCGTATAAATAGAAACTTAGAAATATCATCGTAAACAAAACATTAAGCCTAAAACAATGTAACGGAGACATACCGATACAATATTGTTACAAAATTGTAAATAATTATGTTTATTTTTGTATAAATTCTTTCAAAGAGGCTTAGTAAGTTGATAAAGTTCTAATTTTGTGCATTTCTAGCCGTTTTAGCGTTAAAATAGCCTTATTTTCCCTTAAAAACGCATTAAAAAGCCCCAATAAGGCAGTTACTGGATTTGGTGCCAAATTTGGCAACTTTTTCCCACCATGGTGATTTTTTGGCGACCTTGGCGAGAAAATCCTTATTAGGGATATACCAAATATGGAAGCTCTAATCTCATTGGCTGATGAGATACGGAAATTTCTGGAACTTTCCACACTTTTCTACAGGGGTATATAAGGAGCTCTTTCTCGCCAAGGCGGTCAGTTCAGTTTTCAGCCAGCTTCTCTAGTACTTGCATTGCTTTGATCCTCTTTGAAAGAGACTTGCTTCAAGTGTTATTGCTATACAGTTTGTACTGTGGATTTGCTATTGACCGCTGTTGTTTAAGCTGTGTTTACTGGTTGAATTGAAGCTGATACTTGGTTTATAGACCTGTATTTTTCTGGAACTTTCTGTGAATAAATTACTGAATTTTTGTAAGTTTGGCCTTTCATTCTCGGACATCACACGAACCCCCAAGAACGCAACAATATTATCGGTTACACATTCCAATTAAAATGTAAAAATGGATAGAATTATTTCAGATTCTCTTAATCCTAGAAAGATGTCAATGTAAAAGCATTTCTTAAAACCTAGCACTAATGGAAGAGGATCCATTTGTTAAACTTATATTTTAAAAATTAAAATGAGATTTTTTTTCTTTTGTACTTGTGAAATGTAAAAGAGGGGTATACTGCATTTGAATATCACAATGGTTATATATTAAACTTTTTTTATTATTATTATAAGCATTTGCTATATTACTTTATTATAGGTAAATGAGATGGTCTAAGAAAAATCATTTTTATAAGAGCTAAAAATGTATAAATATATGTAGGATAATTTTCAGTACTAACACTTATAATTGTTTCCTTTTTACTTGTTCAATTTGTATACGTAACTAAAAAAAAGTAGCATGTCAGTTTCTTCACTCGTCAAAAGTTTTTAGAAAACTTATTTCATCACGATTTTCTTTCAACTAATATATTTAAGAGAAAAACTAGTTCATGTAAAATTAATGGACTCATATTTCTGCATGGTTATGAAATGTCAGATAGAGATGTAAACCTTTCCCTCAGTAACATGTTATAAAAGAAACATTATAAGTACATGCCACCGCAATAAATTATAACTGCCATTGTTATTATTTTTGATTCACTATATACACATGAATGCGTCTATATTAAGCAGAAACCATTATTAATAAATAGATTAAAATGATTCTACATAATTTTTTTTCATTTGTTTAATATTTATTCTTATTAGATATAAATAAATATTAATGCCCAATTTTTTTTTCTAGAATCCAGCTATCGTAAATGATAAAAGGGCAGTATTCAGTCAATGTGGATATCGAGCTTCTACCATATTTACATGTTTTTATATCGCCTGAATCCAAAAAGTGGTTTTTTGAAGTTAGTCAGTATATGTGAGAGGTAGGAAAGTTCTAACTCATATCAGCAAAACGCAAAAGATAGAAAAACTAAACTTTACATATTGCATATGTCCAGTATACTAACATTCACCAAATTTTGGTGAAAATTGGAAAACCGGAAATGACACATGGAGGTGAGATGTTAACCCGTTAGTAGTCGCTAGTTGGTCGATTCGCCGCCCATTCCTTCAGTTTTTATTCAACAGACACCAAAAATTTTTAGAAATGGCATTTGATATACATAAAAGGCGAATCGACTCGAATAATCCTCGATTAAATATATCAAATGCCACTTCTAAAAAATTTTGGTGGCTGTTGAAAAACAATGAAGAAATGGGCGGCGAATCGACAAGCTAGCGACTACAAACGGTTAACATAATTTGAATCTGTACCTCAAAAATGCCCTGACCTTCAAATTTACTATGTAAACTCTTTTTTAGTTCCCCATCATACTATAGGTATGGGGAACTTAGGTAATCGTGAAAATTTTCGACCTCGGTTTTTTGACTTTTCTACACGTTTTCAGATGTGAGGAATCCAAAAATGACAAAATTTGTATGGTGTCTGTCTGTAGGGTGTCTGTTAGTCCGTTAGTCCGTTAGTTCGTTAGTTTGTTAGTCTGTGTACACGATATCTCAAGAACAAATTGTCGCAGAGAGGTCAGATCAGTTTTAAAATATTACTTTCGACACTGGCAAGAACCCAATTCATTTCCAACATTCGATTTTAAAAACTTCGTAAGTTATTAGAAATTTACGATTTTCTTAACATGGGAGAATAGGACAAAAATTCACTTAAACGTGCATTTAATGTAAACTTTTTACTCTAAAAATGTCAGACCAGTTTTAAAATATCAGTTTTGATGCTGGAATGAACATCAGTAACTATAAATAGGCTACTTTGAAAATTTCGCAAGTTATTGGAAATTTACGAATTTCTTAACATGGCAGTATAGGGAAAAATTTCACATAAACGTCAATTTTGAGAGATATTTTCATCGTAAAGATGTCAGACTACTTTTGAAATATTATTTAGGACACTGGAATGAATATTAATGACTAAGAATTTTCCAATATAAAAATTTCGTAAGTTATTGGAAATTTACGAATTTCTTAACATGGCAAACCAGAGCAAAATTTCACATAAACGTCAATCTTGAGGGATATTTTCACCGCAAAGACGTGAAACCAATTTCGAAATATTATTTAGGATACTTGCATAAATATCATAGACTATGATTTTTCCAGTGTAAAAAATTCGTAAGTTATTTGGAATTTACGATTTACTTAACATGTCAGAATAAGGCAAAATCGAGCATAAACTTCCATTTTGAGGATCGTAAATACATTAGACAACTTCAAAATTACATTTATGATATTTGTTTAAACATGATTGAATACAAATATTCTAATAGGAGAATTTCGTAAATTATTCGTAATTTACGATTTTATCACCATAGCGAAATTGTAAATTTTTCATATAAATATGAATGTTGAGGATTATTGCATTGGAAATAGTAGCATGAAAACTAAACAACGGAATTGACCCCGATAAAATAAATTAATAGATTAGAATAAGATAAATATATCGAAGTGAACGGTGGATAGCCTATTAGGCGGGGATTTCATTCTGTCACTGTATCAAGCTTTGGTCAAATTCATTTCTTTAAACATGATTATAATATGTCTCGCACTAGAAATTTCTGAGAACATAAATATCATGGGGAACTGAGCAGAGTCCACCTATGCCAACTAGTTTAGATATCCATTCATATGCATTAGCTAATTACTCCAGGAAAATTGTTATGGTACAGATTTGGTTGGTCAATTTCAGATCTCGGAAATTGGTGTCTTAAAAAATGGTTCAATGGATTTTTTTTTCGAATTCACCATATTAATTTTATTTTGATGTTCTTTCATTATATCACTTTGTTTCGGGTATACAAATGAGTTTTTGTGAAAATCGGCATTGAAATCGAAAGACGGTTTTTCGAAAACTACTTTAACAATTTTCTTTCCAAATTTGCCATATAAACACCCTTTTGCATAATTTTTCGTTTATATCAACTGATAAGTACAGAAAAAAAAAATGATAGCCTCCCTGTTTAAATAGGTTAGTTTTAGATTTTTCGGAAATAAGTGTCTAAAAATCGGCTTTACTAATTTTCTTAAAACTCACTATATGTAGTCTTTATTAAATGTCTGTACGACATATCTATTTAATTTATATTACAGGAAAATAGGTAGACGTCTGATAATTGAGCTTAATTTTATGTTTTAAGAACACATTATTTACAAAATGTGTTTATAATATGTATAGAAGGGGGTAATGCAGGTCCTGTTGTTTTCACACGCCAGATCTGTTTTTTTTTTTTTTTTATGCATTTAATTAAAACTACTGAAATGTTATTACTAAAATATTAAAAAAAAATGTCTTTTGAAATTTATCAAAATCATTTAATCCCATTTATCAATAGATTTCTTTATCGACCAATCTGTCTAACTATCTATATATGTAAGAATATATATTTACTTATTTGTCAGTTTTGCCGTAAATATTCCATGATTGTTTTATGTATCATAAATTTTAAGTTTTCGTGGTATTGAACATTCCTTATTCGAGGTAGCGATGGCCGACCATTGGGTGTTCCTTCACAAATGACCATCCGTTCGTCGACCCTCCGGTCTATGCCCACTTACAAATACTACATCTTTGGAAAAAAATAATTATAAGGTTTATTAAAACCAACACCGTGGAAAAATATGTATGTATAAACATATACATTTGTTAACCATTATTTTAATATCTAGTAGTATAAAAGCTACAACGATTCCTCAGATTTAAAGAATAGTATATTTCCTTTTACTCTTTTTTCCTTTATTTCATAACAAAATTATATATTCTTTAAACAATATATTCTTTAAACAAAAATCTAAAATTTTATCTAACAAGGCATAGGCACATAAATATATTTCTACATCTACATTTTTAGCAATTAAACTTATAACATTTTTCAGCGGTTGATAAACTGTAAAAATTTATTAATACATTTAATTGTTTAACCCAATTACATTTTGTTAAAAAGAAAAATAAACTCTCTTTTTTTTTCTTTATTTTGCTGCGCCAAACTTTAGTAAGCTATTTATTCTTATAAATACTGTGCCTCCCTCATTTATTCTTATTTAAAATATTATTCAAGTGGTTAAAACTTCTTAAAGAAAAAAAAAAGTTAGAAAAAAAACAAGTATTTTCAATTAAAACAATTTGCTGGCGTGAAAAATCTGTTTACTTTTAAAGTAATTAATTTTTCTTTCGAATTCGGGCTGTAAAAAGAAATAAATTATTTCATTTTCACCTTTCACATTTAAACTGGCTTAATTTCTCTCTTGAGAACTAATTACATTTTACGCCAGTAAGCTATTTTATTTTATTATTTGATTTAAAAAGTTAATTGCGGAATTGATTGGAATATTCTTCTAAATTATTTATCCGTTCATAATATTCGTTCATTCTCTTTTCAGTATTTATTTAAAGCTTTTTTTTTAACGTATAAACTGGTATTTTATGTATTGTATGAAACATTTTAATTAAATATACGCATACGTGCACATACAATTCAGTGTATAGGCACATAGCTGCCAACATTTTAATTAGAATTCCGTAAAATTTTTAGTTCACATCCCTTTTTCCACATCACATTATTTTTAGAGCAGGGATCGCACTCTAAAACCATTTTTTGGTCACTTTAGGGAATGAAAATTTTCCGCCTTTTTTTTTACTACCACTTTTCAAATAGAAAAATCTCTGTCCTGTTTAAACATGATATATTACTATGAGAACTATCATAAAAATTTCTTTAAATAAATAGTGGTAGCATAAAAGATGGAAAATTTTCATCCCTAAAAGTGTCCTAAAAATAAAACGGACAATGCGACTCCTGTTAGAGTAATATTTTCCAGATGTGATTACTGTTAAATAAGAAGAAATACATTCCTAAAGAAGACTGGTGTAAATAAATAGATCGGTATTAACAGTTTTAAGGAATACTAATTATAATACTGCCAGGTATGGACATTCATTAAAAATGAAAAATATTGCATACTGCAGCATATCTACCAACTCTTCGATTTCTCTCGTGAAATATCATTCTTATAATTTTCTATAACAAAATTTTATTTATTTAATTGTACAAAATAAATATATAAGACAGATTTGAAAAATAGTGAGGAATTTTTTTTATCTAAAAATTGAAATGTTGGAAGCTATGTGGCGGAAATCACAACAGGAATAAGACAGACTGCAAATGTTTTAATGATATTTGTTAAAATGCACTACCTTTCCATAAATAAACGTACAATTTCGATTTAAGACGTTTCTTTAAATATTTCAAAAAGTATTAGACAAATCCTCTTGTATTTAATAAAAAAGCACCACAAAACTGTCGTTGTAAAAAATATTACTTACAAACTTTGAATAAACACCATAAAATGCAATAAACTCGCAACAATTTTTTCGGGTCAAAAAACACGACCCTTCATCAGGCGAATAAAGTAAGCACGAGTGCTGCAGTCAAAGCGGCAACGCACCTTAATTATAAATGGGTTTATGAACTTTCGGAAGTGCATAAAAACGAGCACAATTAGCAGCAGAAGGAATTACCGTGCGTTTGGTATAATCATTAAGAATAACGGAATTTTTAACGTGGTATTTGACTTGATCAAGATGATCATTAGAAGGATCTTTTTTAAGTTTCGAATAGGGACCTGAAGTAAGCAAGGACTCAACATGGGAAATATAATCCGATTTGTTGAGTAGAACAGTTTGTCCCCCTTTATCGGCTCTTGTGACAGTTAAATCGGGGGCGGAGTTTAATTCAGAGAGGGCGGATTTTTGAGAAGGAGTAAGGTTAGACTTTTGTGGATGATTATTAGTGGAAATAATGTTAGATAAAATGAAACGAAGAGATTCTAACTGGCCAGGAGAAATTTTACTATTTTTAAAAGAATTTTCAATGGGAGCGATCAAATCCGGAATGGAGGTCTCGAAGTACGCGCAAAATTCAGACCCAAACTGAGCACGTCACGTTGAGTATTAGTTAGAACGTGCGAAGAGAGATTAACAACAGTATTCTGAGCAAGAGGAGAAACGGGTGAAGTAAAGGAATTACTTTTAAGAAGATAATTAATTTCTTATTTAAGTTAGTTTGATGCCTAGAAGACTGAAACGCAACGTATGCGAAATTTCTTTTTTCAAAAGAAGAGAAATCATGAACAGAATTGTTAAGAGACAGATGTAAAGTATATAATTCAAACTCAATAGACGAGAGAGACTGTCGTATATCCTGAATAATAGCCCTAAGAATTGCAAACTTACTCCTCTTTAAAGCATTTTTAATGCGAAGAGAAGCAGGAAGATTGTACTTAATGTCTATGAACTTAGGAATTATCTGAGCACGCTTACATCTAAGAAGAAAATTTAAATGATTAAGAAAAACGTACAAAACCCCCAAAAAAGTATTGCGTAAACTCAGAAAAATGTACGGGAAAGAATGAACTGCTATTCACTTTCTCTGGAAAAAATAAAATAAAAATAAATAAATAAAAAGTTAAACTATAAGGGGGTTTACTAACATTTTAATGCAGTTTTCGATGATTATAAATAAATATTAAGAAAACCCCCTCATCAATTTCTTATTTTTGGACACAGTTGAAATTCAGTTCATTCTATCGCGTACAACTTTTTGAATTTACACGATAGTTGTTTGGGGTTTTTATATACGTATCTCAATACGTTTGGCTATTAAATTGTGCAAATGAAATTTCACTAAACTTGCGCATGCACAGTTAAAAATTATTTAGTAAAAATGTTCATATTTCATTATGCATTTATTTTATTTATTTATTTATTTATTATTTATTTTTATTTATATATATATATTTTTTTTTATTGCAGTATGCTGTGACTAATATTGTATATCGAATTCCCTGGTGGCTTTGCACTGGGTTTAATACCTAGCGTGTTATAGCAAAAAAAAAAAAAATTTTTTTTTTTTTGCAATTTTTTAAAAACACCGATATATCTTCCTGGTTACATTCGATTAGAGCCCCTAAATAAAATAATAGGCCGGCGCATCACCGCAATTTTTTTGCCTCCGAAGAGGGCAGCATTCCCGCTCGGCGTCCTTATCGCTTCCGTAATGACTTTAAGAAATCTTGATCTGAAGATAATCCGGTCTAGATAAGAGCAATAAGAAACAATAATATTCCTAAAAACACTTTTTTTTTCACAGTACATTCTCAGGATGTTATTTTATTCTGAGGATATTCTACTGGTGTATTGGGGTGAGATGTGTTGTTAGGGCGGTTTCTGTTTCTTTTACAAAATGTCGCCAAAACTCAAATACACAGAAATAGAAGGTCTGTGAACACTTTATATTCATTTCTTGAATGATTATAGCAGTTTATCTCTAAACAAACTTCCATATCATAGTTTACTTAGCTAAAATTATGAAATATAATAAAACAGGTTATTCTAAAGTAACGTAAGACGATAAAAAAAAAATGTTTGTCGTTTGTTTGTCAGAGAAACGCGCTGGGTACATGTGGCAACCCTAAGGCAACAAAATGCCTCATGCACCAGCTCGTATATATAGGAGCCTTACATTTGATAGAAACATAAAAAAATACACATATAATAACAATAAGCCTCATAAACACATGCTACAGTCAGATCGCATTTCAAACATTACTTCTTACACAGGGTGAGGCCAAACATTTTCCTTTTTCTTTAAATTTTTTACTGGTTCCCCTGTCCCTTTAGAGCAAAACTTTCACTGATATATTTT
This sequence comes from Salticus scenicus, assembly GCA_963930645.1. Lineage (NCBI taxonomy): Eukaryota > Metazoa > Arthropoda > Arachnida > Araneae > Salticidae > Salticus > Salticus scenicus. The sequence continues at coordinate 240,874,763 of OZ005656.1, forward strand.
TATCATAGATAAATCATAGTAAAGTGTTATTTAACATTCAACGTTACAAATGATTCCAGAGAACTTTCTCAAATTATCTTCAGAGTACAAAAAGTAACAAGAAGTAGATAGGAAACTGCTAATACAATTAAAAAAAAATTCGTTTCTTAATATATTTCTTACATGTTTTTAACGAACTGTGCGCAAATAATAAGATACAAAGTAAAATGGATGTTAACTTACAATTATATATTGCAAGTTGAAATTTGTTTAATTAAATATTTGCTGTAACTAAATAGTGTCAATATCAATAATTTAAATGCAAATTTTTTATACAAATAAAGTTCAGTGAAATATTTAGATGTGCATTTTGTTCACAGTATTATGCATTAATCATTATTAAATTTCTATACCTACAATGTATATTTGGAGTTGAATAACAAATATATGTATACATATATACTGCAGGTTTTGTTTTGTTTTTTCATAGAACAGACAGATAAAACATACAGTAACGTCTATTACTATTAACTAACAGTAAATAATAATCCATTTCTTTTTCTTTTATATTCATCTGTTGATGCATATGCACATTGTTATCAATAAAAACATTTTTCCCCCTGACATGAGATCACCATATGACTTTAATGTTATTATTATTATTATTATTATAAAAGTGTTTTTGAAATATTTATGATTTTAAATAAAAACATGCAATTTCCTGTTACATTGGGAATTTCCACCGTAATTCTTTAACTCGTATTTTAAACATGTTTTTTTTTTTTTTTTTTTTTTTTTTTTTTCTTCATAAATCTTGTACAATGTACGTAATGCCATGTTGTGACATATTTTACAGTCTATAACCTAATTTAGGTACTTTAAAAGTGAAAAAATATATTTTAGTTTAATGATACATTTTTTGAAGAAATTTCTTTCAGTTTGTTTCGACTTGCTTATATATGTTATAAAATGATTTTTATTGCAGTAGATAATAATTTTTAATATTTTTATAAATAAATAAAAATATATGTAAAGTTGTAAAATATATATTTATTCTTTGCATGTAATTTTATTATTTACAAGTATATTTTTTTTCTTTACATAAATACCATAGTTTACGATATATTTTGATATGACATAAAAAAAAAATCTTTGAAGCACATATATATTTTGAAAATAGTACGTGAAGACTAGAAAATATGTATTATTTTCAAAAATAACCGTTATATAAGGACATTTCATGACGTTCAAACTCACAATGGAGAAACGAAAACGATAAAACACGTTTTATGTCTAGCAAAAATAATATCATTTGCTTCTTTTTTTTTCTTTTTTTTATGTATTACTCTTTAAGCACGTTGTTCAAAAAAATCAACGTATTTCTTTCATAGTATCAGACGTTTCAACATTCCCACGAGACATAGTAATTTGAAAATCTTCAAAATAAAAGGATTTTTAGTATAAAGAGAATATGTATTTCTTAAGACGTCATTGCAATATTCTTTCGATAAAATAGATTCCTCGTTTATAAAAGAGAGACACAGATAATTTTTTTTTTTAATTTTCATACATATATATAACTGGTATTATATTTTTATTTTGTTATTGCCTGTTATGTGATTTTTAACTTTCAAAATTTATTTTTCATCGTAAAATACACCCATTTTGTTTATTTGAAAACATTGTCGGGTACAGTGGTAATGAAAAGCCTTTATTACTACAGAAACAACTTGATTTTGTTCACCGTAGCAGTCAATTTCTGGAGTTATTTCGCAGATTTGATTATTTATTCTTTGATCATCTCTCTGATAAATCATAGATTTTGCAATGTGTAATCTTCAGTTGCTATGCATATACTAAATATTTTTATCAATATCTGTTTCTTCGTTTTTTCGGTTTGTCTGGATAAATTGAAAATGTGATTTATATATATACGTAAGATAAATCTTAAAAATTAGAAGAATTGGCAAAACTTGAATTTTTCATGAAAAACTTGAAACAGAGTATTTATAAGCCCATGCAAAAATACAGCAAAAAATACAAATAAAATCAAAGTAAATAACTTAATTGATGATAAATGAAAATTAATCCCAAAACACACGAGGGCCTTATTTATGGGAGCCCCTCCCCCCCTCCACACGTTTAAGGAATGGAATATGAGACGTTTCTGGTAAAACGTGGGCTTTTTTCCCTAAAAGTACGTTTCTAGCCCCCGACATCTCATAGGTGAAAAGAATGTCATACAGCAAAGGAATGGAATTAATACAAAGCATCAAAAAGCAATTAAATTCATAAAGCACAGTAGTAAATATATCAATATAAAAATACAAAAATATAAGTACATATAAAGACAAATTTATATAAAAAGTAGATTGAAAAATATTGCAAATTCCTCTCTTTAAAAAGAGCGAACCCTCCTTGGCTGGTAGGGCCAGTTACCAGTTTTTAAATGTCGCTCGAGATGAGGGGAAAAACCTTAAGTTAGATTGTATTCAGAGAGATTCAAATGTTTATAGGAAAACAGGCTAGCGATTGACAGTTAAAATATTTTTGAGATTTTCAAGAGCTGTATTCAGGTATAAATATTTATTACATATCATTTTAATTATGTTGATTTGGATTACCATAAAATTTTTTTAAACTCTCTGACTAATACATGAAAACCTGTTCGTCAGATTACAAACTTTAAAACCTGCCTTTTATCATAAACATTTTTGGCTTCATCACGCTGTATTTTCTGATCCATATTTATTTACAGATGTTGTAGAATACATTCTTACCATACCCTATCTTCTTAAGGTCTATTTCACCACAAATTACACGAACAAACATACCACACGATTTGCACTTGTGAGCATCTCATGCTTCTTTTGAACACCAATACACACACCATGGTATCTATTCTCCGATCAGACTGCCATAGCGACCGTCCTTAAACAACGACAGTCGTCAAATCAAAAGTCGGAAAGTGACATCACGTGATGAAAATAACGACTGCCACAGTCGGAATTGAGGTATAGTCTGGTCGGAGAATAGATGCCCAGGTCTTTCTTTACAGGCTCTGTACGAAACTGTGATGGCGATTCTGCTCAAGTTTAGGGTAACTCAGTGATGACTTCTTCAAAATGCAGATGTGATTAGTTAGAGTTGCAAGGCAACTGAATATTCTTCATCACTGCGTCCTCAATCAAAGGTGTAGAAAGCAGTTTAAGATTACTATCGAAAAATTCTTGTATTTCTGTAAGTGATCTTGTAGAAGTCAGAGATAACGGAATGTCTTCTTGAGTAAGATTTGACTATGATTCATGGATCACAGTCTCTTATGAATCTTCTAATTTTTCAATGTTTTCTTCAATATCTATCGAATGTAATACTCTTTGCGGTATAGTAGAAGGAGACAATCCCACTCTTGCGGGACAACCGAACAGGGTTTCGTATGGACTTCATATAGTTGCAGAATGATAGACACGATTCTTCATGAACTATACAAATCGTACGCCCTCTCTCCATTTAATAATTTGGTTTACAGGCATCCAACTAGTGAGCATGTTTCCAATGCTAGTTCGACACTTCCTTGACTTTGGCTGTGTCTAGGTTTCCCATTAATCATTTTTGTTTCTGGCCTCAAATATGTTACACATTCTAATATTTTATTACAAAATTCAAGTCCGTTATCAGAGTGCAAATTAAATGAAGCGCCAAAAAGAAGTAAAATATCAAGCAAATTGTAGGATACTACATCCGCCCGTTTTAATGTGAGCAGCTTCAATACATCAAATTTTGTTAAGTGGTCTTGGTACACGAGTAAAAACTCCATCTGGTTGAGATTGTTAATCGATGAGATCCAGCTGGCATCTGCTATTGAAATGCGGTGAAATAATCGGCTTTACAACAATTCCTTTTTTCGCAATTTTTTATTTTTGTTGACAAGTTTCACGTAAGTTCAAAAATATTTTTAATTGGGCTTGGGTTATGTTTTTATAAAGTGTATTTAATTGCTTGATCATTCTGTCTCTTCCACCGTGGCCGATTGACAAATGAGTGGAATACAATATGTCAAATAATTCTTCGGCTCGGACAAACCTTTTCACACTTTCTCACGCATCTGATAACACCTCAATGAATTTTTCACAGCTTTTCACAGTCAACACATCATACCTTTGAAATAATCGATAATCTCGAGATATTCCATTCTTGCTGAAATCTTTTATTCGCTTTACATCTTTATTTATGGAATCATAATTTCGTTTTGTCATTAAATCACTATTATATTTTGAATCTCTACTAAAGAGGTTTGCGAAGAAGCTTTTCATCATTTTTCTCACTAATTGGGTGCTTGCTTGCATACTTGGAGCTAAATTTTCTGCTTAAAAAAAATCACAACGGAAATTCATGCGCTAACATGCACAAACGAATATGAAAACAAAATTAGCTATGCTACGCACTGGCAGCCGACGCAAATTATGAGAAATAAAAGGAATTGGCGACGACCAGATGCTGGTTAAACCAAACTAAAGGTGGATGGAGAGAGTCAAAGAATACGGAAAGGAAATGACAGAAGCGAAACCAAACTAAAAGTGGAGGGGCAAGGAGTAGGGAAGGAAATGAGAGAAACAAACTTTTGAACTTTGACGAGATGGAAGCCGCTAATCCATAGATTACCTAATTAAAATGCGGGAAAATGTTCATTCCGCACTTTAAAGGGTCACCCTATTTTATCTGCAGATTAGCTAGGTAAAATGCACATGAAGGGCTTTCGAGTTATAACAGTAATATATACACCACGAAAATAAATACTTTTTCTTTTTTCAGAACGTTTTAGTGCGGAAAATTTACTCATTGTCTTAAGAATAATAACGGTATTAAAAAATAAATAAATAAATAAAAAGGAAAAATAAAATCGGTGGACATCTTCCATTTCTGTTCGCGCATCGTACCTATAATAATGAGGGATTGTAAAAATTGCACGTTTTTTGTAAATTTTTAAACTTTTTAAACATTTTAAAACATTTTAAAAATAGTTAAAACTTTTAAAATAAACAATCTTCGTTCTTTATGCTTGTTTTATGGTTTAAATAACCAAAATAAATTAAATTCTGATAATTAATCCTTTTTTTTTTTTTTTTTTTTTTTTTCGTTAGCGCAGCGTATTAAAATCGTAAATTTACTAATATCTTGCAAATTTCACTCTGCTGATTTTCGTTACTTTTGCAACAACAAAACGAACAAGAATTCACATGGCATCTTTTGAAATAGTTGGGATAACGACAAAAGTCATGTTAGCACAGATATGAAAACTCAAATCACACTTCCTGAGAAAAGTTGAGATTGGTACTTTGACAGATGTAAAGATGATACTTCCCCACAAACAAAATTTCTATGGGCCAATATTGAAACAACGGTGGATATTTTGTAGACCAATAGTTCTAAATAGCCGTTGACTAGATTGATGGACCAATCATTCGCAAGTGATACGAAATGTTGCCTTAGTCTATATTTTTTTGAACAAATCTAATATAGTTCAATTTATAAATATTAAATGAAAATATAAGCTTTTACATGAAACCTACTTCAGCGGTGCTGTCAAATGTATCAAATCCCCTTAAACAATCATTAGTTGAATCAACAAAAAATTTTGGCTAAAACAACAACATAATTTGGTTCTGGTTAACAAATTATTTGTTGAGGCTATATCAACTAAAATTTTGATTGATGTAGCTTTTTTTTTTTTTTTTTTTTTTTTTTTTTTTGTTGTTGTTGTTGTTATTGCTAAAAAAAAAAAAAAAATGGTCTGTGTATAAATCAAAATATATATATAATGAAAGAAAAAAATAATTTTAATTGAAAATTATGTAATGAGTACAATTGTGCGGGGAAAAAAACGAGACTTAGAAGTATACAATATAAGACTCACATATATTATTTTTAGACAAATCAATTCACCATCATTAAGTTATAACATACTATTTCAATGAATTTAATTCTGAATGTGAGGATCACAATGACAGTTTCTTTAAAAAATGAAACACGTCAAATGAAATGACATTCCATATCATAAATGACATATAAATTAAAGTTACTTTCCACTACCATATAGATTAAAACGATTTCACTTTTAATAATCACCCGTTGATTGATTTATTAAAGCATATTTTTTTCGCTCTATGGGAACAAACATTATTCATCTTATTAATAAAACATTGTATATTTTAAAGCATTTTTATTCCAAAGGAGACACGAATAAAGTAATGATTTAGAGGTTATTATATATATTTGAATAATAATAATAATAATAAATATTGACTATGTTTATATTTATATATATATATATCGGGTGTTCCTTACGACTGTAGGCATTTTTAAAATTCATAAAAATTGAATGAACCAGTAGAATTGGACGCGGTTTGAAAAAAAAATTATTCTCCTAAAGGTTTTTTTTTTTTTTTTTGTTTTGTTTTGTGTGTGTGTGTGTGTGTGTGTGTAAGGGGGGGGGGGGGGGTAGGGGTCAAAGAAAATAGTTAAGTTTTTCCTCAATAGCTTTACGGATGCGTAACGTGAAAAATGGAAATCAGAGTCCTGTACGTTTCACAGTTTCACAGTTTTACAGTTAACACAACTTATTTCTTATTTTTCTTCTACTTGCACATACATGAAATTTTAATTGCGATGGTGATTTGGTGGATAGAGCGTTATTGGTGAAGATGTTTTCCCTCATGTAAGAACCGTAGACTAAAGCTGCAGTTACCGTTGCTGGAACTCGTTCGAAAACTGTAATTTGTGGTGATGGTGGATACATAGAATAGAATTTATATGTTTGTAAACATTTGCATGCAAATGAATATTTTTTTCACGGAAATGTATGATTTGTTTAAGTACAGCCTCCTCTATATACGAAAATTTCAACTATGATTATTTTTCTTTATTAAAAAAAAATCCCCCATTACGCATCCCCGTTGGAATGATTTTTTTCGCAAACCGCGTTCATTTCTAGCAATTCTCTCAAATTTTATGAGTTTTAAAATGTCTGCAGACTTATGTGGCACCTGGCATATATATACAGGGCGTTCCTCCTAACTCGGAAATGAGTCGGAATTATGAAAAAAACGAAACACATGTTCAATGATTTCGAGAGGGATCTCTTTTGATGTAAAAGTTTGGGTCCAGCGGGAGGGGGCTAGGGGGGCCGCTAGGGACGGCAACTTTAAAATTTCAAATGGGAAGGTATGTCTTGTGATACATTCGTGGAAATGTTTCTTCAAAACAATGAACTTGATATAAAGAGTTTCGCCTTACGATGACTATTAAAGGAGATACTCGAGTATTTAGACTTTTGAAATGTGGATTTTACACTTATGTATCCCTTTAATAACCATTGCAGTAAAAAATTATTTATATCAAATTCATTGTCTTGAAGGGGCGTTTCCAGGGATGCATCACATGACATACTTTCCTGTTTTAAATTTTAAAGTTGCTCTCCCTAGCATAACTACTACTACCCCCTTGCCCGGGTCCAAATATTTTTGAGCAAAGTATGTCTTGTGATACATATCTGGAAACATCTCTTCAAGACAATGAATTTGATATAAATAGTATTTTACTGCAATGGTTATTAAAGGGATACATAAGTGTAAAATCCACATTTCAAAAGTCTAAAAACTCAAGTATCTCCCTCAAAAATCATCGTAGGACAAAACTATTTATATGAAATTCATTGTTTTGAAGAGACTTTTCCAAGAATTGATCACAAGACATAACTTCTTGTTTGAAATTTTACAGTGGCCCTCCCTAGGGGCCTACCTATATCCCCCCCCCCGGGCCTAAACTTGTTCACCAAATGAGGTCCCTCTCGAGTTCATTGAACATATGTTGCGCCATTTTTCACAATTCCGATTCATTTTCGAGTTAGAAGGGAATGTGGGACTTTCGGAACACCCCTTATGTGTGAATATATTTATAATGTTACAAGATTGTTGAGAAGAATGCAAGGAAAACAGGTGATCAAATACCCAAATGCCAAAATTATCCACAAGAACCAACAGGGATATCCAAGAAAAGTTTAATGAAAGATAAAATGTTTCCTTAGAAAGTCATTTAGGTTCATTTTTCACATAAAATAGTTAATACTAACAATGAATGCACTCTGCTATGAGCTTTATATCTACAAATAGATTCCCCGAAAAATATCCTTCAACATTTTCATCATTTTGACTTTATAAATTTACGTAGTTAATGAAATTACAAATATAATTACATTAAAATTGATGTAAGTCAACTTCCCAAAAATACATATTATTTAGTTAAAAAATGGTTCTATTATATAATTTCTCTATTTCATTTTCATATGTGTAGTGACAGTGTTAAGGACATAAAAATACATGAATAACCTCACATTCCTGCAATGCATAATGACTATTACTGATTATTACATGACTGACATACGACAAAAACTTTCTCATAATTGTAAAAATTAAAATTGTCACAAGTTAACATAAAATCCCAATTAAAGTAGTTAAAATGATATTACTTGAAGAAATATTAATAAAAAGCTCTTTTTTTTCGACATATGTAATAAAAATTGTTTATAGAAAGACAGTTTAATCCAATTGAAATCCCTTATTTAGTATTTCATTAATGTACGATTTTAATATTTTGTTTACTATGAAAAATGAGAAATTTGAGACACTCAAAACTATAAATTTCTCTCAAATAATATTTTCAAACGATCACACACTGATAAAAAAAAAATATACCGCCTTCATCTAGAATGAATAAGTGGTCATTTTCTAAATCCCTTAACTAGAAATGTAGATTTCCGAGATATGCGCATAAGGCACGCCAGTAAACTGAATGGACGAAATAATCGAGATTTCTAGTCTACACATTTCTAGATGGTGCAACAATATTCCGAATATTCTAAATGTTCCGAATCTTTTGTATTGCGGAAAATTCTCGCTTGATTTTCTAGAATTGGGTCATATATCAAGTTTATAGTTTCTTAAACTCGCGTCTTGTTTTCGCGTTTATTTGCAGAGATTTTTAAATAACTTTGCCCTCGAGAATGTAGGCAAACGCTCTAGAATTCTAATAGGGGTTTCTAGAACCCGCTTTCAATAGGGACCAGAATTTATAAGGATGATATGGAATTATTTTTTCTATAGCCGCAATTTAGATTCCAGATGTCAGTTACAGAATTTTTTCTAATAATACAAAAATGTCTAATTATTTTTCATAAAAATCAGAAATAAATAAATATATATACATATATATATATATATATATATATATATATATATATATATATGTATGTACAGGGCGAGTTTGACATAATCTGCCAAACGAAAGGAAGTGATAGAACAGCCCATGGGGAGCATAAAACACAATAGAAACCCTGTCCTATCTCTAACCGTTTCCGAGTTATGGTAGATAGAAGATTTTTTTTTCATCCTGTCCTGAAAAAAACCACATTTGTGAACTTCCTGAGAGACTTACACGCAAAATAAGCACATATTTGGAAAGAACAGAAAAAATCCTATCAGGTGACTCCATTTACATCAGGATACCTTAATTTGACGGCGAGCTACAAACGCTAAAACAGTGGCAAAGTTTGAAATCGAGTTGTAGCCAAATTCTTTAACCGGCAATTCTGCAAACACCGTTCAAGCTACAATCGGTCAAATTTACCAAAAACATATCCATTCCACAAGCTTTAGAATGAGCTCACAATAAACCATATCGGTGTTCTAGTTCAGGAGAAATTCAGCCTTTTGTTTGAAAAACATTCATCACTGAACTCGACGTTTCTCGAGAAGGACACTCACGGGGTGCCATTGTCGTTCCTGATTTCATGTTCGCCTTCAGCCCGCTGTTTTTTAGATGGAAAAAATAAAGTTTTAGAAGACATACAAGAAAAGTAGCAGTTGTATTAAGTTTACAAACACAATGGAATGGAAACAAAAGAAGTATGACGTTTCTCCCGTCTTTCACAAATGAATATGCAAAAAAAAAGAAAGTCGTATCTCACGTTTATGATTAAAGCACATATGCATTTGAAAGGATGTGTGAAATTTAGTGCCGCTGCTGAAATTGGTCACCCCCACACCTGATACATGCCCTTGCCCGCTTACGAAAGGAAACCACAGTAGCACTTAGCGAAAGCTTATCCCTCAGTTTCATTATTGCATCATCGAGCTGGCTGCTTAAATCTTTCAAACTGGCAACTTCTGTGCGGTAAACTTCTTGCTTCAGGAAACCCAAAACATAGAAGTCCAATGGAGTGAGATCTGGTGATCTAGGTGGCCAAGGAATTGGTGCATTACGAACAATCCATCGCGTATGCTGATGAGTCAAGGAGTCCCAAACGGCATTGGAAGAATGTGCAGGGGCCCCATCGTGTTCGAAAATAATTAACGCTCGTTGGGGTACAGGAATGACATCAAGTAATCCTGGAAGATGATGTTCCAGAAACTCCAAATGTATATTGCTTGCCAGATGACCATGGAACACATGTGGACCTATCAAGCGATCGCCAACCACTCCAAGCCAAACATTTAAGGCGTCTGGAACGATGAGTTTCGTGTTACAAATGCATTTTGTTGAGCGTAGTGATGCCAGTTATGTAAATTTAACATGCCATCCCGAGTGAAAAGTGACTCATCTATCCACAATATCGTTCTAAAGAAATGGTGCTCCTCAATATCTCGCTCCAAAAGCCAGCGGCAGAATGTTACCCGCTTTTGGAAAACTTAGCGGCGTAATTCTTGTACCGGTGTGAAGTGGTATGGATGATACTGGTTTTTGCGAAAAACATTTATCACTTTACTTTGGGAGATTCCACCTTCTCTCGCAAGTATGCGTGAACTCATATTTGGATTTTCCACCACTCGGTCGAGTACGGATTCTTCAGCGGTGGCGGAGCGGCAACCATGGCCCCTTTCGTACACCCTAACGAACGACCCACTCTCCCTAAGCCTTTGATGAATTGCGGTAAATACAGCACGGTTGGGCGCACGACGATGTGAATAACGTAGACGGTACTCTTCTTCGGCTCTCCGAGAGTTACCATCGCTAAATCCATACACAAAATGCATATCTGCGTATTCTTCATTTTTAAAACTAAGCATATCTGTTTACAGGTTCGAAAGTATGACAATTTGATCCCTGTGATGACTTCAATTGAAAATAAAAGTCAGAAGGGTAAACAAAAAGGGATAAAATTTCAATATTAATTTACAAAGGTAGAAGAAAAATGTGCAACGGAATAAGAACCAACTTGGTTAATTCGTGCCAACCCCACTAAAAATAATCCGAAGATATTCTTGAGAAAATAGCATTTTCTTAAGACTTTCTTCAAATATTTTAAAATATTTTGAAGATTTATCTTTTACTATAAAATATCTTCAGAAATATTGAAGACAATATAAAGAAATTTTGTAAATTTTCTTAAGAATGGGCCAAATAACTTAAGATATTCTGCAGATTTTCTTTAAAATTACCCGCAGAATATCTTGAGATTATTTTTAGTGGGGAATGTAGGAAAACATACTAAGTATAAACTAAGAGAGACCAAGTAGATGTGACAGCAGCGTGAAAAGAATCGGCCGAGCTTAGGAAAAGTCCAGAAAATGCTAAAGCAAGAAGCAGTAGAAAACGTAAAAGAAGCTGACGAGCTAATGAGCTGTTACAGATTGACTCGCCTTTTGTACCCGCGAGTGGGATGCGCGCAAGAAGGTTAGAATACAGTCCGTTAAGAAATTATAAGACCGCTTTAATTTTGTAAATTATAAGAAAAATTAAGATTCTAATCATAATTTAAATACATAAAATTACATATTGCTCTATATTTTTTTATAATTAGTTTGGAATAACTTGGTATAGCGCAATAAGTGTTTAATTAAAATATATATTAGAAATAAGTGAAAAATAACCTGTTAAGAAAATATAAGACCACATGTCAAAAAACAAAATTGTATAAAAAATTAATATGATATTGGTCCTCCATTTTTCCTGATAACTTCAAACACTTTGTTTTTCATTGAAGTAATCAAGTGATTAAGTTCAGTTATAGAAATATTGTGCCATTCTTTTACAATGACTACTTCCAATTCATTGGCAGATGAAAATTGTTTATTATTAGCATAAACTTTGCGAGATAATATTCCCCATAGGTTTTCCATGGGGTTCAAGTCTGGACTTCAACTTGGCCATGGCAAAACATTATTTTTTTCTTTTTTAAACCACTCCTTTGTGGATTTAGATGTATGACAAGCAGCATTGTCCTGTTGAAACATCCAGTTAGCACCACCTAATAAAGGTCCAAACGGTATCATATGATCAAATAGCATAGACTGATATTGTGTAGAGTTCATATGACCCGAAATCCGCTGTAAATCACGCAATCCCTCATAAATGAAAGCTCCCCAAATCATTACTGATCCTCCACCCATTTGTCGACAGAAGCATTCTTTTGGTTCCTTCCTCAAGTCATGCCAATAGTGTTTGTAACCGTCGGGACCATCAAGGTTAAATTTCTTTTCATCAGAAAATATAATTTGTTTCTACTCATCATTCCATGACATGACACTTTTAGCCCATTTTAATCTTTCTTCTCGATGGCATTTCAATAACTTTGGGTTTTTTTCTTCAATTTCATAAATTTCGTATTAATATTTAATTTAAGACTCTTCCAGACTGTTACATGTGAAGTTTTCTTGCTGAAACGATTCGAAATTTCACGAGTTGAAAGACCCTTTTTAGTTGACAGTCGAAAAATTTGTCTATTATCACGTGCTGTCAAAATATTTTTTCTACCAGATCGTTTTTTGTTTAGATAATCTTTTCTAATTATGTCATTATGAATGGCAGTTTTAGAACGGTTCATTAACCTCGTAATATCTATTTCAGATTTACAAGAACCTATATAAAATAAAAATTTTCTCACTTCGCACTCCGATAATTCTTTACCTCGAGGCTTCGTCAAATTAATCAGATAACACATTCAAAACCTAAGCCTTTGCTTCTTAGGTAATGTTTTTACGAAATACTGACGCATGCGCTTTATATTGAGTTTGACGTCATGTATAATATGCTAATTTTCTCAGGTGGTCTTATAATTTCTTAACAGTCACAGTCTTAAATTTTTAGAAAAATGAATAAGTTTTAATGAAATTTAATTTAATTTTAAAGGTTGGAATTAGTATAGGATGCCTTTTCTTATCAATTTTAAATATGCAACTAAAAATTTGCATATTATGCTCTCTTCAGAAATGCACCAATACGCTTGTGGTCTTATAATTTCTTAACGCACTGTACATCTGCATATCACTAAGAGTCCATATGCAGATAGTCACGAATTTGCATACGTTCCATTTACTCACAATCGTTTCGTTTTCGGAATTTCGACGAACGCCGTTTTCAGTGATGTATTGCAAATAAAAGGCTAAATTTCTCCTGAAATGGAACATTGATATGGTATATTGTGGATTCATTCTAAAGCTTGTGGAATGGAGTAGTGTTTGGTAGATTTGACCGACTGTAGCTTGAACGGTGTTTGCAGAATTGCCGGTTAAAGAATTTAATGACAACTCTATTTTAAACTTCGCCAATGTTTTAGCGCTTGTAGCTCGTCGTCAAATTAAGGTATCCTGATGTAAATGGTGTCACCCGATAGGATTTTTTCTGCCCTTTCCAAATATGGGACTTTTCCAAATAAGTCTTTCCGAAAACTCGCAAATTTGGGTTTTTTTCAGACGGGATGGAAAAAAACAGATTTTTGTTCTATCTACCATAAATCGGAAACAGTTAGAGATAGGACAGGGTTTCCATGGTGTTTTATGCTCCCCATGGGCTGTTCTATCCCCTCCTTCCGTTTGACAGATTATGTCAAACTCACCCTGTATAGATATGTTTTAATTGCTCGTCTTCCTATGGAAATTAAAAAAATATTAAGAAAAATACCCTTAGAAAAAATCTATTTATTTGAGCAGTGCGTATTAAAAGTGTGCATTATTATTAATTTAGATCTACAATATCAAACCTATTTATATGAATGAATTTTACAAGAACCTGTTTAAATTACTTTAATTTTTCTGTTTTCTAAATTTTCTGGTGTTGAAAAATATAATTTTTTGAATGATAATGTAAATAAAAGAAAAGTGATGAAAACAACTAGCATTTTTTAAATAATCTTATGAAGCTCATTAAATACAAAGTGATGGCAGATTTTATTTAACGGTCTTAGCATTTCTATAACCAAAATACTGAAAATGAGAATGTTTTAGCATAGATTTTGCTATGTCTCATTTTTATATGCGCAATAGGCTCGTATGGCTCATACAGTTTTGGTGTATGATTTATGTTGTCTTAGCATGATATTGTTCAAAGTACAGAAGACTAGAAAATTTTAAGATAATTTATGGTATATCTCATACATATTTCTGTATTAGAACATATGAAAAGTTACATATGATTCATGTTTTTAATAAGTTTTTTTTTTTTTTTTTTTTTTTTTTACGAGGAACATTATGATTTAGCTTTACAGGGTGATTATAATTAAACTTACGATTTCAAAACGGTATAATTTTAAAACTACCCATCAAAGCGATTTGATATTTTACCAGAGCAATCGTGAGGCAATGAAATTTTGTTTAACAAAAGAAAAAAAATAGTTATAAATTGTGCCGTTCATTATCCGTAAAGTATTTGTTTCATGAAGCTCCTCTTTTTCTCCTTTCACTGTGACTTTTTCCGCTGTAAACACGTATTCTTGTCTTTTTGCTAAAAAAGAAAAAATGTAGTGAATCCTTGAAGTCTATTGTTTCCTGCTATTCCATTGTGTTGCTAACAACATTCCTGTGTTTAATGAGTCCATTTAGGCGTTTCTCCTGATATTAACCTGAAAGCGCCATTTATAGGAACATGTTGGAACTACTTTTAACTCCCCCTAACAAAATATGGTTACCCCACGGTTGCTCTGGTAAAATATCAAATTGCTCTGATGGGTAGTTTTAAAATTATAAAGTTTTGAAATTGTAACTTTAATTATAATCGCACTGTATTTAATTAACATTCAATTTTATGAATTTGAAAAAAGGGAAGGGCGAATATATTTTAATGTGAAATTAAAAAAAAAAAAAAATTATTTTATTTAGAAACACAGTGTTATTGATAAATATCTTTTTTAGAGTATCACAAAATATTTCATTGTTTATAAGATTTTTCCTCTATTGTGCTGCATTTTATTCTCTCATAACTTCGTGTCAGGAAACATTTTGCGTGACATTTTCCTTATTGAGAATATTTCCACCTGGGTTTCCATCTCAGTCAAATTGAAATGACTAAAATAAAAATAAAGAAATGCAAAGTCTTAATAAAATTTCAGTTGTAGAATAACTTTAATTACGTTAAAAATGAGTTTATCTTCTATAGGGTTTAAAAGATTTATCTTAATAAATTATTGTTAAAACAACTTATTTTAGATGATTAATTTACGAAACTTCTGCAATTTATTAAGGCATCTAAGATGAATTAGTCGAATTTTAAAGTTATAAAATTCTTAATATGAAAATGAATATGCAACATAAATATCTAATATAGGTTACACAAGAAAATAAATTATTGATTGGAAAAAGAACGAAAGAAATTTAAAACGTTAAAGAAACGTGAATGAACACTGAAAACCTGTTGTTCAAATGAAATCTTTAATTTCATTTCTAATTGCTGTTAACAAAAACTATTTTTACTGTGATAATAAATGTTTTTTTACTTTCGAATTTATAGGGCATAAAGAAAGCACTATAAACATTTAAATATCCTTCTTTGCGATATTCTGAAAATTTTTGTTTGTTCTTGTTCTTGTTCTTGTTTCTGTTTTTGTTTTTACGGTGATGTACAGGGGGTGATCAAATTATTAGAATTTTTTTTTTCTTGACATTTTTTCGATTATCTACAAAATATTGAATGAAGTGATCTGAAACATTAAGCATGCAAAAATCATTTAAAAACTGATATTTTCCACTATTGATTTAGTCCAGAGGGCAGTTAGGGGACTAACCACAAACTGTAAAAGAGCGAAAATACTTTGGATCACCTTGTATTATAAGAAGCTACAAAGTACTTGTAACTTTAATCCATTGTTGTACACACTATGTACAATATTGGTATGCTTTGGTGCTGGGATTGTGCAATTATTTAGGCTGATATATTTTCATTTTTTAAAAATTTCTAATTTTTTTGACAAGTTTTTTGCTTATAACTGCAGCGGATTTCCGTAAAATTTTACAAAACTAGCTGAAAAAATGACAAAACATTTGAGAAACATTATTATGAAACATAAAATACACATATGCAATATTCGTTGAGATATGAGCATGTTCAGTAAATATTATTTTACTGCGCATGCACAAAAGATTAAAAAAAATATTGCCAAATTTGGCGCCAAGGCCATTACCTGTCTTGCTAAAGCTTTTTAAGCAAACTAGAAATGCAGAAAATTAACATTTTATAACCAGACCAAGTACCTTTAAATGATTTTACAAAAAAAATAAAATATATATATATATATCTACCAGGGGTGTTTGCGTTCCGGATTTTTTTTTTTTCTACTTCACACCAGTAATTACGAATTGTACTTTTGGCTATATTTAATTGCTAAACATTACTAGAAAACTGCCAATTATATCCCTATTAAAAAATTACTGGTGGAAAATAAAATAAAAAATCCGGAACGCAATCACCCCTGATCTACTATTACTTTCAAATTCGTAACAATATAGACTCCTTGTTATTCAAATTATTTGAATCACATACTTTAAATTTCCTTATTGGCAAAAGTCATTTGTATTAAAAAGGATTTAAAATGTTTTATAGTGTGAACTCAGATGTTTCTTTTTATTTTACATATGAAAATGTAAAATTAAATTTAAAAAAAGAAAAAAAAAACTTTCTATTTACAAGCATCTGAAAATTTTAGATTGATTATGAAGTTTCATTTTTATTTTATTTTATTCCTTTTTAAATTCTTCTTTTTTTTCTTTCTCTCTTTTATTCTTTTTTCAAATATTTAAGAAAATTAATTTTGCTTGCTGGTAAACTTTGTTTTTATTAATGAGGAATGAACTGGAGAATAGTTGTTTTTGTCTTACTTAAAAAGTTCTTACAAGAACGTTCAGTTTTCTTAATTAAAAATTTCTTACGAAATACTTAAAAAGTTCTTCCTCTAAAGTTTTGACTTCAATACGTCTGCTTGTCTCTTCGCATTTTCATTTCCATCTATATTTTTTCGAATTCCAAAAAACACTTTTTAAAGATATTTACGTGATGCATCAACATGCTAAAACTTGAATATTTTTAAACATCATTGAAAAGTGTAGGAAATGCAAAGCACAGCTAGAAATATATATCGCTGTAGTGTTTCGCAAAAAACCTGAATATTTCTGTTTGGCCCTATTAATGAACCATTATTCTTAATTATGTCATTTCTATGGTAAAAAAAATTTATGACTTCTGAAAAATTCGTATTTACTTCTATGCTTAGCGCTCTATTATAATTATATAAATAGTTTATAAAAAGAACGTCTCTAAGATCATAAAGTGGTTGAATTATTTTATGAGTACTTGTACACGAAACAGTTTTGTTCTATCTAAGATTTTTAATAGCAAGCATCCTGCAGCAAATCTGAGAAGCTAGTGTAGTAAAATCAATTCCCTTTAGACGGCGCTACGTTGCCAATGAAAGAAAAAAGATATAACCTATATTTTGTTAATAGATTTTGGCAACAGCCAGTAAGTTTAGTTTTAGATTTTGATTCTTCGACTGCGTTCGAAGATGGAATTTTTCGATCTCTCATTATGAGAGTTTATTAGATTCGGAATTATGTTCCTTTAAGTATTTCTTTTTTGTATATAATTGTATTTAAAGTGTAAATAGATCTTTTATTTTATTATAATCATTAAATTTCAAAAGGAATAATGCATCGTTGTCCCTTTTTCATTCTCTTGCTTAAAACAATCCGGCATTTTGATTTTGTTCTTTTTTTTCTTAGATTTCAAAAACCACTGAACCGAGAATTATTTTACATTTTGGTGCATCAGTGCCGGCAAGAGAATGTTGTTTTTGAAAGTAACGATGCTTGTATTAAATTCTATTATTAAAATTTCCTTTTGTGTTTCATAATATTGGATTAGCTCTTAAAGAGCGAAGACTGCTCAAGGTAAGAAATATTTATGGAAATTTACAATGGATGACAAACATAAAATTCATAGAAAAATTATTCGATCCAGCGTTACGAAGTTGGTGAATAGTATACAATTAAATGTAAAAGAAGAACATTTAAATGTTGAAGATTTAGAGGAAGCTCTTAATCAACTAACTATAAAAAATGGGCTTCTACAGGAAGCCGATAGGGAAATAGAAAAAATAATTCCTTTAACGGAATATGAAAATGAAAAAAAAACGTGTGTTATGAATACCAAGACAAAATCGCGAACGCTATTTTTAGAGCAAAAAAGAAAATAAAAGTAAATTCAGTCGAAAATAGTGGTGTAAATTCAAATGTTTCAAGTACATTACAGAATAGAAGTACACCGTTAAGTGAGAATAACAAATTCGTTAAATTACCGAAATTAATCATTCAAAAATTTGGCGGTGAATTGTCCCAATTTATGCGTTTTTGGAATACTTTTCAAGTTACTATTCATGACAATGAAGCTTTGTCAAAGGTAGAGAAATTTAATTATTTAAAAAGTTATTTAACTTCGACAGCTTTAAATTCCATACACGGGTTAGAGATTTCAGAACAAAATTATGACAAAGCCGTAGACATTCTTAAACAAAGATTCGGACAACGCGATATGATAATTAACCACCACATGAACAATTTGTTAAATTTAGCTCCCGTTTATAAATCCACAGATATTTTTAGATTAAAAAAATTACATGAAGAAATCGAGATAAATATTAGATCATTATCCTCGTTAGAAGTTGATGAAAATAATTATAGTGCTATGTTAATCGCAGTAATTCTAAAGTCACTACCGTCCGATTTAAATTTAGAATTCAATAGAAAACACGCATCTAACTTACATGGAATTAAAATTCAAGAGCTATTAGATTTCATACAAACGGAAATAATTTCGCGGGAAAGAACATTATCTACAAAAAATAAAACAAACGAACAAATAAAAAGTAACAAATTGAGTAATCGAGACGGCGGCAGATTATCGTCTGCGCATGAATTAATCACTACGGTGGAAAATAAACAGATGAGATGCATTTTTTGTAAAAAGAATCACGCGTCAGAAAATTGCTTCGCGTTCGATGTTGAAAAGAAAAAGAATATTTTGAAATCTCAGGACCGTTGTTTTTTGTGTTTGGAACCAAAGCACCGTATTTCGGAATGCGATAGGGACATTAAATACAGAATATGTGGATATAAACATAATATAACTCTCTGTTACAAATCTAAACATAAACCCCAGGAAAAAATAAATGTTCCTTCTGGTTCAGAATCCAAACAGGAAATAGTTTCTACTGTTTCTTCTATTAATCAGGAAAATAAAATTTTGTTACAAACTTGTTCCGTAAATATTAAAAATAAAACGAAAGAGAAAACGATCCGTTTGCTTCTCGATTCAGTTTCTAGTAGAACATTTTTATGTCGTTCTATTGCTAATGAACTAAATTTAAAAGTGATTAGAAATGAAAAATTAAAAGTATACACATTTGGAAGTAAAACCCCGATAGAAAAAATCTATGGCATAGTTAAATTAAAACTCGTGAATAAAAATAACTCTGATCATAATATTCAAACTGAAGCGTTAGTTACGGATGAAATTTCTGGATCGTTCATTCACCCTCCCCCTGAATTAGAGAAAATCACGAAAAATGATAAATTTCAGAATTTAGAATTAGCTGATATACCTAATAGTAAAGAAAGCATCACACTTTTCATAGGAGTCTTTTATTATTATGATATTGTGTTAGGTAATATTAGGCGCATTAATAAAAATTTAGTAGCAGTAAAAACTGTGTTCGGTTGGGTTTTACAGGGAATTAAAAGCGATTCTCTTGAATCATTAACCATGAGTATCATAGTAGAAGAAAATTTGTTGTCAAAACAAATAGAAAATTTTTGGAATTTGGAAAATTCGGGTCTTATTAATCCGAAAGAAAAATTTGACCTTTCCGAAAATAAAATTATGAAAAATTTTAAATCGGAAATTAAGTATGAAAATAAACGATATAAAGTTAAATTCCCTTAGAAAATTTGTAAATCACAATTACGAAATAATTTTGAAATTGCTGAAAACAGATTTTCGAGACTTAAGTACAAATTTTGTAGAGACCCAAATTTATTTTTTGAATACAACAATGTTTTACAGGATTATTTGAGAGAGGGGATTATAGAACCCGTTACGGATTTGGAGGAAAATTCTACAACCTTTTATTTACCACATAGAGCGGTAATAAAAACAGATCGTACAACAAGTAAATTACGAATCGTGCTTGATGCGCCTTCACATGATTACAATAATCTTTCTCTTAATAATTGTCTACATATTGGACCTAATCTTTATGAAGATATTTTTGACATTTTGTCTAGATTTAGATTTCATCCCGTAGCCTTTACTGCGGACATGAAACAAGCTTTTTTACAAATTTTGATAGACGAGGAAGATAGAAACGTAACACGATTTTTGTTTACAGAAAGTCCTCACGAAGGCACCTCTCACCTTCAGATTTTTAGATTCACTAGAGTTTTGTTTGGACTTAATTGTAGTCCTTTCTTATTAGCTGCGACGATAAAACATCATTTGAAAAATTTTAGCGACACACATAGGGAGACTGTTAGTTTTCTAAATGAAAACATCTATGTAGATGACATAATAGGAAGCCACCCATCAGTAGAGAAGGCTTTAACTACAAGTCTAGACTCACTTAGTATCTTTAAAGACGCGAGTATGCAACTTCACAAATTTCATACAAATTCGACACCATTACATGAACTTTGGGTACAAAAAAATGTCATTAGCAAGGATTCTAAAGAAAATGATCCCCCTAATAAAGTTTTGGTTTTAGGGTGGAATAACTTGAAAGACACTCTCTATTTTGATTGTAGGGATTTAATAAACCTCGTTTCTAAACAGATAAATACCAAAAGGTTTTTTTTACAAGTACTAGGCAAAATTTATGACCTTATTGGTTTCCTAGGACCCTACACTTTAAGAGTTAAATGCCTTAAGCAGATGATCTGGAAGACTGGTCTTGATTGGGATGACACATTACCTGAAGATTTGAAAAAAATATGGAAAGACTGGTGTAATGAAGTAACTCATCTTTCTAAATTTTCTGTGCCGAGATATTATTTTTCCGATTTTCCAGAATTTAACATCGGTGATTTGCAACTACATGTTTTCTCAGATGCTAGTATCAAAGCATTTGGCACTGTTGCCTATTTTAGAATTAAAGAAATCTCGAATGAAAAATGCAAAACGATATTCGTTGCTTCCAAAAATAGAGTAGCGCCTTTGAAAAATCTCACGCTACCTAAACTTGAACTCACTGCTGCATTGTTGGCAGCTAAACTAGGTCGTAATATTTTGAGAGCTCTGAAATTAGATATACCCACGTTTTACTGGACAGACTCAATGATCGCTTTTTTTTTTTTTTGGATTAGAGGCTCTCCAGAAAAGTTTAAGCCGTTTGTGCAGAATAGAGTTCAAGATATTCGTGAATTGACATCTCCTTCAAATTGGAGGCACTGTCCCGGTTCGTCTAATCCTGCCGACCTTGTATCCAGAGGTGCAAAGATCATAAAATTAATTAATGATAGATTGTGGTTAAATGGGCCTGAATGGCTCAGTTCACCCCCCGAACTTTGGCCTAAGCCTGATGATAAACAAAAGCTAGATGTAGAAAGCTTAGAATATAGAAAAAGATAAAAGAAACACTCATTTTCAATTGCATGACAGAACAACTAGAAAACCCCATTGATATCAGAAAATACAGCAGTTTAGAAAAATTAATCAGAGTTACAGCTTGGGTAAAAAGATTTATTAAGAGGATCAAAAAAATTCCAGAACTTAACAGTACATTGACAACCGAAGAACTAATAGAAGCTGAGAAACATTTGATATCGAATGAACAAAAGTTCTATTTTAAAAATGAATTTCACTCGCTAATAAAAGAAGAAATTATTGATAAAAATTCTCCCCTTAGCAACTTAACTCCTTATCTAGATGATGAAAAAATGATGCGGCTCAGCGGGAGATTAGAGTTTAGTGATTTACAGCTAGAAGAAAAACATCCCATCATTCTCCCCAAACAGTCATGGTTGACTACCTTGATTATAAAAAATGAACATGAAAAAATAATGCATGGAGGAGTATCTGGAACATTGTCAAAAATACGGTCTAAATATTGGATTCCCAAAGGTCGCCAGTTAGTTAAAAGTGTCCTGAATAAGTGTATTATATGTAAGAAATACCTTTCCAGACCAACAGATCAGATCACTGCTCCAATACTCCGTGACAGAATAACAGAGTCGCCCCCTTTCTCCATATGTGGCATTGACTTTGCTGGGCCTCTACATTAAAAATGCTAAAGAAATTGAAAAATCTTATATAGTGTTGTTCACTTGTGCAGTAACCAGAGCGTCACACTTAGAACTTGTACACGACATGTCAACTGATTCTTTTTTGTTGGCCTTCAGACGTTTCTTAGCGAGAAGAGGAAACTATAAAGTTATATATTCGGATAACGCCAAAACGTTCAAGCGTTCGAAACAAGAGCTAGAAAATTTGTATCGAATTCTTTCTGATGATTCCCTTTTAAAGTTTTTTGCAAATGAAAGAATCATATGGGAAAATATAATAGAAAGGGCCCCCTGGTGGGGCGGGTTCTACGAACGATTAGTTAGATCCGTTAAAGACTGTCTGCGTAAAGTCATCGGCAAAGCTCTCTTGAATTATGATGAAATGTCTACTCTCCTTATAGAAGTAGAAACAGTGCTCAACTTACGCCCCTTAACTTACGTGTATAGTGAATCTGGAGAACCGAACCCCTTAACTCCTATGCACTTTTTAAATTTTGGTAAAGAAATCACCTACCCAGTGAATTTTGCTGACATTATTGAAGGTGCTTCAAACAAAATATCTGCCTTAAGACGTAAAAGATACCAATCACTCTTGTTAAAGCAGTTGTGGAATAGATGGAAAAGCCAATACCTATTGGATTTGAAGACGGCGCATGCTTTAAAGAATCCTACTGCACAACCTGAACTGAAAGTAGGAGATGTAGTGTTAATTGGTGATGATTCAAAAAACAAACTTCTGTGGAAACTTGGTATAATCCAGAAAACAATCGTCGGCAGAGATCACAACATCTGATCTTATGAGGTTAAGACTGCCAATGGTGTTTTAAAACGAACTGCTCAGCATTTATACCCACTGGAATTGACTTAACTAAAAACTTTAATGCTACAAACTGATAAAATAACAAACTTTTGAGAAAAATTTGAACTTTCAAAACCTTCATTTAATGAACACTTTTTCTTTGATTTTCAGAATATTTGATATCCTTTTTTGAATAATTTAGTGAATTTTATTTGATAATTGAAAATATTAAAATTTTGCATGTGTTATTATCTTTATATTTAAGTTTGCTTATATTTGATAACTAAGAGTTAATTGCTTAAATAATAATGTGTTTGCATATGTTTAATATTGATATTTCAATTTAATATTTTGATTTGATATTTTATTGATTTAGTTATAGTACTTTAGTAAATATTGTTTACATTTGTATTTAATATTAGATAACTGTTGATATTTTGAAAAAAAAAAATGATTATGTGATTTAGTATTAATAGAATATTTAGAAATTTGTACAATTTATGATTATCAGAAGTTGTTCAAATTTGAGATTTATTTTTGATTAACGAGATTTTTGATTTGTGAACTCTGTAAGAGTTCACGGCGGGGAGTTGTGTAGTAAAATCAATTCCCTTTAGACGGCGCTGCGTCGCCAATGAAAGAAAAAAGATATAACCTATATTTTGTTAATAGATTTTGGCAACAGCCAGTAAGTTAAGTTTTAGATTTTGATTCTTCGACTGCGTTCGAAGATGGAATTTTTCGATCTCTCACTATGAGAGTTTATTAGATTCGGAATTATGTTCCTTTAAGTATTTCTTTTTTTGTATATAATTGTATTTAAAGTGTAAATAAATCTTTTATTTTATTATAATCATTAAATTTCAAAAGGAATAATGCATCGTTGTCCCTTTTTCATTCTCTTGCTTAAAACAATCCGGCATTTTGATTTTGTTCCTTTTTTTCTTAGATTTCAAAAACCACTGAACCGAGAATTATTTTACACTAGAGAGCATATAACAGTCGTGCGGAATTCTAAAAATATTTATTGAAAAAATAACACAAAAAAAAACTGAAATTATATACATTGTTAAACTTTTTGTAAAGAGTTAAAAAAAAATTCTTCCATTATTTTCTTAAATATACAAAGATACAGTATAAAAGCAAGAGAAGTTATATTTCACGAATTATCACATGAAATAAAAAATAATAATGAATCAAAATTTCTTAAATTTTTCTAATAATTTTCACATGTCTGTATGTGCGTTAAATATTTCTATTTAGATTTATATATTAAAGGACTGATGGTCTCATTGATAAACATAGTATTAGTTTATTTTAAAAATGTGTAGTTATAAATAAATTGAAGTTTTAGTCTAAGAGATTTTTTTTTAACAAATTAATTTAAGCTATTACGTTTATATGCTTAATTTATTTTCATCATAAATAATATGCCAAATTATGACGTAATTTTAATGATAAAAAACATCTTTTGCATTTTTCCCATTTATAATATCGTGGGACCTGATATGCGTGACTACCTGCTTGTTGAGAAAATGTTCATCTGGTATTTTATCTCAATCAAAATACTATAACTAATAAAGAAAAAATAATAAAGGTCTCAATAACTTTTAAAATCTTCAGAGAATCTTTAAAGAAGTTTTATAATAATCACTCATGATTTAGATTAAGGAGTTTCTTTACATTATATTTTAAGTTAAATACATAATTCTCTATGGCGCACTTTTAACACTTTTATAACATTTTGAACATCATTAATTTAAGTATAAATTAAGTTCTTGACATATATCGTTCTTAATTTATAACAGTAGACATAAATACATGTAACTAAATTTTAAAAAAGTATACAGTTTTTAATTACCAGAAAAATTCTTGAATGGACATTGGGTAATTTTTAAGTATTTCATTATTGAAGGATTTTTAGTAAACCTATCTACTTCCCTTGAAGTAACAATTATTCTCTTAAATTTTAACCACACACAATCTAATTAAGCGATAATTCAGTTTATCTTTATAATGTATATTTACTTGCTCGTACTTAAAGAAAATATACATTGTGATTATAATTAATCGTTTTTTTAATTCTAACACAAGTCTGGGATGGAATTTGTTTCTTCAAGGTGATTTGTTTTCTGGTGTAGATTTTGATGTTGACAAAATAAAAACTATTAAAAAAAATTCCATCTCGTACAGTTTTGACAAAGAAAATGTTTTTTTGAGCTTATAGCTCCACATTTTCAACTCCCATCTAAGTTATTCGCCGGATAATCTGGTTGATGTGAGTGAAGAACAAGGAGAGTTATTTTATCAAGACACAAAAGAAATGTGAAGGAAGTATAAAAGACGATGGAATGTTAACGTGTTAGTTGATTATTATTGACTAGAAAGTCCCGGTTCGGGAACGAACGAAATTCGGAATGCTGGAAAAATTTCAAAACCAAACTCGAAATGTACAAAACTTGGCCTGATGCTGTTTGCGTGGCAATAGATCAAAGTTTGTAAACGAAACCATTTTTAGAAGTTACACTTCTTCCAGCAATAGAGTAAGCTTTAAAGAAGAGAAGAAAAAGAAAGAAAGAGAGAGAAGAAGAAAAGAAGAGAAAGACTTAAAAGGAGAAGAAGAGAAAAGGAACAGGAGAAAAGAAAAAGGAGAAGAAAGAAAGAAAAAGAAAGAAAAAGAAGAAGAAAAAGAAGAAAAAAAGAAAGAGAAGAAAGAAGGAGAGAAAGAAGAAAAAAGAAGAGAGAGTAGAAGAGAAGCTTTAGAGGAATACTCGGTGCGTCCACACACAGACAGATATCTCTTAGCCATTTATACATATAGATTGCTGCATGGAAAATCTTCCCATCAAGATTCTCAAGACGTGCACAAGAGAAAAAGAAGCGCTAAAAGGAGCTTCGATGCAAAAGAAACGCATTTAACATTAATGTGTAACTAATGGCTTATTTTAATTTTATTTATGCATATTTAGTTTTGAATTTTTTTTTAGGTCAATTCTTTCGATTTTTACAATTAAATTCCTTTAAATATAGTGACTAATGAAACAGACAAAACTTACAAGATGGAAAAAGTAATAATCGAATTATATACAGAATAATAATCAAAGTTATAAATCATTTTACATTTCTTTTATATTAACTCAGAAATAAAATGATTTTTTTTTTCTTTCATATGAAAACCACCATGTTATTATCCTGTTTATATTACAAATTTATAAAATCATATACAGATAATATATATATATATATATCCAAATTTAGTTCCCATACATTTTATTAATAGTTATTATCTTATTGAAAAATTAAGCAGGAAACTGGTTTTACAGTATTTAGTAAGAATATTTAAACCACGAGAAGAATATTTAATCCAAAAACATCGAAATTTCCCACTTTATCTAAATCGAAATAAACATTTTTAAAATTATATACTTAATCGGCGTATAGATGCATAAAATATGTAATGAAATTAAACATTTTCTGGAAATATTCTTTATGCATATTCAAGAAATAAAAAATATCCTGTTAAAAAAAAAAAAAAAAAAAAAAAAAAAATCTCTTGACAATCAAAATATATTTGCAACTTTCCTACAGGAAGTTTCTGTTCCCTAAATTTACAAAAATGTAAAATAAAAATTACATCTTAATGTATCATCATTTTGTGTGTGTGTGTGTGTGTGTGTTTATTTATACAGCTTTATCTGGTAGTTATATATTCTATATTTTGTTTATTTATTTGTTTGTTGTTGTTGTTTTGTATTCTTATAATTTGGCATCAAAGCAGAAGCAGAATTGAAGAGCTCAGTAAATAAGCATGTTAAGTTCCTTTTTTTTTCTTGGGGGGGGGGGAGGGGAGAAATTATTATGGGCTCTTTTAAGTATTTAATATTTATTAGTACTTCAAAGTCTTCTAATACAGCTATCGACACAGGGAATTATGAAGTTTGTGGTTTTCAATTTTTCCAGTACATTTTTACTGATGAATTTCTCAAATCTGGTAAATTTTCACCACATGTTCATCCACTAAGATATTCATTTGAGTATTGCTATGTAAGAATATTGAAAAAAGTTCCGTGGCTGTAAGGTATCTTTCTCGCCTAGTATGTCTCGGACCCTGGTTCATTCCTGACTGGTTAAACTGTAAACTTTTACTTGATGCCTTTTTTTTTTTTTTTTATTATTATTATTGCGTGCCCAAAGGAAAAAAAATGTGACTTATGAATATTTTCAGTATTGTTCTGTTACGGTTATAATTGTTGTTTTATGGCTTAAGGCCGATTAACTACACTACGGTCCTAGGCCTAAACGTGAAGTCCTGCATCGGTTCTGGTAACCCGATTTTACTTGAGCCCGACCTGACCCTCAGATCGGGTTCGGATCGGGTCGACAAAAATTTTTTCTCTTGCGGGTCAGATTCGGGTTGGATTGACTGAATTCTTTTTACTGTAGGTCTGGTTTGATTTCGGATCGGGTTTAGTTTTTAATGAATCAGGTCGACCTAAGAACATGTTTCAAAAAATTTTTATCTTAATAAAGCAGAGATTTGTTTGCTCTATATACCCATGATGAATATACGCTTACACAAATTATCATCTATATAATATTTCTCTAACGTGGACCAGTTCCGATTATATTTTGTTAAAACGATACGATAGTGATGTAATTAATAAAATACGCGAGGATAAAAAAAATAATATTAATGAATGGATAATATTTAAGCAAGCGGACTCAGCTGACTGATCTAATGAGAAAAATGACGACATTTGTCTGATGAGATTCATTTATAGAAATATGTATTTTTAAAAGTTGCCCTTTTTTCAGAATTTTTGCAAGCGCCATTTCAAACATAACAATACTTTAAACACAGAATATGAATTATTATCATAAATTGAATACAAAACACAATCATGAACAGTGTAATCAAAAGAGAAATTATTATTAATATTATTATTATTTTATTATTATTATAATTATTATTAGAAAAAACTGTACCAAAATAAATAAATAAAAAGTTATCGGCAACATGACGAGATACATTTAAAAGCTACCATCGGGATCCTATACTAAAACTGTACTGTCGAGGAAGTGTGAAAACTGGGTTGTCAACCGTGAATTTTATTTTTAAAACTTTCTTTGAATGATTTTGGTTTCACTGTTGCACAATGTTAATTTAGTTCTAATAATAATTTGGCTACGTGTAAAGCAAAATTTTAATTTAATGGTGAAATTGGTATAATATTTATGAGTTTCAAATTTTAAAGGTAAATAAGAAAAGAAATAAAAGCGCGGAAATTTCGCACGGGTTTTCTAGTAGTAAAATAAACACGGAATAGGACTATTCGGCGCGGCCGTTTTGGCGCAGCCGTTCCGGCGCGAAACCCATTTCGGCGCGGCCGTTTTGGCGCGAAATCCATTTCGGAGAGGCCGTTTTCGCGCAGCCTTTCTTTCACGAAATGACCGCGGCTTTCGTCTTAGCCTTTTCGGTTAAAATTTATTTAATGATAGATATTCTTCATGTTATTAAATTTTCGCCAAATCTTTGTTAAATGATGTAATTTATGATTTCTTATTTATTTATTTATTTATTTATTCTTTATGCGTGAACAAAAAACTATTTTAAATTATTTACGACATATATTAATGATGAATGGAATTTTCCTTAATTTAAAGGAGCCAATGATAAGATTAGAGACTAGTTTTTTGCAATTAAAACTTATTAAACTTAGTCATCAGATGGCAATACATACGCAGCAATTCTAAAGATTCTAACTTATTTGGTGATAGAGCTTCTTTGGGTGAATAAAATAAGCAATGTCATTTCTATTTTTTTTTTTTTTTTTTTTAATGCTTGAACTAAAAAATATTTTTAATTTTTTATTAATGATATTAATGATGAACAGAATTTTTCGTAATGACAATCTGAGAAAACAACTCGATTTTTATAGTTAAAACTTATTGTCACGCGGTTCTTTGGGGAGTTTTTTGGCTAATAAAATAAATAATGTACTTTTTGATTTATTATTATTATTATTATTATTTATTTATATATTTTTCATGCATAAACAAAAAATTATTTTAAATTACTTACTAAAGAGATTAGGTTATCTCAGGAGCATTGCTAACAATTATCAGATGAATAGTTAAATTAAAAATGTAATTCATAAAGTAAGAAATTAAAAATCTTAAAAATCTTACTAATGTCTCCGTGTTCATAATTTATTTTTGAAATTTTTACTGTACATACGTACAGTATAAATTTTTTCGTTTTATTATGACATTTCCTTGCCTAAAATTTCAATTTCATTTCTTGATTTATTTACTTATTTAAATCAGGGTGGGTTTTTATATGTAAAAAGTAATTTTTACCAGGACATGGTAAAAACTGCGTTTTTACCGGTAAAAACCATGGAAAAATGGTAAAATTCTGATAAATACTATTAGCCCACATATACCGGTAGAGTGGTAGGTACTAGATCATTCATTACATACACATGTTTTTATAATATAGTCTAGAAATATGTAATGCTTGAAATAAAAAGAATGTCTACATGTGTATTATTCAATGTAATAAAAACAAAACTTTGGATAAACACCATAAAATGCTAGAACTCGCAACAATTGTTTCGGGTCGAAAGAAGACACAACCCTTTGTCAGGCGAACAAAGTAGACACGAGTGCTGCAATCAAAGCGTGGTACGTTGCCACTTTGATTGCAGCACTCGTGCCAACTTAGTTATTATTATATATTTTTTTTTCAAAATATTGTTCTTACAAATGGCTGATAGAATGGAAATTAAATAGTAAATAATATTGGGAAAATGAGAACTAAAAAATTTAAAATATGTCTCGAAAGTTTTTGGAATAAAAAAAAAAAAAAAAAAAAATCTTTAAAAATGCTAAAAACCATGGGAAAAATATGCTTTGACTAAGATGGTAAAAACCGGCAAAAACAATTACACGCTAAATACCATGCCAACCTTGCTTTAAATGTTTATTTTTGTTTTTATAACTTACTTAAAGCTCTCATTGCCTCTCTAAATCTCTAAAGCTATTACACATAGCAGAATAGTTCCATAGAACTTGTTAAGTTTTAATATTTTTTTTTCTCCTCAGCTTACTATTTACTTTATTTATTGTAACTTATTTAGTCCCCGCAGTTAAAATGTAGACTTAGATTCATTAATCACTAAATCAGTAAAAATACAGTGCAACAATAGAAAAGTAAGCAATTTACTTTTAGCAGTGCCAGATGATCATTGCCTGTACTGTTAAATATCCACTAGTTATGAAAGAAAATGATAATAATAAAAATAAAAAATAAGTTTCTATAAAATTTTCATTATCTTAAAGCTATCACTGCTTTTTTTTTTTTTTTTTGTTAAACGTTTAATTATTAAAGATTTCTGTTTATTTTTATTTTTATTTTGCATATTAAAATTTCTGATATAATAAAGCTAGCTGAGATAAAATAAAAGTTAACTTTAGCAAGAAACAAGATAAAGAAAATGCATGCATTCTTAACCAATTCTTAAACTGTATTCAATTAAACAAAGTCAATAATGATTAACTTCCAGGTTATTTTAATACATATAACAAAAGACAGTTATGAAATTGTTGAATGTATCTCACTACTTATTATTTTTACCGAGAAAAAATTAATATTTCTTTCGCTGAAAAAGCTCGAAATGTAGACACCTGGCGCCAAATCGGCCGGCGCCGAAACAGACGGCGCCAAAACGGCCGCGCCGAATCGTAGCAAACCGAAATAAACATCCATATCTGGCTAAAGCTAAAAAAAAATTATTATTTAGATTACAAGCTCTTGAAAACAGGCTACTTCTCCCACAATAACCAGATGTGTGATTCATTTATTTTTATTACTCGCATCCTTCTCAAATAGACTGTGAACTAAGACTGTTAATTAATATATTTTTTTCTTGCATATGTTTTAAAAAGTTATAGGAATGTAGATTTAGATATATTTAGCAAACGTTCAGTTGGCATCTGTAATATTGCATTAATTTATTATTATTATGTGTGTGATAAGCATTAAACAATAAAAGTTCAAACATACTAAGCTTGAAACCCATTTTTTACACTTGGAGTACACAATACACATAAATATTTAAAAAATATCTTTAATCCAATTTTCAGATTTTTAAATTTTTAACTTATTATATTAGTAATCATATTTTTAATTCCTTTTAAAATAATTTACCAACAGTGTCGGATTGAAAATTTACTTTAATTTATATATTAAAATGTTTCGCATGATTTTTAGATGAATTAATAATTTTCATTTCGATTCGGCTTTCGGGTCGGGTGCGGGTGTTGGACAAAAGAAGTAGAGTTTCGGTTCGAGTTCGGATATAAAGAAATCAGGTTCGGGTTGTCAAAATTCTTTAGTGCGGTTTCAGGTCGTCTTTCGAGTCGATTAAAATATTTTGTCAGTTTCAGGTCGAGTTTTGGGTTGATTTAAAGTTCACTTGTCAGGTTCGGGTCGGGTAAAACTCGACCCGTGCAGAATTCTACCTGAAGTGTCATTGCCTTCCGTGGGGTCTCTCTAAGGGTTTCTAGCCCATATTTACTCGAGTTTCGGAACTCGAACCAAGGAAAACTTCAAGCGGCTAGGTCTTCTAGGGTTACCTGGATCGAACCCGGTAGAACCACTCGTCCACATGTGGGGCAAGTTCTGTAATTAAAAAAAAAAAAAAAAAGTCATCGTATTTTTTCCATAGTATACAAATATATTAATGCTAATTTCCTGGCAGAATTTTTCTGTTGTAAAACTGAACATTTATTACAGTGTATTTTTACATAATTTAAAAAAGAGATAAAAAACTTTGTGAATCATTATAAAAATTAAGAAAGTTATACTTACAGTAAAATTTCAGTTTCTTTTCAGTTAAATTACTTCGTAATTTAGCACTAAACCAACGAAATGGGTAATTTTGTCGCAAAGTCAGTTTTGTTTCCATTCATATTCCGTTCCGTTCCGTTTCTGTACTGTATACATGCACTAAACTATATGTTATAATATTTATGTGTTGTAACTGTTATGATATAATTGCACCAAACTTGATATGAGAGAAGTATATTATAATGTATCACGTCCATTCGTTTTGGATGTAAATCGAACGGCTAGTGGTGCTACTATTACATACTTTCTGTACCAACTGCATATGCACCAAGTGTATAACTTTTTATTCTGGTGCGTTACGTGGCTTAAATTACTGAAGGCAACGTTGTCATATACACTCCTTCTCATAATTATAAGGACACCCGTTTTTCTATATTAACTAAACACTGAACACTATTATTTAAACAAATATATTTTTTATTAAGTTGAATCTCATTAATAGACTATATTTAAAAAGTTTTATCG
This sequence comes from Salticus scenicus, assembly GCA_963930645.1. Taxonomy (NCBI): domain Eukaryota; kingdom Metazoa; phylum Arthropoda; class Arachnida; order Araneae; family Salticidae; genus Salticus; species Salticus scenicus. The sequence continues at coordinate 240,907,509 of OZ005656.1, forward strand.
TTTTTCTATCTTAAAAAGCTTTAAATACGGTCAAAAAGATGATTTTTCAGGTGTTCACAATTATAAGGACAGCTCGAATCTTAGTAATTTTTTTTCAGTTATTCTTTAAATTAATATTTTATGGAGTCTCTTTTTAGGGTGAAACAGTCAGACATTCTCTCTGGTATATATATATATATATATATATATATATATATATATATATATATATATATATATATATATATATATATATATATATATATACTTTTATTTTTTTTTATATTCAGTTTCAATACCATTTGATACAGCATAGATGATATTCTGAATACATTTAAACTATTTAAAATCGCTTTCCACGTGCCTGCATCTTTATAATATGGTAAATTAAGGTTTTTTCAACTTTTAGGCCACGGGAAAGGCAATAATACAGAAGTTTCTTTCTTCAAACTATTTCCTATTGCTCTAGAAGTTGAGCAAAAATGTAAGTCTTGCTGAAAAAAATATTATTACCCCCCAAAATCTAACAAAAAAACTGAGAATTCCACGTTTAAAATTTGCGGATATTCTCTTGATGTTCATAATAATAGAAAAAATTACTAAATTCATTTTGCCTTCAGTAGAAACAGCTCCCCAGAGCATTATAGATCCTCCTTTAAAATGCCCGATTCATATCTGCCTTTAAAAATTCTGCTCTGTCTTTCGCTATCTTCAGATCGTGCCAGTAACTGTTAAAACCATTTGGTTAATCAAGAATAAAATGTTTTTCATCCGAAAATGTAAAATTTTACCATTTAATATTGTCTTTATTCAACTTTAACACATACGTTCTTTCCCCCATTAAATGCTTATTGATTATTACAGGTTTTTTATTCATTTTAACATACTATTAATTATTTTAAACATGCATAAATGTGGACCCCAACCTTTCGTTAACAATTACGAGAAAATTCAGCAGCAGTCAATATGAGTAGAACAGTAAGAGGAATTATGAGTATTCGATCTCTGTAAAACAACTCTGATTTTGCATCAGATCTCTCTCCTATCGAACCAGCAGTGCAACGTTTGATCACATTTCCTTCAGCAATTTTAGATCTTCGAATTTCATTAGAAATTCGGCGGATTTAAATTGTCCTTCCACTTAAAAAACACATTTATCATACTTCACTACATGAACGTTCGTTTTTTCGAGGAATTATCAGTAATGTCCGTCCAAGAAAGATTGAAGGCTTATATATGAATGAATCTAGCCCAGTAGTTAACAAATTCGCATGTCAACTGTAATTTATCTGCTAGTAAGTTAAATAAAACGAAAAAGTCGTGATTGTCCTTATAATTATGAACATCTAAAAACGTGGAGAAAAAAATATTTTGCACTATTTTTTATTAATTTTGTACATATTAAAAAAAAAATTATAACAGTTTTGGTTTTTAGAATATTAGATATATTAAGTGCACTTAGTATAATCTTGTTCACAATTATTTTTACATTAGTTATTTCAAAATATAAAGTGTCCTTATAAATATGAGAAGGAGTTTAGAACGACGTAGCCAGTCCACAAAAAAAATCTAGAGTTGGTAAAATGATATAAATGAAAATTTGGGGTAGATTTAACATACTAAACTTTTTTGTAAAAAAAAAAAAATCCACATGTCTACGGTTATTATATGACTGCATCAACACAATGTTTTAATAAATATCTTTAAGTAAAAATCCGGTAAATCATATTAAGATTTTTATATACTACTTGTTCACTTAATACTTCCTACAATTTAAAATTACACTTTTACTTACATTAAAAATATTTTTTTAAAAAAGCAATGCATGATTTGTTTTTTCTTTTTTATTCATTTTACATATCTTCATAAATTCTTTTTACATATCTGATCTAGGACCTAAGTACAGTGACTCGACCTTAATTCCGAAAAAAAAAAAAAACATATTTTTATGTACTTGCATAAACAAGCAAAAATAATAATTTTAAAAAAAGTTTAAATATTTGCGCAGTATAAATATATTTAAATTTAGTAATGTTTAATTTTAACTTTGGTCTTTCTAAAACACTACACAATTTTTTCTTTCTTTCATTTTTTTTTTTTTTTTACGTAGATCAATAGAAACGGAATTAGATATGTAAGACTTTTATAGAAAATATGAAAATAGCCATTTCTAAAAATACATGCAAATTTTTCTAAATAGAAAAAAAATAAACTAACCATTTAAATTGTTATTTTATTTTTCTGGCAGACAGAACAATGAATCTATATAACTGCAAAAATTACTTTTACCATAACTTTTATCTTTCAAAAAATACAATAGGAGAAAGTCGAATAAAAAGTTGAGATTTATCTTAAAAGATAACTCTATAAGGAGTCCAAATCTTCATATGGACACTCCCATAATCCCAAATATAAAGTGAAATTTCGTTCATAAAAACTAAAGAAGAAGTACATTTCTCGTTTTCTTTTAAAAAGTCAAGTATTAGTATAAAGCCGATAAGATTTGAGTTTTAGAGATTACCAAAAATAAAAGGCCGAAATAGAACGTTAGAATTTAAAAGTAGCTATGCTTTTAAATAGATTCGTAAATATGATTTTGAAGAATTTTAAAAAGAAGTTTTTAAAGTATTTATCATCGCATACGTTATCTTTTCATTTATTTTTTAACCATAATGAAAATAGTAAAAACTGGTATCAATATACTTAAAATTGTTTTTTTTTTTTTTTTTTTTTTAGTATGCATGGCACGAAAGTTAATTAAATATTATATTAAAGAGCTCTATTTAGTATAGATAGATAAACCTGGGATATATATATATATATATAATTTTTTTTTTTTTTTTTTTTTTTTTTTTTTTTTTGACGCTAATGTAGACCGGACATTTTTGCCAAGAACTATACTTTCGCGACAATTATTTTAAGCCATATAAATGAAAATTTAAATAAACTATAAAATAATTTAAAAAAGAAAAACCGACCAACCAACCAAAGAAACAAAAACAATAATTGCATGAATTACCAATTTTTGCGTCACTATCATTTTATAGAAAAAGCCAAAATGTGATGAAAACAATTTAGAGATAGCGAAGATCAGTTATAATAAAGTGACACCATGATCTGTTTTACATATTTATTTAATCATTTTTCTACATACCAGCCACTATTAACTAAATATTTAATTTAAATATTGAACTATTAAATATAAACTATTAAAACTTCGCTATTAAATATTTAAAATGGAAAATACATATAACCACAAAATTGTAGTTGTCTCATACAGCTGATGTAGCGCTTATAGCATATTATAATAGTACATTTGTTGTGAAATCTCTATCATTTTATGGTCGACCGGATAAATCAAATGAAATATAGCAAGTAATGTGAAAGTAAATGTTATTTACAGTACGTAGTGTTGTTGTTCATATGTAATTGGAATTCAAATATAAAGTGGCTAATTAAATTTTTTCTATACTATCCGTTTCAAATTTGTCATGCGATAAGCACCCAGACTGAAGCCCACTGGTAAAGTATTGTCGCAGGCAATAGGGACAAGTATCTGATATTTGATGCCGAAGAGACGATGCCGAAGAGAGGTTTTGAGCAATTTCAATGGATTTTATCTTTAATTTTTGTTCATAAAGCGATATAAAAAAAGACCAATTCCGTTTTTAATCAAAACGATGCCGAAGCGAAGTTATGAGGAATTTCAATGGATTTTATTTTTATTTTTTGTTCATAAAGCGATATGAAAAATAGCAATTCCGTTTTTAATTGCTTTAAATATAATGACCAGCGAAACGGACAAACCCTACTAATATAAAATACGTCGGAACTAAACCAGAAAGATAGTTAAATTGAAAATTACGCTGCGCACTTATTACTTCTACTTTGTTTTTATTTCAACACATTATTATTATTATTATTATTATTTTTATTATTATTATTACATTTTTCTGCAACAACAAAAATTAATAAATAAATAAAATTACATGAGATATATTCATGAACATTACATTTGACTTCCATTCGAATTTTTTTTATATCTTTTATCCTATAACGTTGAATTGCAATGGATATTACATGCGCCAATCTTTTTATGGATATAAAGAAGCAAGTTTAAAAGTAAAAACCCTATTAATTAAATTCATTTATAAAAATATATAGAATGTAATGTTTAATAAAAGTATATATACTGTTATTAACATCGTCTTGATACGATTATAAAAGAATATTTCATTCTATAGGATATATGTTAAACAGATAAAAGTATTGTATTATGTTATTTATCTATACAAAAACACTACCTGTTCTTTTTTTTTTTTTTTTTTTTAAAGAAGTAAAGATACATGTAAATTTTCATACAATTAATCGAAAAACAAAACTATATATGTTTTTCCTTTGATGAATGTCTCTCCAACATATACTTTTTTGTGTTTTTCTAATTGAAAGAAACTTCATGTGAGCCAGAAAATCAATGAGAAATTTAATTACATGTTATGTGTTTTTACGACATCATTATTCTCTAATAAAACTTGAAAGTGTGAAAAGACAATGTCGTCATTCCTTTCTACATTATTTTTCTGTTTTTATTTCTTTTTTTTTTTCCATTTAGATTCCTTCTATGATGAAATTATGCCTTCTGTAATTGACGTTATTGGAAAAGTAATAACTTCTATTGACAATAAACAAGATCTGCAGTGTACAATGTTTTAACATTGAGTCAAACAATTGATCCTAATTTCTAAAAGGCGGAGAGTAATACTCTTTCAAATATTATGAAATTTTGCATTCTATCTAATTTTATAAATTAATTTTAACTTCTTATGTAGTGATTTTTAAATATTTCACAAATCTTAAAATATGTATTCTTAATGATTAAACAACTTTGAATACTTCAGAAAATAAAATTATTTTATACTAGCAAATGCTTGCGAAATTTTCGCAGTTTCTTTCTTTCTTTCTATTTTTTTTTTTCTTTAACATTTGAAATTTGAAATTTTTAAGTCTTATACCAATTTCACCACACAGTATAAATTTTGATTAATCAGAAGCCAAACATTATTAGTTTTTTTACTTGTTATTGTTACGTTTTTTAGTCAATTTATGACACAAAGCTCATATTTTGTTTATATATTTAAAGTATTCCCAGGTATAAAACGGCACATGCAAAGATTGTAAAGATGCAAATTTTATTTTATTTTTTCTGTAAAAGTATCTCATCAGACAAATGTCGTCATTTTTTTTTTTTTTTAATTAGATCACTGAACTGAGTCCTCGTGCTTAAATATTGATTATGTATTTTTTTTTCTTTACTCTTCTCGTATTTTATTGTCACTATCGTATCGTTTCTACAAAATATAATCGAAATTGTTCCACGTTAGAGAAATATTATATAGATTGTTGAAATCAGATATGCAAAAAATTGTAATTAATAGAATCTTGTTAAAAGTTATTTATGATATTTTACTTTTTTCTTCTCTTTAACGTCAAATATCTGTTTTTTTTTTTTTTTTTTTTTTTTTTTTTATCCTAAATAATAAGTTATATACACTTTTTCAGTTCCCCGTTCGATATGGCAAAGGCTTTAAATATTATTTATTGAAAACACTGAACATTGTATTTTATTTAGCATAAGTTCTTTAAGTATTCCTTATACTAGAAGTATTTCGAATTTCACATAAATTCTACTTAAAAACCTTTTATAATATAGTGTTGTTGGCTATAGGAAACATAACCTTGGACGATAGCCAGATGTTCATAAAAGTTGTATAACCCAATATTTTCAAAAAATATATGAAAGATTTTCCTTTAAGCTGAAGAAATTAAAAATTATATCTCAGTGTATGAAAAAGATATTTTTGCTCTTACAATAATTTCAGATAATCTAGATAATATTATCTATATAGAAGCAATATGATAGTATACATTGTCTTAGATAAGTTAAATATGAGACAGCAATATGTTGATTTTTTTCCGTTTTCTATTCGTAAATTATTGTTATTATAAATAATTATGGGCACAAAACCTAAATAGGTCCATTTATAAATTAAAATCTTTTATTTACGGACAGAACAAAATACATTGATGCAATAGTTTTCTTTCGCGTATTGTTGAAATAATTAGTAGTATGATTTTTATATGTATATATTGCTTCTTAACAATAACGTCATTTTACACATAAATGAGAAACAATTCAAATAATATATGGTATCAAATATCAATAAATCAATTTTTAATTATGACTAATTATTTTAAATGTGGTCAAGAAACTTAAGTTGGCACAGCTATAGAAAATCTCTTCTGTTTAAGACAGGTTGTCGACATTCGAATTTATTTCCCTGATTTTTCCACCAGTATTGTTATATATTATTTTTTTTTTCTTAATTGATCGTGCAAACTTACTACTGAAATTTTCGAAATAAAAATACTGGTGGAAGAATTAGGTTAAACTCGTGGCCGCAAACGTCAGTTAAACTTTCTAATAACTTTTTTTTTGAGTTACTTTTTAGCAATTAAACATTCACATGGCCATGGCTTTTGTATATGGCATTTTTAATTATATTTAGCAACATCTTAATTTACTTTGGAGTATTTTTAGACCGCCTTTATTTCGCACATCTTCATATTTAGAATATATATATATATATATATATATATATTTCTTATAATCTACTCGTAGTACGATAAAATAAGAAAATATACTCTTAAAAATAAATAAATAAATAAAGTGGTATGGAATAAAGGCGGGGCTAAAAATGCTTCGAAATAAACCAAAATTTTTGTAACTCTATTTTTAACTAAACGTTTTTAGGTGTTATTATTTACATAAAAAGATGTGATCCGGTAAATTGTTAGTACCGCCCCTTTTTCTACACCACTTAATTTTTAAAGTAATTTTCTTCAAATACATTTACGATGATTTAAGAAGAAAAAAACTCTAAGAAATGACTGGTGTAGAAGAAAGGGGAGGTGCTAACAATTTGCCGGATTAGGTTGGCAGCTCTGTATTCCGTAGTATTGTTAGACCCGCCATTTTTCTCCCACCAATAAATTTTTAGAGTAATATTCTCCAAATGCAATTACGATTAAATGAAAGAAAAATACTCTAAAAATATACTGGTGCGAAAAAGAAGGCTAACAATACTACGGAATATTAATTAGTATTTCGGAGAGTATGCCAATTCTTATCCAATTCTCAAAGAGTTAAGGCGATGTTTATGACTATGAGTTTTTATATAATTTTCTATCTTTATGGTGTGACCTACCTCCCCTAAAAGTTTATACGTTTTGTTTTTTATCGTCCTTTATATTTGAATGCATAAGGTAATACTTTATTATGACTTGTAATGAAATAAAAGAACAAAATACTTTTTTTTAGATATGTTGGAGTGTAAGGTTAAATTTTGGTACTAACTGTGCGAAAATGCTAAAGCCAGGATGCGAACCCAGTACTCCGCTACGAAAAAAAAAATTAAATAATAAATAACGATATTTCTAAAATTCCTTTCATGTAGGATAGTAAGTTCAATTATGTAAACGCAACATATATTGTATGGAAAAGCTAAAATAACATCACAGGTTTGCAAATTCTTACTTTTCTCTCTTTTTTTTCCTCACTTATTTGAGTGTATCTAATGTATTTCGCTACGTTGAATTTAGAATTGATTGCATTTTCTTCCTTTCGCGTAAGGGTTTTTCACAAAGTAAGGATAAAGTTAGAAAAAGTTCACCCAGAGTCTATAACAAATTCGGAACTATTTATGAATAAAATACATTAAAATAAGCTATTATTCACACATTATCTTTTAAATGTTCTTCTATACATTTAAGCTCCACTAAAAGCTTTTTCTTTTGTGCTCGTTTTATGAGCCTTGAAGGGGGGAGGGGATTCTCTATGCAGCAACCAGAAATAACATTTTAATACTTTATCAGACTTGATACCTTCTTTCATTTCTTGACGAAAGACATCTGCTTGTTCCCCACTCACATCACCTAGGTTTTCCGGAAAATATCTTTGATGAGACCTGAAAATGTTATCAATTCTGTCAAAAGATTCTTGTCTTTTTTTTTTGTCCAAACTGCAAGTGATGGAATTTTTTGAATATATTTTTCTTAATCAGTATCGAAAAATACATCGGAAAAGTACATCGCCTTGAAGAAAAACAAATAATCGTAGACCTATGTAGGATAAGTGCACCAGTGACACTTTTAGAGCAATCTCTGATGTTTTTAATGTTCTAGTCATCAGAAAATATTTTTTAGAAATCTTAAGTTAATACATATGGCATGAAAGACATTTAGAACCACATATATGTTAAAATATATACATTTGATAACAATTATTATATATATATATATTTTTTTTACGAAATTTTATTGAACACCCACTCAATGTTCCACTAATTGATACTGGCAGTTTTTCATTTTTTCAGTAATTGGTAACCTATGTTCCAGTGTTTGACACTGCTAGTTATTCATTTTACCAGTCATTAGCAACCTATGCTCCAGTGTTTGACATAAAATGTTAAAATTCTTATATGTAAAATATATGATTTTATTATTTTTCTTATTTATTAATTATTTCAGGAAATATGTCAATTACTGGAGCATACCAATCACTGGAACACCTAACGAATTCAAAAGAATAAAACATAAACTTGGCCAATGTCTGAACCAAGATCTTTCGACAAAATATGCAACCGCTCAACAAAGTTAACTAAAATGGTTGAAGCCAGTGACTGGATCTGACTAGCCCTATTCTCTCAGATGATAGTCGAAATTTTTTTATTTGTTTTGAAAACTAAGACGTACATTAAAAAAAAAAAAAAAAGTATCCAAATATTTAAACGATTTTCAATTATAGATTAATAAATAAATATATTCAATCATTTAAAATTGATAAAAGTATATCGACGATTATTCAATAATGTACTTAAAATAGATAAAAGTATATCGATCAGATAAATAATAGATAACAGTATACAGTATCTAAAATCACAGAATGGTGGATATTTTTTCTGAGTGTATAACTACATATCAACCATGCTGGTTCAGATGGAAATATACATATGTTTGTGTGTGCATAGTATAGGGGAAAGTGGCCTAAAATTATCCTAGCGGGCAAACCTCACCATATATGTTTTCTTCCAATCAGATAGCACTATCTACAGGGTAACACATAGATTGACAGTATCAAATTAAGAAGAAGCAATGGCGAAATTCAGGCGATTGTAGTATTACGCGTCTAAATAGATTTTTTTCTTTGAAAAAGTGGATTTTATAACATAAGGCAGAGCTGCCAACCTAATCCGTCAAATTGTTTCTACCGCCCCTTTTTCTACACCAGTTAATTTTTAGAGTATTTGTTTTCTTAATTCATCATAAATATATTTGATGAGAGTTACTCTAAAAATTAAGTGGTGTAGAAAAAGGGGCGGTACAAACAGTTTGCCGGCTTAGGTTGGGAGTTATGCATAAGGTCACTAACTTTTAGTGTTGCCAGATCTGTGGAATTTTTTATACAATAGTCACCATTAATTTTTAATTATGACGTTTGCCTAATCACTTCGACGGTTGATCGTCTATTATATATGTCAAATTTCACATCTCAAAATTATTGGTGATTGTTGAATAAAAAATCCGCCAGATCTAGCAACACTGCTAACTTTTCTATTTATTTAGAAATGCCATCTTTCATGTACAGAAATATGACCTTGTATACTTATTTTATTTCATTATGTATTGTCATAATTACTTTTATGTTCTTTATTTACATGATAAAAAACGATTTACACTTCGTTTTAACCCTTGTTGCTCGTATATCTTTTCTGAGGGGACATTAAAAAAATGATCCACGCCTTAAGGTTTTCCTCTGCAAATGGAATGTTATTTTTCTAAAACGTGTAACTATAGGCTACCTTTCGGCTACCGGAAAATTTTAACACAAAGATTTATTTATTTTTTAATGATGAAGTAAAATAAAACAAATTATTACAGTTTTTCGGTAGCCAAAAGATAGTAAGTTCGAAACTATACGTGTGACGTTTTAAAGGAACGCCAAAAGACGTGTCTTAGGGAAAATATGCCGAGCGCAGAGGCTTTAAGCCTCTGCGCTCGGCATATTTGACCGTTATGAAGGACCGTTTTGCCCTTTGGTGAGGGTACAATGATCTTTTCGACACTTTTTCAAAAATCAAATTTTTTTCATTACTCAGTTTGGGTTTAAAATATTATTAATTTATGTTTATAAATGTAAAATATCGTGTAAAAATATACTAGCAAATGTCCAAAGTTTTATATAAATAGTTATGTTTTCTTAAATGAGTTTTTTTTCTAAGGGGGTCACTTTAGGCCACTTTCCCCTATATATAATTTAATAGATAGAAAATATATTAAATCGAATAGTTTAATCTCTTAAATGTATTAACAAATGTTATGACTACGCAATATCGTAGTTATGTTATATTTGGGAAGTAATCCATGTTTATGAAAAATTTATAAATTAAAATTTGAGGATCATCATCCATAGAATGAGTATTATTATATACCTGGTAATATAGATATTTTATTCTTCCGCATTTTCATTACATGTTTTTCCTTTCGCACCACTTTGCTTGCATAGAAATTTTCTCCAATATATAATTACGATGGAACAAGAAGAAAAATACTTTTAAAAAATTGTGGTGTGAAAATAGGGTGCGTACTAACGATACATCTAAATTAACTGTAAATGAAACCAGAAATTGTATTCAGTATTAGTATTAATGTAGATTAAATTACTAAATTAGCGATTTTTATACAAAGCGCAATACATAGCATCATGTGAACATTTTCAATAAATCTCGGATCTTAATAGTTGCCAACTGCTTAATGCGCTCACATAAAAAATAAAAATATTTCTTTTAATTTTATCATATATAATTCGATTACTCGGTTAAAAAAAGAAGTACCCTAAATTTATGTATTTCAATTCTACATTTGCATAAATCGATCGATGTTAAACATTTTCTTTCGGAAGACATTGTTAAATTAAATTTGTTCGAAATTTTCTATAAATTCTTTACAATAAAATACTTTAAATATAAAATGTAACTTCATTTCTTATTCAAGTATACATTTTTCTTTTTTTAAATATAAAAAAAAAATCATTTAGGAATTACAATTTAAAGTTAATTTTTTTAAAGAATTCTTCTGAAAGAATATCGTATTTCTGAAAAAATGGTTATTTAATAAGGAAAAATTTTCATACATAAAATACTTCCTATTTAATTGAAATGTTTTGGTGTGGAAAAATATGAGTTTTAATATGAATTTTTTAACTCAGTTTTTTAATTAACAAATAGTTTGAATTTACTTTTGATGGAACTTTAATACATATACATACATTTGATAAATATATTTGAATATATAAAATTATTGTAATATTAAAATAAAATGCATTAAAATATTAATATTTTATTAGTTATTAAAAAAATTATTACGCCATTTTATATGTCATTTCGAAACACATTAATGTGTCAATGTGCTAGTGGGTTTAACTCATCTAAAATATTTACATAAAACCTTTATGCATATAAAAGTAAATAAAGCTTAAAATAAAAAATAATTTAATTAAATATTACTTGAAATTTCTTGTACGCTTCTAAAATAAGCTTAGTTTATTTTAATATCTATAATATGAAATAATACATTTTTAATTTTAAGTAGGACATCATATAATAGAGAAAAAGTAGGAACAATTTTTAACAAATTTCATTTGTCTAGGTGCTTGTGATGTTGCATCAATACGTGAGTCAGTAAATAAATAATTATAAGATAATATGTATATATATATACATGTTTTACATTTTCTGATGAATCACAGAGCTCTTATCAATGTGCATAAAATTTTTAAAGAGATAATGACGTCAATTTTTGTGAGATGCATAATTTAACTTTTTATAATTTTTTAACGTTCACATTTAATTAAATGTGTTTATTTTTATGTCGGAAGAAAATGAACTCATTTTTTTTTTATTTATCTTTTTTTAATTTAATTTTATTTTATTTTGGCAACAATTAAATTATAGTTAATATTTTGATGGCTATTTTAACACTATTAGGATGTTATTATTTTCATATTTTAATTAATTATAAGAAAACTAATATAAAAATTCGAAAATCGGACTTCGATTTATTGTGTTGTTACCGTGTTATGAGCTACTGTGAAAATTTCAAATGTGTAGCTAGTAGGGAAATTAGTTAAAATTTGATTGCAAGATTTGTACCGGACAAAGAAACAAACAACATACAAACATACAAACAAACAAGAATAGAAGTTAATAAAAACATGGAAAAATAGATTATCATGCAAAAATTCTTCAAATATATTGAAGTTAAAGTTAAAATTTCATTAAAACGATTTTGAATCCGTATGTGAGTAAGTAAATACAAATAGTATTTTTTATTATGCAAAAATTCTTCAAAATTATGCAAATTATGCAAAAATTCTTCTTTTTCTTTTAATTTAAAATTTAAATTTCATTAAAACTAAATGATTTCATTATTAGTCTGACTTAAAAATAAATTTCGATACAAATTCAATCACCGGCATTATATTTTACTGAAAAGTAAATGTTATAACATTTTTTCTAAATATCATACTATATTCATAACGAGTGTTGCGAGACTTTGCGAATTTTTTATTCGGTAGTCACTAGTACCTTTGAGAAGTGTTATTTGTTATAAATAATAGACAATTCTTCTATCATAGCCTCCTAAACTAGATGCCTTCCGCGTGGCTCGAGAACATGGCGGTAGAGAGCGCCACCTGGTACAGATTGCGCGACTTTTTTATTCAACAGACACCAAAAATATTTTTAAGTGGGATACGATATACATAAAAGGCGAATAGAATCGAAGAAACGTCGATTATATATATCATATATCACTTCTTAAAATTATTGTTACAATTGAATAAAAAATCGCACAATCTGTACCAGGGGGCGCTGTCTACCACTTGAACTGATTCCAAGTTTCCGAGACACGCGGAAGGCATTTAGTTTAGGTGGCTTCGATTCGATTAGTCTTATATGTATATTAAATATCACTTCTCAATTCACTGGTGACTTTTTAATAAAAAAATCGCAAAATCTGTTTATAATCGAAAGTATTGTCAGTTTGCATTAGTAAAATGTCACGGGAGTTTTTTATTTTAAAATGTTCAGACTTTATTTTACTAAATAATTTTCTTAAAAGTTAATAAATGTTGTCCAGGATAAATGTCTATTGTCAGTTTTTTTAACTCAAACTTACAGAATTTCCGGGTACACCTAATATAAGAAGAGAAAATTGGATATGAGAAAATTTTTTAACCCGGTTTTTGATGAAAATATGTGTTTTGAGATTCCTTAACACCCTCTGACCACCTTTGAAAATGAACAAAACTGTAATATTGCTTTTACTGCACAGTTTTTCAATTTACTAAATTAATGCGCATTACAACTTGAAATTAAAAGTGTAACTGTGTCCATGTTTACACTACTTATAGCTAGTATTTAAGATCTTCGAACTTGAATAAGAAGCTAAAAATTGATAATCATATAATTTTAAATGTATTGTAGGAAAAAGAACACCTTAGTGGCCACATATATCCGTCGGCGGTGGTCAGATGGTTAACATCATTTAATCATTTTTTGGAAAATATCTGCGTATTTAAACTTTTAAACTTCTACACACACCATTAAAATTAAGACAGCAAAACTGGTTTCGAGAGTACGTGGCCTTTCTTCATCAGGTGCAGAAAGCACTTGCTACTGCCAGCACGTGTTCCGAAACCGATTGTGATGTCTTCATTTTTATGATGTGTGAAGAAATTTTAAAGTTTAAATACTGAAATATCTGTGTGTTTGTGTGTCTGTTTCTGTGAAATTGTGTATAAAACATTTTGTGAACGCGGTGTCTCACGAACCAGTTAGAAAAATTTAAACAAACTTATTATTTAGTTGCACCTTGACATACACTGTTGATGATACATTTTGTAATGAATCGCTGAACAGGGTGCTGTCATCCCATTTTATCATAAACTTTTATATGAGAGTATAAGAGAAATTTCGTATAAATGTACACGATGAGAATTAGTTTTAACTTTTGAATGTTAAATTTAAAGAAGGTATTTATAACAATAATAGTCAAATAGGAAAGAGTGTATGGTTATGTAGGGTCATCTCTCACAACCCTGTGGATGAAGTACCCAAACGGCGTTTAATATTCCTTATGCGATTTTTAAAAAAGAACTCAACAATACCGAAACGTTTGAACCATAGGTCTGTGACAAATTTATAGTTAATTTTTTTTTTTCACAAAAAAAAAATTAAAATTATATATACATATATATATATATATATATATATATATATATATATATATATATATATATATATATATATATATTCTCATATGTCTACCCAAAATTGTCTTTCTTTCGACATTTAATATTATAATTCTCTGAGATAAAAATCGTCTGCATTTGTTATGGAAAATGGTTAAAGAAATATTATTTTTACTGTATGATTTAATATAGGAAAATATAGAAGAAAATTTTGTGATAATCTTAGTATACTAGTTTTTATTTACAATCTAAACAGATTCTTACACACACAGATATATGTATATATATAAATATATATATATAGAGAGAGAGAGATAGATAGATAGATAGATAGATAGATAGATATAGATATATATTGCGTTTGTGTGTTTATTTCTAAAATATAAGTTAATTATATAGTGTATAACACACTGCTGTTTCGAAAACATTCTTTATCTTGTATTTAATATAGTTACCTGAGCACATATTATTACGTAATTATCAAGATTTTCATTCAGCTGAAAGTTATTATAACTTAAGTACTTAAAGCATGAAAAATCTAATGAAGTCATGAGAATGAGGTGCTTGCATTATTATGCATCAAGACATTCTTAGTTTAAAACAAACTTAAATGGGTAGAAAATTCTTAAGGATAGCAAACATTTATTAGAAATGCAAAATTTCGCAAAGAACCAACTTTCTTGTAAACAGATTAAATTTCCTAATTAAGGATTTCAAACTATGATTAATTTATAAATGTACTTTAAAAAAATTTCTTAACTTCTTTTATTAAATCAAATAACATTATTACTTTTTTGTAAAAATGAAATTTTAAGTAAACAAAAGATATATTAATTTAAATTATATATTTAATAATTAAGTCAGTGCACGCGCACATCACTGCGCGTTTGCCTGTTTAATATGTTGCATGGAAGTTTTTTAAAGATTAACAATGCTTCAATCTTAATGCATTCAATCTTAATCCCATAGGGGTATTTTCCCATTTGAAAAGGAAGCAATGCTATGTTATGAATCTTTTATTATATAAAAACATGGAATGATCATGGTTTACCGAATCAGGAATTGAATTCACTATCATTAGGTAAATATGACACAGATAATATAACGATAAAACAGCACGTACAATAAAATAGTTAACAAAATTTTTATGTCATTAGAAATTGAAACACAATTATTAATAAATAGAATAGTTAATGACAGGATGAAACTACTGATAGAACGATTAAAGCTAGTCAGATTTTTTTTTCCGTTACGAAATGTTTCAATTTATTTATTTTTTCTTTTACATATACAAAACAGGATATTATCTTGAAGAGAAGTCAACACAATAATCGAAATGTTAAAAATTTAATAAGAGGGCATTAAAAAAAAAAAAATAAAGATGGTGTTCGAGACGTTGAATAGTCTTCGTTCTATAAATCTCTAAATATGATCAGTGTAGTCATATGTAGAAATTGCATTCAAAGCAATATTATCAATGAACTAATAAGTTTTAGGAAAGACAATATTAAGGTGTTTTATAAAATCAATAAAACTAGTAAAAAATATTTCTTTATAAAGGCGAAATTTCAGAACGTATCATGGCATATTAATAGTTTGATAAATGGTTTTATTTTGTGCTTCAATGATAACTTCATATGGGTTTCGCCTACGTACGACCACTCCACACTACATACCTCCCATCATTCTAATTAATAATCTGTAAAATTTTTAGCCCTACCACTTTTTTCTTTTCACACTAGTGTTTTCTTAGTGTATTTTCTTTCTCATTTATTTACAATTACATTCGAGAAAATTACTCTAACAGGGTTCGTACTCCCAGCCTTTTACCAGGTCCCTTTCAAGAATGAGAAATGCCACCACTAATTTTATTCAGAAATCTTTACGGATTGTTTTTTAATTAATGTGTAAATAGGATAGAGATTATTGTATAAAATTAGTGGTAGTTGTTAGATATCTTCCGTGTGTTATTTATTTCTCTCATTTTTATATTTTTAACTCACGTGGTGCATTTCTGTTATTGTAAAAAAAAAGAAAAGATTATTCAGATGATGCTCGTGTGCGTGCATCTAGTTTTTTTTTTTTTTCTGAGTATTCAAATTTTTAAGTGGAATAAAAGCAGCAAATAGATTTTGTTGTTAGAAATTATTTAGTTTTTAGAAAGCTTAGAAGTTTAAAATAACTTCTTCTGTATTCTTTAAGTTTATTTGGCGTCCGCAATTATATCTAGTAAGCTAGAGAGTTAAAATAACTTTCTTTTTGTACGCTTAATTAACATTTTGTGGCGTCAGGACGATGTAAAACAATATGTTTCAAGCAATTAAAGGTTTTAGAAAAGCCGATCTGAAGTTTGTAGTGGAAGAGCTTGGCGAAATAATTCCTCCTGGATGTACTATTGCTACTTTAAAGGAAATTATCTTGAATAGCAACGAATATAAAAATGATCCCACTTTTCTGCAAGAAATTTTATCAACGGCTGTTGTTGAGAGGCAAGAAAGAGAAAAATTGAAACTAGAGCAAGAAAAAGATCTACAGCAACAAAAATTTAAATTTGAACAAGAGGCTTAAGCTTGAACAACAAAAACTTAAATTTGAACAAGAAGGAAAAATTCAATTAGAAAAGCTTAATTAAGAATTAGAGATAAAGAAGATGGAATTAAACCAACAGTTGGAATTGGCTAGAATATAGTCCCAGGCACACATTCAGGGGGAGTAAATTTTAACTGTTAGTGAAAATAATGCATCTAGACGAAAATTTTCCTTACCCAAATTACAATTCAGACAATTTGATGAGGATTTAAAAGAATGGCTACTATTCTGGAGTCAGTTTGAGTAGATAGATAAAGATAACGATATTCCTCCAGAAAACAAATTCCAGTACCTCATTCAAGCAACGGTCGCTGGTTCCAGAGCACGAGAAGTTGTAGATAGTTTTCCGCCAACTGGCGCCAACTATGATAATGTTATAGAGAGTCTAAAAGCTCGTTTTGGAAAAGATGATCTTCTAGTTGAAGTGTACGTTAGAGAATTATTAAAATTAATTATAGTTGAGCATACAAAAGAAAAATTTTCTCTTACTTCATTGTACGATAAACTTTAATCATATTTAAGGGCTCTTAAATCGTTGGGTGTCACTACTGATAAATGCGCTTCTATATTATATCCTATGGTAGAATCCTGTTTTCCAGCTGAATTTTTGAAAGCTTGGAATAGAAGTAACATTGTTTCTACTAGTTCTGATGCTAAAGAACGGTTGGACAATTTGATGCAGTTTCTCAAATGTGAAGTTGAAGGAGATGAAAGAATAAATTTGGCGGTCTCCGGTTTTGGTCTGGCGAAGGAAAATGATGACCGAAATTATAGAAAAAGACAGACTTACACTGATTTTATTAAGCCTATACCTACTGCCTCTACTTTATTAACGACTTCTTTTGACAGGATCTGTAGAAAAATTGCGTGTTCTGCGATGGAAATCATATGAGTTCAGACTGTTTTACGGCACGAAAGATGAGTTTTAATGAGAAGCAGAATGTCCTAAAGGATAAGAAGTGCTGTTTCCTCTGTTTGGGGTCAGGTCACACTACCAAACAGTGTAAAGCTGTACTGAAGTGTTTTATCTGTGATAAAAAACATTCCACCGTGATGTGCCAAAGTCTTGATAAAGGCAAAATAAATGAAAGGGAAGAGAAAGAAAAATCAAATGAAAGTGAAGTAAATATGGCCAATTTCAATAACAATCCAAGGGTATTTCTTCAAACTCTCAAAGCAATAGTCGTCTCTGATAATAAAGAAAAGAGTATTCGTCCAATTTTGGATACTGGTTCACAAAGATCGTATATTTTGAAGAAATTAGCAGAAGAAATGAAATATGCAGCCATTAAAAAAGAAAAGGTTGTACATTCACTTTTTGGCGGAGACTCAACCAAAGAAAATGAACATAACTTTTATAAAATAAGATTAAGAGATTTGACAGGGAAATTCAGATGCAATTTTGAAGTTTTGGATCAAAATATTATATGTGAAAATGTTAAACCTGTGGGAAAAGGTTCTTGGCTGAAAGAATTGGCCGAGAAAGACATTGTTTTGACAGATGTTGGCGATGCAGATGAATCTATTCAAGTTCTGATTGGAACCGATATAATCAATAAACTATTCACAGGTCGAAGAGAAGTGTTGTCTTCTGGGCTAGTTGCAATGGAAACACTTTTTGGCTGGACATTAATGGGAAAAGTTCCTCAAGAAAAATCATCTAAAGAAAATTTCGCTCTATCAGTTACTTCCATGTTTGTAAAAGAAGCAGAAATTTCTGACTTATGGAGATTAGATTTACTTGGAATAAGTGATCCAATCGAAAAGCTATCTAAGATGGAAATAGATCGTCAAGTAAAAGAACACTTTCTACAGACAGTGACACGGAATAAAGACGGTCGTTATGAAATATCTTTGCCATGGGCTGAAGATGAACCACCTTTACCTGATAATTTGTGTTTAGCCAAGAAAAGGTTAACCAATGTCACACAAAAACTACTTGCGAGTAATATTTATGACAAATATAAGGAATTACTTTTAGGATGGCTTGGCGACAAAAATTTTGAAGAGGTTCCTCAATACGAAAGGTCCTTTTATGGACACTACTTACCTCATCGACCAGTTATAAAGTAGAATAGCACTACTCCAATTCGTCCAGTATTTGACGCATCAGCAAGAATCCAAAATCATCCATCTTCGAATCAATGTCTACACTGCGGTCCAAATCCCATTAAATTAATTCCAGACATACTTTTGCGATTTAGAGAAAATAAATTCGGTGTCTTAGCTGATATCAAGAAAGCGTTTTTGCAAATAAGCATCCGAAAAGAATATCGGGATTTTTTACGTTTTCTCTGGTGGAGCAATTCAGAACAAAGTGAGCTTAGAATATTTCGTCATGCTAGAGTCGTTTTTGGAGTCAAGAGTTCACCTTTTTTGCTAGCTTCAGTAATAGAATACCATATTCAAAATGATGAAGAATACGTCACAGAACTTAAGCAAAGATTGTTGAGAAGCTTC
Organism: Salticus scenicus; assembly: GCA_963930645.1. Classification (NCBI taxonomy): domain Eukaryota; kingdom Metazoa; phylum Arthropoda; class Arachnida; order Araneae; family Salticidae; genus Salticus; species Salticus scenicus. The sequence goes on from OZ005656.1 coordinate 240,926,905, forward strand.
TATGTTGACAATGTTGTTACGAGTGTCCGTACGGAGGAAGAGTTAAAGAGATTTATTACTTGCTCTAAAAACCTAATGTCTAAAGGCGGATTTGACCTAAGAGGATGGGAACATACAGAAGAGAGAAAGGACACGGAACACGGTAAAGAAGCTGTTGTACTTGGATTACACTGGAACAGATTTTCGGACATTTTAAAGGTCAATGTATCCTGGACGAAAGATGTAAGTCTGGAAAAAATAACAAAACGTACTATGCTATCAGTGGCACATAAATTTTTGATCCAAATGGTTTTACTTCACCAGTCATGATTTGCCCCAAGATGATGTTACAGAAAACCTGGAAAATTGGTTTAACCTGGGATGAAGAAATTACCGGGGATCTAAAAAACGAGTTTATCGGATGATTTCGTGAATTAAATATATTGGAAGAAATTGAGATTCCGCGATACATTCAAGTCACTCCAGATAATTTAAAAAAATGTACTCTTCATATATTTTGTGATGCTAGTAATCAGGCTTATGTTGCTGTTGTATTTTTGAGAATAGAAAAAGCTGATCAAGTGAAATTATTCCTTCTGGCTGCCAAATCCCGCATCAGTCCTTTAAAGTGCCCAACTATACCTCGAATGGAGCTTTTAGCGGCTTTGATTGGTGCTAGATTATCGAAATCAGTAACAGATGCATTCAGTTGGGAAAATATGGAAAGATATTTTTGGAGTGATTCCACGACAGTTCTTGCATGGATAATCAGAGAAGAGAACTGGTCAGTTTTCGTTAGGAACCGAGTTCAAGAAATCAGGAGTTTGACTGATGATTCTTTATGGAAGTATATTCCCAGTGAAATTAACCCATCGGATGTACCCTCTAGAGGTTGTAAAGCCAAACAACTTGTCTCTCTCAAATGGCGGGAGGGTCCATCGTGGCTTAAGAATCCATATGAGTATAATAAACATATGAATTTCTTCTGCCAGAATATAACAGAAGAAGACGTTGAAAGAGAAATGTTAAAATCAACAAAATTACTGATAAATGTAGATGAAAATTCACAGAATACTTGGTACAATCAATATTTTTCATGTTATGAGAAAATCGTGCGCCTTGTTGGATGGATTCTCCGTTTTAAACATAATACTTGTAATCCAAAGGATAAAGTGATAGGAGAATTGACAAGTCAGGAATTTCACAAAGCAGAAATGAAAATAGCTTGGATGATTCAGAAGGAAGCTTTTTCCTCTAAAGCTAATGAGAAATTGAAAACTCTTGAGACTTTCAAAGATGAGGAAGATATTATACGCGTGAAAACTAAAATTTTGTATAGACAAGACAAGAAGGATTTTCTCACACCTATCGTTCTACCATCTAATCATGAAGTTGTTAAACGACTAATTTCATATTTTCATCTGAAAAATTGTCACGCAGTTCCTCAGATTCTTTTAAATTTGATTAGAGAAAAATATTGGATTTTGAATGGAAGAAGAACTGTGGCATCTGTTTTATCTAAATGTACTACTTGTAAAAGATTCAACTCTAAGAACGTGGAATCTTCGCCTATTTCTCTACCAGAAAATCGAGTAAAAGATGCAGCTCTGTTTCACATCATTGGTATTGATATGGCTGGTCCTTTGTTTCTGAAAGACAATCAAAAGAGTTGGGTTATCTTGTTCACATGTGCCATCTATCGAGCAGTACATTTTGAACTTGTTACATCAGCATCTACAGAGGTTTTCTTGATGGCTTTAAGAAGATTTATATCCCGTAGAGGAAGATGTTCCATTATATATTGCGACAATGGTTTTAATTTTGTTGATGCAGCAAACTATTTGAAACGACTAAACTGGAATCATATACAAAAGGATGGAGCAACCAATTCAATTGAATGGAAATTCAATCCGCCAACTGCGGCGTGGTGGGGCGGATGGTGGGAGAGGCTCATCAGACTGATGAAAGATCTATTAAAAAGAGTCCTTTGGCGAGCGTGCTTGAATTATGAAGAAATGATTACTGTATTGGCTGATTGCGAAAGCATTATAAATTCTCGACCTTTGACTTACATGTCAGAGCAAGAATCTATTGAACCAATTTCTCCTGCCATGTTTTTGAAAGATATTCATGAAGATATTGTACCAGACATTGGTGCATTCGAGGGAAACTCTTTCAAACGAATGCTTAAATACAGACAAGCACTGCAGAAAAGTTTAAGAAATCGATTTAGATCAGAGTATTTAGGTTTACTTATTCAGCGACCGAATGTGAGAAGAAGCCAACAGACAGTTTCTGTAGAATACATTGTATTGGTGGGAGCGGACAATAAAAAAAGGATGCACTGGCCATTAGGACGCATCATAGAGCTTATTCATAGCAAAGATGGAAAAGTGCGCCTCGTAAAGTTACAAACATCTCATTCAGAGATACTTCGACCAATACAAAGAATCTATACTCTAGAAGTATCATCTAGTGACGGTGCTGAAAATACGTTTCCTAATCCAGCTGTGAAGGAAGCACAAATTGAAAAACCTTTGGACGATAAGTCCTGCATGGAAATTAGAAAGACTAGATCTGGAAGACCAATTAAAATGCCAGACAGACTGATTTTATGAAGTTTATGAAATCTTCTAGAGATATCAAAATGTAGAGTTTTGATTATAAGAGATAATGAAAAGGTGGGAGGATGTAAGATATTGTCCATGTGTTATTTATTTCTCTCATTTTTTATATTTTTAACTCACGTGATGTATTTCTTTTATTGTAAAAAAAAAAAAAAAAAAAAAGATTATTCAGATGATGCTCGTGTGCGTGCATCTAGTTTTTTTTTTTTCTGAGTATTCAAATTTTTAAGTGTAATAAGAGCAGCAAATAGATTTTGTTTTTAGAAATTATTTAGTTTTTAGAAAGCTTAGAAGTTTAAAATAACTTCTTCTGTATGCTTCAAGTCTATTTGGCGTCCGCAATTATTTCTAGTAAGCTAGAGAGTTAAAATAACTTTCTTTTTGAACGTTTAAATAACAGTAGTAATAAAACTTTTTAATCCTTGAATGTGACCTGGAAAATGGCAGTGAGTTCAAACCCTGTCTAAATATAAAGTGGTGTGGAAAAACGGGCGATACTAAAAAATTTACGGAATATTAATTAGGATGTTGGCAGGTATGATACTGACGTGAATGAGATTGGGCATAAACAGGAAGTGTAGGGAAGCATTTTATTTTTACAGCAAAATTACTGTTTTAGGCAAGAAAAGGGCATTAACTTTCTCTCGAAACTTGTTTCGCATCTTGACGATATTTAGTTTAAACTTGAGACATTAGTCTAAATTAAGATGTTTTCATTATTTAGACCGCAGGACGATGTCATAGTTGAGTTCATTTGTTTATTCATCCCTAGCTTACTGTGCCATGTAATGTCCATGTAAAAACGGAATTGTTTCAGCTTTCCTAATAATAAGTGCTAGTTTGCGTTTGGAGAATCAGTAGGAGAGATGTTCTAGATTGTGGGAAATAGTCAAAATTTCGTAACGTCTCTTTCTGCTAAAAGTAAAAATGCAGGTATCGTCCGTAAATATTACCAATGAACTATGCGGGTAATAGAACCGTCGTTAATGCAGAAATTGATAAATTTAGGGCATATTTTACTATCCTAAAGTATGTAAAATAACGCAAAATGTTTTTGAGAATGCTAGCTTTTCATTTTGCGTGGATGTTTCTGTATTGCAGATAAGAAAAGCAATTTTTTTTTCATAACACGGTGAGAATTTTTCTCCTGTTCAACTGTCCCTGTTTTTACTTAGAAATCTCTAGCATATATTTAAAATATGGTGGCATGATAAAATAGAATAAAAATCATTGTATTAAAATTGCAGTATCAGAAAAGAAGGAATATTATCATTCTTCTAAGTGTCCTGAAAAAAGGTGGAGACTTTGATCTCCGATGTAAAATAACTTAATCAATTACAGGTTTCGTACGGTCCCGCCCTTTTGTAAGAATTCTTCCACCCCAATTTTTATATAATAGAAATTTACTTATTATTATCGGCTTATTTTTTGACAAAAAATTCTGTAAAATTTAAATGGTGCAAAAAAAAAGCAATGTACAAACCCAGAATTCAGAAGAAATAAAATAAAAAAAGAATTATAGGACATTGAACATTAGTACACATTAATATGACAAAACCCGAATAAACTACTATGTCAGAAACGCCACAGAAAAATATTTGCGATGCATACACCTTTTTCGGTAGCCTCAGTGCAAAAAGAATTCTGAATCTGTTGAAGTGCTCGTATATATAGGAGAGGGACCGAATTTAGGTTGAACTAAATTCGGTTCTAAAATTAGTGAAAAATTAGTTTTAACATCGTTGTAACAACGTTATGTGCTACTGGGATACAGCCTACAATTCTTCTCTCTTTTATTTCTTCTGAATTCAGGGTTCGTACAGTGCTTATTGTTTGCGCCATTTAAATTTTACAGCATTTTTTGTCAAAAAATAAGCCGATAATATTAAGTAATAATCTGTAAAATTTTTAGCCCTACCTCTTTTTTTATTTTCACACTAGTGTTTTCTTAGTGTATTTTCTTTCTCATTTGTTTACAATTACATTCGAGAAAATTACTCTAACAGGGTTCGTACTCCCAGGCCTTTTACCAGGTCCCTTTCAGGAATGAGAAATGCCACCACTAATTTTATTCAGAAACCTTTACGGATTTTTTTTTTTTTTAATTAATGTGTGAATAGGATAGAGATTATTGTATAAAATTAGTGGTGGTAATAAAAATTTTTAATCCTTGAGTGTGACCTGGAATAAGGGCAGTGAGTTCAAACCCTGTCTAAATATAAAGTGGTGTGGAAAAACGGGAGATACTATTAATTTTACGGAATATTAATTAGGATGTTGGCAGGTATGATACTGACGTGAATGAGATTGGGCATAAACAGAAAGTGTAGGGAAGCATTTTATTTTTACAGCAAAATTACTGTTTTATGCAAGAATAGGGCATTAACTTTCTCTCGAAACTTGTTTCGCATCTTGATGATATTTAGTTTAAACTTGAGATATTAGTCTAAATTAATCCCAAGATGTTTTCATTATTTAGACCGCAGGACGATGTCATAGTTGAGTTCATTTGTTTATTCATCCCTAGCTTACTGTGTCATGTAATGTCCATGTGAAAACGGAATTGTTTCAGCTTTCCTAATAATAAGTACTAGTTTGCGTTTGGAGAATCAGCAGGAGAGATCTTGTAGATTGTGGGAAATAGTCAAAATTTCGTAACGTCTCTCTCTGCTAAAAGTAAAAATGCAGGTGTCGTCCTTAAATTTAACAAATGAACTATGCGGGTAATAGAACCGTCGTTAATGCAGAAATTGATAAATTTAGGGCATATTTTACTACCCTAAAGCATGTAAAATAACGCAAAATGTTTTTGAGAATGTTAGCTTTTCATTTTGACGTGGATGTTTCTGTATTGCAGATAAAAAAGCATTTTTTTTTTTTTTTTTTTTCATAACACGGTGAGAATTTTTCGCCTGTTCAACTGTCCCTGTTTTTACTCAGAAATCTCTAGCATATATTTAAAATATGATGCCATGATAAAATAGTATAAAAATCATTGTATTAAAATGGTAGTATCAGAAAAGAAGAAAAATTATCATTCTTGTAAGTGTCCTGAGAAAAGGTGGAGACTTTGATCTCCGATGTAAATTAACTTAATAAATTACAGGTTTCGTACGGCCCCGCCCTATTTAAGAATTCTTCCAAACAATTTTTATATAATAGAAATTTACTTAATATTATCGGCTTTTTTTTTTTTTTTTTTTTTTTTTTTTTTTTGGACAAAAAATGCTGTAATATTTAAATGGTGCAAAAAATAAGCACTGTACGAACCCTGAATTCAGAAGAAATAAAAGAGAGAAGAATTATAGGCTGTACCCCAGTAGCATATAACTTTGTTATAACGATGTTAAAACTAATTTTTCACTAATGAACTACTACGTCAAAAACGCCAAAGAAAAATATTTGAGATTCATACAGCTGTTTCGGTAGCCTTAAGCGTACCGTCTTCAATACAAAAAGAAATCTGAATCTGGAGAAGTGCTCGTATATATAGGAGAGGGACCGAATTTAGTTCAACCTAAATTCGTTATTATAATTTTTCACTGTTCAGACTTAATTTGAACGCTATAATAATGTTATGTGCTACTTGGGTAGTAATAGTCGCCATAATGCAGACTCACAGAAGAGAATTGTTAACTAATAACCATCTACAATTCCTCAATGCACAGAACTCAACTGCATTGATTTTGTTAAAATATATATGATTAGGATTCTCAGCAGGCACTGTTTTGATTAATACATTGTAATCTTTATTGATTGTTTGTATTATGTATATCTTCGAAAGAATAATACAAAGATTGCTTTCTAGAAAAAGGGGTATCCCAAACAGTGACTGCTGAGAAAACTTGTAATTGCAACATTTCCTCACCCTTTTTATTATACATATTTATATCACTCTATCAATGTGCTATAATTTAAATGCCTTGTGCACGAATAATTTCACATAATAATAAACTTTAATTATAAGAATTATGCTTAATCTAAACGGATATTTGACGATTATTGATTTATATTTCCACATATATATATTATTATTTATTTTTCCTGGTAATAATTTCTTCCAATGTCATTTTCTGGGCGCGAAATTTCCTCAGAAAATATTGTAGCCACGAATTTTTGTGTCATCATTATCAGAAGTATCGAACATCTGTGGCTATCATAACAATTTGAGAAAAGCCGATAATCGTTCCTTACGTAGTTGAGTTTCTTATGTTTTTTCTCAGAATCCTTATTGTTTTAAGAAAGTAATTAATAGTTAAACATTTTAATATTTTTAGGATTTAAAACAATTATTGAAACGTAGAAAATAGCCATAAACATTTTAAAACGAATAAAAAAATATACATTATTTATTTATATTGTTAAAATAATAAAAAGCACCTTATTTATTCATTATAAAACACGTAAAAAGCAGGAGAAATAATTCTTCTATTACATTAATTTTTTTTTTCCTATTTAATGTATCATTGAAGTAAAATTTTTAAGTGCATGTTCTGGAAAATTCTGATCAATCTTTTCAATAAACTACATATTTCTTTAAATAAAATTATGGATAATTTTACTTTAAAATGTTGCATAAATTTCATAAGCTTGTTATAAATTTATATTTTTAAACAAAAGAAGCAAAGTTTCTACAATCAATTTTTTTTTTTTTTTTTAATTGAGAAAAATATAAAAAAACAAAAATATAATAAAAAGTTTTTAATAAGTTTCATTGCTTTTATAAAGTACTATATATATATATATATAGTGTAAAATGCCTAAATTCGTTTCTTTTCCTGATTTCGCCCCTCTTTACATCTCTGCTTACATCTGAGTGGCATCACCTGTCACGCAAGGCAGAAGAAGCGGGAGGTATAGAGAGTCAATAGTGAAAGTTTCGTTCGCCAGGGCGCACATATCTGTTATATATACGTTGGATTTCCTGTTTTTTTAAAAAGTGAGTTCTTACTGTTTTTTTTTTTTTTGGTAGAATCTTCATACGTAGTATACTGTAAATCATTCTTTCTTATACGTTGCATGTATTCTATTGTGGTAAGATGCTAATCGTAGCATATATTAAATCTTTAAATGTTCAGTTTATTTTACGAGAACTGAAACTTCGCTGTGTTGGGAAGTAGCATGGTTCCAATTTCGTCCCATTGAAATTCTTAATTTCGCCCTTCCTTTCCCTGTTCTCCAAACGGTGAAATTTTCACGGTAGGTGATCAGCCATCATTAAATGGCCCTTTTCAGAAAAATGCTGCTGCCATCAACCCTAAAGACATCAAGGAAGTGCCAGTAATCACATTATAAACTTCTAAAAGAGAAGATTCAGCAGCATTGATCACTGGATCTCCACATAGAAAAAAAAAAGCAGCAGATTCCCAAGCAACGAAGACACTAAAACGAAGAAGACGCTCAGCTTAAAAACAACTTCTGGAAATCATCATTCCAGAATCTGCCATCTAAAAGATCCAAACATGTCCTACCCAGCGACTCAGGTGACGAAAGTAATTCTTCGTTGACACTCCACTTGGTGATACAAGCGATATTGATGACGACAAAGATGGAATGTGCCCTATCTTCTTGAACCTTTTCTCTGATGATAAACATGGCGAAAAATGGGTTCAGTGCATTAACTGCTGCACTTGGTCACACGAAACGTCTTCAGAAGCCAAACACACACATGCACACACACATAGGGTAAATAAATATTCTTCGTGTTTTTACGGATTGAGGTAAAGCTAATTTAATATTAGCTGAGATTTTATTACTTCTCAAAATGCCAGAGTAATTAAATAGGATAGCTTTAAATTACAATCAAACTGTTCCAACAATCAAGCAGAGGCCTTTGCTGTACTACAAGATTTCAAATAAATATCTTCTAATAATAGTTAATTGCTTGACAACATAAAGTTATACTGACTGTCAAATAACAATATATAAAATCCATAATAGGAAATTTCGAAGTAAAACAAATAATTTTTTTTTCCCATGCTTTGGAAACTATTTATAGAAAATTTTAAAATATGCGCTGATTGGATCAGAGGTCATTTCGGAAATTTTGGCAATGAAAAAGTGGACAAACTTGTGAAAGCAGAAACCCACTCAGATGCCTCATAAGATTTTAAAGACCACCAAATTACTTTTAACACGTTGAGCGCCCCGCGAATTCTTAAGGAAATCACGTGAGGTCACAAGCGTTGTTTAGAAACGCGTTATGTTTACCATGTTTCAATAAAATCCATTAAAATGCGTTATTTATATCCTGTAATAAATAAAAATTAAGTAAATTTTAAATAAATTTTCACTAATTACTTAAAACAATGTAATTTTTTTTTTTTTTAGTTTTGTTTCATATTTTACGGTGTTAGCCAACGGTGGTTGACGTGTCCTAAACGGAAAGTTCAGTGTCAGCTACCAATAGCTGGTATAGCACTCAACGTGTTAAAAAGGCAAAAATTTAGACAGCGAATAAACTTGTGGCAATGTTAGTGGTCTTTAACACATAAAGGTAGAATAACAAAGAAGTTCTTTCCAGCAGTGCAAGAAAAACTAAATAGAAATATGAACTATACTTTTGATCTCTCTCATATTCTTTTTGGATTTGACAAAATAAATGATTACCTTTTCAGATTCAAACATGTCGACTCATCGCAGTGCTTCTGTGATCAGAATAAAATACAACGCATAGAACATATTTGGTATTTTGTTCTCTTCTCGATCCGTATAAGTATGAATTAAAAATAATAATATGAATTTGAATAATATGAATATGAATAATGAAAATTCTAAATTGTTAAAAATTTATTTATATGTTGAATACTTTATAAATGATTTGCCATTAGAAACTTTGATCGAATATACACTGATGGCAAGTAGCTAAAATTATATTTGATAATTTGTGTAAATGAAAAAAAAAAATGTTAATTTCCATGAAGCAAATGAAACTAAATTTAAATGTGCGTGAAAATGTACTTTTATTTAAAAAACAATTTAATGGATTCGATGTAAAGTTTTATTGTTATTATTATTATTATATTATTCACTTAACAATCGCTCCAAAAAAACTTCAAGAACTAAAATTTTGTTAATTAAGTTGCAAATTCAATTTCATTTTTAAATGTGTAATAAATGTGCCTAATAATCTAAGGAGGAAAAAAATGAAACTAAACACCTCACTCTCTATGTTCATTTACATTCTTTACAATGTTCGGATTTTTCTTTTATGTTTAAAAAAAATTAATTAAATCAAGAAGTTACAAATTGTTTTTAAATATTCAATACATATATTTTCCCAATGTGATTAAATTTTTTAAACATTAATTGCAAAAGTCTAAGAGAATTATTTTAATTCAGTTTCCCTTTATTAATTTGGTGTATTCCGATATAATTTTTATTTACCAAACGTGTCTAATGGCACGAATTTAATGCCATTCTATAAATAAAAAAGAGATATTAGACGTTTTACAGAAATATCCCCTTTTTCAGTTGTTTAACACTTTTATTCTTAATTAGAAATAAACTGTACTATTTTGTTTGGAAAAATTTTTAATAATAAAAATAATTATTTTTTTTTTTCCTTTTCGCATTTAACAATAATTGCGTAAACTTTTTATTTTATTATAGAGGAGGAATAAATGAAATGAAAAAGAACGTTTTAAAAAATATATAAGTTTATTATACATTTTATATACAGAAATATTTTTTTAAACATCTGTTTATTGATTAAATATTAACAAAGGCTCATCCTTTCTGTAATTAAATAAATAAATAACCGAAAAAACGTAATTTTCTGTACTAAAGGAGGTGGTATGTAATAATGATATTTCTTCCACTCTGTTCTTGTCTGATGCTTGGAAATTACTCACATGAGTTGGATTTTCGCTTAATTTTGATAATTTTTAGATATTTAGATTTTGTTACATGTTTTAATGTTATTTATTTATTTATCTTCTTCTTTAATTTCATAATTCTGCTCAAATCAGTGTAATCAAGTCGTTATATATTTTTGCTCTTCTTTTGAAACGGTTTTGTGCGCTGTTGTTTTAATTGCAACACTCATGCCTACTTTGTTCACCTGGCGAAGGGTCGTATGTACTTTCGACCCGAAACAATTGTTGCGAGTTTATTGCATTTTATGGTGTTTATTCAAAGTTTTTTAATTATTAATTATTATGTAATATTATATTTACCAACCGTTCCGGTTTTTGGATACCACAATCATTAATGCTGAGCAGAGAATGTAAAATGTTTTAATGATTTTGGAATTCGACCAGAATGCATCACAGATATACCTACATCTCATGAAAAGGAAATGTCAAAAACCTTTTATACATACTAAATACTTTATATAACTGTACAGAAAAGATATAGTACAGCAATAAAAAAAAAAAAAAAAAAAAAAAAAAAAAAAAAAAAATCGTATAAAAATTTAGAAATATCATCGTAAACAAAACATCAAGTCTAAAACAATTTAACGGAGACATACCGATACAATATTATCGGTTACACATTCCAATTAAATTGTAAAAATGAATAGAATTATTTCAGATTCTCTTAATCCTAGAAAGATGTCAATGTATAAGCATTTCTTAAAATTTAACACTAATGGAAGAGGATCCATTTGTTAAACTTATATTTAAAAAATTAAAATGAGAATTTTTTCTTTTGTACTTGCGAAATGTAAAAGAGGGGTATACTGCATTTGAGTATCACAATGGTTATATACAAAACTTTTTTTATTATTATTATAAGCATTTGCTATATTACTTTATTATAGGTAAATGAGATGGTCTAAGAAAAATCATTTTTATAATAGCTAAAAATGTATAAGTACATGTAGGATAATTTTCAGTACTAACACTTACAAGGATGGAACACGGGCGCAATAATCATACCACTATCAATGTAACAAATTTTTCTACTTCTTAAATCAACAATATTATAGTTAGAGAAATTTCTTTAACGAATACCGGTATGAATTCTGCGCCCGTGTTCCATCCCTGCACTTATAATTGTTTCCTTTTTACTTGTTCAATTTGTATGCGTAACTAAATAAGCATGTCAGTTTCTTCACTCGTCAAAAGTTTTTAGAAAACTTATTTCATCACGATTTTCTTTCAACTAATATATTTAAGAGAACACCTAGTTCATGTAACATTAATGGACTCATATTTCTGCATGGTTATGAAATGTCAGATAGAGATGTAAACCTTTCCCTCAGTAACATGTTATAAAAGAAACATTATAAGTACATGCCACCGCAATAAATTATAACTACCATTGTAATTACTTTTGATTCACTATATACACATGAATGCGTCTATATTAAGCAGAAACCATTAACAGAGCTGCCAACCTAATCCGGCAAATCGTACCGCCCCTTTTTCTACACCACTTAAATTTTAAAGTAATTTTCTTCAAATATGTTTGCGATGAATTAAGAAGGCAAAAACTCTAAGAAATGACTGGTGTAGAAAAAGGGGCGGTACTAACAATTTGCCGGGTTAGGTTGGCAGCTCTGCATTAATAAATGTATTAAAATGATTCTACTTAATTTTTGTTTCATTTGTTTAATATTTATTCTTATTAGATATAAATAAATATTAATGCCCAATTTTTTTTCTAGAATCCAATTATCGTAAATGATAAAAGGGCAGTATTCAGTCAATGTGGATATCGAGCTTCTACCATATTTACATGTTTTTATATCGCCTGAATCTAAAGAGTGGTTTTTTGAAGTTAGTCAGTATATGTGAGAGGTAGGAAAGTTCTAACTCATATCAGCAAAACGCAAAAGATAGAAAAACTAAACTTTACGTATTGCATATGTCCAGTATACTAACATTCACCAAATTTTGGTGAAAATTGGAAAACCGGAAATGACACATCGAAGTGAGATGTTAACCCGTTAGTAGTCGCTAGTTGGTCGATTCGCCGCCCATCCCTTCAGTTTTTATTCAACAGACACCAAAAATTTTTAGAAGTGGCATTTGATAAACATAAAAGGCGAATCGACTCGAATAATCATCGATTAAATATATCAAATGCCACTTCTAAAAAATTTTGGTGGCTGTTGAAAAACACTAAAGAAATGGGGGGCGAATCGACAAGCTAGCGACTACAAACGGTTAACATAATTTAAATCCGTACCTCAAAAATGCCCTGACCTTCAAATTTACTATGTAAACTCTTTTTTAGTTCCCCATTATACTATAGGTATGGGGAACTTAGATAATCGTGAAAATTTTCGAACTCGGTTTTTTTTACTTTTCTACATGTTTTCAGATGTGAGGAATCCGAAAATGACAAAATTTGTATGGTGTCTGTCTGTAGGGTGTCTGTTAGTCCGTTAGTCCGTTAGTTCGTTAGTTTGTTAGTCTGTGTACACGATATCTCAAGATCAAATTGTCGCAGAGAGGTCAGATCAGTTTTTAAATATTACTTTCGACACTGGCAAGAACCCTATTCATTTGCAACATTCGAATTTAAAAACTTCGTAAGTTATTAGATATTTACGATTTTCTTAACGTGGGAGAACAGGACAAAAATTCACTTAAACGTGCATTTAATGTAAACTTTTTACTCTAAAAATGTCAGACCAGTTTTAAAATATCCGTTTTGATGCCGGAATGGACATCAGTAACTATAAATATGCTACTTTGAAATTTTCGCAAGTTATTGGAAATTTACGAATTTCTTAACATGGCAGTATAGGGGAAATTTTCACATAAACGTCAATTTTGAGCGATATTTTCATCGTAAAGATGTCAGACTACTTTTGAAATATTATTTAGAACACTGGCATGAATATTAATAACTATGAATTTTCAAATCTAAAAATTTCGTAAGTTATTGGAAATTTACGAATTTCTTAACATGGGAGAATAGGACAAAAATTCATTTAAACGTACATTAAATGGAAACTTTTTACTGTAAAAATGTCAGACCAGTTTTAAAATATCAGTTTTGATGCTGGAATGAACATCAGTAACTATAAATAGGCTACTTTGAAAATTTCGCAAGTTATTGGAAATTTACGAATTTCTTAACATGGCAGTATAGGGAAAAATTTCACATAAACGTCAATTTTGAGAGATATTTTCATCGTAAAGATGTCAGACTACTTTTGAAATATTATTTAGGACACTGGAATGAATATTAATGACTAAGAATTTTCCAATATAAAAATTTCGTAAGTTATTGGAAATTTACGAATTTCTTAACATGACAAAACAGAGCAAAATTTCACATAAACGTCAATCTTGAGGGATATTTTCACCGTAAAGACGTGAAACCAATTTCGAAATATTATTTAAGATACTTGCATGAATATCATAGACTATGATTTTTCCAGTGTAAAAAATTCGTAAGTTATTTGGAATTTACGATTTACTTAACATGTCAGAATAAGGCAAAATTGAGCATAAACTTCCATTTTGAGGATCGTAAATACATTAGACAACTTCAAAATTACATTTATGATATTTGTTTGAACATGATTGAATACAAATATTCTAATAGGAGAATTTCGTAAATTATTCGTAATTTACGATTTTATCAACATAGCGAAATTGTAAATTTTTCATATAAATATGAATTTTGAGGATTATTGCATTGGAAATAGTAGCATGAAAACTAAACAACGGAATTGACCCCGATAAAATAAATTAATAGATTAGAATAAGATAAATATATCGAAGTGAACGGTGGATAGCCTATTAGGCGGGGATTTCATTCTGTCACTGTATCAAGCTTTGGTCAAATTTATTTCTTTTAACATGATTATAATATGTCTCGCACTAGAAATTTCTGAGAACATAAATATCATGGGGAACTGAGCAGAGTCCACCTATGCCAACTAGTTTAGATATCCATTCATATGCATTAGCTAATTACTCCAGGAAAATTGTTATGGTACAGATTTGGTTGGTCAATTTCAGATCTCGGAAATTGGTGTCTTAAAAAATGGTTCAATGGATTTTTTTTTCGAATTCACCATATTAACTTTATTTTGATGTTCTTTCATTATATCACTTTGTTTCGGGTATACAAATGAGTTTTTGTGAAATTCGGCAGTGAAATCGAAAGACGGTTTTTCGAAAACTACTTTAACAATTTTCTTTCCAAATTTGCCATATAAACACCCTTTTGCATAATTTTTCGTTTATATCAACTGATAAGTACAGAAAAAAAATGATAGTCTCCCTGTTTAAATAGGTTAGTTTTAGATTTTTCGGAAATAAGTGTCTAAAAATCGGCTTTACTAATTTTCTTAAAACTCGCTATATGTAGTCTTTATTAAATGTCTGTACGACATATCTATTTAATTTATATTACAGGAAAATAGGTAGACATCTGATAATTGAGCTTAATTTTATGTTTTAAGAACACATTATTTACAAAATGTGTTTATAATGTGTATAGAAGGGGGTAATGTAGGTCATGTTGTTGTCACACGTATGTTTTTTTTTTTTTTTTTTTTTTTTTTTATGCATTTAATTAAAACTACTGAAATGTTATTACTAAAATATTAAAAAAAATTGTCTCTTTAAATTTATCAAAATCATTTAATCCAATTTATCAATAGATTTCTTTATCGACCAATCTGTCTAACTATCTATATATGTAAGAATATATATTTACTTATTTGTCAGTTTTGCCGTAAATATTCCATGATTGTTTTATGTATCATAAATTTTAAGTTTTCGTGGTATTGAACATTCCTTATTCGAGGTAGCGATGGCCGACCATTGGGTGTTCCTTCACAAATGACCATCCGTTCGTCGACCCTCCGGTCTATGCCCACTTACAAATACTACATCTTTGGAAAAAAATAATTATAAGGTTTATTAAAACCAACACCGTGGAGAAATATGTATGTATAAACATATATATTTGTTAACCATTATTTTAATATCTAGTAGTATAAAAGCTACAACGATTCCTCAGATTTAAAGAATAATATATTTCCTTTTACTCTTTTTTCCTTTATTTCATAACAAAATTATATATTCTTTAAACAATATATTCTTTAAACAAAAATCTAAAATTTTATCTAACAAGGCATAGGCACATAAATATATTTCTACATCTACATTTTTAGCAATTAAACTTATAACATTTTTCAGCGGTTGATACACTGGAAAAATTTATTAATACATTTAATTGTTTAACCCAATTACATTTTGTTAAAAAGAAAAATAAACTCTCCTTTTTTTTCTTTATTTTGCTGCTCCAAACTTCAGTAAGCTATTTATTCTTATAAATACTGTGCCTTCCTCATTTATTCTTATTTAAAATATTATTCACGTGGTTAAAACTTCTTAAAGAAAAAAAAAAAGTTAGAAAAAAAAACAAGTATTTTCAATTAAAACAATTTGCTGCCGTGAAAAATCTGTTTACTTTTAAAGTAATTAATTTTTCTTTCGAATTCGGGCTGTAAAAAAGAAATAAATTATTTCATTTTCACCTTTCACATTTAAACTGGCTTAATTTCTCTCTTGAGAACTAATTATATTTTACGCCAGTAAGCTATTTTATTTTATTATTTGATTTAAAAAGTTAATTGCGGAATTGATTGGAATATTCTTCTAAATTATTTATTCGTTCATAATATTCGTTCATTCTCTTTTTAGTATTTCTTTAAAGTTTTTTTTTTTTTTTTTTTTTTTTTTTTAACGTTTAACTGGTATTTTATGTATTATATAAGCCATTTTGATTAAATATGCACATACGTGCACATACAATGCAGTGGATATGCTCATAGCTGTCAACATTCTAATTGATATACCGTAAAGTATTTAGTTCACGCTCTTTTTTCCACATAACTTTATTTTTAGAACAGGGGTCGCACTTTCTGCCTTTTTCTAGGACACTTTTGGGAATGAAAAATTTCCACCTTTTTTACTACCACTATTGTAATAGAAAATCTCTGTCCTGTTTAACCCCTTAACGCGCGGTGTCCTCGCCACGAGGATGCAAAATTTAAGATCCAGCTGCAAAAATTCATCCCGGAAATATTTTAGCAAAAATTCACGTTTATAACATATCAGAAAAGACCGGTTTTTTAAACCTTAAAATTTAAAATTTCTTTTAGTTTAATTTAGTTCATGAATTGCGGTAGCAGTATAATTTAAATGTTTCAAATTGTCTTGCGCCGGAAAGGGTTAAACATGACGTATTACTATGAAAAATACCATAAAAATTTCTTGAAATTAATAGTGGTAGCATACAAGATGGAAATTTTCATCCCTCAAAGTGTCCTAAAAATAAAACGGACTATGCGACTCCTGTTTGAGTAATATTTTCCAGATGTGATTACAGTTAAATAAGAATATATATTTTTTAAAAGAAGGCTGGTGTGAATGAATACAGTCGGAAGTAAAATGGTACGAGTACTAGCAGAAATTCCTATGTAAAAAAGTAGAGTTAATACTCTTTTGTTAAATAAATCCTTGTCGAATCATGTCCTTAGACTGACTAAGAACATGACTCGACAATGATTTATTTAACAAAACAGTATTAAGTGTACTTTTTTTATATAGGAATTTTTGCTAGTGCTCGGATAATTTTACTGCCGACTGTAGGAGGCAGAAATCACAAGAACCGTTTTACGAGATGCTAATTAGAATATTGGCAGGTATGGACATGCATTAAAAAAGAAAAAATATTACATACTGCAGCATATGTACAAACTCTTCCATTTCTCTCGTGAGATATCATTCTTGTAATTTTCTATAATAAAATTTGATTTATTTAATTGTACAAAATACATATATAAGACAGATTTGAAAAATAGTGAGGAATTTTTTTTTAATCTAAAAATTGAAATTTTGGAAGCTATGTGGCAGAAATCACAAGAGGAACAAGACAGACTGCAAATATTTTAATGATATTTGTTTAAATGCACTACCTTTCCATAAATAAACGGACACTTTTGATTTAAGACGTTTCTTTAAATATTCCAAAAAAGTATTAGACAAATCATCTTGTAATTTCAAGAGTGTGAAGATCATGTTACACCTCATACATTTCATTGAAAATTTTGCTCCGAAAGAAACAAAGGGACCAGTAAAAATGTAAAGAAAAATGAAAGTGTTTGGCATCACCCTGTAAAGAGCATTGCTGGAAACGCATTTTCGCTATAACTTATCATTATGGAACTCTTTTTTATTATCTGTATAAATTTTTATGTCTCTATTATATGTAATTAGGAAGATATAATGGTTTCTTTAAAAATTTGCAGAAAAATAAATAAAGAAATAAAATCACTTTCTTGTCTATAACACGCAAGGTGTTTAACCCAGTACAAAGCTATTTTCAAGAAACTTGATATACAGAATTAGACTAAGCATGCTTTAATCAGAAGGAAAAAATATTAAACACATAATGAAATATTAGCATTTTTACTAAATAAATTTTAACTGCGCAGGCGTAAGATTTAGCGAAATTTCATTTCCATAATTTAATAGCTAACTGTATTGAGTTACTTATACAAAACCCCCAAAAAAGTATCATGTAAACTCAGAAACATGTACGTGAAAGGAACTGTTATTCACTTTCTCTGGAAAAAAAAATAAATAAACAAAAAATTAAACTATAAGGGGGTTTACTCACATTTTTAGTTCGATTCAATGAATTTTAATGCAGTTTTCGATGATTTTAAATAAATATTAAGAAAACCCCCTTATCAATTTCTTATTTTTGGAAACAGTTCAAATTCAGTTCATTCTATCGCGTACAACTTTTTGAATTTACGCGACAATTGTTTGGGGTTTTTACATACGTATCTCAATACGTTTGGCTATTAAATTATGAAAATGAAATTTCACTAAACTTGCGCATGCACAATTAAAAATTATTTAGTAAAGAATGCTCATATTTCATTATGCATTTATTTTATTTATTTATTTATTATTTATTTATTCATTTTATTTTAGTGTTTTATTTTTTTTTATTGCAGTATGCTGTGTCTAATATTGTATATCGAATTTCCTGGTGGCTTTGCACTGGGTTTAATACCTAGCGTGTTATAGCCAAAAAAAGGGATTTTTTTATTTATTTATTTATTTTTTTTATTTTTTGCAATTTTTAAAGACACCGATATATCTTCCTGGTTACATTCGATTAGAGCCCCTAAATAAAATAATAGGCCGGCGCATCACCGCCATTTTTTTTGCCTCCGAAGAGGGCAGCATTCCCGCTTGGCGTCCTTATCGCTTACCTAATGATTTTAAGAAATCTTGATCTGAAGCTAATCCGGTCAAGATAAGAGCAATAAAAAACAATAATATTCCTAAAAACACTTTTTTTTTTTTTTCACAGTACATTCTCAGGATGTCATTTTATTCTGGGGATATTCTACTGGTGTACTGGAGTGAGATGTGTTGTTAGGGCGGTTTCTGTTTCTTTTACAAAATGTCGCCAAAACTCAAATACACAGAAATAGAAAGTCTGTGAACACTTTATATTTATTTCTTCAATGATTATAGCAGTTTATCGCTAAATAAACTTCCATATCATAGTTTACTTAGCTAAAATTAGGAAATATAATAAAACAAGTTATTCTAAAGTAACGTAAGACGATAAAAAAAAAAAAATGTTTGTCGTTTGTTTATCAGAGAAACGCGCTGGGTATATGTGGTAACACTAAGGCAACAAAATACCTGATGCGTCAACTCGTACATATCGGAGCCTTACATTTGATAGAAACATAAAAAAATACACATATAATAACAATAAGCCTCATAAACACATGATACAGTCAGATCGCATTTCAAACATTACTTCTTACACAGGGTGAGGCCGAACATTTTCCTTTTTCTTTAAATTTTTTACTGGTTCCCTGTCCCTTTTGGGGCAAAACTTTCACTGATGTATTTTTATCATAGATAAATCATAGCAAAGTGTTACTTAACATTCAACCTCACAAATGATTCCAGGGAAATTTCTCAAATTGTCTTCAAGAGTACAAAAGTAGATAGGAAACTGCTAACACAATTTAAAAAAAAAAAATATCGTTTCATAATTTTTTCTTACATGTTTTTAACGAACTGTGCGCAAATAATAAGATACAAAGTAAAATGGATGTTAACTTACAATTATATATTAGAAGTTGAAATTTGTTTAATTAAATATTTGCTGTAACAAAATAGTGTAAAAATAAATAATTCAAATGCAAAATTTTTATTCAAATAAAGTTCAGTGAAATATTTAGATGTGCATGATCTGTTCATTGTATTATGCTATTAATCATAATTAAATGTCTATACATTCAATGTATATTTGGAGTTGAATAACAAATATATATATATAAATATACTGCATGTCCTTTATTTTTACAGAGACAGACATATAAAATGTACAGTAACGTCTTTTATTCATTTCTCTTTCTTTTATATTCATGTATCGATACATATGCACATTGTTATCAATAAGAATATATTTTTTCCCCTTGACTTGAGATCCTCATATTGCCTGTTTCTTTCTTTATTTTTTTTTTTAATAATAAAAGCGTTTTTATAGTATTTATATTTTTAAATAAAAACATACAAATTCCTGTTACATAGGAATTTTAACCGCAATTCTTTAACTCGTATTTTAAACATAGTTTTATTATTTTTCAAAAATCTTGCATAATACACGTAATACCATATTGTGACATATTTTGCAGCCTAGAACTTAATTTAGATTTTTTTAAAAGTGATTAGTGAGAAAAAATATTTTAGTTTATTCATACACTTTTACTTCCATTACCCGTCTACCGTAGGTAATGTAAGTACTATATTCGGTCCAAAAATTCGATATCGAGATTTTACCTGATTTACATGTTTTAAGGTCCCCTGAGTCCATAGAAAGTGTTTTTTGGCTTGCGAGAGCAAAACCAATTGACAATTAAAAATTTAAGTTGCTTACATCATAAAAACTGATGACTATCATTATAATATTTTATTTATTTATTTATTTATTTTATTTATTTATTTATTTTATTTTATTTATTTTTGAATAGATAGCAATGAAAATAAGCATTCAAGCAATAAATACAAAATTTCAAAATTTAATTAGTATCAAAATTGTGGTAAGATTTTTTTTTAATAAATATGTATATATAGCCATATCTAAAAATAAAATTTTATATATTTCATAGCAGAAAATGTATGCAAAATGCTATATCAAAAGTAGAATAAATATAAAAAAGAATGTATAGTTTTTATATCAAGAAATGAATGTATATTTATAATTTCAAGAAATATATATCAAATAAAAACTGCTGTATTAAAAACAAAATATAAATAAAATGTTTTTATATTTATCATACCAAGTAATAAGGAAGCACCTAATAACTTCCATAAAATATAAAATAAAATAAAAGCAATTAAAATATTTCAATCATAAAACATCAAATATGAAATATATCATCTTTAAATGATATGTGTATAAATATTAAGAGTTCTTCTCTTTATATATACAAATCCATATATATTTTTCTTTTAATATATGAATTAATTTCGTTGAATAATAATAAAAATTGAAGTAATTGAAATATTAAAGAAACTAAATTTATACTTTATACCATTCTTATCTCTACAGAAATTATTATTTTTAAAATATTTAAATGATACATTAGATATTAAAAATTTAGGCATAAAATAAAAAAGAAACTACCTTTTTCTTTGATGATCAATTGAAGCGGTAGCTAAAGATTCGATAAATCGATTTATTTATATAACTAGATAATTTAAATTCACAAATCCGGAAAACATTAATATGAAAAAGTACAGCAAATGTTTTGACTGTAGCATTTCTTACTTGACACTGTAGTTCTTTCCAGCATCATAATTCCAGACTAGCACGTAAGTCGCTGACCGAAATAAAAACGTCCACAGGAGAAACACTGTTAATAATTCGATTTGCACAGGATTTCCAGGAATACGAAAAATCTTCTGATGCCTCCTAAATAATATTATAGATGATTTTATTATCTTGAGATGTAAAAATAACTCAGAAAACTCCATCTAATGAAGTTTAAGGATGATCATTTTCATATAGTAGATAGACTAACAGTTTTGATCAAAATACAGGTACCATGAAAAAAAAAAGCATTCAAGTATCTTCATAAAATTACATGGCCAAAAGTTCAAAAATATCCAGTAGATTAATAAAAGTCGATAATTTTATCGTATCTTCATTAAAAAAAAATCACTTGCCAGAAGCTCATAAATATCCAGTAGAGTAATAAAAGTCGATAATTTTATCGTATCTTCATTTAAAAAAAATCACTTGCCAGAAGCTCATAAATATCCAGTAATAATGCTCTTAATTTTATCGAAAGATTGCAGACAATTTTATTTTTTATTTGATCAATATTAAAATAATTTCCTTTTATTGGGTGCACCTTCCCTAAATAAATGCTAACAATACCTCTGGTTCCTAAAGTACTTGGCCCCAGGTATGTAGTGAAGTTTTTTTTTTTTTTTTTTTTTTTTTTTTTTTGCAGATAGCAGGTAAGTAAATTTCCGTAGGACAGTGTAGGTATATAGAGAAGTATTTTTTGCAGGTAGATAAAATGTAAGTAGTGACGTTTTCATTACGATGGTTTCCACTAGACAATATTTCTGTATAAGTGAAACAGTTTACTTTTTATTGTGTTGTTCCCCGCCAGACATCTGATTTATATCACTTCCACTAAAATACCCAAGATTCTATCGAGAAGTGCTAAAAAAAGAAATTCCACCAATCAATAACGATAGACACAATACTGTGCACAAAGTTGTTTTATTGATTTGCAGCATAAAATGAGAAAGGAAGGTGCCCCTAAGGTATATATTTTGAGAATTACATATGTAGATCATCTAAGCAGGAGCGATCAGAGAAGAATGGAAAAGTTCCAGTCAAATTCAAATTAATGTTACATATTCGCATTTAATTTCATCACGAAAAAGAACACATAAAAAGGACTTTTTTTTAAGATAAGTTATATTCTATTTAAGCTAATAATTTTGAATACACAGAGCAGGATTACCACATATGGTAACCCTTACATTCTGCCAAACATTCGTTATGATAAATAAGAAACTGAAACGGACAGATGCATAAAATATAGCTATAATTTAACTGTATTGAAGGATAATTTTGACTAACTGAATAAAATTACGTTAGCAAATTAGACTATAATTTAGGAGGAAATGAAAAAAGCCATCTGTTATTCTTTATGAGACGAAATGATTATGAGATTTTGCGAGGAGATTTATTACCTTTTACATTTATTTATTTTATTTTATTAATTTATTTATTTATTGTTTTATTATTGATGGAGAAAGAATTCGACTGTTACTAAGGATTAATATTGAATACACGAGTAAATTATTATATAAAGCGATAAACTAGATTTGAATTAAAATTAAACAGAAAATTATTAAAATATATGTGATTTATACATCATAGGAATCTTCGGGCTGTTATATCTCAGAAACTAATAAAGATAGAATTATGAAACTTCAGAATTGAAACAGGTCTGGTGTGCAGATGTATTTCCCAAATTTCGATGAAAATTGGAAAACCGGAAGTGGGACATCCGAAGCCAGAAGTGGGGCCGTAAGTCCGTATCTCAAAAACGGGTCAAACGATTTTCTTCAAACTTTCTGTATAAACATTCTATTGGATGTCCTTTCGAATGGTATAGTTGGTTAGTCCCGGAAAATTTATAGCCGTCCTGTATAAATAGCTGAATTTCGCGTTCTGCAAGTGCGTTCCTTTCAAAACGAATGTAGGAATTTTTTTCAAAGTTGCCATATTAACTCTCTTTTAAATATATCGTTTTGCATGTAATTGTTGTTTTCCAGTCAACAATTAATTATGCCAAGCTTTGGTAAAAGTCGGTATCTCAAAAACGGCTCTAACGATTTTCTTGAAAATTGTTACATAAACCTAATTTAGATATCCTTTCTTATGCTTTACTTGGTTATCAGAGGAAAATTAATAGTCAACTTTAAGACCACCATTGATTTTTTCATTCAAAAATTAAAATGTCTTTGTAAATTACTTTACATTTAATATATAAAATGTAAGAAATAAAAAAAAAATAATAATGAATTTAAAATTTTAAAATACGTTTATTTTCGATATAAAGTAAAAATGTGTAATGTAATCAAATGGAAAAAAATTTAAGATCAGTTTTAAAAGTGATTTCTTGCATAATGAGATGATGTCAAACTTGCATAGTTTTCTGCGGGACTGTTGTTAGAATGAAAAGAAACATTTTGTAATAATTTAGATGAGTGTTGAATCAACTGAGATTATGGGTAGAGGAAAATTGCTGAGTAAAATTGAAAATGGTAAAATTTTGGCATTTCGAGAAAGTGGAATGAGTGAAAGGCAAATCGCTAGCAAAATCAAGAGGTCTAAAATTGTAGTTCATCAATTTTTCACATATTTATGCAGATATGGTACAAAAAATAGGGGAAGAACGCTTTCAAAACTGTCAACCAGAATGCAAAGAAGTGTTATGATAATGGATGTAAAAAACAATGCATATTCATCAGCAATAAAATTGTCTCTAAAGCTTCAAATAACGCCTAGAACTGTTGGAAATATCCTGAATCGTGCGATAAACATCAAATATTTAAAATTAAAAAGCAAACCTAAGTTTGAAAAATGGCACATTGAAGCAAGATTGAAATTTGCAGCATCTAACGTTTTGAAAAACATTTTTTGGTGAAAAATAGTGTTCACAGATGAAAAGAAATTTAACTGAGATAGATCTGATGGTTTACGAAACTACTAGCATAATTTAAGACAGGGTCCTACGTATTTCTCACAGCAAGTACGAGGAGGGGGATCCGTCATGTTTTAAACAGATTTCTGTGCTTGAGGTAAGACTAATATTACATTCACTAAAGGTAATATGAACTCTTTTGACTATCAAGATATACTGTCTGAAAATTTTGTTCCATTAAAAGATGAGTTTATGGCTCAAAATTTCATTATGTTACAAGATAATGCGCCTAAGCTCAAATCTGTTTCCACCATTTCTTTTCTAACTGAAAATAACGTAAGTTTTATGGAATTTTCGGCCAAAATTCTAGACTTGAACCCCATGGGAAACATGTGGGATAGCGTTGCCCGCAAGGTATATGGAAATTTTAAACAATACTATTCTGTTTCTGAGCTCAAATCTGTTATTTCAAATCATGGGATGAAATATCGATTCTAACATGCAAAACTCAAGCAAATTTCTCCTAAAATCGATAAGTATTTCGTGTGAAAAGAAAACACAAGAAGTACAAAAAATTAAAATGCAATAGTTTTAGTTGAAGTTTAACTTTGTGGTCTTAAAGTTTTTTTCCACCCTTTTATGTTGTGAAAAAAAAATCATTAGCATATTATATATAGTTACAACCATAAAACTATGTAAAGATTTATTATTTTTTACTCTATTTACACCATTTTATGTTTCTTTGTTTTTCCGTAAAATTAAAATGCAATTTCACATATGGTCTTAAAGTTTTTTCCACCACTGTATGTCTTTACACGTGTATTAACTTTCTCTTACCGGAAAATGTTTAGGTGTCTATATCATTAGGTCAATTCTATGTCTTCTAATAACTTTATCTTCAAAAAGTAAATATAATACGTGTAATAGTTGGAAATGGATGTCGTGTGGTTGTTTCACACCAGATTTTTTGTCGATATTTCTTCCAGTTTGTTTCGATTTCCTTATATATGTTATAAAATGATTTTCATTGCAGTAGATAATAATTTTTAATATTTTTATAAATAAATAAAAGTATATGTAAAGTTGTGAAATATATATTCATTCTTTGCATGTAATTATATTATATGCAAATATATATTTTTTTCTTTAAATAAATACCATAGCTTACGATATATTTTGATTTGACATAAAAAAAAATCTTTGAAGCACAGATATATTTTGAAAATAGTACGTGAAGACTAGAAAATATGTATTATTTTTAAAAATAACCGTTATATAAGAACATTTTATGACGTTCAAACTCACAATGGAAAAACGAAAACGATAAAACACGTTTTATGTCTAGCAAAGATAATGTCATTTGCTTCTTTTTTTTTTTTTTTTAATGTATTACGCTTTAAGCACGTTGTTCAAAAAAATCAAAGTTTTTTTTTCTTAGTATGAAACGTTTCAACATTCCCACGAGACATAGTAATTTGGATATTTTCAAAATAAAAGAATTTTTAGAATAAAGAGAATTTGTATTTCTGAAGACGTCATTGCAATATTCTTTCGATAAAATAGATTCCTCGTTTATGAAAAAGACACACAGATAAAAAAAATTTACAATTTGAATACATATATATGATTGCTATTGTATTTTTAATTTGTTTTTGCCTGTTATGTGATTTTTAACTTTCAAAATTTATTTTTCATCGTAAAATACACCCATTTTGTTTATTTGAAAGCATTGTCGGGTACGGTGGTAACGAAAAGCCTTTATTATTACAGAAAAAAAATTTATTTTGTTCATCGTAGCAGTCAATTTCTGGAGTTGTTTCACAGATTTTTCATGATTATTTATTCTTTCATCATCTCTCTGATAAATCATAGATTTTGCAAGGTGTAATCTTCAGTTGCTATGGATATACTAAATATTTTTATCAATATCTGTTTCCTCGTTTTTTCGTTTTGTCTGGATAAATTGGAAATGTGATTTATATATATACGTAAGATAAATCTTAAGAATTAGAAGAATTAATAAAACTTGAATTTTTCCTGAAAAACTTGAAACAGAGTATTTATAAGTCCATGCAAAAATACAGCAAAAAATACAGATAAAACCAAAGTAAAAATCTTAATTGATGATAAATGAAAATTAATAGCAAAACACACGAGGGTCTTATTTATGAGAGCCCCTCCCCACATTTAACGAATGGAATATGAGACGTTTGTGATGAAACGTGGGATTTTTTGCCTAAAAGTACGTTTCTAGCCCCCGACATCTCATAGGTGAAAGGAATGCCATATAGCAAACGAACTAAATTAATACAAAGTACTAAAAAGCAATTAAATTCATAAATAAAGCACAGTACTAAATATATCAATATAAAAATACAAAAATATAAGTACATATAAAGACAAATTTATATAAAAAGTAGATTGATAAACATTGAAAATCCCCCTCACCAAAAATAGCGAACCCTCTTTGGCTGGTAGGCCCAGTTACCAGTTTTTAAATGTCGCTCGAGATGAGGGAAAAAACCTTAAGTTAGATTCTATTCAGAGAGATTGAATTGTTTATATAGTAGGAAAACAGGATAGCGATTGACAGTTAAAATATTTTTGAGATTTTCAAGAGTTATATTCAGGTATAAATCTTTATTACAAATCATTTTCATTATGTTGATTTGGATAAACATAATATTTTTTTAAACTCTATGAGTAATACATGAAAACCAGTTCGTCAGATTACAAACTTTAAAACTAAAATCCTGCCTTTTATCATAAACTTTTTTGGCTTCATCACGCTGTATTTTCTTATCCATATTTATTTACAGATGTTGCAGAATTAATTCTTACCATACCTAACTTCTTAAGGTCTATTTCACCCACAAACTACACGAACAAACATACCACACGATTTACACTTGTGAGCATCTGATGCTTCTTTTGAACAACCAATACACACACCATGGTATCTTTTCTCCGATCAGACTGCCATAGCGACCGTCCTTAAACAACGACAGTCGTCAAATCAAAAGTCGGAATGTGACATCACGTGATCAAAATAACGACTGCCACAGTCGGAATTGAGGTAGAGTCTGGTCGGAGAAGAGATGCCCAGGTCTTTCTGTACAGGCTCTGTACGAAACTGTGATGGCGAATCTGTTCAAGTTTAGGGTAACTCAGTGATGACTTCTTCAACATGCAGATGTGATTACTTAGAGTTGCAAGGTAACTGAATATTCTTCATCACTGTGTCCTCAGTTAAAAGTGTAGAAAGCAGTTTAAGATTACTATCGAAAAATTCTTGTATTTCTGTAAGTGATCTTACAGAAGTCAGAGATAACGGCATGACTTCTTGAGTAAGATTTGACTGTGATTCATGGATCACAGTCTCTTGTGAATCTTCTAATTTTCAATGTTTTCTTCAATATCTATCAAATGTAATTCTCTTTGCAGTATAATAGAAGAAGACAATCCCACTGTTGCGGGACAACCGAACAGGGTTTCGTATGGACTTCTTATAGTTGCAGAATGATAGGCACGATTCTTCATGAATTGTACAAATCGTACGCCCTCTCTCCATCTGATAATTTGGTTTACTGGCATCTAACTAGTGAGCATGTTTCCAATGCTAGTTCGTCACTTCCTTGAATTTGGCTGTGTCTAGGTTTCCCATTAATCATTTTTGTGTCTGGCCTCAAATGTGTTACACATTCTAAAATTTTATTACAAAATTCAAGTCCAAATTAAATGAAGCGCCAAAAAGAAGAAAAATATCAAGCAAATTATAAGATACTTCATCCACCCGTTTTAATGTGAGCAGCTTCAATACAAAAAATTTTGTTAAGTGGTCTTGGTACACGAGAAAAAACTCCATCTGGTTGAGATTGGTAATCGATGAGATCCACCTGGCATCTGCTATTGAAATGCGATGAAATAATCGGCTTTACAACAATCCCTTCTATCGCACTTTTTTGTTTTTGTTGACAAGGTTCACGTAAGTCCAAAAATATTTTTAAATGGGCTTGGGATATGTTTTATAAAGTGTATTTAATTGCTTGATCATTCTGTCTCTTCCACCGTGGCCAATTCACAAATTAGTGGAATACAACATGTCAAACAATTCTTCGGCATGGACAAACCTTTTCACACTTTCTCACACATTTGATAACGGTTCAATAAGAATTTCACAGCCTTTCACAGTCAACACATCATACCTTTGAATTATTCGATAATCTCGAGATATTCCTTTCTTGCTGAAAACTTTTATTCGATTTCCATCTTTAAGTATGGAATCATAATTTCGTTTTGTCATTAAAACACTATTATATTTTGAATCTCTACTAAAGAGGTTTGAGAAGAAGCTTTTCTTCATTTTTCTCACTAACTGGGTGGTTGCTTGCATACTTGGAGCTAAATTTTCTGCTTAAAATATATATATATATATATATATATATATATCATAACCGAAATTCATGCGCTAACATGCACAAACGAATATGAAAACAGAATTAGCTACGCTACGCACTGGCAGCCGGCGCAAATTATGAGAAATAAAAGCAACTGGCGACGACCAGACGCTGGTTAAACCAAACTAAAAGTGGATTGAGAGAGTCAAAGAATAGGGAAAGGAAATGACAGAAGGGAAACCAAACTAAAAGTGGAGGGGCAAGGAGTAGGGAAGGAAATGAGAGAAACAAACTTTTGAACTTTGACGAGATGGAAGCCGCTAATCTGTAGATTACCTAGTTAAAATGCGGAGAATTCTTGAATTCGCACTTTAAGGGATCAACCTAGTTTATCTGCAAATTAGCTAGGTAAACTGCACATTAACGGCTTTCGAGTTATAATAGTGATATATACACCACGGAAATAACATTTTTTTTTCTTTTTTCGGAACGTTTTAGTGCGGAAAATTCGCTCATTGTCTTAAGAATGAAAACGGTAATTAAAAAAAATAAATAAATAAATAAAAATAAAAAATAAAATCGGTGGACATCTTCCATTTCTGTTCGCGTATCGTACCTACAATAATGAGGGATTGTAAAAATTGCACTTTTTTGTAAATTTTTAAATTTTTAAACATTTTAAAAATAGTTAAAACTTTTAAAATAAACAATCTTCATTCTTTATGCTTGTTTTATAGTTTAAATAACGAAAATAAATTAAATTCTGATAATTAATCCTTTTTTTTTTTTTTTTTTTTTTTCGTTAGCGCAGCGTATTAAAAGCCGAAATTTGCTAATATCTTGCAAATTTCACTCTGGTGATTTTCGCTTCTTTTGCAAAAACAAAACGAACAAGAATTCACATGACATAGATTGAAATGGTTGGGATAACGACAAGAGCACAGATATGAAAACTCAAATCACACTTCCTGAGAAAAATTGAGATAGATACTTTGACAGAAGTAAAGATGATACTTCCACACAAACAAAATTTCTATGAGCCAATATTGAAACAACGGTGGGTATTTTGTTGACCAATAGTTTTCAATAGCCGTTGACTAGATTCATGGACCAATCATTCACAAGCGATACGAAATGTTGCCTTAGTCTATATTTTATAGAACAAACTTAATATAGTTCAATTTATAAATATTAAATGAAAATATAAGCTTTTATATGAAACCTACTTCAGCGATGCTGTCAAAGGTGTCAAATTCCTTTAAACAAACATTAGTTAAATCAACAAAAAATTTTGGCTAAAACAGCAATATAATTTTTTTCTGGTTAACAAATTATTTGTTGAGGCTATATCAACTAAAATTTTGGTTGAAGTAGCTTTTTTTTTTTTTTTTTTTTTTTTTCTCTTCTTCTTCTTTTTTGTTGATGTTGCCTCAAAAAAAAAAAAAAAACATTTGGTCTGTGTATAAATAAAAAAATATATATAATTAAAGAAAAAAAATTTTAATTGAAAATTATGTAATGAGTTCAATTGTGCGGGGAAAGAAAATTAGACTTAGAAGTATACGATATAAGACTCATATAAATTACTTTTAGAAAAATCAATTCACCATCATTAAATTATAACATCATATTTCAATGAATTTAATTCTGAATGTGAGGATCACAATGACAGTTTCTTTAAAAAATGAAACGCGTCAAATGAAATGACATTCCATATCATAAATGACATATAAATTAAAATTACTTTGCACTACCATATAGATTAAAACGATTTCACTTTTAATAATCACCCGTTGATTGATCTATTGCAGCATATTTTTCACTCTATGGGAATAAACGTTATTCCTCTTATTAATAAAACATTGTATATTTTAAAGCATTATATTCCAAAGGAGACACGAATAAAGTAATGATTTAGAGGTTATTATATATATTTAAATAATAATAATAATAAATATTGAATATATATATATATATGTATATATACATATTTTTTTTAAGTTGGTATTTTTATTTTGCTAATAGCGGCCTTTCCTTAGTTTTGGCAAGCTAGATGGAGAGTACATATGGTAAAGCTGGCTAAACCTCACAACGTTGTCTCTAGTCAACATGGCTTGCTAATAAAACTAAGAATTCACTCTTATTTTAATGTTAACTTATGATAATTTATGATTATGTATTTATGATAATATAGCATATATATACTGGGTGTTCCATGTGTCTGTAGACATTTTTAAAGTTCATAAAAATTGAAGGAATCAAAAGAATTGGACGCGGTTTGCGAAAAAATTATTTTCCTATTTTTTTTTTTTGGGGGGGGGGGGAGGGATTAAAGAAGATATAGTTAAGTTTTTCGTCAATAGAGGGCGCTTTACGGATGCGTAACGAGAAATATGCAATTCAGAGTCCTGTAAGTTTCACAGTTTTACAGTTAACACAACTTATTTCTTATTTGTCTTTTACTTGCACATACATGAAATTTTAATTGCGATGGTAATTTGGTGGATAGAGCATTATTGGTGAAGATGTTTTCCCCCTAGTAAGAACCGTAGACTAAAGCTGCAGTTACCGTTGTTGGAACTCGTTTGAAAACTGTCATTTGTCGTGATGGCGGATACATAGAATAGAATTTATATCCTTGTATTTATATTGATGCAAATGAATATTTTTTCACGGAAATGTGTGATTTGTTTAAGTACAGCGCCCTCTATATACGAAAAAATTATAACTATTACTATTTTTCTTTATTAAAAAAAAAAAAAAAAACTTTACGAGAATGATTTTTTTTTTTTTTTTTTTTTCAAATCGCGTGCAATTCTACCAATTCCTTCAAATTTTATTATTTTTTAAAATGTCTGAACACTTATGTAGTAGTAAGTAGATAGTAACAATGAATGCAGTCTGCTATGAGCTTTTTATCTGCAAACAATTTCTACCAAAAAATATCCTTCAACATTTTCATCATTTTGTCATTATAAATATACGTAGTTAAGGAAATTACAAATATAATGATGTATGTCAATGATGTATGTCATTAAAACTGATATATGTCAACTTTCCAATCATACATAATATTTAGTTTAAAAATGATACTATATGATTTCTCTATTTCATTTTCATACATGCATTGCCTCATATTCCTGCAATACATCATGCGTATTACTGATTATTACATGACTGGCATACGACAAAAACTTTCTCATTATTATAAAAATTAAAATTGGCACAAGTTAACATAAAATTATAATTCCAGTAATTAAAATGATATTATTTAAAGAAATATTAATATAAAACTTTTCTTTTTTCTTTTCCGACATATGTAATAAAAATTTCTTAGGTAAAGACGGTTTAATTGAATTGAAATCCCTTATTTAGTATTTACTTAAAGTAAGATTCTAATATCTTGTTTACTATGAAATTGTGTAAGTCCATTTGAGATACTCAAAACTATAAATTTCTTTCAAATAATATTTTAAAAATGAACGCAAGTTTAATATTTTAAAAACTTTAAATGGTCGTATTAACCTATTATATTTTTCAAACCTTTCAGAAACAAATCTTTAAATATCTCCATAAAATTATATAGTCGACATACACCTCCATGAAAGAAAACGGCTCATATATGAAAAAATCCATATGTTTATGACTCATTATTCGCATAATAATGAATCATAAACACCTATAATTATTGATAAATAACAGATTAAAATGTCAAATAAGCAATAAATAATAACATCTATCTATAACGAATTTTCGTAAATCTTCGAAGGAAAAATGGTAAATTTAATTGAAAGTTTAAAAAACTTCAAAGCAAAAACACCTTTTTTCTGGTGGGAACATGCAGCTCTCCAAGGAGCAAAACAATCGCAAAATTTTCAACAATAAGAGCCATTTTAAGTCAAAAATTGTAGGATACATCCGAACACGCACAGACACACACACACACATGAGCCCATTTAGGCGTTTCTTCTGACATTACCCTGACAGAGCCATCTAGAGGAACATGTTGGAACTACTTTTTTTCCTCCCCCTGACAAAAATATCGTTACCTCACGGTTGCTCTGGTAAAAAATCAAATTTCTTTGATGGGTAGTTTTAAAATTGTAACGTTTTGAAATTGTAACTTTAATTATAATTGCACAGTATTTAATTAATATAAGTACATTCAATTTTATAAATTTGAAAAAAGGGAGGGGCGAATATATTTTAATGTGAAATTAAAAAAATATATTTTCATTTTTATTTAGAAACACGGTGTTATTGATGAATATCTTTTTTAGAGTATCACAAAATATTTCATTGTTTATAAGATTTTTCCTCTATTGTGCTGCATTTTATTCTCTTATAACTTCGTATCAGGAAACATTTCGCGTGACATTCTCCTTATTGAGAATATTTCCACCTGGGTATCCATCTCAGTCAAATTGAAATGACTAAAATAAAAATAAAGAAATGCAAACTCTTAATAAAATTTCAGGTGTAGAATAACTTTAAATACGTTAAAAATGAGTTTATCTTCTCTAGGGTTTAAAAGATTTATCTTAATAAATTATTGTTAAAACAACTTATTTTAGATGATTAATTTACGAAACTTCTGCAATTTATTAAGGCATCTAAGATGAATTTGTCGAATTTTAGAGTTATAAAATTCTTAATATGAAAATGAATATGCAACATAAATATCTAATATAGGTTACACAAGAAAATAAATTATTGATTGGAAAAAGAACGAAAGAAATTTAAAACGTTAAAGAAACGTGAATGAACACTGAAAACCTGTTGTTCGAATGAAATCTTTAATTTCATTTCTAATTGCTGTTAACAAAAACTATTTGTACTGTGATAATAAATGTTTTTTTACTTTCGAATTTATAGGGCATAAAGAAAGCACTATAAACATTTAAATATCCTTCTTTGCGATATTCTGAAAATTTTTGTTTGTTCTTGTTCTTGTTCTTGTTTCTGTTTTTGTTTTTACGGTGATGTACAGGGGGTGATCAAATTATTAGAATTTTTTTTTTCTTGACATTTTTTCGATTATCTACAAAATATTGAATGAAGTGATCTGAAACATTAAGCATGCAAAAATCATTTAAAAACTGATATTTTCCACTATTGATTTAGTCCAGAGGGCAGTTAGGGGACTAACCACAAACTGTAAAAGAGCGAAAATACTTTGGATCACCCTGTATTATAAGAAGCTACAAATTACTTGTAACTTTAATCCATTGTTGTACACACTATGTACAATATTGGTATGCTTTGGTGCTGGGATTGTGCAATTATTTAGGCTGATATATTTTCATTTTTTAAAAATTTCTAATTTTTTTGACAAGTTTTTTGCTTATAACTGCAGCGGATTTCCGTAAAATTTTACAAAACTAGCTGAAAAAATGACAAAACATTTGAGAAACATTATTATGAAACATAAAATACACATATGCAATATTCGTTGAGATATGAGCATGTTCAGTAAATATTATTTTACTGCGCATGCACAAAAGATTAAAAAAAATATTGCCAAATTTGGCGCCAAGGCCATTACCTGTCTTGCTAAAGC
The DNA here is from genome assembly GCA_963930645.1 of Salticus scenicus. Lineage (NCBI taxonomy): Eukaryota > Metazoa > Arthropoda > Arachnida > Araneae > Salticidae > Salticus > Salticus scenicus. The sequence goes on from OZ005656.1 coordinate 240,961,168, forward strand.
TTTTTAAGCAAACTAGAAATGCAGAAAATTAACATTTTATAACCAGACCAAGTACCTTTAAATGATTTTACAAAAAAAATAAAATATATATATATATATATCTACCAGGGGTGTTTGCGTTCCGGATTTTTTTTTCTACTTCACACCAGTAATTACGAATTGTACTTTTGGCTATATTTAATTGCTAAACATTACTAGAAAACTGCCAATTATATCCCTATTAAAAATTACTGGTGGAAAATAAAATAAAAAATCCGGAACGCAATCACCCCTGATCTACTATTACTTTCAAATTCGTAACAATATAGACTCCTTGTTATTCAAATTATTTGAATCACATACTTTAAATTTCCTTATTGGCAAAAGTCATTTGTATTAAAAAGGATTTAAAATGTTTTATAGTGTGAACTCAGATGTTTCTTTTTATTTTACATATGAAAATGTAAAATTAAATTTAAAAAAAGAAAAAAAAAACTTTCTATTTACAAGCATCTGAAAATTTTAGATTGATTATGAAGTTTCATTTTTATTTTATTTTATTCCTTTTTAAATTCTTCTTTTTTTTCTTTCTCTCTTTTATTCTTTTTTCAAATATTTAAGAAAATTAATTTTGCTTGCTGGTAAACTTTGTTTTTATTAATGAGGAATGAACTGGAGAATAGTTGTTTTTGTCTTACTTAAAAAGTTCTTACAAGAACGTTCAGTTTTCTTACTTAAAAATTTCTTACGAAATACTTAAAAAGTTCTTCCTCTAAAGTTTTTACGACTTCAATACGTCTGCTTGTCTCTTCGCATTTTCATTTCCATCTATATTTTTTCGAATTCCAAAAAACACTTTTTAAAGATATTTACGTGATGCATCAACATGCTAAAACTTGAATATTTTTAAACATCATTGAAAAGTGTAGGAAATGCAAAGCACAGCTAGAAATATATATCGCTGTAGTGTTTCGCAAAAAACCTGAATATTTCTGTTTGGCCCTATTAATGAACCATTATTCTTAATTATGTCATTTCTATGGTAAAAAAATTTTATGACTTCTGAAAAATTCGTATTTACTTCTATGCTTAGCGCTCTATTACAATTATATAAATAGTTTATAAAAAGAACGTCTCTAAGATCATAAAGTGGTTGAATTATTTTATGAGTACTTGTACACGAAACAGTTTTGTTCTATCTAAGATTTTTAATAGCAAGCATCCTGCAGCAAATCTGAGAAGCTAGTGTAGTAAAATCAATTCCCTTTAGACGGCGCTGCGTTGCCAATGAAAGAAAAAAGATATAACCTATATTTTGTTAATAGATTTTGGCAACAGCCAGTAAGTTTAGTTTTAGATTTTGATTCTTCGACTGCGTTCGAAGATGGAATTTTTCGATCTCTCATTATGAGAGTTTATTAGATTCGGAATTATGTTCCTTTAAGTATTTCTTTTTTGTATATAATTGTATTTAAAGTGTAAATAGATCTTTTATTTTATTATAATCATTAAATTTCAAAAGGAATAATGCATCGTTGTCCCTTTTTCATTCTCTTGCTTAAAACAATCCGGCATTTTGATTTTGTTCTTTTTTTTCTTAGATTTCAAAAACCACTGAACCGAGAATTATTTTACATTTTGGTGCATCAGTGCCGGCAAGAGAATGTTGTTTTTGAAAGTAACGATGCTTGTATTAAATTCTCTTATTAAAATTTCCTTTTGTGTTTCATAATATTGGATTAGCTCTTAAAGAGCGAAGACTGCTCAAGGTAAGAAATATTTATGGAAATTTACAATGGATGACAAACATAAAATTCATAGAAAAATTATTCGATCCAGCGTTACGAAGTTGGTGAATAGTATACAATTAAATGTAAAAGAAGAACATTTAAATGTTGAAGATTTAGAGGAAGCTCTTAATCAACTAACTATAAAAAATGGGCTTCTACAGGAAGCCGATAGGGAAATAGAAAAAATAATTCCTTTAACGGAATATGAAAATGAAAAAAAAACGTGTGTTATGAATACCAAGACAAAATCGCGAACGCTATTTTTAGAGCAAAAAAGAAAATAAAAGTAAATTCAGTCGAAAATAGTGGTGTAAATTCAAATGTTTCAAGTACATTACAGAATAGAAGTACACCGTTAAGTGAGAATAACAAATTCGTTAAATTACCGAAATTAATCATTCAAAAATTTGGCGGTGAATTGTCCCAATTTATGCGTTTTTGGAATACTTTTCAAGTTACTATTCATGACAATGAAGCTTTGTCAAAGGTAGAGAAATTTAATTATTTAAAAAGTTATTTAACTTCGACAGCTTTAAATTCCATACACGGGTTAGAGATTTCAGAACAAAATTATGACAAAGCCGTAGACTTTCTTAAACAAAGATTCGGACAACGCGATATGATAATTAACCACCACATGAACAATTTGTTAAATTTAGCTCCCGTTTATAAATCCACAGATATTTTTAGATTAAAAAAATTACATTAAGAAATCGAGATAAATATTAGATCATTATCCTCGTTAGAAGTTGATGAAAATAATTATAGTGCTATGTTAATCGCAGTAATTCTAAAGTCACTACCGTCCGATTTAAATTTAGAATTCAATAGAAAACACGCATCTAACTTACATGGAATTAAAATTCAAGAGCTATTAGATTTCATACAAACGGAAATAATTTCGCGGGAAAGAACATTATCTACAAAAAATAAAACAAACGAACAAATAAAAAGTAACAAATTGAGTAATCGAGACGGCGGCAGATTATCGTCTGCGCATGAATTAATCACTACGGTGGAAAATAAACAGATGAGATGCATTTTTTGTAAAAAGAATCACGCGTCAGAAAATTGCTTCGCGTTCGATGTTGAAAAGAAAAAGAATATTTTGAAATCTCAGGACCGTTGTTTTTTTGTGTTTGGAAACAAAGCACCGTATTTCGGAATGCGATAGGGACATTAAATACAGAATATGTGGATATAAACATAATATAACTCTCTGTTACAAATCTAAACATAAACCCCAGGAAAAATTAAATGTTCCTTCTGGTTCAGAATCCAAACAGGAAATAGTTTCTACTGTTTCTTCTATTAATCAGGAAAATAAAATTTTGTTACAAACTTGTTCCGTAAATATTAAAAATAAAACGAAAGAGAAAACGATCCGTTTGCTTCTCGATTCAGCTTCTAGTAGAACAATTTTATGTCGTTCTATTGCTAATGAACTAAATTTAAAAGTGATTAGAAATGAAAAATTAAAAGTATACACATTTGGAAGTAAAACCCCGATAGAAAAAATCTATGGCATAGTTAAATTAAAACTCGTAAATAAAAATAACTCTGATCATAATATTCAAACTGAAGCGTTAGTTACGGATGAAATTTCTGGATCGTTCATTCACCCTCCCCCTGAATTAGAGAAAATCACGAAAAATGATAAATTTCAGAATTTAGAATTAGCTGATATACCTAATAGTAAAGAAAGCATCACACTTTTGATAGGAGTCTTTTATTATTATGATATTGTGTTAGGTAATATTAGGCGCATTAATAAAAATTTAGTAGCAGTAAAAACTGTGTTCGGTTGGGTTTTACAGGGAATTAAAAGCGATTCTCTTGAATCATTAACCATGAGTATCATAGTAGAAGAAAATTTGTTGTCAAAACAAATAGAAAATTTTTGGAATTTGGAAAATTCGGGTCTTATTAATCCGAAAAAAAAATTTGACCTTTCCGAAAATAAAATTATGAAAAATTTTAAATCGGAAATTAAGTATGAAAATAAACGATATAAAGTTAAATTCCCTTAGAAAATTTGTAAATCACAATTACGAAATAATTTTGAAATTGCTGAAAACAGATTTTCGAGACTTAAGTACAAATTTTGTAGAGACCCAAATTTATTTTTTGAATACAACAATGTTTTACAGGATTATTTGAGAGAGGGGATTATAGAACCCGTTACGGATTTGGAGGAAAATTCTACAACCTTTTATTTACCACATAGAGCGGTAATAAAAACAGATCGTACAACAAGTAAATTACGAATCGTGCTTGATGCGCCTTCACATGATTACAATAATCTTTCTCTTAATAATTGTCTACATATTGGACCTAATCTTTATGAAGATATTTTTGACATTTTGTCTAGATTTAGATTTCATCCCGTAGCCTTTACTGCGGACATGAAACAAGCTTTTTTACAAATTTTGATAGACGAGGAAGATAGAGACGTAACACGATTTTTGTTTACAGAAAGTCCTCACGAAGGCACCTCTCACCTTCAGATTTTTAGATTCACTAGAGTTTTGTTTGGACTTAATTGTAGTCCTTTCTTATTTGCTGCGACGATAAAACATCATTTGAAAAATTTTAGCGACACACATAGGAAGACTGTTAGTTTTCTAAATGAAAACATCTATGTAGATGACATAATAGGAAGCCACCCATCAGTAGAGAAGGCTTTAACTACAAGTCTAGACTCACTTAGTATCTTTAAAGACGCGAGTATGCAACTTCACAAATTTCATACAAATTCGACACCATTACATGAACTTTGGGTACAAAAAAATGTCATTAGCAAGGATTCTAAAGAAAATGATCCCCCTAATAAAGTTTTGGGTTTAGGGTGGAATAACTTGAAAGACACTCTCTATTTTGATTGTAGGGATTTAATAAACCTCGTTTCTAAACAGATAAATACTAAAAGGTTTTTTTTACAAGTACTAGGCAAAATTTATGACCCTATTGGTTTCCTAGGACCCTACACTTTAAGAGTTAAATGCCTTAAGCAGATGATCTGGAAGACTGGTCTTGATTGGGATGACACATTACCTGAAGATTTGAAAAAAATATGGAAAGACTGGTGTAATGAAGTAACTCATCTTTCTAAATTTTCTGTGCCGAGATATTATTTTTCCGATTTTCCAGAATTTAACATCGGTGATTTGCAACTACATGTTTTCTCAGATGCTAGTATCAAAGCATTTGGCACTGTTCCCTATTTTAGAATTAAAGAAATCTCGAATGAAAAATGCAAAACGATATTCGTTGCTTCCAAAAATAGAGTAGCGCCTTTGAAAAATCTCACGCTACCTAAACTTGAACTCACTGCTGCATTGTTGGCAGCTAAACTAGGTCGTAATATTTTGAGAGCTCTGAAATTAGATATACCCACGTTTTACTGGACAGACTCAATGATCGCTTTTTTTTTTTTTTGGATTAGAGGCTCTCCAGAAAAGTTTAAGCCGTTTGTGCAGAATAGAGTTCAAGATATTCGTGAATTGACATCTCCTTCAAATTGGAGGCACTGTCCCGGTTCGTCTAATCCTGCCGACCTTGTATCCAGAGGTGCAAAGATCATAAAATTAATTAATGATAGATTGTGGTTAAATGGGCCTGAATGGCTCAGTTCACCCCCCGAACTTTGGCCTAAGCCTGATGATAAACAAAAGCTAGATGTAGAAAGCTTAGAATATAGAAAAAGATAAAAGAAACACTCATTTTCAATTGCATGACAGAACAACTAGAAAACCCCATTGATATCAGAAAATACAGCAGTTTAGAAAAATTAATCAGAGTTACAGCTTGGGTAAAAAGATTTATTAAGAGGATCAAAAAAATTCCAGAACTTAACAGTACATTGACAACCGAAGAACTAATAGAAGCTGAGAAACATTTGATATCGAATGAACAAAAGTTCTATTTTAAAAATGAATTTCACTCGCTAATAAAAGAAGAAATTATTGATAAAAATTCTCCCCTTAGCAACTTAACTCCTTATCTAGATGATGAAAAAATGATGCGGCTCAGCGGGAGATTAGAGTTTAGTGATTTACAGCTAGAAGAAAAACATCCCATCATTCTCCCCAAACAGTCATGGTTGACTACCTTGATTATAAAAAATGAACATGAAAAAATAATGCATGGAGGAGTATCTGGAACATTGTCAAAAATACGGTCTAAATATTGGATTCCCAAAGGTCGCCAGTTAGTTAAAAGTGTCCTGAATAAGTGTATTATATGTAAGAAATACCTTTCCAGACCAACAGATCAGATCACTGCTCCAATACCCCGTGACAGAATAACAGAGTCGCCCCCTTTCTCCATATGTGGCATTGACTTTGCTGGGCCTCTACATTAAAAATGCTAAAGAAATTGAAAAATCTTATATAGTGTTGTTCACTTGTGCAGTAACCAGAGCGTCACACTTAGAACTTGTACACGACATGTCAACTGATTCTTTTTTGTTGGCCTTCAGACGTTTCTTAGCGAGAAGAGGAAACTATAAAGTTATATATTCGGATAACGCCAAAACGTTCAAGCGTACGAAACAAGAACTAGAAAATTTGTATCGAATTCTTTCTGATGATTCACTTTTAAAGTTTTTTGCAAATGAAAGAATCATATGGGAAAATATAATAGAAAGGGCCCCCTGGTGGGGCGGGTTCTACGAACGATTAGTTAGATCCGTTAAAGACTGTCTGCGTAAAGTCATCGGCAAAGCTCTCTTGAATTATGATGAAATGTCTACTCTCCTTATAGAAGTAGAAACAGTGCTCAACTTACGCCCCTTAACTTACGTGTATAGTGAATCTGGAGAACCGAACCCCTTAACTCCTATGCACTTTTAAAATTTTGGTAAAGAAATCACCTACCCAGTGAATTTTGCTGACATTATTGAAGGTGCTTCAAACAAAATATCTGCCTTAAGACGTAAAAGATACCAATCACTCTTGTTAAAGCAGTTGTGGAATAGATGGAAAAGCCAATACCTATTGGATTTGAAGACGGCGCATGCTTTAAAGAATCCTACTGCACAACCTGAACTGAAAGTAGGAGATGTAGTGTTAATTGGTGATGATTCAAAAAACAAACTTCTGTGGAAACTTGGTATAATCCAGAAAACAATCGTCGGCAGAGATAACAACATCCGATCTTATGAGGTTAAGACTGACAATGGTGTTTTAAAACGAACTGCTCAGCATTTATACCCACTGGAATTGACTTAACTAAAAACTTTAATGCTACAAACTGATAAAATAACAAACTTTTGAGAAAAATTTGAACTTTCAAAACCTTCATTTAATGAACACTTTTTCTTTGATTTTCAGAATATTTGATATCCTTTTTTAAATAATTTAGTGAATTTTATTTGATAATTGAAAATATTAAAATTTTGCATGTGTTATTATCTTTATATTTAAGTTTGCTTATATTTGATAACTAAGAGTTAATTGCTTAAATAATAATGTGTTTGCATATGTTTAATATTGATATTTCAATTTAATATTTTGATTTGATATTTTATTGATTTAGTTATAGTACTTTAGTAAATATTGTTTACATTTGTATTTAATATTAGATAACTGTTGATATTTTGAAAAAAAAAATGATTATGTGATTTAGTATTAATAGAATATTTAGAAATTTGTACAATTTATGATTATCAGAAGTTATTCAAATTTGAGATTTATTTTTGATTAACGAGATTTTTGATTTGTGAACTCTGTAAGAGTTCACGGCGGGGAGTTGTGTAGTAAAATCAATTCCCTTTAGACGGCGCTGCGTCGCCAATGAAAGAAAAAAGATATAACCTATATTTTGTTAATAGATTTTGGCAACAGCCAGTAAGTTTAGTTTTAGATTTTGATTCTTCGACTGCGTTCGAAGATGGAATTTTTCGATCTCTCACTATGAGAGTTTATTAGATTCGGAATTATGTTCCTTTAAGTATTTCTTTTTTGTATATAATTGTATTTAAAGTGTAAATAAATCTTTTATTTTATTATAATCATTAAATTTCAAAAGGAATAATGCATCGTTGTCCCTTTTTCATTCTCTTGCTTAAAACAATCCGGCATTTTGATTTTGTTCCTTTTTTTCTTAGATTTCAAAAACCACTGAACCGAGAATTATTTTACACTAGAGAGCATATAACAGTCGTGCGGAATTCTAAAAATATTTATTGAAAAAATAACACAAAAAAAACTGAAATTATATACATTGTTAAACTTTTTGTAAAGAGTTAAAAAAATTCTTCCATTATTTTCTTAAATATACAAAGATACAGTATAAAAGCAAGAGAAGTTATATTTCACGAATTATCACATGAAATAAAAAATAATAATGAATCAAAATTTCTTAAATTTTTCTAATAATTTTCACATGTCTGTATGTGCGTTAAATATTTCTATTTAGATTTATATATTAAAGGACTGATGGTCTCATTGATAAACATAGTATTAGTTTATTTTAAAAATGTGTAGTTATAAATAAATTGAAGTTTTAGTCTAAGAGATTTTTTTTTAACAAATTAATTTAAGCTATTACATTTATATGCTCAATTTATTTTCATCATAAATAATATGCCAAATTATGACGTAATTTTAATGATAAAAAACATCTTTTGCATTTTTCCCATTTATAATATCGTGCGACTTGATATGCGTGACTACCTGCTTGTTGAGAAAATGTTCATCTGGTATTTTATCTCAATCAAAATACTATAACTAATAAAGAAAAAATAATAAAGGTCTCAATAACTTTTAAAATCTTCAGAGAATCTTTAAAGAAGTTTTATAATAATCACTCATGATTTAGATTAAGGAGTTTCTTTACATTATATTTTAAGTTAAATACATAATTCTCTATGGCGCACTTTTAACACTTTTATAACATTTTGAACATCATTAATTTAAGTATAAATTAAGTTCTTGACATATATCGTTCTTAATTTATAACAGTAGACATAAATACATGTAACTAAATTTTAAAAAAGTATACAGTTTTTAATTACCAGAAAAATTCTTGAATGGACATTGGGTAATTTTTAAGTATTTCATTATTGAAGGATTTTTAGTAAACCTATCTACTTCCCTTGAAGTAACAATTATTCTCTTAAATTTTAACCACACACAATCTAATTAAGCGATAATTCAGTTTATCTTTATAATGTATATTTACTTGCTCGTACTTAAAGAAAATATACATTGTGATTATAATTAATCGTTTTTTTAATTCTAACACAAGTCTGGGATGGAATTTGTTTCTTCAAGGTGATTTGTTTTCTGGTGTAGATTTTGATGTTGACAAAATAAAAACTATTAAAAAAATTCCATCTCGTACAGTTTTGACAAAGAAAATGTTTTTTTGAGCTCATAGCTCCACATTTTCAACTCCCATCTAAGTTATTCGCCGGATAATCTGGTTGATGTGAGTGAAGAACAAGGAGAGTTATTTTATCAAGACACAAAAGAAATGTGAAGGAAGTATAAAAGACGATGGAATGTTAACGTGTTAGTTGATTATTATTGACTAGAAAGTCCCGGTTCGGGAACGAACGAAATTCGGAATGCTGGAAAAATTTCAAAACCAAACTCGAAATGTACAAAACTTGGCCTGATGCTGTTTGCGTGGCAATAGATCAAAGTTTGTAAACGAAACCATTTTTAGAAGTTACACTTCTTCCAGCAATAGAGTAAGCTTTAGAGAAGAGAAGAAAAAGAAAGAAAGAGAGAGAAGAAGAAAAGAAGAGAAAGACTTAAAAGGAGAAGAAGAGAAAAGGAACAGGAGAAAGGAAAAAGGAGAAGAAAGAGAAAGAGGAGGAGAAGAAAGAAAGAAAAAGAAAGAAAAAGAAGAAGAAAAAGAAGAAAAAAAGAAAGAGAAGAAAGAAGGAGAGAAAGAAGAAAAAGAAGAGAGAGAGTAGAAGAGAAGCTTTAGAGGAATACTCGGTGCGTCCACACACAGACAGATATCTCTTAGCCATTTATACATATAGATTGCTGCATGGAAAATCTTCCCATCAAGATTCTCAAGACGTGCACAAGAGAAAAAGAAGCGCTAAAAGGAGCTTCGATGCAAAAGAAACGCATTTAACATTAATGTGTAACTAATGGCTTATTTTAATTTTATTTATGCATATTTAGTTTTGAATTTTTTTTTAGGTCAATTCTTTCGATTTTTACAATTAAATTCCTTTAAATATAGTGACTAATGAAACAGACAAAACTTACAAGATGGAAAAAGTAATAATCGAATTATATACAGAATAATAATCAAAGTTATAAATCATTTTACATTTCTTTTATATTAACTCAGAAATAAAATGTTTTTTTTTCTTTCATATGAAAACCACCATGTTATTATCCTGTTTATATTACAAATTTATAAAATCATATACAGATAATATATATATATATATATCCAAATTTAGTTCCCATACATTTTATTAATAGTTATTATCTTATTGAAAAATTAAACAGGAAACTGGTTTTACAGTATTTAGTAAGAATATTTAAACCACGAGAAGAATATTTAATCCAAAAACATCGAAATTTCCCACTTTATCTAAATCGAAATAAACATTTTTAAAATTATATACTTAATCGGCGTATAGATGCATAAAATATGTAATGAAATTAAACATTTTCTGGAAATATTCTTTATGCATATTCAAGAAATAAAAAATATTCTGTTAAAAAAAAAAAAAAAAAAAAAAAAAAAAAAAAAAAAAATCTCTTGAAAATCAAAATATATTTGCAACTTTCCTACAGGAAGTTTCTGTTCCCTAAATTTACAAAAATGTAAAATAAAAATTACATCTTAATGTATCATCATTTTGTGTGTGTGTGTTTATTTATACAGCTTTATCTGGTAGTTATATATTCTATATTTTGTTTATTTATTTGTTTGTTGTTGTTGTTTTGTATTCTTATAATTTGGCATCAAAGCAGAAGCAGAATTGAAGAGCTCAGTAAATAAGCATGTTAAGTTCCTTTTTTTTTCTTGGGGGGGGGGGGGAGGGGAGAAATTATTATGGGCTCTTTTAAGTATTTAATATTTATTAGTACTTCAAAGTCTTCTAATACAGCTATCGACACAGGGAATTATGAAGTTTCTGGTTTTCAATTTTTCCAGTACATTTTTACTGATGAATTTCTCAAATCTGGTAAATTTTCACCACATGTTCATCCACTAAGATATTCATTTGAGTATTGCTATGTAAGAATATTGAAAAAAGTTCCGTGGCTGTAAGGTATCTTTCTCGCCTAGTATGTCTCGGACCCTGGTTCATTCCTGACTGGTTAAACTGTAAACTTTTACTTGATGCCTTTTTTTTTTTTTTTTTTATTATTATTATTGCGTGCCCAAAGGAAAAAAAATGTGACTTATGAATATTTTCAGTATTGTTCTGTTACGGTTATAATTGTTGTTTTATGGCTTAAGGCCGATTAACTACACTACGGTCCTAGGCCTAAACGTGAAGTCCTGCATCGGTTCTGGTAACCCGATTTTACTTGAGCCCGACCTGACCCTCAGATCGGGTTCGGATCGGGTCGACAAAAATTTTTTCTCTTGCGGGTCAGATTCGGGTTGGATTGACTGAATTCTTTTTACTGTAGGTCTGGTTTGATTTCGGATCGGGTTTAGTTTTTAATGAATCAGGTCGACCTAAGAACATGTTTCAAAAAATTTTTATCTTAATAAAGCAGAGATTTGTTTGCTCTATATACCCATGATGAATATACGCTTACACAAATTATCATCTATATAATATTTCTCTAACGTGGACCAGTTCCGATTATATTTTGTTAAAACGATACGATAGTGATGTAATTAATAAAATACGCGAGGATAAAAAAATAATATTAATGAATGGATAATATTTAAGCAAGCGGACTCAGCTGACTGATCTAATGAGAAAAATGACGACATTTGTCTGATGAGATTCATTTATAGAAATATGTATTTTTAAAAGTTGCCCTTTTTTCAGAATTTTTGCAAGCGCCATTTCAAACATAACAATACTTTAAACACAGAATATGAATTATTATCATAAATTGAATACAAAACACAATCATGAACAGTGTAATCAAAAGAGAAATTATTATTAATATTATTATTATTTTATTATTATTATTATTATTATTAGAAAAAACTGTACCAAAATAAATAAATAAAAAGTTATCGCCAACATGACGAGATACATTTAAAAGCTACCATGGGGATCCTATACTAAAACTGTACTGTCGAGGAAGTGTGAAAACTGGGTTGTCAACCGTGAATTTTATTTTTAAAACTTTCTTTGAATGATTTTGGTTTCACTGTTGCACAACGTTAATTTAGTTCTAATAATAATTTGGCTACGTGTAAAGCAAAATTTTAATTTAATGGTGAAATTGGTATAATATTTATGAGTTTCAAATTTTAAAGGTAAATAAGAAAAGAAATAAAAGCGCGGAAATTTCGCACGGGTTTTCTAGTAGTAAAATAAACACGGAATAGGACTATTCGGCGCGGCCGTTTTGGCGCAGCCGTTCCGGCGCGAAACCCATTTCGGCGCGGCCGTTTTGGCGCGAAATCCATTTCGGAGAGGCCGTTTTCGCGCAGCCTTTCTTTCACGAAATGACCGCGGCTTTCGTCTTAGCCTTTTCGGTTAAAATTTATTTAATGATAGATATTCTTCATGTTATTAAATTTTCGCCAAATCTTTGTTAAATGATGTAATTTATGATTTCTTATTTATTTATTTATTTATTTATTCTTTATGCGTGAACAAAAAACTATTTTAAATTATTTACGACATATATTAATGATGAATGGAATTTTCCTTAATTTAAAGGAGCCAATGATAAGATTAGAGACTAGTTTTTTGCAATTAAAACTTATTAAACTTAGTCATCAGATGGCAATACATACGCAGCAATTCTAAAGATTCTAACTTATTTGGTGATAGAGCTTCTTTGGGTGGATAAAATAAGCAATGTCATTTCTATTTTTTTTTTTTTTTTTAATGCTTGAACTAAAAAATATTTTTAATTTTTTATTAATGATATTAATGATGAACAGAATTTTTCGTAATGACAATCTGAGAAAACAACTCGATTTTTATAGTTAAAACTTATTGTCACGCGGTTCTTTGGGGAGTTTTTTGGCTAATAAAATAAATAATGTACTTTTTGATTTATTATTATTATTATTATTATTTATTTATATATTTTTCATGCATAAACAAAAAATTATTTTAAATTACTTACTAAAGAGATTAGGTTATCTCAGGAGCATTGCTAACAATTATCAGATGAATAGTTAAATTAAAAATGTAATTCATAAAGTAAGAAATTAAAAATCTTAAAAATCTTACTAATGTCTCCGTGTTCATAATTTATTTTTGAAATTTTTACTGTACATACGTACAGTATAAATTTTTTCGTTTTATTATGACATTTCCTTGCCTAAAATTTCAATTTCATTTCTTGATTTATTTACTTATTTAAATCAGGGTTGGGTTTTTATATGTAAAAAGTAATTTTTACCAGGACATGGTAAAAACTGCGTTTTTACCGGTAAAAACCATGGAAAAATGGTAAAATTCTGATAAATACTATTAGCCCACATATACCGGTAGAGTGGTAGGTACTAGATCATTCATTACATACACATGTTTTTATAATATAGTCTAGAAATATGTAATGCTTGTAATAAAAAGAATGTCTACATGTGTATTATTCAATGTAATAAAAACAAAACTTTGGATAAACACCATAAAATGCTAGAACTCGCAACAATTGTTTCGGGTCGAAAGAAGACACAACCCTTTGTCAGGCGAACAAAGTAGACACGAGTGCTGCAATCAAAGCGTGGTACGTTGCCACTTTGATTGCAGCACTCGTGCCAACTTAGTTATTATTATATATTTTTTTTCAAAATATTGTTCTTACAAATGGCTGATAGAATGGAAATTAAATAGTAAATAATATTGGGAAAATGAGAACTAAAAAATTTAAAATATGTCTCGAAAGTTTTTGGAATAAAAAAAAAAAAAAAAAAAAAAAAAAAAATCTTTAAAAATGCTAAAAACCATGGGAAAAACATGCTTTGACTAAGATGGTAAAAACCGGCAAAAACAATTACACGCTAAATACCATGCCAACCTTGCTTTAAATGTTTATTTTTGTTTTTATAACTTACTTAAAGCTCTCATTGCCTCTCTAAATCTCTAAAGCTATTACACATAGCAGAATAGTTCCATACAACTTGTTAAGTTTTAATATTTTTTTTTCTCCTCAGCTTACTATTTACTTTATTTATTGTAACTTATTTAGTCCCCGCAGTTAAAATGTAGACTTAGATTCATTAATCACTAAATCAGTAAAAATACAGTGCAACAATAGAAAAGTAAGCAATTTACTTTTAGCAGTGCCAGATGATCATTGCCTGTACTGTTAAATATCCACTAGTTATGAAAGAAAATGATAATAATAAAAATAAAAAATAAGTTTCTATAAAATTTTCATTATCTTAAAGCTATCACTGCTTTTTTTTTTTTTTTTTTGTTAAACGTTTAATTATTAAATATTTCTGTTTATTTTTATTTTTATTTTGCATATTAAAATTTCTGATATAATAAAGCTAGCTGAGATAAAATAAAAGTTAACTTTAGCAAGAAACAAGATAAAGAAAATGCATGCATTCTTAACCAATTCTTAAACTGTATTCAATTAAACAAAGTCAATAATGATTAACTTCCAGGTTATTTTAATACATATAACAAAAAACAGTTATGAAATTGTTGAATGTATCTCACTACTTATTATTTTTACCGAGAAAAAATTAATATTTCTTTCGCTGAAAAAGTTCGAAATGTAGACACCTGGCGCCAAATCGGCCGGCGCCGAAACAGACGGCGCCAAAACGGCCGCGCCGAATCGTAGCAAACCGAAATAAACATCCATATCTGGCTAAAGCTAAAAAAAAATTATTATTTAGATTACAAGCTCTTGAAAACAGGCTACTTCTCCCACAATAACCAGATGTGTGATTCATTTATTTTTATTACTCGCATCCTTCTCAAATAGACTGTGAACTAAGACTGTTAATTAATATATTTTTTTCTTGCATATGTTTTAAAAAGTTATAGGAATGTAGATTTAGATATATTTAGCAAACGTTCAGTTGGCATCTGTAATATTGCATTAATTTATTATTATTATGTGTGTGATAAGCATTAAACAATAAAAGTTCAAACATACTAAGCTTGAAACCCATTTTTTACACTTGGAGTACACAATACACATAAATATTTAAAAAATATCTTTAATCCAATTTTCAGATTTTTAAATTTTTAACTTATTATATTAGTAATCATATTTTTAATTCCTTTTAAAATAATTTACCAACAGTGTCGGATTGAAAATTTACTTTAATTTATATATTAAAATGTTTCGCATGATTTTTAGATGAATTAATAATTTTCATTTCGATTCGGCTTTCGGGTCGGGTGCGGGTGTTGGACAAAAGAAGTAGAGTTTCGGTTCGAGTTCGGATATAAAGAAATCAGGTTTGGGTTGTCAAAATTCTTTAGTGCGGTTTCAGGTCGTCTTTCGAGTCGATTAAAATATTTTGTCAGTTTCAGGTCGAGTTTTGGGTTGATTTAAAGTTCACTTGTCAGGTTCGGGTCGGGTAAAACTCGACCCGTGCAGAATTCTACCTCAAGTGTCATTGCCTTCCGTGGGGTCTCTCTAAGGGTTTCTAGCCCATATTTACTCGAGTTTCGGAACTCGAACCAAGGAAAACTTCAAGCGGCTAGGTCTTCTAGGGTTACCTGGATCGAACCCGGTAGAACCACTCGTCCACATGTGGGGCAAGTTCTGTAATTAAAAAAAAAAAAAAGTCATCGTATTTTTTCCATAGTATACAAATATATTAATGCTAATTTCCTGGCAGAATTTTTCTGTTGTAAAACTGAACATTTATTACAGTGTATTTTTACATAATTTAAAAAAGAGATAAAAAACTTTGTGAATCATTATAAAAG
Source organism: Salticus scenicus (assembly GCA_963930645.1). Taxonomy (NCBI): domain Eukaryota; kingdom Metazoa; phylum Arthropoda; class Arachnida; order Araneae; family Salticidae; genus Salticus; species Salticus scenicus. The sequence continues at coordinate 240,976,975 of OZ005656.1, forward strand.
TTAAGAAAGTTATACTTACAGTAAAATTTCAGTTTCTTTTCAGTTAAATTACTTCGTAATTTAGCACTAAACCAACGAAATGGGTAATTTTGTCGCAAAGTCAGTTTTGTTTCCATTCATATTCCGTTCCGTTCCGTTTCTGTACTGTATACATGCACTAAACTATATGTTATAATATTTATGTGTTGTAACTGTTATGATATAATTGCACCAAACTTGATATGAGAGAAGTATATTATAATGTATCACGTCCATTCGTTTTGGATGTAAATCGAACGGCTAGTGGTGCTACTATTACATACTTTCTGTACCAACTGCATATGCACCAAGTGTATAACTTTTTATTCTGGTGCGTTACGTGGCTTAAATTACTGAAGGCAACGTTGTCATATACACTCCTTCTCATAATTATAAGGACACCCGTTTTTCTATATTAACTAAACACTGAACACTATTATTTAAACAAATATATTTTTTATTAAGTTGAATCTCATTAATAGACTATATTTAAAAAGTTTTATCGTTTTTCTATCTTAAAAAGCTTTAAATACGGTCAAAAAGATGATTTTTCAGGTGTTCACAATTATAAGGACAGCTCGAATCTTAGTAATTTTTTTTCAGTTATTCTTTAAATTAATATTTTATGGAGTCTCTTTTTAGGGTGAAACAGTCAGACATTCTCTCTGGTATATATATATATATATATATATATATATATATATATATATATACTTTTATTTTTTTTATATTCAGTTTCAATACCATTTGATACAGCATAGATGATATTCTGAATACATTTAAACTATTTAAAATCGCTTTCCACGTGCCTGCATCTTTATAATATGGTAAATTAAGGTTTTTTCAACTTTTAGGCCACGGGAAAGGCAATAATACAGAAGTTTCTTTCTTCAAACTATTTCCTATTGCTCTAGAAGTTGAGCAAAAATGTAAGTCTTGCTGAAAAAAATATTATTACCCCCCAAAATCTAACAAAAAAACTAAGAATTCCACGTTTAAAATTTGCGGATATTCTCTTGATGTTCATAATAATAGAAAAAATTACTAAATTCATTTTGCCTTCAGTAGAAACAGCTCCCCAGAGCATTATAGATCCTCCTTTAAAATGCCCGATTCATATCTGCCTTAAAAAATTCTGCTCTGTCTTTCGCTATCTTCAGATCGTGCCAGTAACTGTTAAAACCATTTGGTTAATCAAGAATAAAATGTTTTTCATCCGAAAATGTAAAATTTTACCATTTAATATTGTCTTTATTCAACTTTAACACATACGTTCTTTCCCCCATTAAATGCTTATTGATTATTACAGGTTTTTTATTCATTTTAACATACTATTAATTATTTTAAACATGCATAAATGTGGACCCCAACCTTTCGTTAACAATTACGAGAAAATTCAGCAGCAGTCAATATGAGTAGAACAGTAAGAGGAATTATGAGTATTCGATCTCTGCAAAACAACTCTGATTTTGCATTAGATCTCTCTCCTATCGAACCAGCAGTTCAACGTTTGATCACATTTCCTTCAGCAATTTTAGATCTTCGAATTTCATTAGAAATTCGGCGGATTTAAATTGTCCTTCCACTTAAAAAACACATTTATCATACTTCACTACATGAACGTTCGTTTTTTCGAGGAATTATCAGTAATGTCCGTCCAAGAAAGATTGAAGGCTTATATATGAATGAATCTAGCCCAGTAGTTAACAAATTCGCATGTCAACTGTAATTTATCTGCTAGTAAGTTAAATAAAACGAAAAAGTCGTGATTGTCCTTATAATTATGAACATCTAAAAACGTGGAGAAAAAAATATTTTGCACTATTTTTTATTAATTTTGTACATATTAAAAAAAAAAATTATAACAGTTTTGGTTTTTAGAATATTAGATATATTAAGTGCACTTAGTATAATCTTGTTCACAATTATTTTTACATTAGTTATTTCAAAATATAAAGTGTCCTTATAAATATGAGAAGGAGTTTAGAACGACGTAGCCAGTCCACAAAAAAAATCTAGAGTTGGTAAAATGATATAAATGAAAATTTGGGGTAGATTTAACATACTAAACTTTTTTGTAAAAAAAAAAAAATCCACATGTCTACGGTTATTATATGACTGCATCAACACAATGTTTTAATAAATATCTTTAAGTAAAAATCCGGTAAATCATATTAAGATTTTTATATACTACTTGTTCACTTAATACTTCCTACAATTTAAAATTACACTTTTACTTACATTAAAAATATTTTTTTTAAAAAACAATGCATGATTTGTTTTTTCTTTTTTATTCATTTTATATATCTTCATAAATTCTTTTTACATATCTGATCTAGGACCTAAGTACAGTGACTCGACCTTAATTCCGAAAAAAAAAAAAACATATTTTTATGTACTTGCATAAACAAGCAAAAATAATAATTTTAAAAAAAGTTTAAATATTTGCGCAGCATAAATATATTTAAATTTAGTAATGTTTAATTTTAACTTTGGTCTCTCTAAAACACTACACAATTTTTTCTTTCTTTCATTTTTTTTTTTTTACGTAGATCAATAGAAACGGAATTAGATATGTAAGACTTTTATAGAAAATATGAAAATAGCCATTTCTAAAAATACATGCAAATTTTTCTAAATAGAAAAAAAATAAACTTACCATTTAAATTGTTATTTTATTTTTCTGGCAGACAGAACAATGAATCTATTTAACTGCAAAAATTACTTTTACCATAACTTTTATCTTTCAAAAAATACAATAGGAGAAAGTCGAATAAAAGTTGAGATTTATCTTAAAAGATAACTCTATAAGGAGTCCAAATCTTCATATGGACACTCCCATAATCCCAAATATAAAGTGAAATTTCGTTCATAAAAACTAAAGAAGAAGTACATTTCTCGTTTTCTTTTAAAAAGTCAAGTATTAGTATAAAGCCGATAAGATTTGAGTTTTAGAGATTACCAAAAATAAAAGGCCAAAATAGAACGTTAGAATTTAAAAGTAGCTATGTTTTTAAACAGATTCGAAAATATGATTTTGATGAATTTTAAAAAGAAGTTTTTAAAGTATTTATCATCATATACATTATCTTTTCATTTATTTTTTAACCATAATGAAAATAGTAGAAACTGGTATCAATATACTTAAAAATGGTATTTTTTCTTTTAGTATGCATGGCATGAAAGTTAATTAAATATTATATTAAAGAGTTCTATTTAGTATAGATAGATAAACCTGGGATTTTTTTTTTTTTTTTTTTCACGCTGATGTAGACCGGACATTTTTGCCAAGAACTATACTTTCGCGACAATTATTTTAAGCCAAATAAATGAAAATTTAAATAAACTATAAATTATTTAAAAAAAGAAAAAAACAAACAAACAAACAAAAACAATATTTGCATGAATTACCTATTTTTGCGTCGCTATCATTTTATAGAAAAAGCCAAAATGTGATGAAAACAATTTAGAGATAGCGAAGATCAGTTATAATAAAGTGACACCATGATCTGTTTTACATATTTATTTAATCATTTTTCTACATACCAGCCACTATTAACTAAATATTTAATTTAAATATCGAACTATTAAATATAAACTATTAAAACTTCGCTATTAAATATTTAAAATGGAAAATACATATAACCACAAAATTGTAGTTGTCTCATACAGCTGATGTAGCGCTTATAGCATATTATAATAGTATATTTGTTGTGAAATCTCTGTCATTTTATGATCGACCGGATAAATCAAGTGAAATATAGCAAGTAATGTGAAAGTAAATGTTACAGTACGTAGTGTTGTTGTTCATATGTAATCGGGATTCAAATATAAAGTGGCTAATTCAATTTTTTCTATACTATCCGTTTCAAATTTGTCATGCGATAAGAACCCAGACTGAAGCCCACTGGTAAAGTATTGTCGCAGGCAATAGGGACAAGTACCTGATATTTTGCAGGTAAGAAAGACGATGCCGAAGCGAAGTTTTGAGCAATTTCAATGGATTTTATTTTTATTTTTTCTACATAAAGCGATATAAAAAAGAGCATTTCCGTTTTTAATTAAGACGATGCCTAATCGAAGTTTTGAGTAAATTCAATGGATTTTATTTTATGTTTTGTTCAGAAGTGATATAAAAAAGAGCAACTCCGTTTTTAATTGCTTTAAATATAATGACCAGCGAAACGGGCAAAACCTACGAGTATAAAATACATCGGAACTAAACCAGAAAGTTAGTTAAATTGAAAATTATACTGCATACTTATTACTTCTACTTTGTTTTTCTTTCAACACATTATTATTATTATTATTATTATTATTATTATTATTATTGCATTTTTATGGAGCAACAAAAGTTAATAAATAAATAAAATAAAATGATAAATATTCAAGAACATTACATTTGGCTTCCATTCGAAATTTTTTTTATATCTTTTATCCTATAACGATCAATTGCAATGGATATTACATGCGTCAATCTTTTTTATAGATATAAAGAAGCAAGTTTAAAAGAAAAAACCTTATTAATTAAATTCATTTCTAAAACTATATAGAATGCAATATTTAATAAAAGTATATATAGTGTTATCAACATCGTCTTGATACGATTATTAAAGAATATTTCTTTATATAGAATATATGTTAAACAGATAAAAGTATTGTATTATGCTATTTATCTATACAAAAACACTACATGTTCTTTTTATTTTATTTTATTTTTATTTTTTAAGAACTAAAGATACATGGAAAATTAATCATAAAATTAATCGAAAAGCAAAAACTATATGCGTTTTTTATTTATTTATTTATTTTATTTTATTTTATTTTATTTTGGCTGAATTTCTGTCCAACATATTTTTTGTGTTTTTGTAATTGAAAGAAACTTCATGTGAGCCAGAAAATCAATGAGAAATTCAATTACATGTTATGTGTTTTTACGACATCATTATTCTCTAATAAAACTTGAAAGTATGAAAAGACACTGTCGTCATTTCTTTCTACATTGTTTTTCTGTTATTATTATATTTTTTTCCCTTTAGCTTCCTTCTATGATGAAATTATGCCTTCTGTAATTGACGTTATTGGAAAAGTAATAACTTTTATCGACAATAAACAAGATCTACAGTGTACAATGTTTTAACACTGAGTCAAGCAATTGATCCTAATTTCTAAAAGTCGGAGATTAATATTCTTTATAAAATTATGAAATTTTGCATGCTATCTAAATTTATAAATTAATCTTAACTTCTTATGTAGTGATTTTTAAATATTTCACAAATCTTAAAATATATATTCTTAATGATTAAACAACTTTGAATACTTCAGTTAAAACACATGCAAAATAAAACTATTTTGTACTAGCAAACCCTTGCGAAATTTTTGCAGTTTCTTTCTTTCTTTCTTTCTTTCTTTTCTTTTTTTTTTTTTTTTTACATTTTAAATTTGAAACTTTTAAGTCTTATACCAATTTCACCACCCAATATAAATTTTGATTCATCAGAAGCCAAACATTATTAGTTTTTTTTTTTTTTTTTACTTTTTATTGTTGCGTTTTTCAGTCAATTTATGACACAAAGCTTATATTTTGTTTAGATCTTTAAAGTATTGCTAGGTTTAAAACGACGCTTGCAAAGATTGTAAAGATGCAAATTTAAATATATATATATATATATATATATATATATTGTTTTTATATAAAATTATCTCATTAGACAAATGTCGTCATTTCTTTTTATTAGATCACTGAACTGAGTCCGCGTGCATAAATATTGATTATGTATTTTTTTTTTCTTTAATCCTCGCGTATTTTATTGTCACTATCGTATCGTTTCTACAAAAAATATCGAAATTGGTCCACGTTAGAGAAATATTATATAGATTGTTGAGATCAGATATGCAAAAAATTGTAATTAATAGAATATTGTTAAGAAATATTTCTGAAATTTTACTTTTTTCTTCTTTTTAACATCAAATGTCTATTTCTTTTTTTTAATCTTTTATAATAATTCATCTACACTTTTTCAGTCCCCCGTTCGATATAGCAAAGGCTTTAAATATTATTTATTGAAAACACTGAACATTGTATTTTATTTAGCATGAGTTCTTTAAGTATTGCTTATACTAAAAGTATTTCGAATTTCACATAAATTCTACTTAAAAACCTTTTATAATATAGTGTTGCTGGCTATAGGAAACATAACCTTGGACGATAGCCAGATGTTCATAAAAGTTGTATAACCCAATATTTTCAAAAAATATATGAAAGATTTTCCTTTAAGCTGAAGAAATTAAGAATTATATCTCGGTGTATGAAAAAGATGTTTTTGCTCTTACAATAAATTCAGATAATCTGGAAAATCTTATCTATATAGAAGCAATATGATAGTATACATTGTCTTAGATACGTTAAATATGAGATAAGAATATGTTGAATTATTTTCCGTTTTCTATTCGTAAATTATTGTTATTAGAATAATTATGGCCCCAAAACCTAAATAGATCCATTTATAAATTAAAATCGTTTATTTACGTACAGAACAAAATAGATTGATGCAATAGTTTTCTTTCGCATATTGTTGAAATAATTAGTAGTATGTTTTTTTATATGTAAATATTGCTTCTTAACAATAACGTCATTTTACACATAAATGAGAAACAATTCAAATAAAATATGGTATCAAATATCAATAAATCAATTTTTAATTATGACTAATTATAGTAAATGTGATCAAGAAACTTAAGTTGGCACAGCTATAGAAAAGCTCTTCTGTTTAAGACAGATTGTCGATATTCGAATTTATTTCCCTGATTTTTTCACCAGTACTGTTCTATAGTATTTTTTTCTTAATTGATCGTGCAAACTTACTACTGAAATTTTCGAAAGAAAAATACTGGTTAAAGAATCAGGGAAAACATTTCGACTGTTGATACCCTATAAGAATAAAAAATAAAGAAAATTAATACCGTAGTTTTCTCTCACAGTTATTTCTTTGCATTTTAAATATTTAGACGACGTTGCACACATTATTATATAATATGAATATAAACTTGTTTTAAATCTTAATTATACAATTAAGTTTATAATATAACCATAATTATTAAGAATTATTAATCATTACAAAATAATTATTATTTTAATTATTAATATTTTTATAATAATTTATTTATTTATTTGTTTATTAGCTAATTAAGTTTTAAATTAACTTTATAATGTTATTATTTTACTATAATATTTAAGAACGTGGTTATATTTTATTACAGTAAATGTTCTCATGGAACTTAATTCAGCACATCGATAGAAATACGCTTTTGTTTAAGATAACAAAATGAAGTAAATTAATATTATATTTTTTTCTCAAAAAGCATTGCCCAAAGTTATGTTTTTCCGTTTTAAATATTTAGACGACTTTACACACATTATTATATAGACAGGTGATTATAAACGTGTTTTAAGTTTTGATTATATAGTTAAGTTTATAATTATCGTGTTATTACTATACTCTCATATTTAAAAACTTAATTATATTTTATTACAGTAAATGGTCTCACGAAACTTAATTTGGCACATGGATAGAAAAACTCTTGTGTTTAAGTTTACAAAGTGCAGTAAAATAGTACCGTAGTTTTTTCTCAAATAGCACTGCCCAAATTTATGTATTTGCGTTTAAAATATTTAAACGACTTTATATACATTATTATATAGACATATGAATATAAATTTGTTTTGAGTTTTAATTATACAATTATGTTTATAATTATAATATTATTAATGTGCTCTAATATTTAACAACAAAATTACATTTTACTATAGTAAATGTTCTCACGAAACTTAATTCGGCAAATTGATAGAAAAATTCTTTAGTTTAAAGATAAGAAAATGAAATCATTAATTACCGTAGTTTTTTCTCAAATCACACGGCCCAAATTTATATCATTGCGTTTAAATATTTAGACGACTTTACACACATTATTATGTAGGCATATGGATATAAACTTGTTTTAAGTTTTAATTATATAATTAAGTTTATAATTATAATATTGTTACTCTAATATTTATCAACATAAATACTTTTTAATAGCATAAAAAAAAAATACATTTTAAGTAAATGTTCTCGCAAATCTTAATTTGACATATATATAGAAAAATTCTTTTGTTTAAGACCAAAAATAATATTAACTCATACCGTAGTTTTCTCTTAGATAGTACTGTTTTTGCGTTTTAAATATTTAGACGACTTTACACATTATTATATATATTGTTTAAAAATTTTAAATGTATAGTAAATCAATCATTTACGAAAACTCCATTCCATCATTCTGGAATATTTTCCCCCATATATGTATATTTTAAATGAAAATAATTACCATGACTTTAAAGGATTATGAATATGATAAAATGTAAAAGAAAAAAATCTTGTTAAACAAGTTTTGAAAGCGTAAGTAAACCCATAATGATTGCTTTTAGTACGCATCATAAATTTATTCTTGGAGGAAATGAGTGTGAAAAATCTTGATTTATGAAGAAGTGCAAAAGGTGTTAAATTATCGTTGGTAACGAGAAAATTTGCATTCCTTATATGATTGCTACTTTAACTTTGCTGGCTCTCAAACGAGAATAAAATTGATGAAAGATAACTTTCCCTTTTTCTTCTTTGTTGTTATTGCTGTTGTATCCATATCGTGTAGTTTTTAATCGGCAGACGCAAACGGAAGTTTATGAACATTAGTTTAATCTTACTATTTATTATAATGCTTAAGAAATCTTAAAAATATTTTTTTAATATACTTTTTACGTCAAAGTTGTAAATTTTGATTAACGAAGTGCATATCTAAACAATGATTTCTGAGATAGTTTTAGATAAATTCGATTCTGTTTCATATCTCATTTCATGTGTCAATCTTAGTCTAAAAAAATTTATATTTAAATTTATCAATTTCACAACATTTTAAACACATAAATTTATAAAAAATAATTTACAAAAATATTGTATGCTTTTTGCCGAATTGTAATATTAGAAAAATAATTATTATTATTATAACACACTAAACAGTAAGAAATAAGATGTTCATACTTAATTTTCAAAGATAAATCAATCAAAGTGCATACAAATATAAGTTTAATAGGCGAAAATATTTGCATAAATTTCGATTACTTTAATTAAATTTTTGAGAAAATAATTATAAACATATCTCTGTAAGGATTTTTTTTTTGGGGGGGGGAGGGGGGGGAGTGTGGAGAGAGAGAGACATAAAACGCTCTCAATTATATATCTACCAGCAAACTTACATGTCGATGCCTGGCTTAGTGTAATGCTTACAGATTTTCCAAATGTAAGAAATAACTAAACTAAATGTATCACTAAATTAAAATAAAATAAAATCATTAATATCTATGATATTGCGATTGGAAATTTTTAATACGTTAATTCAGAACTCAACCTATGTATTTGTTATATTATATTGTATTATTACTTTTTTTTATTAGATAAATTTCTTTATTGTGTATAATACTTTTAGTTTAACAATATCAAAAAAAAAAAAAAAAAAAAAAATGCCAAATTTCTTTAAACTGAACATGATAAAATATATGTTTCTAAATTACATGTTAAAATAAACTTCATAATTGTTTACAACACATGAATGTTTCGAAGTACTTTAAATAATGGATAATGCTTATCGAATTATTGGGTACATATGTGTTATGTTTAAGCTATGTATCAAAAAAAAGTTTACATTAAATTATCCTAAAAAAATAATAAATAAATAAAATATTCTTCTTCATTGATGTTAGTGCTATCCCATGGAGCATCTGGTTTTTCTCCAAGTTTTTTTTTTCCTACATTTTATCAACTGAAGATATATTTATCTGCATTTTTAAGATGAATAAGGAAACTAATTCCTTTATTAAACTGCAAAATAATACAGACTATTTCAGGATTATAAGTTTTTTTTTTTTTTTTTTTTTTTTTTATGAATTATATTTAAAGGTGTATTTTTAAAAAATCTAAAACCATTCAAAGCTAACCAATATAAAATGAAAAAGGTTTTGTATGTTTGTATCAGTAAAAAAATGTAAACTTGTTCCAAAGTTCTGTAAAAGGTTCTGTAATATTTTAGGAAAATTATTAAAATTTTGTATACTTTAACTGAATAACTATATAAAATAAAAAATATATCATATATATAGAGAGATAGATAGATAATTTCTAAAATTTTTTAGTCGAGTTATAGAATTCATATATAAAGATATTGAGATATTTTATTTATATAGAGGTTTAGTCCAAAAAAAAAAAAAAAAACCTACAAATTCATTTGTTCTTTTTAATACACTTTTAGAGAGGAAAAATTGAGGCTTCCAAATATAGTAGCAAAAAAAGAAAAAAAAATCGGATTGCTCTATCATTTACATTTACAAGAACGTTATTTTTATTTATTTATTTATTTATATATGTTTGAAATACACATTTAGAATAAAAAAAAAGTATGACCTTTTTGAAAGTGCTTTTTTTTAACAGTAAAAATGCATATTTAAGAAAAAATAAACCATCCAAGAATATAAATGTAAGATAGTTTAATAATTCTTATCAGATTTTCTACAGATGGGACGATAATTTCAAAATGGGGAATAATGAAAAGTGTTTGTGATATCGAAGCGATGCCATTTTGCATCAGTGTTTTATACTGAAAAAACAACTAGGAGAAATTACTTGCAAGTTGGCAAACAAAATGTCCTTACTTACACGATGTTTTAATTAATAAACTTCGTTAATTAACATAATAGAAATTACAAGCAAGATAATTTTTAATTAACATAATAGAAATTACAGATCAAATAATTGTAGTTAACATAATAGAAATTCCAGACCATGAAAAACATGTTTCTTGGCTTTTTCTGCTAACATACTCTCTTGTGCTTAGGGAGATAGTACCGCATGTACCCAAAATGGACAACGGCGGCAGTAACTTTTTTTCAAAATAGATAAAAGTATATAAAAGTATGTTTTTGTTGTTATTTTGATTAACTGACCTGAGGAATTCAGTTAAAATTAAAGTTATCAGCTAGATTCAAACACGGCATCTCTAGTGCACAAGACCGAAACATATATATATTCAATTTAAGGTTATAAGTTTTTGTTGTTTTGATTAACTGGCCTGAAGAACTCAGTTAAAACTAGTTATCAGCTTGATTCGAACACGGCATCTCTAGTACACAAGACCGAAACATACATAAGATTGTTGTTATAAGTTACATAATAAGTTGTTGTTATTGTTGTTTTCATTAACTGGCCTGAGGAACTCAGTTAAAGCTAAAGTCATCTCCTTGATTTAGACACGGCATCTCTAGTACACTATACCGAAACATATATATATCCAATTTAAGATTATAAGTATACATCTGTAATAATTATCACTAAAATTTTATATCTGCCAGAAATTTTGAAATTCAACTATTAAATATTTGTGGTACAAATGGGGCTATGGTAGGGAAAAGATTTCAAACTTCATAAATTAATTTTGTGTTTTTTGAAAATGCTTGTTTATTATATATTATTACCATGTTTATCTTTATATATATATATATATATATATGTGTGTGTGTGTGTGTGTGTGTGGATATCTATATATAATGTACAGTATTTTTAAGAGCATTATTATCAATATTAAATAATAATAATAATAATAATAATAATAATAGTAAGATATTTGTATAGGAATAATTTTTGACACGTTTTGAAATACAATTTCTTTTATAAGTAAATTTGGATTCCTAAAGCCATTCATATTCATTCACATTTGAAAATAAAACTTCCTAATTAATATTTCACAAAAATGAATGTTGCAAAAGTGAAGCTGCTAAAATGTTCTTGATTAATTGAATATATTAAAAGATAATAAGATTACGTTAAATCAAAATTATTACTGAACAATTCGACATACCTAAATGTATATATGTATAATACAAGATTATAATTTTTTTTATATCATTAAGATTTCTAAAATTATTAACATTTTTTGAATGATTAAAACATATACTATTCTAAAACAACTGTAATATATATTTTTCTCATAGAAGACATTTAAATATTACATTAAATTTAATACCTACTCTTTAACAGTTTAATGTAAGACATATTTAATTAATTAAAAAATAATCTATTATATTTGGATACTTTAAATTTCCATATAAATTAGGTCAATAACCTGCTAGCTGAGCAAAACTGAAGTAGTCTTGTGATTAACCGCTCTTTTGTATGTTCTTAATGAAAAAACAATTCTGTGATACATTGTATCGTTAACAATGGCGCGGTAGTTTTATGCTAATTCTTACCTTTTTATTCTGTAAGACGCATAAAAAAATCAATGAATAGCTGTTGACTGAATAATAGTGAACTTGATTTTTTTCCCCTCTCTCTCTCTCTTCTATATTCAATAGAAGAAAGAATTAGTTTAGTACAAAATTTCGACTATTGATTTTCGATGAATTTACAATTTCTTGGATGTCCAGAATACCATTTGACCGTTTTCACAAATTGTGTGTGTATTGTAAAAAGTAGTTGCACTGCACACCATCAGAAAACTTTTTTTTTAAATCGGAGATTGGATTTTTGTGTTAATCCAGCCTAACCTGAGAAAAACGTAAAATTATTTATCTTTAACCTTGTTACAACAAAACTTCATAGATTTCGTTTACTAATGCTCTATTAAAAAAAAAAAAAAATTACGTATATGATATGGATAATGTGAGTAAAGGTGTCAACATTCCAGTTTTTTAACCACTTTTTTCTTAGAAAAATTCCGCTATATTTTAAGAATGAAATTCTGTAAATAAAGAAGACGAAAATAATTATTTTTAGATAGTCGTAATAAAAAATCAGACGAATTTTAACTATGTGCGGTTGATCATAGACTTTAATTATCCGATAAAATAAGTGTTTTTCTTTGGATTACACAAAAATCCACATAATTAAAATTCAATGATAATTAGATATAAAAAAAAACTCTTAAAAAGTAGTTTATTATGTATAGTATTTTATGAAAGTATTTTATGAAATTAGTTTGCCAATAAGATAAAACTATTGCGAGATTAAACGGATTTCTTTTTTTTTTTTTTTTTTTTTTTTTTTTTTTTTTTTAAATAAAGTTTATGTTCAAGGGAATTCGTTTCGATGTAAATTTATGTCAATAAGATAAAATTATTTAACTAAGTTAGTTTGTCAATAAGATAAAATTACTGCGAGATTAAACGGATTTTTTTTTCTTTTAAAATAAAGTTTAAGTTCAACGGAATTTGTTTCGATGTCAATTTATGTTGAAAAATACACCTGAGTAAATATATATATATATACATATATATATATATATTCAGGAATTACTTTAAACTCTTGTTTTATTTTACGTGTGCATCTTGCAACTGGAATGAAATAATAGCAAAAGCGTATTTTAAAAAAATGAATAATGTATATATTATATTCTAGTTCCTACAATTCTTATTCACTAAACCTTGAAAACAAAATAAAACAAACTAACATTCAAATCTTTTTTTTTTTTTTTTTTTTTTTTTTTTTTCTGAGAGAGAGAGAGAGAGAGAGAGCGAGAGCGTTTATGGGTGATTTTTTTTTTTTAAATATACGATTGTATAAAGGATGGTATAATAAAATAATACAATTTAATTTGTGTAGGTTATAAAATTCATCTTCATATGGAATTAAACTCTTTTTTTTTTTTTTTGTATTTATTTAAAGAATCAGTATAATCGGATTTATATAAAATATTTTAAAACTTAAATTATTCTTTCATTATTTCTTTTTTTCTTTTCTGTACCTCAATTAAGCCTTTTTTTTTTTTTTTTTTTTTTTTTTTTTGTATTTATTTAAAGAATCAGTATAATCGGATTTATATAAAATATTTAAAAACTTAAATTATTCTTTCATTATTTCTTTTTTTCTTTTCTGTACCTCAATTAAGCCCTTTTTTTTTTTTTTTTTTTATTGTTGTTATTGCATTTAAAGGTCTGTTATATCACTCAGAAATCATTTTTTTAAATACACTATTTCTATAAGACAACGTAATTAACAATATGTATACTGTTTTTAGGCATCTAATTTTTTACTTACTATAAGGTGAAGCTCGAAGAGATTGCGCGCATAGGGGATCGGCAGGAAGGATGGGCGTTCTGAAACTCTAGGTCGTTCTACAATATCGATAGCAGTGTGCCCGCTTAAATATGCGTGTTCATTGATTGAACAATTTAAGATTAAACGGGATTATTTTGTATCGTTTTCAAAAATTTTTACTTAAATTTCCAAAACACTTTCTAGGAATTTTTATAGAATGGTAGTATTACAAAATATTTTTTAATTAAACGATTTCCCATGGATTCGTTTATAAATTTTACTTGTGGCATATGGTTGCATGAAAGTTGCATCATTTACAACAACGAGTGCAACGATTATAGACAACGACAGATTAGGTCAACAAACAAGAAACCATTCAAGCTGAAATGGAACTTTATTAATTTAAGGTTAAACATATTATCTAGTAAATAAATGTGCTTTTTTCATTATCTACTCTTGTTTTTTACCTGCTTCTTTAATTTATTTTAAGTAAAAATTTTTAATATTTTTTTTAATTAGTATTACTATTATTATTAAATTGAAATACCTACATGTAATACAAAAATATTTCCTTACAAAAACATTATACCAATGACATTTAAGTGCAATCAGCATTGTCGGCAATTTAATTGTTGCTAAAATTAAGCGCAATCTCTCCTATCCTGGTTTTATTACAGCTGTTGCTTTGAGCCATAGTATAACAACAAAATTGCAATAGAAATGCGTAGAAGAATGATCACTTCAAATCTATGCACCAACAGTTTAGCAAAAAATTAAAATTTAGATTTTTTATAACATTCTGTTGAATTGTGCACAAACTCTCTTAGTTTTACCTTATAATTCGTAATTTACAACTCTTTTACAGTAAATCAACATTTTATTATTATTATTATTATTTTATTATTATGAATCAAATGAATAATCCTTCAGATTTCATGTTATATTTAAGAATTCAAATGGATTTGCTATGCGTGTTTTGTTTCATTCCTTTTGCATACAATAGCAAAATTTTATTGCTAAAAATATTATAAATATTTTAACTACAAAAAGGAATTTCATGTTTGTTAAAAAGCAAATAAATATATATTTACTATTTTTATCGCTGTTTATTACTAAGATAGTCACATAGCTACCAAATTTTATGCTTTTTCGCTACGAATATTCTTTTACAGCATTTTTTTTTTTTTTTTAGTTCTTGTGCCACTATATGATGATAAAATAAAAGAATATAAAATAAATACACCAAAAGAATATACTAAAAAACAGTAAAGTCTGGCAGCTATATAACTGTATTTAAATTTCTTTTTTCGCCGTTTATTTGCTGAAAAAAATTGTATCAGTCTCAATTTAGTTTGCTACTGCAGGGATTATTGGCAACCCTAGGCCTGTTCTGATACGGTTATAATTAATATTTAGTAAATAAATATTAAATCTTCTAATATATATATATATATATATATATATATATAACGTTATAAAGATGTCTTTTGATAAAATGATCACTTTTTAAACAACTCTCTTTCTCTTAAAAGGAAAAAAAGACTGTGAATTTATGATTATATTGCATGTAAAATAAAAATATTTATTTTAGACTATATCTGATTGGCTGTGAAAAAAAAAATTGTAAAACGAGTTATAAAAAAAAGCTGTTTCGTAAAAAAAAAAAAAAAAATAATCTTTAAGTAATAATTATGAATTTTTAAGAAGAGCAAATTAGGAATTTTACCTGTTCTTATAATATATATATATATATACATTATTTGCAACAATTTCAATTTTTTTTATAAAACATGTTAAACTTAAATTACATATAGACTTTTTTCTTCGTATATTGAACGTAATTAAGTTATTTAAATTACTTAACCCTAGACTTATTATCGATATAATTATTATTTACTAAATGTACAATGCGTCATCCATTTTATATTTGACGTAAAATAATCTGACTGTGAAACAAAACATTTTTTTACAGTTTTTTTTTTTTTTTTTTTTTTTTTTTTTTTTTTTTTTAACACTTGTTGTAAAAAGGAAACACAACATATATTAAATATTTATATAAAGTCTTTATAATCCAGGTTTATTTGGAGTTTTGTGTATTCTCATAAAACTTACATCATATGTATTTCACCTTTCAGAAATAATGTAAAAAAAAAGTATTACAATTAATTTAAAGTCAATTATTTAAGTATATTTCATGTAATTACATTTTTGTAAAAATTCTCTTAATTACATGTGATTACAAATCTAAAAACTATTTGGAGACTATTATAATAAGTACGCATGTTTTAAAGGAATAAAGATTTTCTACTTTTCTTAAATTTTCACAATTTTATACTCAATATAAAATAAAAAAAAAATTAATATTAAATAAGAAAATTAAACTACAGTAAAATATTATTCTGCACTAATACAAAATAAATTAATAAATTATTTATTTTGATTCAGAAGGAAAAGATTTCGATTAAACGTTTTAAGTTACTTTTTTTTTTTTTTTTTTTTTTGTAAGGTGTTACTTACCTAATTATCTCCAATAAAGAAAAAAATAATATATCGAAACTTAATTGTTCAACACCTTTTATTAATATCACTTCTTTCAGAAGAATTTGGCAAAATTGCAAATTCTAGAACCCTTAAGTAATTACTTTTGATGCAATACACTTGAAGGTCTTTGTATCAGCCCTTATTAAAAGTAGTATTATATTAAGGAATGCGATCGTCAGTAATTACGCAATAAAAATTATAAGCATCCTTCAAATGAATTATTTCATGATCTCTAAACCAATTAGCACTTCTTATAGAATAATAACTGTTTTTAGTATCTAGAATGTTTTCTCTGAAATAATTATAATTACTGCATTTGCATTGCTTTGAACAATTAAGAGAGTATTCGTTTTTTTTTTTTTTTTTTTTACAACTGAAAAAAAAAAAAAAATATATATATATATATATATACATATGTTTGTATATATTTATCATAGATGCCAACATTTTAATTTATTCCGGTGTATATTTAGCCCTGTCTCTATTTCGCACCACTTTATTTATAGAAAATGTTTCTCCAATATACCGGTTGATCCAAAAGTCAGGACAAACTTTAAAAAGGAATAATTCGAAAACGAATAAAGATACAAAGATACGGTTTGCACCAAACGGATGGAAAACTAGCCGGGTTTTGTGCGGCAAAGAAACAAAAATAGTTCTGTTGACGACCAACAGATGGCGCTGTCGTATTTCTGATGTAGGATTATGCAAAGCAACAAACGATATAAAAAGGAACAACTACAGCAGGTAATGATAGTCGAAGCTTATATGCATCGAAATATCGCATTCTCAGTCGCTACTTTAATCACGCATGGCCTTCAAGATCTCCCGATCTGACACCCTGTGACTTTTGGCTGTGGGGACTCTTGTAAGTCAAAAGTGTGCCGCGACCAACCGGCATCACTAGCAGCACTGAAAGATGCCATCCGCCAACATGTGTCTGCCATAACGCAAGAAATGCTACTAAATGCTGTGAACGATGTGGTGAATCATCTCACAGCTGTACTTCTGAATGATGGACATTGAACAGTTATTGTAGTAGTACTAATTAATTGTAATTAAGCTGACTTGTAAGTTGTCAACATTTTTTTTCATTTGTAAATCATCTTTGGTGAAATAAAACACTATAGCGCCATCTGTTGGTCACCAACAGAACTAATTTTTTTCCTTTGCCACACAAAACCCGGTTTATTTTTCACCCGTTTGGTGCAAACCGTATCTTTGTATCTTGATTCGTTTTCTAATTATTCATTTTTAAAGTTTGTCCTGACTTTTTGATCACCCGGTATATCTTCGATAAAAGAAGAAAAATTTACTTTAAAAAAATTAGTGGTGTGGAATAAAGGTCTCGTGTCTCTTATGGGATAAAAATCTTGTTATTTTGTAATGATATTGTTTTAATTCAGCTTATATTAATAATGTATTAAATAATACTTATAATAGCTATTTTAAAAGATTTGTATAAACAAAATAGATTTTCGTATAAAATTAATTGAAAAGTTTTGAAACTTTATGTAGTTTAACAATTAAGTGCTGAAATTTTACAATTTTTTTTTTTAAATTTATTTATTTCTTTATTTTTTAATCTTTCCAATCCACAAAGCATACGTAAATATGTGTAGTCTTCTAATTACAGCAAGTGGATATATTCTTTAACTGTTTTTTTTTTTCCGCTATTGAATTATAATTTAAAATTACTTAATTTCTTTTTGCTTGTATTAAAATGTGAAGGTTACGTATAATAATCAAAAGATTTACGTTCCGATATATAGTTATTTTTTACTTTATTTTACTTTATTTTAATAATTTATTTTTTGATTTTTACAGCCAAAATCACACAACTTTCATTTTAGTGCATTTTAAAGCAGCACAGTGAATGCAAAATTACAATTTTTCCTTTTACTAGACAGTCTAGCTGTTATAAAGTAAGTGATGAAATCAGTAGTGAAATCAACATGCAAAACTTGAACTTCAAGCATTCAAAAACTCACACTTCCCAGTACGTTACCAGAACGTTACCAGTGAAGTTATGAGTTACGAGTGTAATTTAGTTACGAATGCAATTAGGAAACAGACCACAAATGGGAGCAAAACACATATACTAAATATTAAAAGGAGACTTGGGGCTGGATTAATAAAACCAAATAAAAACTAAAAGGTCTGGAACGAAAGTCTAACAAGTCTAAGAGAAAAAAAAATATGGAAGCACGGTAGTATTTAGCGTAGTATTTAGCATATTCGTAGTATTTAGCGTATCGCCTTCAGTGCATGAAGACGATACTGAAAACGCTATGCTAAATGCTACCAAAACCGCTGTCTTCTTCCATTTTTTTTTTCTCCTTGGCGTCCTAGACGTTGTATTTTTTACTTGGTATTTAAAAAACATATATATTTTTGGTAAAATGAATGCGTTTTATTTCCGATGAAATGTGAATATTTATGTTAAATATTGTTTACAGCGCTTTATTTTGTACTAATTTTTTTAATGGCCTTTTTTTTACTACATAGGTTGAAAGTTAAAAATACAGGGTGTCCCTGAATTGATGGGTGAGACTTTAATGTTAGGTAAAACGCATATAAGGAAGCATCTTTTGTATAGCATATGGGGTCGGACATCTAAATCTTGCCCGTGCCCACCGTTCGTCCGCTTCAGTTTCTTTTTCTTGTTTCTTTTATTTTTATTTAATTTTTGAATGGTATTTAGATTTTTTTCCATGCTGTTTTTTATGGATTTTTCACTCTTCCTCAAATTCTCTTCCATTCTAAAGTGCGGACCACTTCTTTTTTTCTGTCTATACTTTTCATTTCCGACCCCATATTGTTATACAAAAAATGCTTCTTTATATGCTTTTTACCTACCCTAAAAATTTAGTCCATGAATTCAGAGACACCCTGTATACAGAAACTTATGTAAAAAGTTCATTTAAATGGAATAAAAATTAAGAAAACTGTGGTAAGGAAGAAAATAGCTTAATTTTGTGCTTCTCAGAGTTAAGGGATTATATGGCTTATCAAAAAAGTATTTTTTTTCTTTTTTAAGAGTGATTTAAATAATTCTACATTCAAAATAAGTACGTGATATCTGGAAAACCTTCATGGGCTAGTAACTCTAAAGTAGTTTTATCTATTTACTAAGGTTTGCGATTTTATAAGCAAATTTTCAACAAAACGATTTTTCGCAATAAGGCGGAATTAATTGCATCTCCAGTTTAACTATGTGACATATGGGAAATGTCTTATCAAATTGAATTGCCATGAAAATTATTTTATTTTTAACAATTTAAACGATTTTATAACAAATATTATAACTAAATTACACCGTAGAAAATTTTCTGTTGAAAAATAGAAAATATCTGTAACTTTCTTACAGAAAATTTTAATTTTCTAAAACTACAGACATTTAGTTAAAAATTAGATCCCAATCAGTGAAAAAATTCTTTTTTGTAACAAGATTAAATCTGTATCCATGGAAACAGAATTCATCTGGTGATAGCTTAAAAAAAAAAAAAAAAAAAAAAAAAAAAAAAAAAAAAGTGCTTTCATGACTGAGAGGAAAAGCCCGTAGAAAAAACTACTGTTTACAGAAAAGCTCTGTTGTTTACAATTGTTCTCTGCACTGTGCTTTATGGGAAATTTTTGTCAACGTATTTTTCCCATAGCATAGCGATTTTTTTCTGTAACATTTGCTATCAGGAATTTTGAGCAATATAACTTTTTTTTTTTTTTTTTTTTACAGTGCATAGATAATTTTGCATATAATTTATATGTTTATGTTGGTTTAATTATGTAGTTTTTTCCATCTGATGGTTCCCGCTTCTCTCTCTCTCTCTCTCTCTCTCTCTCTCTCTTTCTCTCTCTTTTAAAAACTAAGACTTGAAATATTAAGTAGCATACAATTTGTACTTCCGTGACAGAGAAATAGCACCGTCGCTTGCACTAGCAGAGCTGCCAGCATTGTAATTAATAATCCGGAAGTTTGTCAGTAACCGCCTTTTTGTTCACATCAGTCTTTTCTTAGAGTCTTTTTTTAATTTCATTATTTATACATATAAATACTCAGTTTATGGCGTCAATTTCCGTCTTCCGACAGAATCACAAGAAGTCTCCTCCAGAGATTTCGATCCAAGGTGCATTCCTCCACCGGATCCCTACCTCTCATCGCTTTTTTTATATCATCCATCCAGCTCTTTCTTGGTCTTCCTCGCTTCTTTTTTTTATTTGTTTTATAGTTGAAACCGATTTTAGGTAACCTTTCGTCACTCATTCTTTTAACATGACCATACCAGGTTAGTTGATTTTTTTTTTTTTTTTTAAATATCATCTAAAACATTTTTCTTAATTTCCATAATTTCTTTAATTCTTCTATTTTGTATTATTTCTGCCCTTGATATCCTGCATGATCTTCTTAGGGCATCAATTTCAACTGCCGCTTTTTTACCTTTCTTTGTCTCCATTATTTCTCCCTCACTCTGCTCCGTTTAGTAATATGCACTTAATAATAGTAGTGTACATATTGTACTTCCTCTTCCTAGAGATCTCCTCACTCCACTAAATAGAATGCAATAGTTTTACAGCCTTTCTTCCTTGACAAATTCCATGTTTAATTTCTTGTAATTCTTCATTTTCTCTATTAATATGTACTCCAAGATACCTATAATGCTCACAGCATTCTATTTTCAAGTTATAATTTAGATTTAAGTCAGATTCATTTCCTCCTAAGCATAGATATTTCGTCTTACTCACGTTCATGTATAATCCCCATTCTTCGTATTTCCATTGTAAGTACATTAAAAATACAGGGTGATTATAAGTAAAGTTACGATTTCAAAACGCTATAATTTTAAAACTACCCATCAGAGCGATTTGATATTTTATCAGAGCAATCGTGAGGCAACGAAATTTTGTTCGGCAAAAGGGGAAAAAAATAGTTCCAAAATGGGCCGTTAATTATCCGTAAAGTATTTGTTTCATGAAGCTCCTCTTTTTCTCTTTTCACTATAACTGTTTCCGCTGTAAACACGTATTATTTTCTTTCTGCTAAAAACATTGTAGTAAACCCTTGAAGTCAATTGTTTCCTGCTATTCCATTGTGTTGGTAACAAGATTCGTGTGCTTAATGAGTCCATTTAGGCGTCTCCCTTGACATTACCCTGACAGCGCCATCTATAGAAACACGTTGGAACTACTCTTTTCCTCATCCAAACACAATGTCATTGCCTCACGATTGCTCTGGTAAAATATTAAATTGTTCTGATGACTAGTTTTAAAATTATAGCGTTTTGAAATTGTAACTTTAACTATAATCACCCCCGTACGTTGTAAATACATTTAAAGAAAATTACTATAAAAATTAAGCGGTGTGAGAAATTCACGTGTACAAACAATACTCCAGATTAGGTTGGCAACTATGTTGGATTCTGGTTTGAATATTGCTAGCAGAACTGGAGCTTTATTTAATATGAGCAATTTTAGGATACAGAAAAAACCACCGTTTGTAGAAAAGCTCTGCAGTTTACGTATAATCTCTCTATTGTTCTATTACTGAAAATTTTTGTCAACGTATTTTTCTCATAGCACACCAATATATATTTTTTGCCAGAGACAGCTTTTACGTATTTCTTGATTAATTGGTTAAGGTACATAAACTTAGTCCTATTGGGGCACCGTTTTAATTTTTAATTCTTGTTTACTAAAAGCACAATCCATCCTCAATTTTATAACGTTAAAAATTATAAAAATGATTTTCTATAAATTTTTAATTTCCATCGTTACTGTTCAACGTATAAGTAAAAAATATTTTGGAACTATCATAAACGTGTTTGTGGAATATTTTAATAGTTACTTACTGTTTTTACTAATAAGGATTTTATATAAAATTTAAATGTATATCGTTATTATTCAATATGTAAGTAAAAAATAGGCAATATTTTATAATAAATTAAACATATAGCAAGGAGTTATTTTTCCCTAATGCAACAAAAATTAATATTTATTTGGATTACAACTAAACAAAAAGATTTTCTATCCATTTTTTTTTTTTTTTTTTATCATTATGCATATTTTTTAACGTGGTAAATTCCTAATTACCTTCAATAATAATAAAAAATATATTAAATTCTCGATACTTATTAGTTTAACGCATTTTATTGGTATTAATTATTTCGGAAAAATTTGGCAAATTCACAAATTCTAGGATCCTTAAGTAATTACTTTTGACACAATACACTTGAAGGCCTTTGTATCAACTCTTATTAAAACTAATATTATGTTAAAGAATGCGATATCCAGTAATTACGTAATTAAAATTATGAGCATCCTCCAAATGTGATATTTCATTATCTCTAAAGTAATTAGCACTTCTTTTAGAATCATATCAGTTTTTAGTATCTAGAACGTTTGTCCAGGAAATGATTATTATTACTGCATTTCGTTGTATTGAACAATTAAAAGGATACGAGTTTCGTGCATTTTCTTTCTTTCTTTTTTTTTTAATATATATATATATATGTGTGTGTGTATATTAAATTGTTTTTATATTTATTTCTGAATGCTCTCATTGAGTACATTCTACATTTATTTTTTCACACATAAGCTTATTATTGATATTTATACATGCAAGTATATACATGCAAGTATATACATGCAAGTTATACATGCACACCTTATATGATAAAAGTTCTGTTACTATATAATATTTTTTTTGAATGGTGCCAGTTAATAATTTATTATTCATTACTTCATAATCGCTGTTTTAAATAGTTTTATTAAACAAATATGTTTTAGCATAGAATTAATTATGAAATATTCAAAATTTTAAATATTTGAATGTTGAAATGTTGAAATTAATGATAGCATTTAAACTTATTATTATTATTATTATTAAATTTCACTTTAAAATAAGTCCATAATGTATACGTAAATAGTTCTAGAATACAGTTAGTAATCAAATTATTAGATTTTTTTTCTATTTTCTAAGCAAATATTAGACGAAAATATGCGAAGAACATTCAAAAACTCTCACTTCACAGGATTGATTTAGTTATGAGAGCAAATATGGGAGCTATGAGATATGAGAGAGCTATTATATACTAAATAGCATATGAGAGCTACTAAATAGCATATTAGATATGCTATTTAGTTATGAGAGCCAATAAAAAATTGAAGGAAAACAAAAACACTTCAGATTACCCTGTATCATAAAATGTTAGAAATAATAATTTGTAAATTTAACATATGATTTCTCTTAATGTTTGCAATGTTTGTTTTTTGCAAGAATATAAGGACATTTTCAATACACAATTCTTCTTTCTAAAATTCAAATTCAATAGTTTTTTATTTTATTTTATTTTTTATTTACTTATAACAACACTGCATGTCCACAAAAGGTTAAAAACTTGCATAGAAATTTACCAAACAGCAGAAAAATATTATTCTGAAAAATAAAAAGGGGATGTTTTATTTTCGATACAATATGAGTATTTGTATTAATTTGTAATGCGTATGCGCGGAAAATAGCACTATATTTTTTACATAAGTTCTCAACTAAATATGTTCAGCATCTTAGATCAAAAGTTCATTTAAATCGAATAATAATTAAGGTAATTAGTGTAAAATTAATGAGAGGAATTTTGTTTTTATAAGAGTTCCTATCTCATAAGGGTTTTTCAATAAAAGTTATTTCTTAAATTGAAATAACTGGATCTGTGAATTAAATAAATGATATATGGAAACTTTTCTTGCGGATAAATTGAATGTTTTTTTTTTTTTTTTTTTTTTTTTTTTAATTTATTCACTACGATTTGCGAGTTAAAAAGCGATTTTTCATTAAATAAAAAAAGATTTGTCACAATAAGTCTTAAATAATTCGATATCGATTCCATCTATGTAAGATATGAAAAACTTCCCATGAATTAGTAATTCTAGAAAATATATTAAACCTACTGCATTCCTTTTGGGATAGTTTTCTTAATTCGTATTCGATTCAAGCAAACTTTTGTCATAAATTGCCTTATAAAAATGGCTTTCAAGCTATGACATAAAAAAGCACATTCTTATGCGCATGCATATTAAAGAAAATATTTACTATAACTATTGAAATATTTATAGAATATCTAAATGCATGCATTTTACGGATAATAATTCTCTAGCGTTTATTTTATTCTATTTTTTAAATTTTGGTATTTTTTTTTTTCAAATTCTTTCTTTATGTATGTATACAAAATACTTGCAAAATAATATTGATAATAATAATAATTTTAGAGAAATAAATATATTTCTCCAATTATTAATGATATCAATGCAAAACTCATAGAAAAGTTATAAATAGTAAGTGAAATGATGTGTTGAAGTTACAATTTTTTGTAGCTTTTAGGGTAATCCAAAGAATTTCTGTTCTTCTTCAATTTGTTGTAGGTTTCCTCCTTGCACTCTTGACTAAATCGTTACTAGAAAGTGTAAATCTAAAAATGTTCTTTGCGTGTATGATTTTCATCGGCATTTCGCCAAGTATACATATATATTTTATATATATATATATATATATATATTTTAAATGACAAAAAAATTCTAATAATTATCCACTTTAATAAATAATGTATATTGTTAAATTATCATAATCTAAAATCAGGTGAAAAACTAAAAAAAATATCATTATGAATTTATAAAAAATGCATAAAGTTTAAAATTTTGAATTTTACTTTTTTTTTTTAATAGAAACTTTTTTTGCGAAAATTTAATATATTTACTATGGCTATATTTTAAAGCATATGTGCGCAGTTTTCTAAAAGTTTAAGACCTTAATTTTCCAAAAAAAAAAAATTTCTAATATCCGTCATTTCCTTAAACGGAAAAATAAAACCCAGACAGAGTTAAAAATCTGAATTAAAATTGATATAAACAAAAGAAATTTTTAAAAATTATAACGTTTTGTTGCAGTTAAAATATTTCCAAAATTAGATTATATTACCTAGTGATCTACACTTTCTATACAATTAGCAGTTAACATTTTGAGACAGTATATTCAATTCCATTAAACGAAAATAAAATAAAAAAAATATTGAAATATGACTTATTTTATTTTCGCAAAAGATATTTAATTCGTAGAATTACTTGATCTGTTTCTGAATAAACCTTTGACTGTACAGAAACCTAAATAATTTCAAATATCTTTGTCTTCAAATATCTTTACTTTTATTTTTATTTATTTTTTAACGTAATGTGTGACTAAGATGTAGTAATAACGTAATGTTAACTAAGACGTAAATTTACAATTTCTAAGCATATATTTTGTTTAGTCCAACTATTATATATATATACAGAGCTTCCAACCTAATCCGGCAAATTGTTAGTACTGCCCTTTTTTCTACACCACTTAATTTTTAAAGTATTTTTTTTTTTCAAATATATTTGCGATGAATTAAGAAGAAAAAAACTCTAAGAAATGACTGGTGTAGAAAAAGGAGCGGTAATAACAATTTGCCGGATTAGGTTGGTATATATATCGACAGCTTGCGGGTTATTATATATTAAGTGACTATTTGTCCCTAATATTCTCTTCTTAATTTAAAACCAATGTAAAATTCCAAAGCATTAAAAATCTAAAAATATGTGTACATATGGCATAAAAATAGTTTTAAAAAAAAATGAAAATAAACTTTTATGCGAAGTCTGATGGCAAATATAATAATGTAATAAAATTAAGTATTTTTCTTTTTTTTTTTTTTTTTTTTTTTTTTTTTTTTTACATTAAAAATTATAAAATCCATACAAAAGAGAAAATTAATTATTTAAATACAATGCTTATGCGTTAGTTATAATTCTTTTGATATAAATAGATAAATTCATTTTTATTACAAAAATAAAAAATGAACAATAATCTACAAATACCAGCTCTAACAACTAGAGGGCAGATTATTAAAATTAAGCTTATTATTTTTTTTCAGTCTTCTAAATTTATCTATGGTAGAAATTGCGATTAAAAAAGATAGATTACCCAAAGCATTTTAAATTGTTAAAGCATAGCGTTCGTACTTTTGTTGCCCTCAGGTAAATATAAGTAATATAATTAAATAAATCTTCGCAAAACTGTTGCTACAAATTAAACAAAAAGGGATTGCAGCTCTTTTCTTTGTGATATTTTTTAATAAATGTATATTTCTTTTTAAACGTGAATTATTTTATTTTTCAATTATGTGTTTCAATTTTGCATCTAAAAACATTTATTAGAATGAATTTCCTCTGAATATATATTAATTCTAAATGCTGATTAATTAATACATTTTGTGAGATAAGTGTATGTTTGAATTTATTTATTTAATAAATAAACATAAAAATACTGTCTCTTCTTCGTTTTTATAAAAACATGATTATTATTATTGTTATTATTAAATTCTTTTTCCCTTTTACGTTTGTTTAAATTTATGTTTGCTTCCATTAAGAATTAAAAGTAAACAAAAATCTTAAACGAAATATTGATTTTTTTTTTCTTTTTTTAATTCGCTGAATGGTAATAATTGCTAGTAAATAATGTTAATAATTGTTAATAATTGTTAATTTTTCAACTTTAAAACTTTCTTTTAATTCGGTTTTACACATACACTATCATATATGCGTAGGCATATACCAATTATACAAAGTAGAATTTTCTTGACGCATACTTATAAGAAAAAAAAATCTTGAATTATTATTTCAGATCTTGTAAAGAACATGCAGTTTTCGTTAGATTATCTCTCTCATCGTAGTGAATTTACATATATTTTTAAACATTTTTTAAAACCATATTATATGTTTATGTTTTTTAACTTTACACGTCTTAAAAAAGCTTTATAAAAAGTATATTCTTATTAATGCAGATTCTTTTAAAATTCATCAAATTTTCTCAAATGCTTTTGTAAGAAATGTATTTATTTATTTATTTATTTATTTATTTTTAATGCTCTTGAATAAATGATATGTGTGTTAAATACTCGACAATCATACACATAGTCTTGAAGCTACATTTATTAATGTATAAATAAAATAAACATTTTTTAAGCATTACTTTTAGCATTTTTTAAGCCTATTCTTCTACTTGCTTTGCTTTCGCTAAGTTTTAGGAAACAACTGCGTATTAAATAATAATTACGATTTTCATAAGGATTCTTTACTTAAACGAAGCTTGAATTTATTCCTAAATACCGAATATTTAGTTAAGTAAAGTACACGTATTTTAACTAAAACTTTACAATTATACAAGTTCTTTAAGAAACATATACATCCGATTAAATTTGTAATAAATCGATTACAGATACGATTAAAAAAAATGTAGAGAAAATAATCTACGGGCTTTTAAGAAATGTACAATTATTGATTTTTTTTTTTTAATCAGACTTGTACAAAAAATAAATTATATATATATATATATATATATATATATATATATTCACCATAGGAGCGACCTTACTCGACCATTCGAACATTTAATAGTAGTTAAGCATTTACACAAATTTGAAACATAGAGTAATTCAATAAATAATCCAATTTCTTTTGTTACCCTGTAAAAATTATAAATCTTAAGTAATAATTTTCTTTAATAAATACTGTGACAACATTTTTAAATATATATCAATTTTAGACACCTTTAAGTTTTTTAATGTACTGATTACATATAATAAGTTCCACAAGTCGTGATATATGTAAAGTATTTCATATCTCCCTGTAAAAGAATAAGTAAAAAATATATAATAATAAACGTATTATTTACCATAAGGATCATACATTGGCATATCAATATAATAAATATCAGTCTTTACAAAAAGAAAAAAAAAAGTTAACATTGTAAAAAAAGGAAATTTTCTTGGTGTCCAAAGACCGCTATGTACGAGAATTCAGTTTCATATTCCTGAAAAAAAATCCATTATTCTTCATAATAATTTAGATACTTCTGCATGTGCTTGTCACGTTTGATAATTCTTGTGACGGCGATCTGTAATATATCTACCTAATTTCATAATCGAATGTAGAATTTATACGCTAGCACATTATATAATTTTCATACATAAGCCAAAATGATACAGAATATTTTGTGTCTTTTTAATAGAACTAGAAGTTTTATGCTCATGGAAATCTATGAATACCGTATGACAGTGACCTCTAACATACTTGCCAACCATCTCATTATGAACGGTACAATTTTTAGTACCCGCCTTTTTTTCACACCAGTCATTTTTTAGAGTAATTTTGTTCTTATTTAATCGTAACAACATTTGGAGACAATTACTCTAAAAATAAACTGGTATGAGAAAAGGGGCGTTAACAATTGTATGGTTATTAATGAGATGGCTTTCAATTATGTCTCTAACCATACTTGCCAACATCCTAATAAATATTCCGCATTATTGTTAGTCCCACCCTTTTTTTCACACCAGTAAATTTTTAGAATAATATTCTCTAAACGTAATTGCGATTAAATAAGAAGAAAAATAAAATACACTATAAACACACTGGTGTGAAAAAAAAGAAGGTGGGCTAACAATACTACGGAATATTAATTAGGATGCCAGCAAGTATTACTTTAGCATACCAAGAAAATTTTAACTCAACTAAATAAGTCGTTTCTCTCTGTAATTTATCTTATAGCGCTATCGTTTTTCAAACAATTTGATTACATAGGCGATAATAGTAAATATTTTTTCTTTATGTGTGTGTGGGTCCTGTAAAAAATTATATTTCCTACACTTATCGTGCGAACGTGACGTATAAAAAAGTAATGTCAGTCAAGCAACCTACAATGCCTGAATGGTAATCTAAAATTTTTGGCTTTCTCAAATAGACCGTTTAGACTTTATTGCTCCTCATACACTTTAGTTATATCATACTTGCCAATATACCATAGCCTTCTAAATTGTAATAGCCTTCCGCGTGGGTCGGAAACTTTGCAACAGTTCAAGCGGTAGACAGCGCCACCTGGTAGAGGTTGCGCGACTTTTTTATTCAACTGTCACCAATAATTTTAAGATGGGATATTAGATATATACAATCGATGTTTCCTTGATTCTGTTCACCTTTTATGTATATCAAATCCCACTTTTAAAAATTTTTGGTGGCTGTTGTATAAAAAAGTCGCACAATCTGTACCAGGTGGCGCTGTCTACCGCTTGAATTTTGCCAAGTTTCCGAGCCACGCGGAAGGCATCTATTTTAGGAGGCCCTGAATATACCAATTAATGTTCCATAGTATTCTTAGCCTCGCCTTCTTTTTCACACCAGTATCTTTTTAGAGCATTTTTCTTCTTATTTATTAGAGTATTTTTAGAGTATTTTTCTTCTTATTATTGCATTTTGAGAATATTACTCTAAAAATTTACTGGTGTGAAAAAAAAGGGCGGGACTAAAAAAACTACGGAATATTAATTTGGGATTTGGCAAGTATGGATATATTCACCTTAATTAAACTTTGTTTGTGTGCATGAAAAATAACTATAACTCATACGCTCAACAAAATTTATACAGGTCGTGCGACTGAGAACTGTAAAACCCCTATCGACTTTTAGATTAATCGATTAAGGCGTTAAAACGCTGTCACATTTCAAATAATGTGAGATCATAGACTATAAGAATTATGAAAAAAAAATTCTTTATTTTCTGTTTAAAAGAGCAAAAAGTCCTACAATACTGAAATTTTGTACATTTCGCTCGTCGGAAAACGGCACAAAACCTACCAAATTTGAACTACGCAGAATGTCAGCAAATAATACACACACACACACATAAATAAATAAATACGGAACATGCAAACAACACCCTAAAAATAAAAATAAAAACAAATTCTGGAGACCCCAAAAACGTAAACATTCACAAAAATATCATAGACGAAAAGTGAATAATTATGTTATTTCCGGAAAATAAATAGACAATTTATATTAGGAAACTAACTTATATTTCATTTTAAAAAAGAAATTGCTATTTAGATATATAAACGATCATGTAATAATTTTACAGCTACCAGCTATATATTAAGTGTTTTTATTAAAAACAAGAATATTTTTCATTTTATTATTATTATTATTAAGATTATTAAAAAAGATCAAACTAAAAAAAAAAAAAATCTATCATTGATATATTTTATTTTAAAATTTATTAAAACTTCTTTGATTTCCTTTCATTTTCAATTTTGTTTTCGACGATGTAAATACGATCTATTTTCATTTCTCTTTAACAGTCGATTATTAAATATTTATTAATAGTTAAAAACTGTAACGTGTACAGTAAAATGTAAAACAATTTTACTTTTTATCCAAAACTAGATATTGATATTTTAAAAATTCAATGCAGAACATGCAATTGTTACTTTCTTTCTTTTTTTTCTACATACAAATACTTTTTTTCTTATTCCAAAACTCAATTTAAAATGAATGCTTGGTGATTTTCAAGAAATATAGATACATGTTCTAGAGCATTTTGTTTGAGTCGAAAGAAATATTCTTTCTTGTATTGCTATTTTGTTTTATATTTGGTAAAAGAGAAATGTATATTTTCCGATAACAATGCGTGAAAGAAATATTTAAGCTTTGCAATATTGAAGTATTTGGAATCTTAAAAGAATGCTAGCGAACAATTTATCTTCAGATTTTGAAGTATTTATCTATCGTAAAATAACCATTTCTGGTAAAATGTATTTTCTTTGTGTTATGTTTTAAATAATACATTTGAAAGAATGCTTAAATTGTGCAGCCAGTACAGTAGCTATTACTGAAATTGTAAATTATTTAACTTAGAAGTTCATTTCAAGGAAAAATGGTATAAGAAAATTGACAGTATATAAAAACACAATAGCATAAATAAATAAATAATTTATTAGTGATTGAAATTTAAATGCTTGTTATTAGAATAGTTATTTATTAAAACCTTTATAATAACTATTCTTTCCCAAGCTCCGTGACATACCTATATCAATACATGTCTAATTAATTTCATGCATAATATAATTTTCAGAAAAATCCTATAAATAAAATCACTCACAGTTTTTTTTTTTTTTTTTTTTTTTTTAATAAAAGAAATTTCTATCTTTGATATTTATATTATAATTTCAGTTTTAGAAAGTAATTTTTTTTTAGCTGTTAAGTTAAAAAAAATTTTAATTAAATTAAATTATTTTGATATTAAAAATGTATATTAATAGGGTGATAAATATTTTCTGTCATAACGCAAAATAATAACATTTATTACTTAAATATTAAATAAGATTATTTTCTGTTTAAGAAATATGTATCAACTATACTTTTAAATGTATAAAGATATTTTACAGATGACTTCAAAAATTGAAATAAATGAGTAGGATTAGAAGAAAGATTTATAATAAAATGGAGTCTCAGGAGATTTTCAGAGTAAGATCAGTTTCTTTAAAAGCTTTTATACTTATATTTCCATCATTAATAAATAATTTTATGCAAGCGTATGTATTCATTATTAAAAATGTATAAATAAGGAAAATATTCAAGTGCTAAAACTGAGCTGATATCTTTAGAAAGCTTTAAACATAAAAGTGATGAAGCACAATTTTCATTATATATATATATATAAAACGCTGGGCGTTTCTCATTTTTCAAATAAGCAGTAGTGAAAGCAGAGCCTGATTAAGGGGGAAGCACACATTATTTATACTTACACCGTTATTTTTTAACAAATACTTTCCTCCTATAATAAACAGAAAATTCTCATTAAAAATTATTTAAAAAAAATTCTAATAACGGTGAGTAAATTGGATTGTTTTACACCGTTCATTTTTTATAAAAAAATATTTCCTCGTCAAAGCGTGGAATTTCTATGACATGAAGTAAAAAATAATTGTAAAAATATTCCGGTGAGAGAGGAGATAAAGTGTGCTTCCCCCTTAATCAGGATCTGAATGAAAGACATAAAGGAAGTCAGTACATTTTAACAACTTTATGTAAATCTTAAAATATTATAATTGTTATAAAACGCCATTCTTCTGAATGGCTTAAGCGAATCTTCTCGATTCTTTGTAATATAAAGATTGCAGGTTATTTTATCTAATCAGATGTCTTATTTAATAATTTCAAATCATTTTATATTTCAAAATAATAATCTTCAAACTGATATAATAATATTCTTCTTACCTGTAGAATTCTTCGACGTTAAAAAATGAAGACTAATAACGGACACTTGTTTTTCTAGAAATAATAGCTTCTTCTTTAAGATGAGAAAAATATATACAGTTTATTAAATAAAATAGTTACATGAAGAAACACTATTTACAAAAGTATTTACATATTCGAAATTTCACGAAAACAATTTTCTATTCGTAATATATTAATAACTAAGCCACCAGTTTTCTATTTCCTTATGACAATGGTGGTTCCATAAAAATAAATTAGGCCAAAGATGGCCTGAGAGCATTCTATTTCATTGTGTTGCTCTCTTCACTAAAGCGAAACTAAAACTAACTAATCTATGGGCTACTTTTTCTATTTCTCACAACGGTAGCTCCATGAATAATAAAATCAGGCCAAAAAGGCCCCGAGAGCAAACTACTATTTCATGACATTGCTCTCCATTCTAGAACGAAACTAAAACTATGTCCCGCGAGCGAGTAAACAAAAAAATGTTCTTAGAATCTTATCTCAACGGGACCTCTGGCGCCCTCTAGTGAGGCAAGAGTATATCAATACCTAACATCCTCCCACCTTTAATTTTTTAGGTGAGAGATAAAAAATTAAACAGTTAATTAATTAAGAAAATTTAAACTTATAAAACTACATACTAAGAAAAATTAAATCTATAAATAAATATATATATTTTTATAAACTACAAATAGAAAAAATTAAAGTTACAAACTAATGAAAATAAAGAAAAATAAAAATAAAATATTTTAAAGTTCAATGCAATTTTAAAACAATTGTAATTGTCTTTCGAAAAGTTTTTTATAGTTTTTGACCACTTTCAATTTATTGTCTCTTTTGCTGCTTGTATCACTGGGTCCTCAGCATCTGATATCTCTAAGGGATAGAGTTTTTGAAGTGGTCTAATCAATGTCCCAGAATGCATTTTCACTTCCACAACCCTGGCACGGCCATCTCGGCTGGGAAAAATTTTCACTACTCTTCCTATTGGCCAATGTAGTCTTTTCACACTGTTGATTTCTACTAGCACAATGTCGCCTTGTTTAACAGGCTTACATATCTGTCTACTTCGTTGTAGCAACTGCGCTAGATACTCTTTTCGAAATCTATTTTGTAGTTGCCTTCGAACACTTTGGCAGTGCTTGTATCGTGCTCTCAGTTTTTTAGCATCAATGGCATCCAGATCTGGTACACCAATTTCTTGAATGTCTTGCATAAAACAGGAAGGTGTCAAAGGAATGAACTTGTCTGGTTCTTCTGATAGGTATGTTAAAGGTCGACTGTTTATTATGGCCTCAACTTCGCACAAGATAGTAGAAAGATCTTCAAAATTGAGGGAAGATTTTCCAAGAGTTCTTTGTAGGAGGTTTTTTACACTTCTAATGAGACGCTCCCACCATCCGCCCCACCAAGCAGCGGTTGGGGGGATGAATTTCCATTTTATTGGAGCTATGTCATTCGTCTTTTGAATTTGATTCCAGTCAAGAGATTTAAAGAGATTGTTGGCACCGCGAACGTTAGTTCCATTGTCACTGTAGATTGTCGAAATTCTTCCTCTTCGGGCTACAAATCTTCTTAGCGCTTGTATGAATCCCTCTGTTGATAGATTCGTCACTAATTCCAAGTGTATGGCTCGATATACTGCACAGGTAAAAATGACTATCCATATTTGGATTTATTTTTCAGGTAAAGAGGGCCACATAAGTCGATGCCAACAACTTCAAAAACTTTTGAGTCTCTGACTCTGTCAAAAGGTAAATGGATCGGAGGAGTAACAAATGGTTTGGAAGAAAAAATTTTACACTTTGTGCATTTTATCAATTCACTTCGGATGTTACGTTTTGCAGAAATAATCCAGTAATGTTCACGTAAGATCGAACCAACTGTCTGAAGTCCAGCATGGCAATTCTTCAAGTGGCAGTCTCTAATTAGGCACCTTACAACATGATGTTTTGATGGCAACAATATAGGATACTTGAAAGAAAAAGTGTCTTCTCGATCTAACAATTTTGTTTTGACTCTTAGAATATTGTCTTGATCTTTCATAACAACAAGTCCTTTTATTGTTTCTCGCACATCACCAAAACTTTCTAACTGTATGCGTGACCAGAGAAATTTTTCCGCCTCTTCCTTTTCTTCTGCCGAAAGTTCAGCTGGGAAAATATGATTTCTATTTCTACATTTTGTTGCAAATCTTCTTATCCAACAAATAATATTTACAAGTTTACTAAATTTCGAAGTTCTTTCATAATTCATAAATGGATGTACATTTTGACTCGAAAATAATGACACTGCAGTTTTCTTTCTTTCCGACATAACTAAGACTTCATTAGGGGCAATCTTCGGTTGGGGCCAGTTACTTTTTTTATCTGCTAGCCATTTAGGACCCTCCCACCATCCCGATTCCAGAAGATATTTAGGACTACAACCACGGGAAGGCAGGTCTGCCGGCTTTTGACTTCCTGGAACTAAGTACCACTGGTTAGGGTTCGTAAGTTGGCAAATTTCTCTGATTCTGTTGCCCACAAAGGTACCCCACTGGTCATTTCTTTTAATCCAGGCCAAAACTGTCGAAGAATCAGTCCAAAAGTAAGTTGGTACTGTAGGGATGTCCAAAGCTTCTACGACATACTTTGATAGTCTGGATCCCAACACACAGGCAAGCAGCTCAAGGCGAGGAATCGTTAGAGCCTTTTTTGGAGCCAACCACGATTTTGCTCCCAAAAATTGAATTGAAACTCTTTTTTCTTCTTCGCACCGTAGAAAAATTACTGTTGCATAGGCACTTTGACTTGCATCGCAGAAAATATGTAGGGTCCAATCTTCTTTATTTCCATTACCTATTCTTCTCGGGATCTTCAATTCTGTTAGCTGTTTTAATTCGCTGTACCATTTCTGAAAGTCTCTTTGAATTTTCTCTGGAAGCGGAGTGTCCCATGCTAATTTGCTGGACCAAGATTCTTGAATTATTATCTTGGCTGGTAACAATGCTGGAGCTAGAAAACCGATGGGATCGAAAATTCCTTGAGTTATGGATAGAATTTGACGTTTTGATGGATTCACTATTTCTAAGTCAAATTTATTGCAGACCATCAAGCTATCATCTGTTCTGTCCCATTTAATTCCTAAAACTGGAATTGGAGTTGAGAAGTCTTCCTTTTCATTTTCTAAAGACAACTTTTCTATTTCTTTTACAGGACCGAATTGCCACAATCTTAGGTCCATTTTAGCTTCAGCCATGATTTCTGTTGCCTTAGATTTAAATTCTTCCAATTCGGACGTGTTGTTTACAGATGTGACATTTCTGGTGAGTTGTCTAAGAAATATATCGTGGGATTGCTCTTCTTCTTCTCTTTTGGACAAGATTTGTGCAGGGTCGTTGATTCCTATCGTTTCGAGTCGCCTCAAGTCTGGAACATTCCAATCTTTTATGTACAGATTTGTCATTGATAGCGCTGTACCGCTATTCAAGCAACCCTGAGATGTACGACCTGTTTTTCCACAAACTGTCCACCCAAGTTTGGTTTCTATCGCTGTGAGTCCATTTTCTAATTGCTTGACTCGACCCGTTAACAGTTGACCGTAAACGTCACTCCCGATCAGGATTTCTATTTTCGTACTACCAGGGCCGATATCGGACAACCACAGCTTATTTTTCTTGAGTTCTCTGCACAGATTTTCCTTTGGAATTCGAGGAATTTCACCACAAATTTTCTCTTGGTCTAAAAGATCGAGCTGATGTATGGAACTGACCCAATTATTCGATGCACCCACTGTAACTCTAAATTTATTATGCTGTTTAGCTTCTATCTGTGTACCCCCAAAAACTGTATGGGCAATTACTTCTGTTCCAATGGGTTTGAGCTTGAGCTCTTTGGCAGTTTTCCTCAAGATGTAACTTTTCTGCGAACCACTGTCCATAAGACAACGCACCTTTTTTTGGCCTTTTTCCCCTTTTATATTTATTTCTAACGTCATAAGGGCTATTTCCTGGGAGCATTGTTTGGCGACAGTGTTCTGTATTACTTCGGGAGGTTTGCTTCTACTATTTTCACCCCCTTTCCTTATCTCTGGACAAAATAGTTCTGTGTGTGGTTTCGAACAAACGTGGCACTTAATAAAAACCTTGCACGTTTTTGCCCGGTGTCCAAAACGTAAACATTTCAAACAGCAATTTTTTTCTTTTACTTTATTTTTCTTTTCGTCAAGGGAGAGCGATCTGGCTGTTATGCAGTCTTTACTCTCATGCGTTTTTCCGCAAAATATACAGCTTAATTCTTTTGCAGCGAATAAGCCTGTAGCAGTGGGGACCCTGTTATCTCTCTTGTGGAATTTATTTTTAACATTTTCCTTGGGTGAATTAATTTCAAAACCCGACCTGGCTAATTGTAACCTTTCTTCACCTGCCACTTCCCTTTTCAAAAAATTCAGCAATAGTGACAAGTTCGATTTCTGTGTGGTTTCCTTATCATCTAACTCAGTAGAATCTTCCCTGGCCCCAACATTAAGTCTTTGAAACGTTCTAATAATATCTTCGGGTAAACAGGATTCTATCATTGGGTACAGCCACGCAGAGTTCTGATCAATGTTTACACCCATGCTTTCCAGTGATCTCAAGTGTGCTTCTATCTTGGTCACTAAATTACACAAATTTTTGCTATTTGCCCTAGTCTGTACATTAGCTGTAATTAATTTCAAAAATTCCCGAACATATACTTCGATTAAGATATCTTTATCCCCATAGCGTTCTTCAAAAGCCTTTACTGCTTTTAAATAATTTTCTGATGTTACGGGGTAACTTTCGAGTAATTCTCTGGCTCGAGTTCCTGGTTCTATGCACTGTAAAAGGTACTGAAATTTGTCAGCGTTGTCTAATTCTTCATCCTCATGAATTTTCTTAAATTGGGCCCAAAAGGGCAAATAATTTATTAATTTTGAATCAAATTTCTTGATAGCTAATTTTGGTAATTTATATCGCTTTGTTTTCAAGTTTGTTTCGCTTTCTATTTTATTTTGGCCTGTGCAATTAAAATTTACACTTGAATTCAATTTTTCATTAATTAGTCTTTTAACTGTGATAAATTCATCAGAGTATGCTTCGCTTTCTTCGGCTTCTTTTATAATCAAAGCTTCATCGCATTTACTATCTTCCGACATAATGTCTAATATTTCATTGTCGAGTGTCTTTAGATCTGTTATTAAACCCTCTAATTTATTTAAATTATCTAAAAGTATACCCTTCTCAAGATCTTCTTTATCTAGTTCTGTTTTTAAAATATTTAAAGTTTTAGTAAAGGAAGATCGTAATGGTGTTCTACGTCTTTTTATTTTTTCCATTTCAGATTTTTAAACAAAAACAGAACAGTTTTATGTTAATTAACCAATTATTCTTTATTTATACATTTTATTTTAAATGTAAAAACCTTCACTTTTCTATTTACCAAGAAGATTTCATTTAAAGAACAACTTGTAAAAAATTCTATTTGGAGAGCCATTTTCTTTTCGTAAAATGTAAACAAAAGAAAATAACCATTTATTATTTTTTATTTTACTCTTATAGAAATATTTATTTCCAACTGAATAATAATTTTTATATATTTAATAACTGTAAAAATTTATTGAATTAAACAATCACCAAATGTAATCCAAAAAATAAATTAAAATCGAAGCTTCTATCTTGCACATTCTGTTTTCATTCATAAATTCTAAAATAATACTTTATTTCATAATCATTGCGAAACAAAAAGTAAAACAATAAAAATTCACTGCAATCAGATTTTGACATCATCAAATATTTAACCATGAAAAAATGCTTTTTTATTCCTTCTTTCATCAAATGATGCTTCTTTTTCAAGGTCAACTCAATACTCAATTGCTTATTTTATTTTTTTTTTTTTTTACTTTTATTTATTTCAATCATAAAAAAACAACTATCTTATTTTGACCTTGATAAATTTACGTTTTAAATGTACAAATAATATATAGCAAATAAAAAATCTTGTTTTATTTCAATCAATCAGACATTTTTAATTTTATTTACTTTGAAAAAGGAATATTCTATATTCTAAATAATTTCAATCTTAGATATCTTTTGAAAAACATTTCATATAATAATAATATAATCTTTAAACCATTTATTATTTCAAATGAAAATAATTCTTTTCTTTTCAGTTAATATAAACAATATATCCTGTATTTAGTATAAACAATACATCCTGTCGCGGACGCCATAAAATTATGTTATAAAACGCCATTCTTCTGAATGGCTTAAGCGAATCTTCTCGATTCTTTGTAATATAAAGATTGCAGGTTATTTTATCTAATCAGATGTCTTATTTAATAATTTCAAATCATTTTATATTTCAAAATAATAATCTTCAAACTGATATAATAATATTCTTCTTACCTGTAGAATTCTTCGACGTTAAAAAATGAAGACTAATAACGGACACTTGTTTTTCTAGAAATAATAGCTTCTTCTTTAAGATGAGAAAAATATATACAGTTTATTAAATAAAATAGTTACATGAAGAAACACTATTTACAAAAGTATTTACATATTCGAAATTTCACGAAAACAATTTTCTATTCGTAATACATTAATAACTAAGCCACAAGTTTTCTATTTCCTTATGACAATGGTGGTTCCATAAAAATAAATTAGGCCAAAGATGGCCTGAGAGCATTCTATTTCATTGTGTTGCTCTCTTCACTAAAGCGAAACTAAAACTAACTAATCTATGGGCTACTTTTTCTATTTCTCACAACGGTAGCTCCATGAATAATAAAATCAGGCCAAAAAGGCCC
This sequence comes from Salticus scenicus, assembly GCA_963930645.1. Taxonomy (NCBI): domain Eukaryota; kingdom Metazoa; phylum Arthropoda; class Arachnida; order Araneae; family Salticidae; genus Salticus; species Salticus scenicus. The sequence continues at coordinate 241,016,573 of OZ005656.1, forward strand.
CGAGAGCAAACTACTATTTCATGACATTGCTCTTCATTCTAGAACGAAACTAAAACTATGTCCCGCGAGCGAGTAAACAAAAAAATGTTCTTAGAATCTTATCTCAACGGGACCTCTGGCGCCCTCTAGTGAGGCAAAAGTATATCAATACCTAACAATAATTTAGGGTTTCTCGCATAGGAGGAGGCCAGTAACACTTTATCATTTTTTAACAAAAAACATCATACCGTTTCTTTACACAACACCTTTAACGAAAAAGAGCCAACACATAATTGTATTAGTAATGACAAGACGAAAGCGAGTATTTAGGGATGTATGCACTTTTATATGAGGGAAAATGAGAAAAGAAACCGGGATTTTTCTCCCTACGTGATGTCATATCACGCGATTAAAAGGGCGTAGTTTAGTGCTATCTAATTATTCAATTGGCTCTGTCCATTTAGACTGGGTGTTAATTTAGTCTAGAAGGGATATTTTCTTGGCTGGACAATTTGAGAGAAATACCTTAAAAATTAATTTTGTTAACGGCTACTTTTTAAGAAAGTGGAAGTGGTAGTTAAACACTTTTATAAGAGGGAAGCTAAGAAGAGAAACCGGGATTTTTCTCCCTACATGATGACATGTCACGTGATTAAAAGGACATAGCTTAGTGCTATCTAATTATTCAATTGGCTCTTTCCACTCAGACTGGGCGTTAATTAAGTCTAGAAGGGATATTTTCTTGGCTGGAGGGAAAAAGACAATTTGAGAGAAATACGTTAAAAATTAATTTTGTTAACGGCTACTTTTTAAGAAATGGAAATGATAGTTATGCACTTTTATAAGAGGAAAAATGAGAAGAGAATCCAGGATTTTTCTCTCTACGTGGCGACATGTTACGTGATTAAAAGGGCATAGTTTAGTGCGATCTGATTATTCTGTTGGCTTTTTCTACTCAGACTGGGCGTTATTTAAGTCTAGAAGAGATGTTTTCTTGGCTGGAGGGAAAAGGACAATTTGAGAGAAGTACGTTAAAAATTAATTTTGCTAACGGCTACTTTTTAAAAAAGCGGAAATGGTAGTAGTTTCGATTTGAAAATGAACAGATTTGAATTATTCTTAAAGAATATATTAATTAAATTACAACTTAATATAAAAGACCTATTTACGGGGTTTTATATTACATATATGTGTGTGTACGAATCACTTTTCTATTCTAAATAAGATGTGTCATCTCTGCAAATAATAATATATATTTAAAAAAAAAAAAAAAAAAAAAAAAATCTGAATATCTTACACGTCAATGAATGAATATAAAGTACAATATATATATATATTTTTTTTTTAATTGTTTAATATATGCGTCAAAAGAAAACATAGCTTTTTTCCGCAATAATTTTTCCAAAACAAAATACTTTTTTTTTAGAGTTCCTAAAGAAAAAATATATATACTGTAAAAACAGAACTCCAAACGTAATATCCGTTTTGTGCATTTAGTGCAAGGTTTTTCCCCGTTTATGATTCTCAAAGTCATCACTGATAGGTTGGTAAATAAAAAGAAAAAATATATAGCAAATGTTTTCGAAACTTTATACGTAATAGAACCAACATTGTATTTTGCTTTTACCGTCCTAGGAATAACAAATATTTGACTTTTCGCAGATAAACCCAGAAAATTACATGGAAAATACACACTATATTAAATTTCAAGTAAATATATTTGTAAAATATGTACAACTATTAAAATTTTATATATGTGTTCATTATCGTTACTAAAAGAAATTACGTTGCTATTTGACTCTATTTTTTTTTTTTTTTTTACTTTCCTTAAAAAACTTCCATTTTTAACAACGCGCTCAATAACTATTTGTGAAAGATTAAACAATCCCTTAAAGATAGTAATATTAATATTGATAATTCTAATAGTTTAATAAAACTTTTTTTTCCCTTTACAAATGCTTAAGTTTTTTTTTTTTTTTTTTTTGGTTAAATAAATGGTGCTCAATGCGTAACCCATTTCACGGTTTATTTATATTTATACAGGATGTGGTCTGTCGAAAACATTTTCCTGATTCTTCCACCAGTACATTTATATAATAGTTTTTGCTTAACTAATCGTGTAAACTTACTACTAAAAATTCCGAAAGAAAATGCTGGTAGAAGAATCGGGGCAAATATTTCGACTGGCGACACCATGTTATAGCTGTTGCATATCGGTCCTATACTGCACTGATAAAAAATTCAAAATACTACTACTTTAAAAGGAAAATCTGATTTTATTATTATTATTCAGGGATATGAGTTTGGCGCACATTTTATACCAGTATTTGTAAAAAAGAAAAAAAAAACGAAAAGAAAAAATTCTCTAGTTATAAAATTATTGGTTTAAGAAGAATAAAATTTTATTTTATATATATTGGTATGAGTTCTGCGCAAAGTTCCAATCCCTGCTATCAAAATTCTGTTTTTTTTTTTTTTTTTTTTTCATATACCATAGCTGCCAACAATGAACCCAGAGTATTGTTAGTACCAGCCCCTTTTTTCACGTCCCTTAATTTTTAGAGTAACTCTCTCCAAATGTATTTAAGGTGGAATAAGAAGGAACATATTCTAAAAAAAGAATGATGTGAAAAAAAAGGCGTGTGCTAGCAATATTCCGGATTTTTAATTAGAATGTTGGCTGCCATGCTATATTTTTATCACATATATTTTACTCGCACCACATTTAATAAAAAAATTAAACTTTGATAAATCAATATATACATATAATATAAATTTCATTCAAAATGCTGAATAATAACGATAAGAAGAAAAAGAATTAGGAATGCATTTTCCAAGTGAAGAAAGTTAAAAAATTGTCCGTAAAAGAATTAACCACAGTTAAAATGAGCTGGAGTTAACTGCCTATAAAGAAAGCAATTTTCTCGTTACTGACGATAATTTAATGCTTTTCAGAGATGCATAAATCAAAACTTTCACGCTCGTTTTATTTAGTAAAAAGTTTTATCGCTATTAACTTTTGTAAGTCTTTGAAATATTTTAAATAAAACAGAATTCGTTAAGTAAAACATCGAAATATAGTTTTTTTCTTTTTTTTTTAACTGCTTTTTAAACATGCGTTTATTTAGTATGATAAATTGTTTATGTTTATCGATCAATTTGTTTCAGTGCGTTAACACTTTCACGACTACTGACGTAGATTCACGTCATTTGAAAATCTGTAACTCCGACAGCGGGCGTTTCTTTTGCAATTTGTATGTCATTTATTTCTTAAAAATATACACAATATTCATATTTGTGTAACCAATATACTATGGATATAAGTACTTTGATTAGGAAGAGTATAATTGTAATGTATATCCATTTGTAATATCAATCTATATATGCACAATTTTGTTCTGAAATATGGTTATTTGGAAGAATAATACCCACAGGCGTGAAAAAGAGAAAAACATGCAGTGGCGAAAGTGTTAAATTAAAAGTCAAGTGTTTGAAATGCATTATTACATAATTCATGAATATTTGGAATATATATCTTACTTTTAAATGATGATGACACCAAAATAAAATATTAAAAAATTTAATAGAACTGTTTTATATGATCTATCGATAACAGTTATACATTAATTTTTGTGTGAAAGATATTAGTTTTTTATTACTAAAATAAAATTATGTATTGAAAATTACTAAGCTGAAATATAAATTAAGTTTTGTGATGCCATAGGTGCCAAGTCTCCCGTTTTTCAAGGGAGACTTCAAACCGGAAAATTTTTAAAGCTGTTTCTTGTATTATTAATCGTCGAAAATATATATAACATTTTTCATTTAAAAATATTGGTGTCAATTTTGATTTAAAAGTTGAAAAGGTTGGCAGCTCTGTGATGCCTAACCACAACATACAGGTTTGTTTCGTTAATTGCTGCATTTGAAGAGATTTTCGTTAAGGAAAAAAAAAAAAAAAAAGAAAAAGAAAAAGAAAAAAAAAAAGCCGATAATAATTTTTGTTCCACTTATCCACTAAACATATTTAAGTGAAACAACTTGTGATTTATTTATAGTTTTTATCTTTTTAATTCATATTAATTAAACCCAATGAAAATGTGGAAATATCATGATAATAAATCAAAATGATTTAATATTGTCATTAAAAACTGCAAGAACCACATATATTCAAGGAGACAATCCATGTCATTCACAACATTCAATTATTTTCCTTCTATCGCTCATAACATTTTGAATTTACAAGATATTTATTTCAGTTTTTCGTACAAGTTGCTCAATATTTGAGGGTATAACATAGGTGCCAAGTCTCCCGTTTTTCAAGGGAGACTTCAAACCGGAAAATTTTTAAAGCTGTTTCTTGTATTATTAATCGTCGAAAATATATATAACATTTTTCATTTAAAAATATTGGTGTCAATTTTGATTTAAAAGTTGAAAAGGTTGGCAGCTCTGGTATAATATTATGCATATGATTTTTTTAAAAGCTAGTACATTCGTAGTTAAAATTATTTATTAAAAATGCTCAAATTTCGTAAGTTATTTAACTTTTTTGCATTCTGACTGCAGTATGTTGAGTCTAATGTAGTATACCAAATTTCCTAAAAATGACTTTGATTTGGGTTTAATACCTTATGTGTTATAATTAAAAAAGAGGTTTTTTTTTTTTTTTTTTTTTTTTTTTTTACAACTTAAAAATAAATAAATAAAAGTTATATCTCCATGAATATATGTGGTAACCTCATATATTTTTATATAGATAATGAAAACAATTCTCATAATCCTATGTTACAGCCAAAACACCTTTAAGGGGACGTACGACCTTTAAAAGTGAAAAATAGGCTCATCATCTTTTACATTTAATTTCTCAGAATTTATTTGCTCTATGACGATAATTTTTTACTGGCTATAAATTGAAGTATTATAATTTAAAAGATATTTTTAATATTATCATAAAGGAAAATTAAATTTACTTGTTATGCAGTTTTAAACTGTCAGCATTTTTTTTTTTTTTTTTTTTTTTTTTTTTTTTAAGTGATATGACCACTTGTGTGCATTATTTCAAAGAAAATATATAGTGTAATGTAAAAAATCAACTGTAATAACAAACTACAATACTTTTTCTTCAAACTGAATCGAAATTTGTATCCCACCACCCCCTCCCTATTTTTCATACAGGTGATACTTCAGATTTTATTTAAAAATAAATGATCTTTAAACTTTAAATATATATATATATATATATTTGTAACGTAAATTTGAACATATTTAGGTTCAGATTAAGGAGAAAGTATTGTAGTTTGTTATTAAAGTTGATTTTTTGTATTACATTATATATTTTGTTTGAAATCATGCGTGCACGTGGTCGTATCGCTTTTTTTTTTTTTTTTTTTTTTTTTTTTTTTAATAACTTAATGTTTGAAACTGCACAAAAGGTAAAGTTATTTTTCCTTTATAAGAATATAAAAAATACCTTTTAAATTGTAATACTTTAATTTATAGCCAGTACAAAAGTTATGGTCATAGAGCAAATACATTCTGAGAAATTAAATGTAAAAAATGATGATTTCTCTTGCCTATTTTTCAATTTTAAAGGTCGTACATCCCCTTAAAGCATTACTTTTTACATGGTGATCCAAAACATTTTTATTTTCGTTTAATTTTTTACCAGTCCATTTTCCCTCTTCATTCGACAACTTTTGGTGAATTATATGATGTATAACACATTCAGGGATGAAACACGGGCGTAGAATTCATACCACTATCGATGTAAGAAAATTTTCTACTTCTTAAATCAACGATATTATAAGTAGAGAAATTTCTTAAACGGATTCCGGTATGAATTCTGCGCCCGTGTTCCATCCCTGCACATTCTTTAAACAACCAAAGTTTCAAGATCATTCCTAAAGAATTTTTCGAGACATTTGACAAAATGTCTAAATTCGAAAGTGTCCAAATAGTTATTGATAGATAGTGTAGTATGATTACCAATAAGATTTACAGGGTTACCCAAAAATATCTAGCTTCACTATGAATTATTATTGGAAATTTGCTGCAATTGCATTTTTATTTACATTAAACGCTTTTGACATTTTCTAACATTTTTTATATGTGAATGTAATTACACTGTGCGGGAAAAAAAATCGAGCCTTGATGCCATACTTGCTGATTCTTATGTAAAATGACCTCCGAATCCTAATATGATTCCCATTTTCCCCAGTCGCCCACCGTTTTCTCAGGACACCAACCCCTCCCCGAATTTTTATCACTTTTGGGTAGTTTTATGGCCATGAACTTGATTTGGAGAATGAAAAAGAATTAATTTAACACTTAAAAACAAAAATATATAATGTTTAATAAATAACATTAATAATAGATTTAAAAAATATAAGAAATGTAATACAAAATTACAGTGGCAACCCCCCCCCCCTAAATTTTCCCCTTGTCGTAAATGGTCTTGTTTCAGAATTTTCTAACTCTATAGCCTCTCAGAAGATATTTAACAGTTAAAATAACCGCCCCCCCCTAAAAATCAAATTTACAGAAATAAAATTACAGAAAAGTGATAAAAATAGGGGGCCGTCCCTAAAAAACGATGAGTGATTGTGCGGGAATGGGTATCTTATTTGGATTTAGTAGGCCATTTTACATAAGAATTTACAAAAATGCTGTTGGGGCCGATTTTCATGCAGAGCAGTGTTATTTATTAGTGTATCTGTCTGTCTGACTGTCTCTCTATTTGTTCATCTGCCTGTCTCCAGCGCTCATAAACATTTTTAGAATTTCTTAGAAACGATATTGATTATTCAAGTTCACTGGGGAATATTACATATTTAAAATTCTATTAATAGGTCCTATATAATAGGCTTGTGAACACCGGAAAAACGTCACCGCTTTGCATTTTAAGAGAAACAATTTTATTAATAACATTTAAATAACTTTCGACAGCAAAAATCATAAAAATATTTGGCATCTATAGTTAATAAGCTAAAATAATATTTTGTACAGAATATGATATGCAAAATGTAAAGAATATGCAGCTAATAAAATATTCAATAAATGAGTCAAAGTAATAGTCTAAGAGCCAGTGAAAAGCTACCTGTATGTATTTGACCAGACCAGGGTTTTTGTACATTGAGGCCCCTATACCTACCATACATGAGATGGGGAGTCACTAAGCCCAGAGTGGTGGACGCGGCAGGCGCTCAGGTAAGACAGGTATCGATTTTTGGCGAATTTTAAATTCATTTGACCACGTCTGCCGTTTGGAAATTTGAAAATATATTATTATTATTATCGGAAAATAACAATGGCAGACCATTATCGCGCGTTTAACATTGTGGCAGACAGTTTTGAAAGTGCTGAAAAATGTAAAATTTTGAAAGTAATTGACCAGATCTGCCATTGATATATTTTATTTATTAAGGTTTTAAAAACTTATATTCGTCACGGCAGACGTTTTCATTGCGTACATACTTCAGCAAGCAATATAATCTTAGCAACTACACGGTCAGACGTATATGTATTACGTTCCCTGTTTTACATCAATAATTTACTTTATCAATGCTTTTATAGTAATTAGTATTTAATTTTGTAAACTATGGACTAAAATTTATAAGTTTGATGATAAAAATGTAAATATATTTCGAAAGAATCAAAAAAATATTAAGGTGTATTGCAGATAACAAATAATCATTCAAATATTTATTTTATTTTGTTCTTTTTATTTATTTAAGACACAATTAACAAAAATCAATTGAAAAAATAAATCATGCATGCATTACAAAATATATATTTCTTTCCATTGGTTTGAATCTTCATTCATCATCATCGGAGCCATGTATGACGTAAGACTACTATATAATAGAGCCCCTAAATAAAATAATAGGCCGGCGCATCACCGCCATTTTTTTTGCCTCCGAAGAGGACAGCATTTCCGCTTCGCGTCCTTGTAGCTTTCCTAATGATTTTAAGAAATCTTGATCTGAAGCTAATCCGGTCAAGATAAGAACAATAAGCAACAATAATATTCCTAAAAACACATTTTTTTTCACAGTACATTCTCAGGATGTCATTTTATTCTGAGGATATCCTATGGATGTACGATGTGTTGTCAGGGTGGTTTCTGTTTCTTTTACAAAATGTCGCCAAAACTCAAATACACAGTAATAGAAGGTATGTGAACACTTTATATTCACTTCTTGAATGATTATAGCAGTTTATCGCTAAATAAACTTCCATATTATAGTTTACTTAGCTAAAATTATGAAATATAATAAAACAAGTTACTCTAAAGTAACGTAAGACGGTAAAAAAAAACTGTTTGTCGTTTTTTTATCAAAGAAACGCGCTGGGTACATGTGGCAACCCTAAGGCAACAAAATGCCTGATGCGCCAGCTCTTATATATAGGAGCCTTACTATATAACAGGCTGAATCATTCGCCGCCATTTGTACATCATGTCCGTCATTGCTAGACTTAAGATTACTATATAATAGTATTATATAGTTTCATATAATAATCCTATATGGTAGTTCGTCACATCCAAACCTAAGACTATTATATAATAGTCTTATATAATTTCATAGAATAGTAATATACAATAGTCTTAGTTTTAGCAATGACGGACTTGACGGACAAATGGCGGTGAATGATTCAGCCTGTTACATAGTAGTCTTAGTATGACGTTGTGTGACTCGTCTTCATCATCCATTGAATTGGATTCTGTAAAAATAAAACGTAAATTATAGAATAAAAGGAATGTGTAAATTGATTCAATTGCTGACGAAAAGTTGGTACCTTCCATTATCAACGTCAATAGATTTTTTTGCATTGTAGAGCTGGCAGGTAAACTTCTGAATACTGTTAAGTACCTCTTTTAACTGATCCTCAGTCAAATTTTCTTCACCAAGAGTAGCAAATGCTTGTTGAAATTCTATATTTTTTTCAGCAAAGTAAAAGGTCTTTTCTTCCCTTTATTAACGAAAGCCGGATTGAAATCACATCCTGTGAACGCATCTAAGCCGATTAAGCTTTTAGCTAACAATTCACCAAGCTCGTTATAAATTTTTGTGACGTCAATATACCTTTCGTTATTTCCTGTTCCATTGAGCATCCAAATATTAGAATTAGAATTTTGTAATTGTGTCATATTCCCAATCATTATAATCAAAATATCGGTATCAGAGGCTCTAATAACAATATTCGACTGCTCAGCGACATTGCAAGCATGATAGATAATCTTGGTATCAGCTTCTTCATGTGAAGGACAATGTAAGTTTTCAAGAACACTTGATTGGATCTTGTCATCAACAACTTGATACGATTGACAATTTCGAAAATTTAAAAAAAATCTGTCGGTTGCCCAAAAATGATTTCATTTCCTCTCTATACCAATGATTTGTAAAAAAAATCTACCAGAGCTTCCTTAAATTTAGTATTCTTCAATTCTTTCGCAAAATCGGATAGTCACACCTGTTCAGGCCCCGAAATTGTGTAACCAATCAACGATGCTTCATGACGTAGGCATCTTTCACTATCTTTTATTGATGGAAACAAATATTGGTCAAAGATTACATCAATTTTCCGGGTGGAATATTTTGATACCATTTGCAGAAATTTCTTTGAAATACGACCGAATGTTTTGGGAACTTCTTTCATAGAATGTAGAATGAAAAATCCATCAATTAAGTATACATCTGTATTACGTGGTGGTTCCTGATCAATATTTGGTTCAAGGCATTTTACTAGTACAGATTTGTCAGTTTTACAGAAACCACCATCTAGATGACATAAAGCCAGAGGTACAGCAGATATTGGATACGCTAAAATTTTGAGAACATCAATTTGATAGTCCATCGAAATTCCCAACAAACGTCCGAATAAATCTCGCTGTAACTTGATCTCTTGCTGCTTACCTCCAATTTTTACAGACTTTTTCTTTACAAGTAGACTTGAAAAGTTGTGTATCGGTGTCTTTTTGATGGCTTTCTCAAATCTTTTCGGATCAGATACACATTCAGATATAAAACTTGTTCGTAGCTCTTCACCAATTTTTTGGATATTTAAGAGAAACACTTCCACTTGAGATGATGCAGCTTTCCCGGAACTTATGTTAAACAACTGATCAGGCGGTAAATCTAAGCTGAAGGGACTCACGTATTGATCAAACGAGTTGATAAACTTTTCAAGTTGTTGACAACTTTTCTTAATATTTTGTGGCTGCAACTCAGCTGAAATATCTTGTTTCTAGGTAATTCCTAACTCATCCAACACGTGTGTAATTATACTTGAGCGGATGTCGTGACTTCTCGCCCACCGTTGGCGAGCTGAAATCAAGTGAGTCCAGATGTGATACCAGTAAGTGTTCTCGCAACATCTGCATTAATGGTCTGCTCTAATGTAAGATCCCAAGTTTTGCTTTCTATGGCTGTAACCAGTGACGCGAGTGGAGGGCTTGGCCTTCTGACGTAGATCAGTTCCCATTGGACAAACTCTCCCTGGTAATAAAAAAATAAAAAAAATAAATAAATAAAACGTACAGGGTTCGCTAGGGTGGTATGGTGACAGAGGCGAGGGAGAATGAATTTCGGAGTTGTTGTAACAAGTCTGAAATTTATATAAAAAAATGGTTTTCTGGATATTCCATCGCTGGCCACCACCTTGGAAGGATGCTGAGGAGAATTTATTTTTTTAGCTAGCCGTCGGCAGACGCCCGTTTATGTTGTCGGACCAGATGTTCACAGCGGTTGAGTTTGAACTTGTGGGAACTTAACAGGGCCCTCTCAGGTATAAACCCTGAATTATTTGAATGCTAGTAACAATAAAAGAAAATACTATAGGCTAGAATGAGTACAATAGTGATACATAGGAAAAAAAAGAAAGGTAGCCATATAGACAGTCTATGCATAGATCTGACCAGGTAGTAGCTAAGTCTTGTTTTCTGCTGAAGTATGTACTCATTGAAAACATCTGCCGTGACGAATATAAGTTTTTAAGACCTTAATAAATAAAATATATCAATGGCAGATCTGGTCAATTACTTTCAAAATTTTATTTTTTTCAGCACTTTCAAAACTGTCTGCCACAATGTTAAACGCGCGATAATGGTCTGCCATTGTTATTTTCCGATAATAATAATAATATATTTTCAAATTTCCAAACGGCAGACGTGGTCAAATAAATTTAAAATTCGCCAAAAATCGATACCTGTCTTACCTGAGCGCCTGCCGCGTCCACCACTCTGGGCTTAGTGACTGCCCATCTCATGTATGGTAAGTATAGGGGCCTCAATGTACAAAAAACCATGTCTGGTCAAATACATACAGGTAGCTTTTCACTGGCTCTTAGACTATAATTTATTTAGTTAATTAAAGACTGAGCTATTAATTTACGCAATAATATTTTTCGATCTTATTATTACAATGTCATTTAGCGTTCAGATTTAGAGGATTACACGAAAATATTCAGATACATTAATGGGCGCATTTCCGTTTATGTTAAGCATTTTCAGTACTGTGCAATATTTAGGAATGATTATGATTTCAATTAATCTATCTGTCTGACTTTCTGTCTCCCTGTTTGCCTGTTCTATGATAACGTAGATAAAGATATTTGAAGGTTATACGATAACAATGAGTTCGTACAGTAGAGTAATTATCTACAATATATAATTCCGACTAATTAAGAAAAAAATTACTCTACATTTCAAGTGGTGTGAAAAAAGTGTAGATGTTAACAATGATACGGATTCAATTAGAAAGTTTGGCACCTATGTTTATGCCTAAATGTTAAATATCAAAATATTTCTAAAATGTGTTTTATTTAAATTTATATAGTATTACAGGATATGTAAAGTACATTTACCTCGGCTGAAATTTTTAGATAATAAATCTATATAGGAGCAAAAAATTATGAAATTGCATTTAAAAAAAAAAAAAAAAAAGAAAAGAAAATGAAAGGGAAATGGAAAATGTAATGAGGTTATCTTTTTAAGCGATATAAATTTTAAATTATTTACTGTATATGTACAAAAAATTAAATAAAAAGAATTTCGTGATACTTTGGCCATACATTAAGATGAAATACAAATTTTTAAAGTTGTGTTGTAGAAATATTTGGTAATATGACAACGTACAAATTCTGATATAATCTACTTTTCGAAAAATACTTCGGGAGAAAATAAACATATTATTACACTAACCAATTTTGTTAATTTGCAAAAAATTAGTAATTAGTATGTTTTATGTTCTGACATTAAAAAAGACAATTATTATACATTTTGATAGCATTAACTATTAATTAAAAATTTTATTGGAAACAGGGGTGTAACGTGTAAAAGTAAATAAGGAAAACGCAGGTGACGTCACGTGCAAACAAACTTGTTTATACTCAGGGCACTGCTCATCTACTCAAAACAAAACTTTGGTATTTCCACCAACACAGGTGGCTCTTTTGTCAATCAATCTTTCATTGATTGACGGAGCGTTTGTTCGGAAACATGCCCTTTCCTTATGTAATAAAATGTGTACTTTATATATAAAAATTACTTAATATTCGGCGAGATGTAGCTAACCCTTATCGATAACCTAAGCTCCCGTGCGCCCCTCCCTACTTTCGGAGGTTCAGTTTCTTTATAATTTATTTTTACTTTATGTCTTCATTGGTGTTATTGGCCTAATTTAAAATATAAGAAAAGAAACATACTTGCTTTTTGTTTCTGTTCTTTCTTATTTGTTTTCCCCAGATGCAAATACTTTTTTCTCATTCAAAAACTCAATTTAAAATGAATACATGTTGATTTTCAAGAAATATTTGCATCTACTCCAGAAAATTTTGTTTGAATCGAAATAAATGTTTTTTCTTGTACTGCCGATTTGTTTTACATTTGGGAAGCGAGAAGTGTGTATTTTCCGATAACTATGCGCGAGAGAAATATTTAAGCTTTGCAATATTGAAAAGTTTGGAATCTTAAAAAAAAGCATATGAGCAATTTATCTTCGGATTTTGAAGATGTTATCTATCAAAGAATAACCATTTTTCATAAAATGTACTTTCTTAGTGCTATTTTTTAAATGAAACTTTTGAAAGAATGTTTAAAATGTGCAGGCAGAGCTGTAAGAAATACGGTTAAATTATTTATTTTTAATGCATTGCAAGAGGTTGCAATGTGAGTAAATCGCATGCAAAATATCACTGTCATAATTCAATAAATATTTTATAAATGGTCAAAATCGACACGTTCAAATAAAACGTGTTCTTTAATGAAATATTCAAAATAAAAACGTAAGAGTATAATTTTGATAGATTTCTTATATACAGGAGTCCAAGGTTAGTTGGTATAAGAGATTCGTTGTATTCTTCGACCACAATTCATGGAAGCATCTGCGCAAGTGCTAACTCAACAAATCCAATGCTAAAATAGCGTGACAGTCATATGACTCAGATAAGATGAGCAATAACAGAGCGCGGAATTATTAAATGTTTTCCAAATTTCAAACTGTCGGTCAAGCTGGTATCCCTCCAACATTTTGAATGCGTCCTCTGCGCTAGTTTTAGGATATGTGGCTGCACTGTACACTGTTCCTATTTCCTGCCAGCTTGGAGCTATAACGCTATCACATTCCTAGTGGGGAGTGAAAGGAAAAGGCCATGATTCACTGTAATTTCAGTCTGATAGTGACTGCATATACCGGTTGTACCCATACACCAGTAGACATTTTAAAGTTGATAAACATTGAAGGAATTAAAAGAACTGAACACGGTTTGCAAAAAAAAATATTCTCGTAAAAGTTTTTTTTTTTTTTTTTTTTTTTTTTACAAAACGACGGAAAAAAAAATGAGATAAAAATGATTTAAAGTTTTCGTCGTTAGAAGTTGATACGCAGAAGCGCGAAAAGAAAACACGCAATAGTCAGAGTCCTGTAAATTCCACAGTTTTAAGATTAACAGCTCATTTCTTATTTTCCCTTGCACTTGCGCATTCATGAGTTTTAATTGTGTCGGCATGTTGTATAAAGCGTAAATGGTGAAGATATTTTACCTTAGCAAAGAATCGATGGCTGAATCCACAGTTAGCGATGTTGTAACTCATTTGCAAACTATAATTTGTCGTGATGGCGAACACGTAGAATAGGTTGGTTGGTTGCTTGCTTACTTGCTTTTTGTGGCGCAAGGTCCACAAAGGGACATGCTGTGCCTAACTATGAGAATAGGAGTTATATGCTTGTAGAATAGGAATATAACGTAGAATAGGAGTTATATGCTTATGAACATTTGATTACAAATAAATATAGTTTTTTATGGAGTACTTTTTATATTATTATTTATATATATATTCAAATAAATTAAAACGTCACATTGTGATTATTTATTTAAATAACAAATTTCATAACTTCAACTTTTTCTCACATAAAATAAGCAGTAATTCATAGAAATAAATTTTAAAATTCCTTCACAAGGAAACATTCAAAAGGTGTCGTCTTCAAAAAGTATTGAAAAAAATATATGTGATTCTACTCTTCATAAAACACCAGAAAATCAAAAAATTATCGGCTGAAATGAATTACAGCGACCACAAAAAAATATCAAAATTATGCTTTTTTATCGATTTAGCGCTGTTAGGCGATAAGTTGGCTAGCACCGCAATTGCCACGTACGAAAAAAAACCGTGTTTTGCTTCTCCGCCAAGTACTCAAAATAAATCGCCTAACAAATGAATTATTTAAAGTGAGAGTGAGAAGCAAATAAAATAAAACGATTATTTTTCAACGGGCGCCTTCGTCGCCCTACAACAAACTAGTAGAGTATATTTTTTAAAATGCTTTTATTTGGGTGCCTGTTGGAGGACATGTAAAACTTTATTTATAATTGTTCCAATTTACGGAAAAACTTTATATTAGCTTCTACCTATCCAATTTCACTTTAAATTTAACTAGTACATCTTTAAGATTAGGTAAATTGGTGATCACATTTTTATTTAGCTGTTATCCGTCATTTGCAAGACATATTAGGATTTGCTTTTTTTTTTTTTTTTTTTTTTTTTTTTATTAATTTTCTTATTTTAATATTTTGGAAATCGTTTCAATATGTTTTGATATATGAGAAATATAATAATTTCATAATAATTTCATAATAAGAACAAATAAGTTTAAAATATAGAAAACTAACTAAAACACTGTAATTTATGTCTAAATTGTGTAGCATTTTCTTGCTAATTAAATTATTAATTTTTTATTCTTTAAGACATATTTTATGCTCAAATAATAATGATATGAGTAGTTTGACAAATTATTAATTTTAAATAAATTAAAAATAAATTTACGACATACTTTTAAATCATTATTTTAAACTTTTGTAATTGCCTGTTAAGACGAACATTTTATTTTAAACAAACACTTCTGTATTATGCAACGAAGTTTAAAATTCATGAAAATAAAAAAATTGGTGTTATATATTTAGATATCCATATAGACATTTTTTTTCTTTAAAAATCTTTAAAAATTGTTTAATAGTATTAAAACAAAAATGTATTCTAATAAATTATAATATAAAATATGTATTTTTTTTTTAATTAAAAATATTATAGATATATACATACATATGCACTCCTGATAAAATTATGTAGCTGAAAGTATCATTATACATTATTTTACTTGTAAAATACTTTGTAGAACTACTATTTTTTACTTTCTAAAACTACTACGAATTTTACTTTGTAAAATTTTGCAAAGGATAAAATAAATGCTTTATCAGATTCCTTTTCGCTTTCTTCTGTGATAAATGATGAATAAATACATTCCAAAAGATCTGCCTGAAAGAAACATATTACTTATGCAATATCAAAGTATTATTACGATTCAAGAAAATAAATGTATTTCTCTTTACTAAAAAAGTTATTTTTTTATTTACCCGTAATATTTTAATTGTAGTGTTTGAAAGAATTTTTAACAAAAATAGCTCCTTCAATTTCAATAAGTGATAAAATAACAGAGATGTTATGAAGAATTTTTTTTTCAAAATACGTATATTTTACTTAATTTTTTTATTGCAGCATTTTTTCGTGGTTTAGAAATAAATAGTTCTTGATTTATTTTGGATGTCTATAGAAATGAAATACGCATAATACAAAATGTAATGATTTATACATAAACTATTGCATTTGTATTATCTTAATAATTTATTTTTATAAACTACACTATATATATATATATATATTTGTTCTGTTTTAAACGGCCACGATACATTCATACTTAAAAAAAAAAAAAGAAACAATCAGTATAAGTGTTTGATGTATTACAATTATGTTTTACTCCTGTGACTTTTAGCGGTTTCGTTTTAAATTATTTAAATGTCAATTCTTCCAGTTTTCCACTCCAGTATTTCTTAAAAAAAAAAAAAAAAAAAAAAAAAAAAAATCCTTTACTTAAAGATCAAAATTCTACGTAACAACAAACAGGAAATCATTCAAACTAAAAGGGAAGTATAGTAAAATTACGTTAAACGTGTTGTCAGTAACTTAAAGTGATTTTGTAATCTTACCTAGTGTTGTTTCTTTTGTGATTCTTTTAAAAAATTTTATTATTTTGATATTTTTGATATTTTAAAATTGAAATATTCATTACATTATAAAATATTTATTTGCAAAAACCTTACAACAATGTCATTTAGGCGAAATGGTCATTGTTAACAATTTAATTTTAGTTATATTTAAGCGCAATCTCTCCTACCTATGTTAGCAATCACACCTAGTCTGTAAAAAGAGATTAAGCAAAATAATTATTTTTATTTTAATAAAGTTGTGGCTTTAAATTGCAGCATAACAACAAAAAACCTACCTGCAACCCCCTTGTTATGAAGCGGAAGATTTTTAGTACACTCCCATTTTTCTTATAAGCCATTTTCTTTTAAGGGTAATTATCTCCGAATGTAGTTGAGATTAAATACGTATGAAATTACTCTAATAAGATTGTTTTGGGGGAAAAAAAAGACGGGTTCTAAAAACCTTCCGATTATGAATGGGATAGTTGGCAGGTATGAAATAGTAATGGAAATGCATAGAAAACGAGTGCACTCAAAATTATGCAGGAATAGTTTACAAAAGAATTAATATTTTTATTTTTACTTTCTTCTATATGAACATACAGAGAAAGAATTGGATTCGTGAAAATTTTCGAACTCCAGCTTTTGATGGATTTAAACGTTTTGGGATGTCCTGAAAACGATTGAACTATTTTTAGAAAATGTCTGTCTGTATGTGTGTATCACAAATTTTGTGGACGCTGTATCGCACGATCCAATGAACGAAATTTAACCAAACTTGGTATTTAGCAGTACCCTGATATAAACTGGTGGTGATTAGATTTGAGGAATAATTGCTCAACAGGTGGCGCTGTGATCGCACTTTTTCTAAATTTTTAACATGGCAGTATAGAATAAAATTTCGTATAAATGTACATAATGAGAGTTATTTTAAACGTATGATTGTAAAATTAACATGAATTATTTATAATGGTAGTAGTTAACTAGGAAAAAAATTTTGTAAATGTGGGAGCATTGTTTCCTCCCCCCCCCCCCCCCCCTTGGAGGGAGTAAATTTTCAATATGGGTGTCTTTCAAAAGATCTCATCAATATCTTTAAAATGAATGGTTGAACTATAGATCTGTGATAATTTTAAACTAAGTTATAGATTTTTTTTTTGTTTTAATGAAAAACAAACTTAGAAAAAGAAATCGTGTATTTCTTTTGATATTGGCCAAAAATTGGCTTTCTTTTGGCATTTAGTGATATAATTCTGTCAGATAAAAATCGTCTGCATTTATAATGTAAAATAATTTAATTATTTAATAAATAATCTTTATTCAATAAATTTTCTGTAAAATTATATAGAAGAAAGTCATGTAGAGTCCACATCATACTAGTTTAATATTGCTGTGTTGAATTATACGAAACTCTCTCAGGTTTAAATTATGCCTGTTAGTACATATACAGTATAAATTTATAAAAGTATTCTAAAAATGGGTTTAAAATACGTGAAACAAGAATACATTGTTTTTTTCTTCAAAAAAAAAAATTCATTCCATCTTTTTTTTTTTTTTTTTTTTTTTTTTTCTTAATAAAAAATATATACTGGAAACTTGTAATATCCGTTTCTTGCACTCTGTGATTTTTTTTTCTTTTCTTTTCTTTTTTTTTTTTTTTTTTTTTTTTGTTTGTTTAATGTTTCTGAAAATTGTCTAACAGATTGGTAAATTTAAAACAAAAAACATTTATAGCGAAAGTTTTCGAAACTTTAGATGTGATGAAACCGACATTGTGGTTTGATTATATTGTCTTGAAAGTCACAGATATTTGAGTTTTCGCACTTATCCCGAGAAAATTAGACGAAAAATACAGCGCATTTGGAATATATGTACGTCTATTAAAGTTTCCTATATATATAAAATTACATATATATATATATATATATATATATATATTTAACAATGCACTCAATTTTATTTTTATCAATGCACTCAATGAATATTTGCTAAAATATTTAAAAAGGCAGTTCTACACCCCGCGGCAAAAAGATAGGTATAAAGGGTTTTTTCTTTGATTTTTCATAAAATAACATTATTTAAATTGTGCATATCATTTATTATTATCATAAAATAACACTATTCCCGGACTAATTTTTATTTTAAGACTAATTTAGAAAAGTTTTAAGACTAAAATTTTTCTAATTTAAGACTACACTCTGCGACAAAAAGAGAGGAACAAAGGGTTTTTTTAATTTTTCATACAATAACATTATCTAAATTGTGCTGATCATTTATTAACATAACAAAATATTATCATATCAAATCATATTAAACATTTGAATCATATTCAAAATATTCATATTCAAAATAATCATATTCAAAAATTTAAAAAAAAAAAAAAAAATTGTTCCTATTTTTATGTTGTGGTGTGTAGTCTTAAATTAGAATAATTTTAGTCTTAATTTTTTTCTAAATTAGTCTTAAAACAAAAATTAGTCCGGGAATAGTGTTATTTTACGATAATAATAAATGAAAAGTACAATTTATATAATGTTATTTTATGAAAAATCAAAGAAAAAACCCTTTGTACCTGTCTTTTTCTCGCGGGGTGAATAAAAATAATAATAGTAATTAAAATGGAAGTATTTTTTCACAAATAATCTTCGGGTATAATATGTATATTTTTTTTAAAGAAAATCCTTTTTTATAAATGTTTGAAAACTAATATGTAAAGTTAAATAAATATATTTGATTTTAATTTTGTCTTATAAATATTTGAATTTTGAATACATGAAATGTACTCATTGCGTATCCATGCTTTCTTAATCTGTATAACTGTTTTTTTATCGAACGAACATTACATTAAATAAAATTTAAAATTCATATTAACTTAAAAGCGAAAATGTATTTTTTAAATTCTTATTGAAATTCCGTATTCTTTCTTTAACTATTACTAAGGGTACATTCTACTAACACCACATATAGTATAAATTTAAAATCTAAATTTTAAAAATAAGAACTTTAAGAAAAATTCTTTCAAGTTGCTGAATCAAAATAAAATTAATAATAATAAATGAGGAGTGCATTTCCAAATTTAAAAAAAAAAATTAAAAAACATGCGTAAAAAAATGAACAACAGTAAAAAGTATCTGAAATTAACTGCCTATAAAAAAAAAAACAATTTCCTAGTTACTGACGATAATTTAACCCTTTGGACTCCCATGGCTATCATATGTGATAGCCAGTGATGTTTCCTTTGGTGGCACTGGCTATCAGATATGATAGCCAGTTTTTCAACACTTCAGTTCTTGGCTGTAAAAACCATATCAGTCACATAAAAATCGTTCTGGAGTTTGATTTTTAGAGGATGAGAATCTCCCCATGTATTGCAAAATGAATCACATTGAAAAATATTTTTTTATATACATATAATTTTATGTTGAAAAAAAAATGCAAATTACACAAAAGAATTTTCTGGCACCGTGGTAAACATTTGCAATTTTGGCTTGGCAGTCAAAGTGTTAATTCTTTTAATAGATACATAAATCAAATCTTTCAAGCTTGTTTTATTTAGTAAAAGTTTTATGACCGTTAACTGTTGTAAACGTTTAAGATATTTTAAATAAAACATAATTCTATTAACTAAGACCAAGAAACACGTGTTTTTACTTTTAAGAACTTATTTTTAAATATACGATTTAATACGATAATTTGTATATATTTATCGAGAACTCTGTTTCAGTGTGTTAATTTAAAAGTGAAATTACATCATTACATATTTCTTAGACATTTAAAATATATCTTTTTATTGATGGTGTGAAATAATTATAACTAAATTATTTGTAATGTTCAATCAAAAATTTTTATATTTTAGTTAATCTGAGAAAACTCTCATATCTTTATTTTTGAAATAAGACTACATATAGAAAAAATTAATAAACTGTAATATAAATAAAACAAAATACTAATGATCAAAAGTTCAAAAAGCTTGAAATAATATAGACATAATTACTTCCCACTTAGCCACTTATATCCATTAGACATTTTAATTACATCCAATGATCCATAAAAGGTACAAAAATATCTTAAGAATGTCCATTAAAAGTCCTGGATATCCTTTACTAATTATAGATATCTAGTAGATGTTTAAATGTAGACGAAATATAGACGTGTCTTTTTCAATATCTAATAGATGTACCATGTTAGATCAAAGCAAAATTTAGATATTTTCAATATCTATTAGACGTAACAAGTCCAATTACATTGCTCGGCATAAAAATTGCCCCCCAACACCATTTTGGCAAATTATTATGTAAAATGACTTCTGATTCCGAATATGACGCCCATTTGGCTCTATTACCCAATGCCTTTTAGAGACGCCCCCCTATTTTTATCACTTTTCAGTGATAAATTGTATTTTTTAGAAGAGGAAAAGAATATTTTAATTGCTAAAAATCTTCTGAGAGGCTACAGAGTTGGAAAATTCTAAAACATGGGCATTTGCGACAAGGGGAAAATTTAGGAGGGGGGGAGGGATTTGCCATTGAAATTATGTATTACATTTCTTATATTTTTTTTTTATCTATTATTAATGTTATTTATTAAACATTACAATTTTTTGCTTTTAGGAGTTAAATTAATTCTTTTTCATTCTCCAAATCAAATTCATGGCCATAAAAATACCGCACAGTGATAAAAGTTGAGGAAGGGGTGGTGTCCCTAGAAAACGGTGTGTGACAAGGCAAAATGGGTGTCAAATTCGGATTCAGGAGTTTATTTTACATAAGAATCAGCAAAAATAGTATCAGAGATCCTTTTTTTTTTTTTTTTTTTTTTTTGCAGCGCAGTGATTTGGAGATTTATTGAATATTTAAGAGACATCTAATGAATGTAAAAAAGAGTTATATTTGTGGCGCTAATTGATATCTGTAAGATGTTTATAGATGTTTAATGGACCGTTTCTAACTTTTATAGATATCTTATGCATGTAAGTGGCATTGTGGGTTAGAAACATATTTATAAAATTCATATATATATATATATATATAATTGAAACCAGCATGTTGTGTCTATCACAAAATTTTTATTCTAGCTTACCACAATAACGATTTTACATATGCAGTTTGGTACTACATTAACCAACAAATTCTAAGGTACATGTATACGGAAAATCATAAAATTTCAATAATAACAGCGCCATCTGTCGATCGACACACACCCATATTAATTCTCCATTCATTTGCATAATGATCACGTATAAAGTTTAGTGCATTTATACGCTTCAGAAACTTGGTAATAATCTTCCCCACGTTAATCCTCCACGTTTAAAATTACAAACAAGCAGCCTCACCTGTCCAATGATATATACCAAATTGAATCATCATAGTATTTCATAATAGTTTTTTTGCAACTATATTTAATACAACCTCAGTTATAACCTTTCCGTAACTTGGAGACATCGAAAAACTGTGTTGTACCTGTTGGTGATTTGAACCAAAAGCTGAGACGCGCCAATTTACGTTAAGATGCATCTAAATACCAAATCAGTGCCTGTTGGTCAAAATTGCTCCAAACATGCATTTTTAAAATCTTTATTGTGACAAAATATGATTAAATGTGTTCATATATATGTGTATATATATATATATATGAGGAAAGTTAATAATGCTAAAAGAGGTGTAACTGTTATTTTCGTCAACTTAAAGAATGTTATAGGAAAAAGTTTTGTGAGGCCCTGTAATAACATACTAGTTTTGTTTTGTCAATTTTTATCTTTATCTTTGTTATATTTATATCCTACGTAAGATGTGAAATTTTCACGAAGACATATCAAAATGATTTAATATTGTTGTTTAAACTCATTAAAACTTTATGTAACATAAAGACAATTAAAAGACATTTTTTTTTTTTTTTTTTTTTTTTTTTTTTTTTGAGTACTTAAAAAAATTGCAAAAATATAACTTAGATAAAAATATTATTTCATAATTCTTTTGTGGAAGGTATATTTTTACGCCGCTATCAAATTAAAAAAAAAAAATGTATACAAAAATACGAAAAGTACTTTGAAAAAAGTTTCTAAATATTTTAGGTGCTTCTACGTATCACTATCTATCATCGACTGAATGAGTTTAAATTAAAATGGAATCTTTATTGGAATTTGTTTTGTTAATTTTGTGTAAATTATAAAGTCAGACATAGGTAAAAAAAAATCATTTTTTCTATGATATTAGTTATATACTGTGTTACAGAAGCAAATTTTGGTTGCATTTGTTTTAAACTATTTATTTTATCATATATCTGCATTAATCTGAGTTCTTTGCTTGAATATTAATAGGTCGGTCATAATTAATAGAAACACATTAAAATTATTTATGCATAAACAAATATTTAGCACGTAAAATGATATTTTTTAATTTTTCCATAAAACAAATATCTCTTAAACAACGTTCTTCTATATATATAAATGGCTAAGAGAGCCTTGGACTCTGTTTGCCTGAGTGGTGACGGACCGAGTATTCTTCTAAAGCTTCATTCTCTTCTTCCTTATTCTTTTTTTCTTCTTCTTCTTTCTTCTCTTTCTTCTTCATTTCTCTTTTTTCTTCTCTTTCTTATTTCTTCTTATTTCTTCTTCCTTCTTCTCATTCTTCTTCTTTCTCTTTTTTCTTTCTTCTTCTCATTATTCCTCCTCCTCTTTCTTCTTCTTCTTCTCATTCTTCCTCCTCCTCTTTCTTCTTCTTCTTCCTTCTTCTTTCTCCTCTCTTTCTTCTCTCTTTCTTCTTCTCTCTTACTATACCTTTCTTCTTCTTTTCTCTTTCTTCTTCTTCTTCTTTCTTTTTCTTCTTTCTTCTCCTCATCCTTCTTCTTCTTTTTCTTCCTTCTTCGTCTTCTTTTCTTCTACTTCTTCTTTATTTTATTTCTATTTATCTTTCTTCTTCAATTTCTTCTCTTTCTTTTCTCTTCTTCTTCTTTTTCTTCTTTTTTGTCTTTATCTCCTTCTTCTTTTTCTTCTTTCTCTAAATTTTTCTTCTTTCTTCTT
The DNA here is from genome assembly GCA_963930645.1 of Salticus scenicus. Lineage (NCBI taxonomy): Eukaryota > Metazoa > Arthropoda > Arachnida > Araneae > Salticidae > Salticus > Salticus scenicus. Next base: position 241,040,109 of record OZ005656.1, read on the forward strand.
CTTCTCTTCTCTAAAGCTACCTCTATAGCTGGAAAAAGTGTAGCTTCTAAAAATGGTTTCATTATCAAACTTTGATCTATTGGCTCGCAAGCAGCATCAAGCCGATTTTCGAGTTTGATTTTCAAAATTTTCCCGCATTCGGAATTCGGTTCGTTCCCGAACAGGGTTTTTTCTAGTAATTAAGAACTCGAAAGAAGTCACACCGAGAATATTACAAATTTTTCAAAATTAACAAAATTTATTCTAGTGTACGTCTTATTGAGTGTGAATCTAAACTTTTTATAAACTTATAAAATAATACTTATAAAATAAAAATACTTGTTGTAAAGAAGCAAAATGCATTCATTAAACATGTTGTTTAACCCTTTAGTGAGCCTAACTTTTAAAACGCTCTAAACAGTATTGCAAAGTTTAAGGGCTCTTTTATTCAACTGCCACCAATAATTATGAGAGAGCGATGCTTGATATACATAAAGGACAAATAACCTTTTGAGTGAATAGTCAACCCTTACAGTTAAAATTTAGTAGTGGATATTGAATGAAAAAAAGTTCAATATGTTTTTCAACACTGACCAGAGGAGCAAAATTAAATAGGACCATCAAAGGGTTAAAAAATGATTCCATAAGGAATTTTGCCTATTCTTACAACAATTATTTTACATATCTTTAAGAGTTAAAGTGTTTAAATAAAACTATTATAATTCATTTGAAGACAATTATTTTCACATATTTAATCTGATTGTATTTTAATAAAAAATTACGATACTATGCAGCATTAAAAATCCAAAATAATCTGGTGTGTCACCCACACGACTTTCTCTTACCCTGAAATTTAATACTATAAATACAGGTTGCAGATTAAGAGGTAAGATAACGAGTACTGTTGTGTAAACCTGTGTTAAACAATTCAAATTAGACTTCGGAAGAGTTTCATATGATAATTAGTTCTGTGTGAGGTGAGCTACAACCCCCTCAATCCCCCCGCTTCATTAATGCACCTACATTTATATAGAATTTAATTCGGTTATTAAAAATTAATTCTGTTTTTTCTTTTTTTTTTTAAATTATAAAAATTATTTTTTAAAAAAATTATATTTTATGATAATGCGGACGATTTCTATATTAGAGAAGTAGTATAACACTAAATATCAAAAAAAGGGTTGAATTTATTCTCACTATTACATTTTTTTTTTTTTTTTTTTTTTTTTTTTTTTTTTTTGTTAAAAAGGGAAAAAATCGATAACTTTATTTTAAATTATCGCAGATCAATGGTTCAACCATTCGTTTTAAAGGTATTGGCGAGCTCTTCTGAAAGATACACATCATGAAAATTTACTCCCCTCTAGGGGGGGGGGGAGGCGAGGCTCTTACATGCATATTTTTTTTTCCCAGTTGACTATCTCTATTACACAAAATATATATTCGTTTCATTTGGTTTCGTGCAGTCTATAGATATCAAACTATACTTATCGCAATTTTCCCCATAGACGTAAGGTATTAGAATACTTTTGAGTGTCCCTGTACACGAACCATTTGTTTCATCTAAACGAAAAGCTTCCTGTAGCATCCTTATACACATTTAGAATACCGAGTTTGGAATTTCTGCTACTATTTGTTCTTGAGATATGCTGATAACAGACACATAGACATCCACACAGACAGACAAACGCACAGATCATTCGCTAAAAACATGATTTTCGTATTCAAGAAACCTCAGAACATGCAAATATAACAAAAACTCACGTTCGAAAATTTGACCCTAAAACAATACATTCTCGACCCTATGGGTAAGAGAAAGTAAAAGTAATCTGAGTACATTTTACTTTCTTTTAACCATAAGGTAGAGAAAGTATTGTTTTTGAGTCAAATTTTCGAAGTTGCATTTTTATCATATTTAAAAGTTCTGAGGCGCCCTGTATCTAAAAATTACGTTTTTAGCGGTTGGTCTGTGTGTCTGTGTGTCTCTCTATTATCAGCATATCTCAAAAATAAATTATAGCAGAAAGCTCAAACTCGGTATTCTAAATTTGTATCATATAGGGATGCTACACTAAGCTTTTCATTGAGATCAAGCAAATGGTTCGTGTTCTCACCCAAGAAAATTCAAGTATATTGCGTCTGTGGGGAAATTGCAGGTAAGTAGAGTTAAAATATCTATAGCCTGCACTAAACCAAACGAAAATGGGTAAAAACATGTTTCATGCAGAATAGGGTACAGAATACTTGAAAATTTGTTGCCGGCCCCCTAATTATTGTCGCAAACTAATTTTCACTGGGAAACACGAGGAAGCTCTTGTTAAGTACACATCCAGTTTATAAAAGCATTTCATCTAGAAATAAGCCTTTAAATTGGGGAGGGGGGGGATTAAAATACTGATTGTTTGTAAATCTTGTTAAACTTTTGAACAGGTTTGTCAAATATTGTTTTATCAATACTGAACTATTTTTAATAAAATTCTGCATTATTTTTATGAGATTTACTAAAGTAAAAATAAATTTAATAATATAGGCGAGGAGGCAGATACATACATATATCTATTTCTATATCAATCTGTCGATACGTTTATCTACATATATTATTTATTAGCATTTAAATGAAGGGTTTTTAACAGCATAATACTTATATTTTTAATATCTTTATTTTATTTTTGACTAATTTTTCTTAAATGTTTCCTTGGTATATTTAATAAAACACTATAATATTTTTTCTGTATTTTGTATAATAAACTTTACATATATGTGTAAACGCTGTTTTAAATTAGTATTATTATTATTACTATTGGTAACTTTTGTATTCTACTACATATATCTAAAATGAAAGAATTTTCTTCTCTTTGCGAAAAAACGGAGTGCAGCCGTCTAATTAAAGTAAACAGTAAGAGAAAAATGTGACCTTAGGTGATGGAAAATGTCCAGTAAGAAATGTCCTACGATTAGTTTACACAGTTAAATCAACAAAGTTAGAAGAGGTTTTCGTTTTTATTTGTTACAATGTTATCGCAATCCTTTTCTAACAAAATAATTTCACTTCTCTTCAGGGCATGCTGAAAGATCAATAATGCAATTCAATTAAACATAGTTTCTCTTGAATTTAGTCTCATAAAATAAATTGTTTAAAGTAATTTTTTACTTTCTCTCACACATATATATGATAGAAAAAGTATTGTTTTTTGGGTCAAACTTTTGAAATTGCGTTGTTATATTTACACGTTTTGAGGTTTCCTGACTTGAAAAATCAGGTTTTTAGCAGTTGGCTTGTGTGTGTGTGTGTCTGTCTGTTATCAGCATATCCCAAAAATAAACAGGAGCAGAAAGGCCAAACTTGGTATTCTAAATGTGTATTATACAGGGATGCTACACTAAACTATTCGTTAAGATCAAGCAAATGATTCATATACAGTGACACCCAAGAGGATTCAAATATATTACGTCTATGGGAAAAAATTAAAGTAAGCAAAGTTTAACATCTGTAGACTGCACTAAACCAAATGAAACGAATATATATTTTTTATACGCGTAAAAATATGTTTCGTGTAGATTATAGAATGGGAGTCATTCACTGTTCGTTTACCGAACTACACAAATGAACTAGTTTATAGTGCTACAATACTTGAAAATTGATGGTTGTGCCGTGTGTTATAAATATAGGGTTATATTTATGTGCAGCATGTTTTGTATGCATAAATTTCAGAAGATATACTGGGCTGGAAATATTTAAGTCATAACATTCTTTTTTATTTGTTAGTGGCTTTGCTATAATATGCTATATCATACAATATTTTACCATGTCAAGGAAAGCTGCTCAAGAATTGAAATTAAATCCTCAATGCCAAATGGTAATAATTCTATTTTTTTAAGCTAAATATTCATCGATTGATTTCTTGGTTTCTTATATATTTACGTGTTTTGAGGCTTCCTGAATACCGAAGTCAAGTTTTATAGTTTGATCTTTACGTGTGTCTGTTAGAGTAAATTAAAAACAAATAATTTCAGGCGATCCAAATGATGTATTTTGAAGTGAATACGTTTGTTACTAGAAAAGTTTCTTTTTTTTTTTTTAAGAATGATAAGTAACGAGTACTGTAAGATAACGAGTACTGTTATGTAAACCTGTGTTAAACAATTCAAGTTAGGCTTCGGAAGAGTTTTATATGATAATTACTTTTGTGTGAGGGGGGCTACCACCCCCTCAACAACCCATTTCATTAATGCACCTACATTTATGTAGATTTTAATTCGGTTATTAAAAAAAAATTCTGTTTTTAATTATTATTTTAAAAAATTATCTTTTATGATAATGCAGACGATTTCCATATTAGAAAAGTAGTTTAACACTAAATATAAAAAAAAAAGTTGAATTTATTGTCAATATTACATTTTTTTTTTTTTTTTAATGAAAAAAGTCGATAACTTTATTTTAAATTATCGCAGATCAGCGGTTCAACCATTCGTTTTAAAGGTATTGGCGAGCTCTTTTGAAAGATACCCATCAGGAATATTTCCTCCCCTCGAGGAAGGACTTCCCCCCAGTGAGGGGGGGGGCGAGGCTCCTACGTGCACAATCTTTTTTCCCAGTTGACTATCTCTAATTCAAAAAATATATATTCGTTTCATTTGGTTTAGTGCAGTCTATAGATGTTAAACTCTACTTACCTGCAATTTCCCCCATAGATGTCACGTATTTGAATACTTTTGGTGTCCCTGTACACGAACCATTTGCTTGATCTTAACGAAAAGCTTACTGTAGCATCCCTATATGATACACATTTAGAATACTGAGTTTGGAATTTCTGCTACTATTTGTTCTTGAGATATGCTAATAACACACAGACAGTCAGACACGCAGGATATTCGCTAAAAGCATGATATTCGTATTCAGGGCACCTCACAACATGTAAATATAACAAAAACTCACGTTTGAAAGTTTGATCATAAAACAATATTTTCTCGATCTTATGGGTAAGAGAAAATAAAAATGTGTTTTAATTATGTAATTAAAATTATGTGAATCCTTCAAATGTAATATTTTATTACCTCTGAAACAATTAACACTTCCTATAGAGCCATATATATACATTATTATTATTATTATTATTTAGAATGTTTTCTAGAAATTAATTACAGTTACTGTATTTCATTTTATTGAACAATGTATAGGATCTCCATTTCGTGTTTTTTTTTTTTTTTTACAAATGAAAACGAAATTCATTAATACAATATCTTTATCTTCAGTGATTATTTTTCAAACGCATTTATTGAATAATTTGTACATGTTTATTTATATAGTTCGCTAGTAGTTATATTTAAAGAAATTTTCAAAAAGCACTAATCACAATATTTTAAATATCTTTATAAATAATATCTAAAAGCAATTTCATTTAAAACGCTTAAAACTTTGTCGTCGCTACTTCCGGCAGCGTCTTCCCACTTCGCTATGTCGGTTCCTGGTCCTCACTGCATGTATTTGCAGCTTAACCGGTCATTTCAATTTAGGTGCTAACTGGAGCAAGTACGTAAGCTGTATTTATTCAAGAATTACTTGTTTTGGACAGATTATCATCTTCACGCTATGATAACAGTGCCAGATATGATAACAGCTATATGATTTCGCTGTGATAACTGCACCAGACAATCTTCACATCTGAAAAAAATTTTAATTAATAAAAAAAGAAAAAAGAAAGAAAGAAAAGGAAATCAGGCTTTGAGATGCATCAGGAAAAGTCAAGTTGAACCTCTATGTTAAATTTTGTAGCTCTGCGATGAGCCATTTGTCTAAAAAACGACCAACACAATTTTTTTATTATTATTTATAATTTTTATTTTTATTTTTTTATTTTATTTTTTATTTTATATATGTATTTATTTTATTATTATTATTATTTATTTATTTATTCATTTATTTTATTTTTTTATTTTATTTTATTTTATTTTATTTGTCATTTTCTCAACATCCTTGCGGTTTAGAATGCTATGAAAGTACAGAAAGATTTTTCCTTTATCATTTGACATATTTTCTATTAATTATCTACAAATATTAACGCGTTGGTCTTTGTAGATTGAACCACCGACCATCGCATTATTTGCCTTATGCTTTAAAAATTAAGCTTATGGGTTATGGAAAGCCTCTTTACTTTTACGTTTCTGTGTTTGGAGGCGATCATTTTAGAAATTTATATATTTTAAATAATTTTTAAAAACTAATTAATATTTTAAAAATTGGAATTCGAGCTGCACCAGAAGTCAATATGGTCTTCCATGGAAAATTTCGTAACTATGCGATGCGTTGTTTACCTACTTAGTGACGAAAATACATACACATACACACATCTTACTTTATTTTATACAGAGAAAAGTTCCTTGTGTATATTTATACACATAAAAGCTTTTTATACAATATAAATCTTGATATATAATAATAATCTTTTCTTAAAATTCCTAAATTAAAATATCTCACATAATATTTTATAATCCCTATTTTAAAGAGATTTCATGAATAAAATTTATTTTAACATAAATTTATTTGAAAATTGTTGAATTTCTATATTGTTAAAACTTTGGATGTTGAAATTTAAGTTTTAGCATTTAAACTGAACAACCTTTTTTTAACAAAATTATTTTACTAATGAATCCTCAATGCAATGCCAAAAAATATTTAAAAAATATATAATTAAACTATAATGATGTAAAATCAAGGGGAAATATTTTTAAATGAGGAGTAAACATTCAAAACGCGTTTTCTCCAAAAATTTAAAAAAAAAAAAAAACTAGTATGTTGTGGCCACCACAAGACTTTCTTCTATATTTACCTATACATATTCAATCAGTAACAATATTAAAAAAAAAAAAAAAAAAAAAAAAAGTACGATTTTTTTTTTGTTAAAAGTGAAAAAAATCGATAACTTTGTTTTAAATTATCACAGATTTATAGTTCAACCATTCGTTTTAAAGGTATTGACGAGACCTTTCGAAAGATACCCATCTTGAAAATTTATCCCCCCCGGGGGGGTACTTCCCCCCAGGGGGGGAAGCGATGCCCCCCCATGCAGAAAATTTTTTTCCTAGTTACATACTACTATTATCAATAATTCATATTAATTTTACAATCACAAGTTTAAAACAACTCTAATTATGCACATTTATACGAATTTTTGTCCTATGCTCCCATGTTAAAAATTTAGATAAAATGCTATCACAGTGCCACCTGTTGAGCTATTGATCCCCAAACATAATCAGCACCAGTTTATGTCGGGGACCAACTAAATACCAAGTTTGGTTAAATTTCGTTAAAAAAAAAAAAAAAAAATTGCGATATTTTTCTAAGTTTTTTTTTGTTAAAAGTAAAAAAAATCGATAACTTTGGTTTAAATTATCACAGATTTATCGTTCAACCATTCGTTTTAAAGGTATTGACGAGATCTTTCGAAAGATACCCATCTTGAAACTTTGCCCCCCCGGGTCGGAACTTCCCCCCCCGGTGGGGGGACAACCGATGCCCCCACATGCACAAAAATTTTTCCCAGTTAACTATTACTATTATCAACGAGACCTTTCGAAAGATACCCATCTTGAAAATTTACTTCCCCGGGGGGGATTTTCCCCCCTGGGGGGGGAACCGATGCCCCCCCATGCACAAAATTTGTTTCCTAGTTAACTACTACTATTATCAATAATTCATATTAATTTTACAATCGTAAGTTTAAAATAACTCTCATTATGCCCATTTATACGGTATTTTGTCCTAAGCTGCCATGTTAAAAATTTGCATAAAATGCGATCACAACGCCACCTGTTGAGCTATTGATCCCCAAATCTAATGGGCACCAGTTCATGTCAGGGTGCAACTAAATACCAAGTTTGGTTAAATTTCATTCATTGGTTCGTGAGATACAGCGTCCACAAAAAAATGATACAGACACACAGACAGACAGACAGACAGACAGACAGACACACAGACAGACAGACAGACACACAGACAGACATTTTTTAAAAACTATCAATTCGTGTTCAGGACATCCCAAAACGTGTAGATCCGTCAAAAAACGGAGGTCGAAAATTTTCGCGAATCCAATACTTTCTCTATATTACATATAGAAGAAAGTAAAAAAAAGTGTTAGTGACTTTTCTTTGAAATAAACATAAAATAATATGTCCACATATCTTCCTAGATCTAGATATGTTTAAATATTATTCTAGTAACTAGTAATACATCTAAGCAAACGATAATTAGGGTTTAAGTTTAATTATTTTTTTAATTAGCTTTTGTGACTTCTGAAAAATTGTATCCGAAGGACAAAACTTGCTTGGAATGTTCGCTGCTTAACTAATTAACATGAAATAAAGCATTTTTAAAAGGTTTAAAATTTTGAACCTTACTTTTTCAATTTAGATACCTTAAGGGAATTTTTAACACGTTTAATATAAAAAAAAATAAAATAAAAAAAAATAAACTGCTTCATAAGAGACATTTATGAATAAAAAACATACTATAACACAAGTTAAAATCTTATAACAACGTCAGACATGACAACATTTTAATTTTATCTGGAACAATGTTAGTACCAGCCTTTATTTCACACCGCTTTACTTGCAATAAAATTTTCTCCATTATGTAATCGCAATAAAAGAGAAAGAAAAATACCCTTTAACAAAAGTAGTGTAAGAAAAGAGCGGGTACTAAAAATGATCCGGAAGTATTTAAATTGTTGACATGTTTGCAACAATAACATTTCGTGTTGTTATCCTAGCGCTTTTTACTTTCCGAACACTATAGTGAGGAAAGTATTGTAATCATGTCAAAAATCCAAATTTGACATTTTGATGTTTCTATACGTTTCGAGATCCCCTGAATCCGCTTTTACGATGATGTATGTATGTATGTGTGTATGTATGTCTGTGAGTGAACATGCTAGCGTCTGAACGCTTTGTTCGAATAAGCTGAAAGTTGGTAAGTGTATTGTAAGTCACCATAGTACGAACCCTATTGTTTTTCATGAATCTAGCCCTTATAGTTTTTTTTTACAGGGACACCAGGAAAAATTCTTTATTATTATGGCCTATTGGGCCAAATTTTTAATAGTGCGATAACGTCTAAACACTTTATTAATCTGAGCAAAAAATTTGTTCACATGTTATAGGCTACAGTTGCACCAATTTTATAGATTTTGGTGAATTTATCACTTACAGTTTTTTACAGGGAGACAAAGAAAAATTCTTTATCATTATGGCCTATGGGACCAAATTTTTAAAAGTGAGATAGCATCTAAACGCATTATTCAATTGAGCTGAAAATTTATATAAATATTATAAATCATGTTACACTAACTATAATCATTTTGGTGAATCTAGCATTTATAGGTTTTTACAGGGACACAACGAAAAATTTTTTATGATTATGATCTATCGGCTCAAAGTTCATTAGCGTTAAATAAAACATCGTGTAAGATATGGTGAAAAATACTCAAACACTTAATTATGGTTATCTCCCTTTTGTTTGTTTAACAACTCCTCTTTCTTTACTTTATCTACAAAACTGATAATTACTCAATGTTCGGAAAGTCGAGTGGAGTCACTCCAGATTTTTTAGTATGACAAGGATGGAACACGGTTGCAGAATTCATGCCGGAATCGGTTTAATTTCTCTAATCGGTAATTTCTCTACCTATAACATCGTTGATTTAAGAAGTAGAAAATTTTCTTACATTCATAGTAGTATGAATTCTGCTCCCGTGTTCCATCCCTGGTATGTATTACATCTAACACAAATATAGTAACAGGGAACTTAAGTTAAAATTGTGTATTCAGATTGGACTGCGTCAACCACATTTAATAAAGCGGATTAAATCTTCGTTAAATCATTATTTCGAGTAAATACGAAAATAACAATTAACATTGCCTGAAATTAGAATATTTATATTTTCGATGTCACAGCCATGATCTGTTTCATGCTTTACATCCTCAATAAACAAATTTGGTTTATTGAGGATGTTAACCAATTTGGATCAAAAATCGCCATTTTTGTCGGCACATTTGTGCTATTTAATTTGGATATCAGCAGAACGAACATTCATAGTTTCCAGATTCACAATTTTTACAAGGAGTGCAGTATAATAACTTAGATACGTTTGATAAAGTTAAAAATCAGAAACAAAGTTGCAAATTTGAATTTTAGGTTTAAACACAGAAGGAAATTTCCGGTCAATATTTAAACTTTAATTCTGTAAAATCTGTATATCACATAAATTCTGCAGTTCGTATTCTAATCCATCAGGCTAAATACTACTGGAGTGATAACTATCTTTTGTAAACGTAATTAAATAAAGTTTTTTTTTTTTTTTTTTTCTGAATTCGGAATGAAATTGTTTTCAATGTTTGAAAAGATTTTCTTGTGCCTATAAAAAGAGCAACCATCACAACAGACATCTCCGTCTATATTATCACGATAAGGGTCGTGAGCACCCGTACCGTACCCCCTAAGGGACCATGCCCAGGAGTGCAACACCTGGATCGGTGGGCTGCCCACCTACCGGCCTAACCATAAATAGCTCTACACGGTCAAAAACCGAACGTTTGCAATGCAGTGATAAGCACTACATGCAATAAATGACGTATGCTTCTCCACGGTCTCCTCGGGCTTTCCCGTGGAAACGTGATTATTCTAAACAGGCCCGGATCGTAATGAATTCCCCACAGGCACGCACAAAGAGCGGTATGACCGAGGCCCCATGGAGACCAAGTTTACCCTGGCCCCGTTTTCAGGTAAGAGCGCAACTTATTGCACATCCCATGTCACCGGTTTATAAACGGCAGGACAACCATATATACCCGGGACGGGCCTGTAAGACAGCCCGTACGGAACCAGCTCCCCAACCGGAGGTCAAGTTGACTCCCGCGTTTATCCGCTGGATCAGAATTAATTACCCATGCAGTTGAAACCAATCGTGCAGCTAACTTCAAAAGTACAAAATTCTAATTCCAAACTGTGCTAATTGCCCTTCTCGTTTTTTTTTTTTTTTTTTAGTTCCCCATCATACTATAGGTATGGGGAACTTAGGTGATCGTGAAAATTTTCTACCACCGTTTTTTAACTTTTTTACACATTTTCAGGTGGGAAGAATCTAAAAATATCAAAATAAGTATGGTGTCCATCTGTAGGGTGCTTCTTAGTTTGTTAGTACGTTTGTGTGTTAGTCCGTTTGTCCATTAGTGTGTTAGTCTGTTAGTCTGTGTATACGATATCTCACGAACAAATGATCGCAGAGAGGTCGGACTGGTTTAAAGTATTAGCTATGACACTGGCAAGAATCACATTCGCAACATTCTAATTACAAAACTTTAGAAGTTATGCAAAATTTACGATTTTCTTATTGTGGGAGAATAGGCTAAATATCACTTAAACACGCATCAGAAGAAATAGTTTTATCGTAAAGATGTAAAAACAGCTTTTAAATATCAGTTTTAAAACCAGAATGAACGTCATTAACTAGAAACATGCCACTTTGAAAATTTCGCAAATTATTCGAAATTTACGAATTTCTTAGCATGGCCGAATACAGCAAAATTTTGCATAAATGTCCCTGTTGAGGGATATTTTCATCGTAAAGTTGTCAGACTACTTTTAAAATATTATATAAGATGCTGGTATAAACATCCTTGACTATGAATGTTCCAATTTAAAAATTTCGTAAGTCACTGGAAATTTACGATTTACTTAATATGGAGGAATAGGGCAAAATTTCCCATAAACGTCCATTTTGAGGATCATAAATATATCAGACATCTTCAAAGTAATATTTATAATACTTGTTTGAACATCATTGACTACAAATATTCTAATAGGAAAATTTCGTAAGTTATTCGAAATTTAAGATTTTATCAACATAGCAAAATGGGGCGATATTCCATATAAATAGGCATTTTGGGGATTGTTGCATTGGAAATTGCAGCATGAAAACTAAACTGCATAATTGAGCCCCAATAAAATAAATTAAGAGATTAGAATAAGATAAATATATCGAATTGAACGGTGGGTAGCCTATTAGGCGGGGATTTCATTCTGTCACTGTGTCAACCGTTTGCTCAAAGTCATTTCTCTTAACATGAAAATAATATGTTCTGCACTAGAAATTTATGAGAACATACATATGATGGGAAACTGAGCAGAGTCCATCTATGTCAACTAGTTTTTTTTGTTGTTGTTTTTGGGGAGGGAGGAAGAGGGGGGGGGAATGGTTCACGAAGATTCAGCGAGGCCCATTGTCTAACCCACGATCCTATCTTAAAGTCAATAGTTTCTAAAGTTGTAAGTTGTGGCTTATTAGAAATAGTACATACTGAGGATGTGATAGAATGGATGTGAGGAACGTAAGGATGTGAGGAACGTGTACGAAACGTTTATTTTTTACATTTAATTTACAAAATATAATGTTTTTTCAACTACTTTAAAATATTTAATGCTGTTATATTTCAGTAGATATACGTAAAAATGTTTCTAATTCTCAGAAATTAATTTCTAAGAATATATTGTAAATTATGAGAAAAAATTATCTTTAGTCTCCAACAAACTCCTAAATTGGAAAATACATATCTGCCAGAGTTTAAACTCAGAAGATAGCAAAAACAAAATTAAAACAAATATTAAAACTTTTGACGTTTTATTGCTGTCAATATACCTCCAAATCCGGTTTTAGATTCAGTGATTAACCCATTCTGTACAAATAACGAGTAGCTATTAGATACTGTATTTGCAATGTTACTAAAACAAATATATATGTGTGTGTGTGTGTGTGTCTAATAAAAAATAAAAAAAAATTAATTTTTAATTTTCAGGAAAACAGAATTATGGATAACGTCTGTGGATTTGTCTCTTAACAAACATAAAACTATTAGAGTCACTTAATATAATTTGAAAAAGTTTCAGTTTATTCTTTTAAATGTAAGATAATAGGTTGTGAGTACAGATTTTCAAAGCATATATTTTGACTGTTTAGCTCACTGTTTGTGCTTAAACAAAAGAAATTTTATTTATCTTAAAAATACCTTTACTTAAATATCGATTGTTTGTAGGTTTTCGAGTATAAAGACACCTTTTCTCTTCTTATATTCTTTTCTTTATTATAAAATCAACGCAAATTTTCAGCTCATTAAAAATTTGAAAAGATAATAAAAACAACTTTTAAATAAATTTTGTAAATTGAAATTGAAGTCTGATAACAGATAAATTTCTCTATGAGAATTAAGTACGAAAATTTCTTTATTTACATTGTAAATTATAAATCCATAGAAAAAAAACTAATTATTTAAACATGACATACATTCATTAGTTATAAAGCTTTCGAAATAAAAAAATTAATGCTATATTTTATTATAAAATTAAAAAATGCTATTATTTAAACATAACACCTTCAACAACTAGAGGGCAGATTATAAAAACTAAGTTTATTGTTATCAATTACTTATTTTTGTAAATTTATTTTTGTCAATATTCTTAATTTTTATCAGTAATAGAAATTGTGGTTGTTTAAAAATATATAAATTTTTAGGTTATCAAATTAAACTCATTTATTAAAGCAGTTTTTGACCTGGCGGTGAATAAAAATTAAACAACTTAAAAAGTTTTTGCAAACTCTTTCTGTGAATTAAATAAAGGAGATTTGCAGCTCTTTTATTTCCTGTCTTTAATAAATACATATTTATAAAGATCTTTTAATAAGTACATATTTCTTTTAAAATAAAGAAATTTATTTTCAAATGTAAATAATAATTACTTTTTTTTAATTCTTCATCTAAAAACGTTTAATTGAATTATATTTTCCTTAATACACATTATTTCTAAATGCTGTTTAATTAATATCTTTCTTTATAAATAAGTGCATGTTTGAACATACTTCTTTGGTAATTAAACACAAAAGCATAATTATCTTATTCATATTAAACTAATTATTCACATGTTTTTATTTTCTTATTTGCATAAATAAAAGCATGTTTCCACTATTTTCTTTAGTTTAAATAATTATAATATTTATGACGAAAATTAGATTTTTAGTTTTTCAACATAAGTTGAATGCTATTTATTTCTTATTTACTAGGTTAGTAATTTTATTTGTAAATTTAAGTTTGAATAAGGTTTTACTTTTTTAAATAACTGTATATAAACATATGCGTAGACTCTAATAACTCAAAGATTTTTTTTTTCTTAATAAAATGTAACACAAAAAAATATTGGAAATATTGTTCAAGAAGTATAAACCATATAGACGTATTAGGACGTATTGTTTAAGACGTAGGATTATTTTTTCCAACTTTGTGATCTTACGCATAATTTCCAGCATTTTATAGACGATATCGTAATTGTGCGTTGCTCAGTTTTAAACAATTTTGAAACATGTGTTATAAAAAGCATATTATCAATGCAATCAAAGTTGCTATAACCGGCATTGTTTACACTGCTTTGCTAACACAGTATTTACATATAGTAATCTTTTATAGTATGTTTCTTCGATTAATTAAATGATTGGTTGGTTGGTTGGAGGATTAAGGCCGATTGACTCCTTGTGTGTCCTAGGCCTATAGGGGGAATGCCCTCCGTGGGGGGCTTTCTAAGGGGTCCTAGCCCGTATTTACGCAAGTTTCGGAGGAAACCACGGAAAACTCCGAACGGCTAGGTCGATGAGCGCGACCTGGGATCGAACCCGGCACCTCCCATCTACCAGCTTTGAGCGCAGAACCGCTCGGCCGCTGGTGGGCCTTAATTAAATGAAAAAAATATAAGTAATTCGCTGTAGAAACTTTTAGTAAGATGACAACGCACAAATTCTGATGTAATCTACTTTTCATACCTGATTAAAAATACTCTTGGAAAAATTAAACATGTTATTACACCAAGTAATATTGCTAATTTGCTAATAATTAGTTAATAGTACATTTTATACACTAATACTAAAAAACGGTAATTATATAGTAAATAACTCACAAGTCATTTATATTATCATTTCTGTAAACTTCCATACTCATCATTTCCGTTTATTCCATTACAATATTTTGATAGCTATAAAGTAATAGTTTTATAGTAAACAGGAATATCTGTATTTATTGTGTAGTTATTTTGCGTTTAATATTTATTGTACAGGTATATTTCCATTTCCATTTATTCCATTACAATATTTTGGTTAATAATGACTATAATGTAAAATTAAAGTTTATAATAAGCAAAACTATTTGCATTAATTTTATTTAAGCTAGAGAAAGTTAAGACACCATTTCTCTTAATACAATTAATAAAATTAATTCAAAATTAACTGATTTCTTTTCACCGTCCAGTGTTATAATTTGTGACGCGGTAATTGAAAATGATTTACATTTTACTTTAGCCACATTTTAATTAATAGGAATAAATCTATTAAATTCTGTAACGTGTAAAACTAAAATTTATAAAATTTATTCTTTATATATAAAACAAAATATTAATGTTTTAAAAATTCAGAGAAAAACATTTTTTTTCTGTTTTTTCCTTATTCGCTTCTCTGGATACAAATAAATTTTCTTATTCTAAAATTCAATTTAAAATGAATACTTGGTGATTTTCAAGAAATATATATATATATGCTCTAGATCATTTTGTTTCAGTCGAAATAAATATACTTTTTTTATATTGCCATTTTATTTTATACTTGGTAAATGAGAAATGTATATTTTTTCGATAACAATGCGTGAAAGAAATATTAAAGCTTTGTAATATAGCAAGTATTCGGAATCTTAAAAGAAAACATATGAGCAATTTATCTTTGGATTTTGATTCTGTTATCTAACGAAAAATAACCATTTTTCATAAATTGTATTTTCTTTATGTTATCTTTATATTAAATTTTTGAAAGAATGTTTAGCCAATAGCTTTTAGAAATATAGTTAAGGTATTTAATTTAAGTTAAATGCATTCCAAGGTGATGAAGTATGAATTAATCGTATGCTAAATATCTTTGTCATGAATTAATAATTATATTATAAATGATCAAAGTTGAAACGTTCAATTAAATATTAAAAAATATTCTTCCACGTTACCAACTAGATCACAGGTACTCCACTCTCAAAAAATAAATAAATAAATAAATAATAAGCATTTTGTATAGTCGTTTAATTGTTTAATATTGGGTCATCCGGAAAGCTCGTGCCAATCTTCGTTAGGTGGAATAAGGACAGGTCTGAATATATCAGAATGATTGAAAACAAATGACATACGTACGTATTCTAAAAGTCGATACTTTAGGCATACCTTTAAAAATTTTTGTTACGATGCGTTAATTTTTGTTAGTTTTATACGCCTTTGAACACAGAACCAAACAGAAGTGCATTCTAGGCATTTAATGCTTTTCTTCTGCCAGAAAGGCAAAAACACCACACAAGCGGCAAACAAAATATGCATTGTTTATGGTTAAGGTGCTGCATTCTTGCCAACATACTAATTAATATTCCGTATTATTGTTAGTCACGCCTTCTTTTACAGACCAGTATATTTTTAGAGTATATTTCTCCTTATTTAATCGTAATTGCATTTGCAGTATATTACACTAAAAATTTACTGGTGAGAAAAAAAGGGCGTGACTAAGAAAACTACGGAATATTAATTAGGATGTTGGCAAATATGGTGCTGTAGCTAAAAGAACTGTCCGGAAGTGGTTTGCTAGGTTTAAATCTTGTGATTCCAAACTTCAAGAAGTCCTGGATAGGTCTTCCAGCAGAGATGAAGAGATCAGATTAAAACACTAATCAAAAATATCCCACTCTATACGACACGTGAATTAGAAGAAATAAAATAAAATATCAAACTCCTCTATCCGCAAGCATTTAAATGTGTTGCGTTTCAATTTTCCTTCAAAATCGGCACGAACATTCCAAACTTCAAGAAGTCCCGGATAGGACCTCCAGCAGAGATGAAGAGATCAGATTAAAACACTAATCAAAAATATCCCACTCTATACGACACGTGAATTAGAAGAAATAAAATAAAATATCAAACTCCTCTATCCACAAGCATTTAAATGTGTTGCGTTTCAATTTTCCTTCAAAATCGGCACGAACATTCCAAACTTCAAGAAGTCCCGGATAGGACCTCCAGCAGAGATGAAGAGATCAGATTAAAACACTAATCAAAAATATCCCACTCTATACGACACGTGAATTAGAAGAAATAAAATAAAATATCAAACTCCTCTATCCGCAAGCATTTAAATGTGTTGCGTTTCAATTTTCCTTCAAAATCGGCACGAACATTCCAAACTTCAAGAAGTCCCGGATAGGACCTCCAGCAGAGATGAAGAGATCAGATTAAAACACTAATCAAAAATATCCCACTCTATACGACACGTGAATTAGAAGAAATAAAATAAAATATCAAACTCCTCTATCCGCAAGCATTTAAATGTGTTGCGTTTCAATTTTCCTTCAAAATCGGCACGAACATTCCAAACTTCAAGAAGTCCCGGATAGGACCTCCAGCAGAGATGAAGAGATCAGATTAAAACACTAATCAAAAATATCCCACTCTATACGACACGTGAATTAGAAGATATAAAATAAAATATCAAACTCCTCTATCCGCAAGCATTTAAATGTGTTGCGTTTCAATTTTCCTTCAAAATCGGCACGAACATTCCAAACTTGAAGAAGTCCCGGATAGGACCTCCAGCAGAGATGAAGAGATCAGATTAAAACACTAATCAAAAATATCAGACTCTATACGACACGTGAATTAGAAGAAATAAAATAAAATATCAAACTCCTCTATCCGCAAGCATTTAAATGTGTTGCGTTTCAATTTTCCTTCAAAATCGGCACGAACATTCCAAACTTCAAGAAGTCCCGGATAGGACCTCCAGCAGAGATGAAGAGATCAGATTAAAACACTAATCAAAAATATCCCACTCTATACGACACGTGAATTAGAAGAAATAAAATAAAATATCAAACTCCTCTATCCGCAAGCATTTAAATGTGTTGCGTTTCAATTTTCCTTCAAAATCGGCACGAACATTCCAAACTTCAAGAAGTCCCGGATAGGACCTCCAGCAGAGATGAAGAGATCAGATTAAAACACTAATCAAAAATATCCCACTCTATACGACACGTGAATTAGAAGAAATAAAATAAAATATCAAACTCCTCTATCCGCAAGCATTTAAATGTGTTGCGTTTCAATTTTCCTTCAAAATCGGCACGAACATTCCAAACTTCAAGAAGTCCCGGATAGGACCTCCAGCAGAGATGAAGAGATCAGATTAAAACACTAATCAAAAATATCCCACTCTATACGACACGTGAATTAGAAGAAATAAAATAAAATATCAAACTCCTCTATCCGCAAGCATTTAAATGTGTTGCGTTTCAATTTTCCTTCAAAATCGGCACGAACATTCCAAACTTCAAGAAGTCCCGGATAGGACCTCCAGCAGAGATGAAGAGATCAGACTAAAACACTAATCAAAAATATCCCACTCTATACGACACGTGAATTAGAAGAAATAAAATAAAATATCAAACTCCTCTATCCACAAGCATTTAAATGTGTTGCGTTTCAATTTTCCTTCAAAATCGGCACGAACATTCCAAACTTCAAGAAGTCCCGGATAGGACCTCCAGCAGAGATGAAGAGATCAGATTAAAACACTAATCAAAAATATCCCACTCTATACGACACGTGAATTAGAAGAAATAAAATAAAATATCAAACTCCTCTATCCGCAAGCATTTAAATGTGTTGCGTTTCAATTTTCCTTCAAAATCGGCACGAACATTCCAAACTTCAAGAAGTCCCGAATAGGACCTCCAGCAGAGATGAAGAGATCAGATTAAAACACTAATCAAAAATATCCCACTCTATACGACACGTGAATTAGAAGAAATAAAATAAAATATCAAACTCCTCTATCCGCAAGCATTTAAATGTGTTGCGTTTCAATTTTCCTTCAAAATCGGCACGAACATTCCAAACTTCAAGAAGTCCCGGATAGGACCTCCAGCAGAGATGAAGAGATCAGATTAAAACACTTATCAAAAATATCCCACTCTATACGACACGTGACTTAGAAGAAATAAAATAAAATATCAAACTCCTCTATCCGCAAGCATTTAAATGTGTTGCGTTTAGATTTTCCTTCAAAATCGGCACGAACATTCCAGACAACCCAGTAAATTATACATTAGCATACTTCCCAACATTCTGATTAATATTCCATAAAATTGGTAGTACCCGCCACTTTTTCTACACTACTTTATGTTTAGAATAATTTTTCGAAATGCAATTATAATTAAACAAGAAGGAAAATACGCTAAGAAAATGACTGGTGAAAAAAACTAGTTGGCATAGGTGGACTCTGCTCAGTTCCCCATCATATTTATGTTCTCAGAAATTTCTAGTGCGAGACATATTATAATCATGTTAAAAGAAATGAATTTGACCAAAGCTTGATATAGGGACAGAATGAAATCCCCGCCTAATAGGCTATCCACCGTTCACTTCGATATATTTATCTTATTCTAATCTATTAATTTATTTTATCGGGGTCAATTCCGTTGTTTAGTTTTCATGCTACTATTTCGAATGCAATAATCCTCAAAATTTATATTTATATGAAAAATTTACAATTTCGCTATGTTGATGAAATCGTAAATTACCAATAATTTACGAAATTTTCCTAGTAGAATATTTGTATTCAATCATGTTCAAAGAAATGTCATAAACGTAATTTTGAAGCTGTCTGATATATTTAGAATCCTCAAAATGGAAGTTTATGCTCAATTTTGCCTTATTTTGACATGTTAAGTAAATCGTAAATTCCAAATAACTTACGAATTTTTTAAATTGGAAAAATCATAGTCCATGCCAGCATCCTAAATAATATTTCGAAAGTGGTCTGACATCTTTACGATGAAAATATCCCTCAAGATTGACGTTTATGTGAAATTTTCTCTATTCTGCCATGTTACGAAATTCGTAAATTTCCAATAACTTACGAAATCTTTATATTGGAAAATTCATAGTCATTAATATTCATGCCAGTGTCCTACATAATATTTCAAAAGTAGTCTGACATCTTTACGATGAAAATCTCTCTCAAAATTGACGTTTATGTGAAATTTTGCCCTATACTGCCATGTTAAGAAATTCGTAAATTTCCAATAACTTGCGAAATTTTCAAAGTAGCATATTTACAGTTACTGATGTTCATTCCGACATCAAAACGGATATTTTAAAACTGGTCTGACATTTTTATAGTAAAAAGTTTCCATTTAATGCACGTTTAAGTGAATTTTTGTCCTATTCTCCCATGTTAAGAAATTCGTAAATTTCTAATAACTTACGAAGTTTTTAAATTCGAATGCTGCAAATGAATAGGGTTCTTGCCAATGTCGAAAGTAATATTTTAAATTGATCTGACCTCTCTGCGACAATTTGTTCTTGAGATATCGTGTACACAGACTAACAAACTAACGGACTAATACACTAACAGACTAGAACACTAACACACTAACAGACACCCTGCAGACAGACACCATAGAAATTTTGTCATTTTCGGATTCCGCACACCTGAAAACGTGTAGAAAAGTCAAACAACCGAGGTCGAAAATTTTCACGATTACCTAAGTTCCCCTTACCTATAGTATGATGGAGAACTAAAAGGGGGGGTAGCACCTGTCTAATTGTTAATATTTGCTGAGAACTGTCAGTTTTACGGAATATTACTTAGAATGTTAGCAGGTATGCAATAAGCAGGGATGAAATTTTTCCGACTTTCGGCGGAACTCTTCCACCAGAATTTTTTTACAATAATCTGTATCCTATTTAATCAAAGGATATTAGAGTAAAAATACGCTCATCTTTTCTAAATAAAAATAGTGGTGCCGATAACGATAACCACTTTCATGCCTGAATAAGTTAAACATTAACCAAACAAAGGGTTATGATCAAGACATATACATAGCTGACAACGTCCTAATTAACACCCTTAGTACTGTTAGTTCCCGCCCCTTTTTCTATACCAATACATATTTAGAGTAATTGTTTTCAAACTGAATTACCATTATTAAATAAGAAGAAAAATACTCTGAAACAAACTGTTCCAAAAAAAAAAAAAAAAAAAAAAAGGCGAGTATTAACAATACTAAAGAATATTAATTAGGATGTTGGCAGCTATGCATATGCCAACTGTATGTAAATCATTATGTATTATTTAAGTATTTTGTGTTTAATTCAATATATTTTTATTTATTTATTTTTTATACCATCATTATCTTTGTACCATTTTTTTCTTTTTTCAATAACATTTCTTTAAACTACAGTAATACGTTCTGAAAATTACAGACTGTTAATTCTTAATGTACTATTACACTTTTATTCATATGTATTGAATAATTGTAAATTAATTTTTTTTAATCTATCTAGTCATGTTCGAAATTATTAATTGGAAAGCTTTGTATATAGGGAGATAACAGGTTAAGTATTTAAAAATTAAAATGAAACAATACTTCACATTTAGTTTATTTAGATCCAATACAAAGGATTACAAATATTTCTTTGTTTTACACAAACATAATGTTACGATGAAAATGCGTAATTTACTGTTTACTTTTAATTTTAAAAAAAAATCTGGAGTGACTCCACTCGACTTTCCGAACATTGAGTAATTAACAGTTTTGTAGATAAAGTAAAGAAAGAGTAGTTGTTAAACAAACAAAAGAGAGAAAACCATAATAGAGTGTTTGAGTATTTTTCTCCATCTATTACACGTTGTTTTATTTAACGCTACTGAACTTTGAGCCCATAGATCATAATGACAAAGAAATTTTCGTTGTGTCCCTGTAAAAACTTATAAATGCTACATTCACCAAAATGCTTATAGTTAGTGCAACAGTGATTTATAATACTCATATAAATTTTCAGCTCAATTCAATAAGGCGTTTAGATGCTATCGTAATTTTAAAAATTTAGTCCCATAGGCCATAATGATAAAGAATTTTTCTTTGTGTCCCTGTAAAAAAACTGTAAGTGCTAGTATCACCAAAATCTATACAGTTAGTTCAACTGTGATCTATAACATGTGTACAATTTTTTTGCTCGGATTAATAAGGCGTTTAGACACTATCACATTTTTAAAAATTTGGCCCCATAGGCATAATGATAAAGAATTTTTCTTTGTGTCCCTGTAAAAAAACTATAAGTGCTAGATTCTCCAAAATCTATACAGATTGAGTATTGGTGATCTATAATATGTGTATAAAATTTTTGCTCAATTGAATAAGGTGTTTAGATGCTATCGCACTTTTAAGATTTTGCTCCCATAGGCCATAATGATAAAGAATTTTTCTTTGTGTCCCTGTAAAAAAACTATAAGTGCTAGATTCACCAAAATCTATAGGGTTTGTACTATGGGGACTTACAATATGCGTACCAACTTTCAGGTTAATCGAACGAAGCGTTTAGACGCTAGCGTGTTCACCCACAGACATACACACATACACACATACATACACACATACACACACACATACATACATCATCGTAAAAATAGTGAAAACGGACTCAGGGCACCTCAAAACGTATAGAAACATCAAAATCTCGAATTCGGATTTTTGACATGATTACAATACTTTCCTCACTATAGTGTTCGGAAAGTAAAAAGTTTAAAACATCAAGTCCTCGTTTATTCAATTTAAAATGTTTTAAACAACTTAAAAAAATAGCAAAATACATGTTGAAGCACATGAAAACATAAACATTTCCTGCTATTGTCCTAGCACTTCATTAATAAGTATAAAATCTCTAAAGCCACAACATACAACTACATAAAAAATAATTCAAACCTAGAATGCATACTCGGATTGAACAGCGCATGCGTGATTAATTGAAACGGGTTCAGTTTTTGATAGATATCTTCAGTGTTGCCAGATCTGGAGGATTTTTTATTCAATAATCGCCAATAATTACTTTCCGAACACTATAGTAAGGAAAGTATTGTAATCATGTCAAAAATCCGAATTCGAGATTTTGATGTTTCTATACGTTTTGAGGTCCCCTGAGTCCGTTTTCACTATTTTTACGATGATGTATGTATGTGTGTGTGTGTATGTGTGTATGTGTGTATGTATGTGTGTATGTCTGTGAGTGAACACGCTAGCGTCTAAACGCTTTGTTCGATTAACCTGAAAGTTGGTACGCATATTGTATGTCACCATAGTACGAACCCTATAGATTTTGGTGAATCTATCACTTATAGTTTTTTTACAGGGACACAAAGAAAAATTCTTTATCATTATGGCCTATGGGAGCAAAATCTTAAAAGTGCGATAGCATCTAAACGCCTTATTCAATTGAGCAAAAAAATTTATACACATATTATAGGTCACAAATACTCAATCTGTATAGATTTTGGAGAATCTAGCACTTATAGTTTTTTTACAGGGACACAAAGAAAAATTCTTTATCATTATGCCTATGGTGCCAAATTTTTAAAAGTGTGATAGCGTCTAAACGCCTTATTAATCTGAGCAAAAAAATTTTACACATGTTATAGATCACGGTTGAACTAACTGTATAGATTTTGGTGAATCTAGCACTTACAGTTTTTTTACAGGGACACAAAGAAAAATTCTTTATCATTATGGCCTATGGGACTAAATTTTTAAAAGTACGATAGCATCTAAACGCCTTATTGAATTGAGCTGAAAATTTATATGAGTATTATAAATCACTGTTGCACTAACTATAAGCATTTTGGTGAATCTAGCATTTATAGGTTTTTACAGGGACACAACGAAAAATTCTTTATCATTATGATCTATGGGCTCAAAGTTCAGTAGCGTTCAATAAAACATCGTGTAATAGATGGAGAAAAATACTCAAACACTCTATTATGGTTTTCTCTCTTTTGTTTGTTTAACAACTCCTCTTTCTTTACTTTATCTACAAAACTGTTAATTACTCAATGTTCGGAAAGTCGAGTGGAGTCACTCCAGATTTTTTTTAATTGTAACGTTTGCTGAATCACTTCGAAGACTCATAGCATATTATGCATATCACATATCATATCTCAAAAGCGTTGGTGATTATTGAATAAAAATCCGTCACATTCGGCAACACTGGCTATTTTTCCAAGAAAATATAGAAATGATAAAAGTGATAGATTTTACAGCCTGGCAACACACTCATGCTTATAAATATGATGATTTTCGTTCAAAACTTCCTAAAACAGTTCTTATTCTTAATTTCCTAATTAGGATATTGTCAGGCATGAATTCCCAGTACCTGCTTTTTCCCCCCCAATTTAATCTTAATTATCTTTGGAGAAATTGCCCTACAGTTAAAGTGCTCTTGAAAAAGACGGTTAAAACAGTGCTACTTAATATTTATTAGAATAAAGGCAGGCATGAGTTCTACAGGCAGACAGACACTGAGAGATAAAAGCTTCAAACTTACGAAGGGTTCGTGCGGTTCTTGAATTTACGTTGCTTTCCTCACCACGAATTTCGTAGATTTTTTTTTTTTTTTTTTTTTTTTTTTTTAACCGTTAGACTGCTAAGCAGCGCGATAGCGCTGCAATGTTCAGTCTCGAAAACTGAGAAGCAGCGCTGTCGCGCTGCGAGAGGTACAATTCAGATATCACCGGAATTTTAATTTAATTTTTTTACGTAAATAAAATCAACCATTCAGAATCAAAACACAGTTGGTAAACATTATCTTTTCATTATTCTCTTTTACAAGAAGTAAATATTTATATATATACCGAGCTGCTACCCTAATCTGGCAAATTGTTAGTATATTAAAAAGTATATTTTAGACAAATTCTATATAAAGGCAAAAAGTGACATCTTTCCAAAATGATTTCTTTATATATAGAAAACTTCCGATATTGAATATTCAAGAAATAGTTCTTAAAATAGCGCAGCTGTCTATTTTCGGAATGCATCTTCTAGATCCGAACTACATTTTTCTAATAACAGTGAAAAAATATATAACAATGTTTCATTTTGGAGCTTTTAAACTATTGATATTTTCGTTTCTTTTTAATCTTTTTTTTTTTTTTTGGTTAAATTCAAATAATCATGTGTCACGATACATTTTTTGAAGTTAGTATGTATAAAAATATGTATTTAAAAAACTGAGTATGCTTATAAAATTATTAATTATTTAAACCTGAATCGAATGAAGGTGTGTGTGTGTACAAACTTCCAGTTAAAAATACAGTTTATTTTTACTTCTATTACCCGACTACCGTAGGTAATGGAAGTAAGGAAAGTATTGTAATTATTTCAAAAATACAACTTTGAGATTTTTGTACTTCTGCAACTTTTTAAGTTCCCTGAGTTCCCTTTTGCTATTTTTACTTGAATGTACTTATGTGGGCATATGTGTGTATGTATGTGAGTGAACAAGATAGCGTCTAAACGCTATGTTCAAATGAACTGAAAGTTGGTACGTATGTTGTAGATCATTGTAGCACAAACCGTATTGATTTTTGTAAATCCAGCATTTTTTTTTTTTTTTTTTTTTTTTTTTTACAGAGACACAAAGAAAAATTCTTTATTATTATGATCTATGGGCTCAAATTACACTTGTCGACAAAAAAACATTTTTTGGTGGTAACAGAAATGAAATTAGCTCTTTTCAACTAATTCTGCAGTGCAGAATTAAAAAATAATAGTGAAAAATCTATAACACGTACAGGTTTTTTTTTTTTTTTTTTTTTTTTACGATTATTTAATCTGTACTGGAAGCAATGTAAAAAATTCTTTAGAATACATTCATTATTACTATCAATATTATTAATTTAGCATGGAATACTGTTAATATGGAGATAATTTACATATTGTAGTCTAAGCAGAACGTAAAAACATGGAAAATACACTAAATGATTGAATTATTATTTATTATTTTAGAACCAAAATACAAAAAATAGGCTTTTTTACGGCTTGTGTTAAATGTCTACCTTGTGATTTTAATATGAATAGTTCACAAATGCAGCAAAACTTATCGGGTACGGTTTTACAAGTTCTACACTGAAAATTTGCCATTTGAACCTGAAACTTTAACTATAAAACAGCACAATCATACTTAACAAAGATTATCTGGGGGGAGGGGGGGGAAGGTACGAATACAGGATTGCCAAACAGGGGTTACCAGCAGAGAGGATGGCCAGGAGGCAGGGTTGATAGCACGAAAGGTGATGTGTGATACAGTCGGCACGATGTGTGATACAGTCGGCAGCAAAAGTATTCGAGCAGTAGCAATAATCCCAGTCTAAAAAAAGTATCCTTAATACTGCTTTGTTAAATAAATCCTTGTCGAGTCATGTTCTTAGTCAGTCTAAGCACATGATTCGACAAGGATTTATTTAACAAAATAGTATTAAATGTACTGTGAAAATCGTAAATGTTGCCATTTTCTGATACTCTAACAGACAAATGTGACGTGGTGGGAAATTTTTACTTGCAGATATTTAAATAAAAATTGGAATTAATAATAAAAATAATTATTTGACCGTTGTTACCGAACCACTGTAGACCAGTGTTATTTGAATGGCAATATCGTTAAATTAAATAGCGTACTGTATATTAAAAAAAAAAAAAAAAAAAAAACTCAAACAACCTGTTATAATTTCTTTTTTTTTTTTTTTTCGTTTGTTTGTTTATTTATTTATTTGACGACTTCTTTTGAACTTATTTATGCAAACGTTAATCACTTAATGTTCGAAAAGTCGAGATGGGTTAGTCCAGACTTCTAATTTTTTCCCTGAAGAGAAGTCTTTTTGAAATATATTTTAACAGAAATATAAAATTCGATAAATACTTTTAGTTTTATCTAATAAAAATTTGAAATTTGGAAAAATAAAAAGTGCTTCTTACGTAACACATTTTATGCTTTTTTTATATGTATAGTTTTTGAAAAAAATCTATATTAAGTAAAATTTAAAATTCGTATTTAATTAAAAACTTTAAAATGTAGCTATAAATTTACCTTTTATTTTCCCTCACTAAAATTTTCTTTTTTCTGTTTCTTTTTATATTTTGTAAAATATATTTTAATTAATATGCATAACATATAAATTAAAAAACTTAAATGTTTTTAAGCGAATTTTATTTAATGTACAGAGTTAAATAAATAAATAAATAAAATTAGGAATGCATTTCCCAAGTAAAGAAAATTAAAAAATCGTCTGCAAAAGAATTAACGGCAGTTAAAATGAGCTGAAGTTAACTGTCTGTAAAGAAAAGCAATTTTCTCGTTACTGACGATAATTTAATACCTTTTTTAGAGGTACATAAATCAAAACTTTCACGCTTATTTTATTTAGTAAATAATTTTATGATCCTTAACTTTTGTAGACTTTCGAAATATTTTAAATAAAATAGAACTTTTTAACAAAAACATATACATATATATAAACACATACATATATATATATATATATATATTTCACTTTTCAGTTCGATTATTTTGTGCGGTTCCCGATAGCGATAAATTTGTTTCAGTGCGTTAATTTAAAAGTCAAAATTAAAATACACTGTTAAACAAATATTAGATATTTGTTATATTTTACTTTTAAATGATTATCATGTTTTAAAAAAATCTGTATAACAAATTAGTTTGAATGATTTATTAAAATCATTTATACTTTAATAAATATGTGAAAGATCGTAGTTCACTGTTACTGAAAAAAACATACAATATTACCAAAATTTAAAATAATAATAAATATTAAATATTTTTTCAAAATATTTAAAAACTTCTTTTATTAAAAAATAATTGTAAACTTGAACTTTGTTGATACCAAAAATCTTTATCCTACATTATATTATAGAGTATCATTCAATGCAATTTTTTTACGGAAATTATTATTTATAAAAAAAATTATTTAATAAAATTGTTTTCTATGATGAATGCAGATAGAATTCGTCTGAAACAAAAAGAACACTAACTTTCGAAAGAACATTAATTTTGTGCTCCAAAGACAACATCTGTAAAAACAAATAATAATAATAGAGAAAGAGACACACTTGTGTGCGTATATATATATATATAAACAGGCCTCGTTGCGTTCCTCAAATTTTACATGCAATTTATGACAGTGTAATAACTGACTACTTTCGTCTGTGACTACTTTCGTCAAAATAGAAATTTTCTTTAATGTTTTAATATTAAAATAACATGTATAAAAGTATTATTTAAAATAGTGGTGACTATATAATAAAAGAAGCGTAAAATTTTAGAAACGCTAGTTGACCTGTATAAGGTAAAGCTAGGAGAGTTTGCGTACAATTCTACAGAGCGATATAAATAACCCAAATATTAATTTTTGCCAAACTATTGTTGCATAATTTTGAAATGATCCTTCTTCTATGCATTTCCATTACTATTTTGTGGCTGTTATAATTTAAAGCAACAGCTGTAATAAAACCAATAGAGCTAATTTGTGTATACTCTCCTAATAGGGTAGGGGTGATTGCGCACATGGGTAGGAGAGATAGCGCTTAATTTTAACTACAAATATATTGTTAATAATAATAATTGCACTCAAATGGCATTGTTGTAAAGTATTTTTAAACAAATGTTTTTTGTATTGGTAGTAGATATTTCAATTGAATAATTAAAAAAAAAAAAAAAAAACTGCAAAAAATATATAAATATATATATATTAAAGAAACAGGGAAAAGAACAAGACCAGATAAAGAACAAGATCTAAAAATAACATTAAGTTACTAGATAACACATTTAACTCAAAATTAGTATATTTCTTTTTCAACTAAGACGACTAGAGTTACAGCTTCCATATTTGGTATAGCAATGGTAAATGAATTTCGCCAATGTCACCAAAAAATCACCAAACAGCGAAAAAGTAGCCAAATCCATTACCTGCATTAATGAAGTTTTTTAACAGGTTTTTGAGCTATTTTAATGCGAAAACAACTAGAAATGCAGAAAAATATCATTTTAATACCTGACTAAGCCTCGTTGAATGAATTTACATAAAAATAACTACGAATTACTTACAAATTCGTAACAATATAACCATTAAAGTGTAAATAGTTTTGATAAACTTTGAGACTAATTATGCCAGAAAGGTTTTTCTAAAACATGATAATCATTTAAAATTGTAATATACGATATATCTACGACTTGTGTAACAGTGTATTTTAACCTTGAATTTAGTTTATCGCATTGAAACAAATTTATTGCTATCGGTAAACGTACGAAGTAATATTACTAAAAACTGAATAAACATATGTTAAAATTACTTAAAGTTTGTAAAGTCATTTATACAAATATATATATACAATATATGTGTGTGTACACTTTTTCTTTTTTTTTTTTATTTTAGTTAAATGTATTTCAATCTGTTGCTGATATTTTGTAGTGCTGTAGAAAACAGATTATGTTAACAAAATTAGAACAGAAATTGAAGTCTTTAGTTTTAATTTTATGCAATACTAATAAATCAATATTAATAATAATTAAAAAAAAATCTCAAGCATATATAATTAGATTTATTTGAAGTTATACAAAATTAGAATAAATTATTTATAGCATATTTATAAAGTTATGATTGAAACGTTTCTTAATTTTAAGACAAATGGTAATTTTGTCTGTAATTAAAACATTTTCAGTCCATTCTCGATAATTTATATAATTACATTTCTAATATCTTCCAAAACATATATGTCATTACTGAAAGACAGTTCTCCATTCTTTTTCATTTGTGTCAATCGAAGTTTACGTAACGGAAGTTTTCTAAAAATCGATAGAGTAATCCAATTATATTTTAAAGAAATATCTATTTTTTTTTTTTAAGAGTGAATAGTTCATCTAATAAAAGAATGGGGCGCAGTCTAGATTTATATAATCTAATAATAATGTTATTTAACACTTACTGAAGAAATATTAGATAGATATAAGATTATATACTCCCAGCTTGCTTTAAAAAATAAACACAGTTCTTTGTATTTAAACTATTTATATATCTTTAGTGTATCTTTATAGTTTAAAGAAATTACAAAATGTTAAGAAGTTAATAGTTAAAATTTAAGTATAAAAAAGGAAAAAAAAAAAGAAAAGAAAGAAGAAAGAAATTCATAATCTCAATGAAAGCAGCATGATTACACGGAAATTTCGAAAATTTCAGAAAATAACCCATTGCAAAAAATTACAACATTAGCAAATGCATCAAGCTTACCAATGTTGCCAAACTCAGCGACTATTTTATTCAATATACCATCCACTAAATTTTAATTGTACAGTCAGTCGCAAAATTATTATTAATACACACCCACATTTTTCATATTTATATTTGTTTTAGTTTGATCGCTAAATTTTATCATTAACTTACTTTTTTTTTTAATAAACAGCATAAGTCTAAGATCATGACTCAACAAATATTTACTTAACAAAAAAATATTAGGTGTGTATTTTATACATAGGAATTATTGCTAGAGCTTCAATAATTTTGCTGCCGACTGTAACGGTTGCCTAAGCACTTGGAAGATTAATCGTCAGTACATATATGAAATATCACTGCTCAAAATCATCGGTGGTAATTGAATAAAAATTCTCTAAATTTAGCAACATTGACGCTTACACTACCAGGGATGGAACACGGGCGAAGAATTCATACCACTACCAATGTAAGAAAATTTTCTACTTCTTATATCAACGATATTATAGGTAGAGAAATTTCTCAAACAAATTCCGGTATGAATTCTGCGCCCGTGTTCCATCCCTGCACTACACATGCCAAGATTTTATTTCATTCAGTGCATTGTTAGTACCAGCCTTTTTTCATATCACTTTTCTTAAACGGTAATTTTATTATTATTAATTGAATTCTCCGGTACTTTTCCGTTTGCGGAGCGCAAACGAAAAATCGCCAATTCAATATTACCGCACCAATATTATCGCACCAATTCAATATTATCGCCAAATTTATATTATTGCTATTCATATTCAAATCGAATATTGCATTCTTTGCCAATAAACCGTTCTCTTGAAAAAAATATACTTCATCTTCTTCAGTTGTGTTCAAATCCCAAATTTTCATCATTTTTGTAAAATAAAAATTCAGGTTGAAGAGGGAATGTTAATATATTTTACTTAGAAAACAAAAATGTTCTATTATGTTCTAGTGTGTTCTAATCTTAATAATTGGCGATTTTTTGTTTGCGCCTCGCATACGGAAAAGTACCAATTTTCCTATTATTATAGGGTTGGTGGAAAAGCTTTGTCGTGTGAAACTAAACAACTCAAACCGTAACTGTCTTCTCAAAACTTATATAAATATCTTCCAGAATAAGTTTCCTGTGTCAGCTGTATAATACGACAGAAAATTCCCGCACTCCCAACAATTCGAATGTATTCCGTAGCATTATTAAAACTTACTGTTTGTGGGTATATAGTGGCATTAATTTCTATTCATACCACTTTTTCTGAAAAGTAATTTTCTTCTTATTTAATCGTAATTTCATATTGGAGAAAATTACTCGACTAAGAAAGTGTCGTGAAGGACGCCATGTACTGAAAGTGGTATGGAAAAATTTAGAAATACTCTGTTTTTATATTTATGCAGTTTTGCCAAATTATAGTTACATTTTTATTAATTATCACTAATTTTGTAGAATGGTGTTTACAATATATGTTTAGATAGGCATACAACTAGACAAACATTACAGTAAAAACTAGCGAAGGATATTGTGTTCTTATAAGTTAGCAACATCTAATAAAGAAAAAAATACTATGCGTAGTTATGAAACATGCTTTCTTAAAAACTACCATTTAATTGAATAAAACATATTTAAATGACAAGTTATTAATAATAATTGCAAAATTATAAAATTCATGATAAAAATAAATAATATTTTAAAATAGGATGGATGGATGGGTTTTACTTCGCACTAGTGCTGCGCTGTGGGTAATTGGCGACGGTCTTGGACTCATCCCTAAAGATTATCCAGAGACATGCCATCACAATTTTGATCCTCTGCGGAAGGGATGGCTCTCCCGCTTCGGTGACCCCAGAAGTTTAATTTTTGATGGTAACATGTAGGACATTGCTGCCACGGCAAACATTACGGGCACCAACCACCATTAGTGTACACGACGGTCTTTGACCGACTCGGGTACCGAACCCGCAATCTTTCAATTACAGGCTCGGCGCTCTAGCGACTGAGCTACAGCGGCCCATTTTAGAATAGGACATACTATAAATTATTATATTATTTAGATTTTATTTGCAAACAATATCATTAGATGTAAAAATAATATCATTAAATATATAAATTATTCGTTATATTATTATGAAAGATAAATAAATGTATGAATAAAATAATATTAAAAAAATATTAATCACAATAGATTTGATTGGTACTGTTAATTTATCATCACAAAAATAATAAAAGAATTAATATATCAATTTTGAATTTCTGAAGAAAAGCACTCTTTTAAATTAAAGCTACTCTTAAAGAATTGTGAAACTTAACAAAACAATAAATAAATATGTAATAAAAAAAATGCATTTTATTCCAGTTTTTGCTAGCAAAATATAAGTTAGATTTTAGCATTCATTGTTTCAGATAGCTGTATAAATCTATATCTTTGTTATTTAGTTACAAAATTAAAAGAAAAAGAAATAAAACAAAGAAATAAAAAAGTGATTAATAATACTTAAGTAAAGTATACGAGGTTAAATATGTTAATTAAAAAAAATACTTCAATTAAAATACTTCTTTTCGTTATATTCATTCTAAAAAGATGTATAATCAAAAAAAAAAATATTTTTATCAAAAGACATTTTAGACATACATTTCAAGTTAAATTGTACTTTAAAAATCCGAAAATTGATTACCGTTATTACGAAAAAAGCATGCACATAATGAGAGAGAAAAAACAGTTTCTTCGGTAAATAAGTTTTCTCTTCCACAAGAAAAAGAATTTGTCGCAAAGAAGAGTTAAGAACATATTCGTTAAGGAATAAAACGGCTTTGAAAATCCTGATTTATTTTTCTGGAAAGGTGTTAAATTATTACAAGGAAAAAAAAATACTTTTTATTTTCAGACGGTTAAGTGCAGTTCGTTTTAACTGTGACTAATTATTTTTATGCCTACATTGAATTTTTATGCAGGTAAATGTGTTATCAAATTAATCCTTCTATTAATTAAGAAAGCGATTTTTTGTTTCAATTAACATTTAGATTTCTGTTTTATATGAAATTATTTTTGTTAAATTTTTACTTAAGCATTGAGATAGTGAGTTCAAAAATAAATAAGATTTAAGAAGAAATGAAAGCTAAATATTCCTGTAGAATATTTTAATTAAACATTTTTAAACTGGTTTCCGATTTAGTTAAAGAAAATTCCAAATTATATTACTGTAGATTAAAGTGTCTTTTACTGTTTTTTTTTTTTTTATGGTATCTCTAATTATACAATAAGCATTCATAGAGAATTTCCAGTAATTTATTTGAAGTCAAATTTTTAATTACATTGATGTGTTTTTCCGGCTTAATAGTGACATTAACTAAAAACTAAAATAATTTTCAGTGATTTAATATATTTATTATTATTTAACACTTTTTTTCCCTTGCATTTACTTAATATTATTAACTTTTCGTGACTTAGTTGAATTCTACATATTTAATTTATTATTATTATTCCCTAACGTATTAAAATTCGGCATAGCAATAAAAAGAATTTATTCTAAAAATATAAATTGTCTTGTTTTACTTATTCAGAATCACCGAACGAATCTTTCATATCCAAGGATATCATAAATAAAATTTTATTTTCCTTATTACACTGTATTCTTGCGATTGACATCTAACATTTTCTGTTAAATTTTTCTTTTCCGTTATTTTATTCAGCTGAAATGTACTCATGAAAACCCTGGATAAAATTTTACGTCTTTTATTCAAATAGATTGTTTTCACTATGACATCTTTTTCAGTGTTATTTTTGGGAAACTTGGGTTTACATCATTAAAGAAAATTTTTAAATTTTTTAGCAAACTTATATTTTGTATTTTTTTTTTTTTTTTTTTTTTTTTTAAGGTCACAGATAACATTATCTTTAAAAATGGATTTTGTATATAAGAATAACATACTTAAATTCATGAACAAAAAGTGTGCATTGGATTTCTTTCCGTTAACTCTTCAGATACCAATTAATGCTTCACATTTAATGCTATATTAATTTTTATAAAATATTTGGAATATTTAATAAATTTCTTACAAATATGCACAATTTATCCCTTAAATCTTCTTACTTCGTTTAAAAGCACAGCGTTACTGTATTTATACGTGCTTTTTATTCTATTGTTCACACCAGTCTAAAATAACATTATTACTTTCTTCTGTATTCAATAGGAGAAAGTATTGGATTCGTAAAAATTTTCGACCTCGTTCGACGTTTTGCGAACTGAAGAACATGATTTGACCATTTTTAGAAAATGTCTGTGTGACACAATTTTGTGGCAGCTGTATCTCAAGAAATACTGCACAGAATTTCATACAAATTGGTATGTAGTTGCACCTTGACATACTAGTGCCTGTCAACTTTTGGTAAAAATTGTCTAGCAGGTTGCATTGTCGTCCCGCTTTTTCTAAATTTTTAACATGGTTGTATAGGACAAAATTTTGTATAAATGTGCACAAAGAGAATTATTTTTTAATAATCATTATGAAATTTACAAGAATTATTTATAATATAGATAGTCAGCTGATAAAAATTTTTTGTATGTGTAGGAGCCTCGCCTTCCCCCCTGGAGGGGGGTGAAGTCCCCCCTCGAGTTAATTTTCATGATGGGTATCTTTCAAAAGAGCTCGCCAATACCTTTAAAAAAAAATAGTTGAACCATAGATCTGCGATAATTTAAAATAAAGTTATCGATATTTTTCAATTTTAACAATTTTTTAATGTAATTTTGACAATAAATTTGACTTATCTTGGATATTTAGTGTTATACTACTTCTCTAATATGAAAATCGTCTGCATTATCATGAAAGATATTTTTTTAAATAATAATTTTAATAAATTATTTTCACTGGGTGAATTTGTATAGGAAAATATAGAAGAAAGTCATGTGGTGGCCACAACATACTAGTTTTAAACAGCATTATAGCATGAAAATCTACTAATCAAATTAGTGGGGCAATATAATAAAATATCCGTAAAAATGTAGGAGCGCTGCGATCTCCACATTATTTGAAAATATTTTCTTTTGCCACAGTTGCTCACAATCTTCAAATAATAGTTCAGACATTTTCTAGGAATCTAGAAAAAGAGAAACTTGACTTTATTTGTCTGTTTAATATTGTTTCAGTAGAATCTGTTCTCTCCATCTCTAATTCAACTATCATTTAGTGTGAGTAAGAAAATCAATAAAGAAATCAACTACTCGTGAAATGTTTGCTCTTAACTTGTCAATATAATCATCATCGGATTAAAGTAAATTCTTTTATATGTATTATTTTATCTGAAGAATGGACTGTTTAATAATTTTTTAAAACCACTAATTGCCTTTACTTCAGGAAATATATTTAAGGAAACACTCCATAGTAATTTATTATTTTTAAGACATTATTCATCCCTTTGGTAGAATTTAATTATAAACAGTTGCACATAAAATTGTCATTTAAATTTTACTTAAAATAATGTATGGTGTTTATGCTGAGAGTTATACAAGTTGCAAGGCAGTTGTGAGTTCACACAACTCCTACAATGTAAACTTAACGGAAATTGTGTAACCTAATCCTTTTATGTTCAATACTCTTGCACTTAAAACACACATTTAACTTATTTTATGCAACAATTTTCAGTTTTATTCCTTCTCTGTTTGGCAGATGGTAGCACTACTCGTATACTGAACAAATTATGTTTCAGAGCAAGCCATATGCAGAAGTTAAATTAAATTTCTTAGTAGGTGTGAGGGTACTTTGCTGTTTTAATGGTGTACTCTTACCTTTTTTTTTTCATCTGATGAAAAGCCATGCTATTATTTTGACTTCCAACAATTGTTGATAATATTTGCAATTTATGGTGTTTACTTACCAAGGTATTTGTTTATAAAATTAACTGTTATGTAAATTTAATTAGATTAACATATAGATGATTTAAAGCAAAAAATTCTCAAAATTAAAAATACCCTTTTTATTTATTATTTTTTACATATTTATGATCAGCTATATGTCTAATGGCCCTTTTTAATATTACATTAGTGATTTACAAAGGAAAATAAGTAGTGAGCGTTAAAGGGTTAAGTTGAAGAAGTTACGTTTTATTCACCCGAAAAACGCTAAGTGTAAGTCAAAATGCCTTAGAGTTAGTAGATTATGAAGCTCAGTTTGGTATAAGTAAACTGAAAAAAAAAAAAAAAAAAAACCTGACGAGGGCCAAATTTATTAACCTATAGTAAAGCAATTCAGATAAAGAAGATAAAAAATTGTTAAATTGTTTGCAATTTTGATTATTATGTTATTTAAAAGAAATAGTAGTCACATGAAGACATTTTTCGATACGACATGAAACCCAGATCACGAACTAGACTTATCAATGTAAGGTGTGTGTTGGTGTTATAGTTAATGCTAATTGACTACGGTAGGGTCTTGGACCTAAGAAGAGTTCCCTACTGTGGGAACTTTCTAATAGGTCCCAGCCCATACCTACGCAAGTTTTGGAAAAAACACGGAAAACTCCGAACAACTAGTCGGAAGAATGTAACCTAGGATAGAACCAGCACCTTATGTCTACTAGCTTTTTAGTGCAAAAACTCTCATAGATCATTGTGTGGAATGACATGAAAAACCTATAACAAGCTGAATTGGGCATTGTACTATGCAAGCGGTTAAGAAAAAATTTTAACCAGTTATTAAATTTAGGGTATATACAGTATTTTAAAACATGCAATCAATCCATTGTTGTTTTATCTTAACTATTTTATGTTAAAGAAAGTATTGTGTTTTGGATGGAATTTGTGATATTTAGTTTTTGATGTGTTCACATGTTTAGAGGTCCCTAAATCCAAGAATCAGAATTTAGTAGTTAGTCTATGTGTCTGTTATTAGCATAACTCAAATATAATTACAAGATAAAAAGAACTATTTATACACTATGTTTTTAAGTTTTCTGTTGAATCATATAAACGCTACCAAAGTCAGCGGGGACCCGAAATAATTGGCTAAAACTATTATTTAAATGCATTGTCATCGTGTTCTGAGCTATTTTAAAAGTTTCAAATGTCTAACTACTCAGGAAGTTATAAGATTGTTGAATCACATAAATGCTACCGAAGGCAGCGGGGACCGAAAACAATTGGTTAAAAGTATTTTAAAAAATGCATTGCCATCGTGTTATGAGCTATTCTAAAAGTTTCAAATGTCTAGGTAGTCGGGAAATTATATGATTATTGAATCATATAAACGCTACTGAAGGCAGCAGGGACCCGAAACATTTGGCTAAAAGTATTTAAAAAATGCATTTTCATCGTGTTCTGAGCTATGCTAAAATTTCAAATGTCTGGCTTGTCAAGTTAGTTAAAAATCGATTTCAAGATTTGTACCGGACAAACAAATAAAAAAGCAAGAAAGCGAGTTAATAAAAACAAGATAATAAAATCAGATGGAAGTCAAAACTCGTTGTACTAAATATATGTTATATAGGGATATTATTTGAAATATTTCATTAAAACCAGACAAATAGTTTGTGCGTATGGACAATCAAAAATATTTAAATTTATTACGCCTATGGGATACATTTCCTGAAGTTAGAGTTATCAAAAGATCTTAGAATATGTGTTCATTTTATTGTGTTTTGTGAAGTCTGAACTGCAAAAACCAAAATAAAGAAATTAATATTTTGGCTAATATTAAAAATGATTTGGTGTTACTTTGTATTATAATTGGCATAATTAAGACGCGTGATTTTTATCTCTGATTTTTTATACTAGTTATCAGGAAATTTAACATGGTGTTAAATAATTGTGTACAAAGGTGTAATGTATTTGAAATTTAAATCGTCTATTTAAATATATTTTATATAGCATTTTTATCATGTTTTCACTGCTTTGTAACAATTATGTATACATATGACGAAAAACTAGTTTAAAGCCAATATAATTACTGATTGCACTTGT
The DNA here is from genome assembly GCA_963930645.1 of Salticus scenicus. Lineage (NCBI taxonomy): Eukaryota > Metazoa > Arthropoda > Arachnida > Araneae > Salticidae > Salticus > Salticus scenicus. The sequence continues at coordinate 241,078,262 of OZ005656.1, forward strand.
AATTCAATATAGTTTAATAATATTAAATTTAAAGAAAAAATATCTCTATGTATTTATTATCTGTACATTTTAACTTGTAGAACTTTTACCAAATTTCTATAAAATATATTTTTAATCAAAACTTACTCGATCGATGAAACGACAGCTGGTGATAGGTGGAAATACCTAAAATTATTTAGAAGTTTTTCTCAGAGTACTTTTCATATATCGGGATATTTTGTTTGTTTATCTTTAAATTTGATAACATAAGAATGTGACTTTAATAAAAGAATCATACTTTTATCTAAGATATAGTTTTGAAATTTATTGAAGTAGTCAATAAAAACTTTCAGAAGTTACTTAAAGTTTTTAATGATTGTATACATTTCTTAAATCATTTTGATTTGTCTACGTCATATTTCTAAGTCTTCACAAGTTTATAATTCATTTATTATAAGTATAAGCAATATAAATAAATCACAGAATGTTTAAGTTTGATAATTAATGTTATGTTTGATAATTAATAGATTTGTCTAATATTATTATTCATTTATTATTTTTAAATTAAGATCAGTTAATACACACACATGCAACATTTAAGAAAAGAAAACAAATGACTTGAAAGGATATTATTAAACTTAAGCACCACAGCAATTATTAATTTATATTTTTATTTCCTTGAAAATTCCTTAATGAAACTTTTAAGTGCGATATAATGAATTAAGCGAAATATTAAAAACATCAATGATAACACCTATTGACTAAATAATATTCTAATAAAATCAATAAATAACATTTTTTTTAAGTTATGATTTTTAACCTTTGTTTTTAAAGATGTTTTTTAACTTTTAAATTATCATTAAGAAAGGCGACGCTATGCCGTAATTATGTCGTAAATATGTCTTAGTTATGATAACTGGCCCCATACTTCACTAAACCAACTAGTCCCACAGAGATATCCAACACAAGATGGATACCACAATATCCTAAACATCAAAAACAAAAAATTGTGATTCCAGCATGCAACCACAGTTAATCACTGATTCGAAAGCCGCCATAAACAGCGCCTCAATTCTGTCTACTCAGTAGAACAAAACAAATCTGCCATGAAAGAAATTACTTACCAGTCAGAAAAGCGATGAAACAGAGATTTGTTTTCAAGATATTTTGAAGAAGACTGAAATTACAGAAGATGATACACTTTTATTATACATACATTCCCCAATAGCGAGATGACAACGATCTAGTTTCACGGTAACAGGAAACAGAATCTGTGTGCCAACTAAGTTTGTTCTCATGTTTTCATATTAAAAGTTTATTTCCCCTGTGAATGTTTCTGCCCCAGGATAGTAAAAGCTACACCTTAATGTAAAAAAAAAGTAATTAATTAAATAGTTATCTATTACTAAAATAAATAAATTTCTTTAATTTCACAGCGTTGTTAAAAAATAGTTATCATTCTATAAATTTATGCGAAACACTGTCCTATTTAGGCTTGTCAACTTGCCGTATTTTCGAATACCAGTATTTTTTTTTTTTTTTAAATATCCACGTTTTATTTTAGCGGAAATTCTATAATCAAATAAAACACAGACTCTTGTGAATTAATACGGGGGGTTGGTAGTTCTGCCTATATTATCATGTAAAAAGTATGAAAAATCTAGGTGACAGAGTTGTGCAAGGTAAATTTAGAGAGATTATGAGCATTGACACTCGAGTTAGATATAGCAGAAAATTTATCACACACACACTCATACTGACAGACGTTTCTAAAAAATGATCCAGTCGTATAATGGAACTCTTAAATTGAAAAAAATTATTAAAAACTGGAAGTTGAAAATTTTTATGAATCCATTATATTATTTTATTGACTATGGAAGAATTAAAAATCGTAATAGTATGTACATAAATAAAAAAATATATACTCCATTCATTAGAATGTAATTTAGTCAACACTGAGAAAATATTCTGTAACTGACATTTAGAATCTAAAGTATGGCTGTAGTAAAAATAGTTCCATGTCATATATATAAATTCTAGTCCCCTTTAAATGCGAATGTTATAGAAACCCCTATTAGAATTCTAGAACGTTTGCCTATATTATCGAGGTCAAACTTATTTAAAAATCTGTGCAAACAAATGCAAATACTAGAGACGAGTTTTAGCAACCATAATCTTGGTTTATGACCCAATTCTAGAAAATGGAGAGAGACCTTCTCGCAATACAAAGGATTTAGAATATTCAGAATATTGTTTCACCATCTACAAATGTATAGACTAGAAATTATCGATTATTTCGTCTATTCAGCTTATTAGCGTGCCTTGTACAAATAGCTCGGAAATTATTTCTAATATAGTGATTTAGAAAATGACCACTTCTTCGTTCTAGATGAAGCAGGTATATTTGTGTTTCTCAGTGAATATGTGTTATAATTGATATTTTTAATTTTTTTTGCTAAATTCAGTATACCGTGCTTAAAAATTTCATTATTGGATTTTTAAAGAAATACTAATATAAACTAATAATTACTGTGATTCTAAACTTTAATAATATCCTTTTTAAGCAATTTGTTTTCGTTTCTTAAATACTGCATTTGTACGAAAGCACATGGCACCATTGACAACACAACTAAGTAGGTTTCTAATAAAAGCTGGTATTTCCATTTAATATTCATAAACTGAAGTCGATTAGGTTAATGGAATAAAATATACATTCAGGTAACAATTATTATGGATTTTGGTATATTTTTTACAGATATGAAATCTTTAAAATGCGTTTTCTCAGTTTCCAATTTTTTTATTAATTCTTGATCTTTAAAATGCTGAAAATTGTATAGATATTTAAGAAAAGATTCATTATTTTTTTTAATGTTTAATAGAAACTCCTTAAAAAAAAAAAAAAAAAAAAAAAAAAAAAAAAAAAAAAAATCTGGGAATGGATTTTGCAATATATTAATATATATATCAAAAATAAAAATATAACAAAAAGCATGATTTTTAGCAAATTTTTACCTAATCATGCACTTTTCAATTTTTATCTCAAAAGTCAGTTTATAAATTTCAAAACTCATCTCTAATTCTTTTAACCCATTGTATCCCACCGGGACTTTAAAGTTCGATCAAAAAATCTTCTTAATTTAGCTTAAATTTACTACAGAATTTCATTGGGATTATAGTTTAAGCTTTAACTCCTATAGTTTTAGCTTTCCCTATAGTTAAGCTATAGTTTAAGCTACATTTAATACTTTCGCGACCGCTGACGTAGATTCACGTCATTTGAAAATCTGTAACTCCACCAGTGGACTTTTTTTTCGCAATTTGTATGCTATTTATTTCTTAAATATGTGACCAATATTCACATTCTTACAATAACATATACTATGGATACAAATACTTTGATTAGAAAGAATATAATTATAATGTATATCCATTTCTGATATAAATGCGAGTACAGAAAATTTTGTTCTGAAATATTGTAACATAGGAGAATAAAGCGCACAGGCGGAACTTACTGTCAAAAATTCAAAATCATGCGGTCTCGAAAGTGTTAATATGAGATGAATCTCATGCATAAAGAAATATAATAAAAAAGTTTCAAACTATTTTTCCAAAAATAAAATAATTTAGGATATAGAAATTTAGAATAGAAAGTTCCGTAATACATTTTAAAAAAAAAGAAGAAAAAAAAGTATTAAGTACTTTTCTTAAATAGCTCTAGAAGATTAAGTATTTTAAATTCATGAATTTGTGAAAAAATGCAAACTTTGAAAATACAGTTTAAATATTATAAATCTGTAAAAAGGATATCAAAAACCATAAGAATTGTTTTCTGAAGATATATATTATTGAACAAACCTTATCAAATTCAGTTTATAATCATTAAATGGAAATATAAGTTTTTATATGAAACCTAATTCAGTCGTACCATCAAAGGTGTCAAGTCCGCTTAAATAAACTTTATTTAAAAATAATAAATAAATAATAAACTTAAACAAATCTATTATGTTATCAAACATAGTTACTTAAAGGAAACAATCTGAAATTTATTTATATTATTTATACTTGTAGTTAATGGATTTGTAAACTTGTGAAAACATAGAAATGTGACATAGACAAATAAAAATGATTCTATACTTTTATACACTCATTAAAAACTTATGTAACATCTGAAAGTTTTTATTAACTTCCTCAATAAATTTCAAAACTACATCTTAGATAAAAGTATGATTCTTTTATTAAAGTGACATCTTTATGTCATCAAATTTAAAGATAAACAAACAAAACATACAGAAATACGAAAAGTATTCTGAGAAAAACTTCTAAATAATTTTAGGTATTTCTACGTATCACCAGCTGTCGTATCGTCTTTCGAATAAGTTTTCATTAAACGTATACTTTTTAGAAATTTGATTGGAAAAAGTTTTACAAGTTGAAAAGTACAGATAATAAATACACACATATACTTTTTCTTTAAATTTAATATTATTAAACTACATTAAATTACAAGAGCAAACAGTAATTATATTGGCTTTAAATTAATTTTTCGTCATATGTATATATAATGGTTACAAAGCAGTGAAAACATAATCAAAATGCTTGCCCTTTGCGGCGCAAGACAATTCGGATCATTTAAATTATACTGCCACCGGAATTCATGAACTAAATTAAACTAAAAGAAATTTTAAATTTTAAGATTAAAAAAAACGGCCTTTTTCTGATATGTTATAAACGTAAATTTTTGCTAAAAAATTTCCGGTTTGGATTTTTGCAGCTGCATCTTAAATTTTGCGTCCTCGAAACGAGGACAGCGCGCGTTAAGGGGATATATAGACGTTTTAAATTTGCAATACATTACACCTTTTATACAATTATTTAACACCGTATTATATTTTCTGTTAATTAGTATAAAAAATCAGAGATAAATAATATGTCTTAACTATGTCAATTGTATTACGAAGTAACTATAGCCTCCTAAACTAGATGCCTGTCACGTGGCTTGGAAACTTGGCGACAGTTCAATCGGTAGACAGCGCCACCTGGTATAGATCACGTGATTTTTTTATTCAACAGCTACCAAAAGCTTTTAAAAGTGGGATATGATATATATAGAAGAATAGAAAATATATAAAATGGAATGGAAGAAACGTCGATTGTATATATCATATATCACTTCTTAAAATTAATGGTGACAGTTGGATAAAAAAGTACCGCAATCTGTACCAGGTGGTGCTGTCTACCGCTTGAACTGTTGGCAAGTTTTCGATCCATGCGACAGGCATCTTGTTTAGGAGGCATGAAGTAACACCAATTTATTTTTATTGTTAACCAATATATTTGTATTTGTAATAAATATGTGTTTCTTTTATTTTGTTTTGTGAAATTTAGACTTCACAAAACAAAATAAAATAAACTCATAGTCTAAGATCTTTCGAAAATTTGAAATTTAACTTCAGGAAATGTACCGCATAGACGTAATATATTTAAGTATTTTTGAATGTCCCTAAGCGAAATATTTGTACGGTTTCAATAAGGTGTTTCAAATAATATCTCTATACTACACATATTTAGAACATTATGTTTTGACTTCCATCTAACATTTCTTTTTCAGTTATGTTGATAACGGACACATAGACTAACTTGTAAAACCTGTTTGTTGGATTCAGAGCGCTTCTAAACGTGTAAACATATCAAAAACTTAATTTCTAAAATTTAACCCAAAAAATATACTTTCTTTACTATAGAACAGTTAAGAGAAAACAGTAATGGCATACTTTATTTTAAAATACAGTATACGAGTATACTGTACACTTAATAACTGGTTAAACTTTTTTCATTAACCTCTTGCTCAGTACAATGACGAATTTAACTTGTTATAGACTTCTCATGTCCTTCCACATGTAGGTCCAAAATGACCTACCCCACCAGTGGCCTAGAGGTTCTGGTTTGAAATCTGGTAGACATGAGATGCTAGGTTTCGATCCCTGGTTATGCTCTTTGGATTAGCTGTTCGGAGTTTTAAGCGATTTTTCCAAAACCTGCATAAATATGGGCTGGGGCCTATTAGAAAGATCCCACTGTAGGGCACTCTCAATAGGGCCAGGACAACACTGTAATCAATTGGCATTGGCCCTAACACCAACACACACCACATAATGACAACTCTAGTTCGTCATTAGTGTTTCATGCCATATCGTACTTCATGTGACTAATATTTCTCCTGTATATCATAATAATGAAAATTCACAAACATTTTACCCCTACATATTTCTTTTTCAAAATTACTAATCTAATATTAACAAGGACGAAAAAGCATTCGATACGTATTGATTATTAACACTTTCCAACTGTACGTACTTGTCGTACAACTTTCAATGTTTTATGCCTACGTTATCACACAACCGACAGGCACACAAACAGACTAACAAGGAGAGGTCACGACATGGAAAATTCAGATCGGGACGAAATTCCGCAGGAATGTAGTATACTATGAGGGTAACAACATATTAAAGCAGTAGGACCCACTATCCACAAAATTTCGAGAAAAAAGCATTTAAAGTTTCAGTAATCTTTAAATACAAGTTATTACGCAAGCGAGCAAGCGCCCCAGTGGTGTGATCTTAAAGCGCGAGTCTGCTAGCCAGACGACTTCGGTTCGAGGCTACCTCGAGAGTACTTTTTTTTTCTTTAACTTTTTATGCAATCCAAACTTTTTATTTATTTTTACTTTATTTTATAATTCAATTCAAAATTTGAAAATTTTAATAAAATATTATTTAATTTTTTTGAAGATAAAATAAATAAATTTTTCTATTTTTAATATTTATAACTTAAAAATGCAATAAATTTCTATAACTTAAAAAATAAAATTTAGTTTTATTTTAACTGTAAAATAAGGTAAAACTAAAGAAACTGTTTTTGATTATTTATCGAAATATTATATTTTATTTTAGGTATGCTTGAAACAATACTAAATTTTGTTTTTTAAATTAAAAATAATAATAATACAGAGAAATGATCATTTTAATTGCATATATAATTACTATCCAAATTAAATAGTTACTTCTCCAATCAATACAGTTTCTTGAAAAATTATAGTATAGGATTCCGATGCCGTTAAATTATTACAGGTAAAGAAATGTTATCTTTAAATGTAGATTTTAAATGCTAATGAACATAATTTCTTTTTCGATAACGACTTCCTTTTTTCTTTTTTTTTTTTTTAATCCTTCCTTGCACAAAATAAAATTCTACCTGCCCTTTATTATTAACAAGCTGGAAGCGTTTACGTAATTTATACGCGTTCAAACAAAATCAGGAAGCTCAAACCAAGATTTTAGTAACACCTGCTAACTATTTTACACTTTGTTTACAGCTTGCTTATTTTTTAATTATTTAAATATTTGTCTGATTTTCTTTATGTTTCTTATTTAGGGTTTTGTAAAACTAAACTTTATTTTTAAGTTATAGAAATGTATTGTATTTTTAAGTTATAAATATTAAAAATAGAAAAAGTTATTTTATACTCAAGAAAATTAAATAATTTATTAAAATTTTCAGATTTTGAATTGAATTGTAAAATAAAGTAAAAATAAATAAAAAGTTTAGATTACATAAAAAGTTAAAGAAAAAGAAAAAAAAAAAAAGAGGAGTCTTGAGGTAGCCTCGAACCCAAGTCGTCTGGCTAGCAGACTCGCGCTTTAGGATCACACCACTGGGGCTCTTGCTCGCTTGCGAAATAAATTGTATTTAAAGATTACTGAAACTTTAAATGCTTTTTTCTCGAAATTTTGTGGATAGTGGGTCCTACTGCTTTAATATATTGTTACCCTCATAGTATACTACAATCCTGCGCAATTTCGTCCCGATTTGAATTTTCCATGTCGTGACCTCTCCTTGTAAGTGGATTTATAGTCTCTCTTAAACATTGTTGTAAAGTGTTAAAAGTGTTTAACGCAATGTATCTGAATATTTTAACGTAGCCCTGTAAATCTAAAGGTTAAACATATCATATTCTATACAATATTATTTTAGCATATTAACAATAAAGGCCAGTTTCTTTATGATTGTTACAGTAAATGTTACTTAAATGTGATTTATAAAAATGTCTGTCTAAAAGGCAACGCATTGGAAATTTTTTGGGTGTCCTTGTATACAAACCAGGTACAGCATCTATTAAAGCCATTTCAAATAGGAATCATTCCGTAGTGAACTCAAATAATATATGTAAATTTTTAAAAAATCTGAAAATATTTAAGGACGATGGGGATAGGCTGACGGACGGATAGAAAAATGGACAACCGGACAGACAGGTACACAAATCGAAATCGTATTCTCGGTTAACAAACATTTAGAAAGTGATAAAAATGTTAAATGTAAACGAAAATGCAAATCCCGCAAATTTTCAATAATTGCCCTTAATTTAATTGAACATTTTTGGTTACCCTGCAAATATAATGCTAATTATACTGTGTTTTATGTAAAGCATTCTTTTGTGCATATGATTAACATATTTTAATTTCGTGAAGACTTGGGCAAAGTAAAGTTCTTAAAATTTGGTTTATATAAATACCTCTCATAGAACGCAATGCTTTGGAATGCTTTCGGATGTCCCTGTATACAAATCAGTTATGGTATTACACCAGTTTCAATGGGGAACATCCGATAGTGAACTTGAATAACATATTTCAGTTGCATTAAGGTTTGTGTATAGTAAAGGTATTAAAATATGTTTTATAGAAATACCTCTCATAGAACACAATGCTTTTGGAATACTTTCGGGTGTCCCTGTACATAAGCCAGTGGAGGTATTCCTTTCCATTTTCAATAGGGTAGATGCGGTAGTGAATTTGAATAACATATATCAGTCAGTTTCAAGAAATACCATGAATAATTACGGAAGTCAGACGGACGGACAAGCAGACAGACAGACTAACCGAAGTCAATAATATTTTTCAACCCTGTTGGAAAGTGTTAAAAAGGGCTATTAAACACATAGCTGATCATAAATATGTGAAAAGAAAAATAGCTCTTTTACTTTTGAAAATTTTTTAATTTGAATCATCTATATGTTAACCTAATAAAATTCAAAGAACCGATAGTTTAGTGAACAAATAACTGTTAAGTAATCGCTGTAGATTGTAAAAATTGCCAGAAATTGTTTGAATTCAAAATAATAGCACAACTTTTTGTCAGGTGAAAAAAATGTGGGACGAGTATATCATCAAAGCAGCAATGTGAATGTATTGAGAAAGGTAAATTGACTACTGCATATGGCTTTCTCTGCAACATTACTTTAAATTTTCTAAAATTGCTGCCTGTGAGGGAGTTCCTCACATAACCTTTTATTTCATTAAATTTATTCAATTATAATTAAATATCTATTTATTCACAATTAGAATTTATTAACTTATAATAATCCTCTTTAAATATGCCAAAACTTATTTTAAATTAAGTAAATTCTTTATTGGAAATTAAAATACTTATCATTTTCTAATTTTAAGAACAAATTCAGTATTAAATACATTGATCTCTTTTTAACTTAATGCAATATATATATGTAGGGATCTAAACACAATTTAATTTTATTATCCCTTAAAGTAATTATATTTTTATTTCCATTTCACTATGTTTCCCAATAAATCTAATTTATATTTATAGCTGTAAATGTACGTTGGAAACTTTCCGTTATATCTTTTTATTATTTTATTTTATTTTATATACAGATAATCTATTTAACTGCAGCTATTAATGACCCGTTGTGCAGACATCATGTCGCATGAGTTTTCGCAATATTTCTTAATTACTTGCACCTGTCTGTTCCAACGGTATTCGTTGGCGAATGTGATTTATGCCAAAAAGGGTTGCCATAATTTTAACCGTCATTTCTTTTTAAAAAATTTCCCATTGAATTAACATTAACAACAAAGAAAGATGTATTGGCGCCCTTGGCTTCAAAATGTAAAGATATTATCTCTATCTGGCAGTTAACAACTTGGCTGCGGGATTTGATTCCGTGACAGTTTTGATAATAATCGCCGTCTCTTAAATACGTTGTAAGTTAGCTCTCTCTCTCACCAATTATAACGACTTCCATCAAAATTTCGAACTTATGTTATTGCCCAGAATTATATAATAATATTATCATTTGTTTTAAAATTTAACTTCAATAAAAGTCCTATAGTTAAAATAATTTAGTATCTGTTATTTATTTAGTCGCAATGTACTTTCCTTCAAGCTCTGCAAAATATTCTAAAAAGGATGTTTTTTCACGGTGTCTCATCCCCTTCATACTGCCATCTATCAAACAGAGAATGAATAAAAAGTTAAAAATAAATTTAAAAAAAAAAAAAAAAAATATTGAAAAATTATTGCATAAAAAAATGTTAAATATTTATTTTTTCTGTAAAACCATTGAACATTAAAATATCAGTATACAATTTCAATTAAGCTGACATTCTAGGAGTTGTATAAACTCACAACTGCCTTGCAACGTATGAAACTATCGGAGATCACCATCATGCATTATTTTAAATAAAAATTAAATGATAAATTCATGTGCAACTATTTATTATTAAATTCTACCTGTAGGGGTGATTGGTGTTTTAAGAAATATTTGCTTACTGTGGAGTGTTTCCTTAAATAAATTTTCACTAGTAAAGGCTATCAGTTTTACAACAATATTAAACGGTTCATTCTTTTGATAAAATAAAACGTATAAAAGAATTTACTTTAATCCAATGATGATTATATTGACAGAATAAGAGCAAACATTTCACTTGTAGTTGATTTCTTTATTGATTTTCTAACTTAGACTGAATGATAGTTCAATTAGAGCTGGAGAGGAAAGGTTCTATTGAAACAATACTAATCAGAGAAATTAAGTCAAGTTTCTTTTTTTCTAGATTCCTAGAATATATATTGAGCTATTATTTAATGATTATTAGTAACTGGGACAATATATATATATATACATATTTTTTTTTTCAAACAATCTTATATAAGTACGCTATTAAACGCAATAATTAAGGGAAGAATTTTGCTTAAATTATTAAATAAATTATTACATACTAAAAATAATTATTAAATAATACATATTTTTGACTTAATTTTTACAACATTAAATTTATAGCATTAATTGTTATCTGGAGGATCAACCAAAAGAATTCTAATGCGCACTTTTCGAGCCTGAATTTACCTGCATTACTTAAGATATTTGCCTATCCTAAAATCGTCGTTTTTTATTTATTCATTTTATAGGCCACACATTTAGGATTCCAAAAATACTTTATTTTTGTTTTTACGATAATTAGAAACAAAGTTATTGTATAAATAACAAACCGGAAGTGGAATAGACAAAGAGCTATTTCAGAAATCGAAGCGCCAATCTCTACAAGCAACAAAGTTATCCAGAAAAAAACTAAAAGCTAAAAGAAAGTCAAAATGAGTTAAAAATGAATTAAAAGAGGGCTTGACATACAAATATAGCGAGTTTTAAAAGTCTAAAGTGGCTACAAAATAATTTGTACTGTATTAAAATCTTTAAATGTGTTTTCTGAGAAACTGTGTTTTTCATTATTTTTGTTTGCGATTACATTCAATTCTCAAAATGTATTTAGAATATTGAACTGAAATTTTGCCAAAATCTTTTATTCATCTTTAGCTATGTTGTAGCAAAATCTAACCTCTTTCTATTTATTTATTGATTTTATTGACAGTTTTTTGGAGAAGTAAGGATTTTTCTTGTATTAATTTTGAACTTTTGTACCAAGTATGAAATATTTCAATAAATTTTCTAAGTACAAAAAATCTTTTACTACAAAACACAGGTACGTATATTATTTCTATACTGTGTAAAGATTACTGAAATATATTCATTAGAATCTGTTATAGGAGATGCAAATTTTCACTAAATTTTTTCTAAATATTGCCTATATTTTAAAAGAATGAAATTTTCTGCAAAATTTTCATTTAAATTCATAGTTTTCTATCCCATATTATTTAAATGCATGTTTGTTTCATTAAAATTTTATGTATTTTTAAAAAAGTGTTTCGTATGTACGCACATACCTTAATAGATGCAAAACCCATTGTTAAAGGTAATAAATATTACCTGGCACCTTTAAATGTTTTAATAAAAATATATATTAAAAATTATAATAATGAAGAAAAATAATTTCACTAAAAAACGGAAAAATTTTGTTAATGATATAATCATAAATTTCCTGAAATTAACGCTGAAAATGATAGTTAAAAAAATTTCAGTGGAAATAAAGAACGTAAAATTCTTTCCAAGATTTCCATGCATTAATTTCGACTGGATAAAATAACGAAAAAGGATAATTTATCGGAAAAGCTTACATCACAATCACAACAATGTATTGCGATAAGACATATAAAATTTTATCTGTGGATTCGATATATTTGGAACATTCGTTCATTGATTCTCAGTAAATAAAACAAGACAATTTATATTTTTAGAATAAACTCTTTTCATTGCTATTCCGAATTCTAATACAGCAGGAAGAAATAATAATAATAATAATAATAATAAATTAAATATTTAGAATTTAACTAACAAGAAAACATTCAAAAGGTGTCGTCTTCAAAAAATATTGAAAAAATATATATATATGTGATTCTACGTTTCATGAAACACCAGAAAGGGAAAAAAGTATCGGCTGAAATGAATTACAGCGACCACAAAAAATTATCAAAATTAAGCATATTTGGCTATTTCACACTGTTAGGCGATTGATTTTGAATACTTGGCGGAAAAGCAAAACACAGTTCTATTCTCACACGGCAATCTCGGTACTAGCGAACTTATTAGGGACCCTATATAGAGAGAGACTGGACATTGACCGAAAGTCAGCCATCTTAGTGCCAATTCGGAGCGATCCCCGTAGACAGGGATGGAACACTGGCGCAGAATTCATACCGGAATCCGTTTAAGAAATTTTTCTACCTATAATATCGTTGCTTTAAGAAGTAGAAAATTTTCTTACATTGATAGTGGTATGAATTCTGCGCCCGTGTTCCATCCCTGCCGTAGAACGTAATGATTTTTTCTTCGCGATTGACGCTTTTCTATACAACATAAATGAAAGAAAACTGTACTAAATTTGTGCAGAAAGTAATGCAGAATATAAATATGTAATTTTTATCGTCTTAGAAAAAAAGAATTTTAAGAAAAACGAATTTTGTTTTAACCTTCGACATGATTACTTTTTCAACTCCGATCGGAAAACAGAGGAATTTTTGTTGTATATTTCTATATTATGCAAAATACGTTGATTGTGAAAGTAATTCTACCTTAGTGAAAGTAATTCTACCTTATTTTTTCTGAGGACATACATTCTATATATATAAAAAGTTAGAAAAAATTTTAACAAATATATAGTAATCTTAGTTTTTGTCAAGTAATTCATGAGTAAATGTAAAACTAGAAACTAGAACAGAAATTATTTTTTATTATTTTATAAAAACATTTACGTAATAATTTTAGAAGCTAAAAATACATATTTTATTTATTTCAATTACGCATTATTAATAATAATGACTTAATTAAATATTAAAAATAAAAATTTAATTAATAATAATTTGTAAAAATATTAACTAATATCTTTAGAAATTAAAAAATGTTTTTAATTATTTTATTTACATTTGCTTATTTCATTGATTTTTTAATTTTTAATTTCTTTAGTTTTTTTAAAATATTATGTAAATAAAAATAATAACTTATTTAAATATTATTTATAAAATTTATTGTGGCAATTATTATTTAAAAGAAATTTATATTTCATATGCTAGCATATAATATAAACGTTATTTTCTGTTTTTTAACAATTTATTTAAGAAATCTGATACATTTTGCGTACTAGCAAATAATCAAAAAATTGCAAGCTAAAAATACATAATTTATTTATTTCAGTTACGCATTATTAATAATAATGACTTGATTAAGTATTAAAAATAAAAATTTAATGAATAATAATTTGTAAAAATATTAACTAATGTATGTTTTTATTTATTTTATTTACATTTGATTATTTCATTGATTTTTATTTTATTTTTTATTTTCGTTTTTAGTTTTTAAAAATATTATGTAAACAAAAATAATAACTTATTTAAATATTATTTATAAAATTTATTATGGCAATTATTATTTAAAAGAAATTTATATTTCATATGCTAACAAATAATGTACACCTTATTTTCTTTATTTTTATCAATTTATTTTAAGAAATCTGATACATTTTGTGTACTAGCAAATAATTAAAAAATATCTTTTTATATAGTTATTTTAAATATGTATTTTAAAATATATCATAAAAATACATTGAGATCTAACATATTAAATATATTGCAAAACAGTACTTAAAAACTAATAGCTAGAAAATAAATAATGTAATTAATCTCATATATAGGAAATAAATACGTAAAACAGCATACAATAAGAGAATTCAAAGTATTTAAAGCATGATATAAAATAAATAATTATGCATTTTTATCTTTTAAAAGTATTCTAAAATTAAAGCAATTTATCTTCCAACAAAGTAAAAATGTAATAAATAAGTTCTTTTTCGATTATGACGTAAAATAATCGAAATTTCTTCTCAGCGTAATGATAAGCAATGGAGCAACTGGCACTAAAATGGAGAATTTCGTCAAAAAGCCGGCGCGCCAATGTCCAGTCTCTCTCTATATAGGGTCCCTAGAACTTATCGCCTAATAGCGCTAAATCGCCAAAAATGCTTAATTTTGATAGTTTTTTGTGATCGCTGTAATTCATTTCAGACGATATTTTTTTCACTTTCTAGCGTTTTATGAAGAGTAGAATCACATACAATTTTTTTTTTTTCAATTTTTTTTTAAGACGACACGTTTTGAATGTTTCCTTGTAAGTCAGTAGAAGTTAATAATATTAAATAAAAAAATTAGATACGTGGTAATAAAATTTAAATTAAAGGATTAGGGTGCCATTTTCAATTTCTTGGAGAACCTTTGTACTACAAAACATGTAAATATCATGTTAACCAACGTTTAGTAAATTAAATCGGCTAGGAGAAATTAATTTAGAAATAAATGTGGCGCTTGGTCGGTGCAGACAAAATGCTATAACAGAGAAAAAAAAATGTTTGTTCAACTACAGTTCTTTACTGTGCAAAAAGAAAGAAAATATTACAAACATAATGCTGTCTGCTATATAAATGTTTTTGAGAGGTAACAAGGGGTGCAAGAGTTACGTCTCAGGACGGAAAACTTACACCAGCATATTTTTATCAATAATTTATACCACATTTATTTATTTATTGTGATTGAACATAATAGAAATTATTGATAACGTGTGCTGGTGGGAGATATTTTATTTTGTTCCTGAAATTCTTGCACCCCCTGGATGTAACGTTGTATGATAAAACATGTTTTTTAGTGTTTTTTAACATCCTTTTCAAAATCAGTCTTAAAGAAATAGTTTTTTTTTTTTTTTTTTTTTGACTTACAGAAGAGATGGTTATGACCATTACTTGTATAAGAATGGCTGGTTATGACCATTACATAAGAATGGCTGGTTATGACCAATTTTCTGCTAATAACTATCTTATGCATTTATAATTGGGAAACAGATTGTCACCAAATTTAATAAATACACGAAGCATCAAATGCACTTTAGAGCATTCAAGAAAAAAATTTAAAACATTTACTACATGATGCATTGCGTAAAAGACCAAAAATAAAACAAAAATAATGAATGGCTCATGCATAAACAATTTTAAGAATACCTCTGTGTTTTTTAACCTAGTTTTTAACCTCTTTAATTCGTTCCATATTTTAACCCTTAACGCTCGGCATACTTTCCTATTTTGAACAGTAAGACACGCCTTTTGGCGTTCCTTTAAAACGTCATACGTATAGTTTACAACTTACTACCTTTTGGCTACCGAAAAATTGTAATAATCTGTTTTATTTTACTCCATCATTAAATAAAATAAATCTTTCTGTTAAAATTTTCCGGTAGCCGAAAGGTACACGTTTTAGAAAAATAACATTTGATTTGCAGAGGTACACCTTAAGGCGTGGCTCGATTTTTTAAAGTCCCCTTAGAAGGGACATACGAGCGATAAGGCTTAAAGTTGACATTTATCTGTACAAAACACAAAATATAGGGCATTCTTTTGGCCAAAACGTGTTTTCGTTTCATTCCTCCAGTGTACTTCATGAACCATCCATACACTTAAACTTATTGCCAATGCACCCACCTGTTTTAACTGTTCTATATGCTGGATGTTAAAAAAACACACACACACACATATGTATATATACTGATACAAAAATAACCTATTTTGCTACATATACAAAATAATGAGTGTGTACCATATAAACGCACACATGCATGTAAAATTTTAAAATGAATTTACTAAAATCGTTCCCATGAATGCACATTTGAATTTCCACTTTTTTTATAAGTTACTTTTGTAAACAAATTTGGAAAAGAGTAAACATATTGGTCAATTTTGCTTATTTAAATATATTTCTAAGTTATATAAGTTTAGGTTAGTTTGCAAAAAGAAATATTAGTTCTTGGTGCAAGTTCTGGTTGTTAGTTCTGGTTGCAAGTGGTTAGTTCTTATTATTGTTGTTGTTGTCTGAAAAATGCATTGTAGTTCCTATACAGTTTTCTGTATCCAGAGGTGGAAATCAAGCTCTGATTTCACGCCACAATTTATAAATAATAACTTCTCTTTTATAGAAGATCCCTTTATTGTAGAAAACTATTATTCCTACTATTACTATGTAGAAACAGTGGTTTTTAAAGCTGCACCAAATTTCCACCCCTACTGTATTTTTAATCTTTTTTGGAATTCCATTATGGTTAAATTTAAATTATAGCACAAGCACATTTTTCCTTAAAAGGAAAAAACAGGGTTCATTATTATTATTATTATTATCTCATATTTGGTAAAACTTAACAAGCATAAAAACGGATTTTTTTCATTTTCTATTAAAAATTCAGTATATATTTAAGGTAAAAAAAAAAAAAAAAAAATGAATATATTAAATCACTGAAAATTGCTTTAGTTATTACTTAGTGTTACATTTAAGTTGGGCCAAAAAAAAAAAAAAAAAAAAAAAAAAAAAATGAATATATTAAATCACTGAAAATTGCTTTAGTTATTACTTGGTGTTACATTTAAGTTGGGCCCAAAAAAAAACTTCATTCCACTTCAAAGTTTGACTTGAAATAAATAATTAAAAATTTCACTTCAAATAAATAACTAAAAATACTCTATGAATGTCATTTAAAAAAAAAAAAAAAAAAAAAAAAAAAAAACAGTCAAAAAGTCAGTTGAAAGACATTTCAACCTACATTAATTTAATTTGAATTTTTTCTGTAATTAAACCAAAAATCAGCTTAGAAATGTGTAATTAAACTTTTCTGCAGGAATATTTAATTTTCATTTCTTCTTAAGTCTTATTTATTTTTTACTCAATATTTCAATACTTAAGTAAAAATTTAACAAAAATAATTTAATTTAAATGTTAAAATAAAATAGATTAAAATAAATAAATAAATAAAAACTTTTTTTTTAAATTCATTTTCTTAATTAGAAAAAGGATTAATTTGATAAGATATTTACCAGCATAAAAATTGAACGTCGACATAAAAATAATTGGCCATAGTCAACACGAACAGCACTTAACCATCTAAAAATAAAAAGTTTTTTTTTTTTTTTTTTTTTTTTTTTTCCCTTACGATAATTTAACGCCTTTCGAGAAAAATAAATCAAGATCTTCACAGCCGTTCTCCTTAACGAATATGTTCTTAATTCTTCTTTGCGACAAATTCTCTTTCTTGCGGAAAAGAAAACTTATTTACTGAAGAAACTTTTTTTTTTCTTTCGCTTATTCTGTGCATGTTTTTTTTTGTAATAACGGCAATCAATTTTCGGGTTTTTAAAGTACAATTTAACTGGAAATGTATGTCTAAAACGTCTTTTGATATAGATATATAGATTTTTTTTTCATTAAAATTCTTTTGAGAATGAATATAACGAAATGAAGTATTTTAAGTATTTTATTTTTAATTAACAAATTTAACCTCGTATACTTTACTTAAACGTTATTAATGGCTTTTATTTATTTATTTATTTTTTTTCTTTTTGTAACTAAATAATAAAGATATAGATTTATTTAGCTATTTTAAATAATGAATGCTAAAAAGTAACTTATGTTATATTCTGTTAGCAAAAATTGTAATAGTGTGCTTCTTTTTATTATTTATTTATTTATTTATTTACTTAATTATTGTTTTGTCTTGTTTCACAATTCTTTAAGAGTAGCTTTAATTCAAAAGAACGTTTTTCTTCAGAAATTCAAATTTGATATATCAATTCTTTTATTATTTTTATGAAGAGAAATTAATAGTACCAACCAATTCTATTGTGGTTAATATTTTTCCAATATTCTTTCATTCTTTATTTTTTCTTAATAATATAATGAATAATATGTATATTTAATGATATTATTTGTATATCTAATGATATTGTTTGCAAATAACATCTGAATAATATGATAATATGTTTAGAGTAAATAAATTTTAGAGTAATATTCTTCAAATGCAATTACGAATAAATAAGAAGAAAAGTGCTCTAAAAAAATACTGGTGTGAAAAAGAAGGCCGAGCTAATAATACTACGGAACAGAGTTTCAAACTTTTATAATTTATTCACGAGCATTTTTAGCCCCACCTTCTTTTCGCACCAGAAATTTTGTAGATTATTTCTCTTTAATATGTGACAATGATTAAATAAGAAGAAAGTAATTTTTCAAAATTTCCGGTATGAAAAAGGGGCGGGGCAAAAAATGATCGTGAATAAATTATAAAAGTTTGGAACGCCGCTACGGATTATTAATAAGTATGTTGGCAAGTATGTAACTACACATACTTTTTTTTTTACTTTCCGAACACTATAGTGAGGAAAGTATTGTAATCATGTCAAAAATCCGAATTCGAGATTTTGATGTTTCTATACGTTTTCAGGTCCCCTGAGTCCGTTTTCACTATTTTTACGATGATGTATGTATGTGTGTGTGTATGTGTGTATGTGTGTATGTTTGTGAACACGCTAGCGTCTAAAGGCTTTGTTCGATTAACCTGAAAGTTGGTACGTATATTGTAAGTCACCATAGTACGAACCCTATAGATTTTGGTGAATCTAGCACTTATAGTTTTTTTACAGGGATACAAAGAAAAATTCTTTATCATTATGGCCTATGGGACCAAAATCTTAAAAGTGTGATAGCATCTAAACGCCTTATTCAATTGAGCAAAAATTTTATACCCATATTATAGGTCACAGATACTCAATCTGTATAGATTTTGGAGAATCTAGCACTTATAGTTTTTTTACAGGGACACAAAGAAAAATTCTTTATCATTAAGGCCAATGGGGCCAAATTTTTAAAAGTGTGATAGCGTCTAAACGCCTTATTAATCTGAGCAAAAAAATTGTACACATGTTATAGGTCGCATTTGCACCAACTGTATAGATTTTGGTGAATCTAGCACTACAGTTTTTTTACAGGGACACAAAGAAAAATTCTTTATCATTATGGCCTATGAGACCAAATTTTTAAAAGTGCGATAGCATCTAAACGCCTTATTCAATTGAGCTGAAAATTTGTATGAATATTATAAATCACTGTTGCACTAACTATAAGCATTTTGGTGAATCTAGCATCTATAGATTTTTACAGGGACAAAACGAAAAATTCTTTATCATTATGATCTAAGGGCTCAAAGTTCAGTAGCGTTAAATAAAACCTCGTGTGATATATGGAGAAAAAAACACTCTATTATGGTTTTCTCTCTTTTGTTTGTTTAGCAATTCCTCTTTCTTTATTTTATCTACAAAACTGTTAGTTATTCAATGTTCGGAAAGTCGAGTGGAGTCACTCCAAATTTTTTTTTCTTCACTAGATAAATACAGTGTTGCTAATTTGTAAGGATTTTCATATTCAATATCCATCTGTAATATGTAATGGTAATGTTTGTCTAGTTCTAAGTCTATCGAATGGACAATTGTATATAGTAAACACCATTCTACAAAATTAGTGGTAATTATTTAAAGAAGGTCTCTACAAGGTGGCAATACTGATTAAATATAATAACAAAGCTGCTAATATTTCTTATTTATACTGCTAATATTTCTTATTTATTTCTTATTAGAACACGACTTTCTTCACACCACTTTTTTCGTAGAATATTTTTCTCCATTACGAAATTATGATTAAATACAACGAAAATTACTCTTCAGAAAAATGGTATGAATGACGGAGCGGGTATGGGCGACTACGAACAACGCTACGGAATGTTAGGTGTATCGGAGAGATCTGTCGTTTTTATTTATAAAACAGAGACCAGATTTTTTCCCTGGACAACATTTATATAATTTTTCAGATTATATTCGATAAAACATAATAGAAAACTCTTTTTGGAGTAACAGAATTTTCGGGACGTCGTTCACAGTTGCCAATTCCATACCTGGTAACATTTATAATTGAATCCGGAGTACTGTTAGCATTGCCCTTTATTCACACCAGTATAATTTAAAAGCATTTTTCTTTTTAATTCGTGGTATTAACATATTGAAAAAAAATTATCTAAAAAGAAACTGCGGTGAAAAAAAAGACCGGCTTAAAAGTACTCCTGAACAAATTAAAAATATTAGCAGGTATGCAATACAGTAAACTCCCGATTATCCGTGAGCAGATTATTCGTGGGCTCAGAAAAAGGGCGAGATCAAGGAAAATGTTTTTTTTTTTCAACATGAAAAAAAAAAAAAAAAAAAATTACTTTTTTAAAAAAGAAAATATAAATATAAAGAATTGTGTTACTTTTCTGTTATTTTTCTACAGTACAGTATGCTATTATATATGTCAATATTTTAATTTATTTCGCAGTATTGTTAGTATCCACCTTTCATTCTTTCACACCCCTATTCTTGATGGGTAACTTTTCTTTTTATTATTTAATCGTTATTACATATTGGAGAAAATTCCCTACAAATAAAATGTATAAAAGGCTCAGATATTTACAATGTTCCAGAAAATATTAAAATTTGGGCATGGCTGCAGTACTACTTCATTTAGTGCATAAATTAGCTTACAAATTGCATTTTGAATTCATCGTAAGTAAACATTTTTATTTATGATTTTTATATTTTATATTTTATAATATATAAAATGCAAATATTTTTAGTAATTGTGAATCTTTTCATTGTTTGTATTATGTTTTATTTATAATATATACGCATTTTGAACTAGAATATTTTTCATGTCATTTAGTTCTCACATCCAGCCTTTTTGCGGTTTATCCGCCATTTTCATCATCCACGAAAGCCGAGTCACTCAATTCCGCGGATAATCAGAAGTATATTATATTTTAATTTATTCTTGAGCATTTTTAGCTCCCCCTTTATTTCATACCACTTTTTTTATAAAAATATTTTTTTCTTATTTTATCATAGTTATACATGCGAAAAAATTCTTGTATAAATAAAGCGGTGCGATTTAAAGACTTTATTTCTTTAGAATAGGAATT
Organism: Salticus scenicus; assembly: GCA_963930645.1. Taxonomy (NCBI): domain Eukaryota; kingdom Metazoa; phylum Arthropoda; class Arachnida; order Araneae; family Salticidae; genus Salticus; species Salticus scenicus. The sequence goes on from OZ005656.1 coordinate 241,099,842, forward strand.
GTTAGCAGTTCTAGTGAAAGCGCAAACATGCCAATATTTTAATTTATTCCAAAACACTTGTAGCATCCGCCCATTTTTGAAACAACTTTATTTGTATTGACATTTTCTCCAAAATGTAGTTAGAATTAAATAATAAGAAAAATACCCTTTAAGAAAATTTTGGGGAAAAATGGTGGGTACTGACGATGTTCTGGAATAAATTATAATGTTGATATGTCTGTAAGCGTGATACATATGCTAATGCTGTAATTCTTTGCAATAGTTATTTTATGAGATTTTCCAGAAGAAATCGCCATGTGATTATTTAGCTTTTATTTATTTATTTATTTATTTTCGACACATAAGTTTTAATTATTAACCACTTAACAGCTTACCACTTACTTTAAACTAGGAAGATAAATTAAAAATATATAAATAGTTTTAATACAAAAAAAAACTGTATTTTATTTTGCAAATTAAACTGTGAGTATGTATTTTTAAATCTATTTAATATTTCTTTAGCAAGAATTAAAAGAGGCAAAATAAGACGATTATTAAATTATATAAAAGTAAATCTCATCCCATTATTTTTCATTAGATGAGTTATTGTCTCTTTGAAAAATAGCTATTTCTTGAAGATATAATTGGATTTCTCTATTGGTCTTTAGAAAACTTCAATTACGTAAACTTCGATTGACACAAATTAAAAAGAATGGAGAACTGTCTTTCAATAATGACATATATGTTTTGGAAGATATCAGATCCATAATTATATAAATTATCGAGAATGGACTGAAACGGTTTTAATAATAATTTAAATTACATTTGATTTTGAAATTAAGAAACGTTTCAATCAAAATTTTATAAATATGCCATAAATAATTTAGTCCAATTTCGTATTCCACTCCCTTCAAATAAATCTAATTGCATGTATCTGAGAAAAATAATCAATTTAATTTTATTTTTTTATTGATATTATTTTATTATCATTGCTTAATATAAAAACAAATGACATCCTGAAATTACCGCACTATTTTTTCTAACATAATCTGCTATTTACTACAGAACGGGATATCTGCAAAAGTTTGAAATACGCTTTCATTATTTAAAGAGGAAAACATTTGTACTACAAAACATATAAATGCCATGATGTAAAGGATGAAAGTATATGCTTTAACTATCATGTAAATCAATCTTTAATAATTTTAACTGGGAAGGATAAATAAATTTGTAAATAATGTGTAAAAAGCGATTGCTAGAAGGGTGCTGACAAAATGATGTAATAGTCTCTATATATAATAAAATAAGATGTGTGTGCGTGTGTCTCAGTATATATATATATATATATATATATATATATATCAGTATATATATATATATATATATATATATATATATATATATATATATATATATATATATATATATATATATACGGAGCCTTTTAAGAAAACGGCTGACCTCAGAATTACAAAATTTTGCGTAGTGGTTTGTTTTGCCTATTCTGATGCAATTCGAAGCCCGATTTTCTAATTTTTTATTACACTTTTTAAAAGTAGTTAAAATATGAAAATATTAACCTAGTTAGTAATAGCTTTAAAATTAGCCATTTAAAATTCTAACTGTTACTAAAATAATTTACGAGTTATTTATTTATTTATTTATTTTCAACATAAAAATGAAATATATTTTCATCCGAATAATGATAAAATAGCAAAATTAAATTTGCTTATGCATACGACAAAATGACGTCTTTAAAAAATTTTCTGTATCACCTCAGTATCCCGTTTTTTTTTTTTTTTTTTTTTTTTTTCAGTCATCAGTAATATGTTATCGTTTTAGATTCTATCTTGGATGTTTGGTTTGCGGCTAAAGAGTTACTCGAGTTATAATATAAATATATATATTTCGTTTGCATTTGTAAAAATATTATTATTGATTTTTATTTATTGTTGGCAACCAGAATTATGTTACCATGCTAAAAGGAATATTGTACTTGTGTATAATAAAAAAAGATGCGTGAGTGTATATACATTCAGCGCTTTTTAGGAAAACGGCTGATAGCAGAATTATACAAATTTGCATGGACGTTCGTATTAACCTTTCCTGATGCACCTAGGACCCGATTTCCGAATATTTCATTAGTTTTTTTTTTTTTTTTTTTTTTTTTTTTCACGTAGCTAAGACATGAAAATGACAACATTATAATAGCTTTAAAATTAGTCATTTTAATTTTATCTTTAACTTTAATTGATGCCAAAAAATTTACGATTTAATTGTTTTTTGACATAAAAATAAATATATTTTCACGCAATTAATAAAAAAAATAAATTAAATTAAATAAATTAAAATTAAAATTAAAATCAAATCAAAAAATAAAATTTACTTATATGCATATGACAAACAACATTAAAAATTGAATAATATTAATGTACATATAGGTAATCTGGGCATTTTTAAAAATTTTGATGCTGAAGTAGTCCAAACATTTTTCACCAAGGACTATTTTCGCGACAACCATTTTAAACCAAGTAGCGCATCAAAAATATAAATAAATTATAAAATATTGAAAAAAAAGAAAGAAACAGAAACAATACTATTTGGATAAATTATCTATTTTTATTTTACTATTAGGTCATTGCAAAAGTTCGTGCGGTTTTTTATTGCTTCATTTCATAAAAATACATCAAATCAAATGACAATTTTTAATCAAAATACTCTCCATTTAGTTCTACAGCCTTTGCCCATTTTTCGGGTAACAAATGTATACCTCGGCGATAGAAGCTCTCGTCTTTGGAGGAAATAAAATGATCCGCGTCCGCTCGAACTTTTGCAATGACCTAATATTATCATTTTATCAAAAAATTCAAAATGGCAGGAAATTTTCAAATGTCGCCAAAGTATGCTATAATAAAGCTATACCATTTTCACGCGAATAATGATAATAAAGATATATATATATCTATGTAAAATTATGCATATGACACAATGATGTCATTTTAACATTAAAAATTAAATAATATTAATGTACTTATAGGTAATCTGGATTTTTTTTTTTTTTTTTTTTTTATGCTGAAGTAGTCCAAATATTTTTCGCCAAGGACTATTTTCGCGACAACCATTTTAAACCAAGTAGCGCATCAAAAATATAAATAAATTATAAAATGTTGAAAAAGAAAGAAAGAAATAAAGAAACAGAAACAATACTATTTGGATAAATTATCTATTTTTATTTTACTATTATCATTTTATCAAAAAAGTCAAAATGGCAGGAAAAATTCAAATGTCGCCAAGGATTGCTATAATAAAGCTATACCATGATCAGATTTATGTATTTATCTTTATATATATATATATATATATATATATATATATACCAACGGCCATTAGCAAACCATAAAATATAGAAAATAGAAAATATATATATAACCACAAAATAATTCGTTGTATCATACAGTAGACGCAGCGCTCATAGTATATTGTATTATTATATTTGACGTAAAATTGCTCTCATTTTGTGATCAACCGAATAAATTAAATGAAATAGAGAAAATAACGTGAATGTAAATATTATATATAGCATGTACAGAGTTATTCATATGCAATTGGGATTCACATGTAAAAGGGATGCTTCAATATTTTAGATACTGTCCGTTTTGAAACTGTCATACGATAAGCAATCAAATTAAAACCCACGGGTAAGGCATTGTCGCAGGCAGTAGGGGCACTTACCCAAGCTTTAGCGGATGGGGAATATGCTGTCAAAGGCAGTGGAGTTCCAAAGCAAGCTTTTGAGCAATTTCAGGGCATTTTCTCTTTATTTTTTTGTTTATAAAGCGCATACTTAGATACGTACTAATTAATATTCCGTAGTACTGTTAGCCCCGCTTTCTTTTTCACACCAGGTTTTTTTTAGAGTATTTTTTTTTTTTTTATTATTATTTAATCGAAATTGCATTTGAAGAATACTATTCTAAAAATTCACTGGTGTGGAAAAAAGGGTGGGGCTAACAACACTACGGAATATTAATTAGGATGTTGGCAAGTATGAAAGCGATTTAGAAAAAAAAAAAAAAATCTGTTTTTAATGCCTTTAAATGTAATGACCAGCGAAACTGGCAAAGCCTGTTTGTAAAGAATAAAAATCGTTTCTTGAACAGAAGTCCTCCAGCACGGAAAAAGACAGAACCCTCCCCCCCCCCCCCCCCAAAAAAAAAAAAAAAAAAAAAAAAAAAAAAAAAAAAAAAGCTAATGCATGCGTTTTAGGACAGACATTTTTAAAAATCACATTTAAATAACTTTCTACTGTAAAAATCATAAAGAAATTGACATGTATTGTTAATATTCTAAAATAATGTTTTGTATAGTATATGATATGATTAACATTCAGATTTACAGAGCTACACTAAAATATTCAGATACATTAAGGTCTGCATTTATAATCTAACGATTGGATTTTCTTTTGCGTTAAGCCTTTTTAACACTTTCCAACAAAATCTAAGAGTGGTTTTAAATTCAATTAGTCAATATGTATACTTTTCAGTCCCTTTGTATGTCTGCTGTGTGACAACGTAGGCGAAGAATATTGAAAGTTATACGATACAAGTACGTACAGTTGGAAAGTGCTAATAACCAATGAGTACTGCATGATTTTTCTTTCTTGTTTTTCAATTATTATTCTGTTATCTCCTATTTCATAAAACTTAACACGTATAAAAATAGATCTCTTTTATTTTCTTTTTTAAAATTTACATCCAACGTTAAAGGGAAAAAAAAAAGTAAAATGTTCATGCAAAACAAAAGATGTTAAATAATAATAAATATATTAAATCACTGAAAATCATTTTAGTTATTAGTTAATGTTATGTTTAAGCCGAAAAAAACCATCATTCTATTTAAATGTTTGAATTCAAATAAATTAATAAAAGTTCTCTATGAATGTTTATTGTATAATTAGATATACCATAAAAAAAAAAAAAAAAAAACAGTGAATGACACATTAATCTTACATTAATCTAATTTGGGCTTTTCCTTTAACTAAACCGAAAACCAATTTAAAAATGTGTAATTAAAATTTTCTGCAGGAATATTTATTTTTTCATTTCTTCTTAAATCTTATTTATTTTTTAGCTCAATATTTCAATGCTTAAGTAAAAATTTAACAACAATAATTTGAGTTAAAATAGAAATCTAAATGTTAAAATACCAATTTTATTTAAAAAATAAAATAAAATAAAATAAAAACATTTTCTTAATTAGTAGAAAGATTAATTTGATATATTTACCTGCATAAAAATTCAAAGTCGGCATAAAAATAATTAGCCACAGTTGAAACGAACTGTACTTAACCGTCTGAAAATAAAAAGTTTTTTTTTTCTTTCTTACGATAATTTAACACCTTTCCAGAAAAATAAATCAAGATTTTCAAAGCCGTTTTTCTTAACGAATATGCTGCTAACTCTTCTCTGCGAAAAATTATTTTTCTTACAGAAGATAAAACTTATTTACCGAAGAAACTTTCTTTTTTTTTTTTTTTTTTTTTTTTTCGCTTATTCTGTGCATGCTTTTTTGTAATAACGGCAATCAATTTTCAGATTTTACAGTACAATTTATCAAGAAAAAAGTATCTAAAATATCTTTTGACAAAAATATATTTATATATATATATATATATCTTTTTAGAATGAATATAAGGAAATGAAATGTTTTAATTAAAGTATATTTTTAATTATCAGAATTAACAAATGATACATTGCATGAAATATTAATGCAATTTTAATTTTTCTAATCTTGTAACTAAATAATAAAGATGTAGATATATATAGCTATTTTAAATTGTGAATGCTAAAAAGTAACTATACATGTTTTGTTTGTAAAAACTGTAATAATATGCTTCTTTTATTTTATTTATTAATCATTTTGTTTTATTTTAAAATTCATTAAGAGTAGCTTTAAATCAAAAGTGTTTTTTTTTTTTTCTTTTTTCAGGAATTCAAAATTGATGTATTAATTCTTATTTTATTTTTGTAAACAGGAATTTACAGTACCAATAAAATCTATTGTGATTAACATTTCCCAAAGTACTTTTATTTATTTATCTTTATTAATGAAATTATTTATATATCTAATGATATCGTCTGCAAATAAAGCTGAAGAATATAATAATCTTATACAGTATGTTCCATTTTAAAATATTATTTATTTTTACTGTAAATTTTATAATTCTATAATTATTATTATTATTATTAATTAGTCATTTAGATATGTTTAATTCTACAACTTTGTGGTAATTTTCAACAAAGTGTGTTTCATAACTATACATAATATTTTTTTCTTTGCTGGATAAATGAAATGTTCCCAACTTGTAATAACTTTTATGCTTAATTGTAATGTTCTAAACATTACATAAATTGTAAGTCTGTGAAATTAACAGTAGTATATAGCAAACACCATTCTACAAAATTAGTGGTAATTATTAAAAAAAAAAAAAAAAAAAAAAAAAAAAATCTACAAAAGTTGCCAACACTCGATGAATTAATAAAAGAGCTGCCAACATTTCTAATTTATTCCGTGACATTATTAGCAAACGCCTTCTTTTCACACCATTTTCCTCGTAGAGTAATTTTCTCTCATACAAAATTACGATTAAAGAAGAAAATTACTCTTCAGGAAAAGTGGTATAAATAAAAGGCGATTGGAGAGTTCTGTCAATTTGAATAAAAAAACTCATACCAGAAATATTTCCTGGACAACATTTATATAAATTTTTAGAAGCTACTCAGTAAAACGTAATATAAGTCTCTTTTGACATTTTTTTTTTTTTGTGTCATTTCACTAATTCAAACCGATAGAACTTTTAGGTACACCTAATACATTAGAATAAGGTTTATTGTCAGTTCTGGTAATAAGCTCAGACATGCCAACATTTTAATTTATTTCAAAACGCTGTTAGTAGCCGCCCTTTTTCCCAAAACTCTATTTATTGTGAAATTTTCTCCAATATATTATTAGAAATAAATAATAAGAAAAATATATTTTAAAGAAAAGGGGTGGGAAAAAAGGGCGGCTATTAACAATGCCCTGGAATAAATTAAAATGTTGTCATGTCTGTAAGCGCGATGCCTATGCCAATATAATAATTTTTGCAGTGGATTATTTTCGGATATTTTCCAGGAGAAATTTTTATTTGGTCATGCACCTTTTATTAACATTATGAATTTATGTTTTTACAGATATATTTTAATTATTAACCTCTTAACCGCTTTCCAATTACTTTAAATTATAAATATAAATTAAATATATATAAATAATTTTAAAACAAAAAAACTCTATTTTATTTTGAAAAGTAAGTACTGAGTATATAATTTTAAATTTATTTAACATTTCTCCATCAAGAATTAAAAGAAGCACAATAACACTATTATTTGATTATACAGAAGTAAATCTTGTCCCATTCTTTTCATTAGATGAGTTTTTGTCTCTTTAAAAGATAGATATTTCTTTAAGATATAATTGGATTGCTCTATTGATCTTTAGAAAACTTCACTTACGTACACTTCGATTGACACAAATTAAAAAGAATTGAGAACTGTCTTTCAGTAATAACATATATAGTTTGGAAAATATTAGATTTGTAATTATATAAATTATCGAGAATGGACTAAAACAGTTTTAATCATAGTTTAAATTACTTTTTAATTTTTAAATTAAGAAAAATTTCAATCATAACTTTATAAATATGTCATGAGTAATTTATTCCAATTTCTTATATCATTACATTCAAATAAATCTAATTGCCTGTATCTGAGAAAAGTAATGAATTTTTATTTAATTCTTTTATTATTATTATTATTATTATTATTATTGATATTGTTTAATTATTAATGTTATCAATTATAATTGTGAATATTTAAAACTAATAACTTTTTGAACTTTCCTTATTAATTTTGCTAATTAATCTGTTTTCTATTGCACTACAGGATATCCCAAAAAGATTGAAATGAGCTTTCATTATTTATCTATTAGAGATAAGCAGGAACGGAATTGAGAAAATGCTCCAGATAAGATAAGAAGATGACCATATTTTAATGTGCATTTTATTCTTTTGTCACCACCACTCTTTCAGAAAAGAAATATTCTAAGTAATTTTGTAGCACTTAAATCTCCAAAATAAAAGTATCTTTGCAAATAATAACAATAAAATGAACTTCACATGAAAATATATGAACACGGCAGATCCTGAAAGATTGTGTTAGGAAAATAATTCTACCTATACATTTTAAAAAGTTACAATTTTAAATTTTTTATAGAATAAAAGAAATATTTAATTATTTATTTTAATCCAACAAGACCATTAGAAAAAATTCTAGAACTCTATCATTAAAAGAAACTGGGTTATAATACAGAAAAAAAATGACTAATGTCATTTTACTATATCACTTAAAAGGCTGCTTCTTCAATGAAAATGGGGATCGTATACAAATTAATGAGAACTTTTTGATCAAAAATACGACAACATATGGCAAATGTACTTAAATAAAGCCTAAAGAGCTATATCTGATACTCGAACAATTACACCTCTGGTTTTCATTTGCCAGAGGACGGTTTCAAAACCCTGTTATGTTCGTAATGGTTCCAAACCAAGACTGAGCTGTAAGTAATCAGCCTTAATGAGGAAGAATTTATAGTAGATTGAAATCAAAAATAAAACCCCTAAATAAAGAGAGATAAACAATGGTCAGACTATGCGCAACGCATACGGCCCTAATTCCTTTTAGGACATTTTACAATTCAAGTAAATAATATATATTGCAATAAAACTTTAAACAGAAATTCATATAGACTCAATGTCCTACATACAGACTTTTTTATTATTATTATTATTATTCATTTGTTTATTTTTTGTTCTGGTTGACTATATCTAATACATGCATTTTTTTTTCTATTTAACATTCATTCGTTAAAATTCATACTTATCGTATGTATATATATTAAGTTTTGTCATATACTGCCATAATAAAAGTATAAAAAAAAATGGGATGGCAAAATCACATGTTGGGTGATTTGCAGCAATTGTTCATTGGCACTAATTTATGGCAAGGTGCAACAGCGCATAAAATTGTATAAAATTGTGCATATTATTTCTTGAACTACAGTTAACACATCATTTTTCTTTATGCACACATAAACACCCATACGCATAAAAATGCACAGGCAGACGGTCATTTTCTAAAAATAGCCAAATCATGTTCTGGACCTCTAAAATCGTTTACTTACGTCGAAAACCAGAAAACAAAAAATTTTATGAATCCAGTACTTTCTTCTATTGTATATAGAAGAAAGTCTAAATAATCCAAATAATCTGAGAGTTGCAGAGCTTTCTGTCCAAAATTTAGAAGCGAAATGTAAAAGAATCTGGTTTCTAATACAAACTCTCTTAATCTGTTACGTTTGCTATCAAATCTAATTCTGTATGTAAATTTAAAATTATATAATATACTAGCAGGCAACGCCCGCTTCGCTGGTCCCTGTTTTTAAATGAATCACTATAATGAATTCTCAAAATTGCATTAATTTTTATCACGTGAAAAAAAAAAAAAAAAAGAGAAACAAAATCTGAGTAGGAAAAATGTCGCACCGGGTTCTCACTGCCTTCGGAAAAAATTCCCGAAATGCTCTAACCTTTATTTCTATTATTTTCCCACTTCGCCCCCCCCCCCTCCTGTCTATCCTAATAATTTTACAAATTTGAAAATATCTGCAATCGATTTGTAAGTATCAAAAACCTCTATGCACCAGTTTTGAACGATATATCTCTATTTTTATTTTTTTGCCGCTCTACTCCCCCCCCCTTCCCGCCCTCCCAATAATTTTAAAAATTCGAAAAAATCCGCAATCGATTTGTAGGTATTGGAAACCTCTATGTACCAATTTTGAATAATCTAACTCTATTTTCTTTTTTTTTTGCCTCTGCCCCCCCTTCCCGGCCCTCCTAATAACTTTACACTTTCGAAAATATCCCCATTCGACTTGCAGGCCTCTAAAACCTATCTGTACCAATTTTGAACGGCCTAACTGTATTTCTATTTGTTTTTGCCCATAGCCCCTCCCCTTCCCGCCCCCCCTTCCCGCCCCACCTAATAATTTTAAAAATTAGAAAATATCCGCAATCGATTTGTAAGTATCGAAAACATCTATCTACAAATTTTGAACGATCTAACTCTATTTTTATTTTTTTGCCCCCCCCTCTCCCCTCCCCCTTTCCCGGCCCTCCTAATAACTTTACACTTTCGCAAATATCCCCATTCGACTTGCAGGCATCTAAAACCTATCTGTACCAATTTTGAACGGCTTAACTGTATTTCTATTTGTTTTTGCCCATAGCCCCCCCTTGCCGCCCCACCCGCCTTCCCGCCCCTCCTAATAATTTTACAAATTCTAAAATATCCGAAATCGATTTGTAGGTATCGAAAACCTCTATATACCAATTTTGAACGATCTAACTCTATTTTTATTTTTTGCCCCCCCTCCCCCTCCCCCCTTCCTGCCCCTCCTAATAACTTTACACAATCGAAAATATCCTCATTCGACTTGCAGGCCTCTAGATCCTATCTGTATCAATTTTGAACGCCCTAACTGTATTTCTATTTGTTTTTGCCCCATAGCCCCCCCCTGCTGCCCCACCTGGGGGCTGAATTTCTAAAATTCCAGAAATTGGTTTTTAGATATTTGCATTAGCTATATTTTAGAGCAAAAATTTCACGCATATCTATTTTTTTGTTTGAGATATATAGGATTATGCGAAATCACGTTCTACGCATGTGAAATCACGTTTTGCCCCCACCCCCCACCCCCCTTGGGGACCGAATTTTGAAAATTCCAGAAATCGGTTTTTTGACATTTGTATTAGCTATATTTTAAAGAAAAATTTCACGCATATCTATTTTTTTGTTTGAGATATATAGGATTATGCGAAATCACGTTTTACGCATGTGAAATCACGTTTTGCCCCCCCCCCCGCCCCCCTTGGGGACCCAATTTCTAAAATTCCAGAAATTGGTTTTTAGATATTTGCATTAGCTATATTTTAGGACAAAAATTTCACGCATATCTATTTTTTTGTTTGAGATATATAGGATTATGCGAAATCACGTTTTACGCATGTGAAATCACGTTTTGCCCCCCCCCCCGCCCCCCTTGGGGACCGAATTTTGAAAATTCCAGAAATTGGTTTTTTGACATTTGTATTAGCTATATTTCAAATCAAAAATTTCACGCATATCTATTTTTTTGTTTGAGATATATAGCATTATGCGAAATCACGTTTTACGCATGTGAAATCACGTTTTGCCCCCCCGCCCCCTTGGGGACCCAATTTCTAAAATTCCAGAAATTGGTTTTTAAATATTTGCATTAGCTATATTTTAGGATAAAAATTTCACGCATATCTATTTTTTTGTTTGAGATATATAGGATTATGCGAAATCACGTTTTACGCATGTGAAATCACGTTTTGCCCCCCCGCCCCCCTTGGGGACCGAATTTTGAAAATTCCAGAAATTGGTTTTTTGACATTTGCATTAGCTATATTTTAGGACAAAAATTTCACGCATATCTATTTTTTTGTTTGAGATATATAGGATTATGCGAAATCACGTTTTACGCATGTGAAATCACGTTTTGCCCCCCCGCCCCCCTTGGGGACCCAATTTCTAAAATTCCAGAAATTGGTTTTTAGATATTTGCATTAGCTATATTTTAGAGCAAAAATTTCACGCATATCTATTTTTTTGTTTGAGATATATAGGATTATGCGAAATCACGTTTTACGCATGTGAAATCACGTTTTGCCCCCCCGCCCCCCTTGGGGACCGAATTTTGAAAATTCCAGAAATTGGTTTTTTGACATTTGCATTAGCTATATTTTAGGACAAAAATTTCACGCATATCTATTTTTTTGTTTGAGATATATAGGATTATGCGAAATCACGTTTTTACGCATGTGAAATCACGTTTTGCCCCCCCGCCCCCCTTGGGGACCGAATTTTGAAAATTCCAGAAATTGGTTTTTTGACATTTGTATCAGCTATATTTTAAAGGAAAAATTTTACGGATATCTGTTTTTTCGTTTGAGATATGAAGGATTTTGTGAAATCACGTTTTGCCCCCCTCCCCCCCCTTGGGGGGCGAATTTTGTAAAATCGCTTCTTAGTGGATGCCTACGTCATAGAAAGAACCTTGTCACAAAATTTCATGCTTCTAGGTCCAGGGGTTTGGTCTGGGCGTTGATAGATCACCCCCTCACTCACTCACTCAGGAAGTCTTCTTTTATATATATAGATATATATATATATATATATATATATATATATATATATGATAGATTTTTTTTTCTAAGAAATAAGTAGAGTCAGTAATACGTACTAATGCAGAACATGATTTTAAACACAGAATTTTTAGGAAAAAAATTACCGTATATAAAATATATCATACACAATATTTTTTTCTATATATTTCAAAGTATTTATTTTTTTTCTAAAGTATAGCACTATACTATATTTAGGCTGTATGAATTAAGAAAATATATGATTTTGTGCAAAAAAGTTATGGAGAAAAAAACAACCAAACAAAAAATATATCATGCACAACAAAACATTTCCTTCTATTTATAGGGCCGCGTTAGCCCATTCTGTAGAGCGCCGGCCTCGTAATTGGAAGATTGCGGGTTCGGTACTCGAGCCGGCCAAAGACCGTCGTGTACACTAATGGTGGCTGGTGCACGTAAAATCTGTCTTGGCAGCAATATCCTCCATGTTCCCATCAAAAATTATACCTCTGGGGATCACTGAAGCGGGAGAGCCATCCTTCCGTGGAGGATCAATATTGTGATGGCATGTCTCCGGACCACCTCTAGGGTGTGTCCCAGACCGTCGCCAATTGCCCATCTGCGCAGCGCTAGTGCGACGTAAAATCCATTCATCCTTCTATTTATATCAAGGTATATCGCTTTTATCTAAAGTACAACGTTAAAAAAATAGTCTATACGAATTAAAGCTGTGCCTATTTTTTATACTTAGAATGTGTGGAAAAAACATTACCATACAGGAAAATATTATACATAATAAATTATTTACTTCTGTCTATCGAGCGATGCAGAAAAATCTGAACTGACCGTAACTAAACATATCAGTTGCAAGTTGTTAAACATAAAACAAAAAGGAAGGGAGAAATAGAACGGAAAACACAAGTTCTACGAAACACACAATTATTCAACTCTCAACTACACCATTGCGGATAATCTGATCAATCCTCTTTATAATGCTCTCCGCCAGGCGCAGTAAAAGTCCGACGTCCATTTGTCGCAGGCATAACTTGATGTGATTCGTGAGCTGGAGAGTGTTTTCAGCTCTCCAAGCATTGGCATAGACTCGGGGTTTCAACAGAGCCCAAAAGTCATCAATACATCTGGGCTCCGGGAGTGGGCAGGGTTATCTTCCTTGGCGACAAAATGGATGCCTTCTTGTTCCAAGTGTTCCAGCACCACTTTAGCGGGATGCGCACAGGCTTTGTCCGGTCAAAACACTTAGTTGTCGTCGCATTGTGCTCTAATGTATGGAATCAGACGTTTCTGAATGCATTGCTTCTGGTAAACCCTGCCGTTGATGGCGAAATTAGACTCCTTGATCAGTGGTTCTGACCATCCGTTTGGTCCGATGATAAGCCAGACCAGAACGTTCTTCTCAAACTTAGTTTTGGGATAAAATTTTACTCTAGGTGGCGTATCGTCTATGTTCGAGGTGTAGAAGGAATTGTTGGCGTTAATGATGGAGTGGGATAGCGTGAAATAGGATTCGTCTTCGATGATCCAGGAGGTCTTTGCAAACTTTCGATACAGCCGACCACGCAACCTCTTAGCCTCGGACTTCTGCCATCGAACAGATGACTTCTGCCTGTCAGTACGTTGTGGGATACGTTGTTTCTTGTATGCTTCACATTCACTTTCTGTAAATTCCGACAGATCGTGCTTTGGTGACATTGGAGCCGCTGAACAGCTTGTCGCTGCGAAATTCTGTCCTTGTGATCGAACAAACGCTTGAAAGTGGTCAGTTTTCTTCTAGCGGCTTTGATCTTGGATCCACCTGAAACAAATCGACGAGACGCCAGTGTGTTCTCGTGAAACGTTTCAAAATGCCATAGATAGTTCTTCTGGAAACTCCTTCAGCCATTAAGTGTCGTACAGTGGATCATATTCCGTACTGGATGTTGGCGGAGTAGACAGGGCCTGATTAAGGGGGAAGCTCGCTCTTGACACATTATTTATACTGACACCGTTATTTTTTAACAAATACTTTCCTGCTATAATAAAAAGAAAATTTTCATTAACCCGTTAGTAGTCGCTAGTTGGTCGATTTGCCGCCCATATTTTAGTGTTATCAGATTTTTTTATTCATTAGCCACCAAAAATTTTTAGAAGTGGCATTTGATATATATAAAACGCGAATAAAATCGAAGAAACGTCGGTCACATCACTTCTTAAAATTATTGGTGACAGTTAAATAAAAAGGGCGCAATCTGTAATAGGTGGCGCTGTTTATAGCGACTACTAACGGGTTAAAAATTATTTTAAAAGAATTCTGGTGTCTAATATCGGTGAGTAAATTGGATTGTTTTACACCGTTCATTTTTTATAGAAAATATTTCCTCGTCAAAGCGTGGAATTTCTATAACATGAAGTAAAAAATAATTGTAAAAATATTCCGGTATGAGCGAGCTTCCCCCTTAATCAGGCCCTGGGAGTAGAACTTGTACACTCGGGAACCGAGGGTGTCGTTGCTTGAAGTCATTGTTCTAGTTATTGGTTCCTGATTAAGACACTCACAAAAACATAACAACACTTATTGTAACATTCTAGATATTACATATAAAAATTTTGTTCCTTTTACTTTGCAAAAAATGTCACACACAGACCAGGTTTTGATGTATCACCCGTTATATCGAAGTATATTACTTTTATAAAATATTGCACTGAAAAAGTAACATAAATTCAGGAAAAAAAAAAAGATTACACGGATTAAAACACGCAGTGTAAAATTTTACACCGAGAATTTATAAATAAAAATTTACCTCTTTATTTATTTATTTATTTATTTATATTTATTTTTATTTATTTATTTATTTATTTTTATTAAAATCGATATATGTCACTTTTAATCTAGAGCAAAATGCATTGGAAACTAGTACTAGAAAATAAGAATATTAAATAGTCTTCATTTTATTCCATAATATGTTACCATATTCAGTTTTAATATTATTGACATAAAAATTTACCATAATGAAAACGAATGCTCAGTTAATTTGTGTGTATCGGTTGGCTGGTGGCGTTGTTATTACTTGTTTTCTGTAAATTTCTATCGGACGATATATCAGCATTTAATGAGTAAAACTGCACAAACTGCATAGGTAAAATCTTTATTGTGATAAGATGTGGTTAAACACTTGTGCATGTAGAACAGTAAAGGACGCTTTTATAATGCATGATACTGAAGAAAGTTTTGCGATAGACGGAGCATACTAGTTTTATATCTATATGGAAAATAATTAAATTTCTAAATACTAATACAAAACAAAATAATATAAAGTGCCATTAGCTAAATGTATTTTTTAGTTACTGGTTTTATTTTTAAGGCGCTGAGATAAACAAAATATAATTATGTGTATTAGACCTTATCGCTCGTATATCCCATCTGAGGGGACATTAAAAAATCGAGCCACGCCTTAAGGTGTTCCTCTGCAAATGAAATGTTATTTTTCTAAAACATGTAACTATAGGTTACCTTACGGCTACCGGAAAATTTTAACAAAAAGATTTATTTTATTTAATGATGAAGTAAATTAAAACAAATTATTACAATTTTTCGGTAGCCAAAAGGTAGTAAGTTGGAAACTATACGTGTGACGTTTTAAAGGAAAGCCAAAAGGCGTGTCTTACTGTTCAAAATAGGAAAAATATGCCGAGCGTCAAGGGTTAACACATTGGCGACCGCATGTTTTTCTCTTTTTGACAGTAAGGTCCGCCTGTGGGCGTTATTCTCCCAAGTAACAATATTTCATAATAAATTTTCATTAATAAATTTTCTGTATTCACATTTATATTATAAATGCATATACATTATAATTATATTCTTTCTAATCGAAGTATTTATACCCATAGTATATTTCATTGTAGATATATGAATATTGGGTATATTCTTAAGATATGAATAACATGCAAATTGCGAAAGAAACGCCCACAGACGGAGTTACATATTTTCAAATGACGTGAATCTACGTCAGCGTTTGCGAAAGTACTAATATACTATTTAATTTTTATAATGTTATTATGAGGCATTTATAATATTTTTTATCATTTTTTTCTAAATTATACTCTTTTTATTATATATGAAGCTTTTAGCAAATCTGACAACTTTAATAAATATAAGTACGCTTTATGGTAATAAATATAAGTACGCTTTATTTAAATTTATAATGATCGCTAACGACTGCAAAGTTTCAGTAAAAAAAATAAATAAATAAATAAATAAAATGATAAGACTAAATTCAAGAGAAACTATGTTTAATTGAATTCAACTATTGATTTTTCGTCATGCCCTAAAGAATAGTGACATTATTTTGTTGGAAAAGGACTGTGATAACATTGTAACAAATAAAAACGAAAACCTCTTCTAACTTTGTTGATTTAACTGTGTAAACTAATCGTAGGACATTTCTTACTGGACATTTTCCATCACCTAACGTCACATTTTTCTCTTATTATTTGCTTTAATTAGATGGCTGTGTTCCGTTTTTTCGCAAAGAGAAAAAAATTCTTTCGCTTTAGATATATATAGTAGAATACAAAAGTTACCAATAGTAAGAATAATAATATTAGTTTTGAACAGCGTTTACATATATATACAATCTTATTAGCACATGGCTTTACAAGCTTAAACTTGGCACTACTATTACACATAATAAACATTAAGAAAGAAAAATATAAGATAAAAATAAAAATAAAAATAAAAATGTGCACTTATGAAAATATTTGAACTATACCTGTAATGCACTTTCAAATGAAAAACTAAGAAAGAATTATTAAATTTCTTTAAACTATAAGTCGTTCACACACATTTTCTTTTTTTTTTTTTTTTTTTTTTATTGTTTCGTAACGGATTTAAACAAATAGTAAGCTTCCAAGCAAGAACGCTAATTTATATTATTTAATTTGAAATATGAATAAGCCCATACATAAAATATATCCATTTCTATAAAATCCGCGTACTTTATGCTCAAAACAAAAATATAAATATGTTTCCCAAAAACTAATTCGTCTTTGAATGTTTGGTAAGTGAAATTGAAACTTGAAAAATAACATTCACATTCTTGGTTCAGATCAAATAGAGATTGATAATCATAATACTATCCTAATGAAGTGCATAAATTACTAGCAATTAACACTATTTTAAGCATGTAAATTATATGCCCAATGATTCATAATTTTAAAAGATGTATCGATTATCAAATGTTTAACAGTTTATTATTATATATATTTCTTTAAATTACTATAAGCCAATATTTGCCATAATATCATTCTCTTGTTTATTTATATATTATTTTCATGCTGTTTTTTTTTTTTTTTTTTTTTTTTTTTTTTTTGTCTCACAATAATTTTTTTTAAAAATATGTATGTTTTTTTAAATACAGATTTATGTATATATATATAGTATATTTAAGGCTTAATTTACAAAATAAAATGTACTTTTTGATTTACTAAAAGAAACATTATTAAGGAAAAGAGCTCTTTATTATTTTTATTATTATTATTATTTTAAACAGCTACATTTTTATAGTTGTTGATTTTGCATTATTTTTCGAACAGTCTCTTAAGCTTTTGTCTTTAACCAGAAAATCATCCTAATAATATAATAATAGAAATGCATTAAATTATGTTCATTCCAGAGGGCATAATCTAGCGTAATTTTTGACGTCTTAATTGTTTGCCTTCGTGAGTCCCATTGATGCCAGATGGTCGAAAATTATTTCCACAAACAGGTCTTCAAAATTCCCCAAATCTGGGGGTGGGGGGGGGGGGGTCGAAAAATCTCCAACTTGATTTCTACTAAAAAGGGAAAATAAAAAATATTTTAAAACAAATATCAAGCAGATTATGTGGATTTAAGCTCAGATTTTTCCTCAAATGAAGGCAATTTTTGAAAAAAATAAAAATAAATAAAAAAATAACAATAAAGCTATTGAAAATCCTTGGTCGTAGGGATAGATCATAACGTTGCCAATATCGACAGATAGTTAAACTCCCCAGATTTGTCCCCAAAAATTTGGTCCCCAAAATTGTCCTTAGAAGCCTCAAAAATCCCCAAAATGGGACAAAATCCCCAATCTGGCATCACTGGTGAGTCCATTCTAAAGAAATCTCTAATGAAGTTTTTGTAAAAATGTAGTAACATGAAAGAAATGGGAGGAGTCCCGATAAAACCTGCCAGAACAATGTTTTTTTTTTTTTTTTTTTTTTCTTTTTTTTTAATCAGTTTTCTATATTAGCCAACATTCAGACATTATATCTCGATAAAATACATCTCAAAGCGTAAATGATCAATTTATTTATGCTTCAAACAACACATGAATCTATGTGTTTTCGATTTCTGCGTGTTTTGATTTCATTTATTATTTCAACAAGGCGGGGATTTATCGATTCAGGCATGGTTAAAACGATCATTAGTGAACAGAGCTGCCAACTAAATCCGGGAATTTGTTAGTACCGCCCCTTTTTCTGCACCACTTAATTTTTTGAGTAATTCTCTTCATATAAATTTATGAAGAATGAAGAAAACAAATACTCTAAAAAATAAGTGGTGTAGAAAAAGGGGCGGTACTAACAAATTGCCGGATTAGATTGGCAGCTCTGAGTGAACATTCAGAATTTTTAACTGGAAAAAAAGCCCAAAGGACACCACGATCTTGACGTACTCACTTATCAGTATTTTTTAGAAATAAATTTCTTTTTAAATTTGAATGTTATTATTTGGACAAAAAATTGCATTAAAGAGTTAGTGGTGGAGAAAATCAGAGAAATTCAAGAAAAAATGGAAAATTCCATAGTTCCCAAGCATAACTTTAAATTGTAGCTAGTAGCCAAAACATAATAATGGAACCTACGATTGAGTTTTTCGAATTACATTTTTTTTAAACATTTTGATGAAAATAATATTATATTAATAGGCATAATAATTCTTAGTTTTTATTTATTTTTTATAATTTTTATTTATTTATTTATTTTTATTTATTTATTTTTATTTATTTTTAGACGGGGGGGGAGGGGGGGGGGACATTCACGAACTGTGACACGCAAATCGTAACCAAACTTCACAGTTAGTTTAAAAGGTATGAAGATACACTACTACCGATTTATATCGGTAAACATTACTTCAGAACAGAGATATTAATGTTTGAAGTTAGACCTATTTTTTTCATTATTGTGACGTCCTTTGTTATATCTATTTGGCTTTTCTGTTTCTTTTCCCAACTAAACACCTGCTGTTGCTTTATTTATTTAAATTGTATTCTCTAATCGTCGGCACGTGCATACTTTTATTGCTCTAGAATTCATTTTATTTAAAAGATTTGAAAAATAACACTGTGTTTCTATATAAGATAGATTTGAATTAGAATTATTAATAGTATATTTCATTCCTATTTCATTATATAACATGGTAAAATGAAACATACTAAGCTGCATTACGTAAAGATACAAATACGAATAATAAAAATATAAATGTCATTATAAAAAAAAATATAATATGCACATTTATATATATGTATGAATTATGTAAATGTTTTTTTTTTTTTTTTCCTTCTTCTTCTTCTTCTTTTAGAACATTATAGATTATAGATAAAAACTATTGGCTAATATCTAGAACAAAATATCGCAATGTTTTTGGTGATATCAGCAGATGTTTCAACTGTACTTTTACAATCATTTCCAGTACGATATATGGCCACGCCTACATTTTACAATACAATCGAACCTCGTTAACGTGAATTTCAAGAGGATAATAAATGTGTTCACATAGTTCATGCCATACTTGCCAACCATCTCATTATAAACCGTACAATTTTTAGTACCCGCCTTTTTTTTCACACCAATAACTTTTTAGAGTAATTTTAGTCTTATTCAATCGCAACAGCATTTGGAGAGAATTCCTCTAAAAATATAGTGGTGTGAGAAAAGGGGCGTTTTTTCAGGGGGCGTTAACAATTCTACGGTTATTAATGAGGTGGTTGGCAAGTATGTTCATGCTATCAGTAACTCAAAAACTAATATTCCGTTTGACGGGGATTGATTAGTTTTACATTGAATAAAAAAAAAAAAAAGAAAGAAATCTAAAGTATAAAATTATTTTTTATATTATGTATCACAGTTGCCAACAATTTATTTTCTTCCAAAGAATTTTCAGCCCCAATCATATTTCGTAACTTTTTTTATTTATTTATATATATATATATATATATATATATATATATATTGTAGTATTTATATGTTGGAGTGAATTATTCTATAAATTAAGTTGTGCGAAATAAAAGTGAGGCTATAAAGTTCTCCTGATAATTTAAAACGTTTGCAGCTATGTGTGTATATTATATATATATATATATATATATATATATATATTAAACCTTAATTAAAAAAATGGAATAAAATTTTTCATCTATTAAGAATATATTAAAGAAAATAACTTTCATTATTATTATTATTATTGATTTAAGAAAGTGAAATTTTTATTGTTGATTTTACATTATTTTAACAACAGTCTGTGAAGGTCTCGCCACCTAAGAAATTTTGAGCTATATCTAGGCTTTGGAGCTCATATCAGGGATCTTCTAAATCTAACACAACTGAAACTTTGAATATATACACTGAAACATAGTTCGTACGGCCACGCCTTTCTTTCAAGGACTGTCCCACTAGTATTTTTATGAAATATATTTCCTTTTAAGTATTAAGGCTTCTTCAATATCAAAATTTGCTAAATAATAATACTGGTGCAGAAAATTGCGAAAATTCAAGGACAGGTCGAACTATGTGAAAAGAAATCATCTTTTTATAGCACTCTGAAAGTTACTAATTTTGGAAGAAATGTTAATTTTGGTTTGACAATTTGTGTACTTAAGGCATAAAAGAGTGACTTATTCCATTACAGGATTCATACGGACCCGCCTATTTTCAGATTCTCACCCATCAGGATTTTTCAGCAATAAATTTTTCTTGAAATTAATAAATTATTTTTATGACAAAAATTGGATTTAAGAGTTAGTGGTGGTGAATATCATAGAAATAGTAGGGGGGGGGGGGGGGAGTGATAGATCGATATCTATTTCCTAAACATTTTAAATTATTACTAGTAACCAAAACATAAGAAATGCTCTTCTAAACTCGACTAAGGTTTTTCTAAATACAATTTCTTTAAAATGTCTTTCTATATATATTATATAAATAATAGCAATAATAATTCTTAGATCTTTCAATATTTCAAATTCGTACATTCGATTAAATAAATTTTCGATGTTATACTGTATCAAAACAAACGTTTAACTAAAAGAACACTTTTATTGCATTTTAATTGATATCAGAATTTAGATTCAGAAATTATAAAGAAAAGGCTCAAGGCATTCAATAATGCTTAATTCGCTATGGAATTTCATGTAAGAAAAGTATTTTTCTAGTCAACTTTGTCCGCTTATTACTTCCGGTGTGAATTTTTTTTTTTTTAACACACTTGACATTGTGAGTTTTTTCGCTTTTCTTCCCATGCTATTCCTATGGGGTTTTTAGCCTTTTTTCCCCTCTTTTCCTACATTCTAAAGTGGCGGTGGCATTTTATTACAAATAATGTGTTATCTATTAACCATTCTACAATTTGTTCGTTTTTATTTCTTTCCATCTCTCGTTTTCATTCAGTCGTGACTAAGAAAAGAAAAATTATTTTTATTGCCAAAGTGAAACTATAATGGTAGAAAACAAATGGCATAATATCGGAACATGCTCTGAAAATGCAAAAATAATTTAAATTAATTACTTGTTTGACGGTTATTTACTTACTTTACAAATCTTAAAATATTTAGTACGGAATTTTATACCAGTATAATTTTATAGTATTTTTTTTTTAACATTTTCATAGTGGAGTTGGTTCTAAATATTTGATAGTCTATGAAGGTACTCCTGATAAAGGGCTTCCTGCAGGTAGCCAAAATGAGTGTAAAATAGATTTCTTATTTATGACAGCGTTATGGTCACTGACGTTTAAGTATTTTAATAATAGAAACCCAATTTTGTGAAGGTATAGAATTGTGCTTTTAGAAACACTTTATATCTGCAAAACTACTGGCTGTTACATATGTATTTTACATTTACATGCTGCAAAACATTAGATAAATGTGAATATATGTCCACATTCGAACAAAATAAAATATCTAACATTATACAAAATAATATTAAAATAAAATAATTTATTTATATGCAATATTTTCATATAGAAAATATAATTTTCATTACATTTTAAAAACGAGCTAAATGAAATTAAGTCCGAATGTGTAACTAAAGCCACACTCAATTTTATATTTTACAATGCATTTTATATACATACAAAATAATAATAATAATAATAATAGTTTTTAAAAAAAGGTCTATTTTTATATGCTAATTTTTGACTTAATTAATCAAAGATATCCGTCGACATATATTTAAAATTTTTACTACACAAAATTGTGGCATCAAATTTCCCTCTGTGAAAAGCCTGGCCGTCGGGTGAGACTGCTATTCCGCAACATTTTCTATGTATGAAGATTGTATGATCTAATTGTATAAGTTCATATAATATGTATAAATGAACCAAATTTTATGAGTAAAATGTTTTATGAACAAATTATGTTTATTCAGTTTGTATATCGATTGAGATGCTGAGAACTGCTACCATTATAGAGCCCTTTTCCAGTTTCAAGTAGCTTTCTAAATTAATATAAGGTTTTGTGATGGCAACAGCGCAGTCATTTATTGTCAATTTCATTATATTTTATATTCTTCAATTTACAGTATATTTATTGCATAAACAATAATTGTAATTTATATTTATTGTATTATAATATGAACCCATTTTTATTTTGATTAAAAAAGAAATTAAAAAAACGCTAATACAGAAATTATTATATATAAAAATGAGAGCAGTTTATTTTTCAAAATAACTAAATCACCGCAATAAAACATTTTGATTCAAAAAGGCTTTGTAATAAAAAATATATTAAAATATATGTAATAAAAAACATATTCAATGAAAAAAATGTAAATTAATGCACATATGATCAAAAGGGAATTAATAAAAAAAATCGTTAAGGGGAGTTTCAAAACGTGATGGGCGGAGTCTCAGTTTTTGAAAACATGAAAACAATCGTGTACCAAAAGGCAAACAATTAAATTTCTTCTTCATCAGACAACCAATCTTGTTCATTGTAAACATATTCGGAAGCTATTGCAATGGGCCAGTTTTTTGCAAATTATAAATGTTGTGTAAAAAAATAATTTCAAAATCCTTAATAGAATTAAATTCTAAATTGTGGAAAACGCCGCATAATATTTATTTGTTTGTTTGTTTATTTATTATTATTATTATTATTATTATTATATATATATATATATATATATATATATATTTACTGAGATTTCTCCAATGTCACTAAAATATATTGATACAAAAAGAGGGAATACTGTTCTTTTTAAAAATTCCTTAACTTCTACAATTTAGGTATTTCGAATGAGGGCGGAGACTTGAAATAATCGTATTAGCACGTGACTTTACAAGCTTAAACTTGGCACTACTATTATGCATAATTCCGCATAATTTATGCTCAACAAAATATATAAATATGTTTACCAAGAACCATATTCGTCTTTGAATGTTTGGTAAGTGAAATGGAAACTTGAAAAATAACATTCACAGTCTTGATTCAGATCATATAGAGATTGATAATCATAATATTATCCTAATGAACAAGAGTATAATTTACTAACAATTAACACTATTTTAAGCATGTAAATTATATGCCCCAATGAATCATAATTTTAAAAGATGTATCTATTATCAAATCTTTAACAGTTTCTTATTATATATTTTTTTTTAAGTTACTATAAGCCAATATTTGCCATAATATCATTCTCTTGTTTAATTATATATTATTTTCATGCTGTTTTTTGTTTTACAATATTTTTTTTAAAAAATATATGGTTTTTTAAATACAAATTTATGAATATGTATATATATATATTTAAAGCTTAATTTTAGAAATAAAATGTTTTCTTTTTTTTTTTTTTTTTTTTTTTTTTTTTTTTTACTAAAAGAAACATTATTAAGGAAAAGAGCTCATTATTGTTATTATTAGTATTTAAGAAAGCTACATTTTTATTGTTGTTGATTTTGCATTATTTTTCGAACAGTCTCTTAAGCTCTTGTCTTTAACCAGGAAATTATCCGAATAATATAATAATAGAAATGAATTAAATTATTTTCATTCTAGAGGGCATAATCTAGCGTGGTTTTCGACGTCTTAATTGTTTGCCTTCGTGAGTCCGTTCTCAAGAAAATTCTAATGAAGTTTTTGTAAAAATGTAGTAACATGAAAGGAATGGGAGGAGTTACGATAAAACCTGCCAGAATTTTTTTTTTTTTTTATTTTTTTTTTTAATCAAGTTTCTATATTTGCCAACTTTTAGACAGTTTATCTTGATAAAATACATCTCAAAGCGTAAATGATCAATTTATTTATGCTTCTAACAACACATAAGTCTGTGCGTTTTCGATTTCTGCTTCTTTTCATTTCATTTATTATTTCACCAAGGAGGGGATTTATAAATTCAGGCATGGTTAAAACGATCATTAGTGAACTTTCAGAATTTATAACTGGAAAAGAAGCCCGAAGGACACCACGATCTTGAAGTACTCACTCATTAGTATTTTTTAGAAATAAATTTCTTTTTAAATTTGAATGTTACTATACGTAGAAAAAATTGCATTAAAGAGTTAGTGGTGGAGAAAATCAAAGTAATTCAAGAAAAAATGGATAGTTCGATATCTTCTACCCAAGCGTAACTTTAAATTTTAGCTAGTAGCCAAAACATAATAATGACATAATAATTAAGTTTTTCGAATTACATCTTTTTTTTTAATAATTTTATAAAAATAATATTATCTTATACTATAAAGTGAGCAATATTTGTATGTATATTTCACTGATCTCGAAAACGGTAGCTCGGACAGTCACGAGATTTAACACAAAGGTGCATTCCGAAGGGTCATTGTGTACATCGAAGTCAGATTTTCGAATTTTTGATTAGTTTTTCCTTAATTAATTAAAATGTGAAAATCATAACCTTCTAATTTCTGATTAAAAAAAAGCCATTTAAATTTTAACATTTTATCCATAATTTAATTGTTGCCATTTTTTTTTTCGACAAAATAATAATAATAATTAAAAATTAAAAAATTAAAAAACGTACATTTATTTAAAATGAGGAAATTAAATCAGAAAGAGTAGAAAATAAATTAGAAATATCACTCGCATCGTTACAAATAAGACACCAAATGAAAGGGAAAATTTTTGTAAATCCGATGCATTAAACACCTTATCAATCGGATGATTAGTTTTTTCTTAATTAATTAAAATGTGAAAATAAAAACCTTCTAATTTCTGATAAATAAGACATTTAAATTTTAAAATTTTATCCATAATTTAATTGTTGCCATTTTTTTTTCGACAAAATAATAATAATTAAAAAAAAAAAAAAAAAAAAAAAAAAAAAAAAAAAAAAACGTACACTTATTTAAAATGAGGAAAATAAAGCAGAAAGATTAGAAAATAAATTAGGAATATCAGTCGCATCGTTACAAATAAGATAGCAAATGAAAGGGAAATTTTTTTTTAATCCGATGCATTACACAGCTTATCAATCGGACAATTAGATTTTTTAAAATTAACTAAAGTATGAATTTTAGGTGGCAACAGCAGAAGATTGTATGGGAACCGTTAGGAGAAAAAAAAATGAAAAATCTGCTTCACATTAAGTCACATGATTTTTAAAAGGGATTAAAAATTGCAGTTTTCAAATTCTTTTAAATTTTCTCTCACGAACACAAAAATATAATATACAGCCTGTACCCCACAAGACCAACTTGCATTTCAAATTTCATCAATTATTTTGGTTAATAAACAAAAGTTATTATTATTTTTTTTTTTTTTTTCAAATTAAGTTTTATTCTATTTTCGAAAAGATTTATGTGATCATAGATATAATAATATATATAGATCTATCATCCCCATATTATCGTGCAAAGATTTTTGATGCCGAAAAAAAAAGCTTTGGAATCAGCCATTAAGTGGTATTGAAAGGAAAAAAAAAAAAGGAAAAATGAATTTGAAACTATATCTGGGGGTTTTCATTCACCTTTAGTAAATAAATTATTCATGAATTTTATTTGCTAAAACATTCGTGCATATTCCCGTGTGTATTCACTCGGGGAAAGACTGCCATATTTTGGTAAAATCGGCGTCTTTTCCCGAGTGAAAAGGAATCACTTTTTTGTCCCCAATGATCAATCTATATATTATTACTATATCTATGTATGTGATACGATAGATTAATAATTTGGGTTTTAAAAATTTTTTTAAATAGATTATTTAAACTCTATGAACCATATTTTTATTTTATCAGCTTCATTAACAGATCCTGCTGGGCGATTTTTTAAATTTTGGTGTTGAAGTACACCGAATGTTTTTCGACAAGAAGTTTAATATAGCAACAGCCATTTTAATCTAAGTAGCGCATCAAATATATAAAAACATAAATGATTTATTTTTACACAAAATTTACAGAACAAATGCAGTTTTAAAGATAGGAAATTTATTTCAACAAGCACTATTTTAAACCTAAAAAGCATTAAAAATATAAGCAGAATATAAAGGATTCTTATGTATAAACAAAAAAGAGTCTGATAAAATTATTAGCAAAATAGTCTTCCCCTTTTCATACAAAAAAAAAAAAAAAAATCCATCGCTAATATGGCGACAAAAATTCAAAAGCCGCCAATGGAGCGACATAATAAAGTTGTGTAACACGATAATGTTTACCTATTTATTAATTTTTTTATATAATAATCACTATACTTATTTATCATACAAACAAATGAACCTCTGTGAGTTACTGCACTCTCACGCTGTCGAACAGAAATATTTGAAAAATTCAAATTAATATTTAAATAAATAAATAAAAATATCTTTAATGGGAAATATATATAACCACAAAAAGATTAGTTGTCTAAAATACGGCAGAAATAGCGCTCATAGCATATTGTTAGAAGGGATTAAGTCTTATTGTTACAATGGATTAAGTCTAAAATGGTGACAAAAATTCAAAAGCCGCCAAAGAGAACTATATTAAGGCTGTACTATCAGGTTTACAACCCATGAATTATATATAAACACAAAAAATTAATTGTCTCATGCGACAGACGTAGCCGGTCACAGCATATTGTAATATTTGGCGTGAAATTGCTGTCATTTAATGGTTGATTGGATAAACAAAAAAAAAAAAAAAAAAAAAACATATGAAATAACGTAAAAGCAAATATTATGTTGTCTAAACCCAGTTACGTTTGAGTCCAGTCCGAGTTACATGTGAACAACACGTATAGTGTTGTTCACATGTAACTGGGATTCAAATATGAAAGGGAAACTCCAATTTTTTCGATACTATCTATTTCGAAACTGTTATATAATAAGCACCTAAATGGAAGCTCATTGGTAAACTATTGTCGCAGGTAATAGGGACAAGCGCCCGAGTTCCAGTTGATGACCAAATCGCTGCTGAATGCAGCAGGGACCTGGAGCGAGCTTTTGAACAATTTCAGTAATTTATTTTATTTCATTTTTATAAAGCTATATAGAAACGAGTTTCCTTTAAATTTAGTGGCCAGCGAAGCGGGCAAAGCCTGCTAGTAATAATAATAGACATAATAATTCTTAGTGTTTTTTTTTTTTTTTTTTTGAGGGACATTCACGAACTGTGACACGCAAATCGTAACCAACTTCACAGTTAGTTTAAAAGGTATGAAGATACACACTAGATACACTACTACCGATTTATATCGGTAAACATTACTTCAGAACAGAGATATTAATGTTTGAAGTTAGACCTATTCTTTTCATTATTGTGACGTCCTTCGTTATATCTATTTGGCTTTTCTGTTTCCTTTCCCTACTAAACACGCGCTCTTGTTTTATTTATTTAAATTGTATTTTCTAATCGTCGGCACGTGCATATTTTTATTGCTCTAGAATACATTTTATTTAAAAGATTTGAAAAATAACATTATGTTTCTATATAAGATAGATTTGAATTAGAATTATTAATAGTATATTTTATTATTATTTTATTATATAACATGGTAAAATGAAACATACCAATCTGTTAATAATAAAGGAAATAGCTAATGTTAATATTGATAGAATGATTATGATTACGCTGCTGGTATCAAAATTGTCTACATAGGTTTATTACTAGCTTTTGACAAGTGAACAAAATAAAAGGCTAAGTTTAATTACGTAAAGATACAAATACGAATATTAAAAACATAACTGTCATTATTAAAAAATATAATATGCACACATATATATATATATATATAAATTATGAAAGCGTTTTTTTTTTTTCTCCTTAGAGCGTTATAAATTACATATAAAAACGATTAGCTAATATCTAGAACAAAGTATCACAATGTGTTTGGTGATATCAGCAATTGTTTCAACTCTACTTTTACAATCCTTTCGAGTACGATATATGGCCACGCCTACAAAATATCATTTTATTTGTGTAGTAGGATGGCTTTGTCTATGACCTAACGCTTTTTAAAGGAAGGGGAAAATAATAGATTTAGTAAAAGGATTACAGTATTTTTCTTTTTAATTCAATCTCACGGGTGTCATTTTACAATAACTTAATACAATTGAACCTCGTTAACCCCTTAACGCGCGCTGTCCTCGCTACGAGGACGCAATATTTAAGATCCAGCTGCAAAGATTCATCCCGGAAATCTTATAGCAAAAATTTACGTTTATAACATATCAGAAAAGGCCGTTTTTCTTAACCTTAGAATTTAAAATTTCTTTTAACTTGATTTAGTTCATGAATTCCGGTGGCAGTATAATTTAAATGATCTGAATTGTCTTGCGCCGCAAACGGTTAACGTGAATTTCAAGGGGGAAAAAAAATGCGTTCACGTAGTTCATGCTATCAGTAACTCAAAAACTAATATTACTTTTGACGGGGACTGTGGACACAATTCATGTTAAAAACAATTTAAGTTAACAGTGTTTACATTGTAGCCATTTACAACAGTGTAACCCATTTTCTCCCATTGTCCTATTTAAATGACAGCTGATAAATACAATACAGAAATCTGAATTTGCTTGGAGTGAATATTTTGTCAGCTGGAATATATAATGGTACATATAAGCCTCTGCTAGCGTTTTAAGGGTCTCACCTCCTCCTCCTCCTCCATATGGAATCTTTGTTTAATCATTACATTAGGGGGCGTGGTTTATCTTCTCTTTGCGGTTGAAAATTCTTTCTGGAGAACTATCATGTAAATAAGAAAGTATTATACAGGTATAGCAAAACTTTATACTCGGAAAGCACTTTTCACTATGGAAGAGAACACTGAAACATATAAGTGCAAATTTCATCCTCTTTATTTCAATGTCCTGCGTACAAGGTGGATAAGATTTCTGATACAGAATATAATTTTATTTTATTTTTTATTTTATTTTATTTTTTCAAATTTTGTTGTATATAGTTTATTTAGGTTTAATTAACCTTAAAAAATATATTTTTTCTCAAATTTGAGCAAAATAAATAAATTGAGATAAAATGAGTTAACAAGGTTCAACTGGGGCCTTTTTTTTTTTTTTTTTTTTTTTTTTTTTTTTTTTTTTTTACATATTTACTTTTTTTTTTTTTATTCATTTATTTTTATTTTTATTTATTAATTGCTGTGTGTGTGTTGTCGAGTGTGGAAGAAGAAGAATATATATATATTTTTTTTTTTTTTTACGATAAATGTTTATTGGAAACATTTGGAACTGCCTACCTTTTAGTATTTATAAACGGATGAAAAAAATACATGTATATATGAATTTAATGCCGCATTACTGAATTTTATCATTTTATCATTATTGTTTCTTCTTCATATCACTTAGGCTTGTAAAAGGAAAATGTAATTCAAATGTAACGTCCTTTTTTTTTTTTTTTTTTTTATAGTACATCAAGCTAGGAAATTTATGTAAGTGTCAGAGATAGAACACGGGTAACACGGGTGAAACACTTGAAACAATTTTAAATTTGGAATTTTTAATGTCAGTTAATTTTGACATTTGAAAAGTTTCAAGGAGTATTGTGAAAGTTATATGGATAATTTAGAATAAACTCTTAAATTTAGGACCCAGCGTTACTATTGGACCTCCTTGGCAACTTTATTTTTATTTTATTTTTAATTTGCCCTTTTGGTAATGAATTGAAATGGTTGTCACAATAGCGTAAGTAAAGTCCTGGTCGAGGAACGTCCGAGCTAATGCATAACTGCCAACCTAACCAGGAAGACTGTTAGTCCCGCCCCTTTTTGCCTATTTTTTCACACCAGTTTATTTTAATTTATTTTATTTCTTAATGTTTTTCTTCTTATTTAATCGTAAATATATTTGAAGAGAATTACTTTAAAAATTAAGTGCTGCACAAAAAAGGGGCGGGAACTAACAATCTTCCAGGTTAGGTTGGCAAGCATGCTAATGTCTGTCAAATTTCAATATTTGCCAAGATGGTCCCATACTAAAACTGTGCGAAATTTAATAACACATACATGCTTTTTGGAATGTGTATACTATTTTAAAATAGAGTTGAAGGAAAACAGCTCCCCCCCCCCCGTAAAGTCCTGGTCGAGGAACGTCCGAGCTAATGCATTTCTGCCAACCTAACCAGGAAGATTGTTAGTCCAGCCCCTTTTTGCCTATTTTTTCACACCAGTTTATTTTATTTTATTTTATTTTATTTATGTTTTTCTTCTTATTTAATCGTAAATATATTTAAAGAGAATTACTTTAAAAATTAAGTGCTGCACAAAAAAGGGGCGGGAACTAACAATCTTCCGGGTTAGGTTGGCAAGTATGCTAATAGCACCTTATCGAGTTTTTTTTTTTTTTTTTTTTTTTGTTTGCTTGCTTGCTTTTTGTATTTCGAATTTGAATTTTTTAAATTAATATATATATATATATATTTTAATATTTGGTTCTATGTTTCATTTTTATAATTTTTATTCTTTTGTTTCAATCGTCTGCGGACCTTAGCAACGGCTATTACGCTATTTTTTTTTCATTTATTTTAAGACGAAATCTTTTATTATTATTATTATCATTATTACTATTATTATTATTGTTACATTTATTGAAAATCAAATGGTAATGCAGTAAAAAAAAAATTAAATATACTAAATTTTAAATTGAAAAACTTATTTATGACAGTTATGTTCATGTATAATTTTTATAGTATAAAAACTTTGTATTTTTTATTTTTCTAATTAATTCCTCTGAAAGAAAACCCCCTTTTTTTTAAAAATTGTAGTATTTATTGGAAAGAAATCGTAGTTTATAGTAGAAAGGATTAAACTGATTAAAATTGATTTGGTTTTATTTATTTAATACCTTTTAAAAAATATACTTTTTATTTTATTAACTATATCGGTCGGAATCATATGGTAATATAGTGTAAAGAGGGAGGACCAGGGCCTGATTAAGGGGGAAGCTCGCTCATACCGGAATATTTTTACAATTATTTTTTACTTCATGTCATAGAAATTCCACGCTTTGACAAGGAAATATTTTTTACAAAAAATGAACGGTGTAAAACAATCCAATTTACTCACCGTTATTAGACACCAGAATTCTTTTAAAATAATTTTTTAAGAAAATTTTCTGTTTATTATAGGAGGAAAGTATTTGTTAAAAAATAACGGTGTAAGTATAAATAATGTGTGAAGAGCGAGCTTCCCCCTTAATCAGGCCCTGGGGAGGACTATAAAATACGTGGTACAAAAACCAAAATATTTAATAGATGCTGAGATACAGTCATCTTTAAAATCGTAGTTCTTAAATACAAGCAGATCTAATTGTCCTCAATAAATATCCAAACTGAAGTTCCAGTGGAAACCTGGACCTATGTAGTGCGGGTGGGGGAAAAGCACTGACGTATGCAGCGGATAACCAAAGCGAGGTTTAGAACAATTCCAACGTAGGGTTTATTATTATTATTATTATTATTATTATTATTATTAATGTGCTACAAAAAATAAACAATGATTGAAATTTTTTTGAAAAATCATTTAAATTTAGGGAACAGCAAAGCGGGCGTAACCTGCTAGAATATTCAATAAAGCAATCTTTTAATTGTGCTTGACAGGATTATTGAAAATGCATTTAACTTTGAAAATATGAAAGAAATTTATTACACTACGTTGCTAAAGCTTTCGTATATGTAAATTTATTAACACGCAAATAAATATCGCTTTTGTCAGGTCTTCAAACATTACAGTTAAAAAACATCTAACCGATGTTTCTGCATAAAACTTTTTACACAATTTATCTTGATTTAAACAGTCATCAGCATTAACTTATTTTTTTGCAATCGTCAAATAAATCTGCTTTAAGGCTTCTATGTGTTAAAACATAGATGCCAACACTTTAACCCTTATCGCTCGTATGTCACTTCTGAGGGGACTTTAAAAAATCTAGCCGCACCTTAAGGTGTTCCTCTGCAAATGAAATGTTATTTTTCTAAAACGTGTAACTATAGGCTACCTTTTGACTACTGGAAAATTTTAACAGAAAAAAACTATTTTATTTAATGATGAAGTAAAATAAAACAAATTATTACAATTTTTCGGTAGCCAAAAGGTAGTAAGTTGGAAACGAGTGACGTTTTAAAGGTACGCCAAAAGGCGTGTCTTACTGTTGAAAATAGGAAAATATGCCGAGCGCAAAGGGTTAATTTATTCCGGAGTATGTCTAGCCCCGCCTTTTTCTCATACCACTTATTTTTTAACGATAATTTTTTCTTATTTTATCGAAGTTATATATTGGAAAAAAAATTTCTATAAATAAAGTGGTGCGAAAGAAAGGCGGGTCTAAAACTACTTGAGAATAAATTAAAATATAGGCATCTATGGTTTAATGCTTCCTCTTAGCGTATTGACGAATTCAATAAATACATACTTGCCAACTATCTCATTAATAAGAGTCAAATTTTTCACGCCTCTTTTTCCACTCCACTTTATATTTAGAGTAATTTTCTAGAAATGTTGTTGCGATTAAATAAGAATAAAATTACTCTAAAATATGACTGATATGAAAAAGGAAAAAAAGGTGCAAGTGCTAGAAAATTGACGCTTCATAACTAGATGGTTGGCAGGAATGTAAATATAACTTAGGAACAGCTCAAGGATGGAACACAGACGCAGAATTCATACCGCTATCACTGTAAGAAAATTTCCTACTTTTGAAATCAACGATATTATAGGTAGTGACTTTTCTTAGACAAATTCTGGTATGAATTCTACGACCGTGTTCCATGCCTCACAGCTTTAGTATAGACCTCTTGGTGAAATTCGGACACGAAAGTATCTCGAACGTTTCTCGCCAAAATTTTTGCGTAAATTCGACAGCCATTTTATACCATACCCCAAATTGCAACAAACATTTTAAAATTGCTAAGGATGTTCTATACTGAAATTGTACCAATTTTGCGTAAAACTATTACGGAATATAATACTTTACAAAAAAAAAAAAAAAAAAAGAAAGAAAAGTTCTAAGCAAATCAGCATTAGAATAATAAACTCAATGAATAAATTTTTTCCCCAGTTATTCAAAATTTTGAAAATGATGAATCTTTTTCTTAAAAATTTTAGCAGTTTTTTATAGTATTTTATTTAAAATTACTGCAAGCGTATTCTTGCCAATATACCATTCTTTTGTTTATTTATTTATTTATTTCGTTTTGTATTTTGTTTTAGAATGAAATAAATAAATATATATATATATATATATATATTTCTAAAGTATAAAATTATTCTTTATATAATGTATCATAGCTGCCAACAAATTATTTTCTTCAAAAGAATTTTCAGCCCCAATTATATTTCGTAACATTTTTCTTTTATTTATTCTTTATGTATATATATGTATATATATATATATACAGTGAATTATTCTATAA
Organism: Salticus scenicus; assembly: GCA_963930645.1. Taxonomy (NCBI): domain Eukaryota; kingdom Metazoa; phylum Arthropoda; class Arachnida; order Araneae; family Salticidae; genus Salticus; species Salticus scenicus. The sequence continues at coordinate 241,134,229 of OZ005656.1, forward strand.
ATGAAGTTGTGCGAAATAAAAGTGAGGCTAAAAATTCTCCGGATAATTTAAAATGTTGGCAGCTATGTGTGTATATTATATATATATATATATATATATATATATATATATATATATTAAAGCTTAATTAAAAAAAATAAAATGTAATTTTTGTATCTATTAAGAACATATTTAAGAAAATAACTTTCATTATTATTATTATTATTGATTTAAGAAAGTGAAACTCTATTGTTGATTTTACATTATTTTAACAACAGTTTGTAAAGCTCTCGCCAACTAAGAAATGTTCAGGTATATCTAGGATTTGGAACTCATATGAGGGATCTTCTAAATCTAACACAACTGAAACTTTGAAGATATACACTGAAACATAGTTCGTATGGCCACGCCTTTTTTTCAAGGACTGTCCCACCAGTATTTTTATGAAATATACTTCCTTTTAAGTATTAAGGCTTTTTTAATATCAAAATTTGCTAAATAATAATACTGATGCAGAAAATTGAGAAAATTCAAGGACTGGTCAAACTATGTGATAAATAATCATCTTTTTATAACACTCTGAAAGTTACTAATTTTGGAAGAACTGTTGATTTTGGTTTAACAATTTGGGTGCTTAAGGCATAAAAGAGTGACTTATTCCATTACAGGATTCATAGAGACCCGCCTATTTTCAAACTCTCTCCCATCAGAATTTTTCAGCAATAAATTTTTCTTGAAATGATTAAATTATTTTTATGACAAAAATTGGGTTTCAGAGTTAGTGGTGGAAAATATCAAAAAAATAGTAGGAGGAAAAAAGAAAAAAAAAAAAAAAAGGATAGATCGATACCTATTTCCTAAAGAACATTTTAAATTATTGCTACTAACCAAAACATAAGAAATGCTCTTCTAAACTCGACTAAGATTTTTCTAATTACAATTTCTTTAAAATGGCTTTCTAAATATATTATACAAATAATAAGAATTATAATTCTTAGGTTTTCCAATATTTCAAATTCGTACACTCGATAAAATAAATTTTCGATGTAATGCTGTATCAAAACAAACGTTTAACTAAGGAACCTTTTTTTTTCATTTTAATTGATATCAGAATTTAGATTCAGAAATTATAAAGAAAAGGCACAAGGCGTTCAATAAGGCTTAATTCGCTATGGAATTTCACATAAGAAAAACCAAAAAGTAAGTCTTGAATATTTTATTACAAATAATGTGTTATCTATTAACCGTTCTCCAATCTATTCGTTTTTATTTCGTTTCATCTCTCGTTTTCATTCAGTCGTGACTGAGAAAAGAAAAATTATTTTTATTGCCAAAGTGAAACTATAATCGTTGAGAACAAATGGCATAATATCGGAACATGCTCTGAAAATGCAAAAATAATTTAAATTAATTATTTGTTTGACGGTTACTTACTTACTTTACAAATCATAAAATATTTGGTACGGAATTTCATACCAGTATAATTTTACTATATTTTTTTTTAAATATTTTCAAATTGGAGTAGATTTCTAATTCTTAAACTGTAGACTCCATGATCCTGATAAAGGGCTATCGCATCCTGCAGGTAGCCTAAATGAATATAAAATAGATATCTTTTTTATGGCAGCGCACAGTGTTCGGAATTTCAAAAAAGCTGGCCAAAAGTCGAAAATAAAGAAAACAAGTGAAATTGTGATGTATATATATGTTTTCGAGGTCGCTGAATCCGAATCGGACATTGGTTTCTTGAAAACTTCAAAGGCAAACTCAAAAACAAGATGGCGGATCCAATATGGCAGACAAAAAATTAATATAAGATGGATAATTCTTACATTAAGGGGTTTTTGAGGGCACTGAATTCAAATTTGACGTTAGTTTTCATAAAAAAAGTGATATTACACTCAAAAACAAGATGGCGGATCAAAAATCAAAAAATTGATAGATGAAGGATAATTTTCGCATTTAAGGGTTTTTGAGGGCGCTAAATTCAAATTTGATATCAGTTTTTATAAAAAAAAGTGATCTTGCACTCAAAAACAAGATGGCGGATCCAATATGGCAGACCAAAGTCCAAAAAATTAAAAAGTAAAAATTAAATTAAAAAGTTAAAACGCTTTTACACATACAGGGGCAGGCGGGGGGCACCCAATTCTTTAACGGTTGAATAAAAGGGACATCCCTTAACACTCTCCACTTTGAATCAATGCGGGATCTTGCGAGATAAAAAAGTTTCCATACTTTGAAACTTTTGGTTATGTTATAATTGAGGTTAACTTCAAAAAGCCGCTCAGGAGATCACTTGATGAAAAAAAAATACAGCAAAAATATTATCTACTAACCTCCACAATTGTCGGCCATATTTTGTTGAATGTTGTTGTTGCGAAATTTTCCGAGAAACACTATTTGTTTAACTGTTAAAATGCATTAAAAGAAAAAATTGTCACATTTTCCGCCAGCCTACACTTAGAAATATGTAGATAGAATAAATTTTCTACCTCACAGTTTCATTCAGTGGCTCCCTCTGAAGGTATTTCCGCGGTACTTACGTCTAAAAACGCGCCTAAATTTTTCGACTTTTGGCCAGCTTTTTTGAAATTCCGAACACTGTGCAGCGATATGGTCGCTGATGTATGAGCCAAGGTATTTTAATAATAGAATCGCGATTTTGTGAAGGTATAGAATTGTGCTTCTACAAACACTTTATATCTGCAAAACTACTGGCTGTTACATATGTATTTTACATTTAGATGCTGCAAAATATTAGATAAGTGTGAATATATGTCCACATTCGAACAAAATAATATATCTCATATTATACAAAATAATATTTAAAAAAAAATAATTTATTTAAATGCAATATCAGGGATGGAACACGGGCGCAGAATTCATACCGGAATCTGTTTGAGAAATTTCTCTACCTATAATATCGTTGATATAAGAAGTAGAAAATTTTCTTACATTGGTAGTGGTATGAATTCTGCGCCCGTGTTCCATCCCTGCAATATTTTCATATAGTAATATAATTTTCATTAAATTTTAAAAACGAGCTAAATGAAATTAAGTCCGAATGTGTAACTAAAGCAACACTCAATTTTATATTTTGAAATGCATTATATATATATATATATATATATATATAATAATTTTTAAAAAAAATGTCTATTTTTATATCCTAATTTTTGACTTAATTAATCAAAGATATCCGTTGATATATATTTAAAAATTTTATTGCACAAAAATTGTGGTATCAAATTTCCCTCTGTGAAAAACCTGGCCGTCAGGTGAGACTGCTATTCCGCAACATTTTCTATATATGGAGATTGTATGATCTAATTGTATAAGTGCACATAATATGTATAAATGAGCCAAATTTTATGAGTAAAATGTTTTTTATGAACAAATTATGTTTATTCAGTTTGTATATCGGTTGAGATGTTCAGAACTGCTACCATTATAGAGCCCTTTCCCAGTTTCAAGTTGCTTTCTGACTATTAATTAATAGAAAGTTCTGTGGTGGCAGCAGCACAGTCATTTTTTGTCTATTTCATTTTAATTATATTCTCTAACTTACAGTATATTTCTTGCATATGCAATAATTGTAATTTATATTTATTGTATTATAATATGAATCCATTTTTATTTTGATTAAAAAAGAAATAAAAAAAAACGCTAATACAGAAATTATTATATATAAACATGAGAAGAGTTTATATTTCAAAATGACTAAATCACCGCAATAAAACATTTTGATTCAAAAAGGCTCTCTAATAAAAAATATATTAAAATATATGTAATGAAAAATATATTCAATGAAAAAAATGTAAATTAATGCACATAAAATGATCTAAAGGGAATTACTAAAAGAAATCGTTAAGGGGAGTTTCAAAACGTGATGGGCGGAGTCTCACTTTTTGGAAACGTGAAAACAATTGTATATCAAAAGGCAAACAATTAAATTTCTTCTTCATCAGAAAACCAATCTTGTTCATTGTAAACATATTCGAAAGCTATTTCAATGGGCCAGTTTTTTGCAAATTATAAATGTTGTGGCTGGTACGGTTTTTCCGAAATTTCCGATTTAATATGTTTAGCGCATGTAACCCGTCGTTAAATCGAAATAATCTAGCATAATGAAAGTATTTTGTAGAATATTTTCTGCATTTTTAAATATGAGCTTGATTTTTGTGTATTATGTTTAAAAAAATTTTTTAAATGGCAATTTTGTAAGATTTTTAGATTTTTTCTTTCTGTTCACTATAATTTGAAAGCCGTTTGAGATAGAACAGGGTTAATGTATTATAATAACTTATTTATACTTCATATATAACATTTTGTTAGTCAGTGGCGATTCGTGCACCGAAAATTGGTGAAGAGGCACTTGGCACACTGTACTTTACACTGTATTCATTTATAGAAAATAAATTTACATTTAAATAAGTATTTTTAGTTAATTTTAATTAAGACCATGCTTAATAAAAATTATGATTAAAAATACTTAAATATTATTTTTGAGCTCTTCGCCTGTTTTCCGTTCACGAGCCGCCATTGTTTGTTACCATACTGAGTTTGCTGGTGCATTAAACAATTACACTACATATATACGTATACAATAATTTCAAATCCGTTAAAATAGTTGAATTCTTAACTGAGAAAAACTCTTCTTACATGTGTATTTATTTCTTTTCTTTAGTATCGTTAACTTATTTTGAATTAAAAAGAAGGAATTTTGTTGTTTTGAAGGAATTTTGTTAACTGCTTTAATTCGGTATTTCAGATGAGGAGCGGAAATTTAAAATAGTGTTATTCTTAAGATATTTCGCAAGGCTTAGCTTGGGACTAATATTACATACATAGCAGCCAAGTTTTTTAATTTATTCCGGAGTGTTCTTAGCCCCGCCCTTTTTTAAACCGTAATCTTTGTAGAAAATTTTTTCTTTAATATATAATTACAATTTAAGAAATTTACTCTAAAATTATTGCGGCGTGAAAAAGAGGTGGGACCTACAATATTCCGGGATAAATTAAAAAACTTGTCAGCTATGTATACATATAATAAACATTAAAAAAGAAATAAATTAAATACAAATTAAAATTTTAACTTATGTTAAGATATTATGATTTAAAAATATTTAAACAATTTCTGCGATGCGTTTTTAAATGAAAATGCAACAGAGCATTTAAATTAATTTATTTAAACTATAAATCGTTCATAAAATTTTTATTTTTATTTTAAAAAATTGTTTTAATTCTTTCTTAACGGAATTAAATACGTACTATTCTTCTAAACTAGAACGCTAATTTATATTATTGAATTTAGAATACATATATATACGGACAGAGAATATTACTAAAATAGAAATAATATTACTAAATATGCACTGTATTCATAAGATTCACTTTCGCGACCGCATGCTTTTGTCTTTTTGACAGTAAGGTCCGCCTGTGGGTACTATTCTCCAATGTTACAATATTTCAGGTCAAAATTTTCTGTATTCACATTTATATTACAAATAGATATGCATTATAATTATACCCTTTCTATTCAAAGATTTTGTATACATAGTTTATTTGGTTGTACAAATTTGAATATTGGGTATATTCTTCAGAAATAAGTAACATAAAAGTCGCGAAAGAAACGCCCACTGGAAGAGTTAAAGATTTTTAAATGACGTGAATCTGCGTCAGCGGTCGCGAAAGTATTACAATGTTGTCAGCTATGTGTACATCAATATATTAAATCTTATAATGAGAAATAAAATATAATAAATAAATAAAAATAACATAACAAAGAAAATAATTTCATTATTATTATTATTATTATTATTATTATTTATTTATAAAAGTGAAATTTTAATGTTGATTTTGCATTATTTTTCAAAGAGTCTGTAAATTGCTTGTCTTTCAAGAAATGCTGCTCGAGGTATAGTCTTTGGAGCTTATATGAGTGATCGTCTGAATCTGACACTTTGAAACTTTAAATATATACACTGAATGCAAATAACCATTTACTAACATTCTGAAAGTTACTGGTGTTTGAAAAACTCTAGATTTTGGTTAAACAATTCGGGAACTTCACACCTGCCAACCATCTTATTAATAAGCACAAAATTTTTAACGCTGCCTGAAAAAAAAGCCTCTTTTTTCCCGCTGTTTTATTTTTAGAGTAATTCTCTCCAAATGCTGTTATGATTAACCCTTTGCGCTCGGCATATTTTCCGTAAGACACGCCTTTTGGCGTTCCTTTAAAAGGTCACACGTATAGTTTCGAACTTACTACCTTTTGGCTACCGAAAAATTGTAATAATTTGTTTTATTTTACTTCATCATTAAATAAAATAAATCTTTCTGTTAAAATTTTCCGGTAGCCGAAAGGTTGCCTATAGTACAGTGTCTAGAATATATAGTGTGGCAACCGGCGCGCAAAAACGGTCCCCAAAAATGACTTTTTCACTAGAGGACGCTGCAATCGACTTTCTTCGTCGCTCAGTCAGTTAGTAAGCAAAACTAGCTGTCATATTGTCATGTAGAAGAATGATTTATAAAAAATTTTTGTTTATAATATGTATATATGTTATTTTTTGGGGGGGGGGAAAAAAAAAATATATATATATTAATCTACACAATATCAATTTATATTAAGTAATGGTGGGTAATATGCTTTATAAAATGATTATATACACTATCGAAATACGCTCTGTTTTTGATGAAAAATATATAATGTACAAATACTTTTTAAAATATGCAATATACTCTTGATTCAATATTCAATGTACTTAAAAAATAATTGCAGTAGTAGTTAGTTAGCTAAGTAGTATTTGTAATTGTGTAAAGATGTTTATTTCATTTAAATGCTAAAGAACATTCACATCAGAGAGCGTTTTATTTTTAAAGCTCGCTATATAATATAAATATATGTAATATATACCTCTCTCTCTATATATATATATGACGCGTTTAAAAACTATTGTACGCGCTTCGATCAATGAATTCAATTGATATTTTTCATCTTATTATGGCATTAAGTTTTGAGTTTTAACTTAAATTTATCCATATTGCATTTAATAAATTTATAATATATTTTATTTTTATATATATATATTATTTATCTATTTATTTGTTATAAAAGTAGACTTTTATTCAAATTTTAGTTAAATTTCAGAGTTATTGATTTCAAAGAAAAGAAAAAATTACGTTGTGGTCATCACAAAACTTTATTCCATACACACTCATACAGAAAAATTATTTATCAAAATTATTGTTGATAAATCTTAGAGAAATAAAACATTCCCTGTAAGAAATTTTGCTTCTAAATTATACTTAGTGACTGCCAAAAAGTGTTTCAGTTGCTGAAAAATAAAGTTATGCTCGTTAAAGTAATGAACTTTTTTCTTGAAGAGAAGTTATCATTTAATAAATGGTCTACACTATGATTTTTTAGCAAATTGTTGCAAGTACGGGTACTTGACTTTTTCTCAAAGAGGTAGCTGGCTATATAATTTCACAATCAATTTTACTATATCTTAAAAGCAGTTTAAGTGTCAAAAGAAAGTCAGTTTTGTTCCTGATAGACAACATCTTAATATTTGTTTAAATGAAAAAAAAAAAAAAAAATGTTTCAAATTATTATAGTTACATAATTCAACCATCCATTTTAAAGGTATTGTTCTTTTGAAAAATATTTGTATTAAAATGTTATATTTTCAAGAGAGGATTCCCCCTGGAAATTCATAGTTCCAAGGAGGAAAGGGAGCAGAGATCTTACACATACGTTTTCTAATTTTGCACATAACATCTCAAAATATGTTAATTCATGAAAAACAGGAAATTGGAGGGGGGGGGGGGTGTTAATGCAGTGTTTTCTTTTATTAAACACAAAAAAAGAAAAAGTATTTATACTACTTTTCTTTGTAATTAGGTTTATTGTGACATTTTTGCTTAATGAAATATACTGTGTTAATATTTTTGTTTTTATTCAATGAATACATATTAATATTTTAGAATACACACAAAAGCTATATAGTATTTGAAGAAAAATTTGGACACACAGAAAATTAAATCAGGCCAGGGCACACTTACACCACAATTTTTTACTTATTTATGATGTTAATTCCCTTTTTAATTAGAAAATGATTTTTATAAGAAATTAACGATTAGACCTCACAGTGCTGTCCCTACCTTAAGAGAAGGCGAAGACTCGCAAGAAATTAAAGATGGAATTTGTCAAGGAAGAAAGGCTGTAAAGCTATTGAATTCTATTTGGTAGAGTGCGGAAATCTCTAGAAAGAGGAAGTAGAATATATATGATTCTATTGTCAAGAGCATTTTACTATATGGAGCAGAGAGATGAAGAATTATGAAGACAGAGAAAAAGAAATTAGCAGCAGTGGAAATAGGAGATCATGCAGGATATCAAGGACAAAAAGAATACAAAATGACAGAATTTAGGAAATTATGGAAATAAAGGAAGCCATTTTAGAAGATCTTAAAAAAAAAAAAAAAAAAAAAAAAAAAAAAGCAATTAATTTGGTATTGTCATATTAAAAGAATCAGCAGTGAAATATGACCTAAAATCGCTTTTATCTATGAAACAAATGAAAAAAAGCAAGTGCTGAGAAAGAAAGAGCTGGATGGATGATATGAAAAAAGTGAGGAGTGATAGGGGTGTGGAGGAAAAATAGCCCCTGGACCAGAAGTTCTGGAGCAGACTTCTTGTGGATTTTGTCGGAAGGTGACACTTGATGCCATAAATCAAATTTATATATAAACATTGTTGGAAAATTGAATTTATGCATTATAAGTTAAACAGTATTATTTTATAAAATTGATTTTCTCCTTATTTTAGCAAGAATTTCTGTTTAAAGTAACTATTAATAAATGACAGTGACAGTGCACCTTGGTTTTCTACTTTTTTTTTTTTCAAAAGACTATGTAGTCAAAATGTGCTGACATAAACGTGTTAAAATTAAATTAAACTATGTTATACTATTTCAAACTGAAGAAACTGATATGTTACTTTTATATATGTAATAAAAAGTTCTTGATTAAAAATTATAAGTGTGATTTAAAAACTTCTTTTATAGGGTTGCATAAATGAAATAAGATACATTGCTGAGTTATGGGCAGTACTGAACTGAAGTGTATTTCAATTAAATTATTTGATTTCTAATAAGAAAGTACCACAGAACTAGTGTTTTTAAGTAATAATTACAGAACTTCGAAAAAAAAATGCAATAAACTCACAATTCTGTTGGGTCGGAAAAAACGTACAACCCTTCATCCGGCGAACAAAGTAGGCACAAGTGCTGCAATCGAAGTGGTAACACACTAAAGCTGTCGCTTTGATTGCAGCACTCATGCCTTTTTTATTCACCTGATGATGATTTGTGTGTTTTTTCAACCCGAAACAATTGTTGCGAGTTTATTGCATTTTATGATACTTTTTTTCAAAGTTTTGTATTTAGTATCTGATTTTTTGTTCACTTAAACTCAAGTGTATAAAGATATGCAAAAATATATATATATATATATATATATATATTTCTTTAGATTATTAGAACTTCTAGAAATTTTTTTTTTTTTTTTAATCAATGAAATGAAACCTGGCTGTAAAGAAAAATATTAAAGGGTTCTTCTGCAAGGGTGAAAAAATAAATAATATACTATACATAAAATATTAAAATAACTTTTAATAAAAGCTTGTATTGAGAAATAAAGGGGTAGCTAGCTACTGTCCATCACCTACTTTCTGGGGTTGTAAGAAGTGACTTAATATGATCTTCAAAAATGTTCATTTTTAACTTTGAAGAAAAAAATAATCTAATATCAAAATTTTTAGAATCTAACTTTATCAATATAATAACTTTTAATTATTAGAATTTCTTGAAATTTTCAGTCAATTTAAATCAAAATCATAAATTCTCCCTAAATGTTGGATGGAAAGAAATAAGTTTAATCTGATTAAAAAGAAATACAATTCTTCTTTGAAGTGAAAACTTCTTTAGGCGTGTTGAGCACTTTTGGGTGAACAAAAATCATGAAACTCGCGTCAGCGAAGGCTTTCCATGAGAATCGAAAGTGGAATTCGAGGTTTCAGCTGATTTACACGTTTTGAGGTCTCCTGTATTCTTTCGTATCTTTTCTGTTGTATCTTTTCTTTTGTATCTCGGCTACTGATTAAAATAATTTCATAAGTAATGTATCATTTGAAAGCTTTGTTGATTTGGAATCGAACAGTAGATTACAGAAATTTCTACCGCCAGTTGACACTGTAATATTTTAAAATTTCAAATTCTAATTATGATTAAATTATTTTTAATAGATCATTCGAAAGATATTTTGAAGTTCTGTTATTTTAACGAAAGTGGAATTCGAGATTTCACCTTATTTACACGTTTTGAGGTGTCCTGAATCGGTTTTCTTTTGTATCAGCTACTAATTAAAATAATTTCATAAGTAATCAATATTTTTACCTAATATAAGGCTTAGTTCATTTAATATGGGTAGCTACAAATATTGTGCCGAATCATATAATACAGATCATAAACACTTCTTTACAAACCAAAAATAATTCGAAAATAATAATCTAATAGCTCAACGATACAATTTACAAGTTACTTAGTTTTCACTTCTATCGACAGTCCCTAAAGACTGCTTTTCATTTTTTTCTGCACTGGGCAGGCTGATGGGAAATTTTTACTAAACATTCAGTTAATTTTTTTAAAATTCAGTCATACATGCATTACATAATTATGTTTTTTTTAACTCCAAAAACTTCGAGATGATAATTATTTTAAGCCATGTACATAAACAACAGTTGAAATTGTGTAAATCTGAAAAGAATGATCAGCATTTCCAAAGATTTGGAAAGTTACATATAAATATCTTTGCAATTCTAAAATTTATATGTCGTTGCAAGCATTAAGCTTGTTAACTTACCTTTTCTTAAATAAAAAATCATCTAAATATATTGCTTGGTCTTTATAAAAAGAAAAGTGTCAACATTTCTTTAAATCTACTTTGCTCTTGTTAAGATAATTTTATATTGTCATAAATAAATCAAACAAAAAACTTCATATCAAAAGATTTATTCAGAAAAATTATTTAAAATTCAATTACAAAAAGATATTCTAAATGAAATAACTTCAAAATTTTTCATAAGCTGTCTGCAAACTTTGCGTTGCATAAGGGGTGAAAATGGCTTACACTCAAAATGCCTGAAAGCTGATAGCGGTAATCTTGGGGGTGGGGGGAAAGCTTAACAACAGTGCTGATCTCGTGCAACAATACACAAATACAATTTTACTACAGAACAATATAAAATATACAATTATACAAAAATAAGTTGAACTCATTTAATTAAATATTTTATAACAATGTTTGACACAACACAATATAAATAATTTCAAATAATAATAGTACTAGTTTTAGTTCTGATTCAGAAAATTTTATATGTCTGAAGAATGTTCAGAATCTGAAGAAAATGAGAATGAACGTGAAGAATCCAGTATGCGTATGTTCCTGTAGAGGTAACAGGAGAAAAGAATACACGCATAACGCTGCCTATCAAGGGAGATCTAGGCTCCCTAAGTCGCCTTTATTAAGCACTGTTTTATGTGTTCCTACCAAGGCTCAGGAGGGCTCTATAGTTCCTACCAGAGAGCATCTAAGACATCATAAATCGGTAGCACATTGTCGCGGGCGAAAAATATCTGTAAATTGCAGACAATTTTTTTTATGACTGCAAACAAAGTATGTCCGAAAGTTGCGGGAAATTTAATTTTTTTTTTTTTTAAATTAGTGCAGACAAAACTGTTCGCAAGCCGTTTTTCTGTGTCCGCGACTATATCGCCGTGTTTCTGCCACTGGGGCTGTGATCTACTTTCTTCGTTCTTCGCATCGTAAACATTAAGCAAGCTACTGGGATAATATATTTTTTTACTATTTGTGTATAATATTTTTAAAAACTACTGCACGAAAACTTCGTACGAATTAAAATTTATAGTATTTGTGTTCATTGAGAAGTGATAATGCCTAAAAAAGGGATTCACACTGTTTTGTACCTGGATGTAATACCGCATACAACAATAGTAATAAATCTTTATTTGGTGTTCCAAAGGATCCAAATCTACTTGAAAAATAGAAAAAAACTTACTCCCCATGCAGATAAGCAACTGAACTTGCAATCTGCCATATGTGAACTATATTTTGAAGATCATTTTATTGACAGAAATTATGTTCATGTTGTGAACGGTGAAATGATCGGTGATCGGCTTCCTACGATATATCCTAATCTTCCGAAATATCTGTCAGTGAAACTACCTAAAAAAAGAAAATCATGCGAGCGTTCTTCATCTTCAAATGATTTTTCTGCTTCTATGCCAGCTACAAAAAATGCCAAAATATCAGTAGCTATAAATACATTAAAAAATGTGAAGCTACCTTCAAAGTATTGGGGAACTTTAATGCCTTCAAATGATGATGCAAGTACATATTTTTTCATACAAGTGTGCTTGATATTACTAATGGTTTAAATAACCTTGTGAGTGAGAAATTGGTTATACTCAAAGATATTGACATGGGACTGACATTTCATATATATTTGAAGAGACTTAAAGTTGAAGAACATACGGTTTCATCTCAAGATATGCTAGAAAAAGTTTTAAGTGTGGTTGATTCCTATATGATTTGTAAAGGAGCTGGAACACTTACTGAATTCAGTGATCTTAACCAATTCCCAAAACAACAAAAAGTATATGGAAATCATATTTTTAGCTTGAGATGTCTGCGAAAATGTTTCAGAAAAATCTGCATATTCTGTAAATACTTACGTCAATTAATACTCCGTAGACGATCAAGAGAAAAAGTGTAAATACAAAAAGAAACCATTAAAATACAGCTTCAAATGTAATTTAAAGAAGGTAAAAAGAATGAAAAAGAAAGTTGTTTCTTTAAAAAATACCATAAATACCTTATTGTTTAAAAATAAACAAATTTCTAAAGATTCTATTGAAAAAAGCACTGAACAACTTCCAGTGAAACAACAGCAAATGGTAAAACACTGTTTTAAAGTAGCTGAAAGGAAATCCACTAATGGATTATCTTACACTAAAAACTGGATATTGGAATGTATCCTTATGCTGTGAAAACCTATAAATGCTATATTCATCAAAATGCTTATAGTTAGTGCAGCAGTGATTTATAATATTCATATAAATTTTCAGCTCAATTGAATAAGGCGTTTAGATGCTATCGGACTTTGAAAAATTTGGTCCCATAGGCCATAATGATAAAGAATTTTTCTTTGTGCCCCTGTAAAAAAACTGTAAGTGCTAAAATCACCAAAATATATACAGTTCGTGCAACTGTGACCTATAACATGTGTACACATTTTTTGCTCAGATTAATAAAGCGTACCGCACTTTTAAAAATTTGCCCCCATAGGCCATAAAGAATTTTACCTGGTGTCCCTGTAAAAACACTATAAGTGCTAGATTCACCAAAATCAATAGGGTTCGTATTATGGTGACTTACAATATATGTACCAATTTTCAGCTTATTTGAACAAAGCGTTTAGACACTAGCGTGTTCACTCAGAGACACACACACATACATACATCATCGTAAAAATAGTGAAAATGGACTCAGGGGACCTTGAAACGTATAGAAACATTAAAATCTTAAATTCAGATTTTTGACATGATTAGAATACTTTCCTCACTATAGTGTTCGGGAAGTAAAAAAAGGGCCTAACCTATACTTAAAATGTTTGCAACTATTTTCCTGAAAGTAACAAAAGGCCTCAGGTAAATACCCAAAAAATATTTATCTAGCCACTGGGTATTTGCCTACTCCACATCATTATCCAGGCATATATTATCATTAATTTTAGCTATGGCAATTGCATGTTATTCATTAAACAATTAGAACACATTCATTTGAAAGTGTTTCCAATAGAATTTACACTTACTAAAAAAGAACAGTCAATTAAGTATTAATAATTATCAAGAATTAATAAACAGGTATTAATATTTTTGCAATACATACACACACACACACAAAAAAAAATAATAATAATTAAACTAATGTTTTCAAACTGCAATTGGTGTGCTAAACGTTTTCAAAATTCACTAATATTTTGTATAATAAATTTCAGAGTTTCAGCAAATATATATACATAAATCACAATGAAAAAGAATATAGTAAATATTAGACGGAAAATTAAGCAAAATTAAATAAATTACAATAAACATAAGATGAAAATGATCTATAGTGGAATTTTATGTACAACAGGAGAAAAAACAATGTACATATATATATACAAAAAAAAGTACAACCAATTTAATTATCACGTATGAATAGATACTTAACTTTTGTATTAATATGCTCTGGGGCGGGGGCATACTCCTAAAATTTCTCGGGGGGGGGGGGGGGTTTACAAAATTTTCAGTTTTTCTACTTTTGGCATCATTTTTCTTTCCTTTACAAATTTGGAGCATTCCAGTTCCATTCTATATTCAATAGAAGAAAGTATTGGATTCGTAAAAATTTTTCAGCTTCCAATTTTCCATGAATATACACGTTTTGAGAGGTCCAGAACACGTTTTGACCACGATATTTTATAAAATGTCTGTCTGTGGCACAACGATCTCCAAAACCATGAGGAGTGCTAACAAATGGAATGGTACAAATATTAACAGTAATATTATTAACAGTATTGCAGTTTTTGATAAATACTCATATAATGTGTCTCCTCATCGGGGAATTTCTGGTGCCACTACTGAATATGCTTACAATACACATACAAAGAAATAAAATTACTAAAAAACTAATGTTTTCTAACTGCAACTGAGGTGCAAAAAGCTTTCTTGACTAATATTTTGTATAATAATTTCAGTTTCAACGAATATATATACAAAAAATCACAATGAAGAATATTATAGTAAATACTAAGAAGAAAATTAAGCAAAATTATATGAATTACAATTAACATAAGATAACAATGATCTATAGCGGAATTTTATGTACAACAGGAGAAAAAACATACATTCTAACTGCAACTGAGGTGCAAAAAGCTTTCTTGACTAATATTTTGTATAATAATTTCAGTTTCAACGAATATATATACAAAAAATCACAATGAAGAATAATATAGTAAATACTAAGAAGAAAATTAAGCAAAATTATATGAATTACAATTAACATAAGATAACAATGATCTATAGCGGAATTTTATGTACAACAGGAGAAAAAACATACATTCTAACTGCAACTGAGGTGCAAAAGCTTTCTTGACTAATATTTTGTATAATAATTTCATCTTCAGCAAATATATATACATAAAATCACAATGAAAAATAATATAGTAAATACTAAGAAGAAAATTAAGCAAAATTATATGAATTACAATTAACATAAGATAAAAATGATCTATAGCGAAATTTTATGTACAACAGGAGAAAAAACATGCATACAAAAAAAAAAAAAAAAAAAAAAAAAAAAAAAGTACAATCAATTTAATTATCACATATTAATAAGCACTTTTGTACTAATATGTCTGCAATATATACAAAGAAATAAAATTATTAAAAAACTAATGTTTTCAAATTGCAATTAGAGTGCTAAAAGCTTTCAAAATTGATTAATATTTTGTATAATAAATATCAGAGTTTCAGCAAATATATATACATAAATCACAATGAAAAAAAATATAGTAAATATTAAAAGGAAAATTAAATGAATTATAATTAACATAAGATAAAAATAATTGCCATTTACTGATCTCTGGTAGAATATTAATGTACAATAATAAACAAAAGAAGGAAAAACTACCCTACCAATTATGAAATCATTACTCAGTTTTAAATAAGAGGTTATTAGGTTAAGGATTATTTATTTATGTTATATAAGCTATCCATAGTGTGGAGGTTATTCATTAATTTAGATTAATGCTATTTTAATCTATGAAGCTTTAAATATTTCATTTTTTCAGCACTATTATTTTTTGTTTTGTTTACACCTTTGACAAAAAAATGAAGTCTGCACATTATATAGAATTTCACTACTTTAAGTGTTAAACTGAACTTATGTTGAAAGCATCCAATAATACCGATAGCTTTTTTTTAAATTAAATCTAAGATATCTAATATACTGTCTCTATGTAAATTATCTGAAGTGAAATACACAGTCAATATTTCTTCTAATTGGCAAAATAAACTTAAAACAGTATTTGTAGGGTACAACAAACCACCCTTGTCAAAATGTTTAGTAAATGAACCAACAAGATTATTGTCGTTAGGATCTCTGAGACACATTTCAGTACAAATATTACACTTTAATGGGAATAGGCATTTTCTTAATACATAACCGACAAAGTAAGAGAGCAGTTCCATTTCTTTTGAACTCTGAATTATTTCTGACTGAAAGTTTAATTTTTCAAAGTTTTCAAAACACACAATTTCATTTAATTGTTCCAGTACATGTTTCTCTGGAACATAATCTTCACAACTTATTAAAGAATTTATAATTTCCTGTTCGCAGTTCCCCCCTTTAACAGGCTTTGCTACATTATAAAAACTTAAGCATTGAGCAGTAATTAGAAATTCGTATGGGGTTGGATGGTCATTGCAACCTGAAGACTGACGTATTATTCCAAACAGATTTTCTATTTTATCCTGACTTAAACGAGATGTCATTAGATATTTATAGCCATGGGTTTCAGATAGGTATTCTAACAAATCTAGTGTGCTTTTTACTGTCACCCGCAAACCTGATGCAGTGCTTAAGCTCAAAAATCCTCCAGAATTCCTTTTTGTTGATATGGTTTCCCATTCATTTAAATAATTTAAAAAACTGAGCAGGACTTGTTGCTTGTCTGAATTTATATACAAACTGTTTTTTGGAAATCTTCCAGTCATGGCTTCTATCAGATGATTTATTTTATTCACAAAGGAAATGGTTGCTTCGCAGTTACCATACTGATTCTCTATCATGCTTTTATAGAGAAACAAACCTTTCTCCACCTCTAAACTAAAAAGCTGAAAAGCATAGCTGACCCTCATCTTTTCAAAATTGTTCGGGTTCAGATGGGAAAAGGAAATTTTAGGCATGGCTTTTAAAGTGCTGTTTTCTGAGTCTGCTTTCCAGGCTGCTTTGATGTGCTCGAGGCATGCATTCCCTTCTGGCAAAATAAACCCTTTCTTTAAAAATAGGTTTCGGAGACATTTTATAAGATGAGGAAAATCTGATATAAAATAAAGATATCTTGAAATGTCGACAGGATGGCACATTTTATTATTTATATGCTCCAATGAAGCAGAAATTCCAAAATTTTTCCACATAGAACGGTTCCATGAGGCTGCATCACAGGTTACAAAATCTACAAATAACCCTGCATTTTCACACAAAACTGATGCTTCAATAATCAATTTAGACAAAAGCTCTCCACTTATATTATTACTTGTTGAGAATATTCCAAGTATTTGGCTCCAGTCACCAACCAATGGCTGAAATAAAATTATCAGACCATGGTTAGACATCACTTTTTTCATAGTTGAAGGAGTGTAAGAACCAATATTAACAAAACCTTCGATTTCACCACTTTGTTTTACATGAAGCTTTTCTGTCAACTTCATCTCGTCTATTATTAGACCACCATGTCTCATATAAGGCTCATAATCCTTTATCTTTTGCTGTAGTAGGCTGAAGGTTTTGCTGTTGAATCCAAATCCAGAATTGTAATTAGAAATGTATTTTTTAATAGTTTTGCGACATGGTAAACACATAATTTTATTGTTTCGGATGTGTTCATACAGTTTTGGGCTTTTCATATACATAAGTATACATTCCAATATCCAATTTTTGGTGTAAGATAATCCATTAGTGGATTTCCTTCCAGCTGCTTTAAAACAGTGTTTCACCATTTGCTGTTGTTTCACTGGAAGTTGTTCAATACTTTTTTCAAAAGAATCTTTAGAAATTTGTTTATTTTTAAGCAATAAGGTATTTATGGTATTTTTTAAAGAAACAACTTTCTTTTTCATGTTTTTAACCTTCTTTAAAGTGCATTTATATCTGTATTTTAATGGTTTCTTTTTATATTTACACTTTTCTCTTGATCGCCTACGGAGTATTAACTGACGTAAGTATTTACAGAATATGCAGATTTTTCCGGAACATTTTCGCACACATCTCGAGCTATAAATATGATTTCCATATACTTTTTGTTCTTTTGGGAATTGGTTAAGATCACTGAATTCAGTAAGTGTTCCAGCTCCTTTACAAATCATATAAGAATCAACCATACTTTAAACTTTTTCTAACATATCTTGGGTTGAAACCGTATGTTCTTCTACTTTAAGTCCCTTCAAATATATATGACATGTCAGTCCTATGTCAATATCTTTGACTATAACCAATTTCTCACTCACAAGGTTATTTAAACCATTAGAAATATCAAGCACACTTGTATGAAAAATTATACTTGCATCATCATTTGAAGGAACTAAAGTTCCCCAATACTTTGATGGTAGCTTCACATTTTTTAATGTGTTTATAGCTACTGATATTTTGGCATTTTTTGAAGCTGGCATAGAAGCAGAAAAATCATTTGAAGATGAAGAACGCTCGCATGATTTTCTTTTTTTAGGTAGTTTCACTGACAGATATTTCGGTAGATTAGGATATATCGTAGGAAGTGCATCAGGTTTTAAAAGGGGCTTACCTCTTGGAATAGTAACAACTTCACCTTTCACAAAATGAACATAATTTCTGTCAATAAAATGATCTTCAAAATGTAGTTCACATACGGCAGATTGCAAGTTCAGTTCCTTATCTGCACGGGGAATGAGTTTTTTCCATTTTTCAAGTAGGTTTGGATCTTTTGGAACACCAAATAAAGATTTATTACTATTGTTGTACGCGGTATTACATCCAGGTACAAAACAGTGCGAATCCCTTTTTTTAGGCATTATCACCTCTCAAAGAACAAACATACTATAAATTTTAATTCCCACGAAGTTTTCGTGCAATAGTTTTCAAAAATATTATAGAAAAAATAGTAAAAAAATGTATTATCCCAGTAGCTTGCTTAATGTTTACAATGCGAAGAACGAAGAAAGTAGATCGCAGCGCCCTCTAAAAAATGTGTCATTTTCGGAGAAACTTTCTAAGCATTACCACTGTAAGCGGTTGCCACACTATATATTCTAGACACTGTACCTATAGTTACACGTTTCAGAAAAATAATATTTCATTTGCAGAGGAACACTTTAAGGCGTGGCTCAATTTTTTAATGTCCCCTCAGAAGGGACATACGAGCGATAAGGGTTAAATAAGAATATTATTATTCTAAAAAATGACTGTTGTGAAAAAAAAAAAAAAAAAAAAAAAAAGGCAGACACTAAAAGTTTTATGCTTTATAAAGAGATGGTTGACAGGTAAGGTACTTAAGGTATAAAAAATTGATTTGCATAAAGTGATAAGGCATAAAAAAGTTATATAAGAATTTAGGTTTAAAAATTGCAAAGAAAAGTCACAAGATATTCAACAGTATATAAATTCACTAAGAAATTTCATACAAGAACAACTAAAAAGTAAATTTTTTATATTTTATTAAAATTGTGTGTTATCCATTATCTGTTCATCAGTTTGTTACTTTTGTTTATTTCAGCGTTCGATTTAATTTAATCCTGACTGAGAAAAAGGAAATTATTTTTACTGCCGAAATCAGAGCTGCTGACCTAATCCGGCAAATTGTTAGTACCGCCCCTTTTTCTATAACACTTAATTTTTAGTGCACTTTTCTTCTTAATTCATCGTAGATACATTTAAAGAGAATTGCTCAAAAAAATTTACTGGTGTGGAAAAAGGGGTTCTACTAACATTTTGTCGGATTAGGTTGGTGAGTGAAAATATAATCGCAGAGAGCAAATGGCGTAATGTCAAAACAAACACTGAAATCTAACGAGATCAAAATAAGTTGCTTATTTCATGTTACTTGCTTAGCAATAAATTGAAGTAATTAGTTGGGACATTTTTTAATTACCGGTTTTATTTTTAAGGCACAGAGATAAATAAAATATAATTATGTGTACTAATATGCTATTTAAATTTTATAATGTTAATATGAGGCATTTATAATACTTGTTATCATTTTTTCTAAATTATACTATTTTTATTATAGATAAAGCTTTTAACAAATCTGACAACTTTGATAAATATCAGGGATGGAACACGGGCGCAGAATTCATACCGGAATCTGTTTAAGAAATTTTACTACCTATAATATCGTTGATTTAAGAAGTAGAAAGTTTTCTTACATTGATAGTGGTATGAATACTGCGCCCGTGTTCCATCCCTGAAATATATGTACGCTCTATAAGCTAAAATTTTTTTCTTTATACCTTCTACAAGTTTTTCAACTAAAATGTTTTGCATGTTACAGTAATTATAATTTTATAAATAATATAAGTATAATCCGTTAATTATTTTTATCTTAATGTACATTTCTGGTAAAGGATCTTTATAAAAACGTAGCTGACAGCTTTGATACTTTAAAAATTATTCTCGGTTTATTAATTTTAATAGTTTTATTAGTAAATTTTGTGCAAACGTAAATGTTATTATTATTTTCTTAATATAAAATTTAAAGTTATAATGATGCCTTACGACTGCGATGTTTCAGTAAATATATATATATTTAAGCAATTTCTTTTATAAGACTAAATTCAAGAGAAACTATGTTTAATTGAATTGCACTATTGATCTTTCGTCATGCCCTAAAGAAAAGTGAGATTATTTTGTTGGAAAAGGATTGTGATAACATTGTAACAAATAAAAACGAAAACCTCTTCTAACTTTGTTGATTTAACTGTGTAAACTAATCGTAAGACATTTCTTACTGGACATTTTCCATCACCTAAGGTCACATTTTTCTCTTATTGTTTGCTTTAATTAGATGGCAGCGTTCCGTTTTTTCACAAAGAAAAGAAAATTCTTTCGTTTTAGATGTATGTAGTTGAATGTAAAAGTTACCAATAGTAATAATAATATTATTAGTTAAGAACAGCGTTTACATATACATGAAAGGTGTATTATACAGAATATAGAAAAACATATTACAACATTTTATTAAATTCATCGAAGTAAACATTTGTAAAAGAAAAACATTTGTCAAAAAATAAAATAAAATTATAAAAATACATGTAATATACAGTTAAAAACCTTTCATTTAAATGCTAATAAATATTATATATTGATAAACATATCGATAGAAAGATATAGATAATGCATTTACCTCCTCATCCATATTATTTACTTTAGTAAACCACATAAAAATAACAGAGGTTTTTATTAAAAAATAGCTCCTTGGTGGTGTGGAAAAAGGGGCGAATACTAGCAATTTTATGGAATACTACTTAGAATTTTGGTAGCTATGTATATATATTTATTTAGTTGCCAACTATTATAACTTATTCCGTAATTTTGTTAGCACCGTCCTCTTTTCATATCAGTTTATGTAATGTAGTTTCTCAATATGCCACTACGGTTAAATAATATGAAAATTACTCTTGAAAGAAAGTGTTATGAAAGGAAAGCGGTGTTAAAAATAATCGGAAATCAGTCCGAAAAATTTGATATAGTTGGGTATATAATTGGGTTGGCAGGAAAGTTCTGTCGTTTTGAATTAAACAAATTATTCTTGACAACATAAATTAGCATTATTGGCAAACACAGCCTTAACTTTTAAAACTGTGTTTGTCAATACCAAGCACCTTCTTAAAAATTATATAAATATCGTACAAAATAAATTACCGTTGTCAGTTTTTCAATTCAAAAGGACAGAACTATATAATTTTCATATTGGCAGTAGCCCTTTTCTGTATACCATTTGTTCTCGAAGATATTTTTCTTCCTATTAACCCTTCCTCTCCCATGTCTCCCGAGGAAAACATGCGATGTTCGCTCCCCAATGCCACCGTTTTTTCACACAGGCGCGCATTGTTGTGCGTTCACTGTTCCAGAAACATTCCCTATCTGATTCCTCTTACTCTCCTCTTCTCTAAAATAAATAAATACAACGAAAACACTGTAAAGGTTTCATTCACGGTGATTTTATTCCATTCAAATCCGTGAGAATAGTTTCAGTGGTTGCAGCGCAATACAATGGATCGTACTTCGGAAAACAGTATGTATACGCTCGGGGCAGTTAACGCATCGACAAAGCGAGGCGGATATATACGCCCGGGGCAGTTAAGGGGTTAAATCGTAGTTACAGACAATGTGAGACCACAATGACCACACCACTTTATTAACACGCTTTTATTATCTTCACCTGTATGTATGTTTGTATGTTTGTAACCGCTCTGGGAGCAAACAAAAAATCTATATTGTAACAAAAAGGCTTCTCTTACGTGAACAACGTGGCTGTGAGGTAAAGTACCGCGCTACGAGCCTAAAGGTCTAGCGTTCGAGCTCAGTCAGGGGAGATTTTTTAATAATGATTTTTGTTTAATTCTAAATTATTTTAACTAAAGATTTAAATGTATGTAAATATTATGGTGTGTCACTCCCACGATTTTCTCTTACCCTGCATTTTAATACTAAGACAGATATTTTGTGCTTTTTAGTTCACACTTCTATAAAAGCGTGTTCTTTAATTTTTTAAAACTATAATATTATTTTTAGAATAATATTCTCCAAATGTAATTACGATTAAGTAAGAATAAAAATACTCTACAAAAAGACTGTTGTGCTATAAAAGGCGGGTATTAACAGTTGTAAGGGATACTATTTAGAATATTGGCAGGTATATACAGTTAAGGCTTGCACAACGCTGATGCAAGTTTGCCTCATGAATATTACAATTTTATTTTTTAACACCACTAACATTATACAAAAACAACTGTTTTATATAAAAACTAAATCGAGTGTATAAACCAGTAGATTGGTACTCTGAAAATATAATGGTGTTAAATTATGAATCTGTTTTATTTATTTGTCATCTCTGCCACTGCGTTGTACGAGACGTTACTGTATATATATTATAGATACTAACATTTTAATTTATTCAGGAGTATTTTTTGACCCGCCTTTATTTCGCACCACTTTATTCATACGAAATTTTTCTTGAATATATCACTTCGATAAAATACGGAAAAAAATACTCTTAAAAATAAGTGGTATGAAATAAAGGACGGGCTAAAAATACTCCGGAATATATTAAAATGTTGGAAACTGCGATATATATATAAGTACCAACATTTTCTTATTACAACTGAGCTATTTTTTAATAAAAACCTCTGTTATTTTTATGTGGTTTACTAAGGTAAATAATATGGAAGAGGAGGTAAATGCATACTTATATCTTTATATATATATCTCTATATATCTATCTATATATATATATATTACTGAAACATCGCAGTCGTAAGATATCATTATAACCTTAAATTTTATATTAAGAAAATAATAATAACATTTACGTTTGTACAAAATTTACTAATAAAACTATTAAAATTAATAAATCGAGTATAATTTTTAAAGTATCAAAGTTGTCAGCTATGTTTTTATAAAGATCCTTTACCAGGAATATGCATTAAGATAAAAGTAAGTAACGGATTATACTTATATTATTTATAAAATTATAATTACTTTAGCATGCAAAACATTTTAGTTGAAAAACTTGTAGAAGGTATAAAGACAATAATTTTTGCCCATAAAGCGTACATGTATTTATCAAAGTTGTCAGATTTGTTAAATACTTCATCTATAATAAAAAGAGTATAATTTAGAAAAAATGATAAAAAATATTATAAATTCGTCATATTAACATTATAAAAATTAAATAGTATATTAGTACACATAATTATATTTTGTTTATCTCAGTGCCTTAAAAATAAGACCAGTAATTAAGAAATGTAATACATTTAGCTAGTGACTTTTTATATTATTTTATTTTTTTTATTAGTACAGTGAAACCCCTATCTATCGTTCCCGGATCCATCGTTTTCCCGCATTGATTGTCTTATTTTTATGGTCTCTGCACAGACTGTATTTAAATAATGTTAACGAAACCCGCATGTATCGTGCTTCAAAAAGTCATTTTCCCGCATTCATCGTTGTAATTTTTTTCTTCTGGCCGAAATGAAATTGAAAATCAAGCGATTCCGTATGGCATTCAAACTAGGATTACTTCATTTATCCTAAAATAACTCATTTCCTTCTCCACGGAGGGTCAAAATTGTGATGGCATGTCTCCGGACAATCCTCAAAGGTGAGTTCCAGACCGTCGCCATTTGTCCATATTGTAGCACTAGTGCGATGTAAAACCCAACCAACCTCAACTACTCAAACCTATGCTGTTTTAGATGAAGAACAGGGATAGTGCAGATATTGTAACATGTGTCTATGCAGGGCCTGATTAAGGGGGAAGCTCGCTCATACCGGAATATTTTTACAATTATTTTTTACTTCATGTCATAGAAATTCCACGCTTTGACAAGGAAATATTTTTTACAAAAAATGAACGGTGTAAAACAATCCAATTTACTCACCGTTATTAGACACCAGAATTCTTTTAAAATAATTTTTTAAGAAAATTTTCTGTTTATTATAGGAGGAAAGTATTTGTTAAAAAATAACGGTGTAAGTATAAATAATGTGTGAAGAGCGAGCTTCCCCCTTAATCAGGCCCTGTGTCTATGAATTACTGAATGCGGATAGTGTGTTGTTGCTTGGAGAATAAGTTATTCTACATTGTATAAAAAGGAGAATGGATGCATCCAGTATGGCCAGCTAGTACAATTTTCAAATTTCTGAGGCTGAGCCTACGCCAGTGCCAAGTGTGTCTGAAGTAATTACGGCATTTGAAAATGCACAAATTCTTTTATATGCACATGAAATTGCAGAAAAGGACCAGAAAAGGTTGTAAATCTGGAAAATCCCCTTTTTATTTATAAAATGAGGAAAAAAATCGAACATAAAATTACTGATTTTTAAAAATAAATATCACTTAATGTACTAAAATTTCGATTTATTTCATTGACAGTTTGGAGAGTAACAAATTAGTTTTTATTAGTAGTATACTATAAATATTGCGTGTATTATTTCAGAAACATTGTTTTATTTGTGTTTTGACTTTAATGCGCATTTATTTTTTTTTTTTTTCACGCACCCCATGAAAAACGATGAATCGAGGTTCTATTGTATATAGAAATTTAATTATTTTTCATGTATAATTAATTATAAAACTAGTATGTTGCGTCTATTACAAAACTTTCTTCGGTATCATGCATTATAAAAGCGCCGTTTACTGTTTTTCATGCACAAATGTTTAGCCACAGCTTATCACAATAAAGATTTTACATATGCAGTTTGTGCAGTTTTAATCACCAAATGCTCAGATATCGTCCGGTAGAAATTTACAGAAGATGAGTAATAACAGCGCCACCAGTCAACCGATGTACAAACAAATTAACTGAGCATTCGTTTACATTATGGTAACTTTTAATGTCAATAATATTAAAACTGAATATGGTAACATATTATGTAATAAAATGAAGAATATTTATTATTCTAATTTTCTAATACTAGTTTCCAATGCTTTTTGCTCTTGATTAAAATTGACATATATCGATGGTAATAGAAAATAAATAAATAAACAAATAAATAAATAAAATAAAATAAAACAGATAAATAAATAAAAAAATTATGTAAAGTTTTATTTATAAATTCTCGGTGTAAAATTTTACACTGTGTGTTTTAATCAGTGTAATCTTTTTTTTTTTGTTTTGTTTTTTTTCTGAATTTATGTTACTTTTTCAGTGCTATATTTTATAAAAGTAATATTCTTTGATATATTATACAGAAGTAAACAATTTATTATGTATAAATTTTTCCTATATGGTAATGTTTCTTCCATACATTATATGTATAAAATCTTACGCGGTTTTAATTCGTATAGATAGACTATTTTTTTAACGCCGTACTTTAGATAAAAGCGATATACTTTGAAATAAATAGAAGGAAATATTTTTTTGTGTATGATATATTTTCTGTTTGGTTGTTTTTTTCTCCATAACTTTATTTGCACAAAATCATACATTTTCTTAATTCATACAGCCTAAATATATAGTGCTATACTTTAAAAAAAAATAAAAAATAAATAAATACATTGATATAAATAGAAACAAAAAATATTGTGGATGATATATTTTATATATGGCTTTTTTTTTTTTTTTTTTTTTTTTAATTCCATGTTTAAAATCATACTATGCATTAGTACGTACATAATAATATTTTAGCTGCTTTTTATTTTAGATAAATGTGACGTAATTCTGTATAAGTTAGAAATTGTGTATTATATTTTTAAATATGGTTGTTTTTTTCCAAAAATTATACTCCGCTTTAATGCGTACTATTTATTTTTTTGTTTTTGTATTTGAGAATATTTCTTCATTTTCTTTTTAATTATGATGTATAATTAATCAGTACAAAAAACCCTTAACGGCTTAAAAGTTTGTAACGCCGCTACTTTATGGCTATAAGAATTTGAAATATGAGTCTTAGAAATAATGATATCAAATTTTAAGTGACGCTTTGCAATTACTTAAAATATACATTGATTTTCTTATTTGATCATTTACTTTTATCTTTCATTTATATTTATAATGCAAACGTAATATTTTTAACTTCAAGATCAGACAGATGTGTAAAATACACTCACTGATGATTTTTCATTCGCATTTACACTTCAAAATAACAGTTTTAAAAGGAATGATATAAAAATTCCAGTGGCGCCTCGGTGTTATTTTAAAAGATTTGTTTTTAGATTCCATTAAAATTACTTTTGTTTTGTCTAATAAAGTATATTTACACATTTAAACAGTGCTTTTAATTTTCAAATATACTGTCAAATAGTTATACTTTCACGGAGTTTGCATTATAAAGTAAAATTATTTATTTCAATAAATTGATTTATCTTTTGCATCACGCTATCCAAAACATTGTATCATAGTATCCAACTAAGTCAAAATTTGCTCAAAGAGGTAGTGTGACGTAAAGAAAACATTTACACAAATTTTATTTGCAGTTTTGGATAGCGTGACGCAAAAGATAAATCAATTTATTGAAATAAATAACTTTACTTTATAATGCAAACTCAGTGAAAGTATAATTATTTTACAATTAAAAGCACTGTTTAAATGTGTAAATATACTTTATTAGACAAAACAAAAGTAATTTTAATGGAATCTAAAAACAAATCTTTTAAAATAACACCGAGGCGCCACTGGAATTTTTATATCATTCCTTTTAAAACTGTTATTTTGAATTTGAAATGCGAATGAAAAAGCATCTCATTCGCAATGTGTGCGTTCATGTATTTTATATATCTGTCTGATCTTGAACTTAAAAATATTACGTTTGCATTATAAATATAAATAAAAGTAGAAAGTAAATGATCAAATAAGAAAAAATATGTATATTTTAACTAATTGCAAAGCGTCACTTAAAATTTGATATCATTATTTTTAAGACCCATATTTCAAATTCTTATAGCTATAAAGGGTCTGCTTCCTATACTTTTGTAATCCGTGCCCTTAATATTTGTTCAAATCATTTGTTAAAATCTGAAATTAAATACCTGAAAGCCATTGGAATTGACTGAGGTTATGACCCTTCCATTACAGACAAAGCTATCCAAAAATTACAACTCCCTCGTATTTCGTCTACTAAATCAGTCTCTTCTAATATCAGTATTGTTTTACCCTATTTTGCTAAAGCCGGTCAAACCATAGCTAAAATTCTCAAACAATATGATTTTAAAATAATATTTTCGCCTTCCAATAAACTCACCTTTTCCCAGTTAAAAGGTCCCATTGATATGCATAATTCTTGGGGCATTTATAGTATTTCCTGTCAGTATGGTTTATCATATATTGGCCAAACTAAACGCAGTCTTAAATTTCGTCTAAAAGAACATATGAATTACGTCCGCAAACAAGAAACCAATAAATCGGCTATTTCTAAACATTGCTGTGAGGAAAATCATAATTTTAAATTTAATTCAGCTAAAATAATTGGCAGACCTAAATCCATTCATGAACTCGATTTCTTTGAAGCTTTTCATATTTGTAAGACTTTTAAAAACCTTGTAAATTGTGATTTCGCTGTTCCCTATTTGTCTGATTGTTGGAAATTTTACATTCAGTCCACATTTTCTTAATTTGTCTACTGTTGACACAGCTACACATTCCTAAATTCCTATTGGCCACACACCACACCTTTTCCTTAATCCGATTGGTTGAACTAAATTCGATCCCTCTCCTATATATACGAGCACTTCTAAAGATTCAGAATTTTTTTTTTTTTTTTTTTTGCACTGAAGACGGTACGCTTAAGACTACCGAAACAGCTGTATGCATATTTCAAATATTTTTCTTTGGCGTTTCTGACGTAGTAGTTTATTCGGGTTTTAATATTCCAACGCCAAGTCTCCTGTTATTATTTATCACATTAGATCTTATTTAGATGCATTAATTTACAGTTTGTTTATTACATAGAAATTATATTTATCATAATATTATAATATGCATTCATTTCTACTCAAAACTGTTTGAGATAGAGTAGGGTTCATATACTTATTTACACTGTATATAAGCTATTTCCTTTCTGAGTTTGTTTGTGCAATAAGGAATATTGTCCTGTATACACACACAAACACACACATATATATATAAAGAGATATATATATATATATATACTCTATAACAAAAAAAGTGACGCACGAAGAAGGAGTATGCAAACTGGACACAAATTGACATACATACAGGTTTTGATGGAATCAAGCTAGCACCAATTCATCATTATCGTCGATCCTACGTGCAACTGGTACTTCAGTGACTTCAAATACCCTTAATAGGCGGCTCAGTGGAATGGGGTTGAGCTCAGTTCCCGGATCTATCTTCCACCGAGGACGTTTGCAGCATGAAAAAAAGGGTCCTACAACCAGCTCGGGATTTTACCAATCTAACGCACCAATTGCACAGAATTTGGCACGATACTTCACAGGAGCACATCTGCCAACTCTATCAATTAATACCAAACCGAATAACTGCGTACATAATGGCCAGAAATAGACCAACGCGTTATTGACTTGTTTACTTTGTGAGGCACTTTCTCTTGATTAAATCATTCAAATTTTCTGAAACTGTAATCAATTGTTTTTCTCCACTTGTACATCACATCTACCAATTTTTTCTCATTCGGACCACCCATTCCCCCCATCTACCAATTTTTGTCCCCACTTCTTCTTGGTGCGTCTTTTTTTATTTTTTTTTATAGAGTGTGTATGTATATATATATATATATAACCAACCAAACCCGGAAGATTGTTAAACCATCCCTTTCCCCCTATTTTTTAACACCAGTCTTTTTTACAGTACTTTTCTTCTTATTTAATCGTAAATACAATTCAAGAGAATTAACTTTAAAAATTAAGTGGTATACAAACAAGGTGGGAACTAACTGTCTTCTGGGTTAGGTTGTCAAGTATGTATGTATATATATATATACATTCTTGCCAACCATCTCATTAACCATTATCGCTTGTATGTCCCTCCAGAGGAGACATTACAAAATCGAGCCACGCCTTAAGGTGTTCCTCAGCAGTTGAAATGTTATTTTTCTAAAACGTGTAACTATAGGCTACTTTGCGGCTACCGGAAAATTTTAACAGAAAGATTTATTTTATTTAATGATGAAGTAAAATAAAACAAATTATTACAATTTTTCGGTAGCCAAAAAGTAGTAAGTTCAGGGCCTGATTAAGGGGGAAGCTCGCTCATACCGGAATATTTTTACAATTATTTTTTACTTCATGTCATAGAAATTTCACGCTTTGACAAGGAAATATTTTTTACAAAAAATGAACGGTGTAAAACAATCCAATTTACTCACCGTTATTAGACACCAGAATTCTTTTAAAATAATTTTTTAAGAAAATTTTCCGTTTATTATACGAGGAAAGTATTTGTTAAAAAATAACGGTGTAAGTATAAATAATGTGTGAAGAGCGAGCTTCCCCCTTAATCACGCCCTGAGTAAGTTGGAAACTATATGTGTGACGTTTTAAAGGAAATAAAAAAGGCGTGTCTTATGTAAAATATGCCGAGCGCAAGGGGGGTAACTGTATATTTGTTAACGCCCCCTGACAAAACGCCCCATTCCTATGGGTGTTTGCATTCCGGGATTTTTATTCAAAATTCCGTCAGAAATAAAAAATTGTAATTTGAGTTATAGTCAATTGCTAAACTTTACTAGAAAACTAACAATAATATCACTGTTAAAAAAATTGTGGTAGCAATTTCCGGGGTCACAAACACCCCTGCTTTTCTTACACCGCTATATTTTTAGAGCTATTCTCTCCAAATATTGTTACGATTAAATAAGATTAAAATTACCCTAAAAAATTATTGGGGTGAAAAAAAAGGAGGGTACTAAAAATTGTACGGTTCATAATGAGATGGTTGTCCAAGTATGTATACACGCGCACAAAAATAATTTCAAAACACTTAATAGAATTAAATTCTTAATTGTGGAAAACACCGCATAATATTTATTTGTTTGTTTGTTTATTTATCATAATTTTTTTTTTTTTTATTATTTACGGAGATTTCTCCAATATCTTTAAGATATATTGATATAAAAAGAGGAAATACTGTTCTATTGAAAAATTCCTTATTTCTACAATTAGCTATTTCGAATGAGGGCGGAGACTTGAAATAATCTTATTAGCGCGTGACTTTACAAGCTTAAACTTGGCACTACTATTACATATAATAAACATTAAGAAAGAAAAATAGAAGATAAAAATAAAAATGTGCGCTTATGAAAATATTTGAACTTTTTCTGTAACGCGCTTGCAAATGAAAAATTGAGAAAGAATTATTAGATTTCTTTAAACTATAAGTCGTTCAAAAACATTTTAATTTTATTAATTTTTTTTGTTTTTTATTGTTTTGTAACGGACTTAAACAGATAGTAAGCTTAAAAGCAAGAACGCTAATTTATATTATTTAATTGGAAATATAAATAAACCCCAGGGATGGAACACGGGCGCAGAATTCATACCACAATCGATGTAAGAAAATTTTCTACTTTTTAAATCAACGATATTATAAGTAGAGAAATTTCTTAAACAGATTCCGGTATGAATTCTGCGCCCGTGTTCCATCCCTGAAACCCATACATAAAATATATATTTATTTCCATAAATCCCGTGTAATTTATGCTCAAAACAAAAATATAAATATGTTTATCAAGAACCAAATTCTTCTTTGAAAGTTTGGTAAGTTAAATGGAAACTTTAAAAATAACATTCACATTCTTGATTCAGATCAAATAGAGATTGATAATCATAATATTATCCTAATGAACAAGAGTATAAATTACTAACGATTAACACTATTTTAAGCATATAAATTATATGCCCCAATGATTCATAATTTTAAAAGATGTAGCTATTATCAAATGTTTAACAGTTTCTCATTATATATATATTTTTTAAGTTACTATAAGCCAATATTTGCCATAATATCATTCTCTTGTTTATTTATATATAATTTTCATGCTGTTTTTTGTTTTACAAGAAATTTAAAAAAAAAATGTGTTTTTTTTTTTTAAATACAAATTTATATATGTGTATATATATATATATATTTAAAGCTTAATTTTAGAAATAAAATTTATTTTTTTTTATTTACTAAAAGAAACATTATTAAGGAAAAGAGCTCTTTATTATTATTATTATTATTTAAGAAAGCTACATTTTTATTGTTGTTGATTTTGCATTATTTTTCGTACAGTCTCTTAAGCTCTGGTCTTTAACCAGGAAATTATCCGAATAATATAATAATAGAAATGAATTAAATTATGTTCTTTCGAGAAGGCATAATCTAGCGTCATTTTCGATGTCTTAATTTTTGCCTTCGTGAGTCCGTTCTCAAGAAATCTCTAATGAAGTTTTTGTAAAAATGTAGTAACATGAAAGGAATGGGAGGAGTCCCGATAAAACCTGCCAGGACATTTTTTTTTTTTTTTAATCAATTTTCTATATTAGCCAACTTTCAGACATTATATCTCGATAAAATACATCTCAAAGCGTAAATGATTTATGGCTCATAAATTTATTTATGCTTCAAACAACACATAAGTCTATGCGTTTTCGATTTCTGCTTGTTTTGATTTCATTTATTATTTCACCATTTATCGATTCGGGCGTGGTTAAAACGATCATTAGTGAACTTTTAGCATTTATAACTGGAAAAGAAGCTCCAAGGACACCACGATCTTGAAGTACTCACTCATCAGTATTTTTTAGAAATAAATTTCTTTTTAAATTTGAATGTTACTATTTGGACAAAAAATTGCATTAAAGAGTTAGTGGTGGAGAAAATCAAAGTAACTCAATAAAGAATGGTTAGTTCGATATCTTCTACCCAAGCATAACTTTAAATTTTAGCTAGTAGACAAAACATAATAATGACACCTTCGATTAAGTTTTTCAAATTACATTTTTTTTAACATTTTTATAAAAATAATATTATAATAATAATAGGCATAATAATTCTTAGTTTTTTTTTTTTTTTTTTTTTTTTTTAGGGACATTCACGAACTGTTGCACGCAAATCCTAACCAAACTTTAGAGTTAGTTTAAAAGGTACGAAGATACACACTACATACACTACTACCGATTTATATCGGTAAACATTGCTTCAGAACAGAGATATTAATGTTTGAAGTTAGACCTATTTTTAGTTCCCCATCATACTATAGGTATGGGGAACTTAGGTAATCGTGGAAATTTTCGACCTCGGTTTTTTGACTTTTCTACACGTTTTCAGGTGTGAGGAATCCGAAAATGACAAAATTTGTATGGTGTCTGTCTGTAGGGTGTCTGTTAGTCCGTTAGTCCGTTAGTTCGTTAGTTTGTTAGTCTGTGTACACGATATCTCAAGAACAAATTGTCGCAGAGAGGTCAGATCAGTTTTAAAATGTTACTTTCGACACTGGCAAGAACCCTATTCATTTGCAACATTCGATTTTAAAAACTTCGCAAGTTATTAGAAATTTACGATTTTCTTAACATGGGAGAATAGGACAAAAATTCACTTAAACGTGCATTAAATGGAAACTTTTTACTGTAAAATTGTCAGACCAGTTTTAAAATATCAGTTTTGATGCCGGAATGAACATCAGTAACTATAAATATGCTTCTTTGAAAATTTCGCAAGTTATTGGAAATTTACGAATTTCTTAACATGGTGGTATAGGGCGAAATTTCACATAAACGTCAATTTTGAGAGATATTTTCATCGTAAAGATGTCAGACTACTTTTGAAATATTATTTAGGACACTGGCATGAATATTGATGACTATGAATTTTCCAATATAAAAATTTCGTAAGTTATTGGAAATTTACGAATTTCTTATCACAATAGAATAGGGCAAAATTTTACACAAACGTCAAATCTTGAGGGATATTTTCATCGTAAAGATGTCAAACCACTTTTGAAATATTATGTAGGATACTTACATAAATACCATAGAGTATGAATTTTCCAATTTAAAAAAATCGTAAGTTATTTGGAATTTACGATTTACTTAAAATGGCAGAATAATGCAAAATCGAGCACAAACGTCCATTTTGAGGATCATAAATATATCAGACAATTTCAAAATAACATTTATACTTGAATGAACACGATTGACTACAAATATTCTAATGGGAAAATTTCGTAAGTTATTCGAAATTTAAGATTTTATCAACATAGTAAAATTTTGCGATATTTCATATAAATATGCATTTTTGGGATTGTTGCATTGGAAATATTAGCATGAAAAACAAACTACGAAATTGATCCTAATAAAATAAATTAATAGATTAGAATAAGATAAATATGTTGAACTGAATGGTGGGTAGCCTATTAGGTGAGGATTTCGTTCTGTCATTGTGCCAAGCGTTTGGTCAAATTCATTTCTCTTAACATGAATATAATATGTCCTGTACAAGAAATTTATGAGAACATACATATGATGGGGAACTGAGCAGAGTTCACCTATGCCAACTAGTTTTCATTATTGTGACGTCCCTTATTATATCTATTTGGCTTTTCTGTTTCCTTTCCCTACTAAACACGCGCTGTTGTTTTATTTATTTAAATTGTATTTTCTAATCGTCGGCACGTGCATATTTTTATTGCTCCAGAATTTATTTTATTTAAAAGATTTGAAAAATAACATTATGTTTCTATATAAGATAGATTTGAATTAGAATTATTAATAGTATATTTTATTCTTATTTTATTATATAACATGGTAAAATGAAACATACCAAGCTGTTAATAATAGAGGAAATAGCTGATGTTAATATTGATAGAATGATTATGATTACGCTGCTGGTATCGAAATTGTCTGCATAGGTTTATTACTAGCTTTTGACAAGTGAAAAAAAATAAAAGGTTAAGTTTAATTACGTAAAGATACAAATACGAATAATAAAAATATAGATGTCATTATTAAAAAAAATATAATATGCACATTTATATATATGTATGAATTATGAAAATGTTTTTTTTTTCTTCTTCTTAGAACAGTGTAAATTACATATAAAAACTATTGGCTAATATCAAGAACAAAATATCGCAATATATTTGGTGATATCAGCAATTGTTTCAACTGTACTTTTACAATCATTTCCAGTACGATGTATGGCCACGCCTACAAAATATTATTTTATTTGTGTAGAAGGATGTCTTTGTCCACGACGAAACACTTTTTAAGACAGGGGGGGGGGGATAGATTTAGTAAAAGGATTACAGTATATATCTTTTTAATTCAATCTCACGGGTGCCATTTTACAATAAGTTAATACAATCGAACCTCGTTAACGTGAATTTCAAGTGGACAATAAATGTGTTCACATAGTTCATGCTATCAGTAGCTCAAAAACTAATATTCCGTTTGACGGGGATTGATTAGTTTTACATTGAATTAAAAAAAAAATCTTAAGTATAAAATTATTTTTTATATTATGTATCACAGCTGCCAACAATTTATTTTCTTCCAAAGAATTTTAAGCCCCAATTATATTTCGTAACTTTTTTCTTTTATTTATTCTTTATACGTATATATATATTGTAGTATTTATATGTTGGAGTGAATTATTCTATAAATTAAGTTCTGCGAAATAAAAGTGAGGCTATAAAGTTCTCCGGATAATTTAAAATGTTGGCAGCTATGGGTGTATATTATATATATATATATATATATATATATATATATATTAAAGCTTAATTAAAAAAATAAAATATAATTTTTCATTTATTAAGAACATATTAAAGAAAATAACTTCCATTATTATTATTATTATTATTATTATTATTATTGATTTAAGAAAGTGAAATTTTTATTGTTGATTTTACATTATTTTAACAACAGTCTGTAAAGCTCCCGCCACCTAAGAAATGTTGAGCTATATATAGGCTTTGGTGCTCATATGAGGGATCTTCTAAATCTAACACAACTGAAACTTTGAAGATATTCACGGAAACATAGTTCGTACGGCCACGCCTTTTTTCCAAGGACTGTCCCACTCTCCCACTAGTAATTTTATGAGATATATTTCCTTTTAAGTAGTATTAAGGCTTTTTTAATATCAAAATTTGCTAAATAATAATACTTGTGCAGAAAATTGTGAAAATTCAAGTGACTGGTGAGAACTATGTGAAAGGATCTTTTTATAACACTCTGAAAGTTACTAATTTTGGAAGAAATGTTGATTTTGGTTTAACAATTTGGGTACTTAAGGCATAAAAGAATGACTTATTCCATTACAGGATTCATACGGACCCGCCTATTTTCAGATTCTCTCCCATCAGTATTTTTCAGCAATAAATTTTTCTTGAAATGATTAAATTATTTTTATGACAAAAATTGGATTTAAGAGTTAGTGGTGGAGAATATCAAAGAAATAGTAGGGGGGGGGGGAAGTGATAGATCTATATTTATTTCCTAAACAACATTTTAATTTATTGCTAGTAACCAAAACATAAGAAATGCTCTTCTAAACTCGACTAAGGTTTTTCTAAATACAGTTTCTTTAAAATGTCTTTATAAATATATTATACAAATAATAGGAATAATAATTCTTAGGTTTTCCAATATTTCAAATTCGTACACTCGATAAAATAAATTTTCGATGTAAGACTATATCAAAACAAACGTTTAACTAACAAAACCATTTTATTGCATTTTAATTGATATCAGAATTTAGATTCAGAAATTATAAAGAAAAAGCACAAGGCATTCAATAATGTTTAATTCGCTATGGAATTTCATATAAGAAAAACCAAAAAGTAAGTCTTGAACATTTTATTAGAAATAATGTGTTATCTATTACCCGTTCTCCAATGTGTTCGTTTTTATTTCGTATCATCTCTCGTTTTCATTCAGTCGTGACTGAGAAAAGAAAAATTATTTTTATTGCCAAAGTGAAACTATAATCGTAGAGAACAAATGGTATAATATCGGAACATGCTCTGAAAATGCAAAAATAATTTAAATTAATTACTTGTTTGACGGTTACTTACTTACTTCGCAAATCATAAAATATTTGGTACGGAATTTCATACCAGTATAATTTTACGGTATTTTTTTTTAAACATTTTCAAAGTGGAGTTGATTCTTAATTTTATTACGTGTATAGAGTAGAGATACTCCTGATAAAGGGCTATCGCTTCCTGCAGGTAGCCTAAATGAATATAAAATAGATAAACCTTGCCGTCAGGTGAGACTGTTATTCTGCAACATTTTCTATATATAGAGGTTGTATGATCTAATTGTATAAGTGCATATAATATGCATAAATGAACCAAATTTTAAGAGTAAAATGTTTTTTATGAACAAATTATGTTTATTCAGTTTGTATATCGGTTGAGATGCTGAGAACTGCTGCCATTATAGAGCCCTTTTCCAGTTTCAAGTAACTTTCTGACTATTAATTAATAGAAAGTTTTGTGATGGCAACAGCGCTGTCATTTATTGTCAATTTCATTATATTTTATATTCTTTAATTTACAGTATATTTATAGCATAAACAATAATTGTAATTTATATTTATTGTATTATAATATGAACCCATTTTTATTTTGATTAAACAAGAAATAAAAAAACGCTAATACAGAAATTATTATATATAAACATGAGAAGAGTTTATTTTTCAAAATGACTAAATCACCGCAATAAAACATTTTGATTCAAAAAGGCTTTCTAATAAAAAATATATTAAAATATATGTAATAAAAAAATATATGCAATGAAAAAAAAATGTAAATTAATGCACATAAATATGATCAAAAGGGAATTACTAACAGAAATCGTTAAGGGGAGTTTCAAAACGTGATGGGCGGAGTCTCACTTTTTGGAAACGTGAAAACAATGGTATATCAAATCAAAAGGCAAACAATTAAATTTCTTCTTCATCAGACAACCAATCTTGTTCATTGTAAACATATTCGAAAGCTATTGCAATGGGCCAGTTATTTGCAAATTATAAATGTTGTGGCTGGTACGGTTTTTCCGAAATTCCCTATAAAATATGTTTAGCGCATGTAACCCGTCGTTAAATCGAAATAATCTAGCACAATGGAAGTATTTTGTAGAATATTTTCTGCATTTTTAAATATGAGCTTGATTTTTGTGTATTATGTTTAAAAAAAATTTTAAATGGCAATTTTGTAAAATTTTTAGATTTTTTCTTCCTGTTCACTATAATTTGAAAGCCGTTTGAGATAGAACAGGGTTAATGTATTATAATAACTTATTTATACTTCATATATAACATTTTGTTAGTCAGTGGCGGTTCGTGCACCGAAAATTGGTGAAGAGGCACTTGGCACACTGTATTTTACACTGTATTCATTTATAGAAAATATATTTACATTTAAATAAGTATTTTTAGTTAATTTTAATTAAGACCATGCTTAATAAAAATTATGATTAAAAATACTTAAATATTATTTTTGAGCTCTTCGCCTGTTTTCGGTTCACGAGCCGCCATTGTTTGTTACCATACTGAGTTTGCTGGTGCAATAAACAATTACACTACATATACACGTATACAATAATTTCAAATCCGTTAAAATAGTTGAATTCTTTATTGTGAAAAACTCTTCTTACATGTGTAATTATTTGTTTTCTTTAGTATCGTTAACTTATTTTGAATTAAAAAGTAGGAATTTTGTTGTTTTGAAAAATGTTGTTTTGAAGGAATTTTGTTAACTGCTTTATTCCGGTATTTCAAATGAGGAGCGAAAATTTAAAATAGTTTTATTCTTAAGATATTTCGCAAGGTTTAGCTTGGGACAAATGTTACATACATAGCAGCTAACTTTTTAAATTTATTCCGGAGTGTTCTTAGCCCCGCCCTTTTTTGACACCGTAATCTCTGTAGAAAATTTTTTCTTTAATATATAATTACGATTAAATATTAAGAAATTTACTCTAAAATTATTGCGGTGTGAAAAAGGGGTGGGACTAACAATATTCCGGGATAAATTAAAAAATTTGTCTGCTGTGTATACATATAATAAACATTAAAAAAGAAATAAATTAAATACAAATTAAAATTTCAACTTATGTTAAGAATTTAAATTAATTTATTTAAACTATAAATCGTTCATAAAATTTTTATTTTTATTTAAAAAGAATTGTTTTAATTCTTTCTTAACGGAATTAAATACGTACTATTCTTCTAAACTATAACGCTAATTTATATTATTGAATTTAGAATATATATATATAAAGAGAGAGAATATTACTAAAATAGAAGTAATATTACTAAATATGCACTGTATTCATAAGATCCGTGTATTTTATTTGATCATGCTCAAAACTACAATCTGTACATTTTTCCCAGGAATCAACTTTGTCGTTTAATATTTGGTAAGTGAAATGTTTTCTTGTTCACGAAGTGTATAAATTATTAACAAATAAACATATTTCGATTTTAATAATATTTTAAGCAAATAAATTATATACCCCAATTATTACAAATTTTAAATGGTAAACCTTTTACTAAAACCATACTTGCCAACCATCTTATTATGAACCGTACAATTTTTAGTACCCGCCTTTTTTTTTTCCTACCAATAATTTTTTAGAGTAATTTTAGTCTTATTTAATCGTAACAACATTTGGAGGGAATTACTCTAAAAATATAGTGGTGTGAGAAAAGGGACGTTAATATAATTGTACGGTTATTAATGAGATGGTTGGCAAATATGCTAAAACTTTTAACAGTTTCTTATTACATTTTATTTGAAATTACTATAAGCCTGTACTTGCCATAATACCAATCGCAATTTATTTATTTATTTATTTTTCCTATTGTTCCTCGTTTTACAATAAATTAAAAAAAAAAAAAAAACAGTCTTTCTGACATAAAAAGATATTCTTTATATTCATTTCTGTATCATGGCTGCCAACATTTTAATTTCCTCCTACGTATTTTCAGCCCCACCTATTTTTTTGTAGTAATTTCTTTCTTTCTTTCTTTTTTTAGTAAATTTTTTTCTTATTTTATAATAGTTATCTATTGGAGAGAATTATTCTATAAATGAAGTTATGTATAGTAAAGGCTGTGCTAAAAAATATTCCCGAATAAATTAACACTTTTGCGACCGCATGCTTTTGTCTTTTTGACAGTATAAGGTCCGCCTGTGGGTACTATTCTCTAATGTTACAATATTTCAGGTCAAAATTTTCTGTATTCACATTTATATTACAAATGGATATGCATTATAATTATACCCTTTCTACTCAAAGATTTTGTATACAAAGTTTATTTGGTTGTACAAATTTGAATATTGGGTATATTTTTCAGAAATAAGTAACATAAAAGTCGCGAAAGAAACGCCCACTGGAAGAGTTAAAGATTTTTAAATGACGGGAATCTGCGTCAGCGGTCGCGAAAGTATTACAATGTTGTCAGCTATGTGTATATCAATATATTAAAGCTTATAATGATAAATAAAATATAATAAATAAATAAAAATAACAAGAAAAATAATTTCCTTATTATTATTATTATTTTAAAAAGTGAAATTTTAATGTTGATTTTGCATTATTTTTCTAAGAGTCTACTCTATAAATTGCTTGTCTTTCAAGAAATGCTGCTCGAGGAACAGTCTTTAGAGCTTGTATAAGAGCTCGTCTGAATCTGACACTTTGAAACTTTAAATATATACACTGAATGGAAATAACCATTTACTAACATTCTGAAAGTTACTGGTGTTTGAAAAACTCTAGATTTTGGTTAAACAATTCGGGAACTTCACACCTGCCAACCATCTCATTAATAAGCACAAAATTTTTAACGCTGCCTGAAAAAAAAAAGCCTCTTTTTTCACGCTTTTTTATTTTTAGAGTAATTCTCTCCAAATGTTGTTTTGATTAACAATTTGCGCTCGGCATATTTTCCGTAAGACACGCCTTTTGGCGTTCCTTTAAAAGGTCACACATATAGTTTCGAACTTACTACCTTTTGGCTACCGAAAAATTGTAATAATTTGTTTTATTTTACTTCATCATTAAATAAAATAAATCTTTCTGTTAAAATTTTCCGGTAGCCGAAAGGTTGCCTATAGTTACACGTTTTAGAAAAATAATATTTCATTTGCAGAGGAACACCTTAAGGCGTGACTCGATTTTTTAATGTCCCTTCAGAAGGGACATACGAGCGATAAGGGTTAAATAAGAATATTATTATTCTAAAAAATGACTGTTGTGAAAAAAAAAAAAAAAAAAAAAAAAAAAAAGGCAGACACTAAAAGTTTTATGCTTTATAAAGAGATGGTTGACAGGTAAGGTACTTAAGGTATAAAAAATTGATTTGCATAAAGTGATAAGGCATAAAAAAGTTATATAAGAATTTAAGTTTAAAAATTGTAAAGGAAAGTCACAAGATATTCAACAGTACATAAATTCACTTTTAGTTGTTCTTCATACAAGAACAACTAAAAAGTAAATTTTTAATATTTTATTAAAATTGTGTGTTATCCATTATCTGTTCATCAGTTTGTTCACTTTTGTTTATTTCAGCGTTCGATTTCATTTAATCCTGACTGAGAAAAAGGAAATTATTTTTACTGCCGAAATCAGAGCTGCTAACCTAATCCGGCAAATTGTTAGTACCGCCCCTTTTTCTATAACACTTAATTTTTAGTGTATTTTTCTTCTTAATTCATCGTAGATACATTTAAAGAGAATTGCTCAAAAAAATTTACTGGTGTGGAAAAAGGGGTTCTACTATCATTTTGTCGGAGTAGGTTGGTGAGTGAAAATATAATCGCAGAGGGCAAATGGCGTAATGTCAAAACAAACACTGAAATCTAAAGAGATCAAAATAAGTTGCTTATTTCACGTTACTTGCTTAGCAATAAATTGAAGTAATTAGTTGGGACATTTTTTAATTACTGGTTTTATTTTTTAGGCACTGAGATAAACAAAATATAATTATGTGTAGTAATATACTATTTAATTTTTATAATGTTAATATGAGGCATTTATAATATTTTTTATCATTTCAGGGATGGAACACGGGCGCAGAATTCATACCGGAATCCGTTAAAGAAATTTCTCTACTTATAATATCGTTGATTTAAGAAGTAGAAAATTTTCATACGTCGATAGTGGTATGAATTCTGCGCCCGTGTTCCATCCCTGTCATTTTTTCTAAATTATACTATTTTTATTATAGATAAAGCTTTTAACAAATCTGACAACTTTGATAAATATATGTACGCTTTATAAGCTAAAATTTTTGTCTTTATACCTTTTACAAGTTTTTCAACTAAAATGTTTTGCATGTTACAGTAATTATAATTTTATAAATAATATAAGTATAATCCGTTAATTATTTTTATCTTAATGTATAT
This sequence comes from Salticus scenicus, assembly GCA_963930645.1. Taxonomy (NCBI): domain Eukaryota; kingdom Metazoa; phylum Arthropoda; class Arachnida; order Araneae; family Salticidae; genus Salticus; species Salticus scenicus. The sequence goes on from OZ005656.1 coordinate 241,176,202, forward strand.
TTCTGGTAAAGGATCTTTATAAAAACATAGCTGACACCTTTGATACTTTAAAAATTATTCTCTGTTTATTAATTTTAATAGTTTTATTAGTAAATTTTGTACAAACGTAAATGTTAGTATTATTTTCTTAATATAAAATTTAAAGTTATAATGATGCCTTACGACTGCGATGTTTCAGTAAATATATATATATTTAAGCAATTTCTTTTATAAGACTAAATTCAAAAGAAACTATGTTGAATTGAATTGCACTATTGATCTTCCGTCATGCCCTAAAGAAAAGTGAGATTATTTTGTTGGAAAAGGATTGTGCTAACACAGTAACAAATAAAAACGAAAACCTCTTCTAACTTTGTTGACTTAACTGTGTAAACTAATCGTAGGACATTTCTTACTGGACATTTTCCATCACCTAAGGTCACATTTTTCTCTTATTGTTTGCTTTAATTAGATGGCAGCGTTCCGTTTTTTCACAAAGAAAAGAAAATTCCTTCGTTTTAGATGTATGTTGTAGAATGTAAAAGTTACCAATAGTAATAATAATATTATTAGTTAAGAACAGCGTTTACATATACATGAAAGGTGTATTATACAGAATATAGAAAAACATATTAGAACATTTTATTAAATTCATCGAAGTAAACATTTGTAAAAGAAAAAACATTTGTCAAAAAATAAAATAAAATTATAAAAATACATGTAATATACAGTTAAAAACCTTTCATTTAAATGCTAATAAATAATATATGTAGATAAACGTATTAATAGATAGATATAGATATGTATGGATATGTATAGATATGTATCCATTTACCTCCTCTTCTATATTATTTACTTTAGTAAATCTCATAAAAATAACAGAGATTTTTATAAAAAATAACTCAGTGGAAAAAAGAAAATGTTGGTACTTATATATACATATATATATATATATATATCGCAGTGGCAACATTTTAATTTATTCTGGAGTATTTTTAGCTCCTCCTTTATTTCATACCACTTATTTTTAAGAGTTTTTTTTTTTTTCCGCGTATTTTATCGAAGTTATATATTGGAGAAAAATTTCGTATGAATAAAGTGGTGCGAAATAAAGGCGGGGCTAAAAATACTCCTGAATAAATTAAATTGTTAGCAGCTATGATATACATATCAGGACTGCCAACCATCTCATTAATAAGCGTAGACTTGTTAACGCCCCTTGAAAATACGCCCCTTTTCCCACACCACTTTATATTTAGAGCAATTTTCTCCAAATAGTGTTACGATTAAATAAGAATGAAATTACTCTAAAAAATTACTGGTGTACAAAAAAAGGCGGTGACTAAAAGTACTACGCTTCATAATGAGATGGTTGGCAAGCATGACATATATTTTTATATAGACAGCAAAGTCTCGAACAACTGTGGCAGAGATGATAAATAAATAAAACAGATTTACTTTTTAACACCACTAAATTTTCAGAGCACCAATCTAGTGGTTCATACATTCTACGGCTCATATATATACGAGCTGGCGCATCAGGCATTTTGTTGCCTTAGGTTTGCCACATGTACCCAGCGCGTTTTTCTGATACACAAACAACAAACATTTTTTTTATTGTGTTACGATACTTTAGAGAGTAACTTGTTTTATTATATGTCATAATTTTAGCTAAATAAACTGTGGTATGGAAGTTTGTAAACTGCTATAATCATTCAAGAAGTGAATATAAAGTGTTCAGAGATCTTCTATTACTGTGTATTTGAGTTTTGGCGACATTTTGTAAAAGAAACAGAAAGCGCCCTAACAGCACATCTTACCCCAGTACATCCATAGGATATCCTCAGAATAAAATGACATCCTGAGAATGTACTGTGAAAAAAATGTGTTTTTAGGAATATTATTGTTGCTTATTGTTCTTATCTTGACCGGATTAGCTTCAGATCAAGATTTCTTAAAATCATTAGGGAAGCGATAAGGACGCCAAGCGGGAATGCTGTCCTCTTCGGAGGCAAAAAAATGGCGGTGATGCGCCTATTATTTTATTTAGGGGCTCTAATACATTCGATTTAGTTTTTGTATAAAGCAGTTGCTTTTATATAAAGTTAGAGGTATTAAAAAGTAAAATTGTGATATTCATGATGCAAACTTGCACCAGCGTTGTACGAGACTTTACTGTATATACCTGCCAATATTCACTTTATTACACTCTACGAAGTACCTAATAAAAAGCTAGATAAAGCTTTCTTTTTAAGTAATGTAATAGAAATTTACTTTGTACTCTGTCACGATTTATTATAAGAAATAAACACGTTATATTTTAATATATGAAATAAAACTGTTTATTTGTTAGATCTAAATAATTACTTAACGAAAATATACATTCTGCATTCAGTAATTCCATCTTTATATGGAACCACTGCTTTAATGCGCAATGACATAGTATTATACATTTTTTTAATATAAACCTCAGAAATTTCACTGTACCAAGTATCATAAGTAATATTTTCTAGTTCTTCCGAATTTGTAAGCTGCAAATTTCGAATCCCCCTCTCCTCCTTTTATAGACTAAACACATTCAAGCGGATTGAGATTAGAACTATTCCTAGGTCTGATAATGAAGAAATGTTATGATAGTCTTTGCGAGATTTAACTTAAAATGAAAAAAGTTATGATTGCTTACAGAATTATATGTGCTTATGGGAATGGATAGGTAGTTTTAATAATTTGAATCAAATAAACTTACCACAGACGCCGTGTAGCAAGGTGCATTATCATCATTAAATGCTGATTGTGAAAAAGTCTGAAATACCACCGAAATAGTTGGTCAGAAACCATTCTTATAATAAACGAGTTTTATTTCAAGTTAACTGACCCCTTGAACATGAAAATTTGCCTGACGCCTAGAAAAATTATGCATTTCTATACTATACGCAGAATGTGTCACTGTTTTAAGAGAGCATTTTTCGTTAAATCGGTCACATTTTCATCGTCCGATCTGTTTGTTTCCGTAAGTTTGAAATAAGTTAAACTTAAATAATCACAAAAAAAAACTTCAGTTGAATAATTAACTGATTCTTTTTTTTTAATCCTTTTTTCAATATATATATATATATATATATATATATATTTAGTCCTAGTTTAGTCCTAGTTTTAGTCTTAGTTTCTTAATTTCTTTTCATGAAGAATAGATTTTTTTCGGATTTACTTGCATCTAAACCTCCTTCTTTTAATCGTCGTTGCACTGTGTTTAAGGAAATTATGTTGCTAAGCACTTTTTTTTTTAATCCCTTCTATGTTCTAAATGTTATACAAATCGATTTTTTAAACTCTGTCTTTTTAGCTTTCGTTTATTTCTCTTGGATGAGCAAAGTAGCCACCTACAGCCAAATTTCCAGTTTAAACAGAAATTTTATATCATCCTAAAAACATCTAACCAATATTTCATTAACATTTAATTAATTTTCCCATCACGCATATTATTATTTTTTTTATTTATTTTTCATTCTAAAATGAATACTTCTGTAGTATCGTTACTTGCCTTATCCTTGTCATTTTTGAAATACTTTCAAAAATTACAATTTTCCTGACAATTACATTTTGTTTTTAACATTTGGCTCAAATCTAACGTCTACGTGGAGGACAATGTAATAAAACCTGATCAAGATCTTGCTTTTTGAACGATAGAATTGGTGTTTGCAAAAAGAGATAGAGAAAATATCTATGTACGGCTTTTCTTTCTTTCGTTTCGCAGTGTATTGGAGAAAACTCCATTACAAATAAAAGGGTGTGTGAAAATGATGGGTATTAAAAGTTCTCAGGAATTAACTAAATTATTCGCATGTCAGATATTTTATTAATCCTTATACAGGGATGGAACACGGGCGCAGGATTCATACCACTATGAATGTAAGAAAATTTTCTACTTCTTAAATCAACGATATTATAGGTAGAGAAATTTCTTAAACGGATTCCGGTATGAATTCTGCGCCCGTGTTCCATCCCTGCTTATAGCATACTTGCCAACCTAACTCGGAAGATTGTTAGTCCCGCCCCTTTTCCGCCTATTTTTTCGCACCAGTCTTTTTTTAGAGTCTTTTTCTTCTTTTTTAACCGTAAATACATTTGAATAGAATTGCTCTAAAAATTAAGTGGTGTACAAAAAGGGGTGAGAACTAAGAATCTTCAAGGTTAGGTTGGCAAGTATGCTTACAGGTTTTATCTGATATACTGGTAAAACTTTCTTTCTTTCTGTTTTTGAATTGAATATATTTGGCATTGAAACAGTGTTGCCAATTTTGGCTACGTTTTTATTCAATAGTCATTAATAATTTTGAGAAGTGATATTCCATATATAACACAGACGATTAATCTTCGAAGTTATTCGACAACAGTTATATTTGAAATTTAGTGGTGGATAGTGAATAAAAAAGTCGCAAAACTGCATTGAAATCGATTTTATTACATTATACGCTATGCTCAGACATCCTTTTTTTTGTTTTTGTTTTTTTGTCAGGGACACTGCTTGTACCCGCATTTCTTTCCACTCAAATCTATTTGTAGTGAAATTTTCTCCGTTATACAATTTCGATTATATTTAATCGGTAATTCCGCTAAAACTTTCGATTTAAAATAGGCAAAATTTACTTAAACTTGCCCCCATTCCAATAGTTTTGAAATAAGATTACAATAAAATGTATAGATGGACTAGTGCAAAAGAATTTTGGCTCTTTGTTACACACCATTCGATTTCTCTTTTTAGAGATTCTTTTAGTAATTCAAATTAGATCATATTTACATGCATTAATTTACAATTTGTTTATTGCATAGAAATTATATTTATCATAAAACTATAATATGCATTCATTTCTACTTTAATTAAATAATAATAATAATAAGTTAATACAGAAATTATTGTAATGAAACATGAAAAGAGCTTATCCTTCAAAATGAGTAAATCACCTCTATAAAACTTGTTAATTCTAGAAAGCAAAGCAAACTTAAAAGAAAAAAAAATACTGTCCTTGACAGAATTTAATTTAGTACGACAGGACCAATTTGTCTGTTACAATCTCATAACTCACCGAAAATAAGAATATTAATAATAATAATAGACTCTTAGAGGTTTTCACCAACTTTTCAGAAGACACCATCAACATTATATTTAGAAGATATACACATTTATTCAGAAACCATTGTCAATACATATCCCGATCAAAAAACAAACAAATATTCAGAAGTCATAATCCATACATATTCTAAAGGTCTCGCCAACAATTATTCAGAAACCTTAATTTATATATATACTCAATTTATCACCAACAAACATTCAGAAGCCATAATCAATACATATTCAGAAAGATATCGCCAACATATAGAAGCCATCGTCAATACATATTGAAAAGACATCGTGAATAATTATTCAGAAGCCATCTTCCACATTTATTCAGAAGATATCGCCAACAAATACACAGAAGCCATCTTCGATATACATTCAGAAGATATCGCCAACAAAATCCAGAAACTGTGATCAATGGTACTCAGAAGCCATCCTGTTTACATTCCTAATAAATATTCCGGAGTACTGTTAGTTCCACCCATTTTTTTTACACCAGTAAATTTGTTGAGTAATAGTCTCCAAATGCTTTTACGATTAATTAAGAAGGAAATTACTCTAAAAAAATACTAGTGTAAAAAAAAAGGCGGAGCTAACAATAGTACGGAATATTAATTAGGATGTTGGCAGGTATGTATTTATTACTGTTGAGGTCTCGGATACTGAGATTGGTAGTTGGTTTCTACATGAAATTAAGGAGGAATCTCTAGATAAACAATACAATTTAATAAATGCAAAATTTTATCGAATTTGACGAAATATTTTAAGATTTATTAACAAATTAAATGATGAAATTGGATATCGGTAGATATCTTGGCAAATTCGAAGCGGAACACTACAAAATGGTAACAACGGTAACTGTCTGAAAAAAATAGTCCTGTCGTACTTGAAAAAAAAAAAAAAAAGAACCATCACATAAGCTCTCTATACCAGGGATTAAAGTATAAATTAATAAGAAAGCTTACGTTCGCCCTTTGTTTCCATTGCTTTGTACAATTATCACATTTTATATGGGTGTTTTCCATATTTCATTTTGAAGCATAATTTTCGCTTATATATGCATATATAAATACAAATGAATCACAATCCAAGTATTATGATATTGATAAACATACAATTATTATATATATAATAAAAAAAGGTGTAAAATGATTCATATACAGATGTTGAAAATTGAATTACAAAAGGAAGTTGATAAGAGGAGTTTCAAAATGTGATGGGCGGAGTATCACATTCCGAAAATGTGAAAACGTATAGAAACGGTATACATAGCTGCCAATATTTGAATTTATTCCGGAACATATTTAGCTCCACATTTATTTCGCACCATTTTATTTTTAGAATATTTTTCTCCATTGTATAACTATGATAAAATAAAATTAAAAATTAAACTTACTCATAAAAAAAAAAAAAAAAAAAGTGGTATGGAATAAGAATGAAGCTAAAAGTCCTCCGAAATAAATTAAAATATTGTCAGCTATGATGGTATATCGAACAAAAAACTATATTTCTTTTTCAACAACAAACCAATATGGTTGATTGTAAACATATTCAAGTGCTACTGCAATGGGCAAACTTTTTTAACATTACAGATACTGAGATGGAATGTTCTTTTTTTTACAAAATTCAACGATTAAATATTTTGGCAGATATTCAATATTTCAATTCCTTCAGTTTCAGCGCTTGTAACTCATCATTAAATCCAGTTATTCTAACACAACTGAAGTTTCTTGTGTGTGCTTTTTCTGTCCTTTCTAACTATGTGTCTGATTTTTGCATTGCATATTTTGTAACTTTGAAAATGGGGGATTTTGTAAAATGCTTAGTTTTTTCTCTCTATTGGCAGTTACTTCAAAACTGTTTGAGATACAGCAGGGTTAATATACTTATTTACGCTGCATATAAGCTATTACCTCTCTGAGTTTGTTGGTGCAATAAGGAATCACCCTGTATACACACACACACACATTTATATATATACTCTATAACAAAAAAAGTGACGAACCAAAAAGGAGCAATGGAAACTGGACACAAATTGACATACATACAGGTTTTGATAAAATCAAGCACCAATTCATCATTATCGTCGATCCTACGTGCAACTGGTACTTCAGAGGCTTCAAACACACTTAATAGGAGGCTCAGTGAAATGGGGTTGAGATTAGTCCCCGGATCTCTCGTCCACTGAGGACGTTTGGAGCATCATAAAAAGGGTCCTACAACCAGCTCGTTATTTTACCAATTTAACGCAACAATTGGACAGAATTTGGCACGATACTTCACAGGAGCACAGCTGCCAACTCTACCAAGCCGAATAACTGGGTACATAATGGCCAGAAGTGGACCAACGCGTTATTGACTTGCTTATTTTGTGAGGTCCTTTTTCTTGATTAAATCATTCAAATTTTCTGAAACTATAATCAATTGTTTTTCTCCACCTGTTCATCACATCTACCGATTTTTGTCCCATCGGACCACCCATTCCACCCCATCTACAAATTTTTGTCCCCACTTTTTCTTTTGCGTCGTTTCTTTTCTTTTCTTTTTTTTTTTTTTTTTTTTTTTGATATAGAGTGTGTGTGTATATATATATATATATAACCAACCTAACCAAGAAGATTGTTAGTTCCTCCCATTCCGCCTTTTTTTTCGCACCAGTCTTTTTCCTTACATTGCTTTTCTTCTTATTTAATCGTAAATACAATTGTAGAGAATTACTTTAAAAATTAAGTGGTATACAAAAAGGGGCGGGAACTAACTATCTTCTGGGTTATGTTGGCAAGTATGTGTATATGTATATATATATATATACATACATACTTGCCAACCATCTCATTAAACCTAATCGCTCGTATGTCCCTTCCGAGGGGACATTAAAAAATCGAGCCACGCCTTAAGGTGTTCCTCTGCAAATGAATTTTTCTAAAATGTGTAGCTATAGGCTACTTTTCGGCTACCGAAAAATTTTAACAGAAAGATTTTTTTATTTAATGATGAAGTAAAATAAAACAGATTATTACAATTTTTCGGTAGCCAAAATGTAGTAAGTTGGTAACTATACGTGTGACGTTTTAAAAGAAAGCCAAAAGGCGAGTCTTACGGAAAATATGCCGAGTGCAAAAGGTTAATAACCGTACATTTGTTAACGCCCCTTTTCCAGAGGTGTTTGCGTTCCGGTGTTTTTTATTATTATTCCATCAAAAATTAGAAATTGTAATTTTGGTTACAGTCAATTGCTAAACTTTACTAGAAAACTAACAATAATATCGCTGTTTAAAAAAATCCTGGTAGCAAATTCCGGGGTCACAAACACCCCTGCTCTTCTCACACCACTATATTTTTTGAGTTATTCTCTCCAAACTTTGTGACGATTAAATGAGACTAAAATTACTCTAAAAAAATATTGGTGTGAGAAAAATGGCGGGTACTAAAAATTGTACAGTTCATTATGAGATGGTTGGCAAGTGAGTATATATATATATATATATCCATATATATACCCGCGCACAAGAATAATTTCAAAATCGTTAATTGAATTAAATTCTTAATTGTAGAAAACAGCGCGTAATATTTATTTGTTTGTTTATTTATTTATTATTATTATTATTTTAGGAGATTTCTCCAATGTCGTTAAATTATATTCATATAAAAAGAAGGAATACTGATCTTTTAAAAAATTCGTTAACTTCTGCAATTAGCTATTTCGAATGAAGGCGGAGACTCGAAATAATCTTATTAGCACGTGACTTTACAAGCTTAAACTACGCACTACTATGACACATAATAAATATTAAGAAAGAAAAATATAAGATAAAAAAAAAAAAAAAAAATGTGCACTTATGAAAATATTTGAACTATATCTCTAATGCGCTTTCAATTGAAAAATTTAGAAAGAACTTTTAGACTTCTTCAAATTATAAGTCGTTCACAAACATTTTAATTTTATTATTATTATTATTATTTTATTATTTTTATTTATTTATTTATTTTTTTTCGTAACGGATTTAAACAAATAGTAAGCTTCCAAGGAAGAATGCTAATATTTAATTGGAAATATAAATAAACCCATACATAAAATTTTTCCATAATCTATTTCCATGAAGTCTGCGTACTTTATGCTCAAAAAATATATATATATATATATATATGTTTTCCAAGAACCAAATTCGTCTTTGAATGTTTGATAAGTGAAATGGAAATTTGAATAGTAACATTCGCATTCTTGATTCAGATCAAATAGAGATTGATAATCATAATACTATCCTAATGAACAAGTGTATAAATTACTAAGAATTAACACTCTTTTAAGCATGTAAATTATATGCAATATTATATGTAAATTTATTATTATATTATATGTAAAATATTATATTATGTAAATTATATTATATGTAAAAAATATATTATTAAATTATAATTATATTATAATTATTATTCATAATTTTAAAAGATGTATCTATTATCAAATGTTAAACAGTTTCTTATTATATATATTTTTTTAAATTACTATCTTCTCTTGTTTATTTATATATTATTTTCGTGCCGTTTTTTCTCTTACAATAAATTTTTATAAAATATATATATATTTTTTTAAATACAAATTTATGTATATGTATATATATATATATATATATTTAAAGCTTAATTTTATTTTAGAAATAAAATGTATTTTTTAATTTAATAAAAGAAACATTATTAAGGAAAAGAGCTCTTTATTATTATTATTATTATTATTATTATTATTATTATTATTATTTAAGAATATTATTATTATTATTATTATTATTATTATTATTATTTAAGAAAGCTACATTTTTATTGTTGTTGATTTTGCATTATTTTTCGAACAGTCTTTTAAGCTCTTGTCTTTAACCAGGAAATCATCCTAATAATATAATAATAGAAATGGATTAAATTATGTTCATTCAAGAGGGCATAATCTAGCGGGATTTTCGACGTCTTAATTGTTTGCCTTCGTGAGTCCGTTCTCAAGAAATCTCTAATGAAGTTTTTGTAAAAATATAGTAGCATGAATGAAAGGAATGGGAGGAGTCCTGATAAAACCTGCCAGAACATTTTTTTTTTTTTTTTTTTTTTTTTAAGCAATTTTCTATATTAGCCAACTTTCAGACATTATATCTCGATAAAATACATCTCAAAACGTTAATGATCAATTTATTTATGCTTGAAACAACGCATGAGTCTATGCGTTTTCAATTTCTGCTTGTTTTGATTTCATTTATTATTTCACAAGGTCGGGGATTTATCGATTCAGGCGTTGTTAAAGCGATCATTAGTGAACTTTCAGAATTTATAACTGGAAAAGAAGCCCGAAGGATACCACGATCTCGAAATACTCCCTCATCAGTATTTTTTAGAAATAAATTTCTTTTTAAATTTGAATGTTATTATTTGGACAAAAAATTGCATTAAAGAGTTAGTGGTGAAGAAAATCAAATGGATAGTTCGATATGTTCTTCCCAAGCATAACTTTGAATTTTAGCTTGTCGCCAAAACATAATATAACCTTCGATATACCATAAAGTTTTTCCTAGTTTTTTTTTTTTTTTTTTTTTTTTTGGGGGGGGGGACATTTACGAACTGTGACACACAAATTGTAACCAAACTTCACAGTTAGTTCAAAAGGTATGAAGATACACTGATACCGATTTATATCGGTAAACATTACTACAGAACAGAGATATTAGTGTTTTTTTCATTATTGTGACGTCCTTTATTATATCTATTTGGCTTTTCTGTTTCTTTTCCCTACTAAACACGCGCTATTGTTTTATTTATTTAAATTGTATTTTCTAATCGTCGGCACGTGCATATTTTTATTACTCTAGAATTCATTTTATTTAAAAGATTTGAAAAATAACATTATTTTTCTATATAAGGTAGATTTGTTTTATTATATTCTTATTTTATTAAATAACATGAAAAATTGAAACATACCAAGCTGTTAACAATAGAGGAAATAGATGTTAATATTTAGAATGATTATGATTACGCTGCTGGGATCGAAATTTTCTGCTGGTATCAAAATTGTTGCTGGTATCGAAATTGTCTGCATGGTTTCTTTACTAGCTAGTGAACAAAATAAAAGGTTAAGTTTAATTACGTAAAGATAAAAATACGAATAATAAAAATATAAATGTCATTATTAAAAAATATAATATGCTCATTATATATATGAATTATGAAAGTGTTTTTTTTTTTTTCTTTTTTTCTTTCTTCGTCTCCTTAGAACATTATAAATTACATATAATATCTATTGGATTGGCTAATATCTAAAATATCGCAATGTATTTGGTGATATCAGCAATTGTTTCAACTGTACTTTTACAATCCTTTCGAGTGCGATATATGGCCACGCCTACAAAATAACATTTTATTTGTGTAGTAGGATGTCTTTGTCTATCACCTAACACTTTTTAAGAGAGGGAAAAAAATAGATTTAGTAAAAGGATTACAGTACATTTGTTATTTTTTCAATCTCACGGGTGTCATTTTACAATAAGTTAATACAATCGAACCATCAATTTCAAGGGGGATAAAAAATGTGTTCACGTAGTTCATGCTATCAGTAACTCAAAAACTAATATTCCTTCTGACGGGGACTGTGGACACAATTCATGTTAAAAGCAATTTAAGTTAACAGTGTTCACATTGTAACCCATTACAACAGTGTAACCGATTTTATCCCATTGTCCTATTTAATGGACAGATGAAAAATAGCATACACAAATCAGAATTTGCTTGGTGCGAATATTTTGTAAGCTGGAATATCGGTGAAATTCGGGCACCAAAGTAGCTCGAACGTTTCTCGCCAAAATTTTTGCGTAAGTTCGACAGCCATTTTATATCATACCCCAAATTCTATACCCATACCATTCTTTTGTTTATTTATTTATTTATTTCGTTTTGTATTTTGTTTTAGAATGAATTAAATATATATATATTTCGAAAGTATAAAATTATTCTTTATATAATGTATCATAGCTGCCAACAATTTATTTTCTTCCAAAGAATTTTCATCCCCAATTATATTTCTTAACATTTTTCTTTTATTTATTCTTTATGTATATATATATATATATATATTGTAATATTTATATGTTGGAGTAAATTATTCTATAAATGAAGTTGTGCGAAATAAAAGTGAGGCTAAAAATTCTCCGGATAATTTAAAACGTTGGCAGCTATGTGTGTATATTATTTATATATATATATATATATATATATATATATTAAAGCTTAATTAAAAAAATAAAATATAATTTTTTATCTATTAAGAACATATTAAAGAAAATAACTTTCATTATTATTATTAATATTGATTTAAGAAAGTGAAACTTTATTGTTGATTTTACATTATTTTAACAACAGTTTGTAAAGCTCTCACCACCTAAGAAATGCTGAGGTATATCTAGGCATTGGAGCTCATATGAGGGATCTTCTAAAACTAACACAACTGAAATTTTGAAGATATACACTGAAACATAGTTGTATGGCCACGCCTTTTTTTCAAGGACTATCCCACTAGCATTATTATGAATTATACTTCCTTTTGGTATTAAGGCTTTTTCAATATCAAAATTTGCTAAATAATAATACTGATGCAGAAAATTAAGAAAATTCATGGACTGGTCAAACTATGTGAAAAGAAATCATCTTTTTATAACACTCTGAAAGTTACTAATTTTGGAAGAACTGTTGATTTTTGTTTAACAATTTGGGTGCTTAAGGCATAAAAGAGTGACTTATTCCATTACAGGATTCATACGGACCCGCCTATTTTCAAACTCTCACCCATCAGAATTTTTCAGCAATAATTTTTCTTGAAATGATTAAATTATTTTTATGACAAAAATTGGGTTTAAGAGTTAGTGGTGAAGAATATCAAAAAAATAGTAGGGGAAAAAAAGAAAAAAAAAAAGGATAGATCGATACCTATTTCCTAAACAACATTTTAAATTATTGCTAGTAACCAAAACATAAGAAATGCTCTTCTAAACTCGACTAAGATTTTTCTAACTACAATTTCTTTAAAATGGCTTTCTAAATATATTATACAAATAATAGGAATAATAATTTTTAGGTTTTCCAATATTTCAAATTCGTACACTCGATAAAATAAATTTTCGATGTAAGGCTGTATCAAAACAAACGTTTAACTAACAGAACCCTGTTATTGCATTTTAATTGATATCAGAATTTAGATTCAGAAATTATAAAGAAAAGGCACAAGGCGTTGAATAATGCTTAATTCGCTATGGAATTTCATATAAGAAAAACCAAAAAGTAAGTCTTGAACATTTTATTACAAATAATGTGTTATCTATTACCCGTTCTCCAATCTGTTCGTTTTTATTTCGTATCATCTCTCGTTTTCATTCAGTCGTGACTGAGAAAAGAAAAATTATTTTTATTGCCAAAGTGAAACTATAATCGTAGAGAACAAATGGTATAATATCGGAACATGCTCTGAAAATGCAAAAATAATTTAAATTAGTTACTTGTTTGACGGTTACTTACTTACTTCGCAATTATAAAATATTTGGTACGGAATTTCATACCAGTATAATTTTACGGTTTTTGTTTTTAAATATTTTCAAAGTGGATGATTCCTAATTTTATTACGTGTATAGAGTAGAGATACTCCTGATAAAGGGCTATCGCTTCCTGCAGGTAGCCTAAATGAATATAAAATAGATAAACCTTGCCGTCAGGTGAGACTGTTATTCTGAGAAGAATAACATACTTAAATTCATGAACAAAAAGTGCGCATTGGATTTCTTTCCGTTAACCCTTCAGATACCAATTAATGCTTTACATTTAATGCTATATTAATTTTTATAAAATATTTGGAATATTTAATAAATTTCTTACAAATATGCACAATTTATCCCTTAAATCTTCTTACTTCGTTTAAAAGCACAGCGTTACTGTATTTATACGTGCTTTTTATTCTATTGTTCCCACCAGTCTAAAATAACATTATTACTTTCTTCTGTATTCAATAGGAGAAAGTATTGGATTCGCAAAAATTTTCGACCACGTTTTACGTTTTGAGAACTGAAGAACATGATTTGACCATTTTTAGAAAATGTCTGTCTGTCTGTGTGTGACACAATTTTGTGGCAGTTGTATCTCAAGAAATACTGCACAGAATTTCATACAAATTGGTATGTAGTTGCACCTTGACATAAACTAGTGCCTGTCAACTTTTGGTAAAAATTGTCTAGCAGGTTGCATTGTCGTCCCGCTTTTTCTAAATTTTTAACATGGTTGTATAGGACAAAATTTTGTATAAATGTGCACAAAGAGAATTATTTTTTAATAATCATTATGAAATTTACAAGAATTATTTATAATAGAGATAGTCAGCTGATAAAAAATTTTTGTATGTGTAGGAGCCTCGCCTTCCCCCCTGGAGGGGGGTGAAGTCCCCCCTCGAGTTAATTTTCATGATGGGTATCTTTCAAAAGAGCTCGCCAATACCTTTAAAAAAAATAGTTGAACCATAGATCTGCGATAATTTAAAATAAAGTTATCGATTTTTTTCAATTTTAACAATTTTTTAATGTAATTTTGACAATAAATTTGACTTATCTTGGATATTTAGTGTTATACTACTTCTCTAATATGAAAATCGTCTGAATTATCATGAAAGATATTTTTTTTAAATAATAATTTTAATAAATTATTTTCACTGGGTGAATTTGTATAGGAAAATATAGAAGAAAGTCATGTGGTGGCCACAACATACTAGTTTTAAACAGCATTATAGCATGAAAATCTACTAATCAAATTAGTGGGGCAATATAATAAAATATCCGTAAAAATGTAGGAGCGCTGCGATCTCCACATTATTTGAAAATATTTTCTTTTGCCACAGTTGCTCACAATCTTCAAATAATAGTTCAGACATTTTCTAGGAATCTAGAAAAAGTGAGGCTTGACTTTATTTGTCTGTTTAATATTTTTTTAGTAGAATCTGTTCTCTCCATCTCTAATTCAACTACCATTTAGTGTGAGTAAGAAAATCAATAAAGAAATCAACTACTCGTGAAACGTTTGCTCTTATCTTGTCAATATAATCATCGTCGGATTAAAGTAAATTCTTTTATATGTATTATTTTATCTGAAGAATGGACTGTTTAATAATGTTTTAAAACTATTAATTGCCTTTACTGCAGGAAATATATTTAAGGAAACACTCCATAGTGATTTATTATTTTTTAAAACATTATTCATCCCGACCGGTAGAATTTAATTATAAACAGTTGCAAGTAAAATTGTCATTTAATTTTTACTTAAAATATTGTATGGTTTTTATGCTGATAGTTATACAAGTTGTAAGGCAGTTGTGAGTTCACAGAACTCCAACAACGTAAACTTAACGGAAATTGTGTAACCTAATCCTTTAATGTTCAATACTCTTGCACTGAAAACAAACATTTAACTTATTTTAGGCAACAATTTTCAGTTTTATTCCTTCTCTGTTTGGTAGATAGCAGCACTACTCCTATACTGAACAAATTATGTTTCAGAGCAAGCCATATGCAGAAGTTAAATTAAATTTCTTAGTAGGTGTGAGGGTACTTTGCTGTTTTAATGGTGTACTCTTACCTTTTTTTTTCATCTGATGAAAAGCCATGCTATTATTTTGACTTCCAACAATTGTTGATAATATTTGCAATTTATGGTGTTTACTTACCAAGGTATTTGTTTATAAAATTAACTGTTATGTAAATTTAATTAGATTAACATATAGATGATTTAAAGCAAAAAATTCTCAAAATTAAAAATACCCTTTTTATTTATTATTTTTTACATATTTATGATCAGCTATATGACTAATGGCTCTTTTTAATATTACATTAGTGATTTACAAAGGAAAATAAGTAGTGAGCGTTAAAAGGTTAAGTTGAAGAAGTTACGTTTTATTCACCCGAAAAACGCTAAGGTGTAAGTCAAAATGCCTTAGAGTTAGTCGATTATGAAGCTCAGTTTGGTATAATAAGTAAACTGAAAAAAAAAAAAAAAAACCTGACGAGTGCCAAATTTATTAACCTATAGTAAAGCAATCCAGATAAAGAAGATAAAAAATTGTTAAATTGTTTGCAAATTTTAATTATTATGTTATTTAAAAGAAATAGTAGTCACATGAAGACATTTTTCGATACGACATGAAACCCAGATCACGAACTAGACTTATCAATGTACGGTGTGTGTTGGTGTTATAGTTAATGCTAATTGACTACTGTAGGGTCTTGGACCTAAGAAGAGTTCCCTACTGTGGGAACTTTCTGATAAGTCCCAGCCCATACCTACGCAAGTTTTGGAAAAAACACGGAAAACTCCGAACAACTAGTCGGAAGAATGTAACCTAGGATAGAACCAGCACCTTATGTCTACTAGCTTTTTAGTGCAAAAACTCTCATAGATCATTGTGTGGAATGACATGAAAAATCTATAAAAAACTGAATTGGGTATTGTATTATGCAAGCGGTTAAGAAAAATTTTTAACCAGTTATTAAATTTATGGTATATACAGTATTTTAAATCATGCAATCAATCCATTGTCGTATTATCTTAACTATTCTATGTTAAAGAAAGTATTGTGTTTTGGATGGAATTTGCGATATTTAGTTTTTGATGTGTTTACATGTTTAGAGGTCTCTAAATCCAAGAATCAAAATTTAGTAGTTAGTCTCTGTGTCCGTTATTAGCATAACTCAAATATAATTACAAGATAAAAAGAACTATTTATATACTATGTTTTTAAGTTTTCTTTTGAATCATATAAACGCCACCGAAGTCAGCGGGGACCCGAAATAACTGGCTAGAACTATTATTTAAATACACTGTCATCGTATTCTGAGCTCTTCGAAAAGTTTCAAATGTTTATCTACTCAGGAAGTTATGAGATTGTTGAATCACATAAATGCTACCGAACGCAGCGGGGACCCAAAACAATTGGTTAAAAGTATTTTTAAAAATGTATTGCCATCGTGTTATGAGCTATTCTAAAAGTTTAAAATGCCTAGGTAGCCGGGAAGTTATGTGCTTGTTGAATCATATAAACGCTACTGAAGGCAGCAGGGACCCGAAGCATTTATCTAAAAGTATTTTTAAAAAATGCATTTTTATCGTGTTCTGAGCTATGCTGAAAGTTTCAAATGTCTGGCTTGTCGGGAAGTTAGTTAAAAATCGATTGCAAGATTTGTACTGGACAAACAAACAAGGAAGAGAGTTAATAAAAACATGGTAATAAAATCAGATGGAAGTCAAAACTCGTTGTTCTAAATATATGTTATATAGGGATATTATTTGAAATATTATGTTTTCAGTGCTTTGTAAGCGTTATATATATATATGACGAAAAACTAGTTTAAAGCCAATATAATTACTGTTTGCACTTGTAATATAATATAGCTTAATAATTTTAAATTTAAAGAAAAAATATCTCTATGTATTTATTATCTGTACATTTTAACTTGTAGAACTTTTACCAAACAAATTTCTTTAAAATATATTTTTGATCAAAACTTATTCGATCGATGAAACGACAGCTGGTGATAGGTGGAATACCTAAAATTATTTAGAAGTTTTTCTCAGAGTACTTTTCATATATCGGGATATTTTGTCTGTTTTTCTTTAAATTTGATAACATAAGAATATCACTTTAATAAAAGAATCATACTTTTATCTAAGATATAGTTTTGAAATTTATTGAAGTAGTCAATAAAAACTTTCAGAAGTTACTTAAAGTTTTTAATGATTGTATACTTTTCTTAAATCATTTTGATTTGTCTACGTCATATTTCTAAGTCTTCACAAGTTTATAAATTCATTTATTATAAGTATAAGCAATATAAATAAATCACAGAATGTTTAAGTAACTCTGTTTGATAGTAGATTTGTCTGACATTATTATTCATTTATTATTTTTAAATTAAGATCATTCAATACATACAAATGCAACATTAAAGAAACAAAAACAAATGGCTTGAAAGGTAATTATTAACCACAGCAATTATTAGCTTGTATTTCCTTGAAAATTCCTTAATAAAACTTTTAAGCTCGAAATAAGGAATTAAGCGAAATAATTAAAAATATCAATGATAACACATATTGACTAAATAATGTTCTAATAAAATCAATAAATAACATTTTTTTTAAGTTATAATTTTTAACCTTTGTTTTTAACGATGTTTTTTAACTTTTTAACTAATATTAAGAAAGGCGACGCTATGCTGTAATTATGTCGTGAATATGTCTTAGTTATGATAACTGACCCCATACTTAACTAAGCCAACTAGTTCCACAGAGATAAACAAAAATTTATGACTGATGCATGCAATCACAGTTAATCACATTTTCGAATGTCACCATAAACAGCGCCTCAATTCGGTCTAAGGATACAGCAGAACAAAACAAATCTGCTATGAAAAAAAAATACTTACCAGTCAGAAAAACGATTAAACACAGATTTTTTTCATGATATTTTGAAGAAAACTGAAATTACCGAGGATGATATACTTTTATTATACATACCAATAGCGAGATGACAACGATCTAGTTTCACGGTAACAGGAAACAGAAGCTGTGTGCCAACTAACTTTGTTCTCCCGTTTTCATAGTAAAAATTTATTTCCCCCGTAAAGGTTTTTACCCCAGGATGGCAAACGCTGCTCCTTAATGTAAAAAAATAAATAAATAAAATAAATAGTTATCTATTACTAAAATAAAAAAAACTTTCTTTAATTTCACAACGATCTGTTAAAAAATAATTGTTATTCTGTACATTTATGCGAAACATTGTCCTATACAAGCTTACTAACTTGCCGGATTTTCGAATACCAGTAAATTTTTATAGAAATATCCACGTTATATTTTAGATTACAAATATGTAGTAAAAATTATCAAAAACCATAAGAATTGTTGTCCAAATATATATTTTATTGAACAAAAATAATCAAAAGGCACAAGGCGTTCAATAATGCTTAATTCGCTATGGAATTTCATATAAGAAAAACCAAAAAGTAAGTCTTGAACATTTTATTACAAATAATGTGTTATCTATTACCCGTTCTCCAATCTGTTCGTTTTTATTTCGTATCATCTCTCGTTTTCATTCAGTCGTGACTGAGAAAAGAAAAATTATTTTTATTGCCAAAGTGAAACTATAATCGTAGAGAACAAATGGTATAATATCGGAACATGCTCTGAAAATGCAAAAATAATTTAAATTAGTTACTTGTTTGACGGTTACTTACTTACTTCGCAATTATAAAATATTTGGTACGGAATTTCATACCAGTATAATTTTACGGTTTTTGTTTTTAAATATTTTCAAAGTGGATGATTCCTAATTTTATTACGTGTATAGAGTAGAGATACTCCTGATAAAGGGCTATCGCTTCCTGCAGGTAGCCTAAATGAATATAAAATAGATAAACCTTGCCGTCAGGTGAGACTGTTATTCTGCAACATTTTCAATATATAGAGGTTGTATGATCTTATTGTATAAGTGCATATAATATGTATAAATGAACCAAATTAAGAGTAAAATGTTTTATAAACAAATTATGTTTATTCAGTTTGTATATCGGTTGAGATGTTGAGAACTGCTGCCATTATAGAGCCCTTTTCCAGTTTCAAGTAACTTTCTGACTATTAATTAATAGAAAGTTTTGTGATAGCAACAGCGCAGTCATTTATTGTCAATTTCATTATATTTTATATTCTTTAATCTACAGTATGTTTATTGCATAAACAATAATTGTAATTTATATTTATTGTATTATAATATGAACTCATTTTTATTTTGATTAAAAAAGAAATAAAAAAAAAACGCTAATACAGAAACTATTATATATAAACAAGCGAAGAGTTTATTTTTCAAAATGACTAAATCACCGCAATAAAACATTTTGATTCAAAAAGGCTTTCTAATAAAAAATATATTAAAATATATATAATAAAAAAATATATGCAATGAAAAAAAATGTAAATTAATGCACATAAATATGATCGAAAGGGAATTATTAACAGAAATCGTTAAGGGGAGTTTCAAAACGTGATGGGCGGAGTCTCACTTTTTGGAAACGTGAAAACAATGGTATATCAAATCAAAAGGCAAACAATTAAATTTCTTCTTCATCAGACAACCAATCTTGTTCATTGTAAACATATTCGAAAGCTATTGCAATGGGCCAGTTTTTTGCAAATTATAAATGTTGTGGCTGGTACGGTTTTTCCGAAATTCCCGATTAAATATGTTTAGTGCATGTAACCCGTCGTTAATCAAAATAATCTAGCACAATGAAAGTATTTTGTAGAATATTTTCTGCATTTTTAAATATGAGCTTGATTTTTGTGTATTATGTTTAAAAAAATTTTAAATGGCAATGTTGAAAGACTTTTAGATTTTTTCTTTCTGTTCACTATAATTTGAAAGCCGTTTGAGATAGAACAGGGTTAATGTATTATAATAACTTATTTATACTTCATATATAATATTTTGTTAGTCAGTGGCGGTTCGTGCACCGAAAATTGGTGAAGAGGCACTTGGCACACTGTATTTTACACTGTATTCATTTCTAGAAAATAAATTTACATTTAAATAAGTATTTTTAGTTAATTTTAATTAAGACCATGCTTAGTAAAAATTATGATTAAAATACTTAAATATTATTTTTGAGCTCTTCGCCTGTTTTCGGTTCACGAGCCGCCATTGTTTGTTACCATACTGAGTTTGCTGGTGCAATAAACAATTACACTACATATATACGTATACAATAATTTCAAATCCGTTAAAATAGTTGAATTCTTAATTGTGAAAAACTCTTCTTACATGTGTAGTTATTTGTTTTCTTTAGTATCGTTAACTTATTTTGAATTAAAAAGTAGGAATTTTGTTGTTTTGAATAATGTTGTTTTGAAGGAATTTTGTTAACTGCTTTATTCCGGTATTTCAAATGAGGAGCGAAAATTTAAAATAGTTTTATTCTTAAGATATTTCGCAAGGTTTAGCTTGGGACTAATATTACATACATAGCAGCTAACTTTTTTAATTTATTCCGGAGTGTTCTTAGCCCCGCCCTTTTTTCACACCGTAATCTTTGTAGAAAATTTTTTCTTTAATATATAATTACGATTAAATTTTAAGAAATTTACTCAAAAATTATTACGGTGTGAAAAAGGGGTGGGACTAACAATATTCCGGGATAAATTAAAAAATTTGTCAGCTGTGTATACATATAATAAACATTAAAAAAGAAATAAATTAAATACAAATTAAAATTTCAACTTATGTTAAGAATTTAAATTAATTTATTTAAACTATAAATCGTTCATAAAATTTTTATTTTTATTTAAAAAGAATTGTTTTAATTCTTTCTTAACGGAATTAAATACGTACTATTCTTCTAAAGTAGAACGCTAATTTATATTATTGAATTTAGAATATATATATATAAAGAGAGAGAATATTACTAAAATAGAAGTAATATTACTAAATATGCACTGTATTCATAAGATCCGTGTATTTTATTTGATCATGCTCAAAACTACAATCTGTATATTTTTCCCAGGAATCAATTTTGTCGTTTAATATTTGGTAAGTGAAATGTTTTCTTGTTCACGAAGTGTATAAATTATTAACAAATAAACATATTTCGATTTTAATAATATTTTAAGCAAATAAATTATATACCCCAATTATTACAAATTTTAAATGGTAAACTTTTTACTAAAACCATACTTGCAAACCATCTTATTATGAACCGTACAATTTTTAGTACCCGCCTTTTTTTTTTTTTTTTTTTTTTCCTACCAATAATTTTTTAGAGTAATTTTAGTCTTATTTAATCGTAACAACATTTGGAGGGAATTACTCTAAAAATATAGTGGTGTGAGAAAAGGGACGTTAATATAATTGTACGGTTATTAATAAGATGGTTGGCAAATATGCTACAACTTTTAACAGTTTCCTATTACATTTTATTTGAAATTACTATAAGCCTGTACTTGCCATAATACCAATCGCAATTTATTTATTTATTTATTTTTCCTATTGTTCCTCGTTTTACAATGAATTTAAAAAAAAAAAAAAAAAAAAAAAAAAAAAAAAAAAAACAGTCTTTCTGACATATAAAGATATTCTTTATATTCATTTCTGTATCATGGCTGCCAACATTTTAATTTCCTCCTACGTATTTTTAGCCCCACCTATTTTTTTGTAGTAATTTCTTTCTTTCTTTCTTTTTTTAGTAAATTTTTTTCTTATTTTATAATAGTTATCTATTGGAGAGAATTATTCTATAAATGAAGTTATGTGTAGTAAAGGCTGTGCTAAAAAATATTCCCGAATAAATTAACACTTTCGCGACCGCATGCTTTTGTCTTTTTGACAGTAAGGTCCGCCTGTGGGTACTATTCTCCAATGTTACAATATTTCAGGTCAAAATTTTCTGTATTCACATTTATATTACAAATAGATATGCATTATAATTATACCCTTTCTATTCAAAGATTTTGTATACATAGTTTATTTGGTTGTACAAATTTGAATATTGGGTATATTCTTCAGAAATAAGTAACATAAAAGTCGCGAAAGAAACGCCCACTGGAAGAGTTAAAGATTTTTAAATGACGGGAATCTGCGTCAGCGGTCGCGAAAGTATTACAATGTTGTCAGCTATGTGTATATCAATATATTAAAGCTTATAATGAGAAATAAAATATAATAAATAAATAAAAATAACAAGAAAAATAATTTCCTTATTATTATTATTTTTTTTTTAAAGTGAAATTTTAATGTTGATTTTGCATTATTTTTCTAAGAGTCTATAAATTGCTTGTCTTTCAAGAAATGCTCCTCGAGGAACAGTCTTTGGAGCTTATATGAGAGCTCGTCTGAATCTGACACTTTGAAACTTTAAATATATACACTGAATGGAAATAACCATTTACTAACATTCTGAAAGTTACTGGTGTTTGAAAAACTCTAGATTTTGGTTAAACAATTCGGGAACTTCACACCTGCCAACCATCTCATTAATACACAAAATTTTTAACGCTGCCTGAAAAAAAAAAAGCCTCTTTTTTCACGCTTTTTTATTTTTAGAGTAATTCTCTCCAAATGTTGTTATGATTAACAATTTGCGCTCGGCATATTTTCCGTAAGACACGCCTTTTGGCGTTCCTTTAAAAGGTCACACATATAGTTTCGAACTTACTACCTTTTGGCTACCGAAAAATTTTAATAATTTGTTTTATTTTACTTCATCATTAAATAAAATAAATCTTACTGTTAAAATTTTCCGGTAGCCGAAAGGTAGCCTATAGTTACACGTTTTAGAAAAATAATATTTCATTTGCAGAGGAACACCTTGTGGCCCGATTTTTTAATGTCCCCTCAGAAGGGACATACGAGCGATAAGGGTTAAATAAGAATATTATTATTCTAAAAAATGACTGTTGTGAAAAAAAAAAAAAAAAAAAAAAAAAGGCAGACACTAAAAGTTTTATGCTTTATAAAGAGATGGTTGACAGGTAAGGTACTTAAGGTATAAAAAATCGATTTGCATAAAGTGATAAGGCATAAAAAAGTTATATAAGAATTTAGGTTTAAAAATTGTAAAAGAAAGTCACAAGATATTCAACAGTACATAAATTCCCTAAGAAATTTCATACAAGAACAACTAAAAAGTAAATTTTTAATATTTTATTAAAATTATGTGTTATCCATTATCTGTTCATCAATTTGTTCACTTTTGTTTATTTCAGAGTTCGCCTGACTGAGAAAAAGGAAATTATTTTTACTGCCGAAATCAGAGCTGCTGACCTAATCCGGCAAATTGTTAGTACCGCCCCTTTTTCTATAACACTTAATTTTTAGAGTATTTTTCTTCTTAATTCATCGTAGATACATTTGAAGAGAATTGCTCAAAAAAATTCAGTGGTGTGGAAAAAGGGGTTCTACTAACATTTTGTCGGATTAGGTTGGTGAGTGAAAATATAATCGCAGAGAGCAAATGGCGTAATGTCAAAACAAACACTGAAATCTAAAGAGATCAAAATAAGTTACTTATTTCACGTTACTTGCTTAGCAATAAATTGAAGTAATTAGTTGGGAATCTCATACCAGAATAATTGCGAAGTATATTTTTATGTTTTCTATTTGGGAGTGATTAATCAAAGTGAATTATAAAAAATTAAGTTAATTCCCATATTAAAGTGCAATCGCTTATTGCAAGGGGCCCAAATAGTTGGAAAATAATGTTCTTATAAAACATAAAAGCATGGACTTATACACTGAGGACTGCCGACGCCGTGTTACACAAATAGCCACGTTATAGTTGCTTTCATAAAGTGGCGCTCGCATCGAATAATTGTCCACTTCAGTCTTGAAAGAGTGCTTTTTCGCAGAAATAAGTATAATGTATATAAAAACTTTGTAATTACTTATGTTGATAAATCTCTTAATAGCTATTTATTAAAACTTCCTTTTAATAATTTCATTTATCCATATATTGTACTTATTCGAAAATTTCATAAAACTCCTGTTAAAAGAATTGTCACAATTGGTTGTAATACATACAGCCCTAATGCTAATAAAATTCTCTTGGACATTATCAAACAAATATATATATATACTTTCTTTTTTTTCTTTTTCGCATTATCTCCCACGCCGCCCAGAATATCACATCGTATTAAACCCAGGAATGGAACACGGGCGCAGAATTCATACCACTATCAATGTAAGAAAATTTTCTACTTCTTAAATCAACGATATTATAGGTAGAGAAATTTCTTAAACGGATTCCGGTATGAATTCTGCGCCCGCGTTCCATCCCTGTAAACCATAAAAATTTAACATTCTGTAAGTTTTTTTTTTTTTTGTGCAATTTGTAAAATATGAAAAATTGTGAAAATGTTTATCCTGATTCTGTATAGTTTTAATTAAGCTAATAGAAATAAATTACTTTTATAAATAACTTATAGAGAAATTGTATATCATACTATTTAAATAAAATAGTTCTTTTTTTATAGATTCTCACACACAGCCATATAAAATAAAATACTTTAAATTTTCTTGTTTTTTAAACATTCATAGCAGATTAGATTCAAGATAGCATTAGATTCAAGAAACTGTAGAAATATTCATCATGCTAATTTGGGGGAAAATATAATCTATATAAATAAAGAGAAGTGTCTGTATGTGTGTGTGTGTGTGTCTGTCTGCGTTCTGCTGCTCACACTACCGATCGCAGAGCTTCCAAATTTGGCATATAGATACCTGGGACCCTGCAAGTGTGCACCTCATCGAGATTTTTTTTTTTTTCGAATTTGAATTTTTTAAATTAATGTTTTTTCGATTTTAAATATTGGCTTCTTTGTTTCATTTCTCATAGATTTATTCTTTTACTGTAATCATCTGCGTATCTTAGCAACGGCTATTACACAATTCATTTTTTATTTAATACGTTCATTTAAAGGTGATTTATACATTTATTTATTTATTTATTTATCTTTTGTCTATACATATAATAAAATAAGGTGTTTTTGTGTATGTGTGTGTGTCATTGTGTATGCATATCCAGGGCCTGATTAAGGGGGAAGCTCGCTCTTCACACATTATTTATACTTACACCGTTATTTTTTAACAAATACTTTCCTCCTATAATAAACAAAAAATTTTCATTAAAAATTATTTTAAAAGAATTCTGGTGTCTAATAACGGTGAGTAAATTGGATTGTTTTACACCGTCCATTTTTTATAAAAAATATTTCCTAGTCAAAGCGTGGAATTTCTATAACATGAAGTAAAAAATAATTGTAAAAATATTCCGGTATGAGCGAGCTTCCCCCTTAATCAGGCCCTGTGCATATCCAAAGCTTTTTAGGAAAACGGCTGATCGCAGAGCTACACACATTTGCATGGAGGTTCGTAATGACCTCTCCTGATGCACCTCGAAGCCCGATTTTCGAGTTTTCGATTAGTTTTCTTTTAATTAATTAAAATGTGAAAATAATAACCTTCTAATTTCTGATAAATTAGCCATTTAAATATTATCCATAATTTAATTAATGCCAATTTTTTTCGACAGAATAAAAAAAGAAATAAGTAAATAAATGTACATTTACTTAAAATGAGGAAAATAAATTAGGAGAATTAGAAAATAAATTAGAAATATCAGTCGCATCGTTACAAATAAGGTACCAAATGAAAGGGGCAATTTTTGTAAATTTGATGGATTAAACAGCTTATTGGTGGGACAGTTAGATTTTTTAAAATTAACTAAAGTAAGAATTTTAGGTGGCAACACCAGAAGATTGTATGGAAACTGTTTTCTGTTTTAAATAGATTATTTAAACTCTACGAACCATATTTTTATTTTATCAGTTTCATTAATAGATCCTTCTGGGCAATTTTTTTAAATTTTGATGTTAAAATACACCGAACGTTTTTCGACAAGAAGTTTAATATAGCAACATTTTAATCTAAGTAGCACATCAAAAATATAAAAAAAGTTTTAAAGTATTACAAAGTGAAAATAAAAAAAATAAAATAAACCTGAATAGTAGTCACATAAATGATTTATTTTTATAGAAAGTTTATAGAAAAAGTGCAGTTTTCAAGATAGCAAATATATTTCAGCAAGCACTATTTTAAGCCTATAAACCATTAAAGATATAAACAGAATAGGAAGGATTCTTATATATAAACAAAAAGGTGCCTGATAAAATTATTAGCAAAATAGTTTTCCCCTTTTCATTAAAAAAAAAAAAAAAAAAATCCGTCGCTAACATGGCGACAAAAATTCAAAAGCCGCCAAAGGAGCAACATAATAAAGTTGTGTAGCACAATAATGTTTACCTATTTATTTATTTATTTTTATATACTATGCTATGCTAATTTATCATACAAATAAATGAGCCTCTGTAGGACTGCATTTGCACGCTGTCGAACAAAAATATTTGATTAATTGAAATAATATTTAAATAAGAACTATTCCCACTTGCGCGATTCCCATTTGCGCTACGGGGCGAAATATTCCCATTTGCCCGACCAGATATTGCAGGAACGAGCGTGCAGGCGATTTCTTCCGATTTGACTTGATAATCTGAGAACGACCGTAACTCGGTTTCGCAGCAATCACTACCACGGACGTAAAAACAAACAAAAAATTACTGGACACCCCTACCCGCTGTGCATGAATTTGAAAACGCCCATAACTCGGTTCTGCAGCAACGTAAAAACCTAAAAAAAAAAAAAAAAAAAAAAAAAAAAAACATCACTGGACACCCCTACCCGCTGTGCATGAATTTGAAAACGCCCATAACTCGGTTCTGCAGCAATCATTACCACGCACGTAAAAAAAAAAAATCACTGGACACTCCTACCTCGCTGTCCATGAATCTTAGAACGCCCGTAACTCGGTTCCACGGCAATCACTACCACGTACGTAAAAACAAAAACAAAAACAAAAAAATCTCTGGACACCCCTACCTCGCTGTGTATGAATCTGAAAACGCTGGTAACTCGTTTTTGCAGCAATCAGTATCATGCACGTATATACGCTTCAAGCACATGAAAAAAAAAAAAGAAAAGAAAAGAAACTGGACACCTCTACCTTGCTGTGTATGAATCTGAGAACACATGTAACTCGTACAATTCTTGTATTTTTACTTTGGCCACGCAAATGGGAATTTTTCACTACTTCGCGCAAATAGGAATCGCGCAAATGGGAAAACACCTTAAATAAAAAAAATAAAAATATGTTTAATATAAAATATATATAACCATAAAAAGATTAGTTGTCTAAAATATGGCGGAAATAGCGCTCATAGCATATTGTTACAAGGGATAAGTCTTATTGTTACAAGGGATTAAGTCTAAAATGGTGACAAAAATTCAAAAGTCGCCAAAGAGAACGATATTAAGGCTGTACTATGATCAGGTTTACAAACCATGAATTAAATATAACCAGAAAAATTAATTGTCTCATGCGACAGACGTAGCCAGTCGTAGCATATTGAGAAATCTTATTCATGAGATAGTTAGCAAGTATGGAGTAGTATGGAGAATTTTTGTAGCCGAAATTGCGCTAGCAGTCAAACTTATGATTTGATCAACCCGATCTGAATTGACCAACAAGTCACAGCATATCTAATTGGTCAACCCAAATAAATAACTATCGCATTTCTTCGATAACATTTAATCGTATCTGGTCCCCGTTAGAGAAGTATGACATGGATTTCATACCTGTAAACATCATAATTATAAATCGGAAAATTTTTAGCACACGCCCTTTTCCACATAACGTTATTTTTTAGAGTAATTGTCTCCAAATGTATTTATGATTAAATAAGTATACAATCACTCTAAAAATAACTGGTGTGAAAAAAAGGGCGGGTATTAAAAATCGTCTGTTTATCAATGAGATGTTTGGCCAGGGGTCGTACTCTCCGGCCTTTTTTCAGGACAATCTCAGAAATCAGAAATTTCCGCCTGCTTTGCCACCACTAATTTCATGTAGAACAACTTATGTCATTTATATAGCAATGTGCCATGATTACATAGGGTAGAAATAATTTTATAAAAATAGTGGTAGCAATAAATTTGAAAAATTATCATTCATGAGAGTGTCTTGAAAAAAGGACGGAGAGTACGAGCTCTGTGTTTGGCAAGAATGTGATTTTGGTTAAAAAGTAATAAAATATTAATGTGGTATCATTAAAAAAGGGAGAAGCTTCTTTTCGTGTAAAAAACACAATGGAAACAAAATATGCAAGTAAACGTAAAAGTAAACAAAATGGAAGACTCCAGGTCTAAGTTTAAAGTATTTGGAAACTTAAAACTACTTCTGAAATTATAATAACAGGGGACTTGGCGTTGGAATATTAAAAACCTGGATAAACTACTATGACAGAAACGCCAATATATATATATATATATATATATATATATGAGATGCACACAGCTGTTTCGGTAGCCTTAAGCGTACCGTTTCTGACGTAGTAGTTTATCCAGGTTTTTAGTACTTCTGAAATTATTTGGCAATATTCTTTTTGTGATTTGAAAAGGTTTTTTTTTTTTTTTTATTAGAACTAATGTTTAATTTTTAACTAAAGTACAAATGACAGCCTATCATGATTTTCTGATACAAATAACCATACAATATTACAGTGTAACAAACAAGCCATAAATTGATTGATGAATTTAAATATGACTGAATGTGAATTAAAAGTTGCGGGATTTCCAATAGAGAAAAATTGCATTGGCTATTCAATATTATGTATAATGATATCTATTAAAATAAGTAACTTAATATAATTTTTCTTTTACTTTTCACATATATATACAATATTATAATTATCAATTTTACTATTATTAAAAAGTTTAATATATTCATTGGATTCATTTAACGAAGCAAAAAACAACCCCCCCCCCCAAAAAAAAAAATCTGTTTCATATAATTTAATCACAGTACTTTAAATTATATATTTATATAAACATACATATATAATGAATATATTTTCAGACATTGCATAAAAGGAAATGATAACCCATGGAGAGCATGGACAAATTAAAAAAGAAAAAAAAATAATAATCCTATAAAATGTAAGCATATAGCAATACTAAACGTCATCAGGGGCCCTGAATGTATGCAAAAGATGTCAGTTTTTGTTGTACTGTATGCATATGCTAAGATTTTACAACACCAAAGCATTTACTCCAAATGAAGCATAACACAAGAAATCAGATGAAAATATGGAAAGAAAAATATTCAGATAAAATCTACAAAATGAAGAAGAACTTCGAGTATCAGAAATGTAAATACGCTCTAAAATTATTGCGCGAAATATCACAGTTACTAGATTTGGAACGGAAAAATTGTAAGTTTATTCGCAAGCTATTGGAATAGGCCAAATTTTAGCACATTTTATTAATAGTCGCTTGAAATTTTTTTTTCTACGAAATTACAGATTAAATATTTGGACGCATATTTTATTTTGCATTTTTTCATTGTTTCAACACTTGTAACTCGTGAGTAACTGCTGATATTGTAACAAAATTAGTGTTGTTTTGCAGGACTTTTACTGTTCTTTATAAATGTGTATTTGGTTTTTGTGTTGCATGTTTAGAAATTTCAGAAATGTGAGATTTTTAGCTTTTTTATTCTACTTGCACTGAATTGAGAACGATTTGAGATAGGCAAGGCTGATATACTGATTCAAACTGCATGTGAGCTTTTCTGTTACCCCCTGAGTATATCAGTACAATCAGAGCCTGATTAAGGGGGAAGCACACATTCTCTCCGTTCTCACCGGAATATTTTTACAATTATTCTTTACTTCAAGTCATAGAAATTTCACGCTTTGACGAGGAAATGTTTTTTATAAAAAATGAATGGTGTAAAACAATCCAATTTACTCACCGTTTTTAGACACCAGAATTCTTTTAATATAATTTTTAATCAGAATTTTCTGTTTATTATAGCAGGAAAGTACTTGTTAAAAAATAACGGTGTAAGTATAATTAATGTGTGCTTCCCCTTAATCAGGCTCTGAGTACAATAAGAAATCATCCTTTATACTTATATAGAGGGTTATTACAGCCACAACATTTTTATGAGCATGCTTCTACTAATATTATCTTAAAACTTTAAATAAATTTCTTCTTAAATATACTGAGTACAGTTAAGAAGATTTATTATTATTATTATCATTTTGCTTGTTTCGCTACCACTTTTTCTTTACGGAAATAGTTATTGCATTTTAAAAGTAATATGTAGACCTGCTAACTATGCTAGTTTATCCGTAATGGTATTAGGCCCCGCCCTTATTTCACACCAGAATAGTTGTAGAGTAATATTCAGCAATATGTTCTCATGATTAAATAAGAAGACTATTGCTCTACAACTATTCTGGTGTGAAAAAAAGGCGGGGCTTAATACCATTACGGATAAACTAGCATAGTTAGCAGGTATAAATATGTCATAATTAAACAGGACAGAATTCATTGTACAAAAGTAATAGGTGCAAAAAAGGTATAAATCTCTCATTCTGAATGTGTCTTGAAAAAAAAGGCGGGGACTACGACCCCTGATATTCGTATTATCAATTGTCGATGTGGTCATGTGAGGAGTCCTAGTCTCCAACTTTCTTTTTTCTTCTTCTTCTTTTTTTTTTTTTTTCAGGACATTTTTAAGGTTAAGAAAATTTCACCTCATTTACCACCACTTTTTCTTCTTGAGAAATCTTCATTCTATTTTTAAAAAATTATGTCAGGATTAAAGATTGTATTAAGTATTGTATGATAATCAGAGCTGCCAACCTAATACGGAGAATTGGTAGCACCATCCCTTTATCCACACCAGTCTTCTTTTAGAGTATTTTTCTTCTTAATTCATCGTAAACACATTTGAAGAGAATTGCTCTAAAACTTAATTGGTGTGGGAAAAAAGGCGGTACTAACAATTCTCCGGATTAAGTTGGAAGCTCTGAATAATAGTGGGGTCGCGAAAAAGACATACATTTCTCATTGTGTCCTCACACAACAGACAGAGTCAATGACCCCTAAGCCACGTTTTTAAATACCGCTTTTTTTTTTTTTTTTTTCTTTCTTTAATTGAAGTATTTAGTAATATTTTTCAGTAATTAGCTTCGATTGTAAATTTTTTTAAATAAAAATAATGGTATTCAAAAATAAATAAACAAATTGAGCGGAGACTGATATATCGCTCACTCCTTTCAACAACGTCATATCTCTAAAATTAGCAATTTTGAGTTATGCCTGTCTTTAGACTGTCGTGAATGAGTAGTATACCTCTGCAAGATTAAAATATCTTTAACTCAATAACTAGCAGTTAGAGATCAGTAGTGTCATTTTTGCACTGTTAGATATTTCAAGAGTGTTCTTTTTAAAAGTGTCACATGTTAGTTGTGTCTGACCCGTTGATAAGGAAACATTTGTTTTGTTTAGTGAAACAGTGCATTATTTGTTCCGAAAACAGTATTACGTATAAGGTAAAGGCATTTTTCAAGTTAAGAACATACTGTTTGGTTTTATGACAGTATTGTAAGAAAAGCGAAAGTTGTCTTGTTATGGTTTATTTTGATTTATGACGTTATTGCTCAATAACTGTGAGACACCGTTTGTATTATTTTAGCTTATGACATTATTGTCAATAAAAATTTCTTTTTGAGGTAAAGTGGTTTTGAATCAATTAGTTTTAAGACACAATTACAAAGAAGGGTCGTTCCCTTTATCACAAAATGTACAGTTTCATTATTGTCAATAAAACGGTCTGTTTGTAATTTGTAACACGTTGCAACATGCTTCTTTCTGTCACTAATCTGCAATAAACATTTCTCTTTTGTAGAAAAACGAGCGAAAAAGAAGAAAGAAAATTTAAACCTCATTGCGCAAATAAATGCAAATTAAAGTGCTCTGAAAAATTAGCTGAAGATGAAATATATATATTTATATATATTTTATGCGTAGTGAAACCTGAAGGACATTGGCAAACAGAGGGAATTTATTCATAATTGCGCAACAAAAATTAAACCTAAGTATCGTTACATGCGCGAAGATGGACAAAGGCCACGAAAGAATCATAACGCTGTGATCTTTTATATTCTTGGGGACAGACTCTTTCGTATTTGTAAGTTGTTTTTGAGAAATACCTTGCATACTAATTCGCACTTTCTTAGAAAAGAAAGATAAACTGGCAGGTGCTGTGGTGGCTGAAGATAAAAGAGGAAAGCGAGGTAGTCAGCCCAAGATGAATGAGGCTGTTAGGAATAGAAATAAAGACCATATCAACAGAATTTGTAAAATTGAGAATAATTACACCCACGGATAAAGAAAAAAAAAACACTACATTGAAGCGGGCAGAACCATAACTGACGTTTACAACGATTACGTGAGCGAATGCAAAAGAGATAGTGCTAGCTTTCACAACTTCAAATATTTCTAAAACAGTACCCCTAATCAGGGCCTGATTAAGGGGGAAGCTCGCTCATACCGGAATATTTTTACAATTATTTTTTACTTCATGTCATAGAAATTCCACGCTTTGACAAGGAAATATTTTTTACAAAAAATGAACGGTGTAAAACAATCCAATTTACTCACTGTTATTAGACACCAGAATTCTTTTAAAATAATTTTTAATGAAAATTTTCTGTTTATTATAGGAGGAAAGTATTTGTTAAAAAATAACGGTGTAAGTATAAATAATGTGTGAAGAGCGAGCTTCCCCCTTAATCAGGCCCTGCCCCTAATGGCGTCAATTTCAGTTTTTTCCATCTCAAAAAAATATCAGTGTGAAATATGCTTTTCTTATGATAAGGATTAAGGCAGAGAGAGAGAAAAATGTTTTGAATAGACATTATGATCAGCATTTGGTTGAAAAAGATTTATCGAAAAGAGAAGATTTGACGAAAAACTATTTTAAATTACCTTTATTTTAATCTTATTGATTCTAAGAATAGATTATTATTATGCAAATTGGCTTATCTTTGTAAAATTATCACAATGTATGCCATATATTGTGAAAGAATTCCATACTTGCCAACCATCTTATTATGAACCGTACAATTTTTAGTACCCGCCTTTTCTCTTACACCAGTCATTTTTTAGAGTAATTTTATTCTTATTTCATCGTAACAACATTTGCAGAGAAAAATAAAGTGGTGTGAAAAAAGGGGAGTTTTTTCAAGGAGCTTTAACAATTGTACGGATGTTAATGAGATGGTTGGCAAGTATGGAATTCCAAAAGAAAACAAGCCCCGCCTCTATATCGCTGAAACAGTAATTAAAAAAAAAAACACTTTGAATATTCGCATTTGACTCTATATGTGATACTGCTATGCATAAATCTCAATGGAATTTACTACACCGATTGCTGAAGACAAAACTTAAACGATTTAATTGCAAATATGTAAAATCATTTTGTTTTATAATGTAAAGTTTTAGAAAAATGTGTAAAGGCGTTTACGTTACAAGAAAGGAACATATCCACGTTAAATCTCTTTTCTTAAATATCTTTTTCTAGTTTTTCACTGCTAATATTCTGTTTTAACCCTGTTGTCCCTTTTTTTAATGTTTGAAACCGCAATACGCATTCGATAATCTTAATATTTAATAATTTTTATAAGATTTTTTACCAAGAATTGCCTGTTTTAATCTTGTTGTGACATTATTGCATTTGTCTACTATATCGTTTGTAAACTTTATATTATTTAATTTTATCGCATGATGTAACGAAATAAAATATTAAGTTTTTAAAATGTTTTTTAATAGAGAATCAAATGGTGGAAAATTATTATTATTTTTTTCTTTTTAGTTTATAAAATCCATTATAGAAAAAAAGCACAATATTATTTATTTTCGATTAACTCTAACCACGCCGTAAAATCCACATTTATTATGGAAAAAGACTCTAAAACAAAGTAATACGTCTGTTATATAACGTGATGTGAAGATAACAATAAATACTTGTTCTTTCATTCACAAACCAAAACTATATTAAGCATACAATACACAGATATGAATATGAGTTGAAAACATAAGTTGTGCTAAAACATTGCGATTGAATATTTAACATAAGCAATATAATGCGAAAATAATAATGTGAAGTAATAGTTGCGAATAATGCGAAAGATAGCATGCAAGCTACCGTGCGGAAGAAAAAGAATATCTCAAACTGTTCTTTTCGGTTTCTGTTCGAGTGGAGTTGAGATGTTCGTACCTGTTGAACAGAAAAAAGTAAAGTTGAGATGAAAACAGTTAAATCGAAAGTGTCATTGAGTGTGGAGTTCGATTATGTAGGAATCGAATATGACTGGATGGTGGGAATCGAACAACATCTTATTATTTTTAAAGATATAGGTACTGATCGTACACTTTTAAAAATTAAGAATTGAAGTACAGTAGACTACTGTATAACACGAGATATTCGTTCTGAGTAATAGGAAATAGGTTATGTGGAAATTACATTATCAGACCAAAATTTATGCAAGTTCAGTCCAATACTAAAAATTTTTATTTTATTTTATTTATTTATTTATTTATTTATTTGTGTTGTTTTATTGGATTTCGTTTTTTATTGATATCTGGGACGATTATACTATATAAATTAACGTATTTTTGTAAAATTATCGCATTGCAGGGGAGAAATTTTTATTCTTTTTGATGCATTCGAAAATAATAATAAACCCCACCCTCTGGCTTTTTCTGGAACAATACATTACTTTAAATAATGTTTTTTGTTTCCTTAATTTTATTTTGTTTGACTCTTTATAGAACTCTAGCATATATAAACGAATGAAACTTACCGTTTCGATTGTTGATGACTAAATTTCAGTTATTTAATCATGAATTTATTAAATAATTTGATGTTTTAGAAAAACGTATAAAGAAGTGACTTATTACTCAAAATGGGAATGCTTTTGATTAGTCTATCCTTTTTATTGAATATTAAATATACTTTCTCAGATATGTATTTAAATTTTGTTATCTATATTTATGTGCATTGTATATTGTAAGTTCGTACGCCTCAAATTAAATATAACACTTTATAGAAACACTTTCCTGCGGGGCTTACTGTATAAAATAAAATTATACCCAACAGGAGTAGATAAGTTATTATTATTATTATTTTAAATATTAAACTTTATTTATTTATTTATTTATTTTACCGCTATTATTATTATTATTATTATCACTATTACTATTGTTATTTCATCTTCCTATCTACATTTTTGTAACTGAATATTGTAGGGTTCATATGACACAATCTATTTAAATTTCAACGTATGATGGGACGAAATAAACGATTTCATTTTTATTAAAAATAAACTATTTAAAAATTTTTATTTCATAAACTGTATTTAAGAATTTAAGAAGAAAAAATATTAATCACTTACGCCTTATAGGAAAGAAAAATTTGATTAACTGTGTGAAAATGTTAAATTTGTCTTACGCATTACACAAGACTGTTTATCGCGCTGTATGAGTATGAGTACTATTAATTAGAAAGCACCAGTACTAGTTCATTTTACGGGAGTAAAGTATAGGCAAAATCTAGTATCTATATATCAGAATTCTTACCAGTATTACCTAAAAATAAATTTCTTCTTAACTGTACAGTTTACAATAAAGAAGAATTTTATTATTAGGTAATACTGGTGGGAGAGTAGTTGAAAAATAATGGGCCGTGGGAAGCCTTATTTTTTAATTAAATTGTCTGATGTGAAACTGATATATGTGTCGTTCATTGTAAAAGTGATTTATCTCGTTGTAAACTGATTTTGAATTAACGAGATTTTTGCAAATTTACGTGTCGGAGAAAAAGCCAAGGTTTATTAAGTGTAATTGATTTTTAATGTTTAACACAAATCATAGTTTTAAGAATTTATTAATTATATTAAAAATAATTTAAAGTAACTTAAAACAATTTTTATAAGGAATAATTCGAAGTTTTTTCTGAGAAAAAAAAGAATGCCATTTGCGGATTTTAATGCAACTATTGGAGTTTCTTGAGCATCACATTTAAATACTGCAGATACAACGCATTTCAAGAGTTATTAGATACAGATACAGAGAGATGCCAAAAGTTATAATTATTATTCATTTATTTATTAGTAATTTGTTCCTATTCTTGTTTACCTCATCTAGTCAAAAACATCCTTGAAACATATGAGATGTAACTTGTTCTTTTCCACCCTGAAGATCTAAGAAAATGAAGTGTTTCTTTAAATACTCGATAAAGCACCTAAGTACGAGTGTCCAAAACATGTATCAGTACGGCGTACGTGGAGGTCATTAATATTGATACGCAGATTAAGGAAATGTAGGGCAGATTACGTAATTAGGAAATAATGACTACAATTGTTATATCAACACTATAAGGATTGGATGTTTTCTCTTTCTTTTTTGAAGTCTGAATTGTATTTAATGGTATAATAGACGTTTCAAGCATTCTCTCGTTTACCTCGTTATTTATATATACGTATAATTTTTATTAGTTTAAAATTTTGTTAATTCTGTTGTTTGACAAAATCATACACAATATTCGAATACAATCAATGTGCTAAGGACATTGATTAATAATCGGATTATTATTATATACACTCTGGGCTGTGGTTGCTTCTTCTTTTCGTTTGACTGCTATGCATGATTATCTTTACACCAAATTTTTGCTGATATTGGGAAGCCAGAAAACTTTGAATAGTTTGACTCCCCGATTTCTGTTTTATTCTGCTTTCTTGTTTCTGCTTATTAAACCTCTATATGGCGTTAGGATAACATCCAAATGACTGCTACATACAACTTCTGCTAATAATAATAATGATAATAATAATAATAATAACTATAGGCATTCTCTTTATGTAAACATTAACGCCTAAAACTTTTTTTTTTTAATGCAGCCCTCACTAATCAAGCCCATATGTAGATTTTACTTTTAAAAATAACCGAAAGCATCCAATCCTTAAAGGGTTAATATGAGGCTTATGATCATGGCCTCCTGTACAATTTTTAATTTTTGTAATTTCCTGTTTTGCAGTTTATACGTCTATTAATAGGGCACCCTTTATCCCTTTGCGGCGCAATGTAATTGGGGTCATTTAAATTTTACTGCCACCGGAATTCATGAACAAAATTAAAAGAAAAGAAATTGACAACCTTTCTTGCTATGTCAGGGATGCCAGATTAAAGACTTTATCCCCATTTTGAGGATTTTTGAGGCTTCTGGGGACAATCTTAGGAAATTCTAAGATATTTGAGTGCAGTGGTCAATTTTGGCAACGTAGCGATTTATCACTACAACTAGAGACTTTCAATAGCTTTATTGTTATTTGGGGATTTTTTTCAAAAATTGCCTTCATTTGGGGAAAAATCTGAGCTTAAATCATAGAAAAAACTACTTGATAATTTCTTTTGAAAATTTTTTTATTTTCCCTTTTCAGTAGAAATCAAGTTGGGGATTTTTTGAGAAAAAAAAACCCTCGTTTAGGGAAATTTGAAGACCTGTTGGGGAAATAATTTTCGACCATCTGGCATCACTGTACTATGTTATAAAAGTAAAATTTTGCTAAAAATTTCAGGGATGAGTTTTTGGTTGAAAATTAAAATTACGTGATGCTGTAGTGGCATCACCGCCCCTGATAGGGTTAAATATCTATATCTACAGGACTTGCCGAGGCGACTCTTTTATTATTATTATTATTATTTTCGTACCAGTATTTGAATAACATAAAATTCATAACAATTTATGCTGGTAAAGGTGTTCTATTTGCATGCGAAAATATATTGGAAATAGTGGTACGAAAGGAATATAGGTAAAGGCGCCTGTGGCTGTCCTGCCTCGGTATTTTTGTGCAGTTAAAATATATTCTAAAAATTATGTTAAAAAGTAATCAAATAATGTTTAAACTAGAAAAATATTCTAATATATGTTTTAAT
This sequence comes from Salticus scenicus, assembly GCA_963930645.1. NCBI lineage: Eukaryota > Metazoa > Arthropoda > Arachnida > Araneae > Salticidae > Salticus > Salticus scenicus. Next base: position 241,214,799 of record OZ005656.1, read on the forward strand.
CTAAACAAAAAACTGAAATATCTGCAATAAACAAAATAAAATACATTTGCAATGAAAAATATTTTCATTTTGAAAGAAATGTAAGGAAAAAGAATGTGCCCTTTTACTTTTCCCTTTCGATTTAATACGTGATAAAAGAGAAATATACATTCCTATAATATTGCATAGGAAAAACATGTTTTTTCCAAAATATTGTTGCACTTTGATGTTTTGAAGAATGCAAGTGTAGGGTATTTCGAACAGCATTGAAATATTTATATCTGTAAAATAAATTTTTCTTATACATGATAACTTTATTATTCTATAAGAAATGGTCTCTTTGAATTATTTGTAACAATATATTTTTATTACTTATAGTAATATAAAATATGTGAAAGTTTTTTTTTTTTTTTTTTTTTTTTTTTTTTTTTTTTAATGTTTAGTAACTTAAACTCTTGTTTAATGGGGGGGGGGATCCAAAAATGTATTTTAAAATTCCAAACTTAATCTACATTTTTACTTGCTTTTACAAACATAAAAAAAAAAGGGCTGAATTAGAGTAAACTTTCGATCACCAGTTCAGAATGGTTTTATATGTTTTGATATATTCTGAAAACAATTTGACCATTTTTATAAAATGCATGTCTGTCGCTGGTCTTTATTAGTGTTTCTACAGAAGAAAGTTGGATATTACAGTTTTTATGTAATAATATTTTAAAATATACACTGCTCAAAACAAATTAAAGGATATTGTAAGTCCTATATAAAATAAAGGTATAAGCGATTTTTTTTTTTTTTTTTTTTTTGCAGAAAACGGAAGAAGGGGGTCACAAATACAAATTTTTCTTGTTCTCAAACTTCGGAGTATGCAAATGTTGAGTTTGACCTCAAAAATGGCGTTTTAGCAGCAGAGAAGGAAATTTGGCTTTACACTAAATGAAAGACAAAGCGGAAAAGAATGGTCCGTATTCAGTAAGTGAGTTGTTTAGATGATTGCGATGCCTTAACGAAATTATTTAACCGATTTAAAAGCTTGGAGAGTTGTTGGTCGGTTAGAGGGGGTCCAAACACAAACCGAAGTAGTCGAAGTCACTGGAGTTTCACAAAGTGTGATTGCCAGGATCTGAAACCGGTTTTTGGAGATTGAAAATGTAAACTGAAGGCCAAAACCAAGGCAAATTCGTAGACGTGCAACAACACTCAATGGAAATTGATATTTAACGCTAAGGGCTCGGAGGCTTCGAAATATGAATGCTACTCTTTTCAAAACTAACTTCGCTCAGCTATTGGCACAACAGTTTCGACTAAAAGTGCCCGAAATCGTCTGCACGCTGTAGGTCTGTATGCTCACCGACCAATAATGTGTGCTACGTTAACAGCAAGAAATCCTCGCGCTCGCAGGGAGTGAGCAGCAGAGCATGTAAAGTGGAGAGAAATGAATGGCGCAATATTTTTTTATCTGGCAAGTCTCGTTTTTCTGTTTATCACAATAATAGGCATATTTTCATTTGTAAGGAAAGTCTCCCCAGAAACAATCCTGCTTTCTTGCACAGAAGTATCATATTTGGTGGATGGAGGGGGTTTTCCATTGGTGGGTGCGTAGAGCCCCACATCCTTCGAAATGGAGCTCTGACCGGTATACGATATAGGGATGAGATCATCACACCTATTGCTATAGCGTGGAGCCGGTTTTGGACAGTTTAGTTCCAGTAGCCGAGAGAAGGTAATTGTTGAAGAAGAGAGACATTCATATTTTGGTATCTCCGAGCCGTTAACGTTAAATATCGATGTTCATTGAACGTTGTTGCATTCTGTGACCTTGCCCTGATCTTCAGCCTGCATTTCCAGTCTCCAAAAGTCAGTTTCAAATCCTGGAAATCACACATTGCGAAGCTCCAGTGGTTTCGGCTACTTCGGTTTGTGTTTGGAGCCCTCTAACTGACCAACAACTCTCCAAGCTATTGAATCGGTTAAATCACTTCATTAAGACACTGCAATCCTCAAAAGAACGCACTTACTGAATATTGACCATTCTTTTCCGCTTTATCTTTCATTTAATGTAAATCCAAATTTCCTACGCTGCCGCTAAAACGTCATTTTTGAGGTCAAACTCAAAATTTGTTAACTCCGAAGTTTGAAAACGAGAAAAATTTGTATTTGTGACCCTCTTCTTGTGTTGGGAATTTTCCTTAACTTGTCGATCTTTAATAAAACTAGAAGTGCAGCCTTGACGAGGTCTACTTTTTCTCTTTGATTCTTCAAGCGCTTTATATTTCTGTTTTCTATAACTTGTGCAGCAATATTTACCTTTATTTTTAAGAAAACTAAATAAAAAAAGAAATCGAATCTTGGTTACCGCCTCTACTCGGTTACATTTGAAGAAAACCTACCTAATGTAACAAAATTTCAGGCCTTTTTCTTCAAGTTTAAATATTTACAATTAGACATCCTATTTCTTAGTTATTTCAATGAAAGAATTATAAATTCTCTTTTAATAGTTAAAGAGAAAAACAAAATATGATTTCTGATCAATCAAAGCAAATTTATAACTTTGAAAAAATCATTGCATGAAATTGTTACTGAGAAAAGTGACAGGACAAGTTTCTCTTTTACTGTGCTGTAGTATGTAAAATTTTCTATAAGAGAGATAATGTAATTAATAACTTGCTGTATTGTCTAATATATATATATATATATATATATGAAAAATTTTTCAATATATGTATATATATATATATATATATATGAAAAGTTTTTCAATATATGTATATATATATATATATATATATATATATATGTATACACTGCTCGACATTGAAAATGCAACACCAAAAAGAAATGATAATAACGGAATGAAATTTGTTGGACACATACATTATAGTAGGAAGAAAAATTGATTAAAATTTCAGGAAATTTGGAGTAATATGTAGTGAGAAAACAGTACATAAAGCAGCGACCTCTGTGAGCAATAACAGCACATATCTGCCTAGGCATTGAATCGAACAGCGATTGGATGACATGTACGGGTAGAGCACTTCATGAAGCTTCAACACGATGCCACAATTCGATCGAAGTTACTGGTGAGTGGTGGGGGGCCAGTCGCTTTTCAATGTTTAAACAGCCATTTTCATTGGTGCGAGATCAGGAGAACGCGCTGGCCAGAGCAACAGTCGAACACATTCTGTATCGAAGAAGGTCCGGACAATACAAATAACATGCGGTCGTGCATTATCTGTTTTAAATTTTGCGCTACGGAGGCCTCGAATACAGGGCAGAGGGGTAGGCCTTAACTCATCGGAAATTTAATGGCCGCTGTTCAGAGTGCCAGGAATACGAACATGAAGTAATCGAGGCGTGTATCCAATGGAAATCCATAACATGATTCCAAATAATGGACAGTATGATGATGTAGAATCCCAGCTGGCAATGTGCATTATTCATAATGCCGTTAAATACGGATAAGGCAATCTTGATGCTGTAAACAGGATTGTGATTTGTCTGAAAAGTGACTTCACGCCATTCCTGCGTCCAGGTTCATCATTGATCACACATTAATGGCGCCCATATCAGTGATGCAGTTTTCAGGGTAAGAATTTTTAATAGGCACATACTGAATCACCACCTGGATTCATGGTATGTTGTACCATTCGATACACGGCCTGGTCACCTCTTCTTTTCATTCACGCCACTCTAAATACCAGCCATTACATTTCTGACGAGTTAAGGCCCATAGCTCTGCCCTATGTTCAAGGCCTCCGAAGCGCAATATTTAAGCAGGGCAATGCACGACCACATGTTGTCCATATTGTCTGGACCTTCATTGATGCCGAATGTGTTCGACTGTTGCTCTCGCCAGCGCGTTCTCCAGATCTCGCACCAATGAAAATGACTGCTTAATCCTTGAAAAGCGACTGGCCACCCACCACTCACCAGTAACTTCGATCGATGAATTGTGGCATCGTGTTAAAACTTCATGAAGTGCTCTACCCGTATATGTCATCCAATCGCTGTTCGATTCAATGCCTAGGCAGATATGTGCTGTTATTGCTCACAGATGCTTTATGTACTGTTTTCTCAGTACATATTACTCCAAATTTCCTGAAATCTTAATCAATTGTTCTTCCTACTATAATGTATGTGTCCAACAAATTTCATTCCGTTATTATCATTTCTTCTTGGTATTGCATTTTCAATGTCGAGCAGTGTATATATAAGAATCCAGTGAATTTTGCAATTTATTTTTTAGCTTTTCATAAGTACGCATTTTTACTTTTGGTGAAATTTTTATGAGTTTATTAACCGGCGATGTTGATTTTATTAAGCAGCGGTTTTAAAAGTAGTTTGCCCTTATTTGATTCCAGTCCTGGCAATTTGAGCAGATTAAGTGATCGATATTATTAACCGGTAGTTTTATTAAGCAGCGGGCACAAAATTATGGAAAGATTGGGATTGTGGGCCTAAAATTATTAATTAAAAATTAGTGGACAGGTTTGAAAGGACTAATAAATGCCTTTGAAAAGAAGGAATGCTTAAGTCTCAATCAGCAATAAGTTATAGTTACATTGCAATGTAAAAGGTAAGAAAAGAAAAATACAACCTGGTTCCAATAGTATTTTTGCTAAAGAGCTAAAGTCCTACATGTGAAGAAGAAGGTATGTATGTTGAACTCCAAAAGGTGACTCTGATTAATAAACACACATTTTTATTGAAAGCAAATTTAAGAGAGATTGTGGCCTTGTCGGATGAGATGAGGAATTAAGTTATTTCCAAATGAAAAATTAATAATAAAATTTTTAATATTAAAATATTAAGCTTTAAATAAAATGACTGCTACAACAGAAACTTTTTAAAAAATGATACACGGTAACACCAAGCTCTCCACATCTCCCAATCCGGATAATCAAGACGGACAACCAAATCACAGGCCGATAAACTCCCCAATTGAATTTTCAGATTGACGTGTGAGACTGACAAGGCGCCACTGCACTCCTCAAATGAGATAGTCGTAAAGCGCGAAGAAAAGCCCGAACCAAGGAAGCAAAGACGGAAATGGAAAAGCGAAGAGCACAATTGCGTGGCACATACGCTTGCTTCATAAGGAGAAGAGCACCTTAATACTTAAGCGCTAACATAAAATGTAAATAAACATTAAAAATCTCTGTGAAGCATCAACAATTAACGAGGTATTGGGGGATTGAGAAAATTTACGATTTTTGTCAGGTCGAATTTAGAATTAAGAGATCGCCAAGATCGAATTTAGATCAATCGAATTCTAACCTAAAGTTAGAATTATGTTAAAATTAAAGGTTAAATTGTCTAATGGGAAAAGATAAGAAAAAAAAAATAGACTAATAACATAAATCGACACGATATCCAAAAACTAATTTTTGATGAAAATGCACTATATACTATACACATACACTATATGTATTAAAACAATATGTAGAAATCACTAGCTCCCCTCTGCATTGACCCTAGTGGTGCTGTCATAACTTTGGTACGCATTTCAGCTCCAATGTCTTATCTGTATCAAAAATCTGTGTTTCTGTCAAAAGGCTTCCGCGGACATTGTTGCATACCACCCACAATATATATTTTTGAACATATACTTTTTTCTCGTGTAGTGCGAACTTGATCTTTCTGCAAGAAGCTCTGCAAGAAATTAATTAAACTATTCTCATAAAATGACTATCATTAATTGCTTAAAGTTACTGTAATATATATAAACCGGATGATGATTTCTAATCACAAACTTCCACAGCGCTGTTCATGATGTTTCTGGGCACAGCTTATTTTCTCCACTTATTTTCTTTCTAGCAGACTCATCATCCGGTTTATATATATTACAGTAACTTTATGCATTTAATACTAGTCATTTTATGAGAATAGTCCTTTCAGCTGCTGGTTGAAAACAAAAGTGAATATTTTTTATTAATCAATATAATTAGTTAAAACTAGTAGCAGATGAAAGACAAACGCCTGATGGCGGGGCTGTTTTTCCTTAAAAAAAAAAAAAAAAAAATCTATCAAGAGATAAAACGAAACCTTACTTCAGCTTTATGGACGTAACTTAAATGGTGGAGTACTTTCCTTTACCCCCCCCCCCTCATCTTTAGAGTCTGTTGAGTCTGTGAAATGTTTCTTTGGACTATTCGATCTTTTTTTGTCCTCTGGGAGGTGGCGCCAAGTTGGATCAACTGCTGCCGTTGATTGGTCCAGGTAATAAAAATTAAAAAAAAAAAAAAAAAAAAATTGCTAGTAAATTAAACATAAACAATTCCAATTAAACCTAATGCGAATATTTATCAAATTATTAGAAACGATAAAGATCAAAATTCCCCCTTCGATACCGCTGGAATATATAAAATTCCCTTCAAATATCAAGACAATAGCGACGGATGTTACATAGGAATGACGAAAAGAAAAAATTATACGCGTATAAAACAACATATTAACGATATTAAATTTGGAAGGTACAATACAGCTTTAGCGCAAACCCCAAAAAACGAAAATATTAAAATAGATTTTAAAAATGTAGAAAAAATTGCTAATTATAATAATCATAACTATGCTCTTTTCCGTGAAACCATCGAAATTATTGACCAATCCGGTGCATGCAACATGGACCAATCAACGGCAGCTGTTGATCCAACCTGGCGCCATCTCCTAGAAGAGAGCAGTGGCGGCTCGTGAACTGAAAATAGGTGAAGAGCTCAAAAGTAATATCCAAGTATTTTTAACGCATAATTTTTATTAAGCATGGTGTTAACTAAAAATAACTAAAAATACTTATTTAAATGTAAATTTATGTTCTATAAATTAATACAGTGTGCCTCTTCACCTATTTTCGGTGCACGAGCCGCCGCTGGAGGAGAGAAGAAGATCAAATAGTCCAAAGAAAAATTTCACAGACTCAACACAGCACAGAGTAACTGGCGCTGTAGATGAGGGGGAGGGGGGCTAAAGGAAAGTACTCCACCATTTAAGTTACGTCCATAAAGCTGAAGTAAGGTTTCGTTTTTTCTCTTAATAGTAATTGTGCCTTTATTAATAGTTTTTAAAGTTTAAAAAAAGTTCTTTTACATGATTAGCAGACATTGTGTTAAGTCCGATTCCACATAACCATATAGTTGAAAATAATTGCATTAGTCGTGTTACACATATATTTGATTTTTCTAGCCCTATCATGCCTGGGTCCATCTGGTTGCCAAACTGATAGTGCTCTTCTCTTCAGTTGCCAGTTACTAGGTTAAAATTCCAGTTTAGGCATGGATGTTCGTAGTGGTTTGGAATTCACATTGAACTGCAGATCCCGGTCTAAGAAAGCTTAGTGTGCATAAAATGACCGTAGAATAACATCCCGAAACCCGATACCCATAGTTGCCAAACTTTATGCATCTAAATAAAACTCTCTGTAGTGACGTTTGCAGGCCTCGCAGTTAAGGCTCCTATATATACGAGCTGGCGCATCCGACATTTTTTTGCCTTAGGGTTGCCGCATGTACCCAGCGTGATAAACAAACGGCAGCCATTGTTTCTACCGTCTTGCTCGTAATTTTAGTGAAATAAACTGCAATATGGGAGGTTGTTCAGCGATAAACTTCTGTAAACACTCCAGAAAAGGATACAAAATGTTTAGGTTTCCTTCGGATAATGCAAGAAGGAGAAAATGGGCAGCGAATTGTCATCCAGATTCTTGAATCCCGAGACCTAATGCACAGCTTTGCATAGTAAGTTTTATTGTTATTCACTTATACTTTTCTTTGCATTTCTGACATTTATAAAGTAAAAAATAAAAAATAAAAGTATTATTTAAATCTAAATATGTATTTTAATAACCATAAATTATTTTAAGAAACGCTTTTTTACTGTGTGTTTGTAGAGTCTTGGCGACGTTTTTTTCGTTCGCCAAAGTTGTCTTGTTTCTGTGTCCTGATAGTATTAGGTCGTTCGTTGCAAAAGTTCGTGCGAACGCGGATCATTTTATTGCATCCAAAGACGAGAGCTTCTATCGCCGTAATATACATTTGTTACCCGAAAAATGGGCAAAGGTTGTAGAAAGTAATGAAGTATTTTGATTAAAAATTGTCATTTGATCTGATGTATTTTTATGAAATGAAGCAATAAAAAACCGCACGAATTTATACAAACACCTAATATATATTTTTTAATTGAACTATTGATTTAATAATTAATTATTTTGTTCTATTTTTAGATTTATTTTTCTTGAGATATTTATTTCATATTACAATTTATGTCTACTTTCTAAGGGAAAAAAAAAATTAAAAAATTCATATATTTTTTTTTTTTTTTTTTTTTTTTTTTTTTTTTTTTACTTAAAAAAAAAAAAAAAAAAAAAAAAAAAAATGCATTAAATTGAAATAAACGTCTCTATATTAATATTATATATACATCACGTAACTATACATAAATTCATATTAATAATGACCGCTAACTTAATTCCTTTAAAACTGCAACTTATTTTTTTTTCCTTTCAAATGTTATGAATTATTTAAGAAACAGAAACAGATCACTTGTGTTGCTTATCATTTTTGGCCGATTTTATTTTTAGATGAAAATTTCTTAAAACCGCCAGTAAAGCGATAAAATCGCCAAGCGGAAATGCTGTCCTCTTACGAGGCAAAAAAATGGCGGTGATGCGCCGGCCTATTATTTATTTAAGGGGCTCTACTCGCAGCGTTCCAAAAAATTTACACTCATTTAATTATTGCACCACTATGGTAAAATAATACTTTTTTGCTTAGTATTTAGACATGTTTTAGCTTTAAAACATTCAAGAAATTTTTTTTAGTTACGATAGTGGTGTCAATATAATAAAATGGGAGTAAAATTTTAGGAATGCTGCGAGGCCTGCGTCTGTTCTTTATTTAACAACAAACATTCTTCAATTAAGACAAAGAAAATTATATAATAATTATAAGATTAAAAAAAAAAAACTTTTTATATACCACGTTTTAAATTTTCTGATGAATCACAGAGCTCTTATCAATGTGCATAAAATGTTTAAAGTGATAATGACGTCAATTTTTGTGAGATGCATAATTTAACTTTTTATAATTTTTTAACGTCCACGTTGAAGTAAATGTATTTATTTTTATCTCGGAAGAAAATGAACTCTTAATTTTTTTTTTTTTTGGCAACAATTAAATTATAGCTAATATTTTAATGGCTATTTTAACGCTATTAGGATGTTATTATTTTCATATTTTAGATAATTATAAGAAAACTAATCAAAAATTCGAAAATCGGACTTCGAAGTATTGTAATGTCACCGGGTTCTGAGCTATTGTGAAAGTTTCAAATATCTAGCTAGTAGGGAAGTTACTTAAAATCCGATTGCAAGATTTGTACCGGACAAACAAACAAACAAGAATAGAAGTTAATAAAAACAGGGTAAAAATAGGGGTATTCAATATGCGCGACAGTCAGCAACTGTGGAAACCTATCATGCCTGGATTTTTTCTAAATTCAAATGAAGCGAATAGTGTACAAGACCACTATTTTATTAATTATTAAACATGCACTCGTTAAGTGTAATATAACTATATTTTTATAATTTAATACTAAACCCAATGCGTACACTAATATAATACATTACCTCCCCCCTCTCAATAATCCTGCCTTTCACTACTCCGGCCCAGCCGGTAATCCAATATTTTCATACATACGGTTACCAGGGGGGGGGGGGGGAGCTCGGTAATTTCTAGCCATACGCTTTAAAAATAGTACCACTTACTTATAAATTTTAATTTACATAACCACTTTAATTGCGAGCATGTACTAATGTAATGTACAAGACAATATTACATATCTATACGTATAAAATAAAACCTTGCTTCAGCCTTTTAAAAACGTCATTGTTAGTGATTTCGAGTATTCCGACATTTTCGTAAATCTTACAGTACTCTGATCCAATATCTGCCGGGTTACCGAGAGCACTATATCAATATTTAGTATATACTATATACTATGCTAATATAAATATCAATAATATTACATAGCTGCCAATATTTTAATTTATTCCGGAGTATTTTTAGCCCCGCCTCTAAATCATACCACTTTTTATTTAAGAGTAATTTCTTCTCATGTTATCGAAGTTATGTATTGGTGAAAAAATTCTATAAATTAAGTGGTGCGAAATAGAGGTGGGGCTAAAAATACTCCGGAATAAATTAAAATATTGGCAACTATGATATTATAGCAATATTTAGATACTACCACTTCAATATTTATCTTCTCTAATTAACTCACAATTGTTTTAAATAAACTTATTTTTATTTATAATTTCTTATGTCCAGCTGCTATTTAAATTCGTTTAATGTTTATAAACTAATTTTTTGTAAATCAGTTGAGAATAACTTATTTTATATAAATAATTAAACTAAGGAAATTTTCGAAGCATGGTTTATGCCATAATTGAAACTCTAAATTTTTAAGTTTCAGTTGTTATTCTTATATTTAAAATGAACTTAAACATTAAGATTCTTCAATCTTTTTCTAATCTGTATTGTCACATCACTTATTCTTAAACTTTCATGAATACATTTCGATTAAAGGTTTTCGGAAGTCTAGCCTTACTTAAATTTTCAATCAAAGTACTATTTTCTTCCAATCAAAATACTTCAAAATACAAAATTAAGAGATTTATATTCAATTTACCAGAATAAAAATGCCCTTTAATTATTTAATTAAATATAGCACTGCTTATTCAGATTCTTTGAATTATGTTCTATCTGCTATGTGAATGTATTTATAACTTCCAAATTAAATATTTATTGAAATTAAATGTGATTTTGCTTCTCTGAAACAGTAAAGTTCGATTTACATAAATATGAAAATACAAGATTTATCTTAAAGAATAAGGTTTTATGTATGCCTTTTGTGTACATTTTTCGTTTATTTCTATGAATTTATTTACGTTTTTAATTTATACACAGAAATTCAATTTTCACAAAGCTATATAATATTTATCACAATAGCAAAACCAGCATTTTTATTAAACTTTCTTCTTTCATTTATTAACATGAAAATTATAAAGTAAAAGTATACAGATTGTCTAATATCTTCCATGTAGATCATTTCTCAGAAATCTGCACGTGCTCTTGGTGTGCTATTTATTTCTAATATTTGAGTTGGCAACATTTTAATTTATTCCGGAGTATTTTTAGCTCCGCCTTTATTTTTATACCATTTTTATTTTAAGAATATATTTTCTTATTTTATAGAAGTTATTGGAGTAAAATATTCTAGAAATAAAGTGCAGAGTTGCCAACATTTTAATTTATTCCGGAACATTTTTAGTCCCGCCTTTATTCCATACCACTTTTACTTTAAGAGTACCTTTTTCTTATTTTATTTTTGTCACATATTGGAAAATAAATATGCCATAAATAAAGTGGCGCGAAATAAAGGCGGGGCTAAAAATTCTCCGGAGTAAATTAAAATGAAGGCAACTCTGCAATATCCTTTAGCACTTTGAAGGGTGGTGTATATTTTATATACTACCTAATTTTAACTCCCAAATGCAAAAAATCAACCGGAATTTTTATTTTTTGCAAAATTTATTCACATATTTTCTTTTAACCTTCTTTGTAAATTATAGTGGTTATCCGTATTAAGTAAGCGTAATTCCTTTTCCCTTAAAATGGCAAAATAGTTGCTAATTTATTTTCCGTTAAAAAGTATTTTATAAGTCACGACTCTTCAAAAACTCTGGTGGTTGTCTTCTCCCATGAATTTTAACAAAATTAGTCTCAAAATAGCTTTAAACGACTAAAAGCGCTAGGGTTCTATTTTCAACTACTAAACACTGACAACACAGCAACTTTTATTTTTCAGCTATATCTTATTGTTCTAGATTAAATTCTGAACGAATTGTATATAGTCTCTATGACACATTTAATACCATTAATCCAAAAAATTTCCAACCAATCAATTGTTAATAACCCTTCTATGTTATGACAAACACGAACAGTTAACTAGGTTTTCATGGCTGCCAACTTTGTTTTACATTCTTTCTGTACAACTATTTAGACAAATTAAAATGTATAATATTTTTACCAGTGATGCCAGATGGTCGAAAATTATTTCCCCAAATCAGGGTTTTTTCTTTTTCGAAAACATCCCCAAATTGATTTTTGCTAAAAAGGGAAAATAAAATTTAAAAAAATATATATATATTATATATATATATATCAAGCAGATTTTTCTAGGATTTAAGCTCAGAATTTTCCCCAAATGAAGGCAATTTTTGAAAAAAATCCCCAAATAACAATAAAGCCATTGAAAGTCTCTAGTCGTAGGGATAAATTATTACGTTGCCAATATTGACAGAAAGTTGAAGAACTCCCCAGATTTGTTCCCAAACATTTTAGAATTTCCCAAAGAAGTCCGCACAAACCTTTGGTCTTCAAAATTGTCCCCAGAAGCCTCAAAACTCCCCAATAGGAGTACAGACTCCCCAATCTGGCATCACTGATTTTTACAGAGATAAATCTTCACTTTGAATGCATAAAATTATTATAAACTTTATAATATAGAAATAGTGGTACCAATATATTAATAATAAGAGTAATAAGAGAAATAATAATCCATAAAAAAAAAAAGTCGCCTTTGGCAGTCCTGCTTATCTAACTAGTGGTAAAGGAAAAATATTGGTCGTAAAAACATGACTTGTCTTTCTTATTAAATTCTTCTTAGCTTACAATAAATAATTAAATATACACATCAAGGCAATGTTTTTAAATGTCAACTACAAAATACAGCTAATAAATTCTGTCCCCTTTAAAAATCCACCATCCAAATCTTGTCTTGCATTCTTCTATCTCACAACTTTCCTTTCTATATTTCGTTTTCCATTAGTCTTCTATTTTGAAATTTACCAGTCAGCCGATTCACAACCTTCTTTACTACACCCCCATTACACTTAAAAAAAAAAAAAAAACTACATATATCTATTTATTTAATTTTACAAGCTAACTTATTTAAAAAACATAATTAATTCATAAGTTTTTTATTTACAAAATAAAATTTTATCACTAAAAATATTATTGTCTATTATTGAAATTAAATCATGATAAAAATAAATAATAAAAATAATAAAAAAAAAAAGTGCAACTCATTTTTGAATGACATTCCTAAATTTTCTGTTTACATGAACACGTTGGCGAAAATATTTTTACTTTGATTTACAAGATAAGGTACATAAAAATAAAAATTAAGTAAATAAATTATGAAAAAGAATCTTATTACTTTAATCCTTTGCGGCCCAACGAAACTCGGATCATTTAAATTACAATGACATTGGAATTTATGAAGAAAATTAAATTAAAAGACATTTTAAGTTTAAAAACACGGCCTTTTCTGCTACGTTATAAATGTATTTTGCAGTGGAGCTTAATAATTGCGTCCTCGCAGCAAGGACAGCGCGCCACAAAGGGTTAAGTGGTTGCGGTAGTCCAGTCGGTAGAGCGCCGGCCTCGTAATTGGAAAATTGTGGGTTCGGTACTCGAGCCGGCCAAAGACCGTCATGTACACTAATGGTGGCTGGTGCACGCAAAATCTGTCGTGGCCGCAATGTCCTCCATATTCCCATTAAAAATTATACCTCTGGGGGTCACCGAAGCGTGAGCGCTATCCTTTCCATGGTGGATCAAAATAGCGATGGCAACGTCTCCGGACCAACTCTAGGGGTGAATCCCAGATCGTCGCCAATTGCCCATCTAGTCGCCAATTGCCCACTAGTGCGACGTAAAACCCAACCAACCAACCAAAGGGTTAAGATTATAAAATTTTATTGAAAAAATTTCATCACCAGGAAGTGTAAATCATATCATATTTCAATAAAATTTATTAATTTAATATTCAAATGAATTTGATACATAAACACATCAGGGTCAATTCTTCCGATTTTTTTACCCCAGTAAATTGTAAAAAAAAGTGTTTCCTTACTTAAAAATCAAAATTCCTCAACTGAATAAGACGAACATAGCTATTTTATAATACTGATGAGAAAATAATTATGAAAAAAAAAAAAAACTTTCTATATACCACATTTTTTATTTTTCTCTTGAGTCATATTAAACTTGACAATTCTGTGTATTAATAAATACTTTTTAAAAAATTTGTTTGATGAATTATCCGATAAACTTGAAAGAAAATGATCAAATGCCGTAATAAAGAGAGCAATAAGAAAATTTCAAGCATTTAAAAAATAAATAAAAGTATTAAAAGAATGCATTATCATCGTGTTCTGAGCTATTCTAAAAGATTCGAATTTCTATCTAGTCGGAAAGTCAGTTAAAAATTGATTGCAAGATTTATACTGAACAAACAAACGAACAAAAAAGCGAGTTAATAAAAACGTGGTAAAATCGCTAGAATTGGCACCTATGATAAAAATAAAGCAACTTAGAAAATAAAATAATATTCCTATAGCAGGAATATTTTAAAACGTATAGTTAACCTGATAGAACAAATCGTAACTCCTTGAATTTCTCGTTTCAAAATACAAGGAATTCTGCATAAATTTGGATGTAAATACTATTTTCAACGCAGAGCTGCCAACCTAATCCGGCAAATTGTTTGTACCGCCTCCTTTTCTACACCAATATATTTTTAGAGTATTTGTTTCCTTAATTCATCGTAAATATATTTGAAGAGAATTACTCTAAAAATTAAGTGGTGTAGAAAAATGGGCGGTACTAACAATTTGCCGGATTAGGTTGGCAGCTCTGTCAACGTTTCATTTTATTATGGCTAGACAGTCATCCAAGAAATTTAAAACACCTAAAAAAGAATGTTTCCAAAGGATTTACTTTACGGCAATATGACTCCTTATGTGAAATTCTTACGAACAGGACCGGAAATCTAAATTTTAAATCCAGCAATATTTGAAAAAAGAATGTAACTAATTCGCATACATACTGAATCGATAAGAATTTTTTTTTTTTTTTTTTTTTTTTTTTTTTTTTTTGTCGATGTAGAATATTTTTATGTGAAAATAAAAATCGCTAGATTATATTTCACATTTATGATTCTTCCAGCTTTAGGTCAAATCGCGTTTTATTTCAAAGAAAAATACACATTTACATAATATTTTCATTGTAAAATAAAACACTGTCAGTCTGGGATCGGTTACCAATTAAGATTTGTAATCTTTATTTTTTCTCCCCGTGTGTTTTATTAAAGAAAACACACTGGGAAATAATTCTCCAGCTCTTACCCCATTTTAATTTATTTCTAAGCATTTTTAGCCTCGCCTTTATTTCGCACCACTTTATATTAAAAATATTTTTTTCCGATATATGACTGTGATAAAATTAAAAAACTAACTCTCAACAAAAAAAAAAAAAAAAGTATAGAAGAAAGGTGGGGTTAAAGATACTCCGAATAATAAAATATACAGGGTTGACACAGCCCGACTTTTCCAAAAGACATTTCTGCCACTCAGAGCCTGATTTAAGCCGGGGCACTCTCTCACCGGAATATTTTTACAATTATTTTTTACTGCATATCATAGGAATTCTCTGTTTTAACTAGCAAATTAATTTTATAAAATATGAACGGTGTAAAACAATCGAATTTACTCATGGTTATTAGACACCAGAATTCTTTAAAAATAATTTTTAATGAGAATTTTGTGTTTATTATAAGAGGAAAGTATTGCTTAAAAAATAATGGTGTAAGTGTAAATAGTGTGTGCCCCGGTCTAAATCAGTCCCTGCTGCCACTATTCTTAATTTTTTTTTTTTTTTTTTTTTTTTTTTTTTTTTAAGCGTACACTTTTCTTTTTTAGCAACAAAAATAGTTATATAAATTAACTGGTAACCAGTTTCTAAGACAATGAAAAAACACATACCTTTTTAATTATGAATTTACATATCTGAAAAATTCTTCAACTTTTCAGCTACGACGGTATTTTAATATTTCATTAGAATAAAAAGTTTATAAGACCGATATTATAAAAGGAATAAAAAGTCGCCAATTGTTACGATGATTTGACAGCACAAATTTTTTTATCTAAAATTTTTATATTTTTACAAGTTAAATTTTTAAATTTTGTGTTTCAAATTAGGTTACCTAAAATCAAAAATTAAGTCATAAATTTTAAAATAAAATATTATCTCCCAGGGCTAATATTGAAATTTACTTATGACAAAAAGTGCAAATCATATTTAAATAAGATTCACAAATTCTATATACGCATGAATATATAACATCAGAGTTCCCAACTTTAATAATTTATTCACAAGCATTTTTAGTCCCGCCTATTTTTCATAACGGAAATTTTGAAAAAATGATTTTCTTCTTATTTAATCGTTGTCAAATATTGAAGAGAAATAAACTACAAAATTTCTGGTGCGAAAAGAAGGCGGGGTAAAAATGTTCATGAATAAATTATAAAAGTGGGGAACTATGTGTAACATACACATAGCATCCATTAACTTAATTAATATTCCGTAACGTTGTTAGTTCCAACCCCTTTTCCACATCCCTTAATTTTTAGAGCATTTCTCTATTTACGTATTTACAATTAAATAAGAAGAAAAATACTCAAAAAATAAAAAAAAATGACTGGTGTGAAAATAATAATAATAATAATAATAATAATAATATAAAATAAAATAAATGGAAGAAATAAAAAGGTTGGTACAAACAATTCTACGGAATATTAATTAGGATGTAGGCAGCTACTACATAAATCATTTTAGAAAAAACAATAAAATAAGCAAATTTCATACAAGTAATTTTCTAAAATATATAGTTAACCTGGTCAAACAAATCGTATGTCTTTGAACTGCTCTTCTCGAGATACAAGAATTGAAATATGTGAACTATTTCTGACGTTTCCTTTTATTATGCTTAGACAGTCTTTCGAGAAATTTAAAACACCTAAACGAGAATGTTTTTAAAGGATTTACATAACGGCAATACAATTCCTCATCTGTAAACTCTTACAAACAGGATGGGAAATCTAAATTTTAAATCAATGAATGTTTGATGAATAAAATGTAACTCATTAATATGCATTATTATTTTTTTTTTTTTTTCTTGTGTAAAATAGTTTTGTACGAAATATAATATATCGTACTTTACATCAAATCGCATTTTATTTCAAGGGGAAAAAATGCATTTGAATGTATTATTGATCGCAAAACAAAATGCTGAAAATGTTAGACCTTTTGTGGTTTAAGGTGCGTTATTTTTATATATTTTTCCCATTTAATAAAATAAGAAAAGAAAATATTGTTCAAAACTTAAAATTTCGATTACATAGCTGCCAACAATCTAATAAATAATCCGGAGTATTGTTAGTACTAACCTTTTTTCATATCAATCTCTTTTTAGCGTCCTTTTCTTCTTATTTCATCGAAAATACATTTGTAGAGAAATACTCAAAAAATTATCAGGCGGGTACTAACAATATTCCGGATTAGGTTGGCAGCTATGCGATTGTAATCTGATAATAAAAATATAAGAAATATTTTTTTAATGGGTTATTGAATTTTACGTTTTATAATATAAGTTAAAATTTCGGCAAATTAATAAATATATACAGGATTCCCACGACCAAACTTTTTCCCAAGATAACCATTTTTTAAACATAAGTTTCATTATAAATTTATATGCTTTTTAAAAAAGAAAAATTGTTATTTAAATTTACTGGTATGCAGCTTCAAAAACAGTGGAAATTCTTGAAATACATTTAGAATAAGAAATTTTCATATATTGATAATTCTTCAATTTATTAACTACCATGGTAATAAAATGTCTCATTAGACATAAAACGTCTATATATATGTATATGTATATAGCCTCCTTAACTAGATGCTTGTCCCGTTGCTCGAAAACTTGGTAAAAGTTGAAGCGGTAGACAGCGCCACCTACACCTGGTACAGATTGCACGACTTTTTTATTCAACAGCCACCAAAAATTTTTTTAATTGCAATATGATATACATAAAAGGCAAATAGAATCGAAGAAAAGTCGATTGTATATATCATATATCACTTCTTAAAATTATTGGTCACAGTTGAATAAAAAAGTTGCGCAGTCTGTACCAGGTGGCGCTGTCTACTGTTTCAGCTGTTGCCAAGTTTTCGAGCAACGCGACAGGCATCTAGTTTAGGAAGCTATGTATATATATAGGTTGAGTATTTAAATTTTGATTTACAATGTAGGTTATTTATAAATAAAAATTAAGTCTTAATTATAAAGCATATTATTTTTTTTTTCCAAAATATTACACACTAACATTGAAATCTGGTTATGAGAAAGAATTGTAAATTATATATATTAAAATTCACATATTTTACAGCGTCATTGAAATACAGTTATCAGAAAAATGTGCAAATGATATTTATTAAAATTTATGAATTGCACAATCCTATGAATCCGTTAAATAAGCATAAATCATTTCAGAAAATAAAATAACATTCATAGTATGAATGTTTAAAAATATGTAGTTAACTTCATCGAAAACAAATCGTATTTCTTTGAATCATTCATCTCAAAATACAGAGAATTCTACATTAATTTGAATATAAATACTATTTCCGACGTTTCATTTTATCATGCTTAGGCAGACGATCGAGAAATTTAAAACATCTAAAAGAAAAAGAAAATGTTTTCAAAAGATTTAATTCTATGACAATACGATTCCCCATGTGAAAATTCTTACGAAGAGGATCGGAAATCTAAATTTTAAATCCATAAATATTTGAGAAAAAAGTGTGACTTATCCCCTTCCATGTTGTATGGCAAAGAAAATCCCCCCCTCCTTTTTTTTTTTTCTTTTTTGCTTGTGTAGAGTATTTTTATATGAAATCTAAAAATTCGCTAAATTATATTTCACATATATGATATTGTACTTTACATCAAATCACATTTTATTTCAAAGGGGAAAAAATGCATTTTCATAAATTTTTGATCATAAAACAAAACGCTGTAAATATTGGATCTTTAAAAGTTTAAAGTGCATTAACTTTATGTATTTTTCTCATTTAATAAAACAAGAACGAAAATACTGTCCAGCACTCAAGATTTCGACTTTAATCTGATGATAAATAAAATGTGAAGGAATACTTTTCATGTGGGATAGAATTTTTCGTTTTACAATATAAATCAAATGCACATGCTGGCCAGTTAATAAAAACATAGTTTCAACAACCTTAGATTTTCCCTTAGATTTTCCCACAACTATTTTTTAAATATATGTTTCTTTATAAACTTTAGGCTTTTAAAAAGAAAAACTGCTATTTAAATTTACTGGTATGCAGTTTCAACGACAGTGGAAATCCTTTAATTACATATATTTTGAATTATAAACTTTCATATCTTAATGACTCTTTAACCCGTTAGTAATCGGTATAGACAGCACCACCTGGTACAAATTGCGCACTTTTTTATTCAACTGCCACCAATAATTTTAAGAAGTGATATATGATATATATAATCGACGTTTTTTCGATTCTATTCGTCTTTTATGTATATCAAAAGCCACTACTAAAAATATTTGGTGGCTATTGAATAAAAAAAATCTGGCAACACAGGAAGGGATGGACGGCAGATCGACCAACTAGCGACTACTAACGGGTTAACCTCTTACCTCTGACAATACCATAATGTCTCATTAGACAAAACAAGCGTGTAAAATCGATTATTAAATAAGGAATTAATAGCTGACAACTGTTACGAATATTTGATAACAAGTTATTATATATAATAGCTGTTAGCATCCCAATTAATAATCCGTAGTATTAATACCTTTTATTTTTTTATACCAGTCTTTTTTTAGAGTAATTTTCTTGGTATTCCATCGTAAATAGATTTGAAGTAAATTACTCTAAAAACTAAGTGGTGTGTTAAAAGGGGCTGTTGCTAACAGGATTAGGTTGGTAACTATGAATGTATATATATATATATATATATATACATATTTCGCACAGTTCTTAAATTTTTTTAATTTTCTGCACCAGTATTATTATTTAGAAAATTTTGATATTAAAAAAACCTTAAAACTTAAAAGGAAATGTATTGCATAAAAATGCTGGCGGGAGAGTCTTTGAAAAATGGCGTAGCCGTACGGAGCACGATATATAAATCAAGGGAGGAAATTCGGTGCAGAACTAATATAGGTAATTGTTTAAAATTTTTCTTTACTTATAAAATCGTAGGTTTAAGAAGAAAATTTTGTTTGTAAATACCGGTATGAGTTCTGCGTCGAAATTCTTCTCCTGTTACTACATTTTAGATATACATACACTTATATGTAGTTTGAGTATTTTGTTTTACAATGCAAATTTTTTATAAACGGATATTAAGTGTTAACCCGTTAGTAGTCGTTATAGGCAGCGCCACCTATTACAGATTGCCTACTTTTTATTTAACTGTCACCAAGAAGTGATGTGATGCGCGTTTCTTCTATTTTATTCGCGTTTATTATATATCAAATGCCACTTCTAAAAATTTTTGGTGGCTATTGAATAAAAAAAATTGAGAACACTGAAGGATGGGCGGCAAATCGGCCAACTAGCGACTACTAACGGGTTAAATTAAAAAATAAGTCTTTTTACCCAAAATTTTATGCACTAATATCGAAATCTAGCTATGAGGAAAAAAAATACAAATCATATTTATTAAAATTCACAAATTCTATACTCCCATGAATCCATTACATAAGCATAAATCATTCCAGAAAATAAAATAACATTCGCAACAGGATTCTTATAAAATATATAATTAACCTGATAGAAAACAAATCGTAACTAGAGTCCTGCACGGGTCGGGTATTACCCGACCCGAACCCGACAGGTGAATTTTACATCAACCCGAAACCCAATCCGAACCCCTCAATAGAGAAATTTTACAACCCATGCCCGACACGAACCCGCAGCCTTTATACCCAAACCCGACCCGAAGCCCGAAAACTAAATGAAGATTACTAATTCATTTAAAATCTTGCAAAACTTTTTGTAAATTATAAAATAACATAAATTTTCATTGTCCCACAGTGTGTAAATTATTTTAAAAAGAATTTAAAATGTAATTACTAACTGTATTAACTTAAAAATTTCCAAATCTGCAAAATGGATCAATAATAATTTTTAACCATTTATGTGAGTTGTGAACTTCAAGATTAAAAAAAAAAATGTACTTCAGTTTAAGTGTTAGTAATTTATGGTTTAATACTTATATTTTAAGGGGGGGGATGTATTATTATTTATTATTTTTGTTCGGTGTGAATGCTTACTTTACTACAATAATTTGGGTATCATGTATTTCATTCGTATTTAAACATCTGCTTTTTTACGATCACTTTAAATTCACACGATCAGCAAATTAGCTTCTTTCGGTTGCACTTTTTGTGCAGTGTTTATTTGTTCTAGAGAAGACGATAAAGAATATAATCTGCCTTGATGGAATTCGTTTCCTAAATGCGTTTGTTTTACATTTTTTTTTTTTTTTTTAATTAAATCACAACAAGTATTTCCTCTGTATTTGCTGTATATAAAAGTGTACATGGAAGAAAATTCAAAATTTCGTTAATATAAAAACGTGGATTGAAATTTATTGAAAATAAAGGCATCTTAATGTAAACTGAGAAATAATTTAAATTCCAAGAACATAAAAACGAGGTTATATTGTATTTTTGTTATATATATATATCAGTAATAGTCAATAAAGATTTATAGTACAGTCGGTAACAAAAGTATCCGAATACTAGCGAAATTCCTATATAAAAAAAGTAGAGTTAATACTGTTTTGTTAAATAAATCCTTGTCGAATCATGTTCTGTAATTTCTAATTTTCATAGAATTTCTACAAAAGATCCATATTAGATTTGTTGAAGAAAAGAAAACGTATACGAATATATATACTTATATATTTTTTTTTTCTTCATGCTTGTACTCCAGATATGAATACGGATCTTTTTTTTTTTTCAGGCGGATACGGATGCGAATACGGAGCTCCGATACATGTCTATAATCAGTTACAGAGCTATAATATTTCATTTCGAAAAATAAAATAAAATTCATAACAAGAATTTTCTAAAATGTTTAACCTGATCAAACAAATCATAATTCCTTGAAGTGTTCATCTCAAAATACAGAGAATAGTGCATAAATTAGAATATAAATACTTTTTTAGATATTTCGTTTTATTGCGCTTTAACAGTCTTCCAAGAAATTTATAACACCTAAAATAGAATATTTTCAAAGGATTTATTCTACGGCAATACGATTCTTCATCTGGAAACTGTTACAGAAAGACCAGGAATTTAAAATTTTAAATCAATGAATATTCAAGAAAAAAGTGTACACATTGAATTCTAAAGAAAGATTTTCTTATTTTTGCTGATATAGAATATTTTTATACAAAGTATAAAAAGTCGCATATAAAAATTAACTTAATTTTTATGATTTTTTCCACTTTGCATCAAACCACAGTTTATTTTAATGAAAAATATACATTTTCATAATTTTTTTAATTGTGATACAAAACATTGTAAATATTTAATCTTTTGACATTTAAGATGGTTATCTTTATGTATTTATTTATTTATTTTCTAATTCAGGTCTCATACTCCCGCCCCCTTTTTTTCCAGGTCCGTTTCAGGAATGTGAAATTTTCGCCTTTTTCCCACAACTAATTTTATGCAGGAAATTTGATAGCATTTCTATAATAATATGTCGTGGTTAAATTGGGTATAGATTACAGTATGACAGTGGTGGTAGAATTAGAGGTGAAAATTTCTCATCCCTGAAAGCATAGCTGACAACATCCTGACTAATATTCCATCATACTGTTATATGCTGCCCCCTTTTTTTCTACACCACTTTATTTTTGGAGTAATTCTCTGTAAATACAATTATGATTAAATAAAAAAGAAAAATACTCGAAAGAAAGACTGGTGTGGGGAAAAAAAGCAGGTACAGAATATTAATTAGGATGTTGTTCCACTTTTTCTGCCACCAGTATTTATATATAGAATATTTTATCATATAATTTTAGTTATTTTTGTAATTTGGTAGGTTAGTATTTTTTGTTAAAAAAAAAAAAAAAAAAAAAAAAAAAAACAGCGGCAGAAAAAAAGAACGCGAAACTCTTTCATCTCTGTAAAAGTGACCTAATAAAATTGCGGAATGTATGAACTTTGTAATTTAATAATACAGCACACTTGCAAACTTACTAGACTTTGAATACAAAAAATATTTTATAGAAATATCCGTTTTATATTTTAGTGAAAATTCCGTAATTAAATAAGCAGAACATAACTTTGTAAAAATAATAGTATGAATTTGTTGTTATTGTGATTGGTATTATATAATATAATATAAGCATATATAACGTAAGTGCATATTTAGGCTAATTAATAAATACAGGGGTGCCATGGCCCCTCTGTTTCCCAAGAACACTTGCTCCACTATTCTTTAAATATAAATTTCGTTTTAAGCATATAGGTTTATTTGAACACTTTTGCGACCGCGTGAATTTGTCTTTTTGACAGTAAGGCCCGCCTATGGGTGTTATTCTCCCAAGTTCCAACATTTCAGAACAATTTTCTTTGTTCACATTTATGTTGCAAATGGATATACATTATAATTATACTCTTTCTAATCCAAGTTTTTTTTTTTTTTTTTTGAGTGTTGATTGTACAAATATGAATAGTGGGTATATTCTTAAGAAAAAAAAATAATATACAAATTGCGAAAGAAATGCCCACTGGCGGAGTTTCAGATTTTCAAATGACGTGACAATACGTCAGTGGTCACGAAAGTATCAAAACAAAAGTTGGTATTTAAATTTACGGGCGTGCAACTGCATGCTTCAAAGATTAAAAAAAATTCAAAGATAAGGTAAATTCTATTTTGAATAATGAATTTAGATAACTGCATAATTTGTTAATTTCTTACCTACAACTTTATTCAAATGTATCCTTTGATTAGTAAAAAGTGCATAAAACTTATGTTTTTTATTAAAAATAAAAAATAAAAAATGAAAAATTTAAACATTGCTAACTGTTACGATTAATTGGTAACAGCTTTTTTTTTTATAGTTTAAGTATTTTAATTTTGTTTTAGAAGGCAAATTTTTCTAATCAGAAATAGAGTCATAAATTATAAAAAAAAGATTTTATTACCCAAATTATAACAGACTAATACTAAAATTTACTTATAACAAAAAAGTGCAATTCATATTTAAATAAAATTTACATTCACATGAAAACGGTACATAAACATAAATCATTCCGGCAAATAAAATAAAATTCATAGCAAAAATATTTTGAAATGTATAATTTACCTGATCGAACAAATCGTAACTCTTTGAACTGCTCATCTCAAAAATCACAAAATTCTAGATGAATTTAAATATAAATATTACTTCCGACGCTTCATTTTTTTTACGCTAGGACAATGTTTTAAGATATTTAAAACACCTAAAACAGAATGTTTTAAAAGGATTTGCTCTATACGACAAATCCTCCGATTCCTCGTCTAGAAATTCTTACGAACAGGATCGGAAATCTGAATTTTAAATCCATGAATGTTTGAGAAAAAAGTGTAACTGCGCCACATACATATTAAATGGCAAAGAAAGTCTTTCTTATTTTTGCAGAGGTAGAATATTTTTATATGAAATATAAAATATCGTTAAATTATGTTTCATATTTAAGATTTTACCAACTTTACAGGACATCTTGTATTTTATTTGTAAAGAAAATATACATTTTTGTAAATTTTTGATCATAATACAAAACACAGTAAACTTTGGACAATTAAGACGCGTTATCTGTATTTTACTTTATTTTTCTCTGAATAAACACAGACTAAAAATAGTATCCAATACTTAAGTTTTCGATGGCAATCTTACCATATAAAAATTGTGATAAAATATATTTTATGTGGGATAATTTAGCATTCTATATTTTTCCTTATAAGATTTTTATTCAGTAAACATATATTTATTGTAAGTGTATGTTTTAGCAATATAATAAATACATGTATTTTAAATTATAAATTTACGTATGTGGAAAAATCTTTAAATTCTTACCTACGACGGTACTTTAATATCTCATTAGGTTAAAAAAGCGTATACAATCAATTTTGAATAAGGAGTGTATAGCTGCTAATTGTTAAGTTTATTTAACACCAATATATATATTATAAAATTAATTCGTAAGTTTTTATATCATAGGTGCTACTTTTCGGGATTTTTGCGACCTATTTTCTTTCTAGTTATCCTAGCGTTATTTAATTGCAGAAATCGAGCATTAAATTAACCATATTTTCTAATAAAGAAATAGTGGTATGCAAAATGTGAAAGACTTGGTCACTATGTCTTACGTTAAGTGAACAATATAATTTTTGTTTTACAACAAAACTTACTTTAAAATAAAAATTGAACCCCAAGTTTTAAATTATTAAATAATTATCATATTACTTTAAACCTTTTTGGCGCGCTGTCCTCGCTGTGAGGACGCAATTACTAAGCTCTACCTGCAAAAACTCATCCCGGAAACTTTTTAGCAAAAATTTACGTTTATAACCATCCGAAAAGGCCGCTGTTTTTTAAACCTTGAAATCTAAAGTTTATTTTGTTTTAATTTTGTTCGTGAATTCCGGCGGAGTATAATTTAAATGATCCGAATTACCTTGCGCCGCAAAGGGTTAACGATTATGAACTAATATGGAAATCTATTAAAACAAAAAAGTGCCAATCATACTTAAATAAAATTCACAAATTCAGCATTCACACAAATACATTACATGGTCATAAAGCATACCAAAATAATCTGGTGTGTCACTCACACGACTTTATCTTACCCTGAAATTTAATGCTATAAATACAGGTTGGAGATTAAGAGGTAAGATAACGAGTACTGTTATGTAAACCTATGTTCAACAATTCAAATTAGGCTTCGGAAGAGTTTTATATGATAATTAGTTCTGTGTGAGGGGAGTACCACGCCCCCCTCAACCCCCCGTTTCATTAATGCACCTACATTTATATAGAATTTAATGCGGTTATTAAAAAATAATTCTAATTTTTAAAAATAATTTATTAAAATTATTATTTAAACAAATTATCTTTTATGATAATGCAAACGATTTCCATATTATAGAAGCAGTATAACACTAAATATCCAAAAAAAAGTTGAATTTATTCTCAATATTACATTTAATTTTTTATTTATTTATTTATTTTATTTTATTTTATTTTATTTTATATTTTTTGTAAAAAATAAAATAAAAAAAAATTAGTAACTTTATTTTAAACTATCACAAATCGATGGCTCAACCGTTCGTTTTAAAGATATTGGCGAGCTCTTTTGAAAGATACACATCATGAAAATTTACTCCTCTCGACGGTGGACTTAAGCGAGGCTCCTACATTCACAATTTTTTTTTCCCAGTTGACTATCTCTATTACAAAAATCTATTCGTTTCATTTGGTTTAGCGCTATCTATAGATGTTAAACTCTACTTACCTGCAATTTCCCCCCATAGACGTAATGTATTTGAATACTTTTGAGTGTCCCTGTACACGAACAATTTGCTTCATCTCAACGAAAAGCTTACTGTAGCATCCCGTATATGATACACATTTAGAATACCGAGTATGGAATTTCTGCTACTATTTGTTCTTGAGATATGCTGATAACAGACACAAAGACAGACACACACACAGACACAGAGGCAGAAATACACACAGACAGATACACAGACCATTCGCTAAAAGCATGATTTTTGTATTCAGAGGACCTCAGAACATGTAAATATAACAAAAACTCACGTTCGAAAATTTGATTCTGAAACAATACTTTCTCGACCCTATGGGTAAGAGAAAGTAAAATAAAATTCATATAGCAGGAATATTTTAAAACGTATAGTTAAACTGATCAAACAAATCGTAACTCTTTGAATGTCTCGTCTCAAAATACAAGGAATTCTGCATGAATTTGAACATAAATATCATTTTCGACGTTTCATTTTATTACGCTTAAAGAGTCTTTCAAAAAATTTAAAACACCTAAAAGAGAATGTTTTCATTGGATTTATTCTACAGCAATACGATTCCCCATCTGGAATATCTTACGAACAGGACCGGAAATCTAAATATTAAATCCATATAAATTTGAGAAAAAGTATAGCTTATCCACATGCATATTGTATGGAAAAGAAAGTTTTTTTTTTTTTTTTTTTTTTTAACCTTTTCCGTGTGCAGAAATGTTTTATATGAAATATAAAAACTCGCTAAATTAAACTTCACATTTATGATTGTACGTTACATCAAATCGTATTTTATTTTCAAAGGGTAAAAATGCATTTTAATAAATTTTTGAATGTAAAACAAAACACTGTAAATGTTGGATCTTTTGTGGTTTATGGCGTGTTATCTTTATGTATTGTTCTCATTTAATAAAACATGAAAGGAAAATATTGTTCAGAACTTAAAATTTCGATTGCACAACTGCCAACAAACTGATTGATAATCCACAGTATTGTTAATACCCACCTTTTTTCATACCAGTCTTTTTATTTTTTAGCGTCCTTTTCTTCTTATTTCATAGTAAGTACATTTGATGAGAATTACTCTAAAAATTAATTAGTATAGGAAAGGGGACGTGAAACGTGAAAGTGGTACGAATATTAAAAAGGGGACTAACAATACACTGGCTTAGGTTGACAGCTATACGATTGTAATCTGATAATAAAAAACTAGTGAGGAGTGTTTTTTTTTTTTTTTTTTTTTTTTTTTTAATGAGAGATTGAATTTTATGTTTTATAGCATAGGTGCAAATGTTGCCAAACTAATAAATTTGTGCAGGATTTCTACGACCAAAACTTTCCAAAGACAACTATTTTTTAAACATAAGTTTCTTTATAAACTTATTTGCTTTTTAAAAAAGAAAAACTGGTATTTAAATTTACTGGTATGCAGTTTCAAAGACATTGGAAATTCTTGAAATACATATACATATTTAATTGTAAATTTTCATATTTGGATAAATCCTTAACCTCTTACGTATGACGTTTCTGAAATGTCTCATTAGACTAAAAAGTGTGTATATATATATATATATATATATATATATATATATATATATATATGTATATATACACTCCTGTTCAAAAGTTTAGCAAGATTTGCAGACGATCAGTTTATTTCGATTTAAAAACTTATCTCTCAATGAAATGTTTTCAAACATTGGGTTTTTAAAGAATTGGGTCTTCCTCGTGTTTTTCAGTGAATATTGGTTTAAGACAACAATTAAGGGGTCTGTAACAAATTGAGCAAAATTAATAATGTTAGTGACCACCCTGTATACTTAATTAAACGAAATGAACTGTAATTTTAGGATATATTAATACAGACCCATTTCACATTGTGGATGCATTTGTGTGACGATAGCATGTTAAATAAAGGAGATATAAGCATTTATTTTAAAACTCCAAAAAAATCCACATGTTTTTTATTTATATTATACTGAGTTTTTAACGAAAAATAATCCCACTTTCAGATGAGCTGGAAAAGCATTCAGGGATTCAAGAGTTTCCGTCTCAGGTGGACATTTTATCATATTTGTGCTTTAATTTATTGCGATTGATCATAATAGAAATAATTGATAATGAGTGCTAGTGAAAGTCTTTTATTTTGAGAATGAAACTCTTGCACCCCAGAAAACACTTATAAAACAATATACTGCAATCGGAATGCAAATATCTTACAGATCTCATGAAATATGAATAATTTTATAAAAAACGCGTTTACTGCACATGTACGAAAGTTAAAACATTTTTTATTGCATAGGTTGAAAGCAGATGTATTGGGCAATTTTTATCAAAAGTGCATTTGAATAGAATAAAAATTAAGTGAATTGTACGAAAAAGAACGAGCTAGATTTTAGATATTTTCCAAGAGTTGAAAATTCTTAAGGGGTTTTTCACATGCCGCGTAATTAATTTGAAAATCCAATTATTTCAACCACTTTCCAAAGGTTGTTTTTTGGGAAAACCCCTTATGATCTCACAAACAGGGCCTGATTAAGGGGGAAGCTCGCTCATACCGGAATATTTTTACAATTATTTTTTACTTCATGTCATAGAAATTCCACGCTTTGACAAGGAAATATTTTTTACAAAAAATGAACGGTGTAAAACAATCCAATTTACTCACTGTTATTAGACACCAGAATTCTTTTAAAATAATTTTTAATGAAAATTTTCTGTTTATTATAGGAGGAAAGTATTTGTTAAAAAATAACGGTGTAAGTATAAATAATGTGTGAAGAGCGAGCTTCCCCCTTAATCAGGCCCTGCTCACAAATCATAGTAAGTAAACAAAAATATGTTAGAGTTACAAACTTATAAGGGATTTTTCACAAAAAAGTACATCTGGAGTGTAACTGGATCTTAAATTACGCGGAATGTGAAAAACCGCTTAAGAAATTTCAACTCTTGGAAAATATCTAAAATCTAGCTCGTTCTTTTTCGTACAATTCTCTTAATTTTTATTCTGTTGAAATGCATTTTTGATAAAAGTTGCCCAATACATCTAGCTTTCAACCTATGCAATAAAAAATGTTATATTTCGTACATGCACAGTAAATACGTTTTTCATACAAATGCTTATACTTTATGAGATATTTAAGATATCTATATTCCGATTGTGGTATATTGTTTTAAAAGTATTTTTCCGACTTATCCGAAAGTGGGAATAATTTTCGTTAAAAACTCTATATATTACAAATTAAATACATATTGATTTTTTTTTTTAAATAAATGCTTATATCTCCCTTATTTAACACGCTATTGTCACAAAAATTCATCCACAAATTGAACTGTATCTATATAAACATATCCTAAAGTTACAGTTCATTTCGTTTACTTAACGATACAGGGAGATCACAAATATTAAAAAATTTGCACAATTTGTTACCGGTCCCCTAATTATTGTCTTAAACAAATCTTAACCGAAAAACATGAGGAAGGCCCAGTTCTTTAAATACACAATGTCTGAAAACATTTCATTGAGTCATAAGTTTTTAATTTGAAAAAAAGTAATCGTTTGCAAATCTTGCGAAACTTTTGAACAGGAGTGTAAATATATATATATATACTGAGCTGCCAACCTAATCCGGCAAATTACTGGTACCGCCCATTTTTCTACACCAGTCATTTTTTAGAGTTTCTTTCTTCTTAATTCATCACAAATATATTTGAAGAAAATTACTTTAAAAATTAAGTGGTGTAGAAATAGGGGCGGTACTAACAATTTGCCGGATTAGGTTGGCAGCTCTGTATATATATATACATATATAGGTGGAGTACTTTAAAATTGTTTTACAATGTAAGTTACTTAAAAATAGAAATCAAGTCTTAAATTATAAAGTAAATCTTTATTTTCACCCAAAATATTACACACTAATATTGAAATCTAGTTATGAGAAAAAACTGCAAATCATATTTATTAAAATTCATAAGTTCCACACTCCCATAAATCTTTTACATGAACATACATAATTCCATGAAATAAAGTAAAATTTTAGCAGTGATCTTCTAAAATATGTAATTAACCTAATCGAAAACAAATCGTAACTCTTTGAATCGTTCATCTCAAAATACAGAGAAATGTGCATGAATTTGAATATCAATACTATTTCCGACGTTTCATTTCATTATGCTTAGACAGGGGATCGAGAAATTTAAAACACCTAAAAGAGAATGTTTTCAGAGAATTTACTGTATGGCAATACGATTCCTCATGTGGAAATTCTTACGAACAGGACCGGAAATCTAAATTTTAAATCCATGAATATTTGAGAAAGAAGTGTAACTTATCCACATGCATATTGTATGGCAAAGAAGGTTTTTTTTTTTTCTATTGTTATGTAGAATAAAAACTAGCTAAATTATATTTCACATTTATGATTCTCCTTAACATCAAACCATATTTTATTTCAAAGGGAAAAAATGCTATTCATAAATTTTTGATCGTAGAACAAAGTACTGTAAACTTTTAACTCTTGAGATGTGCTATCATTTTTTTATAAACATTGTTTATGAATTTAAATTTAATTAGGTAAAATCGGACTTGAAAATGAGGTTAAGTTTTTGATTTTAATCTAAAAATATTAATTAATAAAAAGCAAAAAAATTTTTTTCTTTTAATATTATATACATATATATATATATATATATATATAATATATATATATATATCATAGGATTTACTTTAAGTGCACATTTTGCCAAATTAATAAATACAGGTCACAAACTCGTTTTTTAAAAGGATACTACCACCACTATTTTCTAATAAGAAATTTCTATCCACACGTACACTTTTACAGGGAAAAAATGCTATATAAATTTACTGGTATGCAGCTTCAAAGACAGTGGGAATTCTTGAAATACATGTATTTTTTTTTATAAATCTTCGTATCTGGATAATTCTGTAACCTTTTACCTACGACGGTACTGAAATATCTCATTAGAGTAAACA
Organism: Salticus scenicus; assembly: GCA_963930645.1. Taxonomy (NCBI): domain Eukaryota; kingdom Metazoa; phylum Arthropoda; class Arachnida; order Araneae; family Salticidae; genus Salticus; species Salticus scenicus. The sequence continues at coordinate 241,246,308 of OZ005656.1, forward strand.
CCGCGGCTGGGAAACACATGGCTGGGAAACTTGGCGGTAGACAGCGCCACCTGGTACAGATTGCGCGACTTTTGTCTTCAACAGCCACCAAAAAATTTTTAAAGTGGGATTTGATATACACAAAAGCCAAATAGAATCAAAGAAACATCGAATATATGTATATATATCATATACCACTTCTTAAAATTATTGATGACAGTTGAATAAAAAAGTGCGCAGTTTGAACCAGGTGTCGATGTCTACCGTTAGAACTGTTGGCAAGTTTTCGAGCCACGCGGAAGGCATCTAGTTTAGGAGGCTATGGTTCCACACTCCCATGAATCTGTTACATAAACATAAAACATTCCATGAAATAAAATAACATTCATAACAGAAATTTTAAAAATATATAGTTAACCTGACTGAAAACATATCGCAACTATTTCAGTCGCTCATCTCAAATACAGAGAATTCTGCATGAATTTGAAAATAAATCTATTTCTGAAGTTTAATTTTATTACGCCTAGACAGTCCATCGACAAATTTAAAACATCTAAAAGAGAATATTTTCAAAGGTACAGCAATACTATTCCTCGTGTGGAAACTTTTACGAACGGGACTGGAAATCAAAATTTTGAATCCATAAATATTTTTTTAAAAAACGTAACTTATCCATGAACATATCGAATCGAAAAGAAAGTTTTTCTTTTTCTTCTTCTTTTTTTTTTTTTTTTTTTTTTTTTTTGCTGGTGTATCCAGTGATGTTAAAAAATCCCTATTTTGGTGTTGGTGATGTCCGTAGGACATATTTTTACCCTTAGAATATCCTGAGAATGTCCAGGGGAAAAAGGATACCTCCCAAAAAGTCCCTACTTCCTTCCTACATGCTGAAGAAAACTAGTAAAAGTCCCTACGCATAGGGACAAATCCCTACAGTTGGTAACACTGGCGTTGGCTCTTTTTTGGCTTTATTTAGTTAGAATTTAGCTCCAATTCAGGAAAAGTTTCGCCTCGTTTGAAAAATATCACCTAGCAACCCTGTTACAATTACCGAAAATAGCCATAAAAATTTTCTGGTTTGAAGTCTCCCTATAAAAATGGCAGACATCAGACATGACACTTATGCCACTATCAACAAAACAAAATTTTGTATTTCTTACATCAATGATATTATAGGTAGAGAAATTTCTTAAACAAATACCGGTATGAGTTCTGCGTCAGTTTTCCATCCCTGGTATGCAGAACAGAAATTGTAGTCTCCGCCTTTTTTTTTTTTTTTTTTTTTTTTTTTTCAGGACTATTGTTGCACGATATAGAAAATATTGTATAAATAGTGGTAGCAAATAAAAGGGGGTACATATCTCATTTCTCAAATTGTCCTGAAAAAAAAAGGCGGAGACTACGACTCCTGGTAGAGTCAGGAAAAAAAAAAAAAAAAAAAGGCCACCTAGCGAGTAATTTTACTGCAGGTCGTCGTAGTAATATGCGTCTAGTTCCGACCGCGTAATAATAACGTGCATATTATAATGGTATATTTGAATTGTGCTTAAACGCTCGTCTACTTATTAAAATTAGCTTCAACTTCATTTTTTCCAATAGTAACACTCATTTTTAATTCGTATTAAAATTCCTGAGATCAAGGCATTTCGGAAATGTATATTAGTTCCCCATCATACTATAGGTATGGGGAACTTAGGTAATCGTGAAAAATTTCGACCTCGGTTTTTTAACTTTTCTACACGTTTTCAGGTGTGAGGAATCCGAAAATGACAAAATTTCTATGGTGTCTGTCTGTAGGGTGTCTGTTAGTCTGTTAGTCTGTTAGTGTGTTAGTGGGTCAGTCCGTTAGTTTGTTAGTCTGTGTACACGATATCTCAAGAACAAATTGTCGCAGAGAGGTCAGATCAGTTTTAAAATATTACTTTCAACACTGGCAAGAACCCTATTCATTTGCAACATTCGATTTTAAAAACTTCGTAAGTTATTCGAAATTTACGATTTTCTTAACATGGGAGAATAGGACAAAAAATCACTTAAACGTGCATTAAATGAAAACTTTTTATTGTAAAAATGTCAGACCAGTTTTAAAATATCAGTTTTGATGCCGGAATGAACATCAGTAACTATAAATATGCTACTTTGAAAATTTCGCAAGTTACTGGAAATTTACGAATTTCTTAACATGGCAGTATAGGGGAAAATTTCACATAAACGTCAATTTTTAGAGATATTTTCATCGACAGGAGAAGAAGGTAACGCTGAAATTTTGTGATGTTGTTTTCTAATGTTTACAGAGGGCGCCAGCGTGCAATCCTTCCTTCTCTCCAGCTTCCGCAATGTTATTCAATGGGGAAATGTCTCGTTTTAATTATTTTTTTTTTAAATAATATCAAGCTGAAAAAATTTCGATTGAAAGCAAATTTCATTAAATAGAGTATTCTAACCAACGTGTTTTTTTTAAGAGCCATTTTATACTAATTTTACTTTGAAAGAAAGCTTTTAAAAAATGACGATTCTTATGAACCGAAGCTACCTAAAACAGACAATTGGGAAGAAGGAGAATGGATGAAATTTTGTAAAGAAAAAAAATAAACTTACTTCAGGTGCAGAAAACACGAACTCGGACTTTATTTTTCTCCTGGGGCTTTTTTTTTTTTTTTTTTTTTTTGGTTTATCACTATCATAGCCTGTTTTACAACTAGGAACAAAGCATTTATTTGAAACATCTGAATTATGCAGTATTAAGAACTTACAAAGAAATTAAATTGCTTAAAATAAAAAATTTTAAATGTACTCAAGCAAAATTCTATTGAAAACAGTAGTATATCCGCGCCGAGGTAGGGAGGAATGACAAGTGGCACCCTCAATATTTACCAAAAATTTAGATCACAGTTTCGTAGCTTTCTCCCATTGGACCTTCAACTCCTATTAATATTACTCCGTATTCATCGTAAAGATGTCAGACTACTTTTGAAACATTATTTAGGACACTGGCATGAATATTAATGACTATGAATTTTCCAATATAAAGATTTCGTAAGTTATTGGAAATTTACGAATTTCTTAACATGGCTGAATAAGAGCAAAATTTCACATAAACGTCAATCTTGAGGGATATTTTCATCGTAAAGATGTCAAACCACTTTCGAAATAATATTTAGGATACTGGCATGGATATCATAGACTATGATTTTTCCAATTTAAAAAATTCGTAAGTTATTTGGAATTTACGATTTATTTAACATGTCAGAATAAAGCAAAATTGAGCATAAACTTCCATTTTGAGGATCCTAAATACGTTAGACAACTTCAATATTATGTTTATGATATTTGTTTGAACATGATTGAATACAAATATTCTAATAGGAAAATTTCGTAAATTATTCGTAATTTACGATTTTATCAACATAGCGAAATTGTAAATTTTTCATATAAATATGAATTTGAGGATTATTGCAATGGAAATAGTAGCATGAAAACTAAACAACGAAATTGACCCTGATAAAATAAATTAATAGATTAGAATAAGATAAATATATCGAAATGAACGGTGGATAGCCTATTAGGCGGGGATTTCATTCTGTCACTGTATAAAGCTTTGGTCAAATTGATTTCTTTTAACATTATTGCCGAAACGTCAGTGGAGGCCCTCTGTTGAGACTCAAAACGGTTTTGGGCTGTGTCTGTCTGTCACGCGATAGCGGCCGCCAAAAAAGCGCTATTTACTTGAAATTTGGTACACATGTTCATGAGCCCCACGAAATCAGCTGTATAGTTTTTGGTATGTATTCCATTTGTAGTTCGTATACAGGGACACGCCAAAGTTTTTCTTATCATTACGGTCTATGGGAGAAATTTATATGTATCACGATAGCGGCCACAAAAATCACGCTATTGACTTGCAATTTGGTACACGTATTCATGTTCCCCACGAAATCTGCTGTATAGTTTTGGGTGTATATTCCATTTGTAATTTGTGTACAGGGACACGCCAAAGTTTTTCTTATCATTACGGCCTATGGGAGGAATTTGTATGTACCGCGATAGCGGCCACAAAAATCACGCTATTGACTTGCAATTTGGTACACGTGTTCATGAGCCCAACGGAATCAGCTGTATAGTTTTAGGTGTGTATTCCATTTGTAGTTCGTGTACAGGGACACGCCAAAGATTTTTTATGATTAGGGCCTATGGGAAGAATCTGTATGTACCGCGATAGTCACCGCAAAAATCAAGCTATTGACTTCCAATTTTTGCCGAAATGTGAATGGAGGCCCTCTGTTGAGACTCAAAAGGATTTTGGATTCCGTCTGTCTGTCTGTCTGTCATGCGATAGCGGCCGCAAAAAACACGCTATTGACTTGAAATTTTGTCACATGTTCATGATGCCCACGAAATTAGCTGTATAGTTTTCGGTGTGCATTCCATTTGTAAGTTCGTGTACAGGGACACGCCAAATTTTTTCTTATCATTACGGTCTATGGGAGAAATTTATATGTATCACGATAGCGGCCACAAAAATCACGCTATTGACTTGCAATTTGGTACACGTGTTCATGTGCCCCACGAAATCTGCTGTATAGTTTTGGGTGTATATTCCATTTGTAATTTGTGTACAGGGACACGCCAAAGTTTTTCTTATCATTACGGCCTATGGGAGGAATTTGTATGTACCGCGATAGCGGCCACAAAAATCACGCTATTGACTTGCAATTTGGTACACGTGTTCATGAGCCCAACGGAATCAGCTGTATAGTTTTAGGTGTGTATTCCATTTGTAGTTCGTGTACAGGGACACGCCAAAGATTTTTTATGATTAGGGCCTATGGGAAGAATCTGTATGTACCGCGATAGTCACCGCAATTTTTGCCGAAATGTGAATGGAGGCCCTCTGTTGAGACTCAAAAGGATTTTGGATTCCGTCTGTCTGTCTGTCTGTCATGCGATAGCGGCCGCAAAAAACACGCTATTGATTTGAAATTTTGTCACATGTTCATGATGCCCACGAAATTAGCTGTATAGTTTTTGGTATGTATTCCATTTGTAGTTCGTATACAGGGACACGCCAAAGTTTTTCTTATCATTACGGTCTATGGGAGAAATTTATATGTATCACGATAGCGGCCACAAAAATCACGCTATTGACTTGCAATTTGGTACACGTGTTCATGAGCCCAACGGAATCAGCTGTATAGTTTTAGGTGTGTATTCCATTTGTAGTTCGTGTACAGGGACACGCCAAAGATTTTTTATGATTAGGGCCTATGGGAAGAATCTGTATGTACCGCGATAGTCACCGCAATTTTTGCCGAAATGTGAATGGAGGCCCTCTGTTGAGACTCAAAAGGATTTTGGATTCCGTCTGTCTGTCTGTCTGTCATGCGATAGCGGCCGCAAAAAACACGCTATTGACTTGAAATTTTGTCACATGTTCATGATGCCCACGAAATTAGCTGTATAGTTTTCGGTGTGCATTCCATTTGTAAGTTCGTGTACAGGGACACGCCAAAGTTTTTTTTACCATTATGGCCTATGGGAAGAATTTGTATGTACCGCGATAGCGGCCCCCAAAATAACGCTATTGACTTGCAATTTGGTACACATATTCATGAGCCCATTGAGCAAGCATTTGACGAAACTGATATAGATCTGAGACTGACCGCCTTGGCGAAAATAATGCTCCTTTTATACTTTTCTATCGAAAACAGACTGTTCTGGAAAATTCTCGTATCACATCAGCCAATGAGATTAGAGCTTCCATATTTGGTATATCCCTAATAAGGATTTTCTCGCCAAGATCGCCAAAAAAATCGCCAAGGAGGGAAATAGTCGCCAAATTTGGCGCCAAATTTATTTCTTCCCTTATAGGAGCTTTTTAATGCGTTTTTAAAGGAAAATTTGGCTATTTTAACGCTAAAACGACTATAAAGGCACAAAATTAGCATTTTATCAACTTACTAAACCTCTTTGAAAGAATTTATACAAAAATAAATGCAATTATTTACAATTTCGTAACACTTTATATCATATACAAATAGGTATACAAAGAGAGATACAGCGGGGGGTTGAGGGGGGCTGCCGCCCCCCTCAGGAATGTATTTGATTTTGGTAATAAGTCGATCGAATCAATATATACTATTATATAATAAGGAATAAATAAAAATGACCTATTGAATAATGTCTGATGCAAATAGGACGTTGAGGCTCCTGATCTGCAGATCCACTAGTAATATGTCTCGCACTAGAAATTTCTGAGAACATAAATATGGTGGGGAACTGAGCAGAGTCCACCTATGCCAACTAGTTTTACATAGTTTTAATTAGATTTGGATAGAGTTACAGATAAAAATGTATTAAGGTTTCATCCACAAATTTTTAAAACGTTAAATTAAGATTACTCATTGGTAAGTATTATAATCAATAAGACAGTTAACGGGGAAAAGTATGGAAAACTTTAATATAAAACTAATTATCGTTTCAGTAGAATAAAAATTGTGTGTATGAGTCTAAATTTCATTAAATATCTATCCTTATTTCCTTTGTATGCCTAAATCTTTAAAACTAAGTAGTCATATTACTTTAATTTTAATTATCATTTCCTAAAAATTATAATTTTTATACCGTGATTGTTTATCTATAACTGGATTTAAATAAAACTGCGCCCTTCGTTTCTGGTATTAGATAGTGTAGGACAGAGAACTGACAAACTTCAAAATGCTCTAATTTTTATACAATAGGGAAAATAATAATAATAGTAATAATAATTTACAGGAATGCTAACAAATAAAGTACCACAACGCGAAAAAATCTTACATTAATGCCGCTTTAATTCACACGAACTGTAATGTAACAAAATATTTTCTTTTTTTCTTCTGTTTTTTACTTCTTAAATACAATTTATGAATTATGTTTTTTTCTATTATATATTTATTTATTAAAAATCGTAGTTTTACATGTTACTTCAAGCAATAAAAATTTAAACAACTTTAGTCGTATCAACGTTACATTATTCAAATATTCGTAATAACGTGATTTAAAGAAATAATAATAATAATAATTTAAAAAAAAAAAAAAAAAAAAAAAACCAGTAAAAACACTGGAAAAGTTATTTAAGAAAAAACTGTGCTTGCATGGAGCAAAGGTGAAAACGTTTTTATTTATTTATTTATTTATTTATTACTATGACGATAGTCGAAATATTTATCTGATCCTTCCACCATTATTTTTCTTCCGGAATTTATGGTTGTAAGTTTGCACGATTAATTAAATAAAAAATTATATAAATATACTGGTGGAAGATTCAGGACAAAAAAATCTCGACTATCTACACCCTGCGTCAATATTTTTCTTCAAAAATCCCTGACCTATTAAATGATAAAAACAATTATAAAATTTCTCTCCTTAAATGCTGGTGGCAGAAAAAGCAGAACACTTTCGTCCCTGTATCAAGTCAGGATCAAACCTATTTTGAACGCCTTACTGCGTTTTTCGAAAACATTACATTTAACTTACGAAACTATTAACTTACGAAACATATAACTGTACAAAATCTAAAATATTCAAATACACAAATATGCAGAACAAGATTAAAACGGAAAATTAACCGTAAAAAATTAGGTAAAGTTATTTTATTTTTAGGAAAAAGGAGTTATCATATTGTCGTTGGTCATTCTTCTGTTTTAGATAGTAAGCCCATACTTATAAACCATCTCATTAATAACCGTACAATTGTTACCACCCCTTGAAAAAACGCCCCCTTTTTTACACCACTTTATTTTTAGAGTAATTCTCTTCAAATGTTGTTACGATGAAATAAGAATAAAAGTACTCTAAAAAATGACTGGTGAGAAAAAACGGCGGGTACTAAAAATTGTACGGTTCATAATGAGATGATTGGCAAATTTGTAAGCCCTGTCTTTACGCTTTATGCTAAAACATTGTTTAACAAAATAATTTAAAGTTTTCGTAATTATTAAATATTGTTATTATTAATTAATCAATTAATAATAAACAACCAGCGTTAGCCATATATTTGTACGATGATTTATGGAAATTAGCTGGATATAGCGTTTTTTTTTTTCTTTGCTAACTGTACATAAAAATAACAATCAGGACGATGATAATAATAATAATATTAAATAACGGAAATATAAATAGTATTTCATAATCGCCTGAAAGGTTTATATTAGCATTGCTGAGAATCTGATCCGGAAGATTGTTAGTACACGTCCCTCTTTTTGTACAGTTTAATTTTTATACTAATTCTCTTTAAATGTATTTACGATAAATTAAGACGAAAAAAAAATTTTTTTTTTTTAAGAAGATTAGTTTGGGGGAAAAAAGAGAGGATACTACATATCTTCGAGATTAATAATTAGGAATTTGGCAGCTATCTAATAGTGAAAAATATTTGGTCATCTATGCAGAAATTTCCCTGTTTGAATTTTAACTAAGTTGTGTTAAAGGTAGCAGAGTTTGCGCCAGTTATTTTTAAATATTTAATTATATTTTTATCTTTGATAATTACTTGTTAATAATATTATATTCGTTAGTTACTGATCTAAAGTACTATGATAAATGTTATAAAATAAAAAAAAATCCATTACAATGTACTTATTATGGAATAATACGAATCACAAGTAGAGGATGGCAATTTATTTTAGCAAAATTTTTATAAATCACATCAGCATTTTTAGATCTGGTCAAAATCCATTTCGTCCTCTTAATGTGCCTTAAAAGCTATTGATTTTACATGTTCAGCTCCAATTATATTTCGCCGACTCAAAATAATAATAATAATAATAATAAAATTATGTAAATATACTTTTAAAGCACACAGATGATAAAACGCAATGAAAAATAAAAAATAAAATTGCCACCAACCCTTTTATTGAGACAAACAATAATGTAAATATTTCTGCCCATAACTATCGACGTCTTCAATCATCCTTTTTATATTGATTTAAACAAATCAGCCGTTGCTGATTCAAAATTCGAGCAAAATCGTACGGAGGCTGCACAGAACTATGCATGGGGTAATGCAGAGGTTATTATTTTTTTCCTTTAAAGAGAAAAAAGTACTGGTTGCTGTGAAATTGTAAACATTTTCTCAATATTCTTATCAGACATTCCCATTGGAATTAGCTTGCAAGGTTATTTGCATAAAGGTCATGCGACTGCAACCATGATATCAGTGGGATTGAGAAATAACTATATTCAATAACAGAGCACATGCGCCATGTTAAGTTATTTTGGGGCTCTTTAAACGTAAATATGTTTCGTTATCGTCTGCTAGCTTATATTAGGTGTATCGGAAAGTTCTGTCGTTTTGAATTAAAATACTGACATCGGAAATGTATCCTTGATAAAATTTAAGATATTCTTAGGTAACTTATAAGATGGTTATTTGTAAACTACCATGTAAACATGTTACACAAAAATTTCCGGTTTCATTTTATTAATTCAAATCGACATAACTTTCCGGTACACCTAATAGAACAGTAACTTTATTTTAAATACCAATAGCGTTGAAAAATGCATTTTCAATAAAAATATGTACTTGAATGGTACGTACTTTTTGTCTTGAAATCTTACAACTCAATTTTTTACCATTAGTGATTTTTTACTTTGCAAACAATACATTTTTTACTTTGTCATGTGTTACTTTTCTATTAAGTCTCTTTATTTATCAGTTCTATACGAAATTTATAACACTATTTTAAAAAGGAAATTAAACTCTATAAATCACCAATGATAAAAAAAAATTAAGATGTAAGAGCTCAAGACAAGAAATACACACCATTCAATCACATATTTTAAATAAAAATGTATTTTTCAACTCTAATGACATTTAAAATAAAGTTACTATTCCATAAGAAGATAGCAGATGGGTTGGGTATGTATTTGAGATTCTCGATTGATCCGTATTACATAATTTCGCAATAACAATTCACAATTTTCTTATACATTTCATAAAAAAAACCCACATACATATCCATGCCTAAACTGGGATTAACAGGCAGTGACATAGCATATTTGCTTTTACAGAACTAGTTAGTTCGGATCATGCGGTCTGTTGAATGTATTTCTCACACTCCCTCACAGAATCGCTGTAGTTGTTTTTTTAACTTTCATGCAAATAACCTTGCGAGTTAAATCTAAAGGGAACGTCAACACTTGTATGTAAGCAACTTTGATTCTTATCATGCATAAGTTTTTGAACAATAACCAGATTCATGTGAATGAAGTTTTACATATTTCAGTTAGATTAAATAAATTGCTTTATTAATATTATGATTTTACTTAATCATGTGTAAATGTAAAATTTATATGATGCTAGTGCCATCTTACAGTGTTATATATTCGTTTAATCTTTGAAAATGTAACGTGGTTAAATTTACATTTTAATAATAAGAGTGTGAAATTAATTGGGATTATTTTAATTAAGGTGTCTAATATTAAAAGTACAACTCTTCAAGTGCATAGTAAAAAAAAAAAAAAAAAAAAAAAAAAAAAAAAAAATTAGATGAAGCCATTATTTGTTCTATTTATGTTCTAAATAAAGGTGTTTAAAGGGCGTGGTCTGGTACATATCACTTGTGAGAGAATGGTTTTCACTCATAAGAAGAAAGAAAAACATGATTTTAATAAGTAGACTTTCTTATGCATTTTGACAAAAGAATAATTATTTCTGCTATGCATATCAGGTAGATCACAAGAAAAAAGAAAATATGTTAGAATAAATAATAAATAATAATTTTGCGTAATTTGGGAAATTTGAACTAATAATTTTTTAAAATCATTTAATAATTTATTTATAGAGCCAGAAAAAAAAAAAAAAAAAAAAACTTGTTTGAATGTTTTAATATTTAGGATAGCATAGTGCTAATAATAAGAATTCCAGCTTCGTTTAACTCTAACTTTCAGATAATAATAATAATAACTTCAATTTAATTTTAACTTCAGGCGTACGAATCCTAAACAATTTAAACACACAAGTATGGATAACACGATTAAAACAAAAAATTTGCAGTAAATTTTACGAAAGATTATTATTTTTATATTTACTTTTATTTATTTATTAAGAAGAAAAGACTTAACATGTTGTTGTTGCTTCATTGGTTATTTTTCTATTTTAGATTGTAAGCTCCGCCTTTTCGCTTTGCCAAAAAATATTATTTTACAAAATGATTTTACGTTTCCTGATAAAATGGTTTAATTTTTGGTCTCAGAAATCAATGCATTTATATATGTCGGCATTACATAACCAATTCATATTGAATATGCAAAGTCATTTTAAAAATAAAATAATGTTTTGGAAATATGTCTAAATTTGTGGTTCTTTTTTTTTTTTTTTTTTTTTTGTAAACAACGACAACATTCTCCCACATTTATTTTACAAAAGTGAGTTAATTTGTATGGTACACATAGGAGAATTTATTGAAATACAATAGTAATCATATTGCAATTTGAAGCATAAAAAATAAATAAATAAATAATACATTAAATAAAATTAAAAAAGGAATCTTGACACTTTCGCGACCGCTGACTTAGATCATAGCCTCCTTAAGTAGATGCCTGTCGCGTGGCTCTTAAACTTGGCAATAAGTCGAATGGTAGGCAGCGCCACCTGGTACAAATTGCGTGACTTTTTAATCAACTGCCACCATTAATTTTAAGAAGTGATATGTTATATATATAATCGACGTTTCTTCGATTCTATTCGCCTTTTTATATTTCAAATTCCACTTTTAAAAATTTTTGGTGACAGTTGAATAAAAAATAGGTAGTTTTATATGCCGATCACCAAATATCTGGAAAATCGTCTAGAATTGCTGGTTTACCCGTGCGAAAAAGTCTTCGAAAACAAAAGATTAATTTTTGTGCATTAATCTTCATGGTATCTTTATGCGTCGTAATTAAATAGGATACAGATTATTGTTTGAAAATAGTGGTAGCAATAAAAGCTAATTTTTTTTCAAATCTGAAAGTGACGTCTAAAGAGGGGGGGGGGAGTGTAAGAATCTTTAATTTATTAAAACAATAGTCTGGCTAACTTAACGGATATTTAAATACCAATATATATATATATATGCATAGAAATACCACTTTTATATTTAGGTGAGATTTATGTAATTAAATAAGCAGTATAACATACTTGCTAACCACCTCATTATGAAGCGTAAAATTTTTAGTACCCGCCTTTTTTTTCCACCAGTCATTTTTTAGAGTAATTTTATTCTTATTTAACACTTTCGCTACCGCATGTTTTTGTCTGTTTCACAGTAAAGTCCGCATGTGGGCATTATTCTACCAAGTTACAATATTTCAGAACAAAATTTTCAATATTCAGATTCATATTACAAATGGATACACATTATAATTATACTCTTTCTAATCAAAGTAATTCTATCCATAGTATATTGATTGTACAAATATGAATATTTTGTATATTTTTAAGAAATAAATGACATGCAAATTGCAAAAGAAACGAGTTACAGATTTTCAAATGACGTGAATGTACGTCGTTAACCGTAACAACATTTGGAGAGTTTTATTGAATAAAAGAGCGTTTTTTTAAGGGGCGAAAAAAATATTATTAGTAAAAAAAATATTGTTGAGGGTTTAAAATTCCCATTATATTTAGTAATAATAATAATAATAATAATAAATGTAAAGAAATATTTTTTATATGGGCTAGGCATTTTATAATATGAGCACCTTTTGGCTAATTAGTAAATAAATACAGGGTTTTCTCCGCCACGCTGTTTCCCAAGAATTCATGCACAACTATTCTTAAATAAAAAAAAATAAAAAAATTCTTTTTTAACATATAGGTTTATTAAAAAACAAATTTAATATTTAAATTTAGTAGCATGCAGTTTTAAAGTTAATAGAAATTATTTAAATAATTATCTTTAATAGAATGATATAACCTGCAAAATTATATATATAAAGCTTCGAGAAGGCGCGCTTGAAACCGTTCAGAAGATCGGTAATACATTAATGAATCTGTGCGATTGAGAACTTCCAAACTTCAAAGTGCTCTAATGTTGATACAATGGAAAATAAATAAATAAATAAATAATGAAAATAATTTGCAGGTGTGCAAATAAATAAAGTACCATAACGTGAAAAAATCTTATATTAATGTGGCTTTAATTCATACACACTGTTATGTAAGATTTTCTTTTCTTTTTTTCTTCTTATTTTTACTTCTGAGATGCAGTTTATGAATTAAGTTTTTAGTTATTGTTTATTTATTTACTAATGATGTCATAGTTTTACATGTTACTTCATGCAATAAAATTTAATCAATTTTAGTCGTATTAACGTTACTTTGTTCAAATATACGTAATAACATGATTTAAAAAAAAAAAAAAAAAAAAAAAGCAATAAAAAAACTGGGAAAGTTATTTAAATAAAAACTGCGCAGACATCCAGCAGATGCGAAATCGTTTCTCTTTCTCTCTCTGTCTTTTTTTTCTATTACTGGGTGTCGATAGTCGAAATATTTTCCTGATTTTTCCACAAGTACATTTCTTTCGGAATTTACGGTTCTAAGTTTGCACGATTAATTAAATAAAAATTATATAAATATACCGGTGAAAGAATCAAGGCAAAAAAATCTCGATTGTCACCCTGAGTCAATAATTTTCTACAAAAATTTCTCGCATATAAAAATTTAAAAACAATTGTAAAAAATTATACAAAATTCTCTCTAGAAATACTGGTGGCAGAAAAAGCAGAACACTTTCGTCCCTGTATCCAGTCAGGAATAATTCAGGGGTCGTACTCACCGCCCATTTTCAGGACACTCTTGCAAATGAGAAATTTTAAAATTGATTGCTACCATTATTTTTACACAATAATCTCTACCGTTCATAATCAGGTCTCATTAGTTTAAATATATTCAGAAATTTTCTGCAGGGGTTTATTGGTGGCTAAAAGGCGAAAATTTATTATCTCTCAGAGTGTCCTTGAAAAACGACGGAGAGTACGACCCCTGATACTCCTATTTTGAGCAATAACCTTAGTGCGTTTTTCAATAACATAACATTTAACTTACAAAACATATAACTGTACAAAAACTAAAATATTCAAATACACATACATATACAGAAACCAAGATCAAAACAGAAAATTAACAGTTAAAAATTAGGTAAAGTTGTTTTATTTTTAGGAAAAAGGAGTTAACATATTGTCGTTGGTTATTTTTCTATTTTAGATAGTCTTTACGCTTTATCCTAAAATATTGTTTAACAAAATGATTTAAAGTGTTCGTAATTATTAATTTTTTTTAATATTAATTAATCAATGAATAATAAATAACCAGCATTAGCCATATATTTGTACGATGATTTATGGAAATTAGCTGACTATAGATTTTTTTTCCCCTAACTGTACGTAAAATTAATAATAAGGAAGATGATAATAATAATATTAAATAATGGAAATATACACAGCATTTCATAAACACGTGAAAGATTTATAACAGCAGAGCCCCAATCTCATCCCGAAGATTGTTAGTACCCGTCCCTCTTTTTATACCGTTTAATTTTTATAGTAATTCTCTTTAAATGTATTAACGATGAAATAAGAAGAAAATATTAAAAAGAAAGGGACTGGTGTGGGCATAAAAGGGCGGATACTGCATATCTCCGAAATTATTAACATTTTCGCGATCACAAGTTTTTGTTGTTTTGACAGTACGTCCCACCTGTGGGCGTTTTTTTTTTTTTTTTTTTTAAGCTACATTACTTCAGAACAAGGTTTTCTCTATCCATATTTATACTACGTATGAATATGCATAATAATTATATATATATTAGTGAAAGTATTTGTATCCATACTATTTTGATTGTATAAATATGAATATAGGGAATATTCTTAAGAAATACAGCGATATACAAACTGCAAAAGGAACGCCCACAGGAGGAGTTACAGATTTCCATATGACGGGAATCTACATGCATACTTGCTAACCATCTCATTAATAACCGTAAAATTGCTAACGCCCCCTGAAAAACGCCCTTTTCTCCCTCCACTATATTTTTAGAGTTATTCTCTCCAAATGTTGTTATGATTAATTAAGACTAAAATTACTCTAAAAAATTATTAGTGTGAAAAAAATGCGGGTACTAAAAACTGTACAGTTCATAATGAGATGGTTGGCAAGTATGTACATGAGCGGCCAGGAAAGTGCTAATTAGAATATTTTGGCAGCTCTCTAATAGTGAAATATATTTGGTCATCTATGTGGAAATTTCTTTGTTTGAATTTTAAGTAAGTTGTGTTATAAACAGCCGTTTTTGAGCTTGTTATTTTTGAAGATTTAATTATACTTTTGTCTTTGATAAATACTTGTTAATAATACTGTATTAATTAGTTATTGGTCTAAAGTACTATGTTGATAAATATTAAAAAGTTAAAAAATTCCATTACAATGTACTTATTATGGAATAATACAAATCAGAAAAAGATAATGTTAATTTATTTTAGCAAAATTTTTATAAATTACATCGTCATCTTAAAGTCTTGTCTGTTAATTTTATAGCTCCAATTATAATATTTTCGCCCACTCAAAAATTAAATAAATAATAATAATAATAAAGTTATGTAAATATAATTCTTTTATAACACACCTGTGAAAAAATACAATAAAAATATAAAATAAAACTGATATCAGCTACTGCTGATTGAAAGTTCAAGCGAAGTCTTGTTTAGATTTCTAGATAGGATTTTTATTTTTTCTCTCCTCTTAATTTAGTGAAGAGACTGAGTGATTTGAAATTGTACATATTTTATCAATATTCTTATAAGAAATTTCCATTAAATTCAGCTTTCAAGGTTATTTGCATAAAGGTCAAATATGCGACTTCAGCGATGATACCAGTGGGTGCGAGAAATAACTACATTCAATAACAGAACATGCCATGGTAAGTTAAATCTTTAAAATCGGGCTCTTTAAATGTAAATATGTTTTATCGTCTCCCTCTAGCTTATAGAATAGTAACTTTATTTTAAATGTCAATAACGTTGAAAAATGAATTTTTATTAAAAATACGTGCTTGAATGTTATGTGTTTTATATCTTAAAATCATACAACTTACATTTTTACAATTAGTGATTTTTTTACTTTGCAAACAATATATTTTTTACGTGCTGTATTATTGTGTCATGTGGTACTTTTCTATTGGTCTATTTATTTATCAGTTATTACGAAATATATTACACTACTTTAAAAAGGAAATTGAACTTTATAAATCACTAATGATTCAAAAAAAAAAAATGCTATAAGAGTTCAAGACAAGAAATACACACAATTCAATCACATATTTTGATTATAATTGTGTTTTTCAACTCTAATGACATTAAAAATAAAGTTACTATTGTATATGAAGTTAGCAGATCGGTTGGATATGTATTTGAGAGTCTCGATTGATCCGTATTACATAATTTCACAGTAACAATTCACAATTTATTTATATATTTCATAGGAAACCCCACAAACTCACAAATTTCTTATATATTTCATAGAAAACCCCACAAACACATCCTTGCCTAAACTGCGACATAGCATATTTATTTTTGCAGAACTAGTTAGTTTGTAGCAATTGCTCCGTTATTGAATGTATTTCTCACAATCCCTCATAGAAAAGCTGCAGTCGCATGTTTAACTTTCATGCAAATAACCTTGCGAGTTAGATCTAATGGGAATGTCAACACTTGCATGTGAGCAACTTTGGTTCTTCTCATGCATAAGTTTTTGAACAATCACCAGATATATGTGAATGAAATTTTACGTATTTTAGTTAGATTAACTAAATTGCTTTGCTAATCTTATGATATTACTTAATCATATGTAAATGTAACATTTATGTCATGCTAGTGCCATCTTACAGCGTTATACAGTCATTTAATCTTTGAAACAGTAACGAGGTTAAATTTATATTTTATTAATAATTGAGTGAAATTAATTGGGATTATTTTAAGTAAAGGGTCTAATGTTAAAAGTACAACTCTTCAAGTGCATAAAAAAAAAGGAATGAATTGAATTTGAGAAAAAGAATAGAAAAATTAGATGGAAAAATCTTTGTTCTATTCACGTACCAAGCAAAGGTTTTAAAAGGGCGTGATCTGGTACATATCACTTGTGAGAGAATGGTTTTCACTCATAAGAAGAAACAAAGGCATGATTTTAATAAGTAGGCTTTATTAAGCATTTTCAGAAAAGAATAATTATTTCTGCTATGCATATCAGGTAGATCACAAGAAAAAAGAATAAATGTTAGAATAAGTAATAAATAATAATTTTGTATAATTTGGGTAATTTGAACTAATAATTTTGTAAAATCATTTAATAATTTATTTATATAGGCAGAAAAAATAATTAAAAAAAAAACCTCGTTTGAAAGTTTTTATATTTAGTATAGCATAATGCTAATAATAATAATTCCAACTTCATTTGATTTTAACCCTTATCGCTAGTATGTCCCTTCTGAGGGGACATTAAATAATCCTGCCACGCCTTAAGGTGTTCCTCTGCAAAGGATGTTATTTTTCTAAGACGAGTAAATATAGGCTACCTTTCGGCTACCGGAAAACTTTAACAGAAAGATTAATTTTATTTAATGATGAAGTAAAATAAAAGAAATTATTACAATTTTTCGGTTGCCTAAAGGTAGTAAGTTGGAAACTATATGTGTGACGTTTTAAAGGAACCTCAAAAGGCGTGTCTTACTGTTTAAAATAGGAAAGTACGCTGAGCGTAAAAGCCTTACTTTCAGATAATAATAATAGCAACTTCAATTTAATTTACTTCAGGCGTATAAACCCGAAACTATTTAAACGCACAAGTATGGATAACTAGATTAAAGCAAAAAATTAGCAATAAATTTTACGAAAGATTTTTTTCAAGGACACTGTATATTTGAGAATAAATTTATCTTAAACTTATTCTGGTGAAAGAGTACTTTAAAAAAGGCGTGGCCGTGGAAACCCTGTTTATTCATTTATTAAGAAGAAAAGAGTTAACATATTGTTGTTTCTCCATTGGTTAATTTTCTCTTTTAGATTGTAAGCTCCGCCTTTACGCTTTGTCCATAAACATTATTTTACAAAATGATTTTATGTTTCGTGATGAAATGATTTAAATTTTGGTCTCAGAAATGAATGCTTTTATATATGTCGGCATTACATAACCAGTTCATCATGATATTGCAAAATCATTTTTAAGATAAAGTAGTGGTTTGAAGATATGTCTGAACTTGGGGTGCGTTTTTCTTCTAAACTGCGACTACAATCTCCCGCATTTACTTTACAGAAATGAGTTCATTCGTATGGTATACATAGGATCATTTATTGAAACACAATAGTAATCATATTCGAATTTGGAGCATTAAAATAATAATAATAAATAAATAAAAATAAAATAAATAAAAAAGGGAACTTAATAAATCTTTTTCAGCAGATTTTTGCTCTCTGCCATAGATGCAGGGGTTGTACTCTCAGTCCCTTTTTTTCAGGACATAAAAATTTTAAAATTTATTGGTACCACTATTTTTATATAATAATCTGTACCCTGAATAATCGGGGCACGTCAGAATATGTATATTCAGAATTTCGGGGCCTGAGATTAGTGGCGGCCAAAAAGACAGGAATTTATTATATCTTAGAGTTGTCGGATAATCTTCTGACTTCGGTGAAATTTTTCCCATTAATGTGAAATTTCGGGTCTCAGAGGGAAAAAAATCCCTTTGCATAAGATATGACAATATGGTTTTAGAGTGAAAATCTCACATATCCGTTCTAACTGCTTTAAGAATAAGATCTGAAAATGTTTTTTAAATACATATCGTCTTGTTCGATAACAACGAAAGATAGCAGTATTCACGGAACAGATCAGTTTTGAATCAAGCATGGCAAAAAGCTGCGCATTAATTTACTCGTGAAGAATGCGCAACTTCTTGTATAACTTGTTTCTGAACAGATGACAGATTGCTTTTATTTCCAGTAATGTATCTAAGAGAAGCAAATTTGCGTACTGATAACCATACCTATCAACGTCCTTAATTTACAATGTTAGTACCACCCAATACATTATTATTATTATTGTATTATTATCCTTTTAGATAAAAACTATTTTAATGTTCTTTTCTATTAAACTATTGCTTAAATTTAGTTGCACTGAGTGCTGCAAATATTCCATTTGTATTCATTCAGCAACTTCTACAAAAATTTCAAAATTTAATAAATATCAATATTATTCTTAATCAATCTTTATTTCAAAAGTAAATAAAATGAATTAGTCATGAATATTTTGTTAATTTTATAGTTTAATTAGGGATACTATTAGAATTACACTTTCGTTTAGAAATACGGCTCCTGTTTTTATGAAAGGCGGGTCGTATAATAAATTCCTATTAGATTCATTCCTTTTTTCTCTTCTTTTTCTTTCAGAAATCGACCATTTTCAACCAATTCAGTTATCTTTCTATATATATAATGGAGGAAAATGTGTCATTGCAATAACTTCCAAAGTATTGAACCGATTGAACGATTCTTTCAAATGAATCTTTTGAACGAATCATGGAACCATTTGAAATGATGCGGCCTTTTGAAAATGAGTTATCCGATAACCTTTTAAGTATTCTATTCACAGCGGTGAACCAAATCCGGAGAATTGTTAGTACCTGCCACTTTTTCAACACCACTTAATTTTCATAGTAATTGTCTTTAAATGCTTTTACGTAGGAATAATAAGAAAAGTACTTTAAAAAAAAAGACTGATGTGAAAAAAAAGGCAAGTTTAACAATTCTCTGGATTATTAATTAGGATGTTGGCAGTTCTGAGTATTCAATCGGGTCGACATAAACTTAGACTCTGGATCTTAGAAATATCTTTAAAAAGTGCATTTGACAACTTGATCTCATATCTTATTTCAAAAGCGAGGTCTCGTGAAATTGGGGTCCACTTGCAACTTTGTTATTACGATAACTCTCAAAATAATCTGTAATTCGAACAAAGTAGGACAACGGACTTATTTTTCAAATATTGTGTATGAGTTCATTAATAAAATTGATCCGTTATTTTGTTTCAAGCTGCAGCTACATGAAAATTTCATAAAAAAAAAATGCATTTATGGATCGATTTATTTAAAACTTGGTATATAGATACTCCTAGCCATGTCCAGGGATGGAACACGGGCGGAGAATTCATACCACTATCAATATAAGAAAATTTTCTACTTCTTGAATGAACGATATTATAGGTGGAGAAATTTCTTAAACAGATTCCGGTATGAATTCTGCGCCCGTGTTCCATCTCTGCATGTCTCAATCAACTTTATTGATTAACTTGATCGATCATCCAATTTCAAAATGGCGGCAAAAATAAGAAAAAAGAAATCAGGCTACTCTTCCGACTGAGCTGGAAGGATTTGTTTCAAAGATTTATATCAAATTTCGAAACTGAATGAATAAAACCCTGAAAATTAAAAGTTTCTATATTTTTTAGCGCATACCATTAAAGTTTATGGTTCCTGAATATATTGGGGTTTATGAATTATGGTATCCAAAGTAAAACTTTTGCCCCTCAAAAAAATTGTCTTTGTCTCGATGCGACTTATTTAAAAATGAATATCGAAAATCTTTCAGCAAAAATTGAAAAATCCGTAAAAGAAACATGTTTAGCATTTTATTTTGAAGCATTTAGGCAGATAAAAATAGATTTCCTTTTAAAGAAGGTGTATTCATACCTGCTAACCATCTCATTATAAGAGTAAAATTTTTAGTACCCGCCCTTTTTTTTTCACACGAGTCAATTTTTAGAGTAATTTTATTCTTATTTAATCGTAACAACATTTCGAGAGAATTACTTTAAAAATAAAGTGATGTGGGAAAAAGGGCATTTTCTCAAGGTGCGTTAACAATTTTACGCTTATGAATGAGATATTTGGCAGGTATATGTATTCTCTGACGCTTTTTTTTTCATTTCTTTTTTTTTTTTTTTAATCTTCAAATATTTTCGATCGTAATACAGAATCACACATGCTTTTACCAAGAAAATATATTTTACCTTTATGTCAATTTTTTTATGTGCATGGAATTGAATAGGATCATTTCATTCTAACGCGTAAGAAGAGGAAATATGAATACAATGAGTTTTGGATATGAATTAAAATCTCACGCATTTATTTACCACAAGCATTCTCGGAAACTGATAAATCATAACTCTGTGATATTTTCAGATTAATATGAGCTATATCTGTTTCCTGGCTGATTTGATAAGAAACTAAAAAAATAATTTTCATAAATAAGTGTTACTGTTTAATAAAGGGAATTTTATGTACGTTTTAAAGTGTAAACAACTCCATGAGCAAAACCTAAATATCGCGATAAAAACTAGGCGTTATTGGTTTTAACTACATATTTGCAAGACGATTTACTACAAAATTAGCTGGGTATAGATATTTTTTTCTTTACTTACTTCTGACAGTACATAAAAGTAATAAGGATAATAACAATTAAATATTTGAAATATAAATAATGCTTCATATTGTGAGAAAATCAATGGAAAGATTTACAATAATGACGAAAATTTGGTTATATATTCTAAAATTCCTTGTTTGATTCCAAGTGGCAAAGTCTTTGTGTCTTAATAAGAAGACACAAATAGGGTTCATATTCTGCGCCTTTTAATTAAGTCCCTTCAAAAGAGGAAGATTCAACAATTTTTCAACATTTTTGTTTATAATATTTCTGTTGAAAAATGTATATGGTATTTTCTCAGTAATGTGTCATGATTAAAATAAATGCAAAATTTTCTATAAAAGTAGCTGTAGTAAAAAAGCTGAAAATTTCTAATTTCCGAAAGTGCCATAAAAAAAAAAAAAAAAAAAAGAGAGAGAGAGAGAGAGAGAGAAGAATTCGATCCCTGCATAGAAACAAGCATTTTCGCAAATAATAAATTACTTTCTTTTTTTATTTTCCCCTAATACATTTCAGTCAAAGTATGAATCTCTACTATAAAAAATTAATTCAGCCACTCCTACTAAAACAGGGATGAAACACGAGAACAGAACTCATACCACTATGAATGAAACACGAACTTTTACTTCTTAAATTCACGATATTGTAGGTTCATAAATTTCTTAAACAAATACTGGTATGAGATCTGCACCAGTGATCCATGCTTGATAGCTGCAACTGTTACGATAATTTAATAGCAACATTTTTTAAATAAAATTTGTTTGTGTTTAGATAAGTTGAGTATTCTAAATATGTTCATAAGGTAAAAGTTACTTAAAAATAAAAATTAAATCGTAAATTATAAAGTAAATTCCTATTAACCAAAATATCATGGAGTAACAATCGAAATCAACTGACAGGGGTGGTATTCTTCGCCCTTTTCTCGAGACACTCACAGGGAAGAAAAATATCCTTCTTTTTTGCTACCACTATTTTTATTCAATAATTTCAATCCTATTTTATCGCGACAGAAAAGGTGACAGTTTTCATCTCCTAATGTGACCTGAAAAAAGGGCGGAGATCACGACCCCTGTACTGATGACTAAAACGTGCATAACACATTTAAATGAAATTTAAAAAAATTGCACTTATATGAACAAAAAGCATTTCGGAAAAGAAAAGAAAATTCATAGCAGGAATATTTTAAGATACATAGTTAATATGATCGATGAAAGCGTAACTCTTTAAATTGCTCGTCTCAAAATATAGAGAACTGTGCGGGAATTTGAATATTTCGGCACTTCATTTTATTACGCATAGACAATCTTCCAGGAAATTTAAAACGCCTAAAACAGAATGTTTTCAAATGATTTACTCTACGGCAATACGATTCCTCATCTGGAAAATTTAACGAAAAAGATTGGAAATCTAAATTTTAAAATGTTGAATTCCAAACAAAATCCTTCTTATCTTTGCTGCTATAGAATATTTTTAAACAAAATATAAAAAATTGCTAAAATATGCTTCACTTTTCATCAATCCACGGTTTATTTTAATGAAAAAAATATATTTTTGTAAATTTTTCATTGTAAAATAAAACACTTTAAGTCTCAAATATTTTAGCATTTAAGATGCGTTATTAAAAAAAAAAAAAAAAAATAGAAGTTCTTTTTGAGGTTCCGCTCATTTTCCAGGGCACTTTCAAGAATGAGAAATTTTTACCACAATTAAACGTTTACCCTCGAACGTCGCCACTCAGGCGACATCCTATTCATTACTTCAACTCGAACGTCGCTTGACAAGCATCATAACTAATTAATACACTATATATCACAAATCCACCAGTAATGTTCTACAACTGAAATAAAATGCTGTAATAGGAGTAATTCTTCATTAAGACTCCACCTATATTATTATTAAATGTCTTTAGGCGTTACTTTCTTAGGACCGATGCGATGGCCAAGGCTAGGATACAGCCATCATCAATAAATTTAATACGAATGAATATTTATACATTATTTATGTTTATAACCAATCAGATTAACGGTTACCATTTACTTTTATAGAATTATGGAATATTTGAAATTAATAGATTTTTCACAACTTGTGCTTCTGTTGTGCTCATTGGTTGGATTTCAGTGGAAGTGTCCCACCTATGTTTCCAGGAAACCATCCCAATAGTGTAATAATAGAAATCCAGAGCTGCCAACCTAATCCGGCAAATTGTTAGAAACGCCCCTTTTTCTACACCACTTAATTTTTAGAGTAATTCTCTTCAAATATTTTTATGATGAATTAAGAAAACAAATACTCTAAAAATATATTGGTGTAAAAAAAAGGGCGGTACAAACAATTTGCCGGTTTAGGTTGGCAGCTCTGGAAATCAGTTAAACGATGATTATTCGCGAGAGCATCATCTAACGTGTTTTCGACTCGTATACTATTTGCCTCGTGAGCCTGTTCTCGAGAAATCTAGATTTATGTTTGAGTAAAAAAGTAGTAACGAAAAAGTACCTAGCACACAATTTTTTCCAAAGACAACTATTTTTTAAATATAAGTTTCTTTATAAACTTATGTGCTTTTTGTAAAAGAAAAACTGTTTAAATTTACTGGTATGCAGTTTAGAAGACAGTGGAAATTCATGAAATACATATATTTTTAATTATAAATTTTCATATTTGGTTAATTCTTTAACCTCTTGCTCTTACCGACGATGACACTGAAATGTCTCATCAGACTAAAAAGCGTGTATGTGTATATATATATGTGTGTGTGTGTTTGTGTGTATGTATGTATAAAAGTGGAGTATTTTAATTTTGTTTTACAATGTACGTTACTTAAAAATAAAAATTATGTCTTAAATAATAAAATAAATCTTTATTTTCACCCAAAGTATTACACACTAATATTGAAATCTAGTTATGAGAAAAAAGTGCAAATCATATGTATTAAAATTCATAAGTTCCACACTCCGATGAATCCTTTGCATAAACATACATAATTCCATAAAATAAAATAAAATTTTAGCAATGTTCTTCTAAAATATATAATTAACCTGATCGAAAACAAATCGTAACTCTTTGAATCGTTCATCTCAAAATACAGAGAAATGTGCATGAATTTGAATATCAATACTATTTCCGACATTTCATTTCATTATGCTTAGACAGGGGATCGAGAAATTTAAAACACCTAAAAGAGAATGTTTTCAAAGGATTTGCTCTATACGGCAATACGATTCCTCATGTGGAAATTCTTACGAACAGGAACGGAAATCTAAATTTTAAATCCATGAATGTTTGAGAAAACAGTGTAACTTATCCACATGCATATTGTATGGCAAAGAAAGTTTTTTTTTCTTTTGCTTGTGTAGAATAAACACTAGCTATATTATATTTCACATTTATGATTGTACTTTACATCAAACCATATTTTATTTACAAGGGAAAAAATGCATTTCATAAATTTTTGATCGTAGAACAAAGTACTGTAAACTTTTGACTCTTGAGATGCGCTATCATTTATTTACAATCATTGTTCATATATTTAAATTTAATTAGGTGAAATCGGACTTGAAAATGAGGTTAAGTTTTTGATTGTAATCTAAAATTATTAATTAATAAAAAGTGAAAAGAATTTTTTTTTTTTTTTTAATATCGAATAGTTTTATATATATATAAAAAAAAATCATAGGATAGTGCACATTTTTGGCAAATTAATAAATGCAGGTCACAAACTCGTTTTTTCAAAGGATACTACCACCACTATTTTCTAATAAGAAACTTCTATCCACACGTACACTTTTACAGGGAAAAAAATGTTATATAAATCTACTGGTATTCAGTTTCAAAGATAGTGGAAATTCTTGAAATACATATATTTTTATTTATAAATCTTCATATCTGAATAATTCTTTAACCTTCTACCTACGACGGTACTGAAATATCTCATTAGAGTAAAAACCGTGTGTACATATATATACATATGCAGGTGGAGTATTTTCATTTTGTTTTACAATGTAAATTACTTAAAAAAAAAAAAATTAAATTATAAAATAATTTCTTTTTCCCCAAAAAATATTACGCACTAATATTGAAATCTGATTATGAGAAAAAAGTGCAAATCATGCTTATTAAAATTTGCAAATTCTACACTGATATTGAAATCTAGTTATGAGAAAAAAGTGCACATCGTATTCATTAAAATTCTTAAGTTCCACCATAGCCTCCTAAACTAGATGCCTGTCACGTGGCTGGGAAACTTGGCGGTAGATAGCACCACCTGATACAGATTGCGTGACTTTTGTATTCAACAGCCACCAAAAAACTTTTAAAGTGGGATTTGATATACACAAAAGTAAAATAGAATCGAAGGAACATCGAATGTATATATCATATACCACTTCTTAAAATTATTGATGACAATTGAATAAAAAAAAGTGCGCAGTTTGTACCAAGTGGCGCTGTCTACCGTTTGAACTGTTGGCAAGTTTCCGAGCCACCCGGAAGGCATCTAGTTTAGGAGGCTATGGTTCCACACTCCCATGAAGCCGTTGCATAAACATAAAACATTCCATGAAATAAAATAACATTCATAACAGAAATTTTTAAAAATATATAGTTAACCTGACTGGAAGCAAATCGCAACTATTTGAATCGCTCATCTCAAATACAGAGAATTCTGCATGAAATTTAAAATAAATACTATTTCCGAAGTTTAATTTTATTACGCCTAGACAGTCCATCGACAAATTTAAAACATCTAAAAGAGAATATTTTCAAAGGTACACCTCGTTAGGAAACTTTTACGAAGAGGACTGGAAATCTAAATTTTAAATCCATAAATATTTTTAAAAAAAACCGTAACTTATTCATGTACATATTGAATCGAAAAGAAATTTTTCTTTTTTTTTTCTTTTTCTTTTTTTTTTTTTTTTTTTTTGCTAGTGTATCCAGTGATGTTAAAAAATCCCTATTTTGGTGTTGGTGAAGTCCGCAGGACATATTTTTACCCTTAGAATATATCCTGAGAATGTCCAGAGGAAAAAGGATACCTCCCAAAAAGTTCCTACTTCCTTCCTACATGCTGAAGAAAACTACTAAAAGTCCCTACGCATAGGGACAAATCCTTACAGTTGGTAACACTGACGTTGGCTCTTTTTTGGCTTTATTTAGCTAGAATTTGGCTCCATTTCAGGAAAAGTTTCGCCTCGTTTGAAAAATATCGCCTGGCAACCCTGTTACAATTACCGAAAATAGCCAAAACAAATTTCTGGTTTGAAGTCGCCCTTTAAAAACGGCAGACATGGAACCTATGCCGCTATCAACGAAACAAAATTTTGTACTTCTTACATTAATGATATTATATGTAGAGAAATTTCTTAAACAAATACCGGTATGCGTTCTGCGTCAGTTTTCTATCCCTGGTATGTAGAACAGAAAATTGTATTCTCCGCCTTTTTTTTTTTTTTTTTTTTTTTTTTTAGGACTATTGTTGCACGATATAGAAAATATTGTATAAATAGTGGTAGCAAAAAAAGTGGATACATTTCTCATTTCTCAAATTGTCATGAAAAAAAAGCGGAGACTACGACTCCTGGTAGAGTCAGGAATTAAAAAAAAAAAAAAAAAAAAAGGCCACCTAGCGAGTAATTTTACTGCAGGTCGCCGTAGTAATATGCGGCTAGTTCCAAACATGTAATACTAACGTGCATATTATAATGGTATATTTGAATTGTGCTTAAATGCTCGTCTACTTATTAAAATTAGCTTCAACTTCATTTTTTCCAATGGTAACACTCATTTTTAATTCAAATTGAAATTCCTGAGATCAAGGCATTTCGGAAATGTATATTTTACATAGTTTTAATTAGATTTGGATAGAATTACAGATAAAAATGTATTAGGGTTTCATCCATAAATTTTTAAAATGTTAAATTAAGATTACGCATTGGTAAGTATTATAATCAATAAGACAGTAACCGGGGGAAAGTATGGAAAACTTGAATATAAAATTAAATATCGTTACAGTTGTATAAAAATTCTGTGTATGAGTCTAAATTTAATTAAATATCTGTCCTTAATTCCTCTGTATGCCTAAATCTTTAAAACTAATTAGTCATATTACTTTAACTTTAATTATCATTTCCTAAAAATTATAATTTTATACCGTGATTGTTTATCTATAACTGGATTTACATAAAAGTGCGCCCTTCATTTCTGGTATTAGATACTGTACGACAGAGAAATTACAAACTTCAAAATGCTCTAATTTTGATACAATGAGGAAAATAATAAGAGTAATAATAATTTACAGGAATGCTAATAAATAAAGTACCACAACGCGAAAAAATCTGACATTAATGCCGCTTTAATTCACACGAACTGTAATGTAACAAAATATTTTCTTTTTTTCTTCTGTTTTTTACTTCTTAAATACAATTTATGAATTAAATTTTTTTCTATTATATATTTATTTAATAAAAATGTCACAGTTTTACATGTTACGTATTGCAATAAAATTTAAACAACTCTAGTCGTATCAACGTTACATTATTCAAATATTCGTAATAACATGATTTAAAGAAAAATAAACAGTAAAAACACTGGAAAAGTTATTTAAGTAAAAACTGTGCTGGCATAGAGCAGAGGTGAAAGCGGTTTTATTGTTATTATTATTATTATTATTCCTATGACGATAGTCGAAATATTTACCTAATCCTTCCACCATTACTTTTCTTTCGGAATTTATGGTTGTAAGTTTGCACGATTAATTACATAAAAAAATATTTAAATATACTGGTGGAAGAATCAGGACAAAAAAATCTCGACTGTCTACACCCTGCGGCAATATTTTTCTACAAAAATCCCTGACCTATAAAATGATAAAAACAATTATAAAATTTCTCCCCTTAAATGCTGGTGGCAGAAAAAACAGAACACTTTCGTCCCTGTATCAAGTCAGGAATAAACCTATTTTGAACGCCTTACTGCGTTTTTCGAAAACATTACATTTAACTTACGAAACTATTAACTTACGAAACATATAACTGTAAAAAAACTAAAATATTCAAATACACAAATATGCAGAACAAGATTAAAACAGACAATTAACCATAAAAAATTCGGTAAAGTTATTTTATTTTTAGGAAAAAGGAGTTATCATATTATCGTTGGTCATTTTTCTGTTTTAGATAGTAAACCCATACTTATAAACCATCTCATTAATAACCGTACAATTGTTACCACCCCTTGAAAAAACGCCCCTTTTTTCACACCACTTTATTTTTAGAGTAATTCTCTTCAAATGTTGTTACGAGGAAATACGAATAAAAGTACTCTAAAAATTGACTGGTGTAAAAAAAACTGCGGGTACTAAAAATTGTACGGTTCAAAATGAGATGATTGGCAAATGTGTAAGCCCTGTCTTAACGCTTTATGCTAAAACATTGTTTAACAAAATTATTTAAAGTTTTCGTAATTATTAAATTATTAAACACTGTTATTATTAATTAATCAATTAATAATGAACAACCAGCGTTAGCCATATATTTGTATGATGATTTATGGAAATTAGCTGGATATAGCGTTTTTTTTTTTTTTTTTCTTTGCTAACTGTACATAAAAATAACAATCAGGACGATGATAATAATAATAATATTAAATAATGTAAATGTAAATAGTATTTCATAATCGCCTTAAAGATTTATAATAGAATAGCTGCCAATCTGATCCGGAAGATTGTTAGTACACGTCCCTCTTTTTGTACAGTTTAATTTTTATAGTAATTCTCTTTAAATGTATTTACGATAAAATAAGACGAAAATACGTTTTTTTTTTTTTTTTTTAAGAAGATTAGTTTGGGGGGAAAAAAGAGAGGATACTACATATCTTCGAGATTATTAATTAGGAATTTGGCAGCTATCTAATAGTGAAAAATATTTGGTCATCTATGCAGAAATTTCCTTGTTTGAATTTTAACTAAGTTGTGTTAAAGGTAGCAATGTTTGCGCCAGTTATTTTTAAATATTTAATTATATTTTTATCTTTGATAATTACTTGTTAATAATATTATATTCGTTAGTTACTGATCTAACGTACTATGATAAATGTTATAAAATAAAAAAAAATCCATTACAATGTACTTATTATGGAATTATACGAATCACAAGTAGAGGATGGCAATTTATTTTAGCAAGATTTTTATAAATCACATCAGCATTTTAAGATCTTGTCAAAATCCATTTTGTCCTCTTAATGTGCCTGAAAAGCTATTGATTTTACATGTTCAGCTCCAATTATAATATTGTCGCCGACTCAAAATAATAATAATAATAATAATAAAATTATGTATATATACTTTTAAAACACACAGATGATAAAACACAATAAAAAATAAAAAATAAATTTGCCACCAACCCTTTTATTGAGACAAACAATAATGTAAATATTTCTGCCCGCAATTCTCGATGTCTGAGATATCATTCTCCGATGAGTTACTCTTCCTATTTAAACAAATCAGCCGTTGCTGATTCAAAATTCGAGCAGAACAGGGTTCCCAGTTTGGCCTCCTTGGAGCCAAACTGGCTCCAAATCAAGGTAGTTGGCTCCGAAGTTTTAGGGTTTGGCATCGGAGAGCATTTGGCCCATTTCTCTTAAGTGTTATATTGGAATTTTTTTTTTTTTTTTTTTTTTTTTTTTAAAGATATTTACCAATGTTGACAATTCTCGAGAAAACTGCGAAAATATGATAATAAATTAAAGGTTGGTTGGTTGGATTTAACACCGCACTAGTACTGCGCAATGAATAACTGGTGACGGTCTGAGATGCACCTCTAAGGATGGTCCAATATATTAAAAGAAAAAGAGAAATAGAAATATTGAGATGGTTATACCTTCAATGTTTTCCTTTTTATTTTTTACTGAATTAATTAAAAAAGAATTTTAAAATATCTTGGATTTTGGCATAGTTCTGTTTTAAAATTGTCTTGTTCTACCCCTCTCTCCCCTACCCCCCCCCCTTTTTTTTTAACAATAGCTTTTAGAAACTATTTTTTTCATTGCCAGGCTCGTAATTGGAAGGTTGTGGGTTCGGTACTCGAGCCGGCCAAAGACCGTCGTGTACACTATTGGTGGCTGGTGCACGTAAAAATCTGTCGTGGCCGTAATGTTCTCCATGTTCCCATTAAAATTATACCTGTGGGGGGAGTCATCCTCTCCGCGAAGGATCAAAATTGTGATGGCATGTCTCTGGACTACCTCTAGGTGCGAGTCCCAGACAGTCGCCAATGAGGAAGTTTACAAACAAACGCTGCGTCAGGCAATCTTTGCCACTCACAAGTGGCAAAAGAACAACCTGTACTGGTGGAAATACCAAGGTTTTGCCCTGAGTAGATAAGTAGTAGAGTTAATACTGTTTGGTTAAATAAATTCTTGTCGAATCATGTTCTTAGTCAGTCTAAGAACATGATTCAACAAGAATTTATTTAACAAAACAGTATTAACTCTACTTTTTTTATATAGGAATTTTTGCTAGTGTTCGGATACTTTTGTTACCGACTGTATATAATATTCGGTAAGTAATTATGAGATTTTTTTTATTAATATTTTTAGAATTTAATAAGCAAATTTGCATTAATATAATAAATATTTTACAGTAAGTTTTCACGTGTGTTTGTATATTTAGTTGGAACACCACATCATATGACTTGTGTAACTACATTAAATAACATATATTATACTAGCAGACCCGGCCACGCGTTGCTGTGACTAAGTTATACGTTGAATTATACGGCTGTAAACTATTTAGTACAGTCAAATTATTATTTACGAACAAAGACGAAAACGTTGTAGCCTATGTAAAAACCCACAGGGTTGAGATTTGAAACTTAGGTCAAAATTTGGAAGCGATTGATAAAAATTTTCGTAGTGTTGATATTAAGCACAAATTAATTTTATTGTAGGGTCCTATAAATTTTAATGGAGAAGTGATATATATTATTTCTAATGCTACTTTGGATAAAATTGCTAAAATGACTAATATATAAAATAAATTCTATTAAAATAAAAGTATAAAAGAAACAGACGATTTTAAAATCAATTTTTATGGAGGAGTGAAATATAATATATGCTATAATGGATAATTTTACTATAAAATGACCTCATCATTTTAAATATTTTAAAGAGGGCAACAGCTGTAGTTATAAAAAGTAAAACAATAAGGCTAAACCAGAAAAATAAGTAAATTTGATAAATATTTTAAAACTTTAAAATTGGAAATCTTATGAAATATTGGACATTTAAAGTAAATACATGTATCATTTTAAATAGAAAAAGATTTTGGAAAAGTTTAGTGTATTTTAACGAAGTGATGAGAAGTTTTTGAGTATGTTAAAATTTTAATAGTAAATTCAAGTTAATAAAGATGGGAAACATTGAGGATTAAGATAAGAATAATTATAAGATAAAAAAAAAAAAAAACTTTTTATATACCATGCTTTTAAATTTTAGTATACTAATAATATACTAATTAAAAGGAAAATGATAAATATTCTATCATAGTTTGAAGTCAAATTTGTTTTCAAATGTCTAAATAAAATATCTGATGTAAGATACTAATATTTTGCCGCGGAATAGATTTATTTCTGTCATCCTTGGCGAAAAAAAAAGAATATCGCCAAATTATCTGGCGAAAATATATAATTCCTTTCAAAAATCATGGTTATTTTAACAACTTATATTAAAAGAGTAATGAATAATATGAAACAATATTTCGTACAATACATATTACATGTCATACATACGTACAATGAATAATACATATTACATTTCGTACAATGCATACATCTGGCATGTATATTTTCATGTTACGCTTTTGATCGCCAAATAATAATAATAATAATAAAAAAAGCCAAGGGCGACAGAGTTTTGAAATTTAAAATTAAAATTTTGTCACTTTGACAGCAAAATAATTCAATCTAACACCCGCGATAACTAATACATATCTATACCCAAATATAAGGATTAAAATCGGGAAATAAATTTCCTCGATTTTTAATAATTTCTTACAAAAAATCCAGTGGGCAATTAACATAGGAAATCTTTTTCTTGGCTGCACAGACGGTCAGTGAGTCACACTTCGCTTGCGTATAGAACTCATAGATATAGTATAGCATATATAGAATAGAGTTATCATTGGGGAGAAAAAAGTTATTCCTTTTCATTTGGGAAAAGACGACGTTTTTACCAAAATATGGCCGTCTTTCCCCGAGTGAATACACACGGGAATACATACTAATATTTTAGCAAATAAAATTTATGAATAATTTATTTGCTAAAGGAGAATGGAAGACTCCAGATACAGTTTCAAATTCATATTTCGTTCTTTCTTTTCTTTCTTTTTTCTTTTTTTTTTTCAATACCACTTAATGGCTGTTTCCAAAGCTTTTATTT
The DNA here is from genome assembly GCA_963930645.1 of Salticus scenicus. Lineage (NCBI taxonomy): Eukaryota > Metazoa > Arthropoda > Arachnida > Araneae > Salticidae > Salticus > Salticus scenicus. The sequence goes on from OZ005656.1 coordinate 241,279,209, forward strand.
ATTTTTTTTTTTTTTCGGCATCAAAAATCTTTGTACGATAACATGGGGATGAGAGATCTATATATATTACTATATCTATGATAGAACTACATTAGCACTTTATCAATGTGTATAAAATCTTTAAATTGATTATGACGTCAATTTTCGTGAGATGCATAATTTAATTTTTATAATTTTTTAACGTTCACGTTTGATTAAATGTATTTATTTTTATGTCGAAAGAAAATGAACTGGTAATTTTTTTTTTTTTTTTGGCAACAATTAAATTAATGGAATTCACAGATATTTTGGAGCAACTTTAATAAAGGTCTATAATTAACAAATAATTGCAATAAAACAATATTGTGACAATAAATTGAGATAAAAACTATCCTATCTCTCAAGTTGGACCAAACTGCACACAGTGTGCAAAATTTCATTAAAATCGGTTCCTTAGTTTAGGAGTTTACCCCGGACAAACATCGTGACACGTAATTTATATATATATACAGATTTTAAATTACTTTTTCCTATTTATTGGTTGATTGTATACATTTTACTTTGTATATTTAAACTAGATCAATGCATGTAACACCTTATGTTTCAAGATTTGTGTTTCTTTTCGAATCTTTAAATGTCATACCACATAATAAGCTTCTGCTCCAATTTTCACTAGAAACAAAATGATTTCGAAGTCTTCAAAATAGAATATTACAGAAATTTTATAAAAAGTAGTAAACCAATGTTTCATTTTTTAAAAAAGGTGTATTACAAGTACAATTAAAGTTCATAAAACAATAATACAATGTCGCCCGACTGCACTTTGAATCTTCAAATGTAGTAAGCCTTTGTTACCAACATACAAACTTAAATTTTGCCATGTTTCCCAATGACAGCTCAATGTCCCTACATTAATAATAAAAGTCCCTACTTTAGTGTTGAGGATGTTCGTGTGATGTACTTTCATTGGCAGGACATCCTGAGGATGTCCTTGCGAGAAAGGGTACACCCCAAAAAGTCCCTACTGCGCCCCTGCATGCTAAAACTGATAAATATCCCTACGTGTAGGGACATATCTCTACTGTTTGCAACATTGATGTTGGCTCTTTTTTGGCTTTATTTATTTAGGATTTGGCTCCACTTGGCTCTATTTCAGAGAAAGTTTGGCCTCGTATGAAAAATATGACCTGGCAACCCTGGAGCAGAGTCGTATGGAGGCTGCAAAGAACTATGCATGAGGTAATTGAGAGGTTATTATTATTTTTCTTTTCTTTTAAAGAAAAAAAATACACTGGTTGCTTTGAAATTATAAACATTTTCTCAATATTTTTATCAGACATTCCTATTAGAATTAGCTTGCAAGGTTATTTGCATAAAGGTCATATATGCGACTGCAACCATGATATCAGTGGGTGTGAGAAATAACTATATTCAATAACAGAGCACATGCGCCATGGTAAGTTATTTTGGGGCTCTTTAAACGTAAATATGTTTCGTTATCGTCTGCTAGCTTATAGAACAGTAACTTTATTTTAAATACCAATAGCGTTGAAAAATGCATTTTTAATAAAAATATGTACTTGAATGGTACGTACTTTTTATCTTGAAATCTTACAACTCAATTTTTTACCATTAGTGATTTTTTACTTTGCAAACAATACATTTTTTACTTTGTCATGTGTTACTTTTCTATTAAGTCTCTTTATTTTTCAGTTCTATACGAAATTTATTACACTATTTTAAAAAGGAAATTAAACTCTATAAATCACTAATGATAAAAAAAAATTAAGATGTAAGAGCTCAAGACAAGAAATACACACCATTCAATCACATATTTTAAATAAAAATGTATTTTTCAACTCTAATGACATTTAAAATAAAGTTACTATTCTATAAGAAGATAGCAGATGGGTTGGGTATGTATTTGAGAGTCTCGATTGATCCGTATTACATAATTTCGCAATAACAATTCACAATTTTCTTATACATTTCATAAAACAACCCACATACATATCCATGCCTAAACTGGTATTAACAGGCAGTGACATAGCATATTTGCTTTTGCAGAACTAGTTAGTTCGGAGCATGCGGTCTGTTATTGAATATATTTTTCCCACTCCCCCATAGAATCGCTGCAGTCGTTTTTTTAACTTTCATGCAAATAACCTTGCGAGTTAAATCTAAAGGGAACGTCAACACTTGTATGTAAGCAATTTTGATTCTTATCATGCATAAGTTTTTGAACAATAACCAGATTCATGTGAATGAAGTTTTACATATTTCAGTTAGATTAAATAAATTGCTTTATTAATATTATGATTTTACTTAATCATGTGCAATTGTAAAATTTATATGATGCTAGTGCCATCTTACAGTGTTATATATTCGTTTAATCTTTGAAAATGTAACGTGGTTAAATTTACATTTTAATAATAAGAGTGTGAAATTAATTAAGATTATTTTAAGCAAGGTGTCTAATATTAAGAATACAACTCTTCAAATGCATAATAAAAAAAAAAATTAGATGAAGCCATTATTTGTTCTATTTATGTTCTAAACAAAGATGTTAAAACGGCGTGGTCTGGTACATATCAGTTCTGAGAGAATGGTTTTCACTCATCAGAAGAAAAAAAAAAGCCAAATTTTAATAAGTAAGTATTATAAAGCATTTTGAGAAAAGAATAATTATTTCTGCTATGCATATCAGGTAAATCTCAAGAAAAAAGAAGATATGTTAGAATAAATGATGATTAATAATTTTGTATAATTTGTGTAATTTGAACTAATAATTTTGTAAAATAATTTAATAATTCATTTCAAGAGTCAGATATTTAAGAAAAGAAAAAATGCCGTTTGAATGTTTTCACATTCAGGATAGCATAATGCTAATAATAATAACTTCAGTTTCATGTAACATTAACTTTCAGATAGTAATAATAATAACTTCAGGCGTAAGAATCGTAAACCATTTACGCACACAAGTATGGATAACAGGATTAAAACAAAAAATTTGCAGTAAATTTTACGAAAGATTATTATTTTCATATTTACTTTTATTTATTTATTAAGAATTAAAGACTTAACATATTGTTGTTGCTTCATTGGTTATTTTTCTATTTTAGATTGTAAGCTCCGCCTTTACGCTTTGCCCAAAAACATTATTTTACAAAATGATTTTACGTTTCCTGATAAAATGGTTCAATTTTTGGTCTCAGAAATCAATGCATTTATATATGTCGGCATTACATAACCAGTTCATCATGAATATGCAAAGTCATTTTAAAAATAAAATAGTGTTTTGGAAAAATGTCTAAATTTGTGGGTTTTTTTTTTTTTTTTTTTTTTTTTTTTCGTTTTGTAAACTGCGACAACAATCTCCCACATTTATCTTACAAAAGTGAGTTCATTTGTATGGCACACATAGGAGCATTTATTGAAACACAATAGTAATCATATTGCAATTTGGAGCAAAAAAAAAAAAAAAAAAGAAAGAATTCATTAAATTAAATTAAATTATAAAAGGAAACATGACACTTTCGCGACCGCTGACTTAGATTTACTGAAAATCTGTAACTCCTCCAGTGGGTGTTTCTTTCGTGATTTGTATGTTAGTTATTTCTTAAGAATATACCCAATATTCATATTTGTACAATCAATTATACTAGGTTACAAAAACTTGATTAGCAAAAGTATAATTATAATGCATATCCATTTGTAATATGTGGTTCGTTTTTCTTGTAAACTGTGACAACAATCTCCCACATTTTTCTAGTTCATTTGTATGATATATATAGGAGCATTTATTGAAACGCAATATTAATTATATTGGAATTTGGAGCATAAATAAATAAATAATAAATTAAATTAAATTAAATTAAAAAAGGAAACTTGACAATTTCGCGACTACTGACTTAGATTCACTGAAAATCTGTAACTCCTCCAGTGGGCGTTTCTTTCGTGATTTGTATGTTAGTTATTTCTGAAGAATATACCCTATATTCATATTTGCACAATCAAATGTACTATGGATAGAAAAATTTTGATTAGCAAAAGTATAATTATAATGCATATCCATTTGTAATATAAATGTGAATACAGAAAATTTTGTTCTGAAATATTGTAATTTGTGAGAATAAAGACCAAAGGCGGACCTTACTGTCAAAATGACAAAAGCATGCGATCACAAAAGTGTTAATCAATCTTTTTCAGCGGATTTTTGCTCTCTGTCATAAATGCAGGTATCGTTCTCTCCGCCCATTTTTCAGGGCACTCTCAGGACTGATAAATTTTAAAATTCATTGGTAGCACTGTTTTCATACATTAATCTGTAACCTGTATAATCAGGGCACATCACTCAATCCAGAATTTTTCGACCTGAATACAATGGCGGCAAAAAAGGCACAAATTTATTATATCTGAAAGTACGACCCCTGTAAATGATGTAAACGATAATATGCAACTAACACGAAACGAAATATCAGTGTAACTGGAAAATTTATGAAAAGTACTAGTTGTACATTGTTTCTGATGGTTAAACCCATGCTTCTGATGATGCTTATTCTATCATACCTGTCAACATCCTATTTGTAAATTAGAAGATTTCCTTAATAAACGCTTTTCTTCCACACCACTTAATTTTTAGAGTAATAATCTTCAAATATTGTTACGATTAAATAAGAATAAAATACTCATTTTATATTGTGTTTCCTTTTTCCATAAGCTCTAAAATTCCTTTGTTACTGTTTTTTATTCCTGGTATGACCCCCCCCCTCTCTCCATTGCAGTAAAATTGTTATTTGGGACTCTCAATCCGTTAGCTTCCACATCTAGGTAATGGAGGACGCATGACGCTGTCACAGGTACCTCCCATCCATTCAATCCAAACATCCTAACATAAGAATAAAAATACTCTAAAAAAAGAATGATGGGAAAAGAAAAAAAAAAAAAAAAGCGGGTACTTAAAATCTTATTAACGACATGCATAAGTTACAATTTAATTTTTTTTATAAATATAATTCTTTTTATAATTAAAAAATTGTTTTTATTTTTATTTTTATTGTTATCATTATTATTATTATTATTTAATTAATTTATTTATTTTAATATGCATGGAATATGGTTGGATCCATTCTAACGCATAAGAAGAGGAAATGTGAATACAGTGAGTTTTGGCTGAGATCTGAATTAAAATCTGACCCATTTATTTAACACAAGCATTCTCGGAAACTGATAAATCATAACTCTGTCATCTTTTCAGATTATTATGAGGTATATCTTTTTCCTGGCTGATTTGATACGAAAACTAAAAAACAATTTTCATAAATAAGTGTTGCTGTTTAATAAAGTGAATTTTATGTACGTTTTCAACTGTAAACAACCCCATGAGCAAAACCTAAATATCCCAATTAAAACTAGTATTATTGGCTTTAGCTACATATTTCTAAGATGATTTACGACAAAATGAGCTGGATATAGATTTTTTTCTTTTCTTTTCTTTTCTTACTTTTGACAGAAACGAAAAGAAATAAGGATAATAACGATTAAATATTTGAAATGCAAATAATATTTCATTTTTTGTGGAAGTCAACAGAAAAATTTAAAATAATGACACAAATTTGGTTATCCATCTAAAACTTCTTTGTTTCTTAATAAGAAGACACAAACAGGGTTCACATTCTGCACCTTTTTTTTTGGGCGATTCAAAGAAGGGAGATTAAAAAAAAATTTCAATGTTTTTGTTAATACTATTTCTATAGAGAAATTTTTATGGAATTTTCTTAGTAATGTGTCATGATTAAAATAAATGCAAATTTTTCTATAAAAGTAGCGATACTAAAAAAAGCTAAAAATTTCTCATTCCCGAAAGTGCCCTAAAAAAAAGAAAAAAAAAAATCGAAGAATGCAATCCCTGCACAAAAACAAGCATTTTAACAAATGATAAGTTTCTTTCTTCTTCTTTTTTTTTTTCCCTGATACATTTCAGTAAAAGCATGTATATCTGCTATAAAAAAAATAATTCAGATACACCTACTAAAATAGGGATTAAACACGAGAGCAGAACTCATACCACTATGAATGAAACACAAACTTTTATTTCTTAAATACACGATATTGCAGGTATATAAATTTCTTAAACGAATACTGTTATGAGATCTGCACCAGTGTTCCATGCCTGATAGCTGCAACTGTTACGATAAATTAATAGCAACGTTTTTTAAAGAAAATTTGTTTATGTTTAGATAAGTTGAGTATTTTAAATATGTTCACAAGGTAAAAGTTACTTAAAAATAAAAATTAAATCGTAAGTTATAAAGTAAAATCCTGTTACCCGTAAAATATTGCAGTAACATAGAACAGGGGTCTTATAATCCGCCCTTTTTTCAAGACACTCACAGGGAAGAAAAATATCCTTCTTTAGTGCTACCACTATTTGTATTGAATAATTTCAATTCTAATTATTCGCGACAGAACGGAATAAAATCACCGCAAATATTTCTGTATGAAATTATTGGTGGCAGAAAAGGCGACAATTTTCATCTCCCAAGGTGACCTGTAAAACGGGCGGAGATTGCGACCCCTACACTGATGACAAAAACGTGCCTAACACATTTAAATAAAATTTAAAAAATTTGCACTTATATGCACGAAAAGCATTTCAGAAAAGAAAAGAAAATTCATAGCAGCAATATTGTAAAATATACTTCATTTTTCACCAATCCACGGTTTATCTTAATGAAAATTTTACATTTTTATAATTTTTTTATTGTAAAATAAAACCCTTTATCCCTTAACGTTCACTACTTAATTTATTTTAAAAATTACTAAACTAATTTAAACTCATAGCTGATCATAAATATTTAAAAAATAAAAAATTAGCATTGTTCCTTTTCGAGAAATTTTCGGTTTGAAACATCTGTAAGTAAACCTTATTAAATTCAAATAATATTTAATTTAATAAATAAATCACTTTATATGTAAACGTTATCGACGACAAAAGTTCGTAAAAGTTGCATAGATTCAGACATTTCAATTTATTCCGGAGTATTTTAACCGTTTGCGGCGCAAGTTAATACGGATGATTTAAATTATACTGACACCGGAACTAACGAAAAAAATTTAAATACAAGAAATTTCAAATTTTCACGGTAAATAAAGGTGCTTTTTCAGTTATGTTTTAAATGTAAATTTATGCTAAAAAATATCAGGGATGAGTTTTTGCACTCGAGAATTGAAATTAGGTGTTCCATCGGCGGGAACAGTGCGACTGGCAGGGTTAAGCAGAGCTGCCAACCTAATCCGGCAAATCGTTAGTACCGCCCCCTTTCCTACACCACTTAATTTTTAAAGTATTTGTTTTCTTAATTCATCTCAGATTTGTTTGAAGAGAATTACTCTAAAAATTAGGTGGTGCAGAAAAAGGGGCGGTACTAGCAAATCGCCGGATTAGGTTGGTAGCTCTGTTTAAGTCTCTAATATTTTGGCAATTAAAATGAGTTCATAAAAAAAAGAAAAGAAATCGAAGTTCTTTTTGAGGTTCCGCTCATTTTCTAGGGCTCTTTCAAGAATAACCACACTTAACCGTTTGCCCTCGAACGTCGACACTCAGGCGACATCCTATTCATTACTTCAACTCGAACGTCTCTTGACAAGCACCATGATTAATTAATATACTTTTTTTCTCATATCGACTAGTAATGATCTACAACTAAAATAAAGTGCTGTAATAGGAGTAATTCTTCATTAAGACCGCAACTACACTTATTATTAGATGTCTTGGGCGTTACCTGCTTTGGTCCGATGGTCAAGGATAGGATACTGCAATCATCAATAAATTTAATATCAATGAATATTTATATATTATTAATGTTTATAACCAATACAGAATAACGGTTACCATTTATTTCTATGGAATTATGCTATATTTGAAACTAACAGCTTTTCCATAACTAGTGCTTCTGTTGTGTTCATTAATTGGATTTCACTGGAAGTGTCCCACCTATCCTTCCAGGAAACCATCCCGATAGTGTAATAATAGAAATTAGTTAAACGATGTTTATTCGCTAGAGCATCATCTAACGTGTTTTCGACGCGTATACTATTAGCCTCGTGAGCCTGTTATCGAGAAGTCTAGATTTAAGTTTGAGTAAAAAAGTAGTAACGAGAAAGGAGTGGGAGGTGCCCCGATAAAACCTGTCAGATTTATCAATAATTTTTATCAATTTTTAGATTCTACATTAGCGAATTTCTAGACATTATATCACTATAAAATGTATCGCATAGCTGAAATGGGCAACTGATTTATGGATCAAACAACACGATTGTAAATGCTCTTTCGATTATTTCTTGTTTTGGATTTCGTTCATTATTTCAGTAAGGCGTGTTTTTATCAGTTCAGGAGAGCTCCCATCGATTATTGGCAAACTTTCAAAATTTATAGCTCGAAAACGAGCTGACAAGGGCAATTCTTTTATGCGTCAAAAAGCATGTTTATTAGTGCTGGATTATTTATCAATATATCCCCAAGTATCGATATTTAAAAAATATCCCGATAACAATAGTTAAGATTTTGTTCTGCCGATATATCCCTTTAACGATATTACCTAGTGCGCCCCGCTCGATCAATCGATATGCCGATAAGTACCGTTAAACGCCAACCACGGATTAATAGAATTATGCTTCCGCGCTAGCGCGCATCACGAATAAAACCCGAATGAAACCCGAGCGAACGAACCACGATCAGCGAACGAAACCCGAACAAAAAGAGCGCGCAGTATCTTATACTAATACCCATTCTCTTATTTTTCTCCCATCACTCACTGATAAAATAAAAAAATATATAACCCCACCCCAAAGATCACTCCCACAATGCATATACTTCCTCTTTCTTTATTCCTGCGTGCGAAACCTCAAATCTAAAATATCACTGCTTCTTAAGACCACCGCATAATAAAAAAATAAACAGTATTTATTGAAAGCTATCTGCTTTGATTATCGCGCGAATAAGCGGAAATACATTCCTTTAATTACCAATGTTTCGTTCTACTCTTCTAGAAGAAAACACTACTGCCTTCATCAACCTCAGACCAACTTCATCAACCAATGATATCACGATACATATCTGCTCGATGGTCGAAACGACATATCCCTATCCGTCTGAATAATATTCATCAAGAAAATTAAGTTATCACAGTATATTGACTTATGACAGTATACCACTCTACATTCATGCATTTACTGACCCTAAACGATAATATGAAAGAATTTATACTACCGTTAGTATAAGTTCTTTGATAATATTGCACATCACCGCTCGTAGATCGTAGGTGTAATACCACAGACAAGACGATATAAAAACAAACGTTTATTATGATGAATGAAAACAATATCTTTTGTTTTAGCTCATTTCCTGCTATTGGTTCATTGATATTGGTTTATTTCAAAGTATCGATATCTTCTGGCCGATAAGATGCGACCTTCAACATGTGTTTAACTCGCTTTGGGCTGTACATCAGTCAAATAGCTCCCTTTCTCCTTTCCCATGTTATCCAAAGGGATTTTCGTTGCTTCGTTTTATAAAAATATCTCATTCAAAAATGAAGTTTTTCGAATTCTGTTTTTTGAATATTACTCTTTGAACCGGTCGCCTTTTAGCTTGGTGAACAATTTTTCGAAAAAATTAATTTAAATATTTTATTTCAATAAGTAAATTATGGACTCTAAGTGTGGATCTTTAAGTAAAATATTTAATTTCTTTTTTTTTTTTTTTTTTTTCGAAAAATTGCTCACTAAGCTAAAAGACGACCTGTTCAAAGAGTAATATTCAAAAAACAGAATTCGAAAAAGTTCATTTTTTAATAAAATATTTTTATAAAACGACGCGACAAAAATCCCATTGGATAACATGGGAAGGGAGAAAGGGTGCTATCTGACTGATGTAAAATAAAGTTTTATCTTCAGTAATTTTACAGTGACAGTTTCTTTATAGAATTATATAATATTGGATAGTTTATTACTTTTTTTATGTAGCATTTATTTTTTCTCTTTCCTTTTCTTTCTTTCTTTCTTTCTTTCTTTCTTTTTTTTTTTTTTTTTTTTTAAGCCGTACATGTTAAATAAAATTGGTTTAAATGCAAAATAAGTTACGTTAAGTAACAAAATAAAACTTTGACATAATTTTGTTTAAATAATATAATTTTTATACTGACAATGTATACATACATATATATATATATATATAATTCAATTTTCAATTATTGTGAAACTATTACGAATGCGAATTGAACACATATACATTTAAAAAATATTGTAATGATTTGGTAAGCAGATACAAAAATAAAAATGACAAGTAACTGACATTTAGGATGCATATAAGAGTTTTAAGTAAAAAATATTACTCTCTACGACCAAAAAAGGTGTATCCAATGGCATTTCTTAACTATTTAAAATGATTTTCCTTTTTATTTAATACCTACATCTTAAGACAATTTTTCTTAAGCTTTATTTTTAGTAGAATTATGAATTTTGATATACTTGGTACAAATAAAACACACATCACATATTAGCTGTGTTAAAAAATGATTTTAAGATAATTAAAGTGATAAAAAAAAGGCGTGGCCTTCGTAAAAGGGGTATAAACTTGTAATACGTTAGCCATGTCTTTTATTACGTGGTCAACATAACATAAGGTCTGCCAGATCTTATATTTCGCGGAGTATCCTGTACTTATATATATATACTTTTAAATAGATCTCTTACAGAATTCTAATACTATTCTAAAGCCACGCCCTTTCATGTAGCATTTGATTGTACGAAAATTATTTCGTCAGTAGTGGAAAAAATAGGTAGTTTTATATGCCGATCACCAAATATCTGGAAAATCGTCTAGAATTGCTGGTTTACCCGTGCGAAAAAGTCTTCGAAAACAAAAGATTAATTTTTGTGCATTAATCTTCATGGTATCTTTATGCGTCGTAATTAAATAGGATACAGATTATTGTTTGAAAATAGTGGTAGCAATAAAAGCTAATTTTTTTTCAAATCTGAAAGTGACGTCTAAAGGGGGGGGGGGGGAGTGTAAGAATCTTTAATTTATTAAAACAATAGTCTGGCTAACTTAACGGATATTTAAATACCAATATATATATATATATGCATAGAAATACCACTTTTATATTTAGGTGAGATTTATGTAATTAAATAAGCAGTATAACATACTTGCTAACCACCTCATTATGAAGCGTAAAATTTTTAGTACCCGCCTTTTTTTTCCACCAGTCATTTTTTAGAGTAATTTTATTCTTATTTAACACTTTCGCTACCGCATGTTTTTGTCTGTTTCACAGTAAAGTCCGCATGTGGGCATTATTCTACCAAGTTACAATATTTCAGAACAAAATTTTCAATATTCAGATTCATATTACAAATGGATACACATTATAATTATACTCTTTCTAATCAAAGTAATTCTATCCATAGTATATTGATTGTACAAATATGAATATTTTGTATATTTTTAAGAAATAAATGACATGCAAATTGCAAAAGAAACGAGTTACAGATTTTCAAATGACGTGAATGTACGTCGTTAACCGTAACAACATTTGGAGAGTTTTATTGAATAAAAGAGCGTGTTTTTAAGGGGCGAAGAAAATATTATCAGTAAAATAAAATATTGTTGAGGGTTTAAAATTCCCATTATGATTTAGTAATAATAATTTAAAAAAAAAAAAAAAAAAAAATGTAAAGAAATATTTTTTATATAGGCTATGCATTTTATAATACAAGAGCGCATTTTGGCTAATTAGTAAATAAATACACGGTTTTCTCCGCCACGCTGTTTCCCAAGAATTCATGCACAACTATTCTTAAATTTAAAAAAAATTTCTTTTTTAATGTATAGGTTTATTAAAAAACAAATTTAATATTTAAATTTAGTAGCATGCAGTTTTAAGGTTAATAGAAATTATTTAAATAATTATCTTTAATAGAATGATATAACCTGCAAAATTATATATATAAAGCTTCGAGAAGTCGCGCTTGAAACCGTTTAGAAGATCGGTGATATATTAATGAATCTGTGCGATTGAGAACTTTCAAACTTCAAAATGCTCTAATGTTGATACAATGGAAAATAAATAAATAAATAAATAATAAAAATAATTTACAGGGGTGCAAATAAATAAAGTACCATAACGTGAAAAAACCTTATATTAATGTGGCTTTAATTCATACACACTGTTATGTACGATTTTCTTTTCTTTTTTTCTTCTTATTTTTACTTCTTAGATACAGTTTATGAATTAAGTTTTTAGTTATTGTTTATTTATTTAATAATGATGTCATAGTTTTACATGTTACTTCATGCAATAAAATTTAATCAATTTTAGTCGTATTAACGTTACTTTTTTCAAATATACGTAATAACATGATTAAAAAAAAAAAAAAAAAAAAAAAAAAAAAAAACAATAAAAAACTGGAAAAGTTATTTAAATAAAAACTGCGCAGGCATCCAGCAAATGCGAAATCGTTTCTCTTTCTCTCTCTGTCTTTTTTTTTTTTTTTTTTTTTTTGTTGTTGTTGTTGTTGTTCTATTACTGGGTGTCGATCGTCAAAATATTTTCCTGATTTTTCCACAAGTACATTTCTTTCGGAATATACGGTTCTAAGTTTGCACGATTAATTAAATAAAAAACTATATAAATATACTGGTGAAAGAATCAGGGCAAAATCAGGATTGTCACCCTGAGTCAATAATTTTCTACAAAAATTTCTGGCATATAAAAATTTAAAAACAATTGTAAAAAATTATATAAAATTCTCTCTAGAAATACTGGTGGCAGAAAAAGCAGAACACTTTCGTCCCTGTATCCAGTCAGGAATAATTCAGGGGTCGTACTCACCGCCCATTTTCAGGACACTCTCAGAAATGAGAAATTTTAAAATTCATTGCTACCATTATTTTTACACAATAATCTCTACCGTTTATAATCAGGGCTCATTAGTTTAACCCCTTAACGCGCGCTGTCCTCACTGCGAGGACGCAAAATATAAGATCCAGCTGCAAAAATTCATCCCGGAAATTTTTTAGCAAAAATTCACATTTATAATATATTAGAATGGGCTGGTTTAAAATTTGATATTCCTTTTAGTTTAATTTATTTCGTGAATTCGATGGCAGTATAATTTAAATGTTTCAAACTGTCTTGCGCCGCAAAGGGGTAAATATATTCAGAAATTTTCTGCAGGGATTTAGTGGCGGCAAAAAAAGGCGGAAATTTATTGTCTCTCAGAGTGTCCATGGAAAACGACGGAGAGTAGGACCCCTGTTCATTCATTGTTACTACTATTTTTATACAATAATCTCTACCCTGTATAATCAGGGCACGTTAGTGTAAGTATATTCAGAAATTTTCTGCAAGGATTTAGAGGTGACAAAAAAGCTGGAGAGGGTATTGCGGGTTAAGCATATGAAAACTGCACCAGAATCGAATGAAGAGTTCTTGTCTTCTATTTATTGTTCTTTATCTGAAACATCTTTTACACACAATTTCATACTTGCCAACCATCTCATTATGAACCGTACAATTTTTCGTACCCGCCTTTTTTTTCACACCAATAATATTTTAGAGTAATTTTAGTCTTATTTAATCGTAACAATATTTGGAGAGAATAACTCTAAAAATATAGTGGTGTCAGAAAAGGGGCGTTTTTTCAGGGGGCGTTAACAATTGTACGGTTATTAATGAGATGGTTGGCAAGTATGCAATTTTAGACTTCTACCCTCAACAATTAGGGAGTAATGGGGGTGGCAACCTAAAACGTCAATTTTAATTTTTTTAAAAACTAATGAAGATATGTTATCGAGGTTGAAACAATTTATAAATATTTATGAAGTACATAATATATATTTTTCGCAGAATTTTCTCTCGATTTTCAACGGTAGAAAATAATAAGTATATTTTTGATGGGCGATTTTTTATATTATCTACCAACGTGACACTGACCAAAAAAATACAGTTTACTTGTTTATTAGTTAGCTGTTACATATAAAAATTACAGAAGTGTCAAATTGCGGGAACGTAGTGAAAAAAATAATAATCCTTTAATAATAATACAAGGGGGGAAAAGTTTTCACTTTTTAAATAAAAGATCGTTATCAATAATTTCTATTATAATCTATCACAATAAATCAACCACAAATATGATACAAATTATTGATAAAAATACGCTAGTGTAAGTTTTCCGTCCTGAGACGGAAACTTTTGCATCCCTGTAACAATACCAGTGATATTTATTTTTAAAAACCACTTAATATTAATAAATAAACAATGCAAGCAAATATAAAAATACTCTATTAACATTTGTTATTAAAATGTACCAGTTAGCAATAAAAAAATATTATATTTAATTGCTATCAGGGATCTTATATCTCGCTTCTTCTTTTTTTTTTTTTTTTTCAAGATACTTTTAGGGACAAGAAATTTCCCTAATTTTTTCTACTTTATTTGTATACGCTAATCTCTATCCTGTTTAATCACGGCATATTACTATGAAAATACTGACATAAAGATTCCTGTATGAAAATATAATAGGAGCTAACTTTTTAATTTATTCTGGGGTATTTTTGGCCCCGCCTTTTTTCCATACCATTTACCTTTTTAAGGATGAAATGGAAGTTATATATAGGAGAAAATTTTTCTGTAAATTAAATGATTCGAAATAGGATACCTTATCGAGGTTGAAACTGTTTATGAATGTTTGTGAACTATATTATATATATATATATATATATATATATATATATATATATATATATATATATATATGTATATATATATATATTTTTTTTTTTCAAAATTTTTGCTCAATATAATCTGAGGAAAATGACAAGTATATTTTGGTGGTCGATGTTTTATAGTATATATCCACCGAAGTGACACCTACCAAAAATTAAAGTTTGCTTATTAGATTGCTATTACATACAAAAATAACAAAAGTGACAAATAAGTAGACCATAGTTTAAAAAATGAAATCCAGTACAGGTATCCGTATAAAGTAATTTATAGAATCAATTATAAAAAGCAAACATAAATTACAAAACGGAATCATTTTCAATCAAGATTTAATCATTATCACTATTTTCTTCAGTAATAGTTACACTAGTTTTATCAAATATTGAAAACAATATTTCGGCTTGTTTTACAATTTTTGATTTGCATCGACCGTTTGACAAACAGTAAAATATTGCTGCTAAATGAGGGGAAACTCCCGCCTTTTTTTTTTTTTTTTTTTTTTTTCTCCCCTTCTACTATTTTCATAGATGCCAATATTTTGATTTATTCCGAGGTACTTTTAACCCCGCCTTTATTTAGTACAACTTTACTTATAGAAATATTAAACTCGCGTAAATACGGGCTAGGACCCCTTAGAAAGACCCCCACGGAGGGCATTCCCCCTATAGGCCTAGGACACATAAGGAGTCAATCGGCCTTAATCCTCCAACCAACTTATAGAAATATTTTATCAAATATGTAACTTCGATAAAATCAGACAAGTTTATCCTTAAAAAAATAACTGGTATGAATAAAAGGCGGGGCAAAAAATACTCCGGAATAAATTACATTTTGCAATCTATGGTACTTTCATACAAAAAATTTTATATCAGTATTTTTGTACTGTTATGACGTGCTTAAACAAGATAGAAGCTATTATATAAAAATAAAGATAGCAAAAATTACGGAAATTTCTCGTCCCTAAAAGTGTCTTGAAAAAAGGGCGAGATATAAGATACCCAATAATAATCAAATAGAATATATATATATATATATATATATATTTATTTATTTATTGCTAATTGTTACGTTTTAATAACAAATGTTAATAGAGCATTTTTATATTTCCTTGCATTGTTTATTTATTAAGTAGTTTTTAAAGATAAATATTATATCATTGGTATTATTATTATTATGTGATTATTATTTTTTTTCACTACGTTTCCGCAATTTGACACATCCATAATTTTTATATGTAATAACAAACTAATAAACAAATAAAATGCATTTTTTTGTAGGTGTCACTTTAGTGTATAGTATAAAAAATAGCCCATCAAAAATATACTTAAAGTTGTACTAAATAATGGTTGAAAATGAATTTTCTACCATTTACAGGGATGGAACACGGGCGCAGAATTCATATCGGAATCCGTTTAAGAAAATTTCTCTACCTATAATATCGTTGATTTAAGAAGTAGAAAATTTTCTTACATTGAGAGTGGTATGAATTCTGCGCCCGTGTTCCATCCCTGCATTTAAAATCGATTGAAAATTCTGCAAAAAATATGTCTTATGTACTTCATAAACATTTATAGTTTCACCCTCGTTAAGATATCTTGAATAGTTTAAAAAATATATTAAATTTAACGTTTTAGGTTACCACCCCCATTACTCGATAATCGTTCAGTTGAGGGTAGAAGTCTAAAATTGTGTGCAAAAGATGTTTTAGATAAAGAACAATAAATAGAAAGCAAAAACTCTTCATTCGACGCTGGTTCAGTTTTCATATGCTTAACCCGCAATACCCTTTTTATTATCTCTGAAAGTGTCCTCAAAAAAGGACAGAGAGTAGGAACCCTGATAATCCTATTTTGAGCAATAACCTTAGTGCGTTTTTCGACAACATTGCATTTAACTTACAAAACATAACTGTACAAAAACAAAAATATTCAAATACACATACATATACAGAAAACAAGATCAAAACAGAAAATTAACAGTTAAAAATTAGGTAAAGGGTTTTTATTTTTAGGAAAAAGGAGTTAACATATTGTCGTTGGTTATTTTTCTATTTTAGATAGTCTTTACGCTTTATCCTAAAATATTGTTTAACAAAATGATTTAAAGTGTTCATAATTATTAAATATTATTAATATTAATTAATCAATTAATAATAAATAACCGGCATTAGCCATATATTTGTACGATGATTTATAGAAATTAGCTGACTATAGATTTTTTCCCCCCTAACTTTTACGTAAAATTAATAATAAGGACGATGATAATAATAATATTAAATAGTGGAAATATAAACAGCATTTCATAAACAAGTGAAAGATTTATAACAGCAGAGCCCCCAATCTCCTCCGGAAGATTGTTAATACCCGTCCCTCTTTTTATACCGTTTAATTTTTATAGTAATTCTCTTTAAATGTATTAACGATGAAATAAGAAGAAAATATTAAAAAGAAAGGGACTGGTGTGGGCATAAAAGGGCGGATACTGCATGTATATCTCTGAGATTATTAACATTTTCGCGATCACAATTTTTTTGTTCTTTTGACAGTACGTCCCACCTGTGGGCGTTATTTTTTTAAGCTACATTACTTCAGAACAAGGTTTTCTCTATCCATATTTATACTACGTATGAATATACATAATAATTATATATATATATTTAGTGAATGTATTTGTATCCATACTATTTTGATTGTATAAATATGAATATAGGGAATATTCTTAAGAAATACAGCACTATATATATTGCAAAAGGAACGCCCACAGGAGGAGTTACAGATTTCCATATGACGTGAATCTACATGCATAGTTGCTAAGCATCTCATTAATAACCGTTCATTTGTTAACGCCCCCTGAAATACGCCCTTTTTTTCCACCACTATATTTTTAGAGTTATTCTCTCCAAATAATGTTATGATTAAGTAAGACTAAAATTACTCTAAAAAATTATTGGTGTGAAAAAAAGGCGGGTACTAAAATTTGTACGGTTCATAATGAGATGGTTGGCAAGTATGTACATGAGCGGCCAGGAAAGTGTTAATTAGGATAATTTGGCAGCTCTCTAATAGTGAAATATATTTGGTCATTTATGTGGAAATTTCCTTGTTTGAATTTTAAGTAAGTTGTGTTATAGACAGCCGTTTTTGAGCCACTTATTTTTAAAGATTTAATTATACTTTTGTCTTTGATAAATACTTGTTAATTCTCTATTAATTAGTTATTGGTCTAAAATACTATGTTGAAAAATATTAAAAAATTAAAGAATTCCATTACAATGTACTTTTTTGGAATAAAACAAATCAGAAAAAGAGAATGTTAATTTATTTTAGCAAAATATTTATAAATCACGTCGTCATCTTAAAGTCTTGTCAAAATTCTTTTATGTCGTCTTAATGTGCTTTAAAAACTGTTAATTTTATATGTTCAGCTAAAATTATAATATTTTCGCCCACTCAAAATATAAATAAATAATAATAATATTAAAGTTATGTAAATATAATTCTTTTAAAACACACATATGAAAAAATACAATAAAATTATAAAATAAAACTGACACCAATCTTATTATTGAGAGATAAGGTAATGTATATATTCCTGCCAACGGTCATTGAAGACCAAAGTAAAATGAGCGTTTACTTCTTTAAATACATCAGCTGCGGCTGTATGGAAGTTAAAAGGAAATGACATGCAGTCTAGATCTCTAGAAAGGATTTTTATTTTTTCTTTCCTCGTCTTAATTTAGTAAAGAGACTGAATGGTTTGAAATTATAAACATTTTATCAATATTCTTATAAGAAATTTCCATTAAATTTAGCTTTCAAGGTTATTTGAAAGGTCAAATATGCGACTTCAAAGATGATACCAGTGGGTGCGAATAATAAATACATTCAATAACAGAACACATGCGCCATGGTAAGTTATTTTCGGGCTCTTTAAAAGTAAATATGTTTTATCGTCGTCTGCTAGCTTATAGAATAGTAACTTTATTTTAAATGTCAATAACGTTGAAAAAAATTTTTATAAAAAATATGTGCTTGAATGTTATGTGTTTTATGTCTTAAAATCTTACAACTTAATTTTTTACAATTAGTGATTTTTTTACTTTGCAAATAATATATTTTTTACGTCCTGTATTATTGTGTCATGCGTTACTTTTCTATTGGTCTATTTATTTATCAGTTTTATACGAAATATATTACACTACTTTAAAAAGGAAATTAAACTTTATAAATCACTAGTGATTAAAAAAAAAAAAAAAAAAAGCTATAACAGTTAAAGACAAAAAATACACACAATTCAATCACATATTTTGATTATAATTGTGTTTTTCAACTCTAATGACATTAAAAATAAAGTTACTATTGTATAAGAAGTTAGCAGATCGGTTGGATATGTATTTGAGAGTCTCGATTGATCCGTATTACATAATTTAACAGTAACAATTCACAATTTCCTTATACATTTCATAGGAAACCCCACAAGCTCACAATTTTCTTATATATTTCATAGAAAACCCCACAAACACATCCTTGCCTAAACTGCGACATTGCATATTTATTTTTGCAGAACTAGTTAGTTTGGAGCATTTGCTCCGTTATTGAATGTATTTCTCACACTCCCTCATAGAAAAGCTGCAGTCGCATGTTTAACTTTCATGCAAATAACCTTGCAAGTTAAATCTAATGGGAATGTCAACACTTGCATGTAAGCAACTTTGATTCGTCTCATGCATAAGTTTTTGAACAATCACCAGATTCATGTGAATGAAAATTTACGTATTTCAGTTAGATTAACTAAATTGCTTTGTTAATCTTATGATATTACTTAATCATATGTAAATGTAACATTTATGTCATGCTAGTGCCATCTTACAGCGTTATACAGTCATTTAATCTTTGAAACAGTAACGAGGTTAAATTTATATTTTATTAATAATTGAGTGAAATTAATTGGAATTATTTTAAGTATAGGGTCTATGTTAAAAGTACAACTATTCAAGTGCATAAAAAAAAAAGAAGAATGAATTGAATTTGAGAAAAAGAATAGAAAAATTAGATGGAAAAATCTTTGTTCTATTTACGTACTAAGCAAAGGTTTCAAAAGGGCGTGATCTGGTACATATCACTTGTGAGAGAATGGTTTTTACTCATAAGAAGGAACAAAGGCATGATTTTAATAAGTAGGCTTTAATAAGCATTTTGAGAAAAGAATAATTATTTCTGCTATGCATATCAGGTAGATCACAAGAAAAAAGAATAAATGTTAGAATAAGTAATAAATAATAATTTTGTATAATTTGGGTAATTTGAACTAATAATTTTGTAAAATCATTTAATAATTTATTTATATAGCCAGAAAAAATAATTTAAAAAAAAAAGCTCGTTTGAAAGTTTTTATATTTAGTATAGCATAATGTTAATAATAATAATTCCAACTTCATTTGATTTTAACCCTTATCGCTCGTATGTCCCTTCTGAGGGGACATTAAATAATCCTGCCACGCCTTAAGGTGTTCCTTTGCAAATGAAATGTTTTTTTTTTCTAAAACGTGTAGCTATAGGCTACCTTTCGGCTACCGGAAAATTTTAACAGAAAGATTTATTTTATTTTATGATGAAGTAAAATAAAAGAAATTATTACAATTTTTCGGTTGCCAAAAGGTAGTAAGTTGGAAACTATATGTGTGACGTTTCAAAGGAACCTCAAAAGGCGTGTCTTACTGTTTAAAATAGGAAAGTATGCTGAGCGTAAAAAGCTTAACTTTCAGATAATAATAATAGCAACTTCAATTTAATTTACTTCAGGCGTATAAACCCGAAACCATTTTAACACACAAGTATGGATAACTAGATTAAAGCAAAAAATTAGCAATAAATTTTACGAAAGATTTTTTTCAAGGACTCTTACACCAGTATTATCTAAAAATAAATTTCTTCCTAAATGTACACTGTACATTTGAGAAAAAATTTATCTTAAACTTATTCTGGTGGAAGAGTCCTTGAAAGAAGGCGTGGCCGTGGAAACTCTGTTTATTTAGTTATTAAGAAGAAAAGAGTTAACATATTGTTGTTTCTTTATTGGTTATTTTTCTATTTTAGATTGTAAGCTCCGTCTTTACGCTTTGCCCATAAACATTATTTTACAAAATGATTTGACATTTCGTGATGAAATGATTTAAAGTTTGGTCTCAGAAATCAATGCATTTATATATGTCGGCATTACATAACCAGTTCATCATGAATTTGAAAATCATTTTTAAAATAAAATAGTGTTTTGAAGATATGTCTGAATTTGGGGTTCGTTTTTCTTCTAAACTACGACTACAATCTCCCGCATTTACCTTACAAAAATGAGTTCATTTGTATGGTATACATAGGACCATTTATTGAAACACTATAGTAATCATATTGAAATTTGTATATTGGAATTCATATTCTATTCACTGCTGCGAACATAATCCGGAGAATTGTTAGTATCTGCTACTAGAGGTCAGCACGGGCCGGGTTCAGGCCGAAATTTTCAATTTGCTTTCGTGCCGGGCCGGGCTCGGGCCCAGTTTTTTTTGTGTATACTCGGGCCGGGCCTGAATGAAATTTTCTCCGGGCCGTGTCGGCCCGAATCTTTTTCTGGTTTTGTCGTTAATCAACGAAAAAGGAAAATGATAAAATATTTCTTCAGTCGTTTATTTTACTTAATTTGACAGGCTGGTATGTCACAAAGTTTTATTTTGTTAAAAATGTCTGTAACTTCAATTTAATTGTATATGAGTCTGTATGTTCGAAATCTGATTTTTCACAAATATTTTCAGTATGCTTCGAAATTAATGTATTTTATTTAAAGTAATATTAGATGGTTTCCTGTTCAAAATAGTATGCATGTCACTACCAGTTTACGTACATGTACATAACAAAAGAAATTAGATATGTTACTCTGTATAAGGCTTTGTTTCCTATGATCTGTTGAGTTTAGGTGGTATGAAGGCTATAAAAATCCTTTCGATGTAACTTTTTCTCTAATTCTCCATTTTATTTTCTCTAGTGAATGAAAGTAGCATCATTTTTATCTTGGGCAAAGGCAACTTTTCTATTGAATATGGTTATTAACATTAAAGTTTTGCTTACGGGATCACATGAAAGATTCGGATACATTACGGTATATAAGAGGAAATGGTTGAAAGTGCATTTTTAGTAGTATTAACTATTTTAAATACCTTCCTGTATTGTTTGATGTATGCTAATATTTTCGATTTGACTTTCTGTTTGTCTTTGTGCATTGTCTATAATGATGAATTTCTGTTTTTATATAATTATCTTGTAAAAGTTCAGCAGTTTTGTTAAAGAACGTTCTATTGGTTGGTTATATAAAACCCCTGCAAAACACATACTAAAATTCTTTTTCATAGAAAGGCACGCATTTTTTTTTACATATTTTTGAATCGAGCTGGGCCGGGTCGGGCCTGATTTTATAGTTTTTGGCCCGGGGCGGGTCGGGCCATTCACTGTTAAGAAACAAACGGGCCGGGGCGGGCCCGGGTCAATTTTTTTATTTCACACCGGTCCGGGCCGGGTAAGCAAAGCCTTCGTATGGGCCGGGCTTCAAAATTTCGGCTCATGCAGACCTTTACCTGCCACTTTTTCAACACCACTTAATTTTCATAGTAATTGTCTTTAAATGCATTTACGTAAGAATAATAAGAAAAGTACTTAAAAAAAAAAAGACTGGTGTGAAAAAAAGGCAAATTTAAAAATTCTCCGGATTATTAATTAGGATGCTAGCAGTTCTGTGTATTCAATCGGGTCGATATAAACTTAGACTCTGGACTTATCTTAGAAATGTCTTAAAAAATGCATTTGACAACTTGACCACATATCTTATTTCAAAAGCGAGGTCTCTTGAAATTGGGGTTCACTTGCAAATGTGTCATTGCGATAACTCTCAAAATAATCAGTAATTCGAACAAAGTTAGACAACGGACTTATTTTACAAATATTGTGGATGAGTTCATTAATCAAATTGATACGTTATTTTGTTTCAAGATGCAGCCACATGAAAATTTCAAATAAAAAATGCATTTATGAATCCGTTTATTTAAAACTTAGTATGTAGATACTCCTAGAAATGTCTCAATCAACTTTATTAATTAACTTGATCGATCATCCAATTTTAAAATGGCGGCAAAAATAAGGAAAATGAAATCAGGCTACTCTTCCGACTGAGCTGGAAGGATTTGTTTCAAAGATTTATATCAAATTTCGAAACTGAATGAATAAAACCCTGAAAATTAAAAGTTTCTAAATTTTTTAGCGCATAGCATTAAATTTTATGGTTCCTGAATATATTGGGTTTAGGAATTGTGGTATCCAAAGTAAACCTTTTGCCCCTCAAAAAAATTGTCTTTGTCTCGATGCGACGTATTTAAAAATGAATATCGAAAGTCTTTTAGCAAAAATTGAAAAATCCGTAGGAGAATCATGTTTAGCATTTTATGTTGAAGCATTTAGGCAGATAAAAATAGATTTCATTTTTAAGAAGGTGTGTTCATACCTGCAGAGCTGCCAACCTAATTCGGCAAATTGTTAGTACCGCCCCTATTTCTACACCACTTAATTTTTAGAGTATTTTTCTACTTAATTCATCATAGATACATTTGAAGAGAATTGCTCTAAAAATTAAGTGGTGTAGAAAAAGGGGCGTTTTTCAGTAGGCGTTAACAATTTGCCGGATTAGGTTGGCAGCTCTGTACCTGGTAACCATCTCATTGTAAGAGTAAAATTTTTAGTACCCGCCTTTTTTTTTTCACACGAGTCATTTTTTAGAGTAATTTTATTTTTATTTAATCGTAACAACATTGCGAGAGAATTACTTTAAAAATAAAGTGATGTGGGAAAAGGGGCATTTTCTGAAGGTGCGTTAACAATTTTACGCTTATTAATGAGATATTTGGCAGGTATGTGTATTCTCTGACACTTTTTTTTTTTAAATCATCAAATGTTTTTGATCGTAATACAGAATCACTCATGCTTTTACCAAGAAAGAATATTTTACCTCTATGTCAAGATGTCAACATTAAATCATTAGATCAGGAGTGGTGAGAATAAGCCATAGATGAGAATATGGAGAAAAATTTACATCGACTATATTTACAAATTTTGTAAAGGTGTCTTTAGTTTTGTAGATACCAATGTCAGAAAAAATGTGCTAATTTTCTAAGAGTGCGCAGGCAGATATAGGGAGGAGGCCATGGCCTTTCCCTAGATTCTTAAAATATATTTAAACTGCCTTTGCCCTTCATAATTTTGAAAATACATGCAATAAAATTATTTTAAATAACTAACTATTACGAAAATAACATCGTTCTGTGAAAGTATAGTTCTATCCATTAGGTAACTAATTTTAATAGTGTATGCTTTCATAACAGATAAATGGGGAAAAGTGAGGGAAAATTGAAATGAAAAAAGGAAAAAGATGGAAATTTTCCAACTGTGGAGGGAAATTTGGAAATTTACGAGAGAGAATACTGCCTGTAAATGGTGCAAATGATAATATGCAACTAATTCAAGTTTGAAACGAAATATCAGTGTAACTCGCAAATTTATGATAGGTATTAGCTGTAAATTTATAGACCCATATTTCTGATTACGCTTATCCTACCATAAATACTAACATCCTAATTACGAATTAGTAGATTTCTTTAATATACGCCTCTTTTTCCACACCACCTTATTTTTAGAGTAATTACCTCCAAATGTCGTCACGATTAAATAAGAATAAAATTATACTAAAAAAAAAGACTGATTTGAAAAAAAAAAGGGCGGGTTCAAAAAATCTTCCGATTATTAACGAGTTGTTTAGCAGGTGTTATTCCAGTCACAAAAATAAGAGAGCGTATGTGACAATTTAATTTTTTTGGAGTATAAATTTTTTATAAATAAAAATTTGGTTTTTTATTATTACTATTATTCTTTTTTTTTTTTTTTTTTTTTTTTTTTTTTTGTAAATATATATATATATATATATATATATATATATATAAATGCATGGAATATGAAAGGATCAATTTATTCTAATGCGTAGGAAAAGTGAATGCAATAAATTTTGGTTAAGATTTGAATTAAAATCTGACGTATTTCTTTAATATAATCATTCTCGGAAGCTGATAGTTCATAAGTTTGTGATATTTTCAGATTAATATAAGCTATATATTTTTCCTGGCTGATTTGGTACGAAAACTAAAAAAATAATTTTCATAAAT
Source organism: Salticus scenicus (assembly GCA_963930645.1). NCBI lineage: Eukaryota > Metazoa > Arthropoda > Arachnida > Araneae > Salticidae > Salticus > Salticus scenicus. The sequence continues at coordinate 241,304,229 of OZ005656.1, forward strand.
ATGTGTTACTGTTTAATAAAGGGAATTTTATGTACATTTAAAAGTGTAAACAACCCCATGAGCAAAACCTAAATATCGCAATAAAAAATAGGCGATATTGGCTTTAGCTACATATTTGTAAGACGATTTATGACAAAATTAGCTGGGTGTAGATAGTTTCTTCTTTACTTACTTCTTATGATAGTACCAAAAGTAATAATGACAATAACAATTAAATATTTGAAATATAAATAATATTTCATATTGTGAGGAAATTAATAGAAAGATTTACAATAATGACGCAAATTTGGTTATCCATGCTAAAGCTTCTAAAGCTTCCTTGTTTGATTCCGAGGGGTAAAGTCTTTGTGTCTTAATAAGAAGACACAAATAGGGTTCACATTCTGCGCCTTTTAATTAAGGCGCTTCAAAAAAGGGAGATTCAAAAAATTTTCAACATTTTTGTGAATACTATTTCCATTAAAAAATATTTAGGGTATTTTTTCAGTAATGCGACATGATTAAAATAAATGCAAATTTTTCTATAAAAGTAGCGGTAGTAAAAAAGATTAAAATTCCTCATTTCCGAAGTGCCATTAAAAATAATAATAATAATAATAATAATGCGAAGAATTCGATCCCTGCACAGAAACAATCATTTTCACAAATAATAAATTTCTTTCTTTTTTTTTTTTTCCCTAATACATTTCAGTTAAAACATGAATATCTACAATAAAAAATTAATTCAGCCACTCCTACTAAAACATAGATGAAACACGAGCGAAAAACTCATACCACTGTAAATGAAACACAAACTTTTACTTCTTAAATCCACGATATTGTAGGTATGTACATTTCTTAAACAAATACTGGTATGAGATGTGCACCAGTGTTCCATGCCTGATAGCTGCAACTGTTACAATAACTTAATAGCATCATTTTTTAAAGAAAATTTGTTTATGTTTAGATAAGTTGAGTATTTTAAATATGTTCTCAAGGTAAAAGTTACTTTAAAATAAAAATTAAATCGTAAGATATAAATTAAAATCCTGTTACCCAAAATATTATGGAGTAACATCGAAATCTACTGACAGGGGTCGTATTCACCGCCCTTTTTTAAAAGATACTCACAGGGAAGAAAAATATCCTTCTTTATTGCTACCACTACTTGTATTCAATAATTTCAATCCTATTTAATCGCGACAGAACGGAATGAAATCACCGCATATATTTCTGCATGAAATTATTGATGGCAGAAAAGGCGACAATTTTCATCTCTCAAAGTGACCCCTGTACTGATGACAAAAACCTGCATAACACATTTTAATAAAATTAAAAAATTTTGCACTTATATAAACGAAAAGCATTTTAGAAAAGAAAAGAAAATTTATAGCAGGAATATTGTAAGATATATAGTTAATATGATCGATGAAATCGTAACTCTTTAAATTACTCGTCCCAAAATATAGAGAACTGTGCGGGGATTTGAATATTTCGGCATTTCATTTTATTACGCTTAGACAATCTTCCAGGAAATTTAAAACACCTAAATGAGAATGTTTTCAAGTGATTTACTCTACGGCAATACGATTCCTCATCTGGAATATTTAGCGAAAAGATCGGAAATCTAAATTTTAAATCAAGGATTATATTAGAAAAAAGTGTACATGTTGAATTCTAAAGAAAGTCCATCTTATCTTTGCTGATATAGAATATTTTTAAACAAAATATAAAATATTGGTAAAATATACTTCACTTTTCATTAATCCACGGTTTATTTGAAAAATATACATTTTTTTTTTTTAATTTTTGATTGTAAAATAAAACACTTTCAATCTCTACCATTTTGGCATTTAAGAAAAAAAAAAAAAAAAAAAACAAGTTCTTTTTGAGGTTCCGCTCATTTTCCAGGGCACTTTCAAGAATGACAATATTTTACCACAACAATTAACAGTTTGCCTTCGAACGTCGCCACTCAGGCGACATCCTATTTATTACTTCAATTCGAACGTCGCTTGACAAGCACCAAGACTATTTAATAAACTATCCACCAGTAATGTTCTACAACTGAAATAAAGTGCTGTAATAGGAGTAATTCTTCATTAAGACCCCACCTACATTTATTATTAAATGGCCTTGGACGTTATCTGCTCTGGTCTGATGGTCAAGGATAGGACGCTGCAATCATCAATACATTTAATACGCATGAATATTTGTATATAATTTATGTTTATAACGAATCAGAATAACGGTTACCATTTATTTCTATGAAACTATGCAATATTTGAAACTAATAGCTTTTCTATCACTAGTTCTTCTGTTGTGTTCTTTAGTTGGATTTCACTGGAAGTGTCCCAACTATGTTTCCAGGAAACCATCCCAATAATTAAAAATAGAAATCAGTTAAATGATGTTCATTCGAGAGAGCATCATCTAACGTGCTTTCGACGGGTATACTACTTGCCTCGAGAGCCTGTTCTTGAAAATCTATATTTAAGTTTGAGTAAAATGTAGTAACAACAAAGGAGTGGGAGGTGCCCCGATAAAACCTGCCAGATCAATAATTTTTATCAATTTTTAGATTCTACATTAGCAAATTTTTAGACATTATATTACAATAAAATGTATCTCATAGATGAAATGGGCAACTGATTTATGGATCAAACAACACGATTGTGTATGCTCTTTCGATTATTTCTTGTTTTGGATTTCATTCATTATTTCAGTAAGGCGTGTTTTTATCAATTCAGGAGTGGTCGCATCGAATATTGGCAAACTTTCAAAATTTATAACTCGAAAACGAGCTGACAAGGGCAATTGTTTTATGTCTCAAAAAACATGTTTATGTATACTGGGCACCGTTCTACATCTGCAACTACCGATAACAATGTCCGATTGAATGAAAAGCAACATGTACTGCGAAAAGGGAAAAAAAAAGATATTCTCGAGTGCACACTCTCAGGACAAAGATAAGCAGAAGACACGAAACGTTATATTATTGTGGTACTTGTCCGGAATAACCGAGACTATACCTTGGAGAATGCTTTGTTTAGTATCAGACAATGGAAAATTATAAATAATAATATTCATATATAATGCTTGTAAAATGTAAATGTACAGTCACCCAAAAAAAAAAACGCCACCCCCCCACCTAATTTCGCCGTAAATTATCGTAGAAACATGCGACTGGTACCGATCAGTTTGTAATAACGTCTAGTTTATAATGTTATAGTTAGAGTTTACTTAGGGGGTCGTCTACATATTAAAACTGACATCAACTTCATTTTTTTCAATGGTAACCCCCCTTTTTTATAATATTTTTGAATTCTTTGGATCAAATCATCACGGAAAATGGTATAGTTTATATATATCGCTCAATTTTTCATAGAGTTATAAGCTGTCAAAATTTGGGGATGCTAATGTTAAATGAATGTGACAAACATTAAATCATATCTTCCGAAATAATTATGATATTTAAATTCTGTTTTTTTTATTCGTTAGAATGAAGTGACCCAAACATATTCCATGCAAATTTTTGCTAAAAAAACATTTTTTGAATTATGAAAATTTTTAATAAATTCATATTTGAAAAAATTATGAATTATGACCTATGTTAATTTTTACACGAATAGAACGGGCATCATCAAAAACATGGGTTTCCAAATTTACAGCTCGTTCCTAACATTATTTTTTGAGTTACAGTGATATTTCATTTTTTACTGCGGTTAGGGGGGCGTCACTTGTTATAATTTGTATCATCTGTGAGTCAATATTTCTATACATTTTGACGAAAAACTATTTTAATTTACCTTTATGTTATTATAATTGTTTTCTAAGGAACATTTCGATGTTTATTATACAAATTGGCTTATTTTTTATAAAATTATCGCAATGCAGGCAAGAGATTGGGAAAGAATTCCAAAAGAAATGTAGCCCCGCCTCTATATTGCGGAAACAGTATTAAAAAACCTAGTTTCATACTCGTATATGACACTATATGTGACGCTGGTATGCATAAATGTCAATGGCATTTACTACATTGAATGCTGAAGACAAAATTTAAATGATTTAATTGGAAGTATGTAAAATAATTTTGTTTTATAATGTAAAGTTTTAGAAAAATTCTGTAAAGGCGTGGCTTTCGTTGCAGAAGGGAGTTTACTCGATTCTGAAATGTTAAGTCTTTGTTCTTAAATATTACATAACTTTTTCTAGCTTCTCACTGCTAAAATTCTATTTTATCCCTTTTGTCTTTTGTTTTTAACTTGAATATTCTAGGATTCGTGCACCTCAATTAAGTATCATGACAGTAAGAAAAGGCGGTAAGACGAGGAATATTATTTGAAAGAGCAATACGCAGTGAACAATACTTTTGTTTTTTCCTTTTTTAAAATTAATATAATTGATTTTTATTAATTTTTATCAGAATTTTTAAAACAAATTTTCTGTTTTAATCTTGTGAAATTTTCGCATTTGCTTACTCTACCGTTTATACTATTTAAATTTTATCGCATGACGTAACATAATAAAATATAAAACTTCTATTAAATGTTTTTTTAATACTGAACAATAAAGTGGTATTTTTTTTTTTCTTTAAGTTTTAAAATCTATTATTGAAACAAAATGCAATATTATTTATTTTCTATTATTCTAATCACGGCGTAAAACTGTCGTCACAGTTATTACGGAAAAAGAATTTAAAACAAAGTAATATGTCTTATTACTTTTAAAGATATAGATTTTACACATTTATAATTAAGAATTCAAGTACAGTAGACGATTGCAGAACGGGGAATATTCGTTCTAGGCAATAGGAAACCGTTTTTTCCATATCCATGTTTATTTTCATATGAATATACACAATAATTTGAATATACACTCTTTCTAGTGAAAAAATTTGTTTCATACTATTTTGTTTATATAAATATGAATATAAGGAATATTCTTAAGAAATATCGTAACACACAAATTGTGAAAGAAACGACACTGGAGGAGTTACAGATTTCCAAATGACGTGAAACTACATCAGCAGTCGCGAAAATATTAAATATCCTTTCTCAGATTTTAGTTTAAATCTTGTTATGTATATTTTTGTATATTATCTATTGTTGGTTTGTACGCCTAAAATTAAATGTAAAACTTTATAGTAACACTTTCATGCGAGGCTTACTGTATAAAATAAAAATATACCCAACAAGAAGTAGATAATAATTGTTAGTTAGTAGATTTTAATTGTTTTTATATATATTTTTTGTTTTTTAAATGTATTTTAACTTAAATTTTTGTCTCTTAAATAAAACAGTTTTTGCTTTTAAGAAGTAGATAATTCTTTTTCTTAAATATTAAACACCTTTTTTTTAACTGCTATTAATATTATTATCATTATAACTACTGTTCTTTTACCTTGGTATTTAGATTTTTGTAATTCAATATTGTAGGGTTCATATCATTCAAGCAATTATTTTTCTTCGTACGAAGTGATGTATTTAACTTTCAATAATAATGTTTAATAAATTGAAACCAATAAAAATCTTTTAATTCATAAGCTAATAAACAAAGTTCTGCGAATTTGAATCGTTTTTTATTTTATAATAAACATTCCTGTACTTTTTTTCCGGTGTGAAATTTTATAAATAATGAATATTGGGTAGTTCATCACGATTTATTTTTTCTATATGTATAGACGGTCCCCTAACACATTTTCACGTGTAACTCTGTTTAAAATTGATTTAAAGTCTATAAATAGGTAAGTTTTCCGAACTGCCTTGATCTCAGAAATCTGAATATGAGGTCAAAAATAGGGGTCGTCATTGAAAAAAATGAAGTTTATACGTGTTTTAATATGTAGATGACCCCTTAAGCAAAATATAACTGCACCATTAAAAACTAGACGTTATTACAGATCGATAGGTACCAGCCGCATGTTTCTACGATAATTTACGGCGAAATTGGGTGGGGGGGTGGCGTTTTTTTTTTGGGTGACTGTACATCAAGTATAGAAATAAAATATTTATATTTAAAATTCTTATGTTTTATATTTTACATTTTTTTATTAAAACAACTGTCGAGTACCTCATTATTCTTACTAAAAGAAGGTTCGGATGGAAATAGTTAAATTTCCATAAACCTCTATGTCCGCACATTTAAAAATACAAGATTGCCAGCATAAAAGAGGTCCCTGATAAAAGAAAAAAGAAGGCGTGGCCTTCGTAAAAGGGGTATAAACTTGTAATATGTTAGCCGTGCCTTTTATTACTTGGCCAGCATAACATAAGGTCTGTCAGATCTTATATTACGCGAAGTACCCTGTACTATATATATATAGAACAGGGTATGTATATATATATACTTTTGAATAGATCTCTTACACAATTCTAATTCTATTCTAAATCCACGGCCTTTTATGAAGCATTTCCTGGTAAGGAAAATTATTCCGTCAGTACTGGAAAAATTAGGAAGTTTTATACGACGATCACCAAATATCTGGAAAATCATTTCGAGTTACTGGTTTACCCCTGCGAAAAAGTCTTTCAAAACAAACGATTAATTTTCTGCAGGAATCTTTATGGTATCTTTATGTGTCGTAATTAAATTGGATATAGATTATATTGTTTGACAATAGTGGTAGTAATAAAAGCGAAAAATTTGAAAGTGGCCTAGAAAAAGGGGTGAGTGTAAGAATCTTGTATTTATTAAAACAGTCTTCCTAACTTAACGGATATATACATACCAAAAAAAAAAAAAAAAAAAAAAAAAAAAAAAAATATATATATATATATATATATATATATATATATAGAAGCATCCCTGTTATATTTAGGTGAAATTTATGTAATTAAATAAGCAGTATATATTTTAGACATACTTGTCAACCACCTCATTATGAAGCGTAAAATTTTTAGTGCCCGCCTTTTTTTTTTAACATCAGTCATTTTTTTCATCAGTCATTTGACTAATTTTATTCTTATTTAACACTTTCGCTACCGCATGTTTTTGTCTTTTTCACAGTAATGTTCCCCTGTGGGCGTTATTCTACCAAGTTACAATATTTCAGAACAATATTTTCTATATTCAGATTCATATTACAAATGGATATACATTATGATTATACTCTTTCTAATCAAAGTATTTATATCCATAGCAGTGTTGCCAGATGAAAATTTAAATTCCCCCTACTAAATGAAGAAAAAATCCCTACATTCCCCACTTAAAAATATTTTTTACCCTATAAAATACCCTACGACTCAAAACAATTAATAGAAATTATATAAAATCATATTATTATTGTTATTTTAATATTTTCTAGCATTTAAAAAAAAAAAACAACAAAAAAAAAACATCGGTTCTTATTAATATACACATAAGTTGTTTTTTGAAACAAACGAACAAATAAAAACAACTACCTAATTTATGTATACAAATGTATATTCGTGAAAACACAGTAAATAAAATGGACTATGTTTCGATAATTTATTTATATTTAATACTGCTAGCTCTGTATTTTATTAAATTATTAAATCAAACAACCAATCTCCTTTGACATGTTTTCACATCAAACTTGCTTGATAAATTTAATTTTGTAATAAATAATCAATGTTAAACCAGCAAATATCGACTTGATAGGTACTCTGACTCCTTAGAGGGTGTGGCTACACGAAATGGGTGGTGTGAGCTCATCAAAGAGAAATGAAAAGGTTAATTTACAGAAAGGAAAACTAAAGACAACGCATTCTGACGTAAAACAAAATAAAATACACTTTTAGATCAGTATAATATATTTATGATTAAGATTTTTCCAGCAAATGTAATTTTAATAAGCACATGACTTATTGTCTAATTTATTTTAAAACTTTGATGTTAATGATATCCAAATATTAAATATATGTTATATTTTTTATTAAAATTATATAATAAATTTACCATTTCGGAATAATAATAGTAGTAATAATAGAAGGGAGGACATATTAAAAATATGCAAATTTTCCAACTATTATAATTTATGCCGGAACAATCATAGTAATGCAATTTTTTTCTCCCTTACTTATTTTCTTGAGTAATTTTCTCCAGTATGTAACTAAGATTAAATAGGAAGAAAACTGCTCTTATAAAAAAGTAGTAGAAGTACAGAAAGAGGATGGTACTAATAATACCACTAGAATAAATTATAGATGTTTGCAACTCTCAGGTATGAGATGTTTCATTTCGCATCAATCTGTAATAAAATAATGTATCAGAATCAAGGTATTGTAAGAAACATTTTACAGATAAGTTTAAAACGTTTTGCGTTTTAAAAGAGAACTTTATATCTTTCATTAGATAATAGAAAAATCCCTATAAAACAGAATTAAAAAAACAATCCCCCCTACGCCAAAAGCAATGCTGAAAATCCCTACTGTAGGGAGAAATCCCTACATCTGGCAAAACTGATCCATAGTATATTCATTGTAGAAATATGAATATTGTGTATATTTTTAAGAAATAAATGATATACAAATTGCAAAAAAACGAGTTACAGATTTTCAGATGATATGAATCTACGTCGTTACTCGTAACAACATTTGGAGAGATTTATCTTAAAGATAGAGCGGTGTGGATAAAAGGGTGTTTTTTTTTAAGGGGCGTAAACAATTTTACACTCATTAATGAGATGGTTGGCAAGTAGCGCTTTAGGTGAGTCGTAGTATGAATTTGCTGGATTGGTTGACAGCTCTGAAATTGGCAAAGAAATATTGTTGAGGGTTTAAAATTCCCATTATGATTTAATAATAATAATAATAATAATAATAATAATAATAATAATGTAAAGAAATATTCTTTATGTAGGCTAGGTATTTTATAATATAAGAGCATATTTTGGCTAATTAATAAATAAATACAGGGTTTTCTCCGCCACGCTGTTTCCCAAGAATGCATGCAGAACCATTCTTTAAATAAAAAATTTCTTTTTAAGCGTATATTTTTATTTTAAAACAAAAATTATTATTTAAATTTACTAGCATGCCGTTTTAAAGTTAATAGGAATTATTTTAATTATTATCTTTAATAAAACGAAATAACTTGCAAAATTATATATATATATATAAAGCTTCGAGAAGGCGCGCTTGAGGCCGTTCTGAGGATCGGTGATATAATGAATCTGTGCGATGGAGAACTTTCAAACTTCAAAATGCAGTAATGATGACACAATGGAAAATAAATAAATAAATAAAGTAAATAAATAATAAAAATAATTTACAGGGATGCTAATAAATAACGTACCGTAACGGGAAAAAGTCTTATATTAATGTCACTTTAATTCGTACGAACTGTAATGTAACATTTTATTTTCTAATTTTCTTCTGCTTTTAGTTCTTAAATACAGTTTATGTATTAAGTTTTTATTCATTTTTTATTTATTTACTAAAAAAGGCCTAGTTTTACATGTTACTTCATGCAATAAAATTTAAACAACTTTAGTCGTATTAACGTTACTGTGTTCAAATATGCGTAATAACATTATTAAAAGAAAAAAAGAAAAAGTAATAATAAAACTGGAAAATTTGTTTAAGAAACTGTGTAGGCAGCGAGCAGAGGTAAAAGCGTCTCTCTCCATTTTTTTTTTTTTTTGTTATTTTTTGGGTGTTGATAGTCGAAATTTTTTTCCTGATTCTTCCAACAGTACTTTTCCTTCGGAATCTATGGTTGTAAGCTTGCACGATTAATTAAGAGCCGTTTTTTTTTAAAGCTGGACAAAGTCTATAGAGGTGGGATATTTGACATTTTCAATTTTTCCGAAACTTTCAAGATATATTAGTAGTATTAGGATAAGGAAATGTGAAATTTAAGATTTTCTGAATTTCATTTGTTTGACCTAGAAGAGGGTTTCAAAGCTTGAGGCCGAAAATAAATGGTGTCATTTCAATATCATTTGATTCCTAAAGCCATCAGTGACCCACGCCAATTTTTTTAAATACGGATACTGTTTGATACTAAGTATATTTTAGTATAAACAGTTTGGTGGGTCACTCATGGCATTAAAGATCAAGGTCATTCGAAAATGCAGTTTTCGTTGTTTTTTTCCATTTTTTCAGTCTGAATATCTGCTAAGGCCATAAGTGTCCCATAGAAATATTTCTGGGGTTAATTACACACCTTAGTATAGAACTTAAAAATATTTAAAACAGCATGGGTTACTCTTGGCTTTATTAGTTAAATGATCTCAAAGGTGAAAATTTTCCTGAAAAGGTCAAAATTGATGGTAAATTACTCCATAAGCCATGAATCAATAACTATGAGACACAGTTGTAATCATACTCTAGATGGTCTAGTTTTAGACACAGGTTACAACCCTATGGGGCTTGCAAAATTATTTTAGATACAGTGTATTTTATATCGCCAATTTATACCGGTTTTAATTAGTACAAAAGACTTGAGACCCAATTTTGTAATATATTAATGCTTGTTTAAAATTTCCTATTTTACATGATAGAAGTCAGCATCAAAGTAAACATAAAATTAAAAAGCTGAAACATTGAAATGACAAACATAACTTTTAAGTTTTTATTTACCGTTAATAAAATGAAGTACAGATACGTAAGATCTACTTTCCAATGTAAAAAAAAAAAAAAAAAAAAAAAAAAAAAAAAGGTATATGCAAACATCTGTCGATTGCATGAGGGAAAAAAAACTGTTTTCGAGTACTGTGAGTAAAAATTCAAATTATTTAATGATGTCGCATTTTACGTAGCATAAATTATTCAATGTTTTTGATTAATTCAACGTTTATAGTGTATAGTTACAGCTTGCTAATCATATGATTTGTAACGGCCACGAGCATAACTACTGGTAGCGTAACATCTCGCGAAGTGAAAATGGACGTCAGAGGCAAGATGAAAGAAATATAGTGGGCTACATGAAACACCTGTTTCAATTAACCCCGTGCGCAAAAGCACTATAAAAATAATATTTAAAATATAAAAGTTAGATTACGCTGCAGTGGCTCTATCTTTATTTATGGTTTAAAATATTTCATTCCACCTTATTTTTTTAAAAACCTTCCAAGTGATAAGTGTATTAGAATCAGAGGAAAGTTGCTAAACAAAATTTTCAGGACAAGCAACAGCCAACCAAATAGATACAGGAAATTGGGTGTTGGCCTCATGTTCTGGGAAAAAGCAAGATAGGTGTTCTATGTTGGACAAATCATACAGATGTTTGATGGTATAGATAAAGTGCTTGTAAAGCTGACAAAGAGCAAATTTCTAAAGAGACAAAACAGATCTAAAAATGCTTGTTTTGCCTGGCCCATACAAGATGACATTCTAGATATCAGTTTGGACAGTATTTTACAAGTCTTATCATGTCCTTTCAATAATAGAGGAGAATTTCTTTACTTTAGTTATAAACTTGAAATTCTCCTCTCTTTATTGTATTAAATTACTGTAACAACCTTTATAAGCCTTCAGCAACGTCTATTATTCTAAACTAATAATATCTCAACCTCATTATAATTATTTTTAAATAAATGTTCATTAACTGTAAAATTCTACCGTAATTATTTAGTAAATCCGAAACACTATTATCGCTTTATTTTAAATATATACCATTTAATTATGGTCATTATAATGTAAAAAATAACCTAAGATACATCTGAAATGAGCATATTGTTTAATTATGTAAAACGTATAAAGGGCGTTGAAAACAAGTCTGTATGCCCTCCCCCCCCAAAAAAAGTGCACTGGGCTAATTGAAACAGGTGTTTCAAGCAGCTGTCCTATATTTGTTTCAACTTGCCCCTAACCGCCATTTTCCCTTCACGAGATGTTATGCTACCAGTAGTTATATTCGTGGCCGTTACAAATCATATGATTAGCAAGCTGTAACTATGCACTATAAACGTTGAATTAATCAAAAACTTTGACTAATTTATGCTACATAAAATGCGACATCATTTAAAAATTTGAATTTTTACTCACAGCACTCGGAAACAGTTTTTTTTTCTTCATACAATCGACAGATGTATGAAGAAATACAGGTTTCTTTTTACATTGGAAAGTAGATCTTGTGTATCTGTACTTCCCTTTATTGGCGGTAAATAAAAACTTAAAAATTGTATTTGTTATTTCTATGTTTCAACTTTTTAATTTTATATTTATTTTGATGATGAATCCTATAATAGCTTTTCTCCTTCTGCTCCTGTGGCTATCTACACTGATGACTCCAAAACGGACCACGGTGTGGGTGCGGCCTTTTGTGTGATGACCAATGGTTCGGTTGTCCATCAGTGGGCGTGCAGACTGGCCAACTATAACTCTGTTTTCCAAGCGGAATTATTCGCGATTCAAATGGCCATAGACTGGATTGTGGCTAATATTAATAACTATACCTCCCATAATATTTTCAGTGACAGTCTGTCAGGTCTGCTAGCCATTGCTCGCCACAGGAGTAAACATCCACAGGTTATCTCAATTAAATCAAAACTTATTAATCTGGCTAAACATCTCTCCCTGGCACATGTTTCTGCCCACAGGGGAGTTCTCGGCAATGAACTTGCTGATTCACTGGCCAAGGCAGCTACCGAAAACAATTCAGTAGATTTTTTACTCCCTGCCTCTCCTTCATCTGTTAAACACGTATTAAAACAACAATTACTTAGAGATTGGCAGGAAATGTGGGATACTTCTCCAAAAGGAAGATACACCTTTAATCTCATCCCACTCGTAAACTTTAATTCTTGGTATCTTTCCCTCCCCCCCCCCCCGTGACTGCTTTTCTGACAGGTCATGGCCCATTTCCATCCTATTTATACAGATTTCATTGCCGACGCTCTCCTCTGTGTCCTTGCGGGGAGGAGGGAACTCCTAATCACTATTATTACTACTGTAGTTTAACTTCTGCCTTCCACTTAAGAAATCCCACTCCCAGGCCACCTGATTGGCTGTTTAATATCCTCAATAGAAAAAGCCTGCTTTCTAAACTAAATAATATATTTGAATTTCTAATGAATATGACTAATCTCACAGATTAATCTCACATCTGCTTGCTCTGTATGTCATCGAACCTTCACAAAATCATCTTTTTATCAATCTTGTGCTGTGAGACATTTCAACACAACATAAAATATCGCCATCAACAACTGCAGCCTATTGTCTTGTTTCTCAAAATCAACATAAAAGAACCTCCCAGTTAATTGACCCCAGTTTAATAGTTATTATGGTGCCACATGTCGCGTGGGGCACAGCCCGGCACATATAACACTTAGTTTTCTTGCTTAAATTAACAAGAACGTTGCCCATTCTCAAGAAGGATTTCATAAAAACTTTCACAGAACAAAAATTTATAAAGACTTTCCGAACACCAATTTTTTCTCATGAACTCTCAACAATACCTTACTAGCAAATATCTTTAAGCCACTTGTAACTTTATCTGCCAGCATAGAACATGCCGCTCCTTGTCGCGTGGGAGACCTGTCTCTAGCGGCTTTTGTAATTTTTTTTTTTTTTAAGAGTTTAAATAAACTTTTATAACATAGGGCCTAACATAGCTGGAATCGCTCGACACTGCTCCTAGAGTGGTGAGCGGCACCTCTTCCCTGTTAATGCAAAATGGGAAATTTGAAACAAGCATTATTATATTACGGAATTGGATCTCAAATCTTTTGTACTACATAGAACAGGTATATATTGGCGATATAAAATAGACTGTATCTAAAAAAATCTTGCAAGCCCCATAGGTTTGTAACCTGGGTATAAAACTAGACAATTTAGAGTATGATTACAACTGTATCGCATAGTTATTGACTCATGGCTTATAGAGTAATTTACTATCAACTTTGACCTTTTTGGGAAAATTTTCAACTTTGAGACCGTTTAACTACTAAAGCCAAGAGAAACCCATGCTGTTTTAAATATTTTTAAGTTTTATATTAAGGTGTGTAATTAACCCCATAAGTATTTCTATGGTACAATTATGGTCTTAGCAGATATTCATACTGAAAACATGGAAAAAACAACGGAAACTGCATTTTCGAATGACCTTGGACTTTAAAGCCATGATTGGCCCACCAAACTGTTTATGTTAAAATGTACTTAGTATCAAGAAGTATCCGTATTTAAAAAAAAATGACATGGGTCACTCATGGCTTTAGGAATAGAATGATATAAAATAGACACCATTTATTTACGGTCTGACACTTTGACCCCCTCTCTAGGTCAAACAAATGAAGTTCAGAAAAAATTAAATTTCACTTTTTCTTATCACAGTACTACTGACACATCCTGAAAGTTCTGGGAAAATTGAAGATGTCAACTATCAAAAGCGCCCAACTTAAAAAGAAAAATGACTCATAAATAAAAAATTATATAAAAATACTTATGGAAAAATCAGGGCAAATAAATCTCGACTGCCACCCTGTGTCAATATTTTTCTACAAAAATATCTGACCTATAAAATTATAAAAATAATTGTAAAACTAACATAAAAGTTTCTCTCTAGAAAGACTGGTGGTAGATAAAGCAGAACTCTTTCGACCCTGTATCAAGTCAGGAATAATTCAGGGGTCGTACTCTCCGCCCTTTTTGCAGGTCACTCTGAGAAATGAATTCATTGCTACTACTATTTTTATACAATAATCTCTACCCTGTATAATCAGGGCACGTTAGTGTAAGTATATTCAGAAATTTTCTGCAAGGATTTAGAGGTGACAAAAAAGGCGGAGAGGGTATTGCGGGTTAAGCATATGAAAACTGCACCAGAATCGAATGAAGAGTTCTTGCCTTCTATTTATTGTTCTTTATCTGAAACATCTTTTACACACAATTTTAGACTTCTACCCTCAACAATTAGGGAGTAATGGGGGTGGCAACCTAAAAAGTCAATTTTAATTTTTTTAAAAACTAATGAAGATATGTTATCGAGGTTGAAACAATTTATAAATATTTATGAAGTACATAATATATATTTTCTGCAGAATTTTCTCTCGATTTTCAACGGTAGAAAATAATAAGTATATTTTTGATGGGCGATTTTTTATATTATCTACCAACGTGACACTTACCAAAAAAATACAGTTTACTTGTCTATTAGTTAGCTGTTACATATAAAAATTACAGAAGTGTCAAATTGCGGGAACGTAGTGAAAAAAATAATAATCCTTTAATAATAATACAAGGGGGGGGAAGTTTTCACTCTTTAAATAAATGATCGTTATCAAAAATTTCTATTATAATCTATCACAATAAATCAACCACAAATATGATACAAATTATTGATAAAAATACGCTAGTGTAAGTTTTCCGTCCTGAGACGGAAACTTTTGCATCCCTGTAATAATACCAATGATATTTATTTTTAAAAACCACTTAATATTAATAAATAAACAACGCAAGCAAATATAAAAATACTCTATTAACATTTGTTATTAAAATGTACCAGTTAGCAATAAAAGAATATTCTATTTAATTGCTATCAGGGATCTTATATCTCGCTTCTGTTTTTTTTTTTTTTTTTTTTTTTTTTTCAAGATACTTTTAGGGACAAGAAATTTCCCTAATTTTTTCTACTTTATTTGTATACGCTAATCTCTATCCTGTTTAATCACGGCATATTACTATGAAAATACTGACATAAAGATTCCTGTATGAAAATATAATAGGAGCTAACTTTTTAATTTATTCCGGGGTATTTTTGGCCCCGCCTTTTTTCCATACCATTTACTTTTTTAAGGATGAAATGGAAGTTATATATAGGAGAAAAATTTTCTGTAAATAAAATGATTCGAAATAGGATACCTTATCGAGGTTGAAACTGTTTATGAATGTTTGTGAACTATATTATATATATATATATATATATATATATTTTTTTTTTTTAATATAATTTTTTTAATATAATCTGAGGAAAATGACAAGTATATTTTGGTGGACGATGTTTTATAGTATATATCCACCGAAGTGACACCTACCAAAAATTAATGTTTGCTTATTAGATTGCTATTACATACAAAAATATCAAAAGTGACAAATAAGTAGACCATAGTTTAAAAAATGAAATCCAGTACAGGTATCCGTATAAAGTAATTTATAGAATCAATTATAAAAAGCAAACATAAATTACAAAACGGAATCATTTTCAATCAAGATTTAATCATTATCACTATTTTCTTCAGTAATAGTTACACTAGTTTTATCAAATATTGAAAACAATATTTCGGCTGGTTTTACAATTTTTGATTTGCATCGACCATTTGACAAACAGTAAAATATTGCTGCTAAATGAGGGGAAACTCCCGCCTTTTTTTTTTTTCTACTACTATTTTCATAGATGCCAATATTTTGATTTATTCCGAGGTACTTTTAACCCCGCCTTTATTTAGTACAACTTTACTTATAGAAACATTTTATCAAATATATAACTTCGATAAAATCAGACAAGTTTATCCTTAAAAAATAACTGGTATGAATAAAAGGCGGGGCAAAAAATACTCCGGAATAAATTACATTTTGCAATCTATGATACTTTCATACAAAAAAAATTATATCAGTATTTTTGTAGTGTTATGACGTGCTTAAACAAGATAGAAGCTATTATATAAAAATAAAGATAGCAAAAATTACGGAAATTTCTCGTCCCTAAAAGTGTCTTGAAAAAAGGGCGAGATATAAGATACCCAATAATAATCAAATAGAATATATATATATATATATTTATTGCTAATTGTTACGTTTTAATAACAAATGTTAATAGAGCATTTTTATATTTCCTTGCATTGTTTATTTATTAAGTAGTTTTTAAAGATAAATATTATATCATTGGTATTATTATTATTATGTGATTATTATTTTTTTTCACTACGTTTCCGTAATTTGACACATCTATAATTTTTTTATGTAATAACAAACTAATAAACAAATAAAATGCATTTTTTTTGTAGGGGTCACTTTGGTGGATAGTATAAAAAATCGCCCATCAAAAATATACTTAAAGTTGTACTAAATAATGGTAGAAAATGAATTTTCTACCATTTAAAATCCATTGAAAATTCTGCAAAAAATATGTCTTATGTACTTCATAAACATTTATAGTTTCACCCTCGTTAAGATATCTTGAATAGTTTAAAAAATATATTAAATTTAACGTTTTAGGTTACCACCCCCATTACTCGATAATCGTTCAGTTGAGGGTAGAAGTCTAAAATTGTGTGCAAAAGATGTTTTAGATAAAGAACAATAAATAGAAAGCAAAAACTCTTCATTCGACGCTGGTTCAGTTTTCATATGCTTAACCCGCAATACCCTTTTTTTTATCTCTGAAAGTGTCCTCAAAAAAGGACAGAGAGTAGGAACCCTGATAATCCTATTTTGAGCAATAACGTTACTGCGTTTTTCGATAACATTATATTTAACTTACGAAACAAGTAACTGTACAAAAACTAAAATATTCAAATACACATACATATATAGCACGGATCTAGACTTTCCTAATCCGTGATATATAGTAAACAAGATTAAAACAGAAAATTAACAGTAAAAAATTAGGTAAAGTTATTTTATTTTTAGGAAAAAGGCGTTAACATATTTTCATTGGTTATTTTTCAATTTAAGATAGCAAAACCTGTCTTTACGCTTTATCCTTAAATATTATTTAACAAAATGATTTAAAGTGTTCGTAATTATTAAATATTATGAACATTAATTAATCAATTAATAATAAATAACCAGCATTAGCCATTTATTTGTACGATGATTTATGGAAATTAGCTGGATATATATATATATATATATATATACATATATATATTCTTTTCCAACTGTACGTAAAAATAATAACCAGGACGGTGATAATAATAATATTAAATAATGGAAATATAAACAGTATTTCTTAATCCACTGAAAGATTTATAATAGCATAGCCCCCAATCTGATCCGGAAGATTGTTAGTACCCGTCCCTCTTTTTATACCTTTTAATTTGTATAGTATTTCTTTTAAATGTATTAAAGATGAAATAAGAAGAATATATATAAAAAAAAAAAAAAGTCTGGTGTGGACAAAAAAAAGGGCGGTTACTGCACATCTTCCATATTATTAACATTTTTGCGATCACAGGTTTTTGTCCTTTTGACAGTACGTCCCGCCTGTGAGCGATATGTTTTCAAGCTACATTATTTCAGAACAAGGTTTTCTCTATCCATATTTATATTACGTGTGAATATACATAATTATATATATATATATATATATTAGTGAAAGTATTTGTATCCATACTATTTTGTTTGTATAAATATAAATATAGGGAATATTCTTAAGAAATGCAGCAATATACAAATTGTAAAAGGAACGCCCACAGGAGGAGTTACAGATTTCCAAATGGCGGCATTCTACATGAGCGGCCACGAAAATGTTAATTAGGATATTTTAGCAGCTCTCTAATAGTGAAACAAATTTGGTCATCTATGTGGAAATTTACTTGTTTGAATTTTAACTAAGTTGTGTTATAGACAGCCGTGTTTGAGCCAGTTATTACTAAATATTTAATTATATTTTGTCTTTGATTATTACTTGTTAATAATATTATATTAATTAATTATTGGTCTAAAGGTCTAAATTATTGGTCTAAAGGTCTTAATTATTGGTCTACTATATTAATTAATTATTGGTCTATGTTGATAAATATTATAAAATAAAAAATTCCATTATAATGTACTGATTATGGAATAATACGAATCAGAAAAAGACGATGGTAATTTATTTTAGCAAAATTTTTATAAATTACATCACCGTCTTAATGACATGTCAAAATCCTTTTTTGTTCTCTTAATGTGACTTAAAAGCTGTTGTTTTTATATGTTAAGCTGCAATTAAATATTTTCACCCACTCAAAAATAAATAAATAAGTAATTAAAAATAAAATAAATAATAATATTAATAATAAAATTATGTAAATATAATACTTTTAAAACACACATTTGAAAAAACGCAATAAAAATACAAAATAAAACTGACACCAATCCTTTTACCTTGAAAATGTATAATGTATTTATTTCTCCCAAGGTTGTAACTTAGAATTTTCAGAAGAAGACAATTTGCAATTTTAAGCAGATCAGTTACGGCTGATTGAAAATTCAAGAGAAATACAAGCGTCTGCGTCTTAATCAGCTACTATTACTCCCAAAACCATACTCCCGGCACTCTTGCTCTCAAATTGCGCGCATCTAGTTCTGCGCATACAGACGGCAAGTGATATTCCTCGCTCAGTGAAAGACTCCCGTCCGTTGCTCGTTTTGTTTTCGTAAAAGTCCATTTAAAAGGGCATATTGCGTGCTTCCTGCCTGTGTAAAGGGCTTTTTGAACAGGGAAAAAAAAAATTATATATATATATTCATATGTAAATTTCTTCTTTGACAAAAGTTTTTTGTTTCATCATAATATGGGTGCATTTATTTATAGTGTAAAATAAATTAAAAAAATCAATGATAGTGGATTTAAAACAGGTTTATTATTTAAGAAGATAAACATTGCTTATTATTTACTTTTGTAATTGCAGCATAGGTTATTTATTTTATTGTAAAATTTTTATGTAGCTTTTAAGATGCAAATTGCAGAGAAAAAGAATTTTTAATCGATGACAAACTTAACGATTTAATATATTTTCCAAAGTTTTAAAGATTATTTTTAAAAATATCCTTGTTTATTATACACTTTTTTGTATGTCATACTATGTATTTTTATTTAAAATTAAATCAAAAGTTACTTTGCTTAAATAAATGTATAGCAAGGATATATATGCATCTACAAGCATTTTGAAGAAAAGCATTTTTCTTTTTGCTAAGTGTCAAAGAATTTCAGCAATACTGCTTAGAGTTTCTGTCTCTTCATTCATTCATTTTATTTTTATTTATTTTATTATTATTATTATTATTTGTAAGAAAGATTTTCCAGGAAATAAATATATTTTATATAAAACTAAGATACTTCATTACTCAGTGCAAATACCTAATTTAGTCTTTATAATTCATTTTTACAGAGTCACATAAAATCATTCAAATTTATTGCTATTGCAGAATTATTATAATACATTATTTTTTTTTAAAAAGCTCATATTTTAATTCATTCTATGAAAATATATGCAATTTTCACAACTATTTATACGACTTATAATTAATATCCCTATCAACTATTCATTTAATTTTGGTTTTTAAAAGTTAGAAACAATTATGTTATGAATTTTCACTTAATCTGGAAGCAGTTTTTAGTTATAATTATTTGAACATTTTATTTATTTATTTTTGCTTCTTTTTTACTTTAGTGCAATATGTGGGACCATGTGAAATAAGGCTACCATTTGAAAATTTATCAACACGATGAATTTTGAAATTTTTAATTATTTCGAACTAAAGTTAGACAGAGAATTTATCATATAAATATTTTATTATGAGTTCACTTCGCAACTTGTTCATCTATTTTGATTACAAGTTGTGACAACTTGAAAATGTGCCATCACGATAACTTTTGAAATACTAAACTGATTTAAACCAAAGTTGGATTATGAACTTATGGCTCAAATATTTAGGATAAATTCACTGGTCAACTTGCTCTACTGTTTTGTTACCAAGTGGCGACCACTTGAAAATTTGTGCAGTGGACTTATCATTCAATTATCTTAGCTAAGTTTGCTAGGCATCTCACTTTGCTCTTTTATTTCCAAGTAGCAGCCACATGAAAATTTATTACCATGATAACTTTTGAAATACTCAATTCGAACCAAAGTTTGACTGTGGACTTATCAAATATCATAAATGATTTTGCTGGGCAAGTTGCTCTGCAAATTTGTGTCCAAGTTGCAAACACTGAATGTTGGCACTTGATTAAAAAAAAAATTTTTTTTTCACAATAACTTTGAAATACTGAATTTATTCAAACCAAAGTTGGACAGTGGATTTATCTTACAGATATCTTGCATTAGTTAATTGAGCAGTGTGCTCCATTATTTTGTTTCCGAGTGGTGGCCACATGAAATTTAGTCAGCATGATAACTTTTGAAATACTGAATAAACCAATTTGTTGAGTAGGAAATAAATTTGTTGAGTAGGCTCATCTCACAAATGTATTTGATATGTTTGTTTGCCTGATTGATATGCATTTAAAATTGACAAAAAAAAAAAAAAAAAAGTATTTATGAACCGATTTGCTTAAAACTCCATATTTATATAGCCCTCATCAATATATTCCCACCATGCCCATTACAAATTTTAGCTGTCATTTTGTTTCAAAATGGTGGCTTCATGATAAGACAAAAGGAATCAACCTACCCTTTCAAAAGAGCTGGAAGGATTTTTAATTTTTGAGAATTTTAAGATTTGTAAATCTTTGGAATGAAAACGTAATTTAAAAATCTTACTTTGGCACTTTGTAATAAATATTGATTAAGAAAAGAAATCTGGTAATTAGAAGTATTATATGAAATTGTGAATGCATTAAAAAATTTATAAAGTTTCTTATTTACTTTTAGCTCAGCTAAGAGTAAATAATATATTTTAATACTGCTTAATAATTAATTATTCTTATTTTCTTGTTGGTTATTGCAAAGTATTTTGTTGAACTGACTTACATATTCTCAAAGGCAGATTTAAGTTAGATTGTGCCCTGGGCTCATTTGGCTATGGACTCCCCCCCCCCCCCCCCATATTTTTAAAAAATATTATGCATACGTATTGTAATTATAATAATCAATATAATATAACTAACGAAAAGTATAATTCTCTGATATATAATTCGGGGCAACATTACATATAATAATTTGCTCGTAATAATAAATTAAGAAAATATAGTTGAGTGCTACTTATTTTGTTTCTCCTATGAATATGCGATTTAAAAGGTGGAATTAAATTTTTTATGTAATTACTAACAAATAGACAAATATCACTTTTATATTTTCAATGAATAATATAAATTATTTTGTTTCATAAATAGATAAGCTGCTGTGCTTCATGATATCTTTTACAGCTTCCTGTTCGATAATTTCTATTTAAGTGAGAAGTTTGTTTTCGAAGTCAATGGTAGGGATAAAGTAAATTTCGGATAATATATCAAAATGTGTTTAATGATATAGTGCTCTAGAAATATATCGAAAAATTTATTATGTATAGAATATGACAGCTTTAAAATTATCATTGCAAAACTAACTATGAAGCAGCAGTAGTATAAACAAAAAATTGATAAATGGAGGGGGGGGGGGTGCTGAATATATTTACTTACTGTCTAATCTGGGTTTAAACCAAATTTAAAATTTCATTAACAAAATGTTAAAATATAAGTAGGCTTATAAATAATCAATTTGCACACCATTAAAGATGCCTCTGTATATTTCATTGTTAGCAACATACTTCTTTTAAAGATTTATCATCTCACATACATAACAATGTTTTTCTCTCCTTTAAATATGAAATGGAATGGTAAAATAATTGTTTTTCCATTGAAAAAAGTCTTATTCAAGTACAATACTAGCCCATTGTACTGCATACATATATATATATTTATTTATATATTTTAATATTGTTGAATTTTAAGTAATTTGAACATTTCAACTATGATTTAGTTTTTTTTTTAAAGACTTTTTTAATAAAAGGTTTTTCCATTAAACAATCCAGTACTCATACTGAAATGCTTAAAAAAAAATGATAACTTATTATTTTTAGTTTTTGTATTTTGTGAAAAATGCAACTGTAATGATACACTGCTTGTGTGTGTATTATCTGTCTATCATTCTAGATAGATTGTATATTTGGTATGTACTCAAGGTGCGAAGCAAAAAATGTCAGAAATTTATCAATGTTCTAGTATGAATTAATATTTTGTTTTGGTCTTTACTTTAACAGTGTTATATATAAAATAACCTAGTAAAAGAAATAATTTGGAGAGAGAGGAAAAGAAAATGCTGTTGAATAATGAAATACACTGTAATGAAATCTAAATAAATTTCATATCCTTAATAATCATCATAATACTTAATATGTCATGATATGTTTGTAATTGTTTGCATAATATTTCAACGCTGCTATCTTCTGCAGCAGATTCCGCTTAGTGTCTAATATTATATCAAATGTTAAATATCTAAATGTGCTTAAAGACATATCGTACAAATATAAGGTAATTGCATAGTGATAAACGTAACATTTTCAATAAGTTAAGACTATTAATCTACTTATAATTGCATTGAATGCTGTATATTGAATGTTCTTTTCTTTCGTTTGAGAGTATGATATATTCAATAATAAACTAGTAAGTTGTAGCCACCACAAGACATTCCTCTATGTTTTCTTGCACAGATTCGAGCAATACAAATTATTTATTAAAATTATTTAACAAAATTGTTTTTCATGATCAATATACATGAATTTTATATCAGAGAAGCATAATTTAAAAAAAAGTCAATTTTGTGCCATCATCTAGGGATACGTTTTTCTTTTATTTCTTACTTTTTTTTTTCCTCTGTGTGTGCGTAAATGACATATTAAATATATTTGCGTGCAACAATTTCTCACTTAAATAGTCAATATTTTAATCAAATTGCACCCTAGCAATTTCCAACAGTTGAAGTTGTGTAGACTGACAGAATAATTTTATATCAAAAACAATATTTGATTTCCTGAAAAATCTTTTTTAAAAAACAAAGTAAACAAAATAAATAAATATAAATAGAGAGATTTGTCAGTTTCAACAAACAAATAAATAAATAAAGAATAGAAGAAAATTTCTTTAAATATTTTAATTTGGATACGCAGAATTTTAATAACTCTAAGCAGTATTGCTAAAATTTTTTGGCCCTAAGTAAAAAAAAAAAAAAAAAAAAAAAAATGCTTCTCTTTAAACTGCATGTTGATACTTATATATCCCTCGCTATACATTTATTTAAGCAAAATTACTTTTGGTCAAATAAAAATACATAGTTTGACGTACAAAAAAGTGAATAATAAAGTGTGTAGCGTACAAAGATATTTTAAAAAGAATCCTTAAAACTTTGGAAAATATATTAAATTTTTTATGTCTGTCATCTGTGAATTTCAAATTCTTTTTCTATGCAATTTGCATCCTAAAAGCTACACAAAAATTTTTCAATAAAATAAAGAACTTATCCAGTAATTAAAAAGTAACTAATAAGCAAGGTTTATCTTTTTAAATAATAAATATGTTTTAAATTCACTATACTATCATCGATTTTTTAACCTTATTTCTCATTATAAATAAATGTATCTGTATTATGAGGAAACAGAAAACTTTTGTGAAAGAAGAAATTTGCGTATTGATATGTGTATATAGTTTTATTTTATTATTATTATTATTATTTTAATTTCAACGTCTTTATTTAAACAGTCTTTCTACGAAAACGAAACAAGCAACGGACAGGACGGGAGCAAAACTTGCCGTCTTTCATTGAGAGCGGGGACGGGGAGTATCACTTGCCGTCTGTCTGCGCAGGATTAGATGCGCACTAGTGGGGAGTAAAAGTTGCTGATTAACCCCTTAACTCGCGGTGTCCTCGCCACGAGGACGCAAAATTTAAGATCCAGCTGCAAAAATTCATCCCGGAAATATTTCAGCAAAAATTCACGTTTATAACATATCAGAAAAGGCCAGTTTTTAAAACCTTAAATTTTAAAATTTCTTTTAGTTTACTTTAGTTCATGAATTCCGGTGGCAGTATAATTTAAATTTTTCAAATTGTCTTGCGCCGGAAAGGGTTAAGACGTAGACGCTTGTGAGAAATTGGGTGCGAACTGATTAGGATAATGCAGATTGCAGTTATGTTTTTTATTTTAATCTATTCTTTTTAATGTATTAAAGAGACTGGTTGGTTTGAAATTATACACATTTTGTCAATATTCTTTTCAGATATTCCCATTAAATTTAGCTTACAAGGTTATTTGCACGTGTCAAATATGCAATTTCAGCGATGATATCAGTGGGTCGGAGAAATAACTATATTCAATAACACATGAAGCTAGAAGGATTTCTCTAGCCTCATGGAATGAAAGAAAACATGCACCATGGTAAGTTATTTTGGGGCTCTTTGAACGTAAATATGTTTTATTGTCATCTACTAATTTATAGAATAGTAACTTTATTTTAAATGAGAATAACGTTTAAAAATGATTTTTTATTAAAAATATGTGCTTGAATGTTATGTATTTTATGTCTTGTAATCTTACAACTTAATTTTTTACAATTAGGGATTTTTTTACTTTGCAAACAATACATTGTTTACGTGCCGTATTATTGTGTCATGTGTTACTTTTCTATTATTCTAGTCTATTTATTTATCAGTTTTATACGAAATCTATAACACTATTTTAAAAAGGAAATTAAACTTTATATATCAGAATTGATTAATAATAATAATAATAATAAATGAGCTGTAAGAGTTCAAGACAAGAAATACACACAATTCAATCACATATTTTGCTTTTAAATGTATTTTTCAACTCCAATGACATTAAAAATAAAGTTACTATTGTATAAAAAGTTAGCAGATCGCTTGGGTATGTATTTGAGTATCTCGATTGATCCGTATTACATATCTTCACAGTAACAATTCACAATTTTCTTATATATTTCATAAAAAAAAACCCCACAAACACGTCCTTGCCTAAACTGCAACATAGCATATTTATTTTTGCAGAACTAGTTAGTTTGGAGCATGTGCTCTGTTATTGAATGTATTTCTCACACTCCCTCATAGATTCGCTGCAATCGCATTTTTAACTTTCATGCAAATATCCTTGCGAGTTAAATCTAATGGGAATGTCAACACTTGTATATAAGCAACTTTGATTCTTATCATGCATAAGTTTTTGAACATTAACCAGATTCATATGAATGAAATTTTATATATTTCAGTTTGATTAACTAAATTGCTTTATCAATCTTATGATTTTACTTAATCATGTGTAAATGTAAAAATTATGTGATGCTAGTGCCATCTTACAGCGTTATACCATAGCCTGTTATACAGTCATTTAATCTTTGAAACAGTAACGTGGTTAAATTTACATTTTAATAATAAGAAAGTGAAATTAATTGGGATTATTTTAGGCAAGGTGTCTAATATTAAAAGTAAAACTCTTCAAGTGCATAATAATAATAATAATAATAAAATGAATGGAATTTGGAAAAAAAAAAAAAAAAAATAGATGAAACCATCATTTGTGTGAATTATGTACTAAGCGAATGTGTTAAAAGGGCGTGGTGTAGTACATATCACTTGTGAGAGAATAGTTTTCCCTCATAAGAAGAAACGAAGGTATGACATTTATAAGTATTATAAAGCATTTTGAGAAAAGAATAATTATTTCTGCTATGCATGTCAGGTAAATCACAAGAAAAACGAAGATATGTTAGAATAAATGATGATTAATAATTTTGTATAATTTGTGTAATTTGAACTAATAATTTTGTAAAATAATTTAATGATTATTTATGCAGTCAAATAATTAAGAAAAGAAAAAATGTCGTTTGAATGTTTTCACATTCAGCATAGCACAATGCTAATAATTACAACTTCAGTTTCATTTAACTTTAACTTTCAGATATTTATAATAATAACTTCAATTTAATTTAACTTCAGGCGTACGAATCCTAAACCATTTAAACACACAAGTATGGATAACAAGATTAATACAAAAAATTAGCAGTAAGTTTTACTAACGATTATTATTTATTTATTTACTTTTACTTTTATTAATTTATTAAGAAGAAAAGAGTTAACATATTGTTGTTGCTTCATTGGTTATTTTTTTTATTTTAGTTTGTAAGCTCCGCCTTTACGCTTTGCCAGAAACATTTTACAAACTGATTTTACGTTTCGTGATGAAATGATTTAAATTTTGGTCTCAGAAATCAATGCATTTATGTATGTCGCCATTACATAACCAGTTCATCATGAATATGCAAAATCATTTTTAAAATAAAATAGTGTTTTGGAAATATGTCTAAATTTGTGGTTCGTTTTTCTTGTAAACTGTGACAATAATCTCCCACATTTTTCTAGTTCATTTGTATGGTATACATAGCACCATTTATTGAAACGCAATAGTAATCATATTGGAATTTGGAGCATAAAAAAATAAATAAGCAAATAACAAATAAATCAAATTAAATTAAATTAAAAAAGGAAACTTGACGCTTTCGCGACTACTGACTTAGATTCACTGAAAATCTGTAACTCCTCCAATGGGCGTTTCTTTCGTGATTTGTATGTTAGTTATTTCTTAAGAATATACCCTATATTCATGTTTGTATAGTCAAATGTACTATGGATACAAAAACTTTGATTAGTAAAAGTATAATTATAATGCATATCCGTTTGTAATATCAATGTGAATACAGATGAATTTGTTCTGAAATATTGTAACTTGGGAGAATAAAGCCCAAAGGCGGACCTTACTGTCAAAATGACAAAAGCATGCGATCACGAAAGTGTTAATAAATGTTTTTCAGCGGATGTTTGCTCTCTGTCATAAATGCAGGGGTTGTACTCTCCGCCCTTTTTTCAGGACACTCTCAGGACTGATAAGTTTTAAAATTCATTGGAAGCACTATTTGTATACATTAATCTGTACCCTGTATAATCAGGACACATCACACAATTCAGAATTCTTCGGCCTGAAAACAGTGGTGCAAAAAAGGCAGAAATTTATTATATCTGAGAGTACGACCTCTGTAAATGAAGCAAACGATAATATGCAACTAACACGAAACGAAATATCAGTGTAACTCGGAAATTTATGATAAGTACTACTGTTAAACCGCAGAAGGATGATCCCTGGCGTCTTCTGCGCATGAGTGAAAAGGGTTGGTCCATTTATAAAATAGGAATGTCCGTAGTACCTAGGGATGTGTTTGTTTATTGGTATGAAAAAATTATAAACTCACTGATTACATTTCTTTTCCTTCTTTGAACTAATTCTTGAATATCTGGTTATATAAATATTTTACGATTAATTAAAAGAAAGAAAAACTCATAATACTATAAAGGGGATAGTTTTAAGGTATAACTTTAGTGTATCCCCATAGCTGAATTTGGCGATATAATATGGCAGCGATATAATATGGCAGCCTATATGTCGTTTATTTTGGATTTATGATTTTATGATTTAGATTATGATTTTATCATTTATGATTTTTAGATTTATGATTTAGCCATAATCGCCAACAAAAAATTGCCAAATGTCGTTGTGGGGATATATTAAAGATGTTCTTTGAAGTGTGTAACACTAATTTAAAAATTATGTCAATTATTATTTACAAACTAGTATATAACCCCTTAAAAAATGACGAAATGTGAAATCAATTAAGGTAGTGAATCAACGAATTCTTTGCCAACTTCGCTGGTCACTATATTTAAAGGGGACTAATGTGCAAGTCGTACCTGACGGGGAAGTTAAATCTTATTTCTTGAAGAATTCTTCTCAACGTTTCTCTTTGATACTTAAAATTTATCTTTTCTTTAAGTACAGGAATTAATTTGGCAATTGTAGGTACGATCTTATTTACTGCGTGAAACTCATGTACTGTTATTCTAATAACATCGCAATCAAAATTATCCAGAGAAATGTTTTCGATGGTACTGTTCTTTTGCTGCTTTTTTAGTGATACAAACATTGGATTGTCTTCTGCTCTTGATTCTCTACGTATTCTTAATCGTGGCTTCTGATATATTAGTTATTTCACTCGTACGTTTCACTGATTGGGAAAGTGGAACAATAGCTTCTCCTTCTAAAGCTTCTTTATCGCAAAACTTAATGACATTATGTACAATACGCTTCGTTTCACTATGAAGAGGTTTAATCCGAGAACTCGTACCACATGTACGATTAATTTCCAATATAAACAGACTGTTATACAGTAAGAAATAAAAGAAAACAAAGCAGGAGTATTAATTATTCTACACATAACAGAAGAAACAAGAATAATAGAAAAATTTCCCCTCTCTCTTCATTGCTGTGTCTCCCAGAGCGTGAGTGGAATCGTCCTGGCACTTTGCCAACCAGGTATCAATCTTCGGCGGGCGCACAGTAGTTGTAAATTTATAAACCCATGTTTCTGATTATGCTTATTCTATCATACCTGCCAACATCCTAATTATAAATTAGGAGATTTCTTTAATACACGCTCTTCTTCCATACCACTTTATTTTTAGAGTAATAATCTCCAAATGTTGTTACGATTAAATAAGAATAAAATTACTCTAAAAAAAGACTGATGTAAAAAAAAAAAAAAAAAAAAAAAAAGAAAGAAAAAAAAAAAAAAAAAAAAGGTGGGTACTAAAAATTTTCCGATTATTAACGAGATCTTTAGCAGGTATTATTCTAGTCATAAAAATAAATGAGCATAAATCACAATTTAAATTTTTTGGAATATATATATATTTTTTATAAATAAAAAACTGTTTTTATTATTATTATTATTCACTTATTTATTTATTTTTTTGTTATATATATATTTTTTTTAATAAGCATGTAATGTGGTTGGATCATTTCATTCTAACGCGCAAGAAGAGGAAATGTGAATACAATGAGTTTTGGCTATGAATTAAAATCTGACGCATTTATTTAACACAAGCATTCTCGGAAACTGATAAATCATAACTCTGGGATATTTTCAGATTAATATGACCTATATCTTTTTCCTGGCTGACTTGATACGAAAACTAAAAAAGTAATTTTCATAAATAAGTGTTGCCGTTTAATAAAGGGAATTTTATGTATGTTTTCAACTGTAAACAACCCCATGAGCAAAACCTAAATATACCAATAAAAACTAGACATTATTGGCTTTAGCTACATATTTCTAAGACGATTTACGGCAAAATGAGCTGGTTATAGATATTTTCTTCTTTTCTTACTTCTGACAGTACCTTAAAGAAATAAGGATAATAACAATTAAATATTTGAAATATAAATAATATTTCATGTTGTGAGGAAGTCAACAGAAAGATTTACAATAATGACACAAATTTGGTTATCAATGCTAAAACGTCTTTGTTTTTTAATAAGAAGACACAAACAGGATTCACATTCTGCACCTTTTATTTAGTGCGCTTCAAAACAGGGAAATTCAAAAAATTTTCAATATTTTTGTCCCTCCGTCGGGCGCACCCTGTCTTAGAGGCCCGTTCTGGTTTTTATTCTCTAAATATCCGACACATGATTTTTAATTCAAAAACACCCATATGGTGACCTTATTAGCAGTGAATAGAAAGTAATAAACGAAAATTTTATGCATAAGTACGAATTTATTGATTGCAGTACAAGTATTTTAGCAATAAAGTATATACGTGGCCTCTCAGGAAGGATGCGCCTGACGTAGGGTTAATATTATTTCTATAGAGAAATTTTTATAGTATTTTTTTAGTAATGTGTCATGATTAAAATAAATGCAAATTTTTCTATAAAAGTAGCGATTGTAAAAAAGCTAAAAATTTCTCATTCCCGAGAGTGCCCAATAATTAGGAAAAAAAAAAATCAAATGAAATCCCTGCACAAAAGCAAACATTTTGACAAATAATAAGTTTCTTTCTTTTTTTAATCTTCCCCTAATACATTACAGTAAAAGCATAAATATCTGCTATAAAAAAAAAAAAATAATGCAGCCACACCTACTAAAACAGGGATTAAACACGAGAACAGAGCTCATACCACTATGAATGAAACTCAAACATTTACTTCTTAAATCCACGATATTGTAGGTACATAAATTTCTCAAAAAATACTGGTATGAGATCTGCACAAGTGTTCCATGTCTGATAGCTGCAACTGTTACGATAATTTAATAGCAACATTTTTAAAGGAAAATTTGTTTATGTTTAGAAAAGTTGAGTATTTTAAATATGTTCACAAGGTAACAGTTACTTAAAAATAAAAATTAAATCGTAAGTTATAAAGTAAAATCCTATTACCCAAAATATTATTGAGTAACATCGAAATCTACAGACATTGGTTTTATTCTCCGCCACTTTTTCAAGACACTCACAGGGAAGAAAAATATCCTTCTTTATTGCTACCACTATCAATAATTTCAACCCTATTTAATCGGAATATATCACCGTAAATATTTCTGCATGAAATTAGTGGTTGCAGAAAATGCGAAATTTTCGTCTCTAAAAGTGTCCTGAAAAAAGGGAAATCATAACTCTTCAAATTGATCGTCTCAAAATATAGAGAACTGTACGGGAAATTGAATATTTCGACATTTCATTTTATTACGCTTAGACAATCTTCCAGGAAATTTAAAACGCCTAAAAAAGAATGTTTTCAAGTGATTTACTCTACGGTAATACGATTCCTCATCTGGAAACTTTAACGAAAAAGATCGGAAATCTAAATTTTAAATCAATGAATATACTAGAAAGAAGTGTACATGCTGAATTCTAAAAAAAGTCCATCATATTTTTGCTGATATACAATATTTTTATACAAAATATAAAGAATCGCTAAAATATACTTCACTTTGCATCAATCCACGGTTTATTGTAATGAAAAATATACATTTTTACAAATTTTTTATTGTAAAATGAAACACTATAAGTCTTCTAATTTGGCTATTTTGGCATTTAAGATGCATTATTAAAAAAAAAAAAAAAAAAAATCGAAGTTCTTTTTGAGGTTCCGCTCATTTTCGAGGGCACTTTCAAGAATTACAAATTTTTACCACAATTAACCGTTTGACCTCGAACGTCGCCACTCAGGCGACATCCTATTCATTACTTCAACTCGAACGTCGCTTACCAAGCATCATGACTAATTAAAAACCTATATATCATAAATCCACCAGTAATGTTCTACAACTGAAATAAAATGCTGTAATAGGATTAATTCTTCATTAAGACTCCACCTACATTTATTATTAAATGTCTTTGGGCGTTATCTTCTTAGGACCGATGGCCAAGGCTAGGATACTACGATCATCAATAAATTTACGAATGAATATTTATATATTATTTATGTTTATAACCAATCAGATTAACGGTTGCCATTTACTTTTATAGAATTATGGCATATTTGAAATCAATAGCTTTTTCACCACTTGTGCTTCTGTTGTGTTCATTGGTTGGATTTCACTGGAAGTGTCCCACCTATGTTTCCAGGAAACCATCCCAATAGTGTAATAATAGAAGTCAGTGAAATGATGTTCATTCGAGAGGGCATCATCTAACGTGTAGTTCGACGCGTATACCATTTCACTCGTGAGCCTGTTCTCGAGAAATCTATATTTAAGTTTGAGCAAAAAAAGTAGTAACGAGAAAGGAGTGGGAGGTGCCCCGATAAAACCTGTCAGAACAATAATTTTTATCAGTATAGATTTTACATTATGGAATTTTTAGACATTATATCACCATAAAATGTATCTCACAGCTGAAATGGGCAACTGATTTATGGATCAAACAACACGATTGTGTATGCTTTTTCGATTTTTCTTGTTTTGGATTTCATTCATTATTTCAGTAAGCCGTGTTTTTATCAATTCAGGAGTGGTCGTGTCGATTATTGGCAAATTTTCAAAATTTATAACTCGAAAATGAGCTGACAAGAGCAATTGTTTTATGCGTCAAAAAACATGGTTATATATGCTGGCCGCCGTTCTACATCTGCGACTACCGATAACAATGTCCGATTGAATGGTTAGCAACATGTAATGCTAAAAGGAAAAAAAAAAAGATATTGTCGAGTGCGCTCTGTCAGGACAAAGATAAGGAGACGGCACGAAACGGTATTATATTGTGTTACTTGTCCGGGAAAACAGAGGCTATATCATGGAGAATGCTTTGTTAAGTATTAGACAATGGAAAATTATAAATAATAATATTCATATATAATGCTTGTAATATGGAAATGTACATCAAATATAGAAATGAAATATTTATATTTAAAATTCTTATGTTTTATATTTTACATTTTTTTTATTAAAACAACTATCGAGTAGCTCATTATTCTTACTAAAAGAAGACTTCGGATGCATATGGTTAAATTTCCCTTTTATTACGTGGCCAGCATAACATAATGTCTGTCAGATCTTATATTACGCGAAGTACCCTGTACTTATATATATATATATATATATATATATATATATATATACTTTTGAATAGATGTCTTACACAATTCTAATTCTATTATAAAGCCACGACCTTTTATGAAGCATTTCCTAGTACGGAAAATTATTCCGTCAGTACTGGAAAAATTAGGAAGTTTTATACGCCGATCACCAAATATCTGGAAAATAGTTTCGAGTTGCTGGTTTACCCGTGCGAAAAAGTCTTCGAAAACAAACGTTTAATTTTCTGCAGGAATCTTTATGTGTCGTAATTAAATTGGATATAGATTATTGTTTGACAATAGTGGTAGTAATAAAAGCGAAAATTCTGAAAGTGGCCTGGAAAAAGGGGTGAGTGTAAGAATCTTGAATTTATTAAAACAGTCTTGCTAACTTAACGGATATTTAAATACGAAATATATATATATATATATTAGTGCTGGGCGATGTTGAAATTTGTTAAATCGATATATCATTCATCAAAAATACCGATATAAGGATATATCGATTTAAGGCAGCGTTACCAACTATAGGGTATAATCCCTACACGTAATTACTTTTAGTAGTTTTCTTTAGAATGCCGAGACGGTTTACAGTTAGTTGGTTGGGTTTAACGTTGCAGTAGTACTACGCTACACTGTTAAAATTTTCGTGTTAGTTTGAACCAAAAATTGTTACTGAAGTAGCTATAACCACCTGATGATTTAACTTTTTACCATGATTTAGTAATTTTAGATTAACCAAATATTGGTATTATGAAGAAAACAAAAATCAAAATTCGACCGAGGCGGGGATTGAACTGAAGACCTTTTTATCTCCTGTCAAACATTCTGACACTGTGCCACGCTTTCTTGCTTTTTATGTTTCGTTGATTTTGAAAAAAGGGATTAAATTTTCTAGTGTCTTATCGTGACCCACAAGTGAGTTGTTGTTCAAAATTTGCCCTTTAGCCTATGTTTTCGACCACGCTTTTAATTTAATCTTGGTTTGGTTTGAATAGTAATTTTACTGATTCATACCCTTGTGAGTAGATGTATGGTAGCTCCAATTCTGGTGCAACTTAAATTCAATCGCAGGAAGTAGAAAACTTAAAAATGAGGTTGAACCATATTAAGGTATTGCTTATAACTTTTCTTCATATGTAGTCGGCAGCAAAATTATTCGAGCGCTAGCATATTATTCCTGTATAAAAAAGGTATACTTAATACTGCTCTGTAAAATAAATTCTTGTCGAGTCATATTCTTAGCTCGTCTAAAAACATGATTCGACAAGGACTTATTTAACAAAACAGTATTTTTTTTTTTTTTTTTTTTTTTTACATTGGTATTTTTGCTATCGCTCGAACAATTTTGCTACCGACTATAGAGAATCAAGTTTTAACTGAAATTTTTTACAGTGTATGGCGAACTGGTGACGGTCTGGGACGCACTCCTAAAAATGGTACGGATACATGCCATCACTATTTTGAATCTTCACGGAGGTGATGGCTCCCCTGCTTCGGTGAACTCCAGAGCTATCAAATGGGAACATGGAGGACAGGGTGGTCACGGCGGTCTCTGACCAGCTCAAGTATCGAACCCGCAATCTTCCATTCACGAGCCAGGCGCTCTACTGACCGGGCTACCGCAGCCCACGGACGAATTATAAATTTTGGCACTTTTGTAAGATTTTTTTAAATATACTGGAAAATATTTATTATATCCTTACGTTCTACAATTGGATGACAATGACATTTGTATAGCGATGTGTACAAAATGTGAATAAGCGCTAATTTATATCAAGGTGCAAGTATGTAAAACTTTTTATGAAATTCTGTCCTGAAAACGTGTAAATTCACTGAAAGCCAGAAGCTAAAATGTTTTACAAGTATTTTCTTGTAATGAATTGAATACCTACAGAAAAACGTAAAAGCGTGAAAATCAACAATGTACCATAGAAAAATTATATCAGTTTAACCAAATAAAAAATTTTTCCTCGAAATTATTGGGCCGCAGTAGCCCAGTCGGTAGAGCGCCGGCCTCGTAATTGGAAGATTGCGGGTTCGGTACTCGAGCCAGCCAAAGACCGTCGTGTACACTAGTGGTGGCTTGTCCACGTAAAATCTGTCGTGGCCGCAACGTTCTCCATGTTCCCATCAAAAATTATACCTCTGGGGGGTCACCAAAGCGGGAGAGCCATCCCTTACGTGGAGGATCAAAATTGTGATGGCATGTCTCCGGACCACCTCTAGGGGGTGTGTCCCAGACCATCGCCAGTTGCTCATCTGCTCAACACTAGTGGGACGTAAAACCCAACCATTATTATCTTAATCACAGAAATATATTTTTTACTAAAATAAGACCTTTGAAAAAGTCAAACAGACTTCAGATAAAGATATAATGTTTTAATACTAATTATTATAAAATTATTCATAATTATCCATAGTTCAAATTTTATACATATCAAAACAGTATAATTATGTAACGCTGTTTTGTTTTACCACAAATTATATTATAGAATTTCACACTCATGCGTGACTCGCGATGTGACATTTCGGGACTGACATTCAGAATATTTAAAACACCCCAATAATTTATTATTGTTTTTTTAACTAATTTATAAATTCAGAATTCTATTATTTCTTAGTACTTTGTAATGGATTAAAATATTTATATTCCCCACTTACATGCAAACGAATTGTAAAATGGCTATCAGCAGAAAATTGCTAGTTAAGAGAAGAACTTCACACATGTTATTAAATTTCTATAGTGCCTTGAGTCTCCTAATAAATATAATTCTTAATTGAAATTTTCTAAAATACAGTTTCTTAATCACGAGATTTTCTTTTTTATTGAAATTTTAAAATTTTTATTTATTTTAGATTAAATTAGATCAAATATTACAAAAGACAATAGCTATCTCATTATAGGGAAATAAAATTGATAGAAAGAAGAACAATTTGGTGCATTTGAAGGAAAAAAAAAACAGTTGCACTTCGGGAGTGCCGACAGAAGTGAAAACGTGAACAATTACGTGTGTATTTCTTGAATCGTCGGGAAATATTTTATTGTGTAGGAAATACTTTTAAATGAAGTGTTTTTTTATTCATTAATATAAACTACAACTACAAAAATTATATTTCAATTTTATTTAATGCGCTAACTGCAATAGAGACAGTGTAAGGAGATGAGAGAAGTCGTGTAGAGCCGCACCAGATTGTAAAAACGTGAGAAAAATGGCGGCTTTGGCCTTTCTTACTGTTTTGTGAGGTCTAACTGCAATAGAGACAGTCTCCGGAGATGAGAGAAGTCGTGTAGAGCCGCACCAGATTGTAAAAATGTGAGAAAAATGGAGGCTTTGGCCTTTATCACGGTTCTGTGAGGTCTAACTGCAACGTTTCTGGCTGCAATCTTTAAGAGACAGTATCCGGAGATGAGAGAAGTCGTGTAGAGCCGCACCAGATTTTAAAAACGTGAGAAAAATGGCGGCTTTGGTCTTTCTCATTGTTCTATGAAGTCTAACTACAGCGTTTCCGGCTGCAATCTTTAAGAGACAGTGTCCGGAGATGAGAGAAGTCGTGTAGAGCCGCACCAGATTGTTAAAACGTGAGAAAAATGGCGGCTTTGACCTTTCTCACGGTTTTGTGAGGTCTAACTGCAATAGAGACAGTGTCCGAAGATGAGAGAAGTCGTGCAGAGCCGCACCAGTTTGTAAAAACGCGAGAAAAATTGCGGCTTTGGCCTTTTTCACGGTTTTGTGAGGTCTAACTGCACCGTTTCCGGCTGCAATCTTTAAGAGACAGTATCCGGAGATGAGAGAAGTCGTGTAGAGCCGCACCAGATTGCAAAAACGCGAGAAAAATTGCGGCTTTGGCCTTTTTCACGGTTTTGTGAGGTCTAACTGCAACGTTTTCGGCTGCAATCTTTAAGAGACAGTGTCCGGAGATGAGAGAAGTCGTGTAGAGCCGCACCAGATTGTAAAAACGTGAGAAAAATGGCAGCTTTGGGCTTTCTCACGGTTTTGTGAGGTCTAACTTCAATAGAGACAGTGCCCGGAGATGAGAGAAATCGTGTAGAGCTGCACCAGATTTTAAAACAATATACAGTATATAATTATTAACACTTCACATTAGCAAGTTAATTGCATGATACATTATTTGTATCATACAAGGATGGAAAGCGTCTGCTGACGATGACGCCAATTCAATGATTTTTGTTCACCCAAAAGTTTTCACTTCAAATGGAAAGCGTTAGCTGACGATGACGGGAGTTCAATGATTTTTGTTCACCCAAAAGTGCTCAATGCGCCTAAAGAAGTTTTCACCGTATTTAAAATTATATTTAAATACCCATAGTATAATAGTATATACTGTTAATAATTAATTTCGAAAGATGTAAAAATTACATATTTAACTATTAAAATAATCATGTCTAAGACAACGCCGTTGTTTGAATTAATTTATTTTTGACAATATGACAATATCATATTCTGTGCTGAAATTAATGAATTTAATGAAGAAATATTATTAATTACATAAAATATTAGTAAAGAATAGTTAATTCACCTATCTAATAAACAGAAACTAGGGTCTCTTATTTTTAAATTATAGGAACTGGCAAAAAATATAACAAAAAAATAGCAGATGAAAATACTAATATTGATAAAATAAATCTCTAGTAATCAAACGAATTTTGAATGAATGAATAATCTCATTCAGAATCGGTTTTTATTTTGCTTCTGCACCTGCGTCTGCGTTTCTTAAAACCGTAATCATGGCTCGAATGAATGAATCTTTTAAATGAATCTTTTTTTTTTTTTTGTAATATTCTCTTTTTCTCAGTGCGCCTGCGTAACTCTAAATCGAAACGGCACTTCATATATTCTCTTGATTTTTTGCGGTTTGATTGAGTCAAGATTTTCAGACTGCGCATGCTAGACTAAAACCAATATCCAGTTGAATGAGTAGCGATCTGGCATTATTCCAGCTTGAATCGGGAGTAGCGATCTCACATTATTCCAGCTTGAATCGGTTTAGTCTAGAAACAGATTTTCGCGTGTTTTGATGTTTCTGCATCGATATTTTACGGAAGATGAAATATTTAAATCGAATAAACGATATAAGCGTTAAATTGATATTTTATTTTACATCGATATAAAGCCCAGTCCTAATATATATATATATATATATATATACAGAAGTATCCATTTTATATTTAGGTGAAAATCATGTAATTAACTAAGCAGTATATATTTTAGACATACTTGCCAACCACCTCATTATGAAGCATAAAATTTCTAGTACCCGTTTTTTTTCCCCCACCAGTCATATTTTAGAGTAATTTTATTCTTATTTAACACTTTCGTTGTATGTTTTTGTCTTTTTTCACAGTAAAGTCCACCTGTGGGCGTTATTCTACCAAGATACAATATTTCAGAACAAAATTTTCTATATTCAGATTCATATTACAAATGGATATGCATTATGATTATACCACAGTCTCCTTAATTAGATGCCTGTCGCGTAGCTCGGAAACATAGCAATAGTTGAAGCAGTAAACAGCGCCACCGCCACCTGGTATAGATTGCACGATTTTTTTATATAAATGCCACCAATAACTTTAAGAAGTGATATATAATTTATATAATCGACGTTTCTTCGATTCAATTTGCTTTTAATGTATATCATATCCCACTTAAAAATATTTTTTGGTGGCTTTGAATAAAAAAATTGCGCAATCTGCACCAGGTGGCGCTGTCTACCGTTTCAACTGATGCCAAGTTTTCGAGCAACGCGACAGGCATCTAGTTTAGGAGGCTATGATTATACTCTTTTTAATCAAGATATTTATGTCCATAGTATATTGGTTGTACAGTCAGTAGAAAAAAAAAGCCCCCCCCCCCACCTAATTCAGACGTAAGTTGTCGTAGAAACATGCTGCTGGTACCAATCGATTTGTAATAACGTCTAGTTTTTAATGGTATAGTTACATTTTGCTTTGTTGTCGTCTACAAATTAAAACTGGTATCAACTTCATTTTTTTCAATGGTAATCCCCATTTTTTATTATTTATTTGAATTACTTGGACCAAATCATCGCGGAAAATGGTATAGTTTATATATTTTGCTCGATTTTTCATGGAGTTATAAGCTGTCAAAGTATGGGGATGCTATTTTTAAATGAATGTGACAAACATTCATTCATATCTTCCCAAAAAATTATTATATTCAAATTCTGTTTTTTTTTTTTTTTTTTTGTTATGCGTTAGAATGAAGTGACCCAAACATGTTCCAAGCATATTTTTCGTAAAAAAACATTTTTTTAATTATGAAAATTATTAATAAATTCATATTTGCAAATGACCTATGTTAAGTTTTGAACGAATAGAACGGGCATCATTAAAAACATGGGTTTCCAAATTTACAGCTCGTTCCTAACATTATTTTTTGAGTGACAGTGACATTTCATTTTTTACTGCTGTTAGTGGGGCGTCACTTGTTATAATTTGTATCCTCTGTGAGTAAATATCTGTATATATTTCGACGAAAAATTATTTTACTTTATATTTTTATTATTCTAATTGCTTTCTAAGCAATATTTCGATGTTTATCATACAAATTGGCTAATTTTTATAAAAATACCGCAATAAAGGTAATAGTTTGTGAAAGATTTCCAGAATAAATGAAGCTCCGCCTCAATATTGCGGAAACAATATTAAGAAAAATAGTTTCCATATTCGTATTTGACGCTGGTATGCATAAATATCAATGGCATTTACTACATCGAATGCTGGAGACAAATTTAAATGATTTAATTGCAAATATTTAAAAAAAAAAAAAAAAAAAAAAAAAAAAAAAAATGTTTTATAATGTAAAGTTCTAGAAAATTGTGTAAAGTTGTGGCTTCCGTTGCAAAAAGAAAATACTCGATCCTGAAATGTCAGGTCTTTCTTCTTAAATATTACCCAAATTTTCCTAGTTTCTCACTGCTAAAATTCTATTTTAACCCTGTTGTTCCTTTTTTTTTTTACTTGAATATTGTAGGGTTCGTACATTTCAAGTACATACGATATCATGATTTAGGAAACGCGGTAAGGCGTGGACTATTGTTTGGAAGAGAAATACGCAGGGAACAATCTTTTTTTTTTTTTTCTCTCTTTTTTTAAATTATTATAATTAAAATTTAATATTTTTTCAAAGATTTTTTTCAAACGAATTTTCCGCTTTAATTTTGTTGTGACATTTTCGCATTTGTTTACTGTACCGTTTGTAAGCTAACGTTATTTAAATTTTACCGCATGACGTAACATAATATTAAATTATTATTATTAATAATACAAAATCATACAGTGTAAGATTTTTTTTTTTATTTATTTTTATTTATTATTATTATTAAACGTAATTTTGAAAGAAAGCGCAATGTTATATATTTTTGATTATTCTAATCACGGCGTCAAATTCACATTTATTATTTATTATAGGAAAAAAATTTAAAACAATGTAATATGTCTTATTACTTTTAAAATATAGGTCTTACACATTTAAATTTAAGAATTCAAGTACAATAGAAAACTATATAACAGCGGATATTCTTTCTGGACAATAGGAAATCGGTTTATATGGGACATACTTTATCAGACCAATTTATGCAAATTCAGTCCAGCATTGAACATTTTTATTTTATTTAATTTTGTTGTTTTGTTTAGTATTTTATTGTTTTCTAAGTAAGGTTTCGATGTTTATAAATTAGTCTATTTTTCTAAGATTAACGCATTCCAGGCGAGAAATTTTAATTGCATTCCAAAAGTGTAATAAACCCCACCCTCTGGCTTTTTCTGAAACAATACTTTACTTTAAAAAAATATGTCTTGTTTCTTTAATTTTAGTTTGTTTGACCCTTTATCGAACTCTATAATATATAAACGAGTGAAACTCGCCGTTTTCATTGTTGATGACAAAATTTCAATTATTTAAAACTTTAGTGACCGTTGACGTAGATTCACAACATTTGAAAATCTGTAACTTCGCCAATTGGCGTTTCTTTCTAAATTTGTATGCATTATCTTAAATATATAACCAAAATTCGTATTTTTACAATGAAATATAAAATGGATACAACTTCTTTGATTAGAAAAACATCATTATAATGTATATCCATTTTTAAAATAAATGTGATAAATTAATTAAAATAAATTTTGTTCTCAAATATTGTAACTTCGAAGATTAACGCCCACCGTTAAAAAGACAAAAGCATGTGGTCGCGAAAGTGGTAATCATAAGTTTTGTTAAATAATTTGATGTTTTAGAGGAACGTACGGAGGCGTGTCCTATTACATAAAATAGGAATTATATTGAATCATATCACCTTTTTATTGAATTTTAAATGTCCTTTCTCAGATTTTAGTTAAAATCTTGTTATCTATACTTTTGTATTGTATGTTGTAGGTTTGTACGCCTCAAATTAAATGTAAAACTTTATAGTAACACTTTCATGCGGGTCCTACTGTATAAAATAAAAATATATCCAACAGAAATAGAAAATTTATTTTCCTAAATATTAAACACTTTTTTTTTTTTTTTTTACCCGTATTATTATCATTATTAGTGTTTTTTTGTTTTTATTTTTTTATCTTGCTATCTAGATTTTTGTAATTGAACATTGGAAGGTTCATATGACTCAAGTTATTTAAATTTTTACGTATGAAGTGTTGCATTAAAATAATCTACGTTTATTAAACATAAACCACTTAAAACTTTTTATTTTATAAGTAAAATGAATACATTTTGTAAAGCAGTTTCGTTTTCTGTTTTATAATTAAAATTTCTTCACTTCTTTTCCGGTGTCAAACTTAACAAATCATGTTTTTACTTAGGTAGTTCATGATTAATCTTTTCTAAATGTATAGACGGTACCCTAATACATTTTCGCTTGTATCTCTTTCTAGAAATCATTTAAAGTATATAAATAGGTATATTTTCCGAGCTGCCTTGATCTAAGAATTATGAATATGAGATCAAAAATAGCTGTTGCCATTGAGAAAAAAAAAAAAAAAACGAATTTGATGCCTACTTTAATATGTAAATGACCCCTTAAACAAAATCTAACTATACCATTATAAACTACACGTTACTACAGCTCGATTGGTAACAAACGAATGTTTTTACAATAATTTAGAACAAAATTAGGTGGGGGATGATTTTGATTTTTTTTTTTTTTTTTTCTGACTGTACAAATATGAATAATGTGTGTATTTTTAAGAAATAAAGGACATACAAATTGCAAAAGAATCGAGTTACAGACTTTCAAATGAAGTAAATCTACGTCAGCGGGCGTGAAAGTGTTAATCGTAACAACATTTGCAGAGAATGACTCCGAAGCTAATGTGGTGTGGATAAAAGGGCGTTTTTTGAAGGTCCGTTAATATTTTTACACTTATTGATGAGATGTTTGGGAAGTAGGACTTTAGGTGAGTAGTATGAATCTGCTGGATTGGTTGGCAGCTCTGAAACAGGCAAAGAAATATTGCTCAGAGCTTAAATTTCGCGTTATGATTTAATAATGATAATAAAAAAAAAAAGTGTAAAGAAATATTTTTTATGTAGGCTAGATATTTTATAATATAAGAGCACATTTTGTCTAATTAATATATAAATAAAGGTTTTCTCGGCCATGCTGTTTCCCAAGAATTCATTCACAACCATTTTTTAAATAACAAAATTCTTTTAAGCGTATAGGTTTATTTTAAAACAAAAAAATAGTATTTAAATTTACTAGCATGCAGTTTTAAAGTTAATAAAAAATATTTAAATAATTATCTTTAATAAAATGAAAGAACCTGCAAAATTATATATATAAAGCTTCAAGAAGGCGCACTTGAAGCCGTTCAGAAGATGGGTGATATATTAATGAATCTGTGCAATGGAGAACTTTCAAACTTCAAAATGCTCTAATGTTGATGCAATGGAAAATAAATAAATAAATAAATAATAAAAATAATTTACAGGGGTGCTAATAAATAAAGTACCATAACGAGAAAAAATCTTATATTAATGTCACTTTAATTCATACTAACTCTAACGTAACATTTTCTTTTCTTTTTTTCTTCTGTTTTTACTTCTTAAATACAGTCTATGAATTAAGTTTTTATTTATTGTTTATTTATTTAATAAAGATGTCATAGTTTTAAAGATTACTTCATGCAAAAAAAAAATGTAAACAATTTTAGTCGTATTAACGTTACTTTGTTTAAATATACATAATAACATCATTAAAAAAGAAAGAAAGAAAGAAAGAAATCAATAAAAAACTGGAAAAGTTATTTAAATAAAAACTGTGCAGGCATCGAGCAGAGGTGAAAGCGTGTCTCTCTCTCTCTCTCTCTCTCTCTCTCTTTTTTTTTTTTTTTCTGTTACTGGGTGTCGATAGTCGAAACGTTTTCCTGATTTTTTTCCCCAGTACTTATCTTTCGCAATTTACGGTTATAAGTTTGCACGATTAATTAAATAAAAAGATATATAAATATACTGGTGAAAAAATCAGGGCAAAAAAATCTCGACTGTCACTCTGTGTCAGTATTTTTCTACAAAGTTTTCTGATCTATAAAATTTTAAAAACAACTGTATAAATAATTTAAAAATTTCTCTCTAGAAATACTGGAGGCAGAAAAAGCAGCACACTTTCGTCCCTGTATCAAGTCAGGAATAATTTAGGAGTCGTACAGGGATGGAACACGGGCGCAGAATTCATACCGGAATGTGTTTAAGAAATTTCTCTACCTATAATATTGTCGATTTAAGAGGTAGAAAATTTTCTTACATTGATAGTGGTATGAATTCTGCGCCCGTGTTCCATCCCTGGTCGTACTCTCCGCCCTTTTCTCAGGATATTATTCTCAGAGATAGAAATTTTAAATTTTATTGCTACCACTATTTTTATACAATAAACTTTATGGTGTATAATCAGGGCACATTAGTGTAAATATGTTCAGAAATTTTCTGCAGGGATTTAGCGGTGGCAAAAAATGCGGAAATTTATTATCTCTAAGAGTGTCTTAAAAAAAGAACGGGTAGTAGGACCCGTGTTAATCCTGTATTAAGGAATAACCTTATTGCGTTTTTTTTATAACATTATATTTAACTTACAGAACATGTAACTGTACGAAAACTGGAATATTCAAATACTCATACATATATACAAAACAAGATTAAAACAGAAAATTAACAGTA
Organism: Salticus scenicus; assembly: GCA_963930645.1. Lineage (NCBI taxonomy): Eukaryota > Metazoa > Arthropoda > Arachnida > Araneae > Salticidae > Salticus > Salticus scenicus. The sequence continues at coordinate 241,348,474 of OZ005656.1, forward strand.
AAAAATTAGGTAAAGTTATTTTATTTTTAGGAAAAAGGAGTTAACATATTGTCGTTGGTTATTTTTCTATTTGAGATAGTAAGCCCTGTCTTTACGTTTCATCCTGAAATATTGTTTAACAAGATGATTTAAAGTGTTCGTAATTATTAAATGTTAGAATATTAATTAATCAATTAATAATAAATAACCAACATTAGCCATATATTTGTACGATGATTTATGGAAATCAGCTGGATGTAACATTTTTTTTTCTAATTATACGTAAAAATAATAATCAGGACGGTGATAATAATAATATTAAATAATGGAAATATAAACAGTATTTCATTATCAAGTGAAAGACTTAATCTGATCCAGAAGATTGTTAGTACACGTCCCTCTTTTTATACCGTTTAATTTTTATAGTAAATCTCTTTAAATGTATTAACGATGAAATAAGAAGAAAATATATATATAAAAAAAAACTGGTGCGCGCAAAAAAAGGCGGATCTGCATATCTTCGAGATTATTAACATTTTCTCGATCGGAAGTTTTTGTCCTTTTGACAGTACGTCCCGCCTGGGTGTTATTTTTCCAAGCTACATTATTTCAGAACAAGTTTTTCTCTATCCATATTTGCATTACGTATGAATATACGTAATAATTATATATATTTTTTTAGTGAAAGTATTTGTATCCATACTATTTTGATTGTATAAATATTAATAAAAGGAATATTCTTAAGAAATACAGCAATATACAAATAGCAAAAGGAACGCTTACAGATGGAGTTACAGATTTCCAAATGACGGCAATCTACATGAGCGGCCACGAAAGTGTTAATTAGGATATTTTGGCAGCGCTCTAATAGTGAAACATATTTGGTCATCTATGTGAAATTTCCTTGTTTGAATTTTAACTAAGTTGTGTTACAGAAAGCCATGTTTGAGCTACTTATTTTCAAATATTTAATTATATTTTTTTCTGATAAATACTTGTTAATAATACTATAATAATTAGTTATTGGTCTAAAGTACTCTGTTGATAAATATTATAAAAAAAAAAAAAAAAAAAAAAATACATTACAATGTATTTATTATGGAATAATACGTATCAGAAAAAGAGGATGTTAATTTATTTTAGCAACATTTTTATAAATTACATCGTCATCTTTAAGTCTTGTCAAAAATCTTTTTTGTCCTCTTAATGTGCCTTAAAAGCTGTTGATTTTATATGTTCAGCTACAATTATAATATTTTTGATCACTCAAAAAAAAAAAAAAAAAAAAAAAATAATAATAATAATAATAATAATAATAAATAAATAATAGTAATAATAAAGTTCTGTAAATATAATACTTTTAAAACACACATATAAAAAAACACAATTAATAATATAAAATAAAATTGACACCAATCCTCTTATTGAGAAAAGATATTATGTACGCATTTCTGCCAATTAATGTGTGCTTCGTATATTACTGTCGTCGAAACATGTTTAAACAAATCAGCTTTTGCTGATTGAAAGTGTAAGAGGAGTCATATGAAGTCTGATTAGAATTTTTATTATTTTTTTCCCTATGAATTTAGTAAAGAGGCTGGATCGTTACAAATTATAAACATTTTGTCACAACATATTTATTTGCAAAAAGGTCGAATATGCGACTTTAGCGATGATATCAGTGGGTGCTAAAAATAAGTACATTCAATAACAGAACGCATGCGCCATGGTAAGTTATTTTGGTGTTCTTTACATGTAAATATGCTTTATTGTCTTCTGCTAGCTTATAGAATAGTACCTTTATTTTAAATGTCAATACCGTTGAACAATGCATTTTTATGAAAAATATGTTCTTGAATATTACGTATTTTTTGTCTTGAAATCTTAAAACTTAATTTTTTACAATTAGTGATTTTTTTTTTTTTTTTTTTTTTTACTTTGCAAACAATATATTTTTTACGTGCTGTGTCATTGTGTCATGTGTTACTTTTCTATTAGGTCTATTTATATATCAGTTGTATACGAAATCGATTACACTGTTTTAAGAAGGAAATTAAATTCTATAAATCACTAATGATAAAAATGAAATTAAGCTATAAGAGCTCAAGACAAGAAATACACACCATTCAATCACATATTTTAAATAAAAATATATGTTTCAACTCTAATGACATTCAAAATAAAGTTGCTATTCTATAAGAAGCTAGCAGATGGGTTGGGTATGTATTTGAGACTCTCGATTGATCAGTATTACATAATTTCACAATAACAATTCACGATTTTCTTATATATTTCATAAAAAAACCCACATATATATCCATGCCTAAACTGGGATTAACAGGCAGTGACATACCATACTTACTTTTGCAGAACTAGTTAGTTCGGAGCATGCGCTCTGTCATTGACTGTATTTCTCACACTCCCTCATAGAATCGCTGCAGTCGCATTTTTAACTTTCATGCAAATAACCTTGAGAATTAAATCTAATGGGAATGTCAACTTTTGCATGTAAGCAACTTTGATTCTTATTATGCATAAGTTTTTGAACAATAACCAGATTCATGTGAATGAAACTTTACATATTTCAGTTAGATTAACTAAATTTCTTTATTAATCTTATGATATTACTTAATCATATGTAAATCTAACATTTATGTGCCATCTTACGGCGTTATACGGTCGTTTAATCTTTGAACCAGTAACGAGGTTAAATTTATATTTTAATAAAAAGAATGAAATTAATTGGGATTATTTTAAGTAAGGTGTTTAATATTAAAAGTACAACTCTTCCAGTGCTTAATAAAAAGAATGAATAGAGTTTGAAAAAAAGAATAGAAAAATTAGATGGGAACATCATTTGTTCTATTTCTGTACTAAGCAAATGTGATAAAAGGGCGTGGTCTGGTACATATGACTTGTGAGAGTATGGTTTCCCCTCATTAGAAGAAACAAAGGTATGATTTTAGTAAATAGGCTTTTTTAAGCATTTTGAGAAAGGAATAATTATTTCTTCTATGCATATCAGGTAGATCACAAGAAAAAAGAAAATATGTTAGAATAAATAATAAATAATAATTTTGCATTACTTGTGTAATATGAACTAATTATTTTGTAAAATCATGTAATAATTTATTTATAGAGCCAGATTAGGGAAAAAAAAAAAAAAAAAAAAAACTCGTTTGAATGTTTTTATATTTAGGATAGCATAATGCTAATAATAATAAGTCCAGCTTCATTTAACTTTAACTTGCAGTTGATAATAGTTACAACTTCAATTTAATTTAACTTCAAAGGTATAACCATAAACCATTTAAACACACAAGTATGGAAGACAAGATTAAAACAAAAAATTAGGAGTAAACTTTACGACAGATTATTATTTATTTATTTATTTACTTTTACTTTTATTTATTTATTAAGAAGAAAAGTGTTAACATATTGTTGTTACTTCATTGGATATATTTCTATTTTAGATTGTAAGCTCCGCCTTTACGCTTTGCCCCAAAACATAATTTTACAAAATGATTTTACGTTTCGTGATGAAATGATTTAAATTTTGGTCTCAGAAATGAATGCAATTATATATGTCGGCATTACATAAACTGATCATCATGAATGTACAAAATCATTTTTAAAATAAAATAGTGTTTTGGAGATATGTCTGAATTTGGGTTTCGTTTTTCTTCTAATCTGTGACTACAATCTCCCGTATTTACCTTACAAAAATGAGTTCATTTGTATGGTATACATAGAAGCATTTATTGAAACACAATAGTAATCATATTGGAATTTGAAGCATTAAAAAACAACAACAATAATAATAATAATAATAAAATAAAAATAAAATAAATAAAAAAGGAAACTGAATAAATCTTTTACAGCAGATCTTTGCTCTCTGTCACAAATGCAAGGGTTGTACTCTCAGCCCTTTTTTCAGCACACTGTAAGGGCTAATTAATTTTAAAATTCATTTGTACCACTATTTTTATGCAATAATCTGTACCCTGTATAATCAGTGCACTTTTCCGCCAGAAATTAGTGGTGGCAAGAAAGGTGGAAATTTATTAAATCTCGGAGTATCCTGAAAAAAAGGGCGGAGAGTACAACCCATATAAATGATATTATGCAGCTGCCACAAGTTTGAAACGAAATATCAATGTAACTCGGAAATTTATAAACCCATATTTCTGATTATGCTTATTCTATCATTCCTGCGAACATCCTAATTATGAATTAGAAGATTTATATAATACACGCCTCTTTTTCCACACCACATTATTTTAAAAGTAATTACCTCCAAATGTTGTTACGATTAAATAAGAATAAATTTTTTCTGAAAAAAAAAAAAAAAAGCGGTTACTAAAAAAATCTTCCGATTTTTAACGAGGTGTTTAGCAGGTCTAGTCATAAAAATAAGTGAGCATAAGTCACAATTTAAAATTTTTGGAATATATTTTCTTTATAATTAAAAAATTGGTTTATTATTATTATTATTATTATTAAGGTGAATGCAATGAGTTTTGGCTGAGATTTGAATTAAAATCTGAGGTATTTCTTTAACATAAGCATTATCGGAAACTGATAGTTCATAACTCTGTGATATTTTCAGATTAATATCAGCTATACCTATTTTCCTGGCTGATTTGATACCAAAACTAAAAAAAAGTAATTTTCATAAATAAGTGTTGCTGATTAATAAAGGGAATTTATATACGTTTTAAAGTGCAAAAAACCCCATGAGCAAAATCTAAATATCGCAGTAAAAACTAAAGGTTATTAGCTTTAGCTACATATTTCTAACAAGGAAACATTCAAGAGGTGTCGTCTTCAAAAAATATTGAAAAAAAAAAATATATATGTGATTCTCTCTTCATAAAACACCAGGAAGTGAAAAAAATATCGGCTGAAATAAATTACAGCGAACACAAAAAATTATCAAAATTAAGCTTATTTGGCAATTTAGCGCTGTTAGGCGTTCAGTTCGCTAGCACCGAGATTGCCATGCATGAACAGAACCGTATTTTGTTTCTCCGCCAATACTCAAAATCAATCGCCTAACAATGTGAAATCGCCAAATATTCTTAATTTTGATAATTTTTTGTGGTCGCTGTAATTCATTTCAGCCGATAATTTTTTCACTTTCTGGTGTTTTAGGAAGAGTAGAATCGCATATATTTTTCTCAATATTTTTTCAAGACGACACCTTTTGAGTGTTTCCTTATAAGACGATTTACGTCAAAATTAGGTGGGTATAGACAGTTTTTTTTTCTGTTCTTACTTCTGACAGTACCTAAAAGTAATAAGGATAATAACAGTTATATATTTGAAATATAAATAATATTTCGTATTGTGAGGAAATCAACAGAAAGATTTACAATAATGACACAAATTTGGTTGTCCACGCTAAAACTTCCTTGTTTGATTCCAAGGGGCAAAGTCTTCGTGTATTAATAAGAAGACACAAATAGGATTCACATTTTGCGCCTTTTAATTAGGACGCATCGAAAAAGTCAAATTAAAAAAAAAAAAAAAAAAAAAAATTCAACATTTTTGTTAATACTATTTCTATAGAAAAATGTTTATGGTATTTTCTTAGTAATGTGTCATGATTAAAATAAATGCAAATTTTTCTATAAAAGTTGCGGAAGTAAAAAAGTTGAAATTCCCCCCCCCCCCAAAAAAAAATAAAATAAATAAAATAAAATAAAATAAAATAAATAAATAAAATAAAAATTGCGAAGAATGCAATCCGCGCACAAAAACAAGCTTTTTGACAGATAATAAGTTTATTTCTTTACTTTATTTTCCCTTAATACATTTCAGTAAAAGCTTCAATATCTACTATAAAAAATTAATTCAGCCACACCAACTAAAACAGGGATGAAACACGAGCGCAGAATTTCATACCACTATGAATGGCACACAAACTTTTACTTCACAAAGTAACGATATTGTAGGTATATAAATTCCTTAAACAAATACTGGTATGAATTCTGCGCCAGTGTTCCATGTCTGATAATTGCAACTGTTACGATTATTTAATAGCAACATTTTTTAAAGAAAATTTGTTCATGTTTAGATTAGTTGAGTCAGAGTTTCCAATTTTTATAATTTATTCACGGGCAATTTTAGTCCCGCCTTCTTTTCCGCACCAGAAGTATTGCAGTATATTTCTCTTTAATATGTGACACAGACTAAATAAGAAGAAAATCATTTTTCAATATTTGCGGTATGAAAAAGAGGCGAGGTTAAAAATTCTCGTGAATATATTTAGGTGAAATCCTATTGTACGGTGGCCCTTGGCACATTTTGGTGACTTTTGATGGCAGAATCCTCGCCCGCTCGGAGGCGTGATTTACTTTCCAAGATGGCGTTTGTTGACGATAAGGATCTTTCTTACGTACAAATGAAGTTGGAAAAATTTCATCGTTAATGGAATTCTAAATATAAAAAACATCAAAAAACGCCATTTTAAAATGTAAATCACACCAACGAGCTGACGTGGATCGCATAAACAAAAGTCGCATTCAATACACTAAAAATAGTTCTAAAATATATATTATTTAAAGAAAAAGATTTAGATTTAGATTTAGATTTTTTTTTTTTTTTTTTTTCATTCTGTAAATTGCAGAGGTCGGTATCAAGCAGTATCCTGCTGAAATCTGAACTGCCGTGGTCAGTTTAATTACTGCTGTTTGCTATCTTCGCGAGCATAAAAACATCACTGGATACCCCTAATTCGTGGGGCATGAATTAATAAAAGCATGAAAATGGATGTAGCCGCGGTCAGTGTGTTTTCTGCTGTTTGCTCGCTTCACGAGCATTAAAACAAAAGAAAACATCACTGCATACCCCTCATTAGCGATACAGGAATCAGTAAATGCATGACAATTTGTATAAGCAGCGGCCAGTATTTTTGCTGCTGTATGCTTGCTTCGCAAGCATTAAAAGAAAAAAAAATCACTGGATACTACTAATTCGCGAGGTATGAGACAGTAAATGCATGAAAATTTGTATAGGCCGCTATCAGTAGAGTAGATGCTGTATGCTTGCTTCGCAAGCATTAAAACAAAAAGATAAACATAACTGGACACTTTCAAGGCGCATGAATCAGAAAATGCGTGAAATGTGTACTGTAGCGGTCAGTATTCCGATGCTAGATTGTTATGCAAGCTTTATAAATAAATAAATAATCACTGAACGCACCGATATCACGGTGCATGAAAAAATATCTATACTGAAACAATGACTATCATGCCCTATCCTCTTTTTCCTTTGTAAATTTATTAAAAAAAATACATAAAATATACGAAATCTAAACCGATCAGTTAAAGCTACACTACTTTTAACGCTCCCGCTATGCGACTAAGATAATGAGATAAAAGCGCTGATGGGTTGCACTAGGAGAAGCATGAGGAGAGCGAATTCACGTGACCGGCCGATGGGTTTGCCAGGCGAAACGCATCATCGTCTGTTTCGGCGTGGTACCGTATATTAGGATGAAACCAGTGTTTTAAATATTTTCACAAGGTAAAAGTTATTTTAAAATGAAAATTAAATCGTAAGTTGTAAAGTAAAAAATCCTATTACCCAAAATATTATGGACTAACATCGAAATCTACTGAAAACAAAAACGTGCATAACATATTAAAAAAAAAAAAAAAAATCTGCACTTATATGAATACGGTATATGAACAAAAAGCATTTCAGAAAAAAAAAAAAAAAAAAAAATCATAGCAGGACTTTTTAAATATATATAGTTATTATAATAGATCAAATCGTAACTCTTTGAATTGCTCCTCTCAAAATAAAGAGAATTGTGCGTGAATTTGAATATAAAATCATTTTCGGCATTTCATTTTATTATGCTTAGACAGTCTTACAGGAAATTTAAAACACCTAAAAGAGAATGTTTTCAAGTGGATCACTCTACGGCAATACGATTACTCATCTAGAAACTCTGACGAAAAAATTGGAAATCTAAATTTTAAATCAATGAATATTTCAGAAAAAAGTGTACATATTGAATTCTAAAGAAAGTCCCGCTTATTTTTCCTGATACACAATATTTTTATGCAAAATATAAAAAATCGCTATAATATACTTCACTTTGCATCAATCCGCGGTATATTTTACTGAAAAATATTCATTTTTATAAATTTTTTATTGTAAAATAATACACTGTAAACCTCTAATATTTTGGTATTTAACACTTTCTCGACAACTGACGTAGATTCACTTCATTTGAAAATCTGAAACTCCACCAGTGGGCGTTTCTTTTCTAATTTGTATGTTTTTTGTTTCTTAAAAATATACACAATATTCATATTTGTACAGTCGGGGAAAGAAAAAACGCAACACCCGCTGTAATTTCGTTATTAATTGACGCAGGAACATCTAATAGACATAATTCAACAGGAAATTAAAAGCACTTTCTGAATATGTCGTCAAAATTTTCATTAGGGGTCATCTAAATTGAAATGACCGCCAACTTTCAATTTTTCCATTTTCTCAATAGCAACACCCAATTTTTACTTCATTTTCGAATTTCTGAGAGTCTGGCAGTGCGGAAAAGTATACTGTTTATATACTTTATCTTTAGTATTTATAGAGTTATAATGAAAAATGTGTTAAGGGGTTATCTGTAAATGTAGAAAAGTAAAATTAAGATCCTATTAGAAATGGGAAAAATTTTAATATTTTACACCGGAAATATTTCAGGAAAAGGGTAATTATAAAAATTAATAAAACGTTGTCCTTATTCCAGTTCCTTAATTATCTTGAATTCAAGGATATTTTAGATTTGTATATAGTATTTTTTAAATAATTTTAGGTCTCTTCAAATACATAACACACTTGCGATTAGTCCATACAATACTCTTTGAAAAAAGTGCAATATTTCTCAAGTAAAAGTGCCTATTATGGCTGCACTGATCACCAATGAAGCTTAACCCGTTAGTAGTCGCTATCGACAGCGCCACCTATTACAGATTGCGAACTTTTTATTTAACTGTCACCAATAATTTTAAGAAGTGATGTGATCGACGTTAAATCGATTTTATTCGCGGTTTATGTATATCAAATGCCACTTCTAAAATTTTTTGGTGGCTATTGAATAAAAAAATCTGGAAAAACTGAAGGATGGGCGGCAAATCGACCAACTAGCGACTACTAACGGGTTAAATTTTCTTTCGTAGGTGTAACATAATATACGAAATGAAATAATATATATATATATATATACAACAACGCATAAACTAAATATTTTCGGATAAATTATTGTAAGGGTTCATGAAGTAAATATTAAACAATTTTAATCGCACTTGCCAATTTTGAGTAAGTTGAATTCTTTGGAACTGTACGATTCGTTTTATAATTTCTATGAAAATATAATTTCTTATTTAACCCTTTCGCGACTGCTGACGTAGATTCACGCCATTTGAAAATCTATAACTCTGTCAGTGGGCGTTTCTTTCGTAATTTGTGTTACATATTTCTTAAGTGTATACCCAGTGTTCATATTTTTGCAATAAAATATGCTATGGATAAAAATATATTGATTATAAAGAATAAAACTATAATGTATATCCATTTGTAATATAATTTTGAATACAGAAAATTTGTTCTGAAACATTTATTTTGAGAGTATAACACCCGTAGGCGTGTCTTACTGTCAAAAAGACAAAACCCTGCGGTCGCAAAAAGAGTTAAAATATATTTATAAAAGTTAAAGTATGTTTTTGAAAATGTATAAAGTTAAAATATATCAATAAAATTTTAAAGACTAAAATGACTTAAAATAATAATCCTCCCCCCCCCCCTACAAAATAAATAAATAAGTAAATAAATAAAATAAAATAAAGCAATATATGAAGCAAATGATTAAGCCTTTTTTAACTATGACGGTAGTTAAGAAACGATTTTACAAGCCTGTCTTGCATTCCAATTCCATTTGTTTTTTTATATTTGACAATTTCACATTAAACATATTTTTCTATTTAAAACAGTAAACCCCGCCTATTTAGTTAATTTAATTTTTCTTCTAGTGTTCGTTTAAAAAATTCAAAATTTATCATCAATTAATCGATGAAGTAAATACCACTTGTGCATATTTTTGTCAACATAAGATAATTAGTTTAACACATTCGCTGCCACTGACGCGCTGGCGCGTCAGCATGGCGCTACCTCCCATGCTAAGGCACCTATAATACGAGCAGACTCGTCCGGCATCTTTTCCCCCAATTCCTTCAAGTGGGGAGCGTGGGAGAGAAAAGCAACCCTGAGCCGTTTTGCACGTTTCGTTTCAAAGTTCGCCAAATTGCATGCTTTTTAAATGGTAATTTTCAAACGCATAAATAAAATATATTCATTCATAAAAGATAAGTAAACGAATTTAGCTTCGAATTTAAAAGAAAATATAATATTAGGTTATCAATAGCTGAATAGCTTTTTCTAATTGTGGAACTATTTACTTCAGCGGAAGCACACTTCTTTCATTGTCGTCTGCTTGCTTGTTTAGATCCCTTGTTATCGTTACGCTGTCAGAGGATATTTATTGTTTTCTGTGTATAAAGTAATAAATATAGATGGATGTTAAGATATTAATTGCAGTATTCATTCAAGAAAGAATCCTCGGATGTTTGTATTTCTTTTAGAGGCGACCAGAAAGAAAATTTGGACTGTTAATTTTCGTCGAGACAAATGCATTCAGAGATCCGGCGCTGAAGTATGGAATGTAAGTTATATTTTGTTTAATTAATATATCTCTTGATAAATACCTCCTCTTTATGTGAAAATATGATAATGCATGCTGCTACTTATTATTATTTAACTGCTTATATGTTTTAAAGACGTAAAAAAGTTAACTATGAGCTTAATGTGATATTCTGAGTTTGTAAATATTGGCGACGTCAAATTTCGCCAAATAAAGTTTTGTTTTCATAATTTAATGCAAATAAAATTTAGTTTGTTTTAATTTTAAATCGTAGGTAAATTATTATTGAAGAAATGTACGCATTTTTGCATTTTTAGGGTTATTTTTATTTAATCATTAAAATCAGATAATAAACTTTTTGTGCTAAACAATATATTCATATGTGTTATAGTTTAACTTACTACAGTAAAAAACACTTATTTACTTGATAGACTTGTACTTTTCTGAAATATCTATTGGTGTTTTCTATTGTCTTAAAAGAGATAAATTTAAATTAATAATAATAATAATAATGATAATAAAGTATGAATTTTGAAAATTTAAGTTTACTATGCTAAAATCTTTCAATAGAAACTTGTACAATCCTCGTTCAAAAAATCTAGATTAAGAATTTTTTTTCTAGATTAAGAAATATATGCTCCTTAAATTTCGTTTTAAACTACAATAATTTTCACATATAATACGTCCTTGTTTTTAATGTTAAATATTTTATTTAAAATAAATTGATTTACTTATTACATAATAATTATTTATTTTGATAAGAAAGAATTTAGTTATTATTAATAAAAGATCTTGCTTATAAATAAATTCTTGCAAAATATAAAGAGATTTAAGATTTTTGTGAAATAATGCTAAATACTTTGATCAATATAAGAAACAAAACCTTTTTATGTTTAAAAATTTATATCTTAGAACATGGTATATTAATTGACATTATGTGAGTCAAAATATGCAGTCATATTATTATATATCTAAGAAATTTATTTATAATAAAGTTTAATGTAGTATATATGCAATCAACCTTTATTGAGGAAATTTCTCTGAAACAAGTTGTGCTTTTATTTCTGTTTTCACGGTTAACTTTCAAGAAAAACCCATTATTTTTAATTTTAAATAATCTTATTTGTTTTTTAAAGTTTAATTAACATGAGATAATAAAAATAAAAATGCTTTTAGAACATGAACTAATTATTTGATATTTATACAAAGTATCCAATCTGTTTTAATTTCTATCTTAATATTTAGTTTAACTGCACATTTGAATGATAGATTGTTCAGGTTCAGATGAAGATTTACTTTATGGGAATGTTTATGTATTCTATAAATTGTTAAATCAATATTTTTCTTGTTTTTTTTTTTTTTTTTTTTTTTTTAAATAGGATTTTCGGGGGGGGGGGGGATTCATTTTTTAACTTCAGGTGTTGACCAAAATAAAAAAAATCCTTTTAACCCCCCTCCCCCCTTCCTTCTCCAAACTGAATATTATAAAATGGGGCCTTTCAAAAAATTAAAGTTCATAAAATAGACCCTTTCAGAAAATTTCAATTTAGTAAACGAAGTATGAGCCCATTCACTAAATTTCAGTTCATAAAGTCATTTCACAAAATTTTTGTTTTATAAAAATTAAATTTTTAAAAAAATTTCCCATGTTTTCAATATTGTTTCAAATGACTACTTGCACTTGATTCTCTGCCACGTTATAAACTTGATATATATATATATATATATAAATTAGTGCTAATTTTTATTTGTTTACAAAAATAGAATTTTTTTACAAAATTTTCTTTTTGCACTTATATATTCTGCCAAAATGCCCCTGCCCCCCCCCCCCCAAAAAAAAAAAAAAAAAAAAAAAAAAAAAAATCTTGGTCAACTCTTGAAATGTTCCATATGTAAATTGTAAATATTATATAAAAGTATCAATTTACTACTAGCAATTTACTTATTTTGAATACATTTATGATACATTTTTAAATAAATGTATGTTAATTTGTTAATACTCATAAGATTTTAAAAAATTCTTTAGGACCATTTTGAAGAGTCCCAATTCAAGCAGAATAGACTGAGGCTGAAATTGGATGCCCAAAACCTGGTTGTGTACTTGAATCGCATCTGAGTAATCCAGAAAAGGTTTGTTTTCCTTTTCTTTTATGATGTATTATGTTATAAATGTGTAAATGTTGATACCTGTCTTGCACAATAATTTTGAATTTTAAGTTGTACACAAAATTAAACTAATATGCATCCTAAATTAAAAAAAATTAAGGATGCATATTAAACTTTTTTAAATTTTTTAATTATATTTTTAAAGTTAAAGTGTTTTTACATAATGCAATTTAATATAGTTAAAACTGCAAATAAGCAGTTTTATTTTTTCATTTACAAATACTAAATTAAATAAGATTTTTACTATATTTATGAACCCTGTATTTTTTTAATATTTCATTTTAATATAAATAAATCTGTAAATAAAGTTTTATTTATTTATGCACAAATAAAAAATTAAACAAATTTTTAGCTCATTTGCAAACTCTGTATTTTTTAAATTACTAAAATGTAAATATCATTTATAAACACTTTACACTGTCCTTGTAAACAACTGAAAAAAAAAAAAATACTCTTCACAGTTCAGGCTCAGACATTTTTATTATTATTATTTATGTATTTTTCTCTATATACTTTGTACGGGCCTGGATTTTACACAATGTTATAAATTAGTTTGTCTTTTTTTTTTTTACAATTTTAACTTGATTGTCTCCTAGTTCGCACTGTGATTTTCTTAAATATTTTTAGCAAATGTGCTATTTATTGAAGGTAAGGCTGCAGACAAAAGGGGGGGGGGGGTTAACAAAAGAGAGAGGAGGATGGAGAAGGTTCCTCACACAGAAATTTTTGTTAAATAAAAGTTCTTTTAGAACTACGATTGAAATAGACTAGAAATGTTCAAATACAGTGCCTTTGAGCTTATACCTTACCATATGATATGTTTATCGCATTGTAGGATAAAAGGAAGTAATGTAAACATCATAACAGATTATTTAGGATATTTTTGTTATTTTCAGTGACATTAGATTATACAGGATAAGAGATGCATAATTGTGTTCATTTATTTCTTCTTCGAAAGGTCATCAAAATTATTCTTACTGTATCATTTTATGTACTTAAATATTTGAAAAATTAGTTATCATAGACTGAAATTATTGGTTAATTATTATTATTTTTTTTTATAGGAATGTTATGAAGAATATAACAAAATTCTGAAAAAGAAAATTGCAGCATTAGAAAATGCTATCGTAAAAATTTAAAAGATATTAAAAGAAAAAGATGCAATACAAGAAAAAGACAGGGGGCTATCTTCATTTTTGTCTGAAAAGCAAATTGCATCTTTTTAGGTTGATAGACAGAGCATTACATATCAGAGTGATGAACCTTCCTGCATCTTGTATTTTCCAGATATGCATTTTTTACTTTGTTTAATATCAATTCAATTTGTAAAAGTGTTGTGAATATGTAATTATATTACATCCTATTTTGCAAGGCTTTTGTTGTATTTGATAAAACAATATAAGCATATATAGATTTCTCCAGCAATGTAAACATTTTGTGAAACGAAATAAATAAAATATTTGTATTTTATTTTTCTCGTATTATTCGCATCTTTTGAAACAGTACAAGAATATAGGTTCATAATTTGATAAATAGAAATGATCGTTTTATTTATTTATTTTATTCTAAGGATTAATTTTATGTTACTGGGTGTTATTTTCATTTTATTAGTCTATAAATGCTATTACATTTAGACACCTATTACAACACCATCGTTCACGTGAAATAAAATGGGATGAAATATTTCACCAGGTTACTGAATAGAATTATAAAAGAAGTAGTACGTTAGATCACAAATCCATAATAGAATAAAATGCAAACATTATAACTTTTAAATTATTATATTGTTATATATTACAGGATAGAATTATAATGAATCAGAAAATGATTGAGTGGTTTTATTAAAAAAAAACAAGAAAGAAATAATATGCTTAAGTCCATTATTATGAAACACTTTTCAATATTACATAAGTTATAGTAAAAGTAAGTCAGATAATGACTGACTGGGTGTTATTGAAAAATTAAAATAATGTATCATTGACAAATTATAAAACACTTTCCTATGATTTGGAATATAGTTGTAATTGAAACTTTTGGAAAGTGAAAATGGAGAATTAACTTGTGTATATTCATATGTACTCAAAATCTATGTTAGAGTAAAGAAAAATTATTATAGTGAATAATAATCATGCATCATTCATAAATTATGAAACACTTTCCCATGTTACAGGTTATAGTAAATGTGAGAGTAATTGAATGAATATGACACTTAAAAATATTTAAATAAAAGCAAATATAAGAAAAATTTCAAAAATCTTTAAATATTTTCTTTGGTCTAATAATTTGGCCAGGTACTGTATATATTATTATTATTATTTTGCAAGCCTTTGTTGCATCTGATTAAACATTATAAGCATCTAGATTTCTCCAACAGTGTAAATAATTTGTGAAATGAAATAAATAAAATATATGTATTTTTATTTGTCTGGTATTTGCATCTTTTGAAACAATGAGTGCATATAGACTCACAACTAAGTGTGTGTGTGTGTGTGTGTGAGGGGGGGGGGGTCAGTATTACTCTTTTTTAACTAATGATTAAAAGTATATATTACTGGATTTATTTTCATTTTATTAGCACATATAGAATATTACTTTTAGAAACCTAATATAACCAGGGTTCTCACAAATACAAATTTGGATACAAGAATTTTTTTTAAAAATATATATCAATGACTAGCCAATTCTAAAAATAAATAGAGGTAAAAAATGGTATTCAAATTTCCCTTTGTGAGAACTTTGATTATAACATCATTCACCTGGAGTAAAGTAGGATGAAATACTTTCTGAGGTTACTGGATAAAATTATAAAAGAATTTAACTATGAGAACTTACATTTGAGTAATGCAAATCCATAATAGAGTAAAATAAAATTATAGTGAAAAGAAGAGTAAATCGAAGAATGAGTGATGTTATTTAAAGACAAGAAATAAAAAATATGTTTTTAATTATTAATTATAAAACATTTTTCATATTGCACAATGTTGTTATAGTAAAAGTAAGTCTGGCACTGACTGAATGTTATTTGTTTAAAATAAAGAGAAATTGTAAAAAACTTTCCATTACTTAGCTGTAGTTCAAACATTTAAAAAGTCAAAATGAAGAATTTACTTATATATATTCAGGGCCTGATTATCGCACAGGCCATCTAGGGCACCTCTATTTAGGCGCACCAAAATAACTTTAAAATTTTTTAAATGCTATTTTTGGCAAAGATTTTCTTTAAAAAATTAATTGAAAGTTAGCTAATGATAATAATCTTTAGTTGAAATCTAATCTCCGAGGAGGAGGATCAAAAGTTATATGGCATGCCTAC
This sequence comes from Salticus scenicus, assembly GCA_963930645.1. Taxonomy (NCBI): domain Eukaryota; kingdom Metazoa; phylum Arthropoda; class Arachnida; order Araneae; family Salticidae; genus Salticus; species Salticus scenicus. The sequence continues at coordinate 241,364,646 of OZ005656.1, forward strand.
AGACCACACCTAGGGGTAGATACCAAATCGTCACCAATTTCCTGTTTCCTAGCTCTAATGCAACACTGAACCCACTGAACCTACACCCCAGGTTTGTATCCAGTTACATTTTCTTAACTTTGTGAAATTTTCTTAACTTTTTGAAAAAAATAAAATAATAATAATAATAATAAGCTTTAATTTGTTTGGGGGGAGGGGGCACGAAAATTGTCCTGGGCCTTGGGCCACAGCAGGTCTTAATCAGGCTCTGTATATATTCATATGCACTCAAGACAAATATAATAAAGAAAAAAAAATCAATTATATTCATAAATTATGAAACACTTTTGCATGTTACAATCTACAATAAATGTATGAGATTGACTAAGTGAACATTGGCATTAAAAAATATTTAAAATAACAGTAAATGTAATACGAAATTAAAATCTTGCATAAATAAAGATACTGAGAGACTTAAACATTATAGACAAGAATTACATTAAAAAAAAAAAAAAAATCAGTGAATGTTCAAATTAATTCTTAAAAAAAGTCATTTGTTAATTAGGAACACTATTCTATATTTTTCTGTAAAGATATAATTAGCAAATCAACTGAAATCTGTAGAAGACAGATTATATATATATATATATATATATACAAACTTTAATATATATATATTTATACAATAAAACCATCCTAAAGTTATTACAGGGAGAGGACCCTCGTGTAGTCAGTTGACCTTAACACCTTCACGTGCACCATAGTAAGGGAGCCACCTGCCATAAAATATTAGCCCTTAAAAAGAAGTAGCCTTTTAATTAAGGTTGTTCAGAAAATCCTATTCAGGCCACAAAATCTATAAATAACATTTGGATTATAGGAATTTACGTTTTGATCACATAGCTGCAGTGGCGCATCCAGAACTTAACTTTTTTTTTTTTTTGGGGGGGTGGCTAAGAGTTTTCAAGATATTAATCCAGATCAATGAAAAATTTACAATTGTAACATTCAGTTGGGAATGTTAGTGCTTTTTTTTGGAGGGGGTGGGCTTCAGCCTCTTAGCCCCCTCCCCCATAAATCCGCCACTGCATAGCTGAAGATATAGTGTTTAACCTCTCACTTATAAATGGTGAACACTAATTAGTTTTGGTCAAAGGCAAAGTAAAATTAATTGATCTTGAAAAAGGAATACAGTTGTAAATGGGCTTTTATTTAAGGGATATTAATATTAAGTTATAGAAGGAAATTTTGGATCTGTTAAAATTGGCCCTGAAGGTTTAGGAAAAAAAAAATTGAAAAAATTCGCCCCCAAAGGGAGGGGGGGAGGGGGGCAAAACGTGAATTCAAAAAATCCTTCATATCTCAAACAAAAAAACAGATATCCGTAAAATTTTTGCTTTAAAATATAGCTAATATAAATGTCTAAAAACCAATTTCTAGAATTTTCGAAATTCGGTCCCGAAGAGGGGGCGGGGGGGGGGGGGGCGAAACGGGATTTCACATGCGTAAAACGCGATTTCGCATAATCCTATATATCTCAAAAAAAAAAAAAAAAAAAAAAAAACAGATATACGGGAAATTTTTCCTATAAAATATATCTAATACAAATATCTAAAAACCAATTTCTGGAATTTTAAAAATTCAGCCCTCATGTGGGGCAGCAGGGGCAAAAACAATTAGAAATACAGTTAGGCCTTTCAAAATTGGTACAGATAGGTTTCAATAGCCTGCAAGTCGAATGGGGATATTTTCGAAAGTGTAAAGTTATTAGGAGGAGAGAGGGGGGGGGGGCAAAAAAAATAAAAAATATCCTTCAAATTTGGTATATAGAGGTTTTCGATACTTACAAATCGATTGCGGATATTTTCGAATTTGTAAAATTATCAGGAGGTGCGGTAAGGGGGTGGCTATGGGCAAAAAAAAATAGAAATACAGTTAGGGCATTCAAAATTGGTACAGATAGGTTTTAAAGGCCTGCAAGTCGAATGAGGATATTTTCGAAAGCGTAAAGTTATTAGGAGGGGCGAGAAGGGGGAGGGGATGAGGGGGGGGGCAATAAAATAAAAATAGAGTTAGATCGTTCAAAATTGGTACACAAATGGTTTTCGATACTTAAAATCGAATGCGGATATTTTTGAATTTGTAAAATTATTCGGAGGGGCGGTAAGGGGGGGTGCTATGGGCAAAAAGAATTAGAAATGCAGTTAGGCCGTTCAAATTTAGTACAGATTGGTTTTAGAGGCCTGCAAGTCAAATGGGGATATTTCCGAAAGTGTAACGTTATTAGGAGGCGAGGGGGGGGGGGCGGAGGGGCAAAAAAAAAAATAGAGTTAGATAATTCAAAATTGGTACATAGAGGTTTTCGATACTTACAAATCGATTGCGGATACTTTCGAATTTTTAAAATTATTGGGAAGGGGGGGGAGAGTGGTGGGGCAAAAAAATAAAAATTGAGAATTCAGTAATTATAGTGATTCATTTAAAAATAGGGTCCAGCGAAGCGGGCGAAGCCTGCTAGTATATATATATAAAGAAAAAGTAAGTAAAAAAAACTCCACAGAAACTTTGGAAAGGAGCTATTATTCTTCGTAAAATTTAGTTATAGTATATGAAACTGAAATCTGTAGGAGACTGATTTTGATTTGTAAATTTTTTATACACATACATACATACTCACATACCTATTATACATATATGAAGAAAAGGGCTAAATTAACCATAATTGAATTTTAAATTATAAAACAAGCTAGCATGCCGTGGCCACCACAAAACTTTCTTCTATATTTTACTGAAAAAATTCACGCAGCGCAAATTATTTGCTAAAATTGTTTTCCATGGGGAATGCAGACGGTTTGCGTCTCGGAGGTTGGTTGGTTGGTTGGAGGATTTAAGACCGATTGTCTCCGCATGTGTCCTAGGCCTGTAGGGGAAATGCCCTCTATGGGGGTCTTTCTAAGGGGTCCTAGTTCGTATTTACTCGAGTTTCGGAGGAAACCACGGAAAACTCCGAACGACTAGGTGAATGAGCGTGACCTGGGATCGAACTCGGCACCTTCCATCTACCAGCTTTGAGCGCTTTCGTCTCGGAGGAGATGTATAAAACTAAATGTTAAGAGAAAGTCAATTTTGTGCCAACATCTGTGGATTTTTTTTTTTTCATGATGGGTATCGTTCAAAAGAGCTTGCCAATACCTTTAAAACGAATGGTTGAACCATCGATCTGCGATAATTTAAAATAAAGTTATCGATTTTCTTCATTTTTAACAAAAAAATAAAAATAATAAAATTTTTTTTAAATGTAATATTAACAATAAAATTGACTTTCTTTTGGATATTTAGTGTTATACTACTTCTCTAATATGGAAATCGTCTGCATTATCATGGAAGATAATTTTTTTTAAATAAAAATTTTAATAAATTATTTTTACTGAGTGAATTAGTGTAGGAAAATATAGAAGAAATTCATGTGGTGGCCACAACATACTAGTTTATTTTCGTTCTTTATTTCTGCATCTATACTAATGAAAGTGTTGTTAATATATATATATATATATATATATATTAAATTACACAGTACTTGCACAATAACAATAAACATCTATATATAATTTTAAAATAAATTGTTAAAAGTTATTTTGCAATTAAATTAAGTTATAAAATCTTGATGAAAATGAAATTATTTTTATATCTAACAATTAAACGAACCAAAGCAAAATTTAACATTTCTCATATTATTGAACAAGAAATGTTATTCACTACTGCAGAAATCACTACCGATTAAGTGCAGCCTCGAATTAAGAAAAGAACTATTATATATGCCGTGTTAAATATCGCGCTGAACTCTGAGAAAAGAAACCTTCATTCAAACTCGCCAATAAAGCAATAAGCGCGCCAGTCGGGAAGCGCGGTTCCAAATGGGGGCAAATATGGAGGACGATAAGTCGGCCTGTATTATAGAGGCTCTATCCCATGCCGGTGACGCTCTGGAGCGACAATCGAGTATGATAAGTAAACTGCTTTAGTTTTAGTTCGGATTTGGAGGTTGAACGATAAGGTTTTTGTGGCACGTTAGTGAAGCATTATTTTTATATTTTCAGTGCGTGGTTTTTAAATTTTGTGTTTAAATTTTTTTTTTTTGTGCAGCCAACGTTTTTAATCATTAAAACACTTTTTTTAAATTCGGCTTCTGAGGATGGATATATAAATTTTGGTGGCAGCGAATGTGTTAACACGAATACTCAATGTCACATTTATTTTTCTTTTCTGTATTGTTTTGTTTTGAAGAACGATAAAGGCGGGGCGGGGCTTGTCTTATTTAGAAAACAGAAATTCTTCTTGATGCTAACACTATGTCTAAAAGTCATCATTTTTGTTTAATTTCTTTGCGTTTGATGTTGTTGTCATATAATTTGACCCGTAAATAAAAAATAAAAATATTTTGTTTAATTTTCTTTGTTATTTTTTAAGATTGGATTCGTTATTTCATGCAAAACTTTATAAGAGACGGCCCCCTAAACCACTCCAAAAGAAAGATTTATTTATATCTCGAAAACTAATAACTGGAATGAGCTGCAAATTTGCACACCCATATTTCTCAGCATTAGGATTCATTTTATGTAAAAATTAATATAGGTCATAATTCATAATTTTTATGAATATGAAGTTATTAATATTTTTCAGAAATAAAAATATTTTTCAGAATCAAAAGTAATGATGGATTATGTTTGGGTTTCTTCACTGCATCTCGTAAAAAAAAGAATTATATCGATAAAGTTATTTTTTGTGAAGATGTTAATAAAAGTTTGAAATATGAATTTAACATTAGCACCTTCAAACTTTGAACTTTTATAACTCTGTGAAAAAATGAGTAAAATATACAACCAATATACTTTTTCGCGTTGTCGCGATCCCAGGAATTCAAATATAAAATAAAAATGGGGCATTACCATTGAAAAAATCAAACTTGGTGCACGTTTTAATATGTAGGCGACCCCCAATTCAAAATTTCAGTTCATTTTCTAAAACTACTCACAATTCCCCGTCGAATGATACCTATTACATTTTTCTACATTGATTAGCAACGAAGTTACGTGCAGTGTTGCGTTTTTTTTTTTTTTTCCCTGACTGTACAATCAATACACTATAGATACAAATACTTTGATTGTGGAGAGTATGATTATAATTCTTATCCGTTTGCAATATAAATGTGAAGAAAGAAACTTTTGTCCTGAAAAATTGTTACATACGAGAATAACGCCCACAGGCGGACTTAACTGTGAAAAAGACAAAAAAAAGGGGTCGCGAAAGTGTTACGCCCTTAAAAAAACGACCCATTTTTCATACCTCTTTATTTTTACAGTAATTCTCTTTGAATGTTGTTATGGTTAAAAAACACTAAAATTATTCTAAAAAGTGACTGGTGTCAAAAAAAAAAAGGCGGGTACTAAAAATTGTACGGTTCATAATGAGATGGTTTGCAGGTCTGCATTTACAATATTTCAAAACAAAATTTTCTGTATTCACATTTATATTACAAATGGGCATACGTTATAGTTATACTCTTTCTAGTCAAAGGTTTTATTTTCATAGTATATACTCGGTACAAATATGAATATTGGGTATATTTTTAAGAAATAAATAACATACTAATTGCGAAATAAACGTCCACTGGTGCAGTTAGAGATTTTCAAATGACGTGAATCTACATCAGCGGTCGCGAAAGTGTTAAGATGCGTTACTTAAAAAAAAAAAAAAAAAAAAAAAAAAAAATGGTGTGTGTTTTTGGGATTTTGGTCATTTTCCAGGGCATTTCAAGGAATGACAAATTTTTAACATTAATTTTCAGCAGGAATCTTTATGGTTTCTTTATGTGTCTTGATTAATTTGGATATAAGTTATTGTTTTACAATATTGGTAGCAATAAAAGCGAAACTTTTTTAAACATAGAAGTGACCTAGAAAAAGAGCGGAGTGTATGAAACTTTAATGTATTAAAACAATAGTCTTTCTAACTTAACGAATTTTTGAAAAAAAAAAAAAAAAAAAAAAAAAAAAGAAATGAAATGTCGATTTTACATTTAGGTGAAATTTATGTGGAGAATATTTTTAGACATGCTTGCCAACCACCTCATTATGAAGTGTAAAATTTTTAGCACCCGCCTTTTTTTTTCACACCAGTCATTTTTTAGAGTAATTTGATTCTTATTTAATCGTAACAACATTTGGAGAGAATTACTCTAAAGATAATGTGGTGTGGATAAAGCGCATTTTTTCAAAGGGCGTTAACATTTTTCGCTTATTAATGAGATGGTTGGCAAGTAGGACTTTAGGTGAGTAGTAGTATGAACTTGCTGGATTGGTTGGCAGTTCTAAAATAGGCAAAGAAATATTGTTCAGATATAAAATTCCCATTATAATTTTGTAATAATAAGAATAAGAATAAGAATAAATTTAAAAAATGCAGGCTAGGATTAACATTTTATATTTTTGGCTAATTAATAAATAAATATAGGGTTCTCTCGAACACACTGTTTCCCAAGAACTCATGCACAGCCATTCTTTAAAGAAAAAATTCTTTTTAAGCGTGTAGGTTTATTTTAAATCAAAAAATAGTATTTAAATTTACTGGCATGCATATTTAAAGATAATGGAAATTCTGCAAATGCACATATTTTGAATAATAATTTTACAAAATTGGATAATTCGCTAATTTCTTACCTACGACTCTAATTAACTGTACTTATGATCAGATTAATAAAAAAATGTGCAAAATCGATTTTTACAGAGTTAATGAAAAGCTGAAAACTGTTACGATTATATATATATATATATATATATATATATATATATATATATATAAGGTTAAATATTTTCATTTTGTTTTGGAAGATAAGTTAACTTAAACAAAATTTAAGTCATAAATTATAAAATAAAGTTTTATTAGACAAATTATTATGTACTAATATTGAAATTTACTTATTACTTATGAAAATAAATAAATAAATAAAATTCATATTTAAATAAGTTTTACATTCTGAAGAATAAATTTACATAAGCATAAATCATTTCAGAAAAAAAAATAAAATTCATAGCAGAAATTATATGTAATATTTAATTAAATTGATCGAACAAATCGTAACTTTTTAATCCTTTCAGGGGCAAGCAAATTTTCTTTATTTAAAATGAACAGCCACCAAAAATCAGCAACAGTATTAAGAGACAAGAAATAAATGAAGTTATTCCTCCGAATTATAAAAAAAAAAAATTATAAAAAAAATTTTCCGGCCGCAGGTTTTTTGCAATTTTGAATTAAAATTTATTGTTGCACTATGCAACCACTGCCCCTGAAAGGGTTAAATTGCTCGTCTCAAAATACAGAGAGTTGTGCGTAAATATAAATACCATTCCCGGCGCTTCATTCTAATTACATTTTGGCATTGTTTCAAAAAATTTCAAACACCTAAAAGAGAATGTTTTAAAGGACTTTGTTTTACGCCAATACGATTGATATCGACAAAACTCTTCCGAACAGGGTCGGTAATCTAAATTTTAAATCCATGTAAATTTGAGAAAAATGTACAACTCATCCTCATCGATATTAAGTGACAAAAAAATCGCAGATGCAGAATATTTTTATATGACAAGTAAAATATCGCTAAATTATATTTCACATTTATGATTCTACTTTCAGAGACAATCATATTTTATTTGAAAAGAAAATGTACATTTTTATAAATTTTGGATCGTTAAAGAAAACACTGTAAACTTTTGGTTTTTCAGATACGCTATCTTTCTCTTATTTTTCATTTAATAAAAACAGATTGAAAAATAGTATCCAACGCTGAAGTGATCAGTGGTAATCTTACTATATAAATATTGTGATGAAACATATTTTATATGTGATAACATAGCATTCTACAATATAATTTTCATCCTAAGATTTTCAATCAGTAATACTATATTTATTGTAAGAGTGCGTTTTAGCAATATAATAAGTACATGTATTTTAAATTATAAATTTACTTATATGGAAAATTCTTTAGATTATTGCCTACTATGGTGCGTATTTTCCTATTTTGAACAGTAAGACATACCTTTTGGCGTTCCTTAAAAACGTCACACTTATAGTTTCCAACTTATTACCTTTTTGCCCGAAAATTTTTAATAATTTGATTTATTTTACTTCATCATTAAATAAAATAAATATTTCTGTTAAAATTTTCTGGTAGCCGAAAGGTAGCCTATAGTTACACATTTTAGAAAAATAACATTTCATTTGCAGAGGAACACCTTAAGGCGTGGCTCAATTTTTTAATGTCCCCTCAGAAGGGACATACGAGGGATAAGGGTTAATGCATACTTGCCAACCATCTCATTAATAACGGTACAATTGTTAACACCCCCTGAAAAATCGACCCTTTTCTCACACCACTATATTATTAGAGTAATTCTTTCCAAATGTTGTTACGATTAAATCTGTCTAAAATTAGTCTAAAAACTTATTGGTGTGAAAAAAAGGAGGGTACTAAAAATTATACGGTTCATAATGAGATGGTTGGCAAGTATGTTAATGTCTCATTAGATTAAAAAAGCGTATAAAATCAATTTTATAGAAGGAATGTGGAGCTGACAAATGTTAAATTTATTTGACACAAATATATTTTTACAGAAATAATTCATAAGCATCTATTTATTTTAATTAATTAATTAATTTTTTCCAATGGCGCGACACTTGCGACTAAGCATTGGCCGTGAAGATCGCCCAATTCATGACCATTTGTGAAGGGGCACCCAATGAACGGCCATCGCTACCCCTAACAGGGACAACAGATCCATGCCATCTCCGACGGGACGCGGTAGCCCAGTCGGTAGAGCGCTGGCCTCGTAATTGGAAGATTGCGGGTTCGGTACTCGAGCCGGCCAAAGACCGTCGTGTACACTAATGGTGGCTGGTGCACATAAAATCTGTCATGGCCGCAATGTCCTCCATGTTTCCATAAAAATTTATACTTCTGGGGGGTCACCAAAGCGGGAGAGTTTTCCCTTACGTGGAGGATCAAAATTGTGAGGGTATGTCTTCGGACCACCTCTAGGGGTGTGTCCCAGATCGTCGCCAATTGCCCATCTGCGCAGCACTAGTACGATGTAAAGACCCAACCAACCAACCATGCCTTCTTCGGGATTCGAACCCAGGCCCAACCAGGGACCCTAACCACTACACCATCTAGGTGGCTTATAAAGTATTTATACCATATCTGAAATTATTCTGAGTGTTTCAGAACCGTTTTTTACAGTTGTCCTAATGTTATTTAATTGCAGACATGAAACTTTAAATAATCAAAAGTTTCTTTTAAAGAAGTAATCGTATGCATAAAGTGGAAGACTTCGCCATACGTTTTACACGCAAGGTAAATTACTTTATTTTTATTTATTTATTTTTTTAAGGTAACTTACTTAAAAAAAAATAAAAAAATAAAAAAAATAAATAAATAAATAACCCGTAAATTATAAACCATAAAACAGTTATATATTTTTTAAGATTATGAACTAACATTGAAATCGACTTATGACAAAAAAGTGCCAATCAATCTTAAATTAAATTCACAATTTTTACATTCAAATGAATACGTTATATAAATATAAAGTACATCAGAAGATAAAATCAAATTTATAGCTGGAATATTTTAAAACATATAGTTAAACTGATCAAACTAATCGTAACCCTTTGAATGTCTCCTCTCAAAATTCAAGGAATTCTGCATGAATTTGAATATAAATACCATTTTCGACGTTTCATTTTATTACGCTTAGACAGTCTTTCAAGAAATTTAAAACACCTAAAAGAGAATGTTTTCAAAGGATTTGCTCCATACGGCAATACGACTCCTCATCTGGAAACTCTTAGGAACAGGAGCGGAAATCTAAATTTTAAATCCATGAATGTTTGAGAAAAAAATGTAACTGCGCCACATACATATTGAATGGAAAAGAATGTCTTTCTTATTTTTGCTGATGTAGAATATTTCTACATGAAATATAAAAAAAATCGCTGAATTATAATTCACATTTATGATTCTACCAATTTTACATCGAATCGCATTTTATAAAAAAAAAGCAAAAAAAAAAAAAAAAAAAAAAAAAAAAAAAAAGAGAATATTTTCTTATAAATTTTTGATCGTAAAACAAAACGTTGTAAACACTGGAACTTTTATCGTTTAGGATAATCTATATTTATATGTATTTTCATTTTATTTGTTTATTTATTTTCGTAAAGTAAAAGAAGAAGAGAAAATATACAGAAAAAATATTATCCAACCCTTAAATTTTCCAATATTTTCTTGCAATAAAAAAACTGTTAAGGATTTTATTTTATTTATTAGTATTATTATTTTTTTTTTTTATGTAGGAATAACTTTCTCTCATTTTTATCATGAGATTTTTGTTACGTAAAAATATACTTACTTAATAATCATTTTTAATTTTCTTGAAGTTCAACACATATGTTCTGAAATGAATATTTATATTCCTAAGTTGAACAATTTTGTTTTCGCTGCGAACATAAAATCGTCTTTAAAAAAATATCTATTACAACAATAGTTTGAGAGCGATAAAAAGGAATATTTTAGATTTAACATATCTATGTGTATCCCTATTCAGGATCCATACAGCTCTTGAATTTCCTTAATTTTCAATACCAATAATTTGGCATAGCAATTTTTATTATACAAACACTATAAATTTAAAAACAATTTTATGTTTCAAAAAACGGGGAAGAGTCCTCAAAAAAAAAAGCGGGACCGCAGCCTGATATTCTTATACTTACACAGGGGTCAACATTCTTCACCCACTTTTTAGGGTACTTTAAGGGCTGAAAAATTTTCAACTTTTTTTGCTACCATTATTTTTATAGAGAAATTTTTATTTTTAAATAGCGTATACTGATTAAACAGAATAGAGATTTTTCTATAAGAATAGCGGTAGTAAAGATGGCAGAAATTCTTCATCTCTGAAAGTGTTCAAAAAAAAAAAAAAAAAAAAAAAAAAGAAAAAAAGGCACGGAATACAACCTATGCATCATAACAATATTTAAATACAGGGTGTTCCAAAAGTGCCTCCCCCTCCTAACTAGAAAATGAGTCGATTTTGAAAAATTTCGCAACACGTATTTAACGAAATCGAGAGGGACCTCTTTTGGGGAAAAAAGTTTAGGCTCGAGGTGGACTATGGGGGGAGGTGGGGAGCTGCTAGGGAGGGCAACTTTAAAATTTCAAATGGGAAGATATGTCTTGTGATACATTCCTGGAAACGTCTTTTCAAGACAATGAATTTGATATAAATAGTTTCGCCCTACGATGATTATTAGAGGAGATACGTGAGTTTTTAGACTTTTGAAACGTGGATTTTATACTTATGTATCCCCTTTAATAATCACTGCAGGGCAAAACTATTTATACTAAATTCATTGTCTTGAAGCGACGTTTCCCGGGATGTATCACAAAACATACCTTCCAATTAGAAATTTTAAAGATGCATTTCCTAGCGGCATCCCTACAATCCCCTTGCCCGGGCCCAAACATTTTTGGGCAAAGTATGTCTTATGATACATCCCTGAAAACGTCTCTTCAAGACAATGAATTTGATATAAATAGTTTTGTCCTGCAGTGATTATTAAAGGGGATACATAAGTATAAAATCTACGTTTCAAAAGTCTAAAAACTCATGTATCTCTTTTTATATTCATCGTAGGAATATTTACATATATCAAATTCATTGTCTTGAAGAGACGTTTCCAGGGATGTATCACAAGACATACCTTCCTATTTGAAATTTTAAAGTTGCCCTCCCTAGCGCCCCCCCCCCCCCTAGCTCCCCTGGACCCAAACTTTTTTACCAAAAGAGGTCCCTCTCGAATTCATTAATTACTTGTTTCGCCATTTTTTCAAAATTTCGACTCATTTTCGAGTTAGGAAGGGGGGGTGTTGCGACGTTTGGAACACCCTATGTATTACGGATCATTGTTAGTACCCTTCCTTATTTAACATAAACTTTTAGAAGGGTATTTTTCTTCTTATTTAATAATAATTACGTATTAAAAAAAATTACTACAAGTAAAGTTGTGTGAATAAAGATTGGGTACTAACAGTGGTATGAAGTAAATTAAAATATTGGCATGTCTGCTTATATCTTAAAATTACAAAATTGTTCTTCCAGTTCAAATGGAAGAGTAGGTGTATTTATCTGCATAGCTACCAATATTTTAATTTATTCCGGAGTAACTTTAACTCCGCCTTTATTTCGCACCACTTTATATATAGAAAAATTTTCGCTAACATATAACTTCGATCAAATAAGACAAAATTACTTAAAAAAAATAAGTGGTACGAACTAAAGGCGGGGCTAAAAGTACTCCGGAATAAATTAAAATATTGGCAGCTATGGATCTGTTTTTTTAATAGGACGCCATTTTTAAACAAGAGGGAGACACAAGTTAATTCCTAATCTTTTTTTTTTTTTTTTTACTTTTTTGCTACGGATTATACACGTATTGACTTTCAAGCAAATCGATTTTCAAGTAAATTGTTTTTAAATATAAGTTTGAATTTTTTCTGTAACCGCAATTTTGCAACAAGATGACAAATCTAGTTTCAAGAAACTTGGTATCGAATTGCGAATTTTTACCTAATTTCGGCAAAAATGAAATTTGGCTATAAATATCGATTCTGCAAACAGTCCTAAAGGCCAACGACGACATTTTTTTTTCCTGATATTACCACCAATAATATTTTTCTTTCGTATATTTGCATCGTTTCATTAACCCTTTCAGTAGACGAGGCTGCATAGTGCAATCACAAATTTTTAAGTCAAAATTTCAAAAAACTCCCGGAAATTTTTATAAGACTTTTCTTTTATAACTTAGACGAATAACTTTATTTATTTCTTGTCTTTCAGTATTGTTGGTGATTTCTGGTTGTTACTGATTTAAACCACAAACATTTTTTTGACCCTGAAAGGGTTAATTAAGTACGAATTATCATATAAATATTTTGGTGGAAGAATCTGGGAAAAAAAGTGGGTCTGTAACCACCCTGAAAAATAGCTTAAGTCGTTTGAAAGTAAATATCTTTTTTAGTAAAAATAAATAAATTAAGTTCAAAAGGCCAGATTGCACTCACATTACATAATTCGCAAACCAGCATTCTTCCGAATGAAAGTTGGTCTTCCTAGAAAATCAATATCTTGAGTAAATTCTCGCTGTTTTTTCTTTTATAAGGCAGATTCAAGGTACCAAATGCCTTGCTTCTGTATCATTCCAGAAACTCAATTCCACCCTTTAACTCTGAAATTATTTTTATAAAAAATGAACGGTGTAAAACAATCGAATTCAATCATCGCTAATTAGACACCAGTTTTTTTTTTTTCAAATAATTGTCTCCTTATTTTAATAAGAAATTTCTGTTTTCATAAGACGAAATTATTTGTTAAAAACTAATGGTGTGAGTTTTTATCACTTGTGCTCCGGTTTTAATCAGGCCTTGGTGTCATCTAATTGTAATGATTTTGCAAGTTCAATTAGCGTCTGACGTGGGTCTTCGTTAACACTTTCACGACAGCTGACCTAGATTCACGTAATTTGAAAATCTGTAACTCCGCCAGTGGGTGTTTCTTTCACAAACTGTGTGTTATTTATTTCCAGAGCTGCCAACCAAATCCGGCAAATCGTTAGTACTGCCCCTTTTTCTACACCACTTAACTTTTAGAGTATTTGTTTTCTTAATTCATCGTAGATATATTTGAAGAGAATTACTCTATAAATTAAGTGGTGTAGAAAAATGGGCGGTACTAACAATTTGCCGGATTAGGTTGGCAGCTCTGTATTTCTTAAGAAAGTACCCAATATTTATGTTTGTACAATCAAATGCAATATGGATACATAAACTTCGATTAGACTGAGTATAATTATAATGCATATCCATTTGTAATATAAATGTGAATACAGAAATTTTTGTCTTGTAATCTTGGAGAGACAGACTTTCTGTGGTCTCAAAAATAGCCCAGACATAAAATGGTAGCTGAGTTTAGGCGTGCCACAGGCCATGACAGCCTTTTGAAACATTTGTACCGTTTTCGATTAGTTTCATGTCCTATCTGCAATCTGTGGAATCTGGGACGGGACATGGATGGAGAATATCTCCTTCGTGGCAAGGCATTATCCAAGCTCTCTTTAATCGACCACTACCTGGGAGGCCGGGGGCCTTTTAGATACATAGACTACTGTTGCAGATGTTCTATTCTTTTGTACTTTTTTATTTGTTTCTCTTTGTATTCTCTGTTCGAATTGTCTTTTTATCTTACCACTAGAAAAAAAAAAATAAAAATAAAAAAAATACAGAGATATTCAAAAAGACAGAACAATTGACAGCTATGGTATAGTAATCAATTTCAGATAAACCCCCAAATTTTTATACTTCTTTTTCTTTTTAAGACATATATTGTTTTCAAGTTGCGTAATATTTTTAATCAACGTTTGTCAAGTACTGCTAAAATATTTTAAAAAGTCTATCATTAAATGAATGTAACTAATATTGTCGATTAGTTTTAATTATATGAAATTTATTAACTTTATATTTTAAAAAGATCCATTTTCATTTGTTATCAATATTAAATTCACCAATGTAAAATTTTCATATTCGAATAAGAAACGAAACACGTAAAATAAAAATAATTAATAATACTGAATACAGAGAGAAAAATTAAAGCATTTTCAAAATAAAAATGTTGAGACGTTTGTCCGTTAGCTAAAATGAACATTTATCTCCTCTTATTTGAACTTTAAGTTTCACATGTTGTAGTATAAAGGTTCATATTGCAGTTGACGAAATGAAGTCTGAACTTAAAAAATTAAAGTATTTTGTAACAACTAGTTTTTTTTTTTTTTTTTCTTCTGAAATCATTTCATCTTATCAAAGTGTGGGAAATGCTGAATAAATAAATGCACGTTTTTAGAGTTATGATTTTAGCATTCTTGTCCACGAGATGATTTTTCATTCTAAATCAATGATTCTCTACAACTTTGTAATTAATCTCTCTCCCCTCCCCCCTTCACCTCGCAATATTTACGAGATAAGAACGTGAACTCAACAATTATTTGCCAGGTGGGGCTGTTATCGGTTGCTTCTGGTAGCGCATAGTCAATTTACATAGACACCACTTTTATGACTATTGTTCTTGCCGTTCTTAATTTAATGGATAACAAACATTTTACCGCTCACACTCTATAATTCAAATTATTTTAAAGCTTCTTTCAGGGTAGCCTATAGGATGCAACAATTTAGTTATTTGATACCACTATTTTTGTAAAATATCGGTGTATTTGTTCAATTACAACGAGTTTGGTTTTATGTCAAAATAACTGTCTTATTATAAAAAATAGTGGTGTAAAAAATTAAAATTCTAGTATATTCCCGGTAACTTTGCTTTTGTGTTTCAGACGTACAAAACTCAAATTTTTTAGGTTAATAAATTAATCAGACCTTACAACATCCAAAATTTTACGATCATTTTATTGTACTGCCACTATCTGAAAACAATACTTTCTTACATAATATTTGAATTCAAACTGAATTTTTATTGTGGTATTAATGGACCTACTAAAAGAGGTTTGCATGGGCCGGGCTTACGGTCCGGCCCTCAGGCCTTATTTTTCAATCTGTTCTCACTCCCGGGCCGGGTCCGGGCTCAATTTTATTGTATATACTCAGGCCTGGCCTGAACGAAATTTTTCCGGGCCTTGTTGGCCCGAATCTTTTTCAGGTTTCATCGTTAATCAACAAAAAGGGAAAATTATACATTTCTTTAGTCATTTATTTCCCATAATTTTACAGGCTGGTATATCACATTTTCACATGAAATTTTATTTTGTTAAAAAATGTCTGTTTCTTCAATTTAATTGCTTATCAGTCTATTCGCGATCTAATTTTCCGCAAATATATTTAGCATGTCTCGAAATTAATATATTTTATTTCAAGTAATAAATGGTTTTCTATTCAAAATAGTATGCATGTCACTACTCGTTTGCGCACGTGTTCAAACCAAAGAAATTAGATGCGTTACTGTGTATAAGGCTTTGTTCCCTATGGTCTGTAGAGTTTAGGTGGTATGGAAGCTATAAAAATCCTGCCGCTGTAACTTTTTCTCTAAACTCCTTTTTCTTTTCTCCAGTGCACTAAATGAAAGTAGCACCATTTTTAGCTTGTACAAAAACCTCTTTTCTATAGAATATGGTTGGAATGCCATTAAAATTTTGTTTACCGGATCACATGAAAGATTCGTATACGTTACAGAATTTAAGAGGAAATGGTTGAACGTGCATTTTAGTAGTAATAACCGTTTCAAATGCCGTCCTATATTGTTTGATGAGTGCTAATACTTTCGATTTGACTTTCTGTCTGCCTTTGTATCTTCTGTACGTCTGTAATAAGGAAATTTTGTTTATATATAATTATCTTATAAAAGTTTACCAATTAAAGAAGATTCTATTGCTTCGCTATATAAAACCTCTACAAAACACATACTAAAAATGTTTTTCATAGAAAGGCATGGATTTTTTTTTTTTTCATATTTTTGAATCGGGCCGGGCCGTACACTGGCAAAAAATAAACGGGCCGGCCCAGGCCGAATTTTTCAATTTCATACCGGGCCTGGCCGGGTAAGCAAAGCTTTCGTACGGGCCGGGCCGGGCCCGTGCAGACATCTACTACCTAGTGCAGGGTACTTTACGTTCTGGCTGTTATTTATTGTCCTGCTATTTAATGAGCTAGAACCATAGAATAATAATAAAGGAGGAAGGAGCATATTTGTTTTGGTTTCGGTTTGTAAAATCCAGGAATACCGAGTATAACTATGCTTGAAACTGATTTGTTGGCGAGATTTTTGAATCGTCTCGTCTCTTTGTCTATCAGTCAGCGAGGCAGCACCCACAACAAACAGCGATAAATGCGCCGAGGATGGGTGCCCTACTTCAAGGTTTTAAGCAGCAGGAGCAGCTTTCGCTGGCAATTCACTAGAAAGGGTTTGTGAGCATTAGAGTATTGACGTGCTCCATCTTCCTCTATTATTATTCTATGGCTAGAACATAGCCTCCTAAACTAGATGCCTGTCACGTGGCTCGGAAAGTTAGCGACAATTCAAGAGGTAAGCAGCGCCACCTGGTATAGATTACGCAACTTTTTTATTCAACAGCCACCAAAAATTTTTAATAGTAGATTTGATATATATAGTAGACGAAAAGAATCGAAGTAACGTCAGTTATATATATATATATATATAATGCATCACTTCTTTATTGGTGACAGTTGAATAAAAAAGTCGCGCAATCTGTACCAGGTGGCGCTGTCTACCGCTTGAACTGTTGCCAACTTTCCGAGCCACGAGACAGGCATCTAGTTTAGGAGGCAGAAAGATAAGGTGTAACTGCAGATTTTTCTTTTTTTTTAAATCTGCATAAAATTAGTGTCAGAAAGAAGTTAAAATAATAAAAGGTTTAACCAAGAATAAAAGGATATAGAAACTTTAATGTATAATGGTACTTTAGAGGGTTAAGAAAAATAAATGTAAAGAAGTTTAAAGTTAAAAGAAAATGGGTTAATAAAATAAAAATGAGTTATGAAATATTTTAGATAGTTCTCAGTTCGGAATGATATTAAGAGGTTGTGAAAAAAGTTAAGCTGTGTCGATTCTCAAAAAGTTTTTAAAAAAAGACAATTTTAAATGGAAATATTTTTCTTTTTATTTATTTATTTTTTTATTTGTAAGTCATAATCCCGCACAGACACTGCACAATCCATTCGGCTCTGGTCCAACAAGTAGGTCTTGAAAAAGGTGCCTACTAAGGGCTACGGCTTACGTGTTGCGTGGTGGTATGACAGTATATCATGAGTAGATGAGATTTCGATAAGGCTTATTTAGGGTTAGATTTCGGTTGAGTTTTATTATTATTATTATTATTTTGAACAAGCAGAAAGGGAAATCGGATGCTGGTATAATTAGTCATCGAATACCGTAGAGTACCGCGGGTGCTTTTTGCTTGTGGGTGAGGGGATTTCATAGTCGGGTAATTCCGCTATGATTTCGTTGTTGATATTGTTTATTGAATTATAAACCTTTTTGGAGAGTTTTCTAACTATGTCATGAAATGAATGTAGGTCATTACGGATAGTGCTATTTTTCAAGTATCGATTTCCGTTAAGTATTTGCCTTTAAATTTTGTTGTTTAGCCAGCGATTTTTGAAAGAAGATTTGCAAGTATATCCCCAAATGGGACAAGCGTAGGTGAGCATCGGAAGGATATATGAATTCCTTTCCTATGAAGGATATATGTAAAGGAAGGATATATGTAAGGAAGGATATATTCCTTCCTTATGAAGGATATAAGTAAAATGTTATTGCGGATAGACAGTGTTTTTCCTTTAAACAGGGGGTCAAGGGATTTTTTAACATTAGTTGCGTTGGCTGTAGATGTAGGGATATGTTTGTTGAAAGTAAGTCTGCAGTAAAAGTAGACCCCAAGATATTTTGTGTCATCTTGCTAGGGGATGGAAGTGTTGTCAATGGTTATGCGGTTTGGGTACATTAGTTTTCGAGAGAAGTATACAGCAGTTGTTTTAGACTGGTTTGTCTTGACGCGCCCCTGCGTGAACCAACTTATGTGTGTACCCTCGTGTTCTTGTAAACAAAAGTGTGAAGGAATATCAGCAAGACAGCTAAATTAGCGTGTGGGGATCTAACTAAATATTAAAACATTCAAAAATATTAAAGAAAAGTTATCTATTGACCATAATGGTGGCAGTATAATAAAGGAAAACTAAAATTTTAAGACAACTGCGAAGCCTGTATAATGTATATGTATGCATATATATATATATATATATATATATTTAGATTAATTTTAATATATATGAGGAAATATTTTTTTTAATAAACTAAATTGTTTTCTTCTGTTTATTCAGCAAAATTGCTTTAAAAATATTTAAGCCCTTATACTGATATCTGAAAAAAAAAAAAATCATAAATATTTGTTTCAATAATAAACAAAATAAATTGTGAATATAAAAGCATCCGTAAATAACGAATTATAATGAAAACTTAGGAACAATAGCTTGTGTCACGCGGCGTGTAACGAAAGATTTTAAGGAAAAAGGCACCATTTATTCATATTCAAATTAAAATAAAGCGGTAAGGGGTAAGAAATGACAAAAGAGAGATTTTAGGAAACGTGGATTTCCGCTGACGTTGCGATTTCCCAAAGGATATTTCTCTTTGACTTGTTAATTAAATCTTTGATATATTCTTCTTTTGTAAATTATTGCAGCTTTAATATGAATTTTCTGTGTGGGTTAAAAAAAAAAAAAAAAAAAAAAAATTAAGAAATCAAATAACAGAATATTCAACAGTTATGATCAAATTCTAAACAAAGGATATCAGTTGATTCAAAGAACTTAATTTTTAACTTTGCAAGAAAAATTAATCATTTAAAAGCTTTTTCATTGTAAAATTACATAATAAAATACCTTTTTATTTATTTATTTATTTTTTAATTAAGGAAGTATTCATTCTTGGGTACGTAATTAAAGATTCGCGCATTATAAGTACAGGCCATCATACTTGCCAAAAAACTAATTAATATTCCGCAGTATTGTTAGCCCCTCCTTCTTTTTCACACCAGTATCTCTTTAGAGTATTTCTCTTACTTAATCGTAATTGCATTTGGAGACTATTACCATAGCCTCCTTAACTAGATGCCTGTCGCGTAGCTCAGAAAATAGGCAACAGTTGAAGCGGTAGGCAGCGCCACCTGGTACGGATTGGGCTACTTTTTTATTCAACAGCCACCAAAAATTTTTAAAAGCGGGACATGTTATATATAAAAGGCGAATAGATTCGAAGAAACGTCCATTTTATAAATTAAGTATCACTTCTTTAAATTATTGGTGACAGTTGAATAAAGAAGTCCAATAATTTGTACTAGGTGGCGCTGTCTACCGCTTCAACTGTTGCCTAGTTTCCGAGCTACGCGACAGGCATCTAGTTAAGGAGGCTATGCTATTACACTAAATAATTATTGGTTTGAAAAAAAGGGCGGGATTAACAACATTACAGAATATTAATTAGGAGGTTGGAGAGTATGGACCGTGTAGCTTTTCTAAAATTTCACCCTAATCTTATTATACTTTCACTACTACGATAAAATAATACGTTTTCTGATAAAATTCAGACATGTTTTAGAATAAAAATGCTCAAGAAAAAACACATTGTTATGATAGTGGTGTCAATATAATAAAATTAAGCTAAAATTTTAAGAGCTCTTCGACGTCTGTAAGTTTTTATTTAAATTAAAAGCGACGGATATAAAATGAATTATACAATATTCGCGCCCGCCTTTTCGCAAAGACTCTTTCCCGAGTTTTTTAAGAAGAAATTTGACTTTTTTAACGAAAACAATGTCTAGTATTTTTTAGTACCATTTTATTCTCGCTTTCTGCACCATTATATTTATTTAGAAATATTAATTATATTTTTACATTTATATTTTGTGATTAAATTATATAGATGTGATTGTTAACCCTTTGAGTACTGAATTATTTGAAGACTTTTATGCTCATGGAACCGATTTACAGAGCTGCCAACCTAATCCGGGAAATTGTTAGTACCGCCTCTTTTTCTGCAGGGGTCGTATGCTCTACCCTTTTTTCAAGACACTCACAAAGATAAGAAATTTCTGCCATTCTTGCCACATCTAATTTTATGCAGAAAAACTTCATAAAATCAGTGGTAACAATGAATGAAAAAAATTTCATTCCTCAGAGTGTCCTGAAAAAAGGGCGGAGAGTACGAACCCTGCAATTGTTTGTGATCAACGCTCACTGGCGGGGGTGCCGCAAACCTTAACGCTTGCTTCTTAAATTCAGATGACGAGTCAGACTCGTCCACCGTAACTTCGCCCAAATAAGAAGATGACGAGTCTCACTCGTCAAATATACCCAAAGGGTTAAAATAGTTATGAAATGGTCTAAAGACGGAACTCATTCATCCCTGGAAACATGTACTTTATTGGTTTTCGTGGAATAGTTACAATTCCAAATGACTGTTATCATAGCCTCCTTAACTAGATGCCTGTCGCGTAGCTCGGAAACTAGGCAACAGTTAAAGCGGTCGACAGAGCCACCTAGTACAGATTATGGGACTTTTTTATTCAACTTCACCAATAATTTAATAAAATGATACATGATATACATAATCGACGTTTCTTCGATTCTATTCGCCTTTTATGTATATCACGTCCCACTTTTAAAAATTTTTGGTGACTGTTGAATAAAAATGTCACTCAATCTGTACCAGGTGGCGCTGTCTACCACATCAACTGTTGCCTAGTTTCCGAGCTACGTGACAGGCTCTAGTTAAGGAGGCTATGCTGTTATTTAACATTATTGCTATTGTTTAACCCTTTGCGGCACAACACAATTCAGATCATTTAAATTATACTGCCACCGGAATTCCTGAACTAATTTAAACTAAAAGAAATTTTAAATTTTCAGGTTAAAAAAACTGGCCTTTTCTACTATGTTATAAACGTAAATTTTTGCTAAAATATTTCCGGGATGAATTTGATGGGGATGAATCCAGCTAGATCTTAAATTTTGCGTCCTCGCAGCGAGGACAGCGCGCGTTAAGGGGTTAACATGAAATTATAACACAGCCAACACAAATTGTCCTATTTTGGTCGATTATCGCTCGATGCCAATATCCGGAAAGCCTTCATTTTAATTTATTCTAGAGTTTTGTTAGAAACGCTCATTTTTCCCACCATTTTTCTTCAAGGGTATTTTCTTATTTCATAGTAATTTCTCATTGGAGAAAACTTTACTGCAAATAAAGTTATGGGAGAAAAAATGCAGTTATTGACACATTGAAAGTGCTCCAGAATAATTTAAATTTTTGACAGGGTCATATTGCTTTTTTTCGGGACATTTTCAGGAAGGAGAAATTCCCACCATTTAGGATAGGATACCACTGGCATAAAATTATTTCTGTCCCATTTAAGGACGATACGTTGCTATAAAATACGATCGAAATTTCTGTATAAAAACAGTAGTAGCAAAAAGGCGGAAATTTTTTCATCTCTGAAAATATTCTAAAAAAAGTGTGGACCTCTACATAACTGCAGCATCACATCTGCCAATTTTTTTAAATTTATTCCATAGTGAAGTTAGGAGCTGCCTTTTTCTCACATAATTTTCTTTTTAGAGTAATCGACAACATATAATTGCAATTTAATCAGAGGAAAATTAATCTAAAGAAAAGTTATGTGAAAAAGGGGGCGGGTTCTAACAACAGAATCTATTGAAAATGTTGGCAGTTGTAGCAATATATCTGCAAACCTTTGACATAACTTTTCACCTTTTATAAATTCAGTGGTTAACATACATTAGAGCCCCGGTTAACTGAACTCCGATTAACCGAGTTCCAGATTAACCGAAGTAGTTCCGAAAAGGCCTTGCCCTGCAGAAGGCGTGTATTTTGACAAATGGCGTTGATAATTTTGACAAATTTTACGATACATAAACATCACTGTATTTTATAATTCATATATCAATGACGTATTCACACTTGCCAAACATCTCATTAATAATCATAAAATTGTTACACCTCTTTAAAATACGCCTCTTTTTCCCCACACCACTTTCTTTTAGAGTAAATTTCTCCAATTGTAGTTATGACTAAATATAAAATAAAATTTCTCTAAAAAAAAGACTGATGTGAAAAAACTAGACGGGTACTAAAAATGTTTCGATTCATAATGAGATGTTTGGGAGGTATGCGCATTGCATTTTTAAATGACTACATTTAAATATACTTCATTGACTACGCTTTCATACATCTTAAAGTTTCCCGTATGTTTCCCCCTCGATTTTCAACAGAGTCCGTGTTATCCAAGTTTTCAATTACACTGCTCTGCACGAGAATATGCCCCAAAACCATTTATGCAAATTCTTATGTAAAATACCTCATGAATCCGAATATGACGTCCATTTTGTCCCATCACCCATCGTTTTTCGGGTTCGTCACCTTATTTTTATCCTTGTTCGGCAATTTTATGGCTTTAAATTTGATTTGGAGAGAGGTAAAGGATTATTTTGACTGTTAAAAATCTTCTGAGGGTCTACAGAGGTGAAAAATTCTTTCTAAAACAAGAAAATTTATAGCAAAGGTGAAATTTAGGGGAGGGAGATTCGCCACTAAAATTACAAATTACATTTGTTATATTTTTATTAATCTATTTTTATTATTATTTATTATACCTTATATATTTTTGTTTTTAACAGTTAAACTAATCCTTTTCTACCGTTTAAATAAAATTCATGGCTATAAAACTACCGAACAGTAATAAACATTGCGGAAGGGGGTGGCGTACCGAAAAAACGGTGGGTGATTGGTAAAAATCGAGGTCATATTCGGCTTCAGGAGGTCTTTTTACATAAGAATCAGGAAGAATGATATCAGGGCTCGAAAAAATATTTTTTTGCAGCGCAGTGTTATCCGTGGTACCCTCGGTCCACATTACCTCGGATAAGCGAGGCTCTACTTTAATTGTAAGAAACATTAAAACAAAATTTAGGCGAGCACTATTCTTTCGGTTTTTATCACAATATAACAAAAAAGGAAATTTATTAATGCAGTGTGGTCACAGACACATTTTTTTCCCTGATTCCGCCACCAATATTTTTCTTTTAGAGTTTTCAATAGTATGTTTGCACCATTAATAAAGCAAAAATTATCGTATAAATATTCTGGTGTAATAATCAGGAATAAAAGGCGGGTCTTAACCGCCCTGTACTGATTGTTTTTGAAGTCATCTATAATATTAAAACACAAAGCACTTTCTGTAAGACCAAATTCGTGCGATCTGGGCATGCGCGAGAAAACTTTGAACTAATTCGGAACGGGAATATGCCTTTCTCTTTCTGCAGTGCAATACGAATACCGATTATAAAGATCGAGCAGACGACGTTGATATTTCATATATCTATGGCAGACGCCTAATTAACCCCTTAACGTGCGGTGTCCTCGCTGCGAGGACGCAAAATTTAAGATCCAGCTGCAAAAATTCATCCCGGAAATTTTTTAGCAAAAATTTACGTTTATAACATATCAGAAAAGGCCGATGTTTTGTAACCTTAAAATTTAAAATTTCTTTTAGTTTAATTTAGTTCATGAATTTTGGTGACAGTATAATTTAAATGATCTGAATTGTCTTGCGCCGCAAAGGGTTAAAGCTCAATCATAAAAATAATTCACAAGATTAATTCATTGATTCATACTTTCCAAGGCAGTATATTAAAATAAATCAATTCGCGAATTCTTATCGGTTACCGTCATGAGCATTTTCGCCGAAAATTTCCTTACACTGGATAGTATTTCAGGACATTATATTGTGGCGTCATCTGTTACCATATGAAACATATATATATTCCTAAAATTATTGTTTTTCATTCGTTAAAAGAAAAAAAATCTTCCAAAATTAACAAATTCTTAGAGTTTATTGTCTTTTAAAAATTAACTTTTATCACTTGAAAATTCTGTTTAGTAAAGATGGAAACAGGTATTTAAAATCAAAAGCTTTTTTTTTTTTTCAAATCTAATTAATCTAATTTCTCATATTTCATTTCCGTAATATATTATAGAAAAATAATTTAGAAAGAACAACCTTAAAATATTGATATTTTATACGAGTAAAAATTTACATAGTATAATTTATTATAAGAAATTTACTGAGCAAATTAACTTGCTAAAATATTAGATTAATTCCTATTATTTATTTATTTATTTAACAGTATACTTTTCTTTAAATATACTATTTTGATAGAATAAAGTGTTATAATGTTGTTAATTATTTACTTTTAAGTGGCATAGTCTATTTCTAAGTGTAAATAAAGATATAATTATAGAATATAAAGAAAACACAAAACATTATTAAAAATTATTTTAAATTAAATTATTTTTCTTTATAAATTTATGTGATTTTAAAAATATTTTTATTAAAAAAAAAAAAAACCTCTGAGATTTTTTTTTTTTACATCGATAGATTATAGATGGCGCCACTGTTATATCGTAATTGAAATGGAAAATTATCGTTATCCATGCTTCAGAGATTTTATTTTCATGTTATGTACAGTCAGCAGCAAAATTATTGAAGCGCTAGCGATAATTAGTATTTAAAATATTTGCGCTTAATACCGTTTTGTTAAATAAATATTTGTGAAGTCATGGTCTTTGACTTATGCTGTTTGTAAAAAAGAATATTGAAGATAAAAATTAGCGATCAAATTAAAAGAAAAAATATATATATATATGTATGAAAAGTATTGATGTTTACTTTCTTTCTCCCTTCTTACCATAATTTATAAATTCTTTCTTTTAAATTACTCTTCACATTCTTTTGGTGATATTTTGAGTAAAATTAGGAAAAATCTTGGGATTTTATTTTTATTATATGGAGCACGATTAAATTTTGTATATTGAAATTTCAAGAAATTTATTCCCCCTTCCCTCCCAATCAAAAAATAATTGATTACAGCAAGGGTTTTTTAACTGGTTAAAAGCAAAACGAAATATTAAAACAGGAATGTTTAAAACTGTAAGCCGTGAAAAGGTTTAAGTTGCAGATGATCCGTCAAATTTTGACGGGTATTAACTGGTTCTTTAAATTAATAAAAAATTATGAATGGACGCAAATAATTTGAATTTTAATCTAATAAATTAAGCTTTTAATGTGTAAAAGTGCATTTTTATGCTAAAGAGCACATAAATGGAGGTATACTTGTTCCACATATATATTTAATGGAATAAATAAACTGCGTAAAAAGTAGTAAGTGGTTTAAATAAATCATTTTTCAAATATTTCATCCTATTAGAAGATAAATAATTAAAGAGATTTTCTTTTACCATTTAATAAATGGAACTTATATAGTCTTGATAAATGTGTAAAATATCTGAGGCATGTTAGAATGTACACTTTATACTTCGAGGAGTAGAAAATTTATGAGCTTTTTATTATTTACTGTGTCAAGAAATCAATGTCCTTAGGATATATTTCTCTTTGGAGAGAATCAACGGTCATTCTTCGCTGAGTGAAGGTAATATTTTATATCTCTACATTTTTAAAGGACCATAAATGATTCCTCTATAAATCATGCAAGAAAAGTTTATGTGCATTTAAGGAACAGTTTTAAAGCTAATAAAGGACACATGGTTTGAAAGATTCTATAGCTAAATAAATAAATAGTGTTAAATATAGATATTTTTTAATTTCTTAAAGCATGTAATTTTAAATTAAATATGTGTAAAAACAAAGCTTTAAAATCAATAATTGAAAATGGTTTTGAAAATGTAAGTGGAATTTATAATAAAAAATATATTAGTTTTAAATTAAATGTGGTTATAAAATATTGTTATCTGTTTTGGACATGTGAATATGATTTCATTCTTTTTTTGGTAAAATAAAACACATTTGCTAGTAAATGAAATGAAATAATTATTCATTGAAATTATTTTCCATCTGAAACTACAACTTACACCGATCATTCAGGCAATTGACGGGTCCCCTTTCAGAAGAAATACTAATCTTTGAGGTGACCCGATCATTAAGATAAATTTTAATCTCTGCGTGAGAGGTGAATCCTGCACTGTTCAGAAAGAGACGATAGTATCGACCGGAATAATCAGTAACCTGAAAGTGCTATGTTTGTTTGATTAATACAGTGGGTGGAAGTAGATATTTCCAATCCTGTTATTTTAATTAATTTTTCACAATGTTTGCAACACGCGGTTTTGCAGTGACGTGCTGAAAAATTATTTTGTTGTTCCTAATCATACATTTTGGACATTTTTCTCTTATAGCGTAAAGTATTATAGTGTAACAGCGTTTCTGACGTCTCGCAATGAGAAGAAGGCTTGGATGAAGGGCAAATCGGCCGATAGGTTTGGATTTGGCCAACACCCAGTCATTCTGCGTTCCCTTATCGCTTATTTTCACTTAACGACAATAGATATCACCCCTATTTTAACACAGGACTCGTTGAGTCAGAACTTGCGTAGAGGTTTCCATGGTCGCAAAAAACGCTGTTAAAGAATAGTTGTTCATAGACATCACAACTGATAATTTCACCTGATTCCAACAGTTCATAATATACCACATCTTTCTGATAACTTTATTGCAATGGATATACAAAGCATATTGCAATGGATATTTCGATTTGGTTGAACCGGCTTCTCCTGGCTTCAACTAAGCTTTTTTTTACATTTGGTATCCTTATAATAAATCCATTTTTCATCTGCAGTTACTATTCTATTCAAAAATATATTTTCTTTGTTGCCTTTGAAATAGCATTTTACAAATGCTTTCCGTGTCCTGTTCTTTTCGTGCATGCGTGTAATCCTCAAATGAGGTTTATTTGGAATAAAGTTTGGCTTACATCAAATACTAACCAATACAACTGTCGCCATTTTATAAGACATACGAGCAGTACTACTAACGACACCTGTTTAGGAAGGTTGGAGTCATATTAACATAACTAATATAATCCGAAACACGTATAGAAAAATAAGCATTATAATTATTATAAAATTATAAACATTATAATTATTGCAGTTTACAATTATAATAAATGAATACGAATTAATGTCGATTAATCACTTTAATGAATTTACGAAAGTTAAAAGTTATTGCTGTTGTTTATTTACTTTCTTATCGTACTACAGATATGGGGAGTTTAAGCATTTATGAAAAAAAAAAAAAATCGATTTCGGTTTTTTGGCGAATTTACACGTTTTTCAGATTTAAGGAATCCGAAAAATATCAATGTGGTATGCGTCGTTAGGTTAATCAATTTGTCAATATAGTTTGCCAGTCTGTGTAGACAATATCGCAAAAGCGAATTACTTTAAAATATTATATATTCTCCACATTCTAATTTGAAAATTTCTCAAGTTTTTCGAAATGTACCTTTTACTTAACAGGAGAAAATACATGCATATTTTATATAAACGTGCATTTTGCGAATTATCGAATTGAAAAAAGTGTGGTGCTACAAGAAATCTAAAATACATAGCAAATCGTGATACAATTAGTTGACAAATTAGCATAAAGTAAATATGTCGATTCGGAGATAGGAGGCTTTATACTATAAGCAAAAAAATGAGCCACCATTAAAAAAAAAAAAAAAAAAAAAAAAAAATTGTACTTACTATGAAGCCAAGGTACACTCTGTAGGCAATTTTTGTTGAAAATTAAATAGTACCACAGACATGGTAATATTTTAATATATTCCGTAATTTAATTACCTCCCTTGCATATCGCATTATATGTTGCAAAGTTTACTCTTATATGTAATTACGATTAAATAAGAAAAATATCCTCCAAGAAAAGTTGCGGAAGAAAAAAGCGAATACTAACAATACTTTCGAATAAATTAAAATGTTGGCCTGTCTAATAGCGCACTGTACATTACAAAAAATAAAACAAAACAACATCGTTCTTTATACTTACATTTTTTTCTTTTAAAAAAGCAATCATTTGCTTTCCTTTCTTGTTGAATAAACACTTTCACTTTAACCTACTCTTTTTCTGCGCCCGCGGATGATAAAAATCGCGGATAATCGGGAATGTACTGTATATCTGTCTGTGGAAACAGGGAGATTATTTTAAAGGGTCATCCAAATCTTAAATAAAATTTAGGGGATAGATCAGTAATCTCATCGTTTGTGGATGTGTGGTGTCAATTTCGGTGTCGTTGGATAGATTACAGATACACAAGCATTTTAGCTTAATTCGGCGCACTGTTATTACCCTCACTTTTATAATACCACTTTATTTGTAGTGATATTTTCTCGACCATGTAACTACGATTAAATATGAAGATTTAAACTTAAAGAAAAGTAATATAGAAAAAGGGCAGTTACTAGCAATGCTTTCTGAATAAATTAAATTCTTAGAATGTCTGCGATTATTTAACCCGTTAGTAGTCGCTAGTTGGTCGATTCGCTTCCCATTCCTACAGTATTTATTCAACAGCCACCAAACATTTTTAGAAGTGACATTTGATGTACATAATCAACGATCATACCAGTCGATTCACATTTTGTACAGTCACCCCCAAAAAAACGCCCCCCCCCCCACCTAATTTCGCCGTAAATTATCGTAGAAGCATGCGGCTGGTACCTGTCGATCTGCAACAACGTCTAGTTTTTAATGTTGTAGTTATATTTTACTTAAGGGGTCATCTACATAACAAAACAGGCATGAACTTCATTTTTTTTCAAGGACGACCCCCCATTTTCGACCTCATATTACGATTTTTGAGATCAAGGCAGTTCGGAAAACTTACCTATTTATATACTTTAAATCAATTCTAAACAGAGTTACACGTGAAAATGTGTTAGGGGATCCGTCTATACATTTAGAAAAAATAAATTTTGATCTACCACGCAATAAACATTATTTATTAAATTTCACACCGGAAACAAAGTTCAGAAATATTTATTATTGTTAGATTTCAATGCATGTTTCCTCATATCATCTGATTAGCGAACACCTGTCATGACGTCAGTTGTGACGTAACTGTATTACGTAATCAACGGCGCATCTTCGCCTCTCTGAGAGAGAGAGGTTTATATGAGTCTGTACGAGAAAGCTTTGCTAAGCGTGCGGCAAGAAATGCCAGCTTATGTTATTCTTCTTTTCTATATTATTAAATGCTGTGATTGTGTAAAAGACTCTGCTTTTCACTCTGTGGACCCATTTAAACCAACAATGGTTATGGGCCCAGAGACACGCATCTTACTGCGGACTTTTTAAAAATTTAAATTAACATTAGCTAAAACGAAAGTGCGAGTTACTGTTAAGCCTAAGGGCTGAAATCGAAAGTATTTTTGATTCTATTTTTATAAAGAAGCTACTATAGCTGATTAAATATGTCGCAAATATTAAGTATAGAAAAGTTATCCAAAAATAATTTTGACACGTGGAAGCTGCAGATAGAAGCTGTTATAATCAAGAATGATCACTGGAGTTATGCTAACGGAACGAAAATTAAGCCCGATGAAGGCGCCGAAGGTGAAGAAAAATGGCTCGAAAATGACCTTAGAGCTAGAGCCGATTTAATCCTAGCAATTACCCCAAGTGAGTTGTGTCATATTAAACATTGTACCACCTCAAATGAAGTATGGAATAAATTAAAAGAAGTTTACGAATCGAGAGGACCGGCAAAGAAAGCCACCCTATTGAAGCAGCTACTCTTTAAGAAAATGTCTGATAGTGCAAATATGTCCGATCACCTAAATATTTTCTTTGATATAGTGGACAAGCTAAAAGAAATGGACATTCACGTAGCCGAAGATTTATTATCAATTTTGCTCTTATACAGTATTCCTGACAGCTATGAAAATTTCAGGTGCGCCATAGAAGCAAGAGATGAATTGCCGCAGCCTGAAGCTCTAAAAATTAAAATGATGGAAGAATATGAGTGAAGAAAAAATAAAAAGCATCAATAATCGTCAAATGCGTATTTTACAACTTACAAGAAAAATCTTCCTGAAAAGAACAAAAGAGAAATCTTAAAGCCTGTGCAGAACAAGAACACGTATGGCGAAAGAAATTATGCAATCTTCAAATGCAATTACTGTTCAAAAGTAGGGCATAAAGCCTCAGAATGCAGAAAGAAGATCTCAGACAGAAAATTCACTTCATCGAATAAATACAAAGATAGATCTTTTATGGTTGAAGATAGTACAGAGTTCACGATGGCAGCCAGTAACCCTTTCCAAGAACATTCCGAGTGGTGTCTCGACAGCGGATCGAGATCACATATGGCTTATGACAAGAATTTGTTTACAGATTTCGAACCTAGAATTGGATCATTTATAAAATTAGCTGTAGATTAAACAGCGGAGATCACAGGTGTTGGAACAGTCAAATTAAAAGTTCCCGGTAATCACGGTGTAACTAATTTAAAGTTAACAAATGTTTTGTGCGTTCCAAAATTAAAATGCAATTTAATGTCAATGTCAAAAGCTACAGCAAACAACTACCGAGTTGTATTTACCGAAAAAGGTGCAAAAATTACGGAGCAGGACGGCTCTCTGATTATAAGTGCTACGAGAAAAGGTGATTTATATTTTTTTCAGCCGCAGGTGGATATAGCTGCATCAACTCAGGTAAGCAACTTTCATAAATGGCATTTAAAATTAGGACATTTAAATGAAAAAGATTTAAAATTATTAAAATCTGAAAATATGTTAAGAGATTTAAATTTTAATGAAAAAGATTCTTTAAAAGATTGTAAAGTATGCATTCAGTCTAAACAAACTGTGAAACCATTTTGTAAAGAAAACACATTTCATAGTAAGGAATTATTAGAAGTAGTTTATTCTGATTTATGTGGCCCTATAAACGTTAAATCCCATGGCGGATCACGTTACTTTATTACTTTTTTGGATGATAAATCTCGTTACATTGAAGTAAATTTTCTAAAAACAAAAGATGAAGCTAAGTACGCGTTCCGGAGATATAAAGCAGCAGTCGAAAATCGATTAGGAAAAAAAATTTAAATACTGCATACTGATAATGGTTTGGAATATTGCGGCGAGGAATTCAATAAATATATTGAAGAATGCGGTATCAAACGCGAATATTCATCACCAATGACGCCTCAGCAAAATTCTAGAATTGAAAGACAAAATCGTACATTATGCGAAATGGTGAGGTGTTTATTAATGCAATCAAACCTTCCAAATACATTCTGGGCTGAAGCAGTAAATTGCGCTGCATATATTAGAAACAGGTGTCCCACTAAAGGAATTAAAGAAAATAAAACACCTTTTGAATTGTTTTTCGGTTATAAACCAACTGTTAACTATTTTAAAATTTTCGGATATAAATGTTTTGTTCTAAATAAAAAATCAAAAGGGAAGTTTGAAGCTAGGTCACACGAACATATATTCGTTGGCTATTCAAATGAATCATGCGCTTACAGATTATGGAATAAGGATACCAGAAAAATTGTCATAAGTCGTGATGTTCGATTTATAGACGAATTTGAAATAAATGATTCAGCCACTACTGATCAATTAGAATTAATTTTTCCGTCTGAGAATAAATGCAATGATTGTAATATTAAAAATGAAACTCCTATCCCTACTCAAACCGCAGACATCCACAGGGGGGGTAAACAGCGGATCGATTTCCTATCCCCCTGAATTCAACGGAGAAAGTTTCTCTTTTTGGAAAGGGGGGGAAGCGAGCCACTCACTTTCTGAAGGGGGGAACGTAGAAGATGTGAGTGGAGGGGAGGAGAGTGCTCACGGTAAATGTAAACAAGAGGAAGGGATAAACAATCCTCCTTTTAAACGCGGTTCAGGCCGACCTAAAAAAATTAAAAGTTGGAACTTTCAAAAGTCTCATAAGGAGTGTATTACAGATACAAAATATAAAGATGAAACTTCTCAATTAGCTGATAACTCATTTAATGAAATTAATCCCAGCGTAATCGACGCGCTAAATGGAGATTATGCTAAAAATTGGGAGAACGCGATGAAATTAGAATATGATTCTTTAGTTAAGCAAAACGCTTGGGAAATTGTAGATAGACCAAAAGATAAAAGGGTAATTGGGTGTAAATGGGTTTTAAAAACAAAATTCAAACCAGATGGTCAAATTGAAAAATTTAAGGCCAGATTGGTTGCCAAAGGGTGTTCACAGAAACAAGGTATAGATTTTGAGGAAAATTTTTCACCAGTAGCCAGATTAAGTTCTATAAGAACTGCAATCGCGTATGCTATTCAAAATGGTTTCATAGCATACCAGTTAGATTTCATTATGGCATATGTTAACGGAATGTTACATAAAGAAATTTATATGGAACTTCCTGAATTTTTTGAAAATGATATACATGAAAATAAAGTGTGTTTATTAAAGGAGTTTTTGTATGGCCTTAAGCAGTCAGGAAGACAGTGGTTTAAGAAATTAGATGAGAAACTGAGAAAAATGAAATTTAACCCTTTGAATTCCGACAAATGTGTCTATTACTCAAAATATCCTTTTGATGCTATTATAATCGTCTATGTCGACGATTTAATTTGTCTCACTAAAAGTGAAGAGCACTATTTTGATATAAGAAATAAATTAGCAGAATCTTTCAAAATGAAAGATATGGGCCTTCTGCATTATTGCTCAGGCATTGAATTTAATCAAGATAGGGACAGCATCACTATAACACAAAAGAAATACATTGAAGATTTATTAAATAAATTTAATATGGAAGATTCTAGAGTGGTGAATACACCTTTAGATAACAGTGTAAAATTAACTAAACAAATGTGTCCAAATACAGAAGAAGAGAAATCATACATGTCAAAAATTCCTTATAGACAATTAATTGGTTCTCTTATGCATCTGTCGGTTGCTACCAGACCAGATATCACCCATGCTGTAAATTATTTAAGTCAGTTTAATAACAATCCAGGAAAACCTCACTGGATAGCTGCTAAAAGAATACTAAGGTATCTCAATGGCACTAGAAATTTAGGAATTGTGTATTACAGAGACGATAAACCATTGACAGCATTTGTTGATGCCGA
Organism: Salticus scenicus; assembly: GCA_963930645.1. Lineage (NCBI taxonomy): Eukaryota > Metazoa > Arthropoda > Arachnida > Araneae > Salticidae > Salticus > Salticus scenicus. The sequence continues at coordinate 241,398,311 of OZ005656.1, forward strand.
TTGGGCATCGGATATAAATGATAGAAAATCATATACAGGGTATGTCTTTAAATATGCCGGTGGACCTATTTCTTGGGAATCTAGAACGCAGCGAACCGTTGCTCTATCCACAACAGAATCTGAATATATGTCTCTGTCTGAATCCGCAAAAGAGACAATTCATGTTAGAAATTTCTTAAAAGAATTGGATCCTGAAATTGTATCAAGTCCGACTGCAATCATGTGCGACAATCAATCCGCACTGAGATTACTAAAAAATCCTGTTCATCACAATCGCTCTAAGCACATTGACATTCGTCATCATTTTGTGCGAGAAGTTTACAATAATAAACTAATAGACATTAAATATATTTCATCAGATGAACAACCTGCAGATATTTTAACAAAAAGTTTAAATGCATATAAACATGAAAAATGTTGTGATATGATAGGACTTAATACTCAGGACTGATGAACTTAAAAAAATATATTTAAACTGTGTTTTCATTAAGAAATTAACGGCTTATATTTTACGTATTTTATTTTATTATATTAACCATAATTATTTGCTTATAATTCTATTTCTTTACTAACACTTTTCTTATTTTAAGTAACTCTTGCATAAAAATAACTTACTGTAATTTTTAATATGCTATTATAATGCCTAAATATGTTTTATTTTCGAAACATTTATTGAATAAGGGGGAAATGTTAGATTTCAATGCATGTTTCCTCATATCATCTGATTAGCGAACACCTGTCATGACGTCAGTTGTGACGTAACTGTATTACGTAATCAACGGCGCATCTTCGCCTCTCTGAGAGAGAGAGGTTTATATGAGTCTGTACGAGAAAGCTTTGCTAAGCGTGCGGCAAGAAATGCCAGCTTATGTTATTCTTCTTTTCTATATTATTAAATGCTGTGATTGTGTAAAAGACTCTGCTTTTCACTCTGTGGACCCATTTAAACCAACAATTATAAAATAAAAAAACGATTCTCATTCACAAATTTTCTGTGTTAGTTTATGAATTAAAATATTTTTATTGGTTTCTATTTATTAAACATTGACTAGTAAACTACATCATTTCATACGAAGAAAATTAAATAGCTTGAATCATATGAACCCTACAATACAATGTTGAATTACAAAAATCTGGGCACCAAGGTAAAAGAATAATAGTAATAATGATAATAATAGTAATAGTAATAATGATAATAATATTAATATCGGTTAAAAGAAAAAAAAGTGTTTAATATTTAAGAAAAAGAATTATCTACTTCTTGTTGGGTATATATTTATTCTATACAGTAAGCCCTGCATGAAAGTGTTACTATAAAGTTTTACATTTAATTTTAGGCGTACAAACCAACAATAGATAATATACAAAAATATAGATAACAAGATTTAAACTAAAATCTGAGAAAGGATATTTAATATTTTCGCGACTGCTGATATAGTTTCACGTCATTTGGAAATCTGTAACTCCTCCAGTAGGCGTTTCTTTCACAATTTGTGTGTTACGATATTTCTTAAGAATATTCCTTATATTCATATTTATATAAACAATATAGTATGAAACAAATACTTTCAGTAGATAGAGTATAATAATTGTGTATATTCATATGAAAATAAATATGGATATAGAAAAAACGGTTTCCTATTGCCTAGAACGAATATTCCCCGTTCTGCAGTCGTCTACTGTACTTGAATTCTTAATTTTAAATGCATAAAATCTATATCTTTAAAAGTTATACGATATATTACTTAGTTTTAAATTCTTTTTCCGTAATAAATGTGTCGCCAGTTTTACGCCGTGATTAGAATAATCGAAAATAAATAATATTGCGCTTTGTTTCAATAATAGATTTTGAAAACTTAAAAAAAAAAAAAAAAAAAAAATCCACTATATTATTCGGCATTAAAAAAAAAACATTTAATAAAGAGTTTATATTTTATTATGTTACGTCGTGCGATAAAATTTAAATAGCATAAACGGTAGAGTAAACGAATGCGAAAAGTCACAACAAGATTAAAACAGAAAATATGTTTTAAAAAATCTGATAAAAATTAATTATATTAATTTAAAAGAAAACAAAAACAAAAGTATTGTCCACTGCATATTGCTCTTTCAAATAATAATCCTCGTCCTACCGCATTTTCTAAATCATGATATATAACTTAAGATGCACGAATCCTAGAAAATTCAAGTTAAAAACAAAAGACAAAAGGGATAAAATAGAATTTTAGCAGTGAGAAACTAGAAAAAGTTATGTAATATTTAAGAACAAAGACTTAACATTTCAGAATCGAGTAAACTCCTTTTTGCAACGAAAGCCACGCCTTTACAGAATTTTTCTAGAACTTTACATTATAAAACAAAATTATTTTACATACTTCCAATTAAATCATTTAAATTTTGCCTTCAGCATTCAATGTAGAAAATGCCATTGAAATTTATGCATACCAGCGTCACATATAGAGTCATATACGAGTATGCAAACTAGTTTTTTTAATACTGTTTCCGAAATATAGAGGCGGGGCTACATTTCTTTTGGAATTCTTTCCCAATCTCTTGCCTGCATTGCGATAATTTTATAAAAAATAAGCCAATTTGTATAATAAACATCGAAATGTTCCATAGAAAACAATTATAATAACATAAAGGTAAATTAAAAGAGTTTTTCGTCAAAATGTATAGAAATATTGACTCACAGCGGATACAAATTATAACAAGCAGGGCCTGATTAAGGGGGAAGCTCGCTCATACCGGAATATTTTTACAATTATTTTTTACTTCATGTTATAGAAATTCCACGCTTTGACGAGGAAATATTTTTTATAAAAAATGAACGGTGTAAAACAATCCAATTTACTCACCGTTATTAGACACCAGAATTCTTTTAAAATATTTTTTAATGAAAATTTTCTGTTTATTATAGGAGGGAAGTATTTGTTAAAAAATAACGGTGTAAGTATAAATAATGTGTGAAGAGCGAGCTTCCCCCTTAATCAGGCCCTGATAACAAGCGACGTCCCCCTAACAGCAGTAAAAAATGAAATATCACTGTAACTCAAAAAATAATGTTAGGAACGAGCTGTGAATTTGGAAACCCATGTTTTTGATGATGTCCGTTTTATTCGTGCAAAAAATAACATTGGTCATAATTAATAATTTTTTCAAATATGAATTTATTAATAATTTTCATAATTCAAAAAATGTTTTTTTAGGAAAAATTTGCATGGAATATGTTTGGGTCACTACATTCTAACGAATAATAATAAAAAAAAAAACATAATTTAAATATCATAATTATAAGATATGATTTAATGTTTGTCACATCCATTTAAAATTAGCATCCCCAAATTTTGACAGCTTATAACTCTATAAAAAATTGAGCGAAATATATAAACTATAAAATTTTCCGTGATGATTTGATCGAAAGAATTCAAATAAATTATAGAAAAGGGGTGTTACCATTGGAAAAAATGAAGTTGATGTGAGTTTTAATATGTAGACGACCCCCTAAGTAAAATCTAACTATAACATTATAAACTAGACGTTATTACAAACTGATCGGTACCAGTCGCATGTTTCTACGATAATTTACGGCGAAATTAGGTGGGGGGGGGTGGCGTTTTTTTGGGGGTGACTGTACATCAAATGCCACTTCTAAAAATTTTGGTGGTTATTGAATAAACACTAAAAGGATAGACGGCGAACCGACCAACTAGCGACTACTAACGGGTTAACCCTTTGTCAGTCCTATTTAATTTCACGCCTCAGGTCAGTGTTGCTAAATTTAAGGACATTTTCATTTCATATCTAACACTAAATTTTAACTGTAACAGTTACATAATCACTTCATATTTTATTCGTCCATTATACAGAGCTGCCAACCTAATCCGGCAAATTGTTAGTACCGCCCTTTTTCTACACCAGTAATTTCTTAGAGTTTTTTTATTCCTAATTCACCGCAAATACATTTGAAGAAAATTACTTTAAAAATTAAGTGGTGTAGTAATAGGGGCGGTACTAACAATTTGAATGATTAGGTTGGCAGCTCTAATTATGTATATAAAATATCACTCCTCAAAATTATTGGTGTGTTGAATAAGAGAGTTTCTACATTTGCAACATTATTGAGAGCTTTTTGGAGCATTAGGGCAGGCAAAGGGTTAAAAATGTTTAATTTGTTTGTACTGTTTTCATTTTCATTTTTCGTTTCGAGGTGTGATTATTGTTATAATCAAACTTATCTCATCATTTTTGTCACACCCGGTATAAATATTTTTACTTAATTTAAAAACATTTCTAATCTTTCTCTCAAATACATAGACGTGAGATATTTTTCCTTCTCAAATTAATAGTCAAATCCATTAAAACTAAAATATTAACGATCGTTTATTATAATAAATAAAGAAAAATAGAAAAAAACTATTAAAAAAAAAAAAAAAAAAAAAAAAAAAAACATAAAATTATCATAAAGCATTGTAGAAAACTTTGGCTGCAGTGGAAGGTAATCTGACTCAGCAAGCTCAATTTTTCTTAGTGAAAAATTAATGATTATGCTAGCGGCGAAAGTCAAAGAAACCCATTTATTGTTTCTTTTGTGCAGCATATACTCAGTGAATGAAAAGGAAGGATTTACTAAGACATTTTTAAAGGATATAAAAAAAAAATCATAAAATAATACATACGAACTTTTAGAATGTTGTTCTTAAAATAAAAAAAAAAGAAAAGAAAAGAAAAAAGAAAGAAAGAAAGAAAAGATTGTGGTGTAATTTATAACCTTTTCATTAATTTAGTGCTATTTTTATAAGGGCTCACGTTCGCCATAGAAGTTAATAAAAAATTGGTATACATTCCCATAAACCTATTTAATTTATAAACCTATTTTCATTTAATTTGAATTTTTTATTTATTTCTAACCAGGAAACCATACCATAGTGTAATCATAAAAAAAAAAATTCAAACAAGCATTAATCGAAAGAGGCAGATTTTGCAATTTTTAATTAAAATTTGTGGTTGCACTATGCAACCAGGGGGGTGCCATTTCATAGATGCGCGAATTTTTAGCTATTTGAGATTTCTCGCGCACTACGTCATAACGCGAATGGATCAAATCTTACTTACATTTGAAATAAGTGTGTTTAAATTGCGTTTTTATGATTTAATTTTTTTTTTTTTTTTTTTTTTTTTTAATCGAATTTGTTTAAATGTATCGTGTGATAATCTTAATCTACGTCTTTTGTTGCTTCTTTGACGTGCACATAATTTTTTTAAAGAATAGATTGTTGAAATTGATAGAACATTGATGAAAAACTGGGATGTATAATAGCAATAGATAGATTGCTCATAAAATCAAATTATGTAAGTAATATATCATCGTGTATATTATATCATACATTTTCAAGATCAGCAGTAATAAATCAAAGGGATATTAAATTAGCAATAATCATGTTATAATTATGTTTGATAAATGGTTATGCTACTTCCCTACGATTTTCAAGTATACTCTTTTGAAAGCTGACAGTAGCCAATGCCTGTTGTCTGCTGTCAAAAGTGATATATATATATTTTTTATTCAAATAGGGACATAATTAAGATTTTGTTAAAATTTATTATCTTTATGAAACATGAAACAAATTGTGGTATCTCATAATAAACAAAATGTTTAATTTATGTAGTGGATAAAAATAAATACACAGTACACACAAAAATATTTCTGCAGTTCAAAATTAAATTTGCAATAAAAACAATTAAAATGAAATAAACTTTTGTGTAAAAAAAAAAAAAAAAAAATCTTAGGTACTTTTTTTAATTTTAATGTTTTTTTCTTTCTTTAATCCTCTGTAGAAAGTATCTGAATAATTGAAAATTTTATGAAATTGTTTTTATGTAGTAACACATTTCAATGTAACTTTTGTAATAACATGTTAAAAGTGTCAGTAGTAGCACATGTTTTCCAATTAAAGTAGTTTTAAAAATACCAACAAGCCAACATGAGCAAAATGTTTTGAAACTATTTCTGTCATTACATATTTAAACAATGAATATAATTTTTTTAAACAAATACGTGCGCTTTCTTTTGAGCAAAACTTTTAAATAACTGCATTTTTCTTTCATTTCATTTTAATATAATTGAAATTCATCGTCTTATTGAAATAATTCCTGACAATGTTGAAGTATTTAAAATGTAAACAAACGTATCATAATATTACAGATAACTTCATATATTGCGTATTTCTTTTTAAATTGAAAAGTATAAGTGTTTTATTTTGAACAAATGTTTAAAAAAAAAATGTGCTTATATTTCATTTTTACTCATAAAATTAAAATTCATAATTTTACTGAAATATCTGAAATGTAAACAAACATATCGCGATCGTACAGTAAAATGTATATATTTTACATTCTTTTTAAAAAATATGTGTGCTTTCTTTTGAGTAAAACAAATAACTGTATTTTTATTTCATTTCATTTTAATATAATTGAAATTCATCGTTTTATTGAAGTATTATAAATGCAAACAAATGCATAGCAATGTTGCTGAAAACGCGAAAGCTTTATAATTTTTTATGAACTTATATGTATTTAAAATAAATATTTTAACGAATGTATTTTTATTCATGTAATACCGTTCTAGATTTTCGTTTTTGGGTAATATTTATATCAGATTATAGGATATATTTTTTAGTAAGTAATAGCTAGAGCTCTGGGCTAACAGCTGTATATCTTGTATCGTAGTTTGTTTCTGTCTTCCGCCTTGTGACGTTTCGGTTTCACCTCTGCTTGCTTCTGATTGGCTGCTCTTCAAATGGCGCAACCTTATGATAGAAGAACCTTGTATGCAACCACCACCCCTGAAAAGGTTAACCCTTTAAGAACCGGGTGATTTAGCGTGGATATGGGCGTGCCCCTCCAATATTCCATTTGTTGAAAAAAAAAATGCTTTTACTTGCTAATGTTTACAAAAATAAATAAATTATGTTTTTATTGATGTATTTTATCACAGTGATAGCAGCAATACGAACAGTGTGCATGATTTTTCGAAATAATGAAGCATGCAACATTTTAAAATTTACACAGCAAGCGGAGTTAGTAGCACACAGTAGCCAAAACATCCAGTTCTTAAAGGGTTAAAATGACTATTGGAAACATGGGTTATCATACAATTCTGATTCCTTGTGATGTTCTCTGCTTCCCTTCCAAGTTGGTCCCATAACCTAGAAATCACCCTATATAGAATAGCACTTTCGCTCTTATATATAGGAAAGAACATCATTTTTGTTTCATTTTTTTGTCTGCACTGATTATAATGCGCTAAAGGTTGCTGAAACAGTTGTCTGCTAGTTTAACATTCTTTCGGCGTTTAAGATGCTCTTCACTTTTCTTATGTAGAGTATATCTATGTAGTGCCAAGTTACCTGTTAATATCTGTAACAAACACGGTGTTGCCAGATTTTGCGACATTTTTATTTACGATTAAAGTCTGCCATTAAACTTTAAATGTAACAGTTGTCTAATGTCATCGATGATTAACCGAATCTAATAGATATAATCACTTCTCAAAATTCATACTTGCCAACCATCTCATTATGAACCGTACAATTTTTAGTACCCGCTTTTTTTTTTCACACCAGTCATTGTTTAGAGTAATTTCATTCTTATTTAATCGTAACAACACTTGAAAAGAATAACTTTAAAAACAAAGTGGTGTGAGAAAAGGGGCGTTAACAATTGTACGCTTATTAATGAGATGGTTAGCAAGTATGATAATTATTGGTAGATATTGAATAAAAAAGGCTGAATATCTGACAACACTGAATAGAAGTTAACGAAAAATTGGTAAATATTCTCATAATCACACATAAATGAACTATATAACTATCTTTACTTAATTAAAAATAAAAAAAAATCTTACATCTAAGCTTATTCTCTACCATCACAAAGTGCATTTTTTTTTTTTTCCGAGTTAAAAGTCAAATATAACTAGTATGTTGTGGCCACCACAAGACTTTCTTCTATATTTTCCTATACATATTCAATCAGTAACAATATTTAAAAAAAAAAAAAAAAAACGATTTTTTTTTTCTAAGTTTTTTTTTTTTGTTATAAGTAAAAAAAATCGATAACTTTGTTTTAAATTATCACAGATTTATGGTTCAACCATTCGTTTTAAAGGTATTGACGAGATCTTTCGAATGATACCCATCTTCAAAATTTAACCCCCCGGGGGGGTTCTTCCCCCCCAGGGGGGGAACCGATGCCCCCCCATGCACAAATTTTTTTCCTAGTTAACTACTACTATTATCAATAATTCATATTAATTTTACAATAACAAGTTTAAAATAACTCTCATTATGCCCATTTATACGGAATTTTGTCCTATAAAATGCGATCACAGCGCCACCTGTTGAGCTATTGATCCCCAAATCTAATGGGCACCAGTTTATGTCAGGGTGCAACTAAATACCAAGTTTGGTTAAATTTCATTCATTGGTTCGTGAGATACAGCGTCCACAAAAAAATGATACAGACAGACAGACAGACAGACAGACACACAGACAGACAGACAGACACACAGACAGACATTTTTTAAAAACTATCAATTCGTGTTCAGGACATCCCAAAACGTGTAGATCCGTCAAAAAACGGAGGTCGAAAATTTTCGCGAATCCAATACTTTCTCTATATTACATATAGAAGAAAGTAAAAACACTAAGATGCTATCGATCGTTTATTATTTTTAAAACATTAAATAAAACTGAAAAAATATACAAAATTCTCGTAAAATGTCGAAGGAAAGGTCGGCTTTATAGAAAGGTAATCTGACTCAGCAAGCTCATTTTTCCTTCTGAAAAATTAATGACTATGCTATGCGGCAAGAGTCAAAGAAGTTACTTTATTGTTTTTTTCCTCGGACGTAGTGTAAAAAGGATGAGAAAGAATTATTATTTTTTCTTATATATAATTTATAAGTTAGTGCATAAATCGAATTTCTTTTTTTTCAGCTAGGATTGTTTCTTTTTATCAGGGAATATAATGCAGATAAACTAAAAAATATGTTTCGCTTTGAAATATATTAAATAGACATACTTGACCATAGTTAGTTTTTGCACCAAATATATTTATTTAGATAGATAGATATAGATAGATATAAATGCTCTAATTTATCTAATTAAATTATTAATTATCTAATTAAAAATCTCAGATTTTTAATGTCAATTTTCAAAGTAATACATAATTCCCGATATTTATGCTTTTTTACCAAGATTTTAAAATAGTTTTCTTCGTCCTAAATAAGCAAAGAATTTATTCTTTAAACGCAGCACAAACTTTTCTTAAAGAAAAAAGAAGAAGAAGAAAAAAAAAGCTGTATTTAGATGAGTTAAATTTGACAGTTATGTCACTAATACCATACTTGCCAACATCCTAATTAATATTCCGTAGTATTGTTAACCCCGCCTTCTTTTTCACACAAGTATATTTTTATAGTACATTTTTTTTCTTATTTAATCGTAATTACATTTGCAGAATATTACTCTAAAATTTTAATGGTCTGAAAAAAACGGCGGAGCTAGCGACACTATGAGCATGCTAAAAAGTATGCTAATACATATCAGTGTATAAGAAGTCTGATTAATATACGCTGCTCGACATTGAAAATGCAACACCAAGAAGGAATGATAATAACGGAATGAAATTTGTTGGGCACATACATTATAGTAGGAAGAACAATTGATTAAAATTTCAGGAAAATTTGGAGTATTATGTACTGAGAAAACAGTACATAAAGCAGCGACCTTTGTGAGCAATAACAGCACATATCTGCCTAGGCATTGAATCGAACAGCGATTGGATGACATGTACGGGTAGAGCACTTCATGAAGTTTTAACACGATGCCACAATTCATCGATTGAAGTTACTGATGAGTGGTGGGGGGGGCAGTCGCTTTTCAACAATTAAACAGTCATTTTCAATGGTGCAAGATCAGGAGAACGCGCTGGCCAGGGCAACAGTCGAACACATTCGGCATCAATGAAGGTCCAGACAATATGGACAACTTGCGGTCGTGCATTGTCCTGCTTAAATGTTGCACTGCGGAGGCCTTGAACATAGGGCAGAGCTATGGGCCTTCACTCGTGAGAAATGCAATGGCTGGTATTCAGAGTGGCGGGAATGAAAACAAGAGGTGACCGGGCCGTGTATCCAATGGTACAACATACCATCAATCCAGGTGGTCACTCAGTATGCAACATTTTGATTACCCTCAAAACTGCATCACTAATATGGGCACCATTAATGTGTGATCAACGATGAACCTGGACGCAGGAATGGCGTGAAGTCACTTTTCAGACAAATCACAATCCTGTTCACAGCATCAAGATTGCCTTATCCGTATTTAACGGCATTATGAGTAATGCACATTGCCAGCTGGGATTCGCCATCATCATACTGTCCATTATATGCAATGATGTTATGGGTTCCCATTGGATACACGTCTCGATTACTTCATGTTCGTATTCCTGGCACTCTGAACAGCGGCCATTAAATTTCTGATGAGTTAAGGCCCGCCCCTCTGCCCTGGATTCGAGGCCTCCGTAGCGCAAAATTTAAGCAAGATAATGCACGACCGAAAGTTGTTTGTATTGTCCGGATCTTCTTGGATACAGAATGTGCTCGACTGTTGCTCTGGCCAGCGCGTTCTCCTGATCTCGCACCAATGAAAATGACTTTTAATCGTTGAAAAGTGACTGGCCCCCCACCACTCACCAGTAACTTTGATCGATGAATTGTGGCATCGTGTTGAAGCTTCATGAAGTGCTCTACCCGAACATGTCATCCAATCGCTGTTCGATTCAATGCCTAGGCAGATATGTGCTGTTATTGCTCACAGAGGTCACTGCTTTATGTACTGTTTCTTCAGTACATATTACTCCAAATTTCCTGAAAGTTTAATCAATTGTTCTTCCTACTATAATGTGTGTGTCCAACAAATTTCATTCCGTTATTATCATTCCTTCTTGGTGTTGCATTTTCAATGTCGAGCAGTGTATATTTGTAATGTGTTTTAATTGTTATATATTGCCCTTTTGTTTATGCTTTCTAAATTACATTTAAGAACATGAAGAGAGCAGAATTCCTGGAACTTCCGTCGTATTTAATATATTGACACCACTACTGCAGTACAAACGTTTTAATCGCAAAATTAGAACATTGAAAACATCAGGAAAAGTTTCGTTTTTCAAATATTGGTGACAGTACAATAAAATTTCATATTTTGAAATAGCCAAGTAAAAGCTACTGCATATATTACTTTAAATTTATCTTTCTAGTCAACTTCTGAAAGTAGATATTTGTGGAAAAGTATTAACGCAATTTTTTGAAAAGGAAAAATATAATTATTTAAATATACGTATACTTACAAGGAGAGGTCACGACATGGAAAATTCAAATCAGAACGAAATTGCGCAGGATTGTAGTATACTATGAGGGTAACAACATATTAAAGCAGTAGGACCCACTATCCACAAAATTTCGGGAAAAAAGCATTTAAAGTTTCAGTAATCTTTAAATACAAGTTATTTCGCAAGCGAGCAAGCGCCCCAGTGGTATGATCAGGGCCTGATTAAGGGGGAAGCTCGCTCTTCACACATTATTTATACTTACACCGTTATTTTTTAACAAATACTTCCCTCCTATAATAAACAGAAAATTTTCATTAAAAAATATTTTAAAAGAATTCTGGTGTCTAATAACGGTGAGTAAATTGGATTGTTTTACACCGTTCATTTTTTATAAAAAATATTTCCTCGTCAAAGCGTGGAATTTCTATAACATGAAGTAAAAAATAATTGTAAAAATATTCCGGTATGAGCGAGCTTCCCCCTTAATCAGGCCCTGGGTGTGATCCTAAAGCGCGAATGTGCTAGCCAGACGACTTGTTTTCGAGGCTACCTCGAGACTACTTTTTTTTTTTCTTTAACTTTTTATTTAATGTAAACTTTTTATTTATTTTTACTTTATTTTACAATTCCATTCAAAATCTGAAAATTTTAATAAATTACTTAATTTTCTTGAGCATAAAATCACTTTTTCTATTTTTAATATTTATAACCTAAAAATACAATAAATTTCTATAACTTAAAAAGTAAAGTTTAGTTTTACAAAATCCTAAATAAGAAACAGAAAAACAGACAAATATTTAAATAATTAAAAAATAAGCAAGCTGTAAACAAAGTAAAATAGTTAGCAGGTGTTACTTAAATCTTGGTTTGAGCTTCCTGATTTTGTTTGAATGTGCATAAATTACGTAAACGCTTCTAGCTTGTTAATAATAAAGGGCAGGTGGAATTTTATTTTGCGCATGGAAGGATAAAAAAAAAGGAAGTCGTTATCGAAAAAGAAATGATGTTCATTAACATATAAAATCTACATTTAAATATAACATTTCTTTACCTATAACATTTTACAGAATCGTAATCCTATACTATAATTTTTCAAGAAACTGTATTGATTAGAGAAGTAATTATTTAATTTGGATAGTAATTATATATGCAATTAAAATTATCATTTCTCTGTATTATTATTATTTTTAATTTAAAAAACAAAATTTTCAGGGATGGAACACGGGCGCAGAATTCATACCACTACCAATGTAAGAAAATCTTCTACCTCTTATATCAACGATATTATAGGCAGAGAAATTTCTTACACAGATTCCGGTATGAATTCTGCGCCCGTGTTCCATCCCTGAAATTAGTATTGTTTCAAGCGTACCTAAAATAAAAATATTTCGATAAATAATCAAAAACAGTTTCTTTTGTTTTACCTTATTTTACAGCTAAAATAAAACTAAAATTTACTTTTTAAGTTATAGAAATTTATTGTATTTTTAAGTTATAAATATTAAAAATAGAAAAATTTATTTATTTTATATTAAAAAAAAAAATAATAATAATATTTTATTAAAATTTTCAAATTTTAAATTGAATTATAAAATAAAGTAAAAATAAATAAAAAGTTTAGATTGCATAAAAAGTTAAAGAAAAAAAAAAACAGTAGTCTCGAGGTAGCCTCGAACCCAAGTCGTCTCTCTAGCAGACTCGCGCTTTAGGATCACACCACTGGGGCGCTTACTCGCTTGCGAAATAACTTGTATTTAAAGATTACTGAAACTTTAAATGCTTTTTTCTCGAAATTTTGTGGATAGTGGGTCTTACTGCTTTAATATGTTGTTACCCTCGTAGTATACTACATTCCTGCGGAATTTCGTCCCGATCTGAATTTTCCATGTTTTAACCTCTTAACGCGCGCTGTCCTCGCTGCGAGGACGCAAAATTTATGATCTAGGAGTAAAAATTCATCCCGGAGCAATTATTTACGTTTATAACATATCAGAAAAGGATGATTCTTTTAAATCTTAAAATTTTAAATTTCTATTAGTTTTATGAATTCCGGTGGCAGTATAATTTAAATGATCGGAATCGTCTTGCGCCGCAAAGGTAAAATACAAGTAGTCACAGTTACAGTTCTTCAACAATTGAATAATTTGTAAATAAAATCTCTAGTCTGCAAGAAATAAAATCTGCGTCTAGAAAAAAATTTATTTAAATTTCTCTAAATACTGATGCTCTGAAATTTTCTTCATTCATAAAAAAAATAATTACTAATGTTTTTCAAGTGCATTATACTTGCCTTTCGTAAATATTTCAGCAGAAATAAAAATAGATTAAAATATTTCAATAGAAACAAAAACAAAAATCAATCTATAAAAAAAAAAAAAAAAAAAAAAAAAAAAAAAAGTTTTTTCAAATACACATTGTGAATGACATTTCTTAGGAGAAATAAAAAATTAAAATATACATTACAAAATAAGAAAGAAACATTCTATTAGTTTATTTTAATTAAGAATGTTACATACATTTGTAAAAAATTCTCATGTTACAGGAAAAAAAAGATATGTTAAAATCTAAATAATTTTCTACCCTCCGTGTAAAAACTTTTCCTATATTTTGAAAAAAAATTTACGCTACTTTTTTCTTTTTTCTCTTTTTCAGTTGAAAACCAAAGTTATTTTATAAATGCTGTTGCTACTACTTTTTATTTCGTGAAAAAAAAAAAGGTAGATTTTTGTTATTTCTAATTGAAATGTCACGTAATTTAATTTTAAGACTATTAATAAAAAATAATTTTTAAATGAAAAAAAAAAAAAAAAAAAAAAAAAAACGTATATATATATATATATATATACACTTCTTGAATTACTCCTTTGAATTACAAAATTATGTGTTATGATTAAGTGGATCATTTTTATATATTCTTATTTGCACATATATCTGAATAATCTATCTATATTAATAAAATCAGACTTTTGTCTGTAAATTTGTCGGAATCAAAAAAATTTGCGATATCTTCACGTTTCACATCCCATGAAAGCCGAAAATGACTTCAGAAAATTTTACCTGTGTGTGTATGTGTGTGTCATCGTGTCCGTATGTCGCTTTTTTTGTCCGGGCATCACTTGAGAACAGCAGGACGGAATTGAACGGTGCTTGGCAGGGATTTAGGTCTTCACCCAACTTAAAATTATATCTATCAACTTTTCAGAAATTCCCCCCCGTTCCCCCCTGGGGGGTAAAAGACTAAAACACGTTTGTCCGGGCATCACTCGAGAACGGCTCGACGGAATTCAACGGCGCTTGGCAGAAACTTAGGTCTTCACCCAACATAAAATTATATCTATAGAAATTTTCAAAATTCTGATTAGTGTTTAAATTGTGGGTAAAAAACTCCTGCGCATGCGCCATAAATATTTTTTCACTAAAACGCTTTGAATGGAAAAATAAAATGCAAAAATAAATTTTTAAGATGAAGACTTTTTTATTCGCGTGATTCGCACAACAAATTATGAAAAGATTGAAATGAAGTTTTGCCATCTGAGTTTCATACTTTAGTTAATTTTAAAACATCTAATTGTCGTGTCGAAAAACTGTTTACACCCCAGGATTCAGAAAAATCACCTCTTTCATTTGGTACTGAATTTGTAACGATAGGTCTGATACTTCTAATTTATTTTCCACTTTTTCCGTTTTTCCGTTGTCACTTAAATTTCATACTTTAGTTATTTTTTAAAAATCTAATTGTCGCATCGAAAAACTGTTTGCACCCCTGGATTCAGAAAAATCACCCCTTTCATTTGGTATCAAATTTATAAATATAGCTCTGATATTTCTAATTGATTTTACCCTTTTTCCGTTTTCAACGCGGATTCGGTAACAGGTTTTATATTTATAAATATGCATTTATATATATTTTTATTTTCAAGAAATAAAATGAAATATTTTTAATTTCGCGTGAATAGGAATAAAAATTAGAGAGAAAAATACCTACAAAAGTTGGTGATTTTTTTTTTTTTTTTTTTTTATGAGGAATTTGCATGTAGATAAATATTTTCATAGAGATATTTGGCATTAGTTTAATATTTTTATTTAATTAAGCAGTACTTTTCTTTCCTGTAGTAAAACAAAATTTTTTGTTGTTATTATGTACCTTATGAGGGTTTTTTTATGTTCTCCCATTAATTGTAAATGATTATAATTTGGGTTTTATTAAGATTTTTTATTTTTATTTTGTAAATATCAGAAAAGATCTTTTATTTTATTTTATTATTTTATTTATTTTATTTATTTATTTATTTTGTGTATGGAACAGCTTTAGTATTGGATCCCTTTGGCAAAATTTGAAATTCGGAACCGACGTAGCTCGGACGTTTCTCGCCAAGATCTTTAATTGCACAATTGAGATAGCCAATTGAAATGGCTTAAAATATTTAAAGTCACCAAAGGGTTCCCATACTAAAGCTGTGCGTTTTGTATTTATTTATTTATAATATTTTCTATTAAAGACTTCTGTGGTCACGAAATTTGGTGCGTAAATTGTTTGTTTGCATCCGGCACTTATTGTAACTGCATTTCATGAAATTCGAAATCCCCCCCCCCCCTTCTCGGAGTCGGAGGGCAATAAACGGTATAACTTCAGTATAACCCAACAGCTGAATTTGGCGATTTTTCTTTGAAGGATTTTGTTTTGAAGGATAACAATGTCGTTCTGGACTGTTTGCGATGTAATATGGCAGCATAATATGTTGTTTATTTTGGGTTTATGATTTAGCCATAATCGCCAACAAAAAAATCGCCAAATATCGTTGTGGGGTTATACTGAAGTTGTTCCCAATAAACATGTGTAAAAACATGTTTTTCCGTTTGAATTATCTTAGAATGGCAAATTTTGGTGTGCAGATATTGATTAAGTGTACGCATTATGTTCATTAGTGGGATTTTGTAAAACTTCGAACTCACCCGCTGAGGAAGGGGAAGTAAGATGTGGGTAAGTTGTGCCGAAGGCAGTGGGGACCCAGACTGGATATTGATTAAGTGTACGCATTATGTACATTAGTGTGATTTTGCAAAATTTCGAACTCACCCGCTGAGGAATGGGAAGTAAGGAGTGGGTAAGTTGTGCCGAAGACAGTGGAGACCTAGACTCCTCACTTTGCGAGCGAGAAAACCTCTACCGATCACAGCGAGAACTTAGGTTATTAATAAAGATATGGGATTCTGACAACTCATTTAAGTTTAATGTCTAGCGAAGCGGGCAAAGCCTGCTAGTTGTTATTATATAATCTTAACTTTTTCAACAAAATCGGTGTGATTCTGTAAAAAATTCATTTTAAATTCAATTAATTATATATGTCCAACAAAATCTTTATTGTTTTCGGAAAAAAGAAAAAAAAAAAAAAAACTTTTCTTTTGTTTATTTATTTATTTGCATATGTTTAGTACGGTAAATGAAAAAGAAAAATTCGCATGTATTAACACTTAAGTAGCATTTTCTAGAAATTTTTACATAATTTTTTAATCGCAACTAGCGAGCTGATTTCTCAGGTCTATTTGCTGGACATGATTGTATTAAAATAATCATAATTAAAGAAATAGAAGCTTTTTTTTTTTACTTAACTGACCAAATAAACGTTATGATATAGCTTCTACGTAAGATTTTTGTGACAATCGGATCAGGTTTTTTAGACAAAGTAAAAGCTTAAAAGTCTAAACTAAAGTAAAGCTAAACGTCTTATACTCTTATGTTAGAACAACATATGTTAAAATTAAACAGCATAAGTCGAAAAAGAAATAATTTTATATAATGGTTGCCCAAGATATGTTTCTGGTATGACTTATTTAATTTAAAGGACTGAACTCTCACGTCAAATCAATATTTTAAAAAAAGTTGCTGCCACGGTTCATCATTTCTGTGTTTAAGACACTGTCTCGACACTGAACGAGAGAATCCTAAATACCGATGTTTGCCGAGTAATTCAATAAACGTGTTTGCATCTAAAAATAATTCATATTAAAAAAAATATATTATTAAAATATTTAATTTAGGTGAAAATGAATATGGTTTATATCTTACTATTAAAGCCACAGAGTGTAAAATTTTATTTCGATTTGTAGAAAGTGAAAAAAGAAAAAAAAAAATGTTTCTTTTTTCTCTTTTTTAAAGTATAGCTTTGTTCTAACACTTGACTTTTTTGTTTGTATGCATATTGACATTTTTGAATTTTAGCTTTGGTTTAAAGTTCTGTGTTATATTCAATGAACTTCTAAATCCAAAATAGACTTGATCATTTAAAAGTGGTTTCAGTTATCTACAGTGAACATTCATTTGCTTTTGTTTTGAAAGTATTCGCATTCACAGTTTTTGATATGCTGGTAGCTTATTAATATTTGCTTTATATAGGGAATAATGTAATACTTAACTTACTTGCGCTTTAGAGAAAATGAGTTATTAGAATAAGAAGATTAAGTTTCAAAATTATAATTACTTTTGCCCATGGATATTGTTCAGCGGGTATTTTGCATTAACCCTTTCAGGGGCACTAAGTAAAAATGATTGAATTTCCTTTTAAATATATATACATCATAAAGTAAACATCCCCTACAAGTCATATTTGATGAAGAAAAAAATTCAGCATGTGGGGATTTTTTTGTGGGTGGTGGCTAGACGTTCTAGCCACTGCGCACATACGTCATGTACCTTAATTTTCGTATGGAAATAAATATTTATATATTTAAGGAACAAAAATTGAAACTATGCCTTGAAAATGTAATTATAATAATACAATGTAACAATAATTAATTATTAATTAAATTATAATGCTTCTTTATCCTTTTTTAATGATTTATTATATATATATACACATATATATGGGCTGTTTAAAATTTGTTTAGAAACCTCTATGCATTAGTAATAAGAAAAAATTATTCACTATTTAAGGAATAAAAATTATAGTTATTCAATTATATTGTAAGTGCAATAAATTTTGAAATTGATTCAGTACATAAACTAAAAGACATAATTTCTTACCTCCATATTGTAATGAAATAATCAATTCACAAATTGCATACACAGAAATATAAAAACTTTAAAAATATTAATGTTCTTTAAAATTTGTTTGTTCCTGATACAGATACTGCAGAATCATCATCTGAGGGTAGCTCTTCAAACAGAGCAATAGCTTCATCCAAAGAGAAGCCTTTTCTAGGCATTATTGTGATAAAAATTAAGATATATGCATTTAATTTAAGATTATTTAGAGAAATTAACTAAATTAAAAAGCTGTGGAAATAAAAATTTATTTTTAAAAATCACGATATAAGAGCAATAGGAAAAAGCAGCCTCTTTCTATACGGTAAACAGAAATACTGAATAGCTTTTTTGTAAGAACCCTCCCACGCTTGTTTACATCTGTATTTACATTCTGCTATCCCTTACTGTTTATATTTATCACAGTTCACCAACCCCAAAAGACCCTCTTTGTTCATCCCAAAGGAAAAGAAATTGAGATTCTTTTCCCCAGCAGGTCTTATGGTATCTCCCATGACCTATGTGCGCGGTGGCTAGAGGGTCTATCCACCTAAAAGATGCTCCTAAAAATCAAACTAAAATTAATGATCTAAGATAATATGTATATCTGTTGTATTTAAAAGGTGCATTACAGTATATTTACACTACCAAATACTTTTGAATAAAAAATTATTTTTCATAAAAATATATAAAAGAAACTTCAAAATTTTTCCCCGCAACTTGTCCATTTAAAAAAGTCATAGGCACATCCTGCTTAAAGTTACTGTAGTGCTGCCGTCTCTATTTCAGTTTTAGAAGTACACATTAACTTTTCATAAAGGTGGATAGAAAAAGTAGCCACTACACACCTAGAAAAAAATTTCTAAAGTAGGTGGATAGACCCTCTAGCCACCGCCCCTGAAAGGGTTAAAATGTGACGCTGAAGTAGCATCTACATTCTTCGCGGGGGACTTCATTTTCACGATTGTGACAGCCATTTTAACGCTAGCTGCGCTTAAAAATATCGATAAATTATGAAATGCTGCAAATAATAATGATGCTAATAACAGTAATGAAATATGTACAATATCAGCATAAACTATATATTTTCAATATGTCAGACTAGATTATATTATAGAAAAAAAATATATTTTAAATAATCGCATCTTTACTTCTGCAAGCGCCATTTTAAACCTAGCTGTACGTTAGAAATTTATATAATATAGAAAATGATAGATTGTCACAAATTAAAGAAAAATTGCATTAATGAAAAATAAGTAGAAGAAGTAAAAAATATGTAGAATAAGAAGATTAAGTTTCAAATTTATAATTACTTTTGCCTATGGATATTGTTGAGCGGGTATTTTTCAGTAAAATGTGACGCTGAAGTAGCATCTACATTCTTCGCGGGGGACTTCATGTTCACGATTATGACAGCCATTTTAACGCTAGCTGCGCTTAAAAATATCGATAAATTATGAAATGCTGCAAATAATAATGATGCTAATATTAATGATGCTAATAATAATGCTGCTAATAACAATAATGAAATATGTACAATAACAGCATAAACTATATATTTTCAATATGTCTGACTAGATTATATTATAGAAAAAAAAATATATTTTAAATAATCGCATCTTTACTTCTGCAAGCGTCATTTTAAAATTAGCTCTACGTTAGAAATTTATATAATATAGAAAATGATAGATTGTCACAAATTAAATAAAAATTGCATTAATAAAAAATAAGGCACTAGATAAAACATTTTATAGAATTTTTTAAACAAGAAATTATATCAAAAATTTCATCCTCAAATAGTTACAAAAGTTTAAAAATCGCTAAGAGGAATCGAATACTAAAGCTGTCCGTGAAATGGCCTAGATATTACAATTTTCTCTCTATTGTAAAAAAAAAAAAAAAAAAGTATTACTGCGGCTGCTATTAATTTTGTGTGTCTAGCATATGCTTCTGCCCGAAATGGTGACAAATTGCTGTTAAGTTGCCGAATGTTAAGAACGATTATTGATATATTTCATGTTCAATATTGTGAATTTCATGTCTGCAAACATCCTGATTAATATTTCGTAGTAGTGTCAGTCCCGCCTTTTTCCCCACACCAGTAATTTTTGAGAGTATAAAACTCCAAATATAACTAAGAATTAAAAAAAAAAAAAAAAAGGCGGGACTAGTAGTATTACGGAATATTAATTAGGATGTTGGTACGTATGGTATTTCAATGTGATATATAATAAGGGGATTTTTTTATGCTATTGCATAGCTGCCAAGTTTTTTAATTTATTACGGAGCGCTGTTAGTTCTGCCCTTTTTTCACACCGTAATTTTTGTAGACAAATATTCTTCAATGCATAATTACGATTAAATATGATGAAAATTATTCTAAAAGGGGCAGGACTAATGACATTCCGGAATAAATTAAAACACTCGGTAGTTATTATATTGTTCTACTTTTTCTTTTTCATTTTCTTTCTTTCTTTCTTTTTTCTCTCTGTCTTTCTTTTTACTTTCCGAACACTATAGTGAGGAAAGTATTGTAATCATGTCAAAAATCCGAATTCGAGATTTTGATGTTTCTATACGTTTTGAGGTCCCCTGAGTCCGTTTTCACTATTTTTACGATGATATATGTATGTATGTGTGTGTATGTGTGTATGTGTGTATGTATGTGTGTATGTCTGTGAGTGAACACGCTAGCGTCTAAACGCTTTGTTCGATTAACCTGAAAGTTGGTACGCATATTGTAAGTCACCATAGTACGAACCCTATAGATTTTGATGAATCTAGCACTTATAGTTTTTTTACAGGGACACAAAGAAAAATTCTTTATCATTATGGCCTATGGGAGCAAAATCTTAAAAGTGCGATAGCATCTAAACGCCTTACTCAATTGAGCAAAAAATTTATACACATATTATAGGTCACAAATACTCAATCTGTATAGATTTTGGAGAATCTAGCACTTATAGTTTTTTTACAGGGACACAAAGAATAATTCTTTATCATTATGCCTATGGGGCCAAATTTTTAAAAGTGTGATAGCGTCTAAACGCCTTATTAATCTGAGCAAAAAATTTGTACACATGTTATAGATCACAGTGGAACTAACTGTATAGATTTTGGTGAATCTAGCACTTACAGTTTTTTTACAGGGACACAAAGAAAAATTCTTTATCATTATGGCCTATGGGACTAAATTTTTAAAAGTACGATAGCATCTAAACGCCTTATTGAATTGAGCTGAAAATTTATATGAGTATTATAAATCACTGTTGCACTAACTATAAGCATTTTGGTGAATCTAGCATTTATAGGTTTTTACAGGGACACAACGAAAAATTCTTTATCATTATGATCTATGGGCTCAAAGTTCAGTAGCGTTAAATAAAACATCGTGTAATAGATGGAGAAAAATACTCAAACACTCTATTATGGTTTTCTCTCTTTTGTTTGTTTAACAACTCCTCTTTCTTTACTTTATCTACAAAACTGTTAATTACTCAATGTTCGGAAAGTCGAGTGGAGTCACTCCAGATTTTTTTTTTTTAACTATTAATATATTTAGTGAAAGGCAAAACTGCGATAAGGAGGGTAGAGACTTGCAGGGAGTGGCAAGTAAGCAAATCGTGGGAGGGTGAAAGCCTCTGTGCGGTGTTGGTGAGCGGAGCGAGCTGGGGAAGCAGTTCTCTAATATTTAAAACTGATTTTCGTCGATGAAATTTCAGTTTGCATGGAACATTCATCAAAGCTACCATTAAAGATTAAATTCTCGAATTGCACATTTCAGTTCACCGCTTTAATTTGTAGTAGAAAAAGAATTTGAAATCTCAATAAAATGAATATCAATTAATAAAGTGCATTTAAAATCAACGAATACACATATATTTTGTGTAAGGTTTAGTCAATGGCTTGTTAAACTGAATCTTAAACAGACAAACAAACAAACAAACAAAAAGCATCCAAAGTAATAAGAATGACTTTTAAAACTTAAAACGCTTCAAGAAGAATGGGAACAGTGCAATCACATCTCATAACAAGGCTAAGAAAAACATACTGTTTCATGAACAATTTTGGCTAAATCCATAATCGGAAATGAAAGTTAGTAAGTGATGTATGTAAAGACATGCCACCATTTAAATTCATCCCAGAGAACTGTTAGTACCCAAGCTGTTTTTCACACCACTTTATTTGTAGTGAAATATTCTCCAATACGTAATTGAGATTACATAGGTGCCAACATTTTAATTTATTCCAGAGTATTTTTAGCCCCACCTTTATTTTATACCACATACTTGTTTTAAAAATAATATTATCTTATTTTATCGAAGTTATATAAAAATAAAAAATTTCTATTAAAAAAAAAAAATGGTGCGAAATAAAGGCGGGGTTAAAAATACTCCGGAATAAATTAAAATGTATTTCAATTCAAAATTGCAAAAACTGTCCCCGGAAATTTTTTACAAAATTTTTCTTTTATAACTTACAAGGAAATATTCAAAAGGTGTCGTCTTCACAAAATATTGAAAAAAATATATGTGATTCTACTCTTCATAAAACACCAGGAAGTGAAAAAATTATCGGCTGAAATGAATTACAGCGACCACAAAATATTATCAAAATTAAGCATATTTGGTGATTTAGCACTGTTAGGCGTACAGTTCGCTAGCACCGAGATTGTCGTGTACGAATAAAACCGTGTTTTGTTTCTCCGGCAAGTACTCAAAATCAATCGCCTAACATCGTGAAATCGCCAAATATGCTTAATTCCGATAATTTTTTGTGGTTGCTGTAATTCATTTCAGCCAATAATTTTTTCACTTTCTGGTGTTTTAGAACGAGTAGAATCACATCTATTTTTTTTTTTTTCAATATTGTTTGAAGACGACACCTTTTGAATACTTCCTTGTTAGATGAAAAACTTCATTTATTTTTTGTCTCTTAATATTGTTGGTGGCTGATGATTTTCTGAATGACCTCTGGCTGATGAATTTCTAGTGACTGATGATTTTAGATAAAGAAAATTTGTTTGTCCCTGAAAGGGTTAAATAAGAAGAAAAACACTCTTCAAGAAAAATGGTGTGTAAAAAAAAAATACTAATAGTGCTCCGGAATAAAATCTTTGACGGTCCAAACGCTCAAAAGCCCTCTAACTGTGCTGTAAATAAAAAAAAAAAAATCCTCAATATCCTGCACTAAATTTTTTTTATAACGGTTGCCTATTCACTTCGAAAGTTATTCGTGCATTATGTAATCAAATATCACTCCCCAAAATTAATGGTGGTAGTTGAATAAAAGAAACTGTAAATTTGGCAAACACTGACTGTCATGAAAATAAATAGGACCGCCAAAGGTTTAAAATGCTGACATGTTTGCAAGTGGATACAACAAAGACATCTCTATACACAAAATTTGCTTTATCTATATGTTTTCCAAAGTGTGTGAATAAAAATGCTTTAAGCCATCTCAGAAATCAACTGACATTCTTCTGCGGTTTGTACAATTTTTCTAGCGTGAAATGCGTTGAAAATCATCCCGCTAAATCCTGCAAAATCAATTAACTATCAGAATTCAAATTTCTAACTGTAATAAAACCATTCCGCTAATTATGGTGGTTGTTAATATAACCCAAAACCATTCTACCAAACAAAAACTTTCGACAGCGCTATAACCTTCTCAAAAAACTTTTTTGTAGACAAACTGAAATCTAATATTTAACCAATCAATAGTTAAAATCTGTCAAGACCTTCGACTGGGAAAAACCTAAATTTTACGATAAATTCTGATGATTTCGATGAAAAAATCATAAAACTTGGAAAAGTAGCGAATATCTTTGAAAAAGTATTGAACACCCTTAATTCTAACACTTATCTTTGTGGCATCTTAAATACTAATAATTTTGATCTGAAATATATAGTAAATCTTATGATTTCTATGCCTCAAACCGTCCATTTTCTAATTCTAGCTCTAAGTTGCACTTCTACTTTTAACTTTTAAACAGTGCCCTTCTACAGAAAGTAGCACATGCCGTCATTTATATTTTAATTTTATATTAAACTAGCAGATTACGCCCGATTCGCTGGTCACTATTTTTAAGTGAATCACTACAGTTAATGAATTCTCAAAATTACATCAATTTTTATCATGCGGGGAAAAAAAAAAAAAAAAAAAAAAAAATGAAAATATGATTGGAAAAACTGTCGCAACGGGTCCCCACTGCCCTTCGCAGCTCAGGCAATTGTGCGCTGCGCGCGCGCATTTATGTTCAATACTCTTAATGAATATTATCGTAAGGAAAAAACATAAATAATAATAATAAAAAAAAATTCTCCCATCAGTGGAATAATCGGTTCGGGCCACCACTGCCTGCGGCAGCGCGTACAGGCGCGCAAGGCTCTCATGCTCCTTCACCTACCGTTCCCGACCTTCCTAATTATTTTAGACTTTAAAAAATGCTCGCAGTCGTTCTCTCGGGCTTTTAAACTTTATAATACTAATTTCCAACATTTTATCTGAATTTCTTTATTTTTACCCCTGCGCCCGATCCCTTCCCGCCCTTCATAATAATTCTGTACTTTCGAAAATATCCGCAATCGATTTATCGGGCCTCAAAACCTAAAAACACTAAATTTCAGCGCTCTAACTCTTATTTATATATTTTTGTCCTTGCACCTCCCCTTCCCGTCTATCCTAATAATTTTACAAATTCGAAAATATACGCAATCGATTTGTAGGTATCAAAAACCTCCATGTACCAATTTAATAACTTTACAAATTCGAAAATATCCGCAATCGATTTGTAAGTATCAAAGACCTCTATGTACCAATTTTGAACGACCTAACTCTATTTTTATTTTTTGCCCCTCCGTCCCCTCCTCCCGTTCCTCCTAATAACTTTACAAATTCGAAAATATCCGCAATCGATTTGTAGGTATCAAAAACCTCTATGAACCAATTTTGAACGGTTTAACTCTATTTTTATTTTTTGCCCCCCGCCACACACACACACACCTTTCTGACCCTCCTAATAACTTTACATTAAAAAAAAAATCTTCATTTGACTTGCAGATCTCTAAAACCTATCTCTACCAATTTTGAATGGTCTAACTATATTTCTATTTTTTTTACCCCATAGCCCCCCTTTCCAGCCCCACCTGAGACGAATTTCTAAAATTAAAGAAATTAATTTTTATGTATTTATGGGAGCTATATTTTAGAGGAAAGATATCTTACACATATATATATTTTTTCTGTTTGCAATATAAAGGATTATTTCAGATCACGTTTTGCCCCCTCTCCTTCCCTCTTGGGGGCTGAATTTCGAAAATTCCAGAAATTAGCTTTTAGATATTTTTATTAGCTATATATTAGAGCAAAAATTTCACATATGTCTGTTTTTCTGTTTGAGATATATAGGAGTATGTGAAACCACGTTTTGCGCATGTGAAATCACGTTTTGCCCCCTTTCCCCCCTTGGGTACCGAACTTCTAAAATTCCAGAAATTGGTTTTTAGATAATTAAATTAGCTATATTTTAAAGCAAAAATTTTACGGATATCTGTTTTTTTCTTTGAGATATGAAGGTTTTTGCGAAATCAGATTTTGCCCCCTACACTCCCTTGGGGGCTGAATTTCGAAAATTCCAGAAATTAGTTTTTAGTTATTTGTATTAGCTATATATATTAGAGCAAAAATTTCCCATATGTCTATTTTTCTGTTTGAGATATATAGGAGTATGTGAAACCACGTTTTGCGCATGTGAAATCACGTTTTGCCCCCTTTCCCCCCTTGGGTACCGAACTTCTAAAATTCCAGAAATTGGTTTTTAGATAATTAAATTAGCTATATTTTAAAGCAAAAATTTTACGGATATCTGTTTTTTTCTTTGAGATATAAAGATTTTTGTGAAATCAGATTTTGCCCCCTACACCCCCTTGGGGGGCGAATTTCGCAAAATCGCTTCTTAGGGGGTGCTTACACTATATGTTCTATAATCTGACCCAGTTTAGAGTAAGTGGCTCCAGTGGATTTTGCTGTGCGTTGATGAGTCAGTGAGTGAGTGAGTGAGTGGAAGTACTCTTTTATATGTATAGATTCATTCTGCCAAAACCTTTTTTTTATATGTATGGCTCAGAAATTGGCCTTTATGGTCCCTTTTCTGTTTTAATTGTTATTTTCTTTTTTTTTTTCAATTTTTTTTTCCATTTTTGTTAAAAAATTTTTAACTTTTCTTAAACCGCCGCTAAATTTTTGTACAAGTGCTAAATTGTACAGATAATGAAAAAAAAAAAAAAAATAATAATAATAATTTTCGAAAAGAAAAAATAATTATGATTAATCGTAAAAAAACTGCTAAAGAGATTATTAAAAAATTCTATAAAGAATTTCCGGTAGCAAAAAAAGAGTACAAGTTAGCTGCTAGGTTTTTGTCTTTCTCCAATCCGAAATCGCCTTACATCCTCCGGTGTTGCAATCTCAGATTATGCATTATATCATCTTATTGGTTAGCCTTTCAGATCTGATCACTTACATTCTGCCTCTTTTCTTTCTTTCACATTCATTTTCTTTCTTTCTTTCTTTTTTCTTTTTCTTTTTTTTTTTTTTTTTTTCAGTATTAATTCCTGACACTTTTCTCCTTTTTCATGTTAAAAGTAATGCTTTTTTTTCTTTTCTTTTTCTTTCTATTAGAGGTGAGGAATAAATTAGTTTTCTGTTTCAGGTAGTCTATAATAACTATTCACTTCATATACTTTGGACCTTGGAAACACCTGTGGCCAATGCCATGCATATTCCTCTGAATGATAGCATGAGTAAATAACGGGATGGAGAGATCAGGTATTAAATTGTCTCCCAGTAGGGAAATAACAAAAATAATAAGATGATTAAAAAAAGAAAGAAAAAATCAGCTTATAAGAAATAGAAATACGGTTTATTAAGAATGAGAACAGGTAATGATAGAATTACAACATTCACGGAAAGAATAGAGATAGATAGAATGTTTTTGCACTGATCAGGAAATGGATTATCACATGTTACTTATATAATACATATATCATATACTCATATGAACAAATTAATATTCAGATAAGAAATAATATAATGAAATATTTTCTCAGATTAAAAAAAAAAGATATTTTAAATGAAACTTAATTTCATTTAGATTGATGCAATGTAGTTTTAGATGCAATATTATACAGTTTTACAAAGCTGCCAACAAAATCCGGCAAATTGTTGGTACCGCCCCTTTTTCTACACCACTTAATTTTTAGAGTAATTCTCTTCAAATATATTTACGATGAATGAAGAAAACAAATTCTCTAAAAATTAAGTGGTGTGGAAAAAGGGGCGGTACTAACAATTTGCCGGATTAGGTTGACAGCTCTGGTTTTAGGTTACAATCATGTTCTTTTGAACTTAACACTTTCGCGACTGCATGATTTTGTCTTTTTGACAGTAAAGTCCGCCTATGAACGTTATTCTCCCAGGTTAAAATATTTCAGAACAAAATATTTTGTATTCAAATTTATATTACAAATGGATATTCGTTATAATTATAATCTTTCTAATCAAAGTATTTGATTCCATAGTATATTAATTGTACAAGTACGAATAATGCGTATATTCTTAAGAAATAAGTAACACACAAATTGCGAAAGAAACGCCCACTAGTGGAGTTTCAGATTTTGAAATGACGTGAATCTACGTCAGCGGTCGCGAAAGTGTTAAAAATAAATCCTATTGCTTTTTAATTCCCTGCTGCGATTCTTTTACGATTGAATAAAATAAATGTCACTGAACAAAATATTGCACCAGCGGCATTATTCCTATTGACGAAAGAGAGAAAAAAATAGTTGAGATGATAATATTAATTTTTACAGTGATGTTGGATTTAACATAAGTTTATAGATGGTAATTATTTAAATTCATTCTTTTCGAACAATGTGTGCCCCAAGTGGCGCGTTTTTATCCTGTAATTTTACGTTTAAAACTATATGAACTATTATTTATAAACAGATGCTTTAGATTTTGTCAAATCTTCATTTAAATTTTTCAAAAGCTTCGTTAAAAGCTACATTAAAGAAAAGCTTTTCCATATTTTTAAAAGTTTGTATTTCTGAAATTTCTAAGTGTTTTTTTCATTTCAAATTCTTTTACTGTCAAGTTTTTTTTATTGATCTCGAAAGTTATCTAGGCTATAAAATATATTGCTCTATCTTTGGCTATAAAATATATCGCGACATTTCAAATTCTTAAGTGTTTCTAAATTAGTTTATATTTTTTATTTTATTTTATTTTATTTTATATTTTTTTAAGCACTTTTAACTTTTAACTAATTTTTGAGTTTAATAACACTTTAGATAAAGCTGCTTAAAACTATTCTTACTACTTTATTTCGCCTATCAAAAGTAGTTTTAAAAAGTATTACTTCAAGTTACTCTAATGGTATTTTTTTAGGACTATTATAAATTTTATATATGAGCAGAAAAACTAGTTAAAAAAACTAACTAGTATTTTCGAAGTTTATAGCTGTATAAATACTATTTTAGTTGTGAGTATTCTGTGAGATGCATTTGTTACTTTTAACTTTAGTTTACACTTTCACGACAACGTGTTTTCGTCTCTCTGATAGTAAGTTCCGCCTGTGGGCGTTATTCCTTTAAGTTACATTATTTCAGAACAAGGTTTTCTGTATCCGTATTTATGTTACAAATTAACATACATTATAAGTATATTCTTTCTAATTAAAGTAATTGTATTCATAGTATTACCATGTACGTATTTGAATGGCACACCAGTGATCGAGTGGTTCATTTCTCACAGCTAGTAAACGTGAGGTGCCGGCTTCGATCGCAGATCACGTTCGTCGGCCTAGCCGTTCGGAATTTTCTGTAGTTTTCTCCGAAACGTACGTAAATATGGCTTGGATCCCTTAAAAAATAGACCTCCACGGAAGGCACTTCCTCTCAGGCCTAGGACCCTAGTTCAGTCAATCAGCCTTAATTCCCACAACCCAATCCGCATTTGAAAGTCAGAAATGTTCTTGAGAAGGTAGTAAAATACAAATTGCAAAAGAAACGCTTAGTGGCGTATTTCCAAATTTCCAAATGACGTGAATCTACGTCAGCGGTCGCGAAAGTATTAACATATAAGAGCAAATATTTCTGTGCTATTTTTCATAAAAAATTTTCTATATTATTGCGCAATATAAATTCAGTAATAGTATATGAAGATACGAGACATGCTAGTATTTCCTATTCATTCCGAAGCATTATTAATATCTACCTTTTTTTACATAACATTTTTTTTGTATAATTTTTTCCATTATGTAAATATGATTGAATTAAAAGCTAAGCACTCTTCAAAAGAATGGCTTTATAAACAGCTGGTATTAACTAAGTTCCGAAATAATATAGAACCGTTCGCAATTCTAAAATATGTGTTTGTGTAATTATATGAACTTTAATTTATATTTAATAACTTTCCTGGAAATTCCTTTACAGTTTCAGTCTTTTACAACCCACGAGTTTTGATAAAAATTAACAGTCATCGCATTTGATTAGTAATTTCTTGTGCATATTTAAACCGTATGCCAAATATCTAATTTCGTTTTCTAATTTCTTCTCTTTTAAAAATTATAAAAATTAAAGTAAAGTTGAAATAGTATAAATAGTTTATATGAAAAATGAAAAGCTATATAAGAAGCCTTTTTTTAATATATAGCTCCATAACAGTTTTTAGTAATTTAATTACGTAAAAACTTCTCTTAAAAAATTTCTGGTCATCAAAAAGCGAAAAAGTTGGCAAAGGTGTTCTAAGTAGTTTTTATTCCTAACTGCTGAAATTTCTCCCGGAATTTTTTTTTACATAAGTTAGGATGGAATGGTTGGGAGGCACCTGTGACAGCGTTACGAATCCTCCTTTACCTAAAAGTGGAAGCTAACGGAGTGAGAGTCCCGAAAAACTATTTCACTGCAATGGAGATGGGGAGGGGACCTAAAAAGCACAAAAAACAATAACAAAGGAACTTTATAGCTTATGGAAAGATGAAACACAATATTAAAAATGAGTAGAAAGTTTAAGTACAGCATTTCACAACTAGGAGAAAGTTTAGGGATGGTAAGAATATTTTTTTATTTTTCAAGGAGCAAATTTTATAATTTTTTTGGTATTTTAAAACACAATTTTTTATTTATTTGTTTATTTTTTTTTTTTTTTTTTACCCAAGGAGAAATAATGCACAGTACAAGACAACACAATGACAAGGACAGAACATAATATCCGAAGAGAAGTCAAGGCCCGAAGGCGATAGAAAAGTGAAAAGATAAAATAAGCTAACACGAAAAAGTTTAAAGGTGGAAGTTTAGACTGAGGCCCGCTTTGGGTCTGCTTCTATTCAGAGGATCATTATGGTCATATGTTGCGAGAGTGTTTAAAGCAGGGTTATCTAAGCTTTCAAGTGCCAAATGAAATTGAACATTTATGTCTTGGATGAAATCATTAAGTTTAGGAGTATTAATTTCTTTATAAATATGAAAATTTCTAACATACCAAGGCATATCAAGAATTTGCCGAATAGTTGAATTTTGAGCCCTAATGAGTAACTTGATAAGCAATTTGACAGCATATGACCATACCATACAAGCATAAGTTAAAATGCGTCGTCACCCCTTCAGACCCGAATTTTTTGTCGTTTAGGAAAAAATTATTTTTATACTAAAATTAACTTAATTCATGTGAATGAAAGCAACAATATGCTTTTTACAAAAATATTTACTCATTTATATATAATTTTTAAATGTACATTTTAATGGACATATGGTCCTTATTTAAAATTTGTAGCATAGGAGATCTTGTGTGATATTTGTATGAAAAAAACTTCTCTTACTATATTATAAATAATTTATTATTATAGTATAAATAATTGCTCTTGAATAAGCAGTTATATATATATAATTATTATTTTCGGTGAAATCTTTCAAAACAATTCCTCTCTTTTACTAAACACAAATTAACACGACATTTGTCACAATAAAAATGTGTCCTTCCTTTGGATAATGGCATCTTGCATCGTGTTGCTTCGTTTTTATCATCGATTTGGGGCATATGGTCCACATTATCGTGTTGAATTTCTCTTATTGGTCTTTTCGCACAGCAACGAAATTTTCTTTTTCTGTCCGGTGTAATTTCTCTGTCACTTTTTGAAGGACGACCACGTTTCTTTACACTTATTTACAAGCTTGTTCTTATAAATTAAACTTTTGGAAACGTGCATACGAAATTCCAGTACATTCGTATGCGTGGGAACTTATTTAGACATCCAGTCATAATATGTAATCTAAATAAAGTTTCAATTTCAATAACATTTGTTGGTTTGAATCGAGTTTGTCCTTGTTGAAGTGCGTATATGTTTGTACAGTCGGGGGAAAAAAAAACGCAGCACTCGATGTAACTCCGTTGCTAAGCAATGCACAAAAATGTAATAGGTATCATTCGACTGGGAAATGAGAGTAGATTCAGAAAATGAACGGAAATTTTGAATTGGGGGTCATCTACATATTAAAACGCGCACCAACTTTGATTTTTTCAATGGTAATGCCCCATTTTTATTTTATATTTGAATTCCTGGGATCGCGACAATGCGAAAAAGTATATTGGTTGTATATTTTGCTTATTTTTTCACAGAGTTATAAGTGTTCAAAGTTTGAAGGTGCTAATGTTAAATTCATATTTCAAACTTTTATTAATATCATCACAAAAAATAACTTGATCGATATAATTTTTTTTTTACGAGATACAGTGAAGAAACCCAAACATAATCCATCATTAATTTTGATTCTGAAAAATATTTTTAATTCTGAAAAATATTAATAAATTCATATTCATAAAAATTATGAATTATGACCTATATTAATTTTTACATAAAATGAATCCTAATGCTGAAAAGTATGGGTGTGCAAATTTGCAGCTCATTCCAGTTATTAGTTTTCGAGATATAAATAAATCTTTCTTTTGGAGTGGTTTAGGGGGCCGTCTCTTAAAATTTTTTGAATGAGATAACAAAGCAAATCTTAAAAAATAACGGAGAAAATTGAACAAAATATTTTTATTTTTTATTTAAGGGTCAAATTATGTAACAACAACGTCAAATGCAAAGAAATGAAACAAAGATGTTGATTTTTAGACATTTGTGTTAGTATCAAGAACAGAGCTGCCAACCTAATCCGGCAAATTGTTAGTACCGCCCCTTTTTCTACACCATTTAATTTTTAGAGTATTTTTCTACTTAATTCATCATAGATACATTTGAAGAGAATTGCTCTAAAAATTAAGTGGTGTAGAAAAAGGGGCGTTTTTCAGTAGGCGTTAACAATTTGCCGGATTAGGTTGGCAGCTCTGCAAGAAGTCCTGTTTTCTAAAGCCCCGCCTTTTATCGTTCTTCAAAACAAAACAATACAGAAACGAAAAGTGAATGTGACTTTGAGTATTCGTGTTAAACCCCTTATTTTACATTGACAAAAATATACACAAGTGGTATTTATTTCATCGATTACTGGTGATAAATTTAGAATCCTTTAAACGAACACTAGAAGAAAAAAATTAACTAAATAGGCGGGGTTTACTGTTTGAAATACTCTCAAAATAAAATATTTCAAAACAAATTTTCTGTACCACAATTAGATTACAGATGGATATACATTATAACTATATTCTTTCAAATTAATATATTTCTATCCATAGTATATTTTATTGCAAAAATATGAACACTGGGTACATGCTTAAGAAATAAGTAACACACAAATTACGAAAGAAACGCCCACTGGCATTGTTACAGATTTTCAAATGATGTGAATCTACGTCAGCAGTCGCGAAAGCGTTAATTAAGAAATTATATTTTCATAGAAATTATAAAACAAATCGTACAGTTCCAAAGAGTTCAACTGACCCAAAACTGGTTTGTGCTATTAAAATTGCTTAATATTTACTTTATGAAACCTTACAATAATTTATCCGAAAAGATTTAGTTTATGCGTTGTTGTATATATATATATAGCTATATTATTTCAGTTTGTATATTATGTTACACGTACGAAGGAAAATTTAAGCTTTATTGGTGATCAGTATATCCATGATAGATACTTTTTAATTGAAAAATATTGCACTTTTATAAAAAGTATTGTCTGACCAATCGTAAGTGTAATGTATTTGAATATACCTAAAGTTATCTAAAAAAGTACTAAAGTATATACATATCCAAAAAACTAAATTCATGATAATTAAGATACTGCAAAGGTGTGATAATTTTATTTCTTTTTATAACTCTTTTTTTTTTTTAAAATATTTCCGGTGTGAAACAGTATAATATTTTGTCTAGTTCTTCTAGGATCTTAATTTTATTTTTCTATATTTAGAGATAGCCCCCTAAGACATTTTTGATCATAACTCTATGAATACTAAAGATAAAGTATACAAACAGTATACTTTTCCGCACTGCCAGACTCTCAGAAATTCGAATATGAAGTCAAAATTGGGTGTTGCTATTGAAAAAATCAAAGTTGGTGCTCATTTTAATATGTAGATGACCCCTAATACAAAATTCGACGACATTTTCAGAAAGTGCATTTCATTTCCTGTTGAATGATGTCTATTAAAATTTTCTGCGTTAATTAATAACGAAATACTATCAAGTGCTGCGTTTTTTTTTCCCCGACTGTACATCCTGTCCCAATCAGTGGAAACACTGCACAAAGTTTTCGATTTGAATTTTTGCGAGTAATAGTTAGACATAGAATTCTTGAAAATATTTTTGCAGCTTATTTTTTCCTTCAAGATGAATAAGAAACTAAATAAATCTAATTTAGAAAATGAAAAATATGTAGATAAACTATTAGAATTGTTGGAAAATGGGGATGATTCGGATATTGATGACGTAGAAGGAAGTGAAGATGAGAACGGGAAGTTGAGAAAATCGGAGACAGTAGAGAAGATGAAATTTTAAATCCAAAGCCCACTACAGAAGGTTTTCGAAATAAGAAAGGAGTACGATGGAGGAAACAAACACCCGATTTACCAAAATTCGAATGGATAGATAATGACAAAATTGGCGATTCTATTGTATTGGATACTATGCGATATTTTTCTAAATATATAACAGATGAAATTTTTGAACAGATGGCCGAATGTACAGGCGGGGAAAGAAAAAAAAACGCAGCACTTGATGGTATTTCGTTATTAATTGACGCAGAAAAGGTTAATAGACACCATTCCACAGGAAATGAAATGCACTTTCTGAAAATGTCGTCGAATTTTGAATTAGGGGTCATCTACATATTAAAATGAGCGCCAACATTGATTTTTTCAATGGTAACACCCAATTTTGACTTCATATTCCAATTTCTGAGAGTCTGGCAGTGCGAAAAAGTATACTGTTTGTATGCTTTATCTTTAGTATTTATAGAGTTATGATTAAAAATGTGTTAGGGGGCTATCTCTAAATATAGAAAAATAAAATTAAGATCCTAGAAGAACTAGACAAAATATTATACTGTTTCACACCGGAAATATTTAAAAAAAAAAAAGAGTTATAAAAAGAAATAAAATTATCACACCTTTGCAGTATCTTAATTATCATGAATTTAGTTTTTTGGATATGTATATACTTTAGTACTTTTTTAGATAACTTTAGGTATATTCAAATACATTACACTTACGATTGGTCAGACAATACTTTTTATAAAAGTGCAATATTTTTCAATTAAAAAGTATCTATCATGGATATACTGATCACCAATAAAGCTTAAATTTTCCTTCGTACGTGTAACATAATATACAAACTGAAATAATATAGCTATATATATATATACAACAACGCATAAACTAAATCTTTTCGGATAAATTATTGTAAGATTTCATAAAGTAAACATTAAACAATTTTAATAGCACTTACCAGTTTTGGGTCAGTTGAACTCATTGGAACTGTATGATTTGTTTTATAATTTCTATGAAAATATAATTTCTTAATTAACGCTTTCGCGACTGCTGACGTAGATTCACATCATTTGAAAATCTGTAACAATGCCAGTGGGCGTTTCTTTCGTATTTTGTGTGTTACTTATTTCTTAAGCATGTACCCAGTGTTCATATTTTTGCAATAAAATATACTATGGATAGAAATATATTAATTAGAAAGAATATAGTTATAATGTATATCCATCTGTAATATAATTTTGGTACAGAAAATTTGTTTTGAAATATTTTATTTTGAGAGTATTTCAAAAAGTAAACCCCGCCTATTTAGTAAATTTTTACTTCTAGTGTTCGTTTAACCCTTTGCGGCGCAAGACAATTTGAAACATTTAAATTATACTACCACCGGAATTCATGAATTAAATTAAACTAAAAGAAATTTTAAATTTTAAGGTTTAAAAAACCGGCCTTTTCTGATATGTTATAAACGTGAATTTTTGCTAAAATATTTCCGGGATGAATTTTTGCAGCTGGATCTTAAATTTTGCGTCCTCGTGGCGAGGACACCGCACGTTAAGAGGTTAAAGGATTCTAAATTTATCACCAGTAATCGATGAAGTAAATACCACTTGTGTATATTTTTGTCAATGTAAAATAAGGGGTTTAACACGAATACTCAAAGTCACATTCACTTTTCGTTTCTGTATTGTTTTGTTTTGCAGAACGATAAAAGGCGGGGCTTTAGAAAACAGGAATTCTTGATACTAACACAAATGTCTAAAAATCATCATTTCTGTTTCATTTCTTTGCATTTGAGATTGTTGTTATATAATTTGACCCTGAAATAAAAAATAAAAGTATTTTGTTCAATTTTCTCCGTTATTTTTTAAGATTTGCTTCGTTATCTCATTCAAAATTTTTTAAGAGACGGCCCCCTAATCATTCCAAAAGAAAGATTTATTCATATCTCGAAAACTAATAACTGGAATGAGCTGCAAATTTGCACACCCATATTTTTCAGCATTAGGATTCATTTTATGTAAAAATTAATATTGGTCATAATTCATAATTTTTATGAATATGAATTTATTAATATTTTTCAGAATCAAAATTAATGATGGATTATGTTTGGGTTTCTTCACTGTATCTCGTAAAAGAAGAATTATATCGATCAAGTTATTTTTTGTGAAGATATTAATAAAAGTTTGAAATATGAATTTAACAATAGCACCTTCAAATTTGAACGCTTATAACTCTGTGAAACAATAAGCAAAATATACAACCAATATACTTTTTCGCATTGTCGCGATCCCAGGAATTCAAATATAAAATAAAAATGGGGCATTACCATTGAAAAAAATCAAAGTTGGTGCGCGTTTTAATATGTAGACGACCCCCAGTTGAAAATTTCCGTTCATTTTCTGAATCTACTCACAATTCCCCGTCGAATGATACCTATTACATTTTTATGCATTGAAAAGCAACGGAGTTACATCGAGTGCTGCGTTTTTTTTTTTTTCCCCGACTGTACATTACAATGTGCATGGGGACCGAAGGGGTTAAGTAGGAAGTGTTCGGGAGCAATTTGTTTTTAAAGTTTAATAAACTATTCCGAGCTAAGAGTGGAAGTAATTTACTTTTAGCTGTGCGGAATTTATAACGCATGGTGATTACGTGTTGTTGAAAAGTGAGAGGCTGGTCTAGAATAACACCAAAGTTTTTACAGTTATTTGTCTCTTAAGTCATAACAGTAAAGAATTTTGATTGCAATTTCTGGTGGCTGTCGATATTAAATGGACATGATTACCTTGTTCCTCATCTAGTTAAAAAAAATCGAAAACAATATATTTTAAATCCACGAAATTTAGTAGATGAAAGTATTATACATTGAACTACTTAATTTTTTAGAGCATAGAGGTATGAAAAGCATATCATGTATTTAAGCTTTTCCTGGACCATTTATATGCTAGTCTATTTTTGCTACCAATTGTTATTTCAGTTGAAATAATTGTATTTAAAAATCGTATTAGAATTATACACTATATTAAAAAAAATATTGTTTACATTTCTAATGGCATTGTTTAGTAAATATAAATAATATTGTGTTTGTGAGTGAAACAAAATTCCGTGCACTAAATGTTAAATGCAAAGAAAAAAAAAGCCAAATGAAACATTTTAAAGCTTTTAAAAGAAATCATATGAAGGGCAAAAAATTGCCTTTCATTTAATACTGAAACGAAGCTTTTAGACCCTATAACAACTCTAAAAGTAGCTTAAAGGTAAATGAAGTAAAACGTTTCTACATTTGCTGTATAATGAAATAAAATTGCGTTCGACGTGCCAGCCAAGTGATATTCCTAAAACAAGATAAATTTCTTACTAAAAGCTTTTTTATCGAATGTAAGTATGTAAAATCATGCGATAAAATCAAGATGCACTTAAGCTAGATAATTCAAACTTTAATCCAATGTAAGAACGCATTTTTTTCCATTCTCGTTTTGTTTCAACAATTTCGGAAATACATTTTAGCGACAAAAGTTTGTTTATTGAACATGGATACATTTGTTTTTATTTTAAGTGATAAGTGCTTTTCAGAGATATTTATTATTACTTAGAAGAGAGTTTGGTAGTTATTACTGGTTTTTCAGAATTGCTACATACATAGAAATGATATCTTCTTTAGCATATTTTATTATAATTAAATTTCAAAATAAGCCCACTCCTACAAATTTCGAATTTTATTATTATGAAAATAAATAAATATCACATTTTTATTTTTTATTTAAAGCAACGTTAAACAAATATTCATAATATGCATCATTACAATAAATACCCTTCGGTTTTGTACCCTTACAGTTTGAGAGAAACACGACTCCATGTCTAAGGAGGAAATAAAAGGAATATGAAATAAAACATTAAAGAATTATTAAAATAAATTATTATTAATTTAAAATACCATAAAAATTCCTTATAATTTAACAACAATAACAACAACAACAAAAATAAAAAAAATAAAAAATTCAGACTATATACTAACTCTAAAAATTGCAAAAATCCTGGTGAGATTAAATTTTTTTACATTTGTTCTATAACGAAATAAAACTACATTTGACATGTCAGCTAAGTGACATTTCTAAACCGGATGTGTTTTTACTAAAAGCTTTTACCGATCGTGAGTATGTAAAATTAAGCCATTAAAAAAAAAAAAAAAAAAAAAAAAAAAAAAACGCACTTAAGTAAAATAATTCAACTTTTGATTCAACATAGGGACGCATTTTTTTTATTTTTATTCAGATTTCGGTTAACAATTTACGGAATTACTGTTTACCAACAAAAGTTTTTGTTTTTTCAAGTGATTATGTAAGAAATGATTTAGAACATATATTATTATAATAATGTCTTTCATTTAAAAAATGCAGAGGCATGTCACACACACAAAGAATACGAATTAGAATTTGAAACATTTAAAATTTAAATGGTTCATTGTAAGTAATAATAATAATAATAATAAAATGTTTATTGATTTACGAATTGCGAACGCTAGATAATTACAATTTTTTTTTCGTAGGTATAAACAAGTAAGTAAATTTCATTTTTAACTGCAAGATGGCAGCAGTACCAATGTTCACTTACCTACTGATTTTCTAATGTAATTCTATAATTAAGCACTTAATTTCTCACTCACATTATTTTTGGGGGCCGCGGTAGCCCAGTCGGTAGTGCGCCGGTCTCTTAATTGGAAGATTGCGGGTTCGTCCAAAGACCGTCGTGTACACTAATAGTGGCTGGTACACGTGAAATCTCTCTTGGTCGCAATGTCCTCCGTGTTCCCATCAAAAATTATACCTGTGGGGGTCACTGAAGCGGGAGAGCCATCCCTTCCGTGGAGGATCAAAATTGTGATGGCATGTCTCTGGACCCCTCTAAGGGTGTGTCCCAGACCGTCGCCAATTGCCCAACTGCGCAGCATTAGTGCGACGTAAAACCCAACCACCATTCCATTATTTTTTCTTTCACTGATTGGCTTTTGGACCATCCGATTGTTAAAAGATGTCCCACGAAATGTAAATAACTGTAAAAAGTCTACATAATTGAACAAAGTAAATAAATGTTTCAGGCTCTATAACACCTCTAAAAATAATGAAAAATTAGATGTTAAACATACTTGCCAACATCCTAATAAATAATCCGTGGTATTGTTAGTCCCACCCTTTTTTTCACACCATTAAACTTTTAGAGTAATATTCTCTAATTGCAATTACGATTAAATAAAAATAAAAACACTTTAAAAAGATACCGGTGTGAAAAATAAGGCGGGGCTAGCAATACTACGGAATATTAATTAGGATGTTGGAAAGTGTGATGTAAAATATCTCTAAATTTACTGTATAATGAATTAAAACCAGGCATATTTACACTCCGCCCTTTTTTAAGGACACTCTCAATAAAGCGAAATCTTTTAATTTATAGCTACCACTATTTTTATTTAATAATCTCTACCCTGTATAATCATGCCACATTACTATAAACATATCGAGTAGTACTTCTGCATGAAATTATTTGTGGCAAAAAAGCAGTAATTTCTTATATGGAGGAGTGTCCTGAAAAAAGGGCGGGGAGTTCGACCACTGACTAAAACAGCTGTTGATGTTTCAGCCACGTTATATTTTCGTTTGATTGTAGGATTTTTAAGGCCGATTGACAACGGTAGGGTACTAAGCCTATGAATGGAATGCCCTCCGTGTGGGGTCTTCCTAAGGGGTCCTAGCCCGTATTTACGCGAGTTTCGGAGAAACTCACGGAAAATTCCGTAATGCTAGGTCTATGAGCGTGACCTGGGATCAAACTCGGCACTTCAATCTACCAGCAGATATATTTTGGTATCAAGGGGATGGGTTAATATTTTTCTTACTTAAATATTGTGCCGATCATGAGTATGTAAAATTTTTCGATAAAATGAAAATTTGTCTAGTACTTTGTCCACTTGTCCATTTTTTATTTAATCCATTTTGTCTAGTGCAATAAAATATTTTGAAATTGATAATGGATTTAAAAAAGAAAGCTATTTAGTTTATTAGATAAATTAATTTGATTTTTAACTATTTCTAGAGCCGCGGTGAGAGTACTTACTACAAATTCAGTAATTTTTTAATGGGAAAAACGTGGTAAACAATTTTTTCACATCTTTTTTTTATTTTTTCCTTAAACACTCTTTTTTAAATTAAATTTGTTTCCCAATTCCTTAAGAAGAGAATTTCAGAAAACAAGGACACTACATGCTTTTACACAAATATTCTGTTTTATTTATTTATTTAATGTTATTTTTAATATATGTATACATATACAGTCGAACCTCATTAACGTGAATCTCAAAGGGGATAAAAAATTTGTTCATGCTAACAGTACTTAATCTTCATATAACTAAACAAATCTTCGTTTTCACGGGGATTGGGGTATCAGTCCAGGTTAAAAATAATTCATGTTAATGAGGTTCGACTGTACTGAGTTAATGAAAATTTTCTATGACTTTTAATTAAGGAATTTACACCGGAAGTTCGATCTTGATAATATATACATATAATGAAGCTGTTGCAGAAGCTTTTGATCGAGACACTATTTTGTTCTCATATTGCTCAGTTCAATACGATAGAACCTGTCCCCTAAACTATGTCAAGTATTTAATAAGAGTACTAACTTTAGATGTG
Organism: Salticus scenicus; assembly: GCA_963930645.1. Classification (NCBI taxonomy): domain Eukaryota; kingdom Metazoa; phylum Arthropoda; class Arachnida; order Araneae; family Salticidae; genus Salticus; species Salticus scenicus. The sequence goes on from OZ005656.1 coordinate 241,439,390, forward strand.
GTACATAGTTTAACCAGAGCCTCCTTAAGTAGATGCCTAGCGAGTCTCTCGAAAACTTGGCAACAGTACAAGAAGATTATAGCCAGTAGATGGCGCTTGATACAGTGTCGTAAAGTTCTGTTTATTTCCCGCGATTCAATTGAGTTTTAATTGAGTTCTTCATGGTTCATGTTTTATTAATTTAACAAATGTGAGAGGTTTTTTTTTTTTTTTTTTTTTTTTTTTTAATAGTATGGTGTATTGCGTCGTTCCATTTTATAAATCGAACAGTCGCCGTGAAAATATAAGTTTTCACGGTTTCATATTTCAAGACAAGGTATGTAAACTGCATAAGTAATTAATGCAAAATTACCAACCCTCCGAATTTTTTAATATAAATAATACTTTTCACAAAAAACATTATTTTTATTTATTATCGTAAATTCTGTGATTAAGACGAAGATAAATTTAAAAGAATTATGATATAAAAATTCGAAGGGTTGACACCTCTGTTAGTAAGTTAGATTTAACAAATAAAACAGTTATGCTTATTACAAAATGAAATGAAATTTTTATTTATTGATGTAGGAATACAGAAAAATAACTTGTTCTTAGTTACTTTGAAGTAACTCTATATTGTAGTATTTTATAGTTTTATTCATAAATTATATTAGTAACTTATGAATAAAACTATAAAATACTCCAATATAGGAACAAGACTGATTTATATTTTTTTAATACCACTGTTTTTTAAAGACTTGTGTAAATGCGTATAAAAACTTGATTATTTCAGTTAAATCGAAACAAAAGTGTTGGGAATCTTGAAAAGAAAAAATAGAAATTTTTTATTTCTACTTTTGTTCTTTTTAAAAATATTAAGTTTTAAGATTCACAACGTTACTTTTATTAACCTTTTACCACACAAATGGAATATAGAATTAAAAATTCATGTAAAAATTAAATATCATGATTAGTGATTTGAAAAATTATCAGATATAACAGAAAGATGACTTGATTTTTTGAAATAGAAATTCTCCACATCCATACACTCACATATACACACACACACATATACTGGCTAATTGTAAAAAACTACTTTTTTTGGACTCACGAGACCTTCAAAATACAAATCAGGGGAAAACTCGATATCGAATTTTTGGACCGAACACAATACTTTCATTACCTACGGTAGTAGGGTAATGGAAGTAAAAATATTTCAAGGATGTTATTAATTTGTCCTTAAATTTGCCAATCTTTATCAAATTTTTCAAATTGAAACCTAATACGAGTTTTAAAATACAATTGTGAATTTCCTGCATTTGTTTGTTTTTAAGTTATTCTGATAATAAATATGCATATAAATCAATCACTTAAAAACTAAAAAAAAAAAAAAAAAAGTTTTTTTGGATTCAGAGAACCCCAAAACGTGACTTTTTTCAAAAACCTGAGTTGAAAATAGAACTTCAAAAAAACACTTTGTTTACATTACAGGTTCGAAAAATTAATTTTCCTTCTTCAACAGTATTCGTCGACATAAAAAAAAGTGTAGCAAAGCACTTCCGTCAATTACATTCTACAGAAAAGAACGTTTAGCTTAATTTTGGATAGCCCTGTATGTTTTTAATAAACTATGTGCACATCAGATTGTGCATTTAAATTTAGTCTTATATGAAAAACACCTAACACAAAATGAAATACACTTTCAGCATTTTCCAAGTATATCCGAGATAGACAAACCGACGCGCACAGACCAACCGCTAAAAACATTATTTTTCGTTTCAGGAGACCTCAAAACATGTAAACATAACACAACTGAAAATGTCTATCAGTTTCGAAAGCATACCCTCTCGGAACTGGTGGAGCTAATAAAATCTTGAAAAAAAAAAAAAAAAACTCCGTGCGAGAGAAAACTTATACTCAAGAAATCCTTAATTTAAAAATTTAAATCTTAATGGTTATTTATTTATTTTTTGTGACGGACTAGACAACAGATTGTTTTCTTCTCCAATTTTTATTACTGAATGTTAACTTATCTCGTTAACGTGCTGGTCTATTTTTCTTATAAATAATATAAAATTCTCGATTTAAGAAAAATAATTCACACCTAATAAGGTAAAAATGTAACGTAAAGGACATGACCAAAAAAAGAAAAAAAAAAAAGACATGATTTTAATAATTTATCATTATAAATTATTCATTCTAAACTGAACTCATTTAAAGTTCAGAGATTTTAATTTATATAAACGAAACTTTCATCTGATATCTAAATTAAAAAAAAAAAAATTGAAATTTTTATTGAATAAATATATAAAAAATAATTTAATCGCGTGATAGACATGCCATGTTTTTGTTTATTTAATTTTAAATTTCGTTTTTTTTAATTAATAATATATTTAAAAAAAAAAAAAAAAAAAAAAAAAAAAAAAGGTATTATTTATTTGATACGTTGTAATTCAATTAGTTGAAAAGCTAAAATAGGTCTTGTCCACTTTCGAAGAAAATTAAACCCTATACTTTTTTAAATATAAATATTTGAATATTTTTTTGAAAATATTTATGATAAAGCACTTTCACATCATTTTTTCAAATTAAAAGAAAAAAAAAAAAAATACAATTTTGGACTTTAAATTGAAATTAATAGCTAGATTTTTAGATGAAAAATATAACTTATCTATGAAACAGAAGAAAATTGTTGCTCTGCGTAGGTACTGTCACCTAGCGTTAGTTTTGTTTTTTAAAGTTGCCTAATTTAATATTGGGATTCGCGGCGCGTGGAAGGCATCTACTTAAGGAGGCTCTGGTTTAACACATCTTTCGCATTTAAAAATTTATGAATTTGGTAGTAAGTGTACTTACTGCCGCACAATAAAGGATTATTCTAAACAATTCAACTTCAAATCAAATACAGGAGTGAAATCTTTTCCGTTTCAATAATTACAAGAAATATATTTTGCCAAAAAGAATTAATTACTTTTATTTTAGTTATTAATCGATTTTTCAAAATTATTTATTTTTGCCTATAATCATAGCTACCAAGTTTTTTAATTTATTCGGGAATGGTCTTAGTCCCGCCCCTTTTTCACACAGTCATATTTTTAGAGTAATTGTCTTCATATTTAATCGTAATTATACGTTGAATAATTTTTTTCTACGAAGATTATGGTCTGAAAAAGGGGCAGGGCTAACAACATTCTGGAATAAATTAAAAAACTTGGCAGCTATGCCTATAATAAAGCTTGTTCGTTTTTCTATATTACAGGTTTTATAAAAATTTTATATGCTTCGAAATTGATATTCTCGTTGTTGTATTTCATTATAATTAAATTGGAAAATAACATAATTTGAATAAATTTCGATATCATTCACTTCCAAAATAAATGAATTAGTAATATTTTTTAACAAAAATATCTTTAAACAACGATTTAAAACAGACATTATTAGAATAAACTTCTTTATTTTATTTAAACATAAATACATGTCACAGAGAAATCAAATAAATGTAAAATGAATCATTAAAGTTAAAAGATCTTAAAAGAGATCAGATGAATTCTAAATTATTCTGAAAAATCTACATAATTGAATAAAGAAAAGAAGGATTTACACCCTATAACAATCATAAAAAAGCTAAAAGCACGATGAGATAATTTTTTTCTACATTGTTATATAATGAAATAAAACTGCATTTAACGTGTCAGCCCTCAAGATATTTTTAAAATGAGAAGATGTGTGTTTAGCTAAAAGCCTTTTATGGATCGTGTGTAAAATTAAGCGGTGAAAGAAAAATGTACTAGCTAGGTAATTCATTCTTTAATCAAGTATAGAGACGCATTTTGTTTACGTTCAGATTTTGTTTTAATAATTTTTAACAAATACAGATGTCATACCATTGTACTTTATTAACCCTTTCCGGCGCAAGACAATTTGAAACATTTAAATTATACTGCCACCGGAATTCATGAACTAAAGTAAACTAAAAGAAATTTTAAATTTTAAGGTTTGAAAAACCGGCCTTTTCTGATATGTTATAAACGTGAATTTTTGCTGAAATATTTCCGGGATGAATTTTTGTAGCTGGATCTTAAATTTTGCGTCCTCGTGGCGAGGACACCGCGCGTTAAGGGGTTAACACTTTGGAGACAGCTAACGTAGATTCACGTCATTTGAAAATATCTAACTCCACCATTGGGCGTTTCTTTCTCAATTTGTATGTTATTTATTCCTTAAAAATATACCCAATATTCATATTTGTGATACCAATATGCTACGAATATAAATTCTTTGATTAGAAAGAGTATAATTACAATGTATATCCATTTGCATATTTGCCAACATCCTAATTAATATTTCCTAATGTTGTTAATCCCGCCCTTTTTTTCACACCAATAAATTTTCAGAGTAATATTCTTCAAATGCAATTGCGATTAAATAAGAAGACAAACACTTTAAAAAGATATTGGTGTGAAAAAGAAGGCAGGGCTAACAATACTACGGAATATTAATTAGTATGTTGGCAAGTATACCATTTGTAATATAATTGTGAATATATAAAATTTTGTTCTGAAATATTGTAACTGAGGAGAATAACGCCCACAGGTGGACTTTACTGTCAAAAAGACAAAAACATGCGGTGGCGAAAGTGTTAATATTCCTATTTTTTAATAATAAATGTCAGTTTAATTAATCTTTGATTTTCTGCGATTAAATAAATTTTTAAGAAAATGGCGCAAAAAAAGTAATATGCTATAGACTCCAGGAAATATAATTTATTGACAAATGTTTCTTTATTGAACACGCGTTCATTTCCCTTAATTAAAATGTTAAGTGTTTAGGTAAAAAAAAAATTTAGAACATGTGTCTTGATAATAAATTTATTTTATTTAATTACAGTGACACCTGAAAAAAAAAAGTTTAATATATACTATATATATACCGGGATTAGTACTCTCCGCAATTTTTCCAGGACACTCTCTGGGATGAGAAATTTTCTTATTTATTGCTACCATTATTTCTAGAAAATAATCTCAAACCTATTTAATCACGACATCTTACTTTGAAAATGCTACATATTTTTCTGCATGAAATTAGTGGTGGAAATACTACGAAAACCTTTTCATCTGTGAGAGTGTCCTGAAAAAAGGTGGTGAGTACAGCCACTGAACTGATATATATATTTATATATTTAAAAAAAAAAATTGTAAACATTTCACATTATTCAAAGAAAAGAATTTTTCAGAGCCTACAACAACTCTAAAAAAAGTTAAACGTTAAATGAAGTAATACCATATGCTACATTTACTACAATTTTTTTGTCGGGTTCGGGTCGGGTTTCGAATTCATTTAAAACTCGTCTGTCGAGTTCGGGTCGGTTAAAACCCGACCCGAGCAAGATTCTACTTTCTATCAATCGTATACATGTATAAATATGCTGTAAAATAAAAAAGGAAAAGCTGGGAAATACCCTTCAAACAAAGGTGCGTGAAACAAAGGCAGGTACTAATAATGTTCCGGAATAAATTAGAAATATTAAAATAATTGTAAATTTTTTTTATTATTTACCATCGGAAATTCTGTGATTAACTAAAATAAAGTTAGTTTTTCAGAAATAATGTTATGAAATAAACCGGGGGATTGGCATCTCTGAGTATACAGGGTGATCAAAAAGTCACAGAAAAAATAAAAAATATGTTACTTAAAGAATATTGCCTCTAGCTTTATGCGGTTTTCACTGAAATGTACTGAAAAGCATGGGATTATATATATATATATATATATACTAGCTGTTACCCGCGACTTCGTTCACGTGGAAATTTTGATGTGTATGTGTGGGAACTGACGGTTTGATCATAATATGTAATGAAATGAAACCTTATTATTGTGGTGCTGTGCAAAAGAGTCTGATAAAGTACACTAAAAAAAATTTGTAACTCATTGAAAGCCAAAATAAAATGCCAAAATAAATAAATAAAAAGTTATCGCCAACATGGCGATAAAAATTTAAAATTCGTCCATAGGGATTCTGTACTAAAACAGTACTGCGTTGTGGAAGTATAAAAACTGGGTCGTCAATTATGAATTTTATTTCGAAACCTTTCTTTGTATGATTTTAGTTCACTATTGCACAATATTAATCTGGTTCTAATAATAATTTGGTGACTGGTTAATTAAAATTTTAACTATGTGGTGAAATTCATATAATATTTATGAGTTTCAAATTTTTATTTTTATTTTTATTTTTATTATTATTTTTTTTTTTACAAATAAATGATTTTTTTTTTCATTTCCCGGCGATTTGTTGAATAATATTTTAGTTCTTAAACAATTTTGGAACGGCTTTGCCCGCTTCGCTGGCAAACTCTTTTCTATATGCTTTATGAAAAAAAAAAAAAAAAAAAACTGAAATCGGTCAAAAGCTTGCTTTGGGTTCCCGCTGCCTTAGGCAGCGCCTTGTTCGTCCTTGCAATCTCCGGTCTCCGGTGCCTGTCCCTATTGCCTGCGACAATAGCTTACCCGTGGGCTTCCATTTGGTTGCTTATCATACATAACAGTTTCGATACGGACAGTATCGAAAAATTTGTAGTAACTCTTTTATATCTGAATCCCAGTTACATATGAACAACATTATATGTGATGTACATAATATTTGCTCTCAAGTTATTTCCTATATTTATTTGATTTAATCAATCAACCATAGAATGACAGCAATTTCAAGCCACATATAATATTACAATATGCTATGATCGGCAACTTCTATCGCATGAGACAATTATTATTTTGTGGTTATATATACTTCATGCTTAGTTAATAGTAGTTGGTATATAGAAAAATAAATAAATTAGTATGTAAACTTGATCATGGTACAGCCTTAATGCCCTTGGCGACTTTTAAATTTTTGTTGCCGTTTTAGACTAAAATATAATTTATGCTATTATTGTTCCTATACGCAAGCGAAGTGTGACGTCACTGACCGTCCGTGGATGCAAAAAAATGATTTCCTATGTCAATTGCCCATTGGATTTTTTGTAAAAAATGATTAAAAATCGAAGAAAATTATTTCCCGATTTTAATCCCCATATTTGGGTACACATATGTATTAGTTATCATGTGCATGTGTTAGATTGAGTTATTTTGCTGTCAAATTGACAAAATTTTAATTTTAAATTTCAAAACTCTGTCGTTCTTGGCGCTTATTGTATTTGGTGATCAAAAACGTAATACGAAAATATACATGCCAGATGTATATTTTCGTAATATGCATTGTACGAAATATTGCTTCATATTATTCATCACTGTCTTAAAATAAGTTGTTAAAATAACCATGATTTTTGAAAGGAATTAAATTATGTTCGCCAAATAATTTGGCGATATTTTATTTTTCTACCAAGGATGACCGATATCAAATCTATTCCGCTACAACATATTAGTATCTTATATCAGATACTTTATTTAGACATTTGAAAACAGATTTGACTTCAAATTATGATAGAATATTTATCATTTCCCTTTTAATCAGTATATTAGTTGGATATTTATGGTGTTAATATCATCCTTTGAAATTAAATGTTTGTGTTTTCAATCGAATATGGAAGTTTGCCATTTTTTTTTCTAGAGTTTTGAAATTAAAAATTCAAATTTTGTCAATTTTACAACAAAAATAACTTAATCTAATGCATGGACATGATAACTAATACATATCTATACCTAAATATGCGGATTAAAATCGGGAAATATTTTTCCTCGATTTTTAATAATTTTTTACAAAAAATCCAATGGGCGTTTAACATAGGAAATATTTTTCTTGCATCCACGAACGGCCAGTGACGTCATCATTTCGCTTGCGTATTTCTTTCTATCTTTTCCTTAGCGTAAAATGTCCGATCTAGTACTTCAGCATCAAAATTATAAAAAATTGTCAAGAATTATCAATAAGAAAATACCTTTACCATAATGCTGAATTAACTTTTATGCCAAGCGTATTTCATCCGCCATACTAAAAAAAAAATCTGAAGTTGAGGTATATAAAAAAAATGCTGTGAAATAAAATTCAGAAGAAATATGTTAGATTTGTAATATTACTATTTTATTTTAAAATTATAATGTGTCATTTTCTCATCGACCAATTTAACATTTAGTAATTTCTTATTTTTCGCATGAAAGCATATTTCATTTTATGCTGAAAACAATAAAAAAATGTATCTCGTAAACTTTTTTGGCAACAATAAAAAATTTAAATGGCTTATATTAAGTCAATATAAGTCAATAAGTTTATTATTTTCATATTTTCATTAATTTAAAAAATTTTTTCAATTTTTTTTTCCTAAACCATCCCTGACCTATAAGGAAAAAAACAAAAAAAGAATGATCGAAATCGGTCAAGCCGTTTACGATTTTATAAATAACATACAGACAAACATTCATTTATATATATATAGATTATATACATAGTAGAACCTCGATCCATCGTTTTTCCCGGTGCACGTGAAAAAAAAAAAAAAACATTAAAGCGGGAAAACGATGAATGCGCGTTAAAGTTAAAACACGAAGAAAACGATGTTTATGAATTAATACACACAATATATACAGTATACTACTAATAAAAACTAATTTGTTACTTTTCAAACTGTCAAAGAAATAAATCAATATTGTAGAATATTAAGTAAAATTTATTTTTATAAATCAGTAATTTTATGTTGTGTTTTTCATTTTTTTTATAAATTAAATAGGAATTTTTCCAGATTTACAACATTTTTCCGGTCCTTTTCTGTAATTTCATGTGCTCACATAAAAGTTCGTGCATTTTCAAACTCCATAATTACGTCAAACACACTTGGCATAGGCTCAGCCCTTTTGGCGTGAAAATTATTCTCTGTTTCTTCGCCATTATCATCATATTTTTTAATCACACATTTCTTATATGCTTTAGGATACCGCATGCTGAAACGTCTTGATTAATGCAAAAATATCACTAAATTTTGTACTAGACACATCCTCTGCTACACACAATCAAACATCATCTGCATTATCATCATCACCATCATCATTTTCTTGCCCTTCTATTTGGTTTTCTTCATCATTTTTTCACACTTAACCGCATTTCACGAAACAATTTTCTGGATTACTGAAGAGGTTACTTCCTGCCGTGCTGAAATTAGAAAATGAACAGGTGGTCCGGAAATTTAGCATCACAATTTTGATCCTCCATGGAAATGGGGAAAAGAGTTATTTTAGGATGAATGATGCCACGTTTATATGCCACGTGAAACCGTTTGACCTCCAGGAGAAAATTTTTCCAAGGTCTGGAGAAAAATTTTACAACAATGAATGCCGGAAAACGACTTTTTGAAGCACGATAATTGCGGGTTTCTTTATCATTATTTAAATACAATTTGCGGAGAGACCCTAAAAATAAAACGATCACTGCGGGATAATGATGGATGCGGGAACGATAGATCGGGGTTTCACTGTATTAGCTACATTTTCATCAACATATCGCGCTGTGTTTGTAGTATAATTTTACATTTTAATCACACATTTTAAACAGATCTGCCGGATCAAATATCGCCATATTTCGAGTACTGAGGTATTTTTTTAGGAGAATTTCCAATGCACAATGTCTGACTGTCATTCTATAAATGATGAAACTTTGAGAAATTACAGTCCTTTCTTCGTTGTTGAATGTACTACGCCACTGTAAATAGGTAATTCTACAATTAAAATGCCACCTGATGAATACAATTTAAACTAGTTTGCTAATGAATCTTATGTTAGCTAAAAAACCCAGTGTCTTTGTGTGCATTTCAGGGAAAACTACATTATTCTGTGATCACTATAGAAAATTTTTACCTTACTCAGTCACAAAAAATTGCTACTGAAACTTATAAAAACTTTCTATCACACACTATTAAAAAAAAAAAAAAAAAAAAAAAAAAAAAAAGAAAAGAAAAAGATTTAAGCATAAAGACATGACATTAAAAAAAGAGAAAGTGAAATTAAACTTTTAAGATAGAAGTTGTTAAAAAAAATCATGAAGAGTAAAATGCTGTAAAAATTATACGACATTGAATAAATAAAAGAATGTTTTAGACCCCATAACATTTCTAAGAATAGCTCAAAGCTAGATGCGATAAAATCTTTCAACATTTGTTGTATAATGAAATAAAACTGCATTTGACGTGTTAGCCAAGTGAGATATTTCTAAAAGGAGGAGATGTATTCGTTACTAAAAGGTTTTTTATCGATCGAGAGTAATGTAAAATTATGCGATAAAATAAAAATGCACTTGAGTTAGAAAATGCAATTTTTAATCAAATATAAGAGTGCATATTTTCCATTTAAATATTTTTATGAAATGTATTTTACAGATGAAAATTTCTATATTGCATTTGATTTAATATTTTCCAGTTCGTATGTTGTAAGATAACTTATTTTTCTTACGAATATAATATTTCAAAATCTGTACCGTATTCTACATTAAAATTTTTTCGAAGGTTATTATATACTTAGGTTAACTGCCTGTATCAGCATATTTCGTTAAAATTTAAATAAAAAATTTAAAATTTATTGAAACTAAATAACATATATTTAGTTTATTAGCCAGAATGGTTTGAATTATGTTATAAAAAAAATACCATGTATTCACAATTTTGTACCTAAAATTTCTTTTTGTTCTTAACATTTAAAAGAGAAAACAAATTCTTTTTTAATTTCATAAAATACTAAATGATATTGTACAAAAAACATTTGATTTTGAAAATTGCGTCATAGAAAGAGATACTGGTATCGACACAAATATATTCTTTCAAACGTAAAAAAGGTAAATGTTTGATGTAGCAACATTCTTATTTAAGGAAATGTATTTTAAAGGTGTTGTAAGTTGTGAAGTATTGAATGAATGTAAATAATTTTTGGTTTTGCTTAGTGTGTCACTCTACGAAAATATCATTAACACTTTCGCATCCACATGTTTTCCTATTTTGAACAGTTGGTCTCTGGTGTTCCTCTAAAACATTAAATTAGTTGTGAAAACAATTTTTCTGCTCTTCCACCAGAACATCCATACAGTAATTTTTATCTTAATTTATCGAGGATCCACATTATTCAAGATACTATAATATATATATTGTGGAAAAGTCAAGGAAAAACCTGTGGCAAAACTGTGTAATGTTTCAACAATATTAGATCTGAACTTTTTCGATAATGAGTTGCGATGTTTAATTGCATAATACATACCCATTTGAAGAAAAAAAGAAAAGATTACTAGAGGTTGACAAAAATGATAATAATAATTATCATTTTTTCAGTAATTTGTTTTGCTGCTACCTAATGTGAATTTCCAATGAAAAATGTGTTCACAGATTGATAAGGACGATTTTGATTTTGATTTAATTGTTAATAAAAATCTAATACTGGTTGATCCAAAAGTTCGTTAAAACTTTAAAAATTCATAAAAAAAGAAAGATGATAAAAGGGTGCGGTTTGCACGAATGACATCAGAAAGAGGGCGGATTTTTTTTTTTTTTTAATTAGATTAAAAATGACCGATAGGTGGCATACACGAAGCTGATTTATGCATATTAGGTTGTCAATAAAACACCTGAATGCACATGGACTCTTCATTCGATGCCAGCGTTATGCTATCGTTGCAGGATCAAGATTTGATTATCAAGCTCTTTTATAAGAATGACGAATCAATACGCCCTTCTCTCAAGGAAGGTGTACCACTTCGTGGACGATCTTTCAAACGACCCGTTTCTTCGAAGCGCTTGACAAGTTACAGTATCCCTGATAGTGAAATGGGTACTTTTTTCTTCTTCAGTCCTTTTGCAGTGCGAAATTTCCTCAGTGCGTCTGTTACTGATTCGTCATTCTTATAAAAGAGCTTGATAATCAACGCTTGATCATGCAATGATAGCATAACGCCGGCATCGAATGAAGAGTCCTTGTCAGAGCCTGATTAAATGGGAAGCACACATTATCTCCGCTCTCACCGGAATATTTTTACAATTATTTTTTACTTCATGTCATAGAAATTCCACGCTTTGACCAGGAAATATTTTTTATACAAAATGAACGGTGTAAAACAATCCAATTTACTCACCGTTGTTAGACACCAGAATTCTTTAAAAAAAAAAAATAATAATGAGAATTTTCTGTTTATTATAGGAGGAAAGTATTTGTTAAAAAATAACGGTGTAAGTTATAATGTGTGCTTCCCCTTAATCAGGCTCTGGTCCTTGTGCATTCAGATGTTTTATTGACAACCTGATATGCATAAATCAGCTTCGTGTATGCACCACAGCGCCACCTATCTCTTATTATCTGAACTAATTTATTTTTTTCTTAAAAAAAAAAAAAAATAAAAATAAAAAATCTGCCCTCTGTCTGATGCCATTCTTGCAAACTCGCACCTTTTTATCGTAATTTGTGCTTTTTTTTCTTTATGAATTTTTTAAGTTTTAACGAACTTTTGGCGTACCCGGTATTATTGCCTTATTTTATATAAAAATTGTTTTATTTTATATATATTCGTTTTATTTTTATTGATGTTTTCTGATTCAATATAAATAAAACCAATATCTGATCTTATGACATTCTAAAAAAAAGTTTCCTCAATAATAGTTTTTCCATGGGATATTCCAAAATGTATTAAATACAAGCAGTAAGAAAACGTGTCTTAAAGATTGATATTTAGTTAATTTTAATGCATAAAGGTATAAATCAATGTGTATGTTCTATTTGAATAAAGCTATAAATATCATTATTAAAAACAGTTGTTAATGTTTATTAACAATTTAATTAATGATATAAATTCTATAAAAGATATTTAACTGTTAAGTATACATAATATAAAAATGTTTTCAAATTAGAAATTATATGAGTGTATGAATAATCTTTTTTAAAGCCCATTGATTAATAAAGATCAAAAGTAAAATTAAATAATAATGCATATTCATGAATACAAAAAAAAAAAAAAAAAAAGAAAAAAGAAAAAAAAAGTATGCAAATTTATTTCATTAAAAATATAGTCATTCTGTTCTCATCCATATAGAAGAAAATAAGTTTTTTCCAGTGTTTTAATTAAAATATCAATAGTCAAAGAAAAGAAAAAAAAAAAAAAAAAAAAAAGAAGAAGAAGAAAAGAAACCTCCTAAAAATTGCTTTTCATTAAGTTAGAAATAAAAGAATGTTAAGAATGTATTTAATCGAAAAGAAACTATGTCAGCGGTTGTCCGCTATTACCCAAGCCTCGTATTTTATTTTGCTTAATCTCTTATTCTCTTGTGTTCAGCGAAGAATAAAAAGCTCTTTTATCAAAATTTTATTTGTACATTCACAGCGAGAAAGCCATAACCGATTACAATTTATATTGTTTGCTTGCTTCTTTTTAATTTAATTGGAATATATTTTATTTTGTTCGGCCTTTATTACAAAATACGTAAGAAATAATTCATATGATGCAAACAAGTTTAGTACGTTTTAGGGCGTAAATTATTGAGTATTTGTTAATAATTGCTAAGCATTAAGTTAGAAATAAAAGACAGGGAAGAATGTATTTAATCGTGAAGAAACTTCTACTATTTTCTCAGCTTCATGTTTTGTTTTGCTTAATTTTCATTCTATTTTGTGTAGCGAATAGAAAGTTTTATTATCAAAAGCTTCAGTGTAGCGCTTTTATCAAAAAATTATTCGCACATCCACAGTGACGAAGCCAGAATCACTTACGTTACTGTTTATGTTACTTAATTCGCAGGGATGGAACACGGGCGCAGAATTCACACCGGTATGTGTTTAAGGAATTTCTGTACCTATAATATCAAAGATTTAACAAGTAGAAAATTTTCTTACATTGATAGTGGTATGAGTTTTACGCTCGTATTCCATCCCTGTAATTATCAATTTTTATGCTTTTTGGATACCGTAAATACTTATTTAAAAAAAAAAAAAAAAAATTCCCTGATATAGTAAAAAGAAACTTTCTCCTAAATATTTCTGGTAGCCAAACAGCAGAGATATTCATGATATTCCTTTTAACCCCTTAACGCGTGCTGTCCTTGCTCCGAGGACGCAAAATTTAAGATCCAGCTGCAAAAATTCATTCCGGAAATTTTTTAGCAAAAATTGACGTTTATAGCATAACGGAAAAGGCCGGTGTTTTTAAAATTTAAAATTTCTTTTAGTTTAATTTTGTTCATGAATTACGGTGGCAGTATAATTTAAAACATCTGAATTGTCTTGCGCCGCAAAGGGTTAAGCATTTGCTAGCCCTAACGCACTCTAAACTGAATTGCCAAATTTAGGCGTTCTTTTATTCTAATACCACCAATAAATTTGAAGAGTGATACTTGATATACATAATAGACGAATATTCTTGGAAGTGATTAAGCAGGTGAAATTTTAGGTGTGGATATTGATTAAAAAGTCCCTAAATTAAACAACACTGAGCACAGGAGTGAAATTAAATAGGAACGGCCAAGGATTATAGCGGGAAAATACTGTTCATTTTATCTCCACTGGTATAAAGTTCTAAACGCAATCAGAAAAAAAATCAAATTATCCATATTTGTTCAACTTGATTTATGGTATAAGTTATTAAGAGTACTTGTCGATTAACATTATCTTTTCGTCAAGAAAGGTGTATTATTAAAAGAGAAAGCAAATAATACAACCTAAAGTTTCGACTTGAATGTAATAAATGCTTTTATTAATAAATGAACACCGTAATTCAGTTTAAAGAAAGCAGCTTTATAATTAAAATGTCTCGTGATCTTTAATTCTACACCTTCTTTATTATTAATTTTAATATTTAATGTTCAAAGAATCATTAAATGTAGAAATTACATTTATAACTAGTAGTAATTAAACAATTGTCAATGTCAGGTAACTAGTTTTAACTGACGATAAAAATTTGAAAAAGAAATGTAACTATATAATATATGTATACTAACATACCTGGTAGCATTTACAATTTTTTCCGGAGTAGTGTTAGCTCCGCTCTTTTTTCACACCAGTATGATTTTAGAAAAATTTTCTTCGATATGTAATTACGATGAAAAAAGAAGAAAAATGCTAAAAAAATATACTGGGTTGGAAACAAGGCAGGATTAACAGTACTCCATAATAAATTATAAACCTTACCAGGTACGTGCTACATAGCAGAAATCGAAGTCTCCCCCTTTTTATCAGGACACTGTCATGGGTGAGAAATTTCTGCCAATTTTTAAACAGCTTTGTTTATACAATAATATGTATCTTATTTAATCACAACACATTCCTATTAAAAATACGGTAAACATTTCTGTATAAAAATAGTAGTAGTAAAAATAGCGAAAATTTCTCACTCCTGAAAGTATCTTGAGAAAGGGTTAAGACTTCTATCTCTGTAATAGCGAATTTATTAAAAAAAAAAAAAAAAAAGAAAAAGAAAAGAAAAGCAGAGTTTGCAAGTTCCTTAATTTATTCGAGAGCACCATTAGCCCCGCCTTTTTTTCAATGTAACTTTTTTTTTTTTAAAATAAGTGTTTTCTTTTTCTTATTTCATCGTAGTTATTCATATATTACAGGAAAAAACACTTTACAAATTAAGTGTTGTGAAATAAAGGCGGGACCAAAAGTGTTTCTGAATAAATTAAGAATCTTGGCAACTCCGATAAAGTATTTATACTTTTATTAAGAATGTTCCTGTTCTATTAGTTATTAATTTCAGTATTTATGAATAAAAAAATCGTTCGACATAATTAAAATATAGGAGTTCTTTTTATCATAAATTATAAAACTAATTATTAAAAAAATTTTGATATTGATTAACTAATTCAAGTACTTATATAAAATTTGTAAATAAAGTGTGACTGAAATACACATTAACTATTAAATTTATACCATGCATATTTTTATTAAAAATCAACATTGTATTTATTTGATAAAGAACAAAAATAAAAATAAGAAATATTGCAAACAGATAATAATGAAAAGAAATTCATCAACCTTAGTTTATCAAAAATGACTTTTTTCCGTTCCCAACCACACAGCAAAAAATAGCGTACACTTTTTCATTTCAGGATTTTTTTCAAGATATTTTAATTAAAATATGAATAATCTGCGAAATAAAGAGAAAAAAGAACCTATTAAAAATTTCTTCGCATTAACTTAGAGATGAAAGAAAGTTAAGAATGTATTTAATCGAGAAGAAACTATCTCAGCGGTTGTCGGCTATTATCTAAGCTTCATATTTTTTTCTTCTTTAATTCTATTGTGTTCAGCAAGGAATAGAAATGTTTTTTTTTTTTTTTTAATTTAAATTAGAGTAGCTCTTTTATCAAAATTTTATTTGCATACCCAAAGCCAGGAAGCCGGAAAAGCTTACATTTATATTGTTTGCTCAAAATTCTAAATAAGTTAAGTACGAATATGTTCATTTATTCTATTCTTGAAATGGTATCTCAAAAAGCTTAAGTAAATAAATTAATTCACTTAAATTAATTTAAAATAGATTTAAGGTACGAATCATTAATATTTAATGATATGAATCATTAATATTTAATATCATTTACCCATAGTTGCTAAATTTTACTCTTTTTGACTGATGGAAAATTTTATAGAACTTTTTTCTTTATTAAATCAGTAAACACTATCAGAATTGCCAAATTTTATAATTTATTCCGGATCCCTGTTAGTCCCTCCTTTATATCACACCAGAAATTTTATAGACAATTTCTCTCCAATATGTGGCAATGATTAAATAGGAAGACAGAGCTGCCAACCTAATCCGGCAAATTGTTAGTACCGCCCCTTTTTCTACACCTGTAATTTCTTAGAGTTTTTTTTCTTCTTAATTCATCGCAACTATATTTGAAGGAAATTGCTTTAAAAATTAAGAGGTGTAGAAAAAGGGGCGGTACTAGCAATTTGCCGGATTAGGTTGGCAGCTCTGGGAAGAAAATCATTTTTAAAATTGCTGGTGTGATGAAAAGGTGGAGCTAACAATGCACCAGGATAATTTATATGAACTGGGACTCTGCACTATTAAGCATACCTGTCAACCATCACTATAAAAAGCGTAAAATTCTTAACGCCTCTTGAAAAAACACCCTTTTTCCACCAGGGTTGCCAACTCCAAAAAACTTAAGCCCCTAAATTCACGTTGAAAATCCCCTAAAAGTCCCTAAATCTTTTGTGATAATCCCCTAAAAAAGTCCCCAAGTTTTTAGCTCAAAAATTCAAGAAAACTGTTTTTTGTTTTTGTGAATCTGCTTCCAAAAATCAAAAATGCAAGGTTTTTTTTTTTTTTTTTTTCAAACTTTGATTGGGAAACCTGGTGATATGAAATCTGTGAATTTCTATTAATATTTTATGGCAAGCTTTTGTTTTAAACACGCGAAATACACTTGTAGAGGTGTGGAAAATCTCTCTGTATATATGGAAAATCTAAAGACATACTAATAACTCCGCTTAATTCTAAAAAAACATGTGAAAATAAAAATGTAGAAATAGTTTATTAACTTATTCATTTTAGTTAGGTAGTAGCAATTTTAAGTCATTTTAGTTAGATATTAGAAAAGTAGTTCGACATTTAAATTTTAAGTTTAATAGATTAAAATTATTATGACCAAATGAAAAAAATTTGCACACATTACATTAAAAATTATTACTCACATAATTTCAAACATTATCGATCGGGCTACACTTCGTATAGTTTGAAAATTTTTGCCATTCCCCAAATGTAAGAAGTCAAGTTATGCATATGAAGCAGTAAACGTATTTTATCTTAAGTACTTGATTTCAAGTAACTGAAGCATACATACTGGATGCATTCATATAATCTTAACAAATGTGAAAAAAATATTTATGATTAGACGTATAATATGATCGAGCTGAAAACGAGAATGTGGGGTGCAAAAGGAAAATAAAACACACAAATTCGGAACAAAAAATATACAGTGAATCAAAGTAAATGCGGAACAGATGATATATATGAATATATTTAATCATGGCGATCAAATTAATTATGCTAATTTAATTTTTTATAGCTACAAATTAAAGAGACCTATCCTTATCAAAACACATTTACATAAATTGCAAAATAGTTCTATTTATTTATTTATCTATTTTTAGAAGCACTGAAAAATAAATAAATAAAAACATCAAAACCCCAAGCCTATTTTTGTTTAAGTAATAGATATAAAAATTCTGCACAAAACAGAATTTAATTCAGTACAACAGGACTTATTTTAAACTATTCTTGCATAAAAATGTATGCAGTAATTGTGTTTCCTTCCCTAGCATTGGTTATTGTATTCATTTCTTAAAACTTCTTTGGTATAGCTTTAGCATAGGAGCCCCTTCGTGGCTCTTAAATTTTTGTTATTATTTTGGCGATGAACTAAAATAGCCATTGTAATTGCATTTGTAAAAATCGTGGCGAGAAACGTGCGAGCTACTTTGGTGAGAAATTTAAATTTCGTTGAGAAATGCTATATTAAAGTTATTCCATTATTTTAGCAAGATTTTTCTCAATTTTAATATAATTTTTAAAGAAAGAAAAAAGAATGTGTTTCCACATTTATTTATTTTTTTTCGACATAAAAGGAAATATATCTATATTAATTCATTTCTTTTTGCATTTTTTAAAAATATATTTTGTACTAATTACCACTGCTCTGCCATATATATATACTAGCAGACCCGGCCACGCGTTGCTGTGACTAAGTTATACGTTGAATTATACGGCTGTAAACTATTTAGTACAGTCAAATTATTATTTACGAACAAAGACGAAAACGTTGTAGCCGATGTAAAAACCCACAGGGTTGAGATTTGAAACTTAGGTCAAAATTTGGAAGCGATTGATAAAAATTTTCGTAGTGTTGATATTAAGCACAAATTAATTTTATTGTAGGGTCCTATAAATTTTAATGGAAAAGTGATATATATTATTTCTAATGCTACTTTGGATAAAATTGCTAAAATGACTAATATATAAATTAAATTCTATTAAAATTGTATTAAAATAAAAGTATAAAAGAAACAGACGATTTTAAAATCAATTTTTATGTAGGAGTGAAATATAATATATGCTATAATGGATAATTTTACTATAAAATGACCTCATCATTTTAAATATTTTAAAGAGGGCAACAGCTGTAATTATAAAAAGGAAAACAATAAGGCTAAACCAGAAAAATAAGTAAATTTGATAAATATTTTAAAACTTTAAAATTGGAAATCTTATGAAATATTGGACATTTAAAGTAAATACATGTATCATTTTAAATAGAAAAAGATTTTGGAAAAGTTTAGTGTATTTTAACGAAGTGATGAGAAGTTTTTGAGTATGTTAAAATTTTAATAGTAAATTCAAGTTAATAAAGATAGGAAACATTGAGGATTAAGATAAGAATAATTATAAAATTAAAAAAAAAAAAACTTTTTATATACCATGCTTTTAAATTTTAATATACTAATAATATACTAATTAAAAGGAAAATGATAAATATTCTATCATAGTTTGAAGTCAAATTTGTTTTCAAATGTCTAAATAAAATATCTGATGTAAGATACTAATATTTTGCAGCGGAATAGATTTCATTTCTGTCATCTTTGGCGAAAAAAAAAGAATATCGCCAAATTATCTGGCGAAAATATTTAATTCCTTTCAAAAATCATGGTTATTTTAACAACTTATATTAAAAGAGTAATGAATAATATGAAACAATATTTCGTACAATACATATTACATGTCATACATACGTACAATGAATAATACATATTACAATTCGTACAATGCATACATCTGGCATGTACAGTCACCCCAAAAAAAAACGCCACCCCCTACCTAATTTCGCCGTAAATTATCGTAGAAACATTTGACTGGTACCGATCGATTTGTAATAACGTCTAGTTTATAACGGTATAGTTAAATTTTGCTTAAGGGGTCGTCTACATATTAAAACTGGCATTAACTTCATTTTCTTCAATGGCAACCCCTATTTTTGGCTTCATATTCAGATTTCTGAGATCAAGGCGGTTCGAGAAACATACCTATTTATATACCTTAAATCAAATTTAAATAGAGTTACACGTGAAAATGTATTAGGGGTCCGTCTATACATTGAGAAAATTAAATCACGATCTACCACCCAGTATCCATTATTTATTAAGTTTCACACCGGAAAAAAATTTCAGAAATGTTAATTATAAAAAAAAAAAAAAAATGACTAATTCACAGAACTTTCTGAGTTAGTTTATGAATTAAAGGATTTTTATTGGTTTCTATTGATTAAACATCAGATAGTTCACTTCATACGAAGAAAATTAAATAGCTTGAATAGATATTAAAATATCTATCAAAAGAAAAAAAAAAAAAAAGATGAATGGTTTTAAATTTGTTTGAAAATTCAAAATTATTTTAACTCAAGCTGCCGTATAATTGTCTGAAACGGCGGCACTCAACCTGGTTCCCACGCCCGTTTCACAGTGACAATGGGAGTTTGTTCTGATACTACAGTACTTTCATTTTCTTTAATTGACTTTTTTAAAATATTAAAACAGATTTTTTTATTTTTATTTATTTTTTTTTTTTTTAATTAATTATTATTATTATTTTTTTTTTTCATGACATTATTAAAAACTTTTACATAAATCTCCACGATATTCTTTTGCTTTTATATTTTATAATGTGTAACAAATTAATATGCAAAATAACAAATCCTACTACTTAATGGGATGTTCTAAAATTCTACACTTTAACACAGATACCGAAGTGGACGGTGGGTGTAGAAAGGCTGACTGCCCTTAATCTAAATCTTCACTTGAAAAGGTCAAAATGTTACATAACTCTTTTTTTTTTTTAAGGAAAAAAGAAGAAGAGAAGGAGGAGAAGGAAAGATCAAAACGAATTTAAAGCATATTAAACGTTAATACCCTTTAAACACTGGAAAAAGGCGGGGTTTCGTATTGTGTGTCATTTGGGAGCTGTAGAGTGCCAGAAAATTACTTTATGTAATAAAACTTTATATTTAAAGGGTATTTAAAGCAGCATTGTATTTAATACATAGACTATTCAGAAAAAAAGTACCATTCATCTGGTTCATGAAAAATAAAGAACATTTTCTGGCATTGCTCTATGTATATACATTCTTGTCAACCTATCCCGGAAGATTACTGGTCCCGCCCCTTTCCGTACATTTTTTTCACATCAGTCTTTTTAGAGCCGTGTCAGCCATCGGTGGCTGACACTGATCTTTCCATTTAGGCTAAGTCAGCCGGCAGTGTAAAATATGATATAAAACTACAGAACTTACATAGTTTTAAGTAATTACTGACAATTTATTTAAAATTTATTTAAAATTTATTTCATGTTTTTTTTTTTTTTTTTTTTTTTTTTTTTAAATAAGATTTTTATAGGATTATATCGTTAAGGCCTAATGGGGTTTATTGAAACTCGATAAACATGACACGCTTCTAAGCAGCACGTGTGGCCTGAATGGGATTTCCATAAGAATTCGCGTGGCGCTCAATGAGTTAATCGTAAATGTATTTGTAGTTAATTACTCTAAAAATTAAATTGTGTACACACAGGGGCGGGAACTAACAATGTTACGGGTTAGGTTGGCAAGTATGCATATATATTTTGCTTGATTTATAAAAATTTATAACACATTTTCTTCTTTTTTTTTAGTATTTTGTGTTTATATCTCTCATTAAAAATAAATACAATATTCATATATAAAAATTTCTATACAGTAATGTAAATAAACATATTGATTAAAGAAGATTTGTTGATATTATATAATTATTCTTCTATCTGTATAGTATATTAACACAAATATATTTTGTAAATTTCGCAGCATCGAAAAACAGCAACATAGCTTCCATACCAGGGTTAATGTAAATAGGACGTAAGCGTACTGTAGCTAGTGTTGAAATTTGAAAAAAAAAAAAAAAAAAAAAAAAAAGAATAACAGTGGGCTAAAAATACGCCGGAATAAATTAAAATGTTGTTTATTCTGGTTTTAGTCAGGTGATATCACTCGTGCTAAATAGCTGGATCCGCCCTCTCTTAAGCTCGGGTTCAGCTCATCATAAAAATATTGTTTTTAATATCTGCCGCACCAAAATGTTCAAAACACAAATGCCAATTTTCATATATTTTGAAATCTTCCTGTTTCAACTTTAAAAGCATTTAGATTAATTTATTTTATTTTGAATTTTTAAATTTAGACGTTTAGGGTCTTTTAAATGAAATTTCAGGATTCTGTAAGATCAATATCTATATATTTGAAAGTAATAAGACAATTCCTTTGTTTTAAATTTTTGTTCCATAATAACTGTGACTTTGATTTCGTGATTAGGAAATTGAAAATAAATACTATTGAGCTATGTTCCAATAATAGATCTTATAAACTTTAAAAAAAAATAATAATAATAAAGCAATTTTTCACTATTTGATTCTGTATTAAAAAACTTTTAATAGAAATTTGATATTTTATTATGTTACATTATGGGATAAATTTTAAATAACACAAAGCTTACAAACGGTACAGTAACCAAATGCAAATATGTCACAACAAAATTTAAACAAAAAATTTATGGTAAAAAATCTTTTTAAAATTATTAAATATTTATAATAATAATAATAAAACGATCGTCGAATGCATAATTGCTGTTTCATGCAATCAGTTTCGCTTTACCGTGTTTTCTAAAACATGATATTTAACTAGAGGTGTACGTACTCTTGAATATTGAAATGCGAAAAAAAGTGTAACAGGGTTAAAATAGAATTTTAGCAGCGAAAAACTAGAAAAAGATATTTAATACTTATGAAGAAAAACTTAACATATTAGGATCGATATATACTTATCTTGTACCGTAAGCCACGCCTTTTCACAAATTTTCTAAAACTTTATAATATAAAGCAAAATAATTTTGCATATTTGTAATTAAATCATTTAAGTTTTGTCTTCAATAATCGATGTAGTAAATACCATTGTGATTTATGCATACCAGCGTCACATATAGAGTCAAATAGGAATATGGAAATTTGTCTTTTTTTTTAAATAGTGTTTCAGCGAATCAGAGGCGGGGCTTCTTTTCTTTTGAAATTCTTTCACAATCCCTCGCCTACATTGTGATAACTTTACAAAAATATGCCAATTTGTATAATAAACATCGAAATATTGCTTAGGAAACAATAAAAATAACATAAAGATAAATTAAAATAGTTTTCCGTCAAATTATATACAAACATTTACTTATAGAGGATACAGATTATAACAAGTGACGGCCCCCTAACAAGAATAAAAAGTGAAATATCACTGTAACTCAAAAAATAATGTTAGGAACGAGCTGCAAATTTGGAAACCCATGTTTTTGATGATGCCCGTTCTATTCGTGCAAAAATTAACATAGGCCATAATTCATAATTTTTTCAAATATGAATTTATTAATAATTTTCATAATTCAAAAAATGTTTTTTTAGCAAAAATTTGCATGGAATATGTTTGGGTCACTTCATTCTAACGAATAAAAAAAACAGAATTTAAATATCATAATTATTTCGGAAGATATGATTTAATGTTTGTCACATTCATTTAACATTAGCAACCCCAAACTTTGACAGCTTATAACTCTATGAAAAATTGAGCGAAATATATAAACTATACCATTTTCCGTGATGATTTGATCCAAAGAATTCAAATAAATTATAAAAAATGGGGGTTACCATTGAAAAAAATGAAGTTGATGTCAGTTTTAATATGTAGACGACCCCCTAAGTAAAATCTAACTATAACATTATAAACTAGACGTTATTACAAACTGATTGGTACCAGTCGCATGTTTCTACGATAATTTACGGCAAAGTTAGGTGGGGGGGTGGCGTTTTTTTTTTGGGTGACTGTATATTTTCGTGTTACGCTTTTGATCGCCAAATAATAATAATAATAATTAAAAAAGCCAAGGGCGACAGAGTTTTGAAATTTAAAATTAAAATTTTGTCAATTTGACAGCAAGATAATTCAATCTAACACCCGCGATAACTAATACATATCTATACCCAAATATAAGGATTAAAATCGGGAAATGAATTTCCTCGATTTTTAATAATTTCTTACAAAAAATCCAGTGGGCAATTAACATAGGAAATCTTTTTCTTGGCTGGACAGACGGTCAGTGAGTCACACTTCGCTTGCGTATAGAACTCATAGGTATAGTATAACATATATAGAATAGAGTGATCATTGGAGAGAAAAAAGTTATTTCTTTTCATTTGGGAAAAGACGACGTTTTTACCAAAATATGGCCGTCTTTCCCCGAGTGAATACACACGGGAATACATACTAATATTTTAGCAAATAAAATTTATGAATAATTTATTTGCTAAAGGGGAATGGAAGACTCCAGATACAGTTTCAAATTCATATTTCTTTCTTTCTTTTCTTTTCTTTTTTTTTTTTTTTTTTTTTTTCAATACCACTTAATGGCTGTTTCCAAAGCTTTTTTTTTTTTTTTTTTTTTTTTTTTTTTTTCGGCATCAAAAATCTTTGTACGATAACATGGGGATGAGAGATCTATATATATTACTATATCTATGATAGAACTACATTAGCACTTTATCAATGTGTATAAAATTTTTAAATTGATTATGACGTCAATTTTCGTGAGATGCATAATTTAACTTTTTATAATTTTTTAATGTTCACGTTTGATTAAATGTATTTATTTTTATGTCGAAAGAAAATGAACTCGTATTTTTATTTTTTTTTTTGGCAACAATTAAATTAATGGAACTCACAGATATTTTGGAGCAACTTTAATAAAGGTCTATAATTAACAAATAATTGCAATAAAACAATATTGTGACAATAAATTGAGATAAAAACTATCCTATCTCTCAAGTTGGAGCAAACTGCACACAGTGTGCAAAATTTCATTAAAATCGGTTCCTTAGTTTAGGAGTTTACCCCGGACAAACATCGTGACACGTAATTTATATATATATATACAGATATATATATATATCGAGATCTGATACCATTCTTGCTGATTCTTATGTAAAATGATTTCCTGAATCCGAATACGACTCCTATTTTGCCCAGTCACCCACCATTTTCTAGATACACCACCCTCACCCTCAATTTCTTTCCCTGTTCGTTAATTTAATGACCATGAATTTGATTTGAAGAATGAAAAATAATTAATTTAACACTTAAAAACAAAAAATATATAAAGTTTAAAAAATAACCTTAATAACAGATTAAAAAAATATAACATATGTAATGCAGAATTTCCGTGCCAAATCCCCCCCCCCCCCCCAAAAAAAAAATAAATAAATAAATAAAAATAAATAAATAAATAAAATAAAATAAAAATTCCCTTGTCTCAGATGTCTATATTTTAGAATTTCCAACTCTGTAGCCCCTCAGAAGATATTTAAAGGTTAAACTAATCCTCCCCCCTCCTAAAAATCAAATTCATAGCCATAAAATTACCGAAAAATGTTAAAAATAGGGGGCCATTACTAAAAAACGGTGGGTGATGGGGCGAAATGGGTGTCGTATTCGGATTCAGGAGGTTATTTTACATAAGAATATGCTGAAATGTTGTTAGAGGCAATTTTCTTGCCGAGCAGTGTTATCCGATTGAAATAAAAAATACGATGTTAGCCAGATTTTGTCCTGATTAATAAGTGTACCAATTTCTGACAAAATCTAATAACCCGGACTAAATAACTGGACAGATACAATGACAAACAATCAGCTTTATATAGTTAGATTAAAAACAAATTTGTTTGTAGATTCATTCAAGGTGATAGATAAAAACTGGTAACGATGCTGTCTGAAAGAAATAGTTCGATATGTCGTTATTGGGGGGGGGGGGAGAAGCTAAAAAAAAATCTAGAAATCATTAAAATAAAATTTGTCCCAGAAATCTCACTTTGAAGGATGTGATGAGGTTTCTGTTTTTAGCAGAAGAAAACGGATCACCCTGTCCACGCTCCATCTAATATTAGAATTAATTCAGTATTCTAAATACCCCAAATAGGTATTTAGTTATTGCAGGGAAAGCAACACACAGAAAAAAATAAATCAGCCAAATTCTGAAAAGTCTCCAAAAGACCCCAGCATAAATTTGAAAGTCCCCAAAAAAGCCCCTAAATATATTTACAGGGTTCGTACGGGCCTTACTTTTTCCCTGAGTCTTATACCGGTAATTTTGTACAACGATTTACGTTACAAAATAAGTCTATTCTATTAAGTTGAATTTTATGGTTTCAGAATACTGGTGTGAGACTCAGGGAAAAAATAAAGCCCGTACGAACCCTGATTTAGCCCCCAAAGAAGTCCCCATCGGCTCAAAAAGTCCCTAAATTTAGGGGCTAAGTCCCCAAGTTGGCAACCCTGTTTTCCACCACTTTATTTTTAGAGTATTTCCCTCCAGTTGTTGTTACGATTAAATAAGAATAAAATTACTCTAAAAAATGATTGGTGTGAAAAAAAAGGCGAATACTAATTATTTTACGCTTCATAATGGGATGTTGGCAGGTATGCTATTAACGTTAAAAGAAAAGAAAAAAATACTTTAAAAATTTTAAATTTGGTTTACAAATTTGTAGTTTTGTGTTTTAGTGTTGTGCATTGTAGTTATTACTATCACTAAACATTTTTTTTTTTTGAGAAATTTAATAAACATTTATAACTTAATCTTACTACTTAGTGTTTATATTGTAATTTCCATGGACTCAAACCATAACCTTTCAATGTTTTTATATTGCATTTAAACCCATGCTCCCCCATTCCCTTTTCTTTTTCTTTGAACCATCACCAATCTTCTTATACCAGTGCTATCCATTAGGTGGGACAGATAAGAACTCACAAAACTTCTGTCTATGTATGTTATATAAAAAAATTCTTTAAAAATTTTCCCGTAACCGGAAAGGGTAAAAGTCAGGAACTATGATTTAATATTATATATTTTCATCTAGGAAGAAATATCGTTTAAAACATAAATATATTACAGCTTATCGTTTCAATTGCAATGTAATAAATTACTTTTAGCAATAATTTAAGCAACTATCTTAATTCAAACATAAAGATAGTTTTTAAGCGAAACATTTCTTGTAATCTTTAATTCTATTGCATTGTTTATTATTATTTTTCATTCATTATTTGAAAAAGAAAATGCTCAGTTGCATATACAAATCTGTCAATTTGTACGGTTTTATAACACTAATTTTTCTGGGGAAAAAAAAAAAAAAAAAAAAAAAACTTTTCACATTATTTAAACGTCGAAGATTTTTTCAAAGTTTATGAAAAATTACCTTTAAAAATTTCCGGTAGCAAAAAAAGTACAAGTTGGCAGCTATATAACTACAATGTAGAATTTCTACATAGAATAAATTTTAAGACGGATTAAAAAACAGTTGTTAATGCTAATAAATTATTTTAACACTTGATAAAAAAAATTTGCCAAAGAACTACATTATACAAATTATTGCTCATTAATTATTAACCCCTTAACTGACCCAGGCGTATATATATGTTTTTACGAAGTACGTTTCTTTGTATTGGATTGCTACCAGGGAAACTACTGATACAGCTTGAGAATGCAATAAAACAAACTTGTAAGTAATCTTGAGAGTGTTTTCGAAAGGTTTACTCATTTCAGAGTTGAAAGAAAACGGTGGAATTTTTGAAGCGAGTCTAGCAAATTTTTCTCGGCAAGTAAGGCGTTAATTTTGTAGTGTGTGTGCATTATTGGCAAATTTTATACTTTATAGTTACCGGAAAATTTTAATAGGAAATTTTTATATGATACACAACAGTTTTCACAGATTTAATAAAATAGTAATATATATAAGAATTTTCCAATAGCCAAAAAGTGTAAAAATTGACATCTCTGGTATATTATGCCAGTAATAATCTGTTGTAATATTCTTTGAACAATAAAGTTTAAAATTAAACAAGAAGTATTAATGCAAACTCATGATTTAAAAATAATTGCTATCAATTTTATTTCACTAAAAATACTATTATGTTGCTATTATACATATCGAAATATAAATTTCTGGATTATTTTTTCAAGATACTTAAACTAAATTATGAATTATCAAGGAAAGAAAAGACTGAAAAAATGTTGAAAATTAATTCTCATTAAGTCAGAAGTAAAAGAAAATTAAGAATATGTTTAACCGAGAAGAAACTATGTCAGCGGTTATTCGCCATTATCTAAGCTTCATGATTTATTTTGCTTAATCTTTAATTCTATTGTGATCAACGAAGAACAAAAAGCTCTTTTATCAAAATTTTATTTGTATATCCACAGCGAGGAAGCAGTAACAACTTACTGTTTTATATTGCTTTTGTTTACTCATAAATTCTTCAGGGATCGTAGTCTCCGCCTTTTTTTCAGGACACATTTAAAAATGAGAAATGTATGTCTTCTTTGCTACCACTATTTTTATGAAATAATTTCTATCCTGCTTTACCACGTTATATTACTTTTAAAGCACAATAAATATTTTAAAAAGAAAAAGTGGTTGCTAAACAGGCAGAATTTTGCTATTCCTGAAAGTGTTCTGGAAAATAAGGTGGAGACTACGGCCTCTTTTTTTTTTTTTTTTCGTAGGGGGGGGGGGGGCATGTTTTAAAAAGCGTAAGTTAAATGAGTGAAATTTATTTCAGACGATTTTATGTACAAATTATCATTATTATTTGACGTTTGATTTAAAAAGAAGAAGAAAAAAAAAAAATGAATAGCTCTAATAATCTTGTCTATAATTCGACATCAATTCAAATTTAAAGAACAATTTTTAAGTAAAATATTTTTTGCAATATTTTGTATTAATACTATTATCTTTATTTATTTATTTATTTATTTATTATTATTTTTAATAATTTTTTATATTATTTTAAATAATTTTTCAATCTATTCTTCAAAGAATCGTTGAAATATAAATACTGTGTAGAAGTTCTGCTTATACTAAATTATAAAACTAATTACAAAAACAGTTGTTGATATTAATTGACTAATTAAACTGTCGCTATAAAATGTCAAAAAAAAAAAGTAACTGTAATACATATTAATTATTAAATTTATTTAAAAATACAGCTTACATAATTTTATTAATAATCTGTTTAATGCTCTTAGTTTAATAAAGATCAAAATTAAAAGTAAGAATAATGCATACTCGTGATAAAATTATGTTAGTATTGTTTTATTAAAAATAATGTCATACTGTGTCCCTCCATATAAAAAAAGTATCGTATCATTTATCTCCTCATTTTTTTTTTCTAGATATTTTAATTAAAATATCAATAATGCACAAAAGAAAAGAGAAAACAGCCTCTAAAATTGTCTCGCGTTAAGTTAAAAGTCAAGAAAATCTAAGAATATATTTAATCAAAAAGAAACTATGTCAGCGGTTGTCCGCTATCAACTAAGCCTCATGTTTTATTTTGTTTAATGTTTAATTCTATTGTGTTCACTGAAGAATAAAAAAGCTCTTTCATGAAAAGAAGTATTAGAGTAGTTCTTTTGTCAAAATTTTATTTGCGAACCCGTACTGAGAAGGCAGAATCGCTTATTGTTTATGTTGTTTGCTTATAAATTATTTTTTTAAACATGATTTTTTTTCGTCTATTATTATTATTATTATTATTATTATTTGTAAATATTAAAAAAAAAAAGTGTATGTAAATGAATTAAATAACTTAATCTAGTTTAAGATGTTTTTGCAGTATAAATTACAGAGCTGCCAACATCTTAATACCCGCCTGTTTTTTTCACACCAATCTTTTTAGGGTACTTTTCTTCTTATTTTTTCATGAATACATTTGAAGAGAATTACTGTAAAAATTAAATGATGTGGAAAAGGGGCGGGTACTAACAATACTCTGAAGGAGATTGGCAGCTATAAATTTATGCATAGCCTTCGAAACTAGATGCCTGTCGTGTGGCTCGGAAACTTGGCAACAGTTGAAACGGTAGACAGTGCCACCTGGTACAGATTGCGTGACTTTTTTATTCAAGAGCCACCAAAAAATTTTAAATGTTGGATATATACATAAAAGGCGAATAGAATCGAAGAAACATCGATTTTATATATCATAGAGAGCTTCTTAAAATTGTTGGTGCAAGTTGACTAAAAAATTCACACAATCTAAACTAGGTAGCACTGTCTACCGCTTCAACTGTTGTCAAGTTTCCGAGCCACGCGACAGGCATCTAGTTTAGGAGGCTATGATTTATGAATGTATACTGTTTTTTTTTCTCCCTCTCTCTTTCTTTATTTATTTCGTAGCAATGATAGCATCCACCTTTTTCTCATACCACTTTTTTATAAGATTTATTTTCTTATTTAACCCCTGTTAGTTATTGGAGAAAATTATTGCACAAATAATACGATGTGAAAAAAAGACGGGTACTAACAATGCTCGAATAAATTAAAAAATGGCTACTTTATTAATGATACTAGTCGTTAAACATTCTCTTCTATTAAAAAAAAAATAATAATAAATAAAATTGTAAACAATACTACACTTTAAAATTTCAAGTTGAACATTACGTTATATTTATCAATATCTTAATTTCTGAATTTAAAGAATAAATTTTGAACGAGACATTTCTTGAAACTTTTATAGTATTGCTTATAGATGTAATTTTTTATAGTTCAAAGTGTCGTTAAAATATAAAGATAACGGGATTGTTTGAAAAATTATAAAACTACTTATTAAAATAGTTGTCAAATTCAGTTGATTTTGCAATAATAATATATTGTAATATAGATTTAATATCTAGTTATTTAATTCTTCGTCATCCCTAGCGCTCTAAAGCGCTCTCAATAGTGTTGCTAAATTTAAGGACTCTTTTATTAAATTATCACCAATAATTTTTAGACGTGTTATTTGATATATATATATATATAATGCATGAAATTAGGCAACCGTTACGGTTAAAAGTTAGTGGTGGATAGTAAATAAAAGAGACTCAGACCAAATTGAATGTCTCAGACATTCAATTTGGCACCATTGACAAGAGGAGTGAAATTTAATTGGACGGGCAAAGGTTTGAATATAGAACGCATGTAATTAAATTAATACTCTGATTATATACTCTTAGTTTCATTAATCGAATGAAAAAATAAAATTATGTAATATTACAAATTCATGCTATAATTAATGCAATCCACCTTATTGCGTTAAAAATAAAATATGTGGTTCTGAACAATAGGACAAAAAAAAAAAAAAAAAAAAAAAAAAAAACACTTTTTTTCCATATTTTGTTTCAGGATATTTTAATTAAAATGTCAATGGACCATGAAAGAGAGAGAGAGAGAGAGAGAGAGAGAAAGCAAAAAATTTCTCCGTATTAAGTTAGAAATTAAAGAAAGCTCATATATTTAATCGAGAAGAAACAATATCAACTGTTGTTCGCTGTTATCTAAGCTTGTTTTTTCTTTTTTTAAATCCTTAATTC
Source organism: Salticus scenicus (assembly GCA_963930645.1). Classification (NCBI taxonomy): domain Eukaryota; kingdom Metazoa; phylum Arthropoda; class Arachnida; order Araneae; family Salticidae; genus Salticus; species Salticus scenicus. Next base: position 241,470,836 of record OZ005656.1, read on the forward strand.
TATTGTGTTTAGTGAAGAATAGATAGCTTTTTTATGAAATTTTATTAGCACACCCACAGCGAGGAAGTCAGAATATTTCACTGTTTGTGAATAAATTATTATTTATAAGTATATATATATATATATATACATATATATATATATATATATATATATTAATCATTCTTTCATTCGAGAAATATTGCAGAAACTCATGGACTTTGAATACTGAAAACAGAAGAGTTATAAGAAGAATATTATAGCTTAAAATTTGTTTGTTTGTTTTCTTTTCTTTTTTCTTTTCTTTTCATGTTATATTACTTTCATCAATACAATAAAGTCTCGTACAACGTGGGTACAAGTTTGTCTCATAAAAATTACAATTTTATTTTTTAACACCACTGATTTTATATCAAAGCAACTGCTATAAATAAAAACTAAATCGAGCGGGTGAACCAATAGATTTGTATTGTGAAGATTTAGTAGTGTTAAAAAGTAAAACTGTTTTATTTAATTGTCATCTCTGTCACCGCGTTGTACGACACTTTATTGTACATAGAAATCTTACTTTAAACTTATGCAATGATTACTTAATTGAAATGCAATTTTATTTACTTTTTTGGGTGACTTTGCGTTTGTATTTTTATTTGTATTTTTTATTATTTTATTTTTTAATTAATGAGCTGGTAATTTAGGATCTTTCAAATCATATTAGATATAAATTGCGATATAGTAATTTTCCAAATTTAAAATCACCTTAATTCTAACAATACATGGATGTTTGGATTAAGTACTTAAAAAAAAAAAAAAACATAAGTACCTATTCTGTTTAAAATTAGGCATTTTAAAATGATTTCTTAAAATTAATTAAAATATGATTTTTTTTTCAGACATTTTAATTGGTATTTTAAATGTAGCGAATTGTAAATCTTTCAACTTCGAATTTATTTTAAATGTTAAATTATGTTTATATGTATATTACATTAGAATATAAAAAAAAAAAAAACATTTTTTAAAAATCATGAAAATTTTTTACAAATTTTGACAAAAACAAATAAAAAATAAATAAATAAATGCTAAAAATAGATATCATGAGTTCACATTCTATAAAACACTGAATTTGGGTGAGAGATAAAAGTAGAGAAAAAGTGAGAGATTAAAGAAAATAAAATATTTAATTAAATTCAAGGCCTTTTCACTTTGACGTTTTATAATTTGCGAAATAGCGTTCTACCAACCGAAAGTTACAGATTTTATTGAAAAATGAAATTTAAGTAAATTCAAGGTCTTATATATATATATATATATATATAAATTGCGTTGGCGCTTTATTGGCATTGCAGCACTCGTGGTGCCTACTTTGTTCGCCTGACGAAGGGCAGTGTTTTCTTTCGACCTAAAACAATCGTTGCGAGTTCTTGTATTTTAGGATGTTTATTCAAAGTTTTGTACTAATTACTTTTAAACGCCAGTTTTGTGGTGCTTTCTTATAAGAGTTGCCAACCTAATCCGGCAAATTGTTAGTACCGACCCTTTTTCTACACCACTTAATTTTTAAAATATTTTCTTTCTTAATTCATCGTAAATACATTTGAACAGAATTACTCTAAAAATTAAGTGGTGTAAGAAAAGGGCGGTATTAACAATTTGCCGGATTAGGTTCGCAGCTGTGATACACACACACACACACACACACACACACACACACACACATATATATATATATAAATATATATATATATATATGTCGCTGTTTTGGGCACAGGAAATTTTTAGTGCTACTTTTTTTAAAATATTTTTTCACAATTAATTAACGCCAGTCGTACAAATTATTTTAGAGAAATATTCTTCAAAATTTCCGGTACCCAAAATAGAGACGAGTGAGAAATATATTTAGCTTATTTTCCGGCGTATAACGAGCAGGTCAAATTAATGAGTTACACACCAGAAAATTTAATTTACAAATAAAGCTACATTTGTAAGAAACAAAAGCTTGTTAAAAAATAGAATTTACTGTAATTTTAAATTTCCGGTGAAAGACTGGTTTAACAAACCTACGCGTTATACGCCAAAAAATACGGTATATAACTTTATAGTCCAAGCGGCGGCTGCAAAAATTGACTTGAGAAAGTACGAAGCTGATTTTTTTCCTATAGATAGAATTCATTGTTACAATGAAAATCTGATAGGGTTGCCTGGTCAAAGCCGTCAAGTTTAAGAGAAACAACCTCACTTCCGGTCACAATTTAAACGATTTTCGAACCCCAAAAGGTATGAAGATGAAACCGGTGCTAAAATGTAGAGATTAATATGCTCTTTAAAATGGCATAGGGTTGCCTGGTCAAAACCGTCAAGTTTCAGAGGTTGCCTCGATAATAGGGGTCAAATTTAAACGATTTTCGGACCCCAAAAGGTATGAAGATGAAACCGGTGCTAAAATGTAGAGATTAATATGCTCTTTAAAATGGCATAGGGTTGCCTGGTCAAAGCCGTCAAGAAACAAAGGTTGCCACGAAAATAGAGGACGTATTTTACAATTTATTTATCCAAGTAAAAAGTGATTTACCCAAGTGTAAAGATGAAACCGGTGCTAAAATGTAGAGATTAATATGCTCTTTAAAATGGCATAAGGTTGCCTGGTCAAAACCGTCAAGACCCGGAGGTTGCCTCGAAAATAGGGGTCAAAATTAAACGCGTTTCGAACCCCACAAGTGTAAAGAAGAAACCGGTGCTAAAATGTTGAGAATAATATACTTTTTAAAATGGCATAGGGTTGCCTGGTCAAAGCCGTCAAGAAACAGCGGTTGCCACGAAAAAGAGGGGCGTATTTTACAATTTATTTACTCAGGTAAAAAATGATTTACCCAAGTGTAAAGATGAAACCGGTGCTAAAATGTAGAGAATAATATGGTCTTTAAAATGGCATAGGGTTGCCTGGTCAAAACCGCCAAGAAAAGAGGTTGCCACGAAAAGTGTGTGCGTGTGTGTGTGTGTGGGGGGGGGGGATTTTCGCGGTTTTCTTGCCCTAACATATTTAAAAATGAAACCGTTTATAAAATATGGAGAATAATATTCTCTTTAGAGTATCATAGGGTTGCCAGGTGAAAATCTCGAAAAATAGTGGTTGCCTCGGAAAAAAAAAAAAAAAAAAAAAAAAAAAAAAAAAAAGCTAATTTTGAAGGGGTTTTTATGCAATGTGAAGAAAAAATAAAAAAAAATATTTAAAAACGAAAAAATAAATAAACTGTAATGAAACTGTTCTAAAATTTCCCATAAAAACAGCGAATTAATAGTAAAAATTAAAAATTTAGCATGCGAATACAGATAAGAAAATACGACCGCAAAAGTTAACAGAAATGAAGATAATAATGCCCAAGAAACTCATAATAAAAAATTCTGTTAGTATAGAAAATAAATAATTAAATAAAATGAAAAAAAAAAAAACAACCTCTTATTGCAGATTTGCAGCAAGATTTACAAATTTCAATTTCATAAATTAATTCATTGTTATTAAGAAACGCGAAAAATTTACCAATTTTTTTAAAATGTTTTTCGCTTTATTTGTACCCATAATTAATTTGCAGAAGGTATTATTGATTATTTTAATTAGATATAAAAAAAATTAATTGAGAAAATTTTCTAAAATTGACAAATTTTTAATATAACAAAATCGGCACAACCCAATATTTTCGTATAAAATTCTACAAAGCAGCCGCATACATTTCTTCAGGGAATTATCTTCTCAATACTTTGACACAATTTGAATATTTTAAGTATTGAATAATGGGGGAAAAACGAGCTCGTGAGCTGAAATTAGTTTTATACTGATTAGAAAAACAATGGTCACGCATAATAATTTAATTTTCTTTATGCTTTAAAATCTCTTATATCATTAAACAAATAAAATAAACGAATATTGAAATTCGCTTCCTTTTCTAAGCTGACCGCTATACCTTGACAGGTTTGAAGCACAATCGTAAACAAATTGAAAAGTGTTGTATGTTCTACATTAAGCTAGCAATTTCGTCTTTTAAATATTAATCATTTCGTGTTTAACCGTTTTAAAATAGTCTTCATGTGTGTTTCACTTTGTGTTAAACACCTTTAATATTTGTTAGCTTTTTGGAGACTGACCGCTATTTCTTTACGAATTTTACCAGGCAAACATATGCCATTTTAAAATAACTCCTACGCTGTACATTCTGGAACCAGCTACAAATTTCAAATATTCATATAATTTCATCCTTATTCATTTTCTTTGTTAATGCTATTCGTATTTTTTTACACTTCGTTAAGAAATCTTCAAAACTCGCCTATTTTTTTGTGGTTGATTACTTGACAGATTTGACCTATTTTCGAGGCAACCTCCGAGTCTTGACGGTTTTGACCAGGCAACCTTATGCCATTTTAAAGAGCATATTAATATCTATATTTTAGCACCGGTTTCATCTTTACAGTTGGGTAACTCACTTTTTACCTGGGTAAATAAATCGTAAAATACGTCCCCTATTTTCGTGGCAACCTTTGTTTCTTGACGGCTTTGACCAGGCAACCCTATGCCATTTTAAAGAGCATATTAATCTCTACATTTTAGCACCGGTTTCATCTTCATACCTTTTGGGGTTCGAAAATCGTTTAAATTGTGACCGGAAGTGAGGTTGTTTCTCTTAAACTTGACGGCTTTGACCAGGCAACCCTATCAGATTTTCATTGTAACAATGAATTCTATCTATAGGAAAAAAATCAGCTTCGTACCTTCTCAAGTCAATTTTTTGCAGCCGCCGCTTGGACTATTAGCTTAACACTTTTTATATTAATGTGTCAAAACTCTGAAAAAAAAAAATTCTATATAAAATTCTTCTAAAACATTTACGGTTTCAACTGGCATATTTCAATTGCTGTTAAATTGTTTTATTTTAAATGAGTGTTAAGTGATGCGATCCCACCGATCATGATATTTAAAGCAAATATAAAACACTGTCGTTTCAAATTAATGAGTAAATTGTGGCATTTTTTTTTTTTTGTATTTTTATAGATACCCATGGCTTGAAACCCGTATCCAAATATATATATATACGGCAATGTTAATTAACTAAAAATCAACAATAACGTTGGATTTTTAAAACTAAGAATGATGAAAAATTCATTTTGCGCGCAAAATTTAAAGAAAATTTCTGCATGTACATATTTAATATTTTGTAATTTGCATTTATATTTCGCACTGAAGCTCAATTTTAAATTGCAGATAAATTCATTAACATATTTAATTATATTTTAATGATATTCTTTAACTAAAAATAAATGAAATCACAGTGTTGATACAATTCATAAACGAACGTAAAAGATTTTTCTCATCTAACACCGTTACTAAGTTCACGCTTTTCTTCCCTAACTTCTCAACAACTACGTTTACATTGCAATTTTCCCTTTAATTGATCGTGGAAACATACTATAGGAAATTACTATATATATATAATTGTAATGGTAGAAGAATCAGAAAAAAAAAAATACGGAATAGAATAACCCTGACGTACATTATACTGGATTAAACTGGAGTTCAAGAATTAATAAAATTTTAGTAAACTCTTTATATGTTTCTGTAACAGTTTTCTCTGATTAAGAAAAAAAAAAGACAGTCTAATAAATTCTGTACTGATAGGTATAAAGGATTTAAGTCCATATTCTTCATTTTTCAGGAGACGAAAAGTAAAGTTAAACTAACTAAAAACAATCAGAAGAATCGATTAGGAAAAAAGGATTATGTTGATTTATACCCTTTATACCATTTAGTGATTGTCAAACTTCGTTTAATAAGGGGAAAAAATGAATTAAATTTTTTATATCAAGGATTAATGCTAAATTTCTGACTTAATTTTTTTTTTTTACCAATGGATTTTCTCAAAGACTAAATGACATGGATTTAAATCCTTTATACCAATAGATAGAGATTTTGTTTCTGAGTTTGACTATGTACTTAACTCAAAATCGAATTTTTTGTACTTAAATCCTTTATACTTATCAGTACAGAATTTTGCCAGTAGCCTAAAAGCGTAAAAGCTGGCAACCATAAAAAAGAATAATAGCAGGAGACTTGGCGTTGGAATATTAAAACAGGAATAAACTACTACGTCAGAAACGCCAAAGAAAAATTATTGAGGTGCATACAGCTGTTTCGGTAGCCTAAAGCGTACCGTCATCAGTGCAAAAAAATAATTATTTTTTTGCACTGATGACGGTACGCTTTAGGCTACCGAAACAGCTGTATGCACCTCAATAATTTTTCTTTGGCGTTTCTGACGTAGTAGTTTATTCCTGTTTCATAAAAAAGAATATTAGTAAATTATTATTCTGTTTACAGGGCCAAAGAAATTAATTGGGAAACGTTAGGGCATATTATTGAAAATGCGTTTTTATCCCCCCCCTTTATTATTATTATTATTATAACTCCAAAGATACTTTTGCGAGGTTCCTTTCGCATAGTTGCCAATATATAATATATTCCGGAGACTTATTAGCCCCGACTTTATTTTGCACTACTTAATTTATAGAATATTTTTTCCAATATATAACTATGATAAAATTAGAAACAAATTCTTTTAAATAAAAAGTGGTATGGAATAAAGGCGGGGCTAAAAATACCCCGGAAAAAATTTAAATGTTGGCATCCTTAACCTTTCGACACATTTATTCCTTTAACGTTCACTACTTTATTTATTTTAAAAATTACTAAACTAATTTTAAAAATGGCTTTTAGATGATCATAAATATTTTAAAAATAAAAAATTAGCATTGTTCCTTTTCGAGAAATTTTCGGTTTGAGACATCTGTAAGTAAACCTTATTAAATTCAAATAATATTTAATTTAATGAATAAATCACTTTATAAGTAAACATTATCGACAACAAAAAACTCGTAAAAGTTGCATAGATCCCAACATTTAAATTTATTCCGGAGTATTTTAACCCTTTACGACGTAAGGTAATTCGGATCATTTAAATTACACTGCCACCGGAATTTACGAACATAATTAAAATTGAAGAAATTTTAAATTTTCATGTTAAAAAAAGGGCCTTTACTGCTATGTTATAAATGTAAATTTTCGCTAAAAAAATTTCCGGGATGAGTTTTTGCACTTGAGAGTTAAAATTAGGTGTTCCATCAGCGGGAACACTACGACTGAAAGGATTAAAAAAAGAAATATATTGCGAATTCACAATATATTGTGGAATAGAAGCTGGGCGGACATACAACACCAGTCTCTTACCATTCATATTTCCTTTAAGCATCTTTTTGCATGATAAGAAGGATACGGGCTTTCTTGTAGCAGGAAGAAGCAAGGAACTCAAATAAGATGAAATAAAAAATCCTGTTACGAAATAAACTGAGTCGTTTACCTAAAAACATGGCACTGGTTATCTGAGGACGACAGAACTTTAAGACTAATTCTAATAAGTCTTCAAGAAGGCAAACAAATAGTTGAAAAGTATTTCCCAGACCGGATTAGCAATATTTCCTTGCATGGAAATATTGCTTCCCATAAGTTTTAGACAATTTCGAAAAAATGTAAGACGTAACTGTTTATTGAATCGACATCTCCTTCAAAGAGTTAGTTTTAAGCTGCATCGTATTTACAACTATTGCAGTGCTACTCTTTTTCGCATGGTCAATTGATGATACAGCTCTCTTTCATTTGTAATATATCAAAAGTTTAAGAATTTTGCACTAATTTAAGCTTTTGCGATTTTTAAGTTTGTAGCATAATTCACTGATACTAGTGTATTATTAACTTAGTAGGTCCAGGCAGGGCCTGATTAAGGGGGAAGCTCGCTCTTCACACATTATTTATACTTACACCGTTATTTTTTAACAAATACTTCCCTGCTATAATAAACAGAAAATTTTCGTTAAAAATTATTTTAAAAGAATTCTGGTGTCTAATAACGGTGAGTAAATTGGAATGTTTTACACCGTTCATTTTTTATAAAAAAATAGTTCCTCGTCAAAGCGTGGAATTTCTATAACATTAAGTAAAAAAGTATTGTAAAAATATTCCGGTATGAGCGAGCTTCCCCCTTAATCAGGCCCAGGCACTTTCCTGTATTTCATTGTATGATTCGATAAGAAAAAATTACTCTTAAAATTAAAGTGATCAGAAATAAAAGCGGGACTAAAAATGCTCCGGAATAAATTAAAATGTTAGCAATTCTGTATCATATTTATACCTAATTACAAATAAAAAAGAAAACGAAAAAGAAAACGGATGTAAAAATACAATAAAAGAATTCTGTATGGTAATAGTGGTAGCAATGAATAGATAAATAAATAAAGTAAAAAATAAGCTGAATCCTTATTTTTTTGTGCAACTGATGATACCATGTGACATGGAATTGTCCAGTATAAGTAAAACGCAGATGGCAAGTGATCAGTAAAATATAAAACTATTCAAAAAGAAATAAATACTAAAAGAAAACACTGATGTAAATGAGGAAGCAAGAGACAACAACCAATATTTTGCATTTATTTATGTATATATTTATTTATGTATTTTAATCTACCGATTTTGTGAAGTTCACGTGTAAGATTAGAATTCAAATAGTGCAACAAATATTAAAAGATACTTTTATATTACAAGTCAAAACGTGATGTATACCGCTAAACTATAAAAAGGAAATTAATTTAGATATAAAAGGTGCGTAGTTAGAAGTACCCTATCAGAAACGATGTTTTATTTAATATACTTAAATGCAAAAATAAATAGAATTTTTTTTCTCTCTTTTCAAAGTAATTTCCCTTTATATAATTTCTTAAAATATTTATTAAACGACTAATTATAACCTGAATTATTAGTTCGAAATATTTTAAATGGCAAGTTATTCATACTGCATTTTAATAATTTATTAGAACTAAAAAATCAAGTGACATTTAAGAGAATTGTGACAGTTTATCCTTGCAACTAATCTTATAAATGTAAAGATTTTAAAATATTCTTGTTTAGTCTAATCAGATTTTAATGAAATAATATGAAAAGACTGGCCATTTTTTGAATAATTTTGATTAAGAAACATATAAACATTTTACTTTGATGTATATAATTGCGATTTGAATTTTTTTATTGCATTAAATTTATGATTCAGAAAAAAAAAAAAAATGATAAAAAATCAAATTGTAAAATTACGTTTATTTAGCTATGCAATAAAAAATCAAAATTCCATTAAATGTATTAATTAGTGTTTTATTTTTTGTTAAAAGAAAAAAAAAAGTTTATTTTACCGAAGGAACAAAGCACGGATGCTAAGACGACAGTCGAAAAAAATAAAAAATAAAATAAAAGTTTATTTTATTTTTTGTTGTAGCCGTGAAAACTTTTAGTGCATTTTATGCTGGCAAGGTTTGCAGCATCTAATACATTTAAGATCGCCAAATTTATAGTTAAATTTTCGTCAATATGTAATTATGAATAAATATGAAGAAAAATGTTCTTTAAGTTTAAAATGGTGTCTTGTGGAAAAAAAGGCGGGTACTAACAATGCTCTAAACAAAATTAACACTTCCGCGACCGCATGCCTTTTTGATAATAGGTTCCACCTGTAGGTGTTATTCTTTCAAGTTAAATTATTTCAGAACAAGGTTTTCTGTGTCCATATTTATATTACATATGAATATACGTAATAATTATACTTTTTGTAATGAAAGTATTTGCATTCATAGTATTTTGATTGTACAAATATGAATATAGGGAATATTCTTAAGAAATATAGCAGCATACAAATTGCGAAAGAAACGACGTTTGGCGAAGTTACAGATTTCGAAATGACGGGAATCTACGTCAGCGATCAAGAATGTGGTAACCCTTTGCGAGGCAAGGTAATTCGGGTTTTTTAAATTACACTTCCACCGGAATGCTCGAGCGAAATTAAAATAAAAGAAATTTTAAATTTTAACGTTTCAAAGAACAGCTTCTGTTTTTCCCCCTGCCACGTCATAAGCGTAAATTTTTTACTAAAAAATTTCCGGGATGAGTTTTTGCAGCTGGAGCTTAGTAATTACGCCATCGCAGCGGGGGCAGCGCGCCGCAAAGGGTTAAAATGTTGACAAGTCTGCATCTATTTTTTATTTAGTTTCAGTAATTTCACAATTAACTAAAAAAAATATTACTATTAAACATAGTGTTATTAAAAATATAGAATGATGCAATTACGTGCTGCGCTTATAACTATACATTTTCACCTCATGAACAGATGCTAATGGATGCTTCATGAACGGTAGAGTTGGTTGGTTGTGGGGATTAAGGTAGATTGAACTCCGCTAGGGTCCCAATTGTCCTGCAAAATATAGTTTATTTTTTGCAAACAAATATATTATTTTTTTACTACATATATATGATAGAAAAAGAAAGGATCAAAAGGTCAGCAGTGGGAGACTAAAAAAAGAGTTAGAATTTTCTTAAATATGAAAGAAATTAATAACTGCGAGAATCTCTTGATTGTGTACATCTGTAATTTTTTTTTCTTTTAGTTGTTTGTAGAGCCTAGTTAAGGCCGTGATACACTTTCAATACCATTCTTTGGCAATAATTTTTATTTACTTATGATAGAAATTCCACAATTTAACTCTATCTCTCTCCTGGGCTTGATATGAGGCCTCTACATGAATTCAAAGAAACAGAGTTTTGATTATAATTTTGATAATAATTTTCTACGATAATTTAACTACGATAAAATAAGAAAAAATTACTCTTAAAGTTAAAGTGGTATGAAATAAGGGCGGAGTTAAAATTACTCCGGAATAAATTAAAATGTTGGCAAATCTGCCATTACTAGGTAACAAAGACGTCCAATATTGGGCATCGTTAGAAACGTTAAATCCCATTACAAAATTAACGATTTAATACAATATATATTTTCAGTGTTTTTTTTTTTTTTTTTTTTTTTTTTACTTTGTGACATATGAAAGCAGAAAACACAAAAATTAGCTCGAAATCGCTTTGTACTAAGAAAACGCAATTATCATATTTAAAACTAGAAGAAAAAGTGATAATTAGCAAAAAGTTCGCTTTGTTTTAATGAAATCAAACTCATTTTAATAATCATGCTTTTCAATTTTTGTAATTAAAGGCATTAATTATAGATGGTTGTAATCAGTACTGCCAGATTGAACTTTTTTTTTTTTTTTTTTTTTTTTTTTTTTGTCTATGGCCACCACTAAATCTTAAGGGCAATGGTTGGCGAATCACTTAAAGGCATTTTTGTAACATGTGATTCAAACGTTTAACGGTTTAACAAACCGTTACAATTAAAATTTAGTAGTGGAAATTGATTAAAAAATTTCCTCAATCTGGCAGCACTGGTTGTAATTTGTAATACCAACCAAGAACGTGAGGCAAACCTACGCACGAATTAAAAATATCAGAATTTAAATTTATTAGAGACTGTAGCATATTCTGTGTCCACAATTGATACATTTACTTTTAAAAATGTATATAAATGTTAATCAAACTAAACTTTAAGGAAACTTCAGAAGACGCATAACATCACATACATATATAAATAAATCACAAATCAAATATCAAACATTCTCATTTTAATTTATTTTTCGAAATAAAATATTTTTTTTTTTTTTTTTTTTTTTTTTTTTTTTTTTTTGAGATACCAAGTCTTTTTGTTTATAATTGTATTACTTTTGTGGTCGTTTATAACATTTGGTAAAATTTCGAGTTCAGAGAACGCCATTAAAAGGAAGTACCATAAATTTTACATCGAGAATAAAAAATAAAAAAATAAAATAAATAAAAATAAGGATACCGAGTTATAAAAAATCACATAAACTTTTCAAAACTTTTTCAAAACACACATAAATGCATCAGCACGCTGTAAAAGCCATTTTAGACATCAATAATATCAACGATATAGTGAAACATTTATCTTAATGATGCCATAAAAAAAGACTATTTTTCCTGCGAAATCACTAGCACTTATTAAGAGATGAAGCAGGAATTTTATTTAATAGCATCGCATTTCGTGAAGAAGAAAATCTGATAGACATTATCTCATTTTAGAAAGATGAGATATGACATGTTTTTCTAATCAGGAAAACTAAATTTATTGCATATTTATTGGGTCATTTTTCCTAAATTGGACATAAAATAGCTTTTATCGAGAAGAAGAAAAGCTTACATTTTTATGACTATTAAGATGAGAATGATCAATTTCAAAATTGATTTTAAAATTACACAAGCAATATAAGCCGATTATATAGATTAGATTGAGGAAAATTAAATATTGGTATGCCATTAATGTAATAAAATATATTTCTTCTTCCAAGTATGTTTGTTATTAATTTTTAATGTATACAATTTAACTGTCGCAACAAAGTTTGTACAATTAGATAGAAACTATTGCATTTCTCCATTATAATATTAAAATTAAATGTAAACCGATTATATACTTTAAATTCATGAAAATTAAATATTGGTATGCTATTTATATAATAAAACTTATTTTTACCGAAAAGCATGTTTGTTATTAATCTTTAATGTATATGTTTGATTGTCATTGCACATTTTGTACGATTAGATAGAAACAATTAATTCCATTTCATCATTATGGTATTAAAATTAAATGTAAAAAAAAAAAAAAAAAAAAAAAAAAATTGTATTTATTTTTTTGCGCGTTTTGGTTATTTTTTCTTTTTCTTGGTTCTCAGCAGTCACTATTTTAAACACCACTTTTTTTTTATAGTAACTTTCTTTAATCGTGTGTAGTTCATGCCTTCAAAAGAATAATACAAAGACTGCTTCATATAAAAAATAGTATTCTCTTTAAATGAGGATTTTGGTTTGTAAATACTTTTCATATAACAGTTTATCTTTTGAAGTAGCAGTAACACGATTCAGATTATGTGATATCGCGTAACATATTTGCTTGCGTAAATTCTGCATATTTGATAAATCGGCTTTACACCAGAAATTTAATTTACAAATAAGTTTATATGTGTCCGAAATGAATTCTTGATTTAAAACATTTTATGTTTGTTATTTTGCTTAAGCTATTTAGTTATTTTCTTAACCCCTTAACACTTTCAGGGGCGGTGGTATATATTTTAACCACATAATTTTAGTTCTCAACTGCAAAAATTCATCCCAGAAATTTTATATAAAATTTTACTTTTTTATCTTACCCGAAAACATTCATTTATTACTTTTCTTCTAATCTTGATCTCAGACTCTGGTGGCATTTGATTTTAAATGACCTTAAATTTATTGCCCCTGAAGGGGTTAACGCGTGCTGTCCTCGCTGCGAGGACGCAAAATTTAAGATCCAGCTGCAAAAATTCATCCCGGAAATTTTATAGCAAAAATTCGCGTTTATAACATATCAGAAAAGGCCGGTTTTTTAAACCTTAAAATTTAAAATTTCTTCTAGTTTCATTTAATTCGTGAATTCCGGTGGCAGTTTAATTTAAAAGGTTTCAGATTGTCTTGCGCCGCAAAGGGTTAATCCATTCTGCTGCCAGTTTCTGGTTCGTTGAGGTGTGGGGTCATCATTGAACCCCGGGTACTCAGCCCCCCCCCCTCGAAATGTTGTTTTAAAACAGCATTTTTTTATTAATTAACCCTTTCAATGGCGGTAGCTAGAGGGTCTATCCACCTACTTTAGAAATTTTTCTCTAGATGTGCAGTGGCTACTTTTTCTATCCACTTTTATGAAAAGTTAATGTGTACTTCTAAAATTGAAATAGAGACGGCAGTACTACAGTAACTTTAAGCAGGATGTGCCTATGACTTTTTTAAATGGACAAGTTGCGGGAAAAATTTTTGAAGTTTCTTTTATATATTTTTATGAAAAATAATTTTTTATTCAAAAGTATTTGGTAGTGTAAATATACTGCAATGCACCTTTTAAATACAACAGATTTACATATTATCTTAGATCATTAATTTTAGTTTGATTTTTAGGAGCATCTTTTAGGTGGATAGACCCTCTAGCCACCGCGCACATATGTCAGGGGAGTACCATAAGACATTTTGTGCTGGGGAAAAGAATCTCAATTTATTTTCCTTTGAGATAAACAAAGAGGGTCTTTTGGGGTTAGTGAACTGTGATAAATATAAACAGTAAGGGATAGCAGAATGTAAATACAGATGTAAACAAGCGTGGGAGTGTTCTTACATAAAAGCTATTCAGTATTTCTGTTTACAGTATAGAAAGAGGCTGCTTTTTTCTATTGCTCTTATATCGTGATTTTTAAAAATAAATTTTTATTTCCACAGCTTTTAAATTTAGTTAATTTCTCTAAATAATCTTAAATTAAATGTATATATCTTAATTTTTATCACAATAATGCCTAGAAAAGGCTTATCTTTGGATGAAGCTATTGCTCTGTTTGAAGAGCTACCCTCAGATGATGATTCTGCAGTATCTGGATCAGGAACAAACAAATTTTAAAGAACATTAATATTTTTAAAGTTTTCATATTTCTGTGTATGCAATTTGTGAATTGATTATTTCATTACAATATGAAGGTAAGAAATTATGTCTTTTAGTTTATGTACTGAATCAATTATAAATTTATTGCACTTACAATATAATTGAATAACTATAATTTTTATTCCTTAAATAGTGAATATTTTTTTCTTATTACTAATGCATAAAGGTTTCTAAACAAATTTTAAACAGCCCATATATGTGTGTATATATATATATAATAAATCATTAAAAAGGGATAAAGAAGCATTATAATTTAAGTAATAATTAATTATTGTTACATTGTATTATTATAATTACATTTTCAAGGCATAGTTTCAATTTTTATTCCTTAAATATATAAATATTTATTTCCATACGAAAATTAAGGTACATGACGTACGTGCGCAGTGGCTAGAACGCCTAGCCACCACCCACAAAAAAATCCCCACATGCTGCATTTTTTTCTTCATCAAATATGACTTGTAGGGGATGTTTACTTTATGATGTATATATATTTAAAAGGAAATTCAATCATTTTTACTTAGTGCCCCTAAAAGGGTTAACACTTCCGGTGGGTAACTGATTTAGCAAACCTATGAATTATATATGTAGGAAAATATAAACTCATGCGAATTAGGGCATCAGTTTTACTTTTATTATAACAACCATTACTTCTAACATTAAAAAATAAAAATAAAAAATTATTTGAGAATAAAATACGCAAAAATTGTATAATTAATATTACAGGGATGGAACACGGGCGCAGAATTCATACCGGAATCTGTTTAAGAAATTTCTCTACCTATAGTATCGTTGATTTAAGAAGTAGAAAATTTTCTTACATTGATAGTGGTATGAATTCTGCGCCCGTGTTCCATCCCTGATATTAGTATGATAATGCATATAAATAGGCAAGCAAAAACGTTACTTTAACTAGAGTTGCAAACTTTTATAATTTAAGGACTACTGTTGGAGGTGATTTTTTTTTAATAATCGAAAAATTGCCTATTTATGTGCATTACATAATAGAATATAGTTAAAAACAGTGAATAATATGGAAAAATATTTAAGTATTATGATATTTAGGCTCAAAATATACATAAAATTCGGACAAAAAAAAAAAAAAAAAAAAAAAAAAAAAAAAAACTTTTGCAAAACATCATAAGTCAAATTTAAATAAAGATACAAAGCAAAATGTTAAAAATCTAATTTTCAGAAAAAGCACAAAACGTAATTAAAAATCAGATTTTACCTATTAAATAAAAAACAATTTTAATAAATTCCTGATTTATTTCATTTTTTTTTTTTTTTTTAATCTATTTTATATGAAGTAACAAATTTTGATGCTTATATTGAGTAAAACATTTATGTAAACAAACATTTACGGTCACTTCTGGTTTCAAAAACTTGAGAGTGACTAATATTAAAATGCCTGTAACTCAAGTTCTAAGCAAGATAGAAACAAAATTTAAACTGATTTAGAAAGCTAATAAATCAGGCTTTAACACTAAATCAAAAATAGGAAATCGGAGTTAAATAAGAGTATGGTAACTCTGATTATGCTAATTCCACTCTCCTTTGATTGGTTTTCCTTCATCAATTTTGGATTTCAAATTAGGACATAAAATAAATTTTTTAATTAAAGAAAATAAATATAATGGTATCTCTACTTTCTGCTCTCATTTCAGAATTTACTTTTCGCTGTCAGTAATAAAAGCAAAAGTGTAAAATTGTTTTAAAAAATATGGAATTCATAGGTGCCAAGTCTTCCGTTTTCCAAGGGAGACTTCAAACCGGAAAATTTGTATAGGTGTTTTTGATAATATTAATCGTCGAAAATATATATAACATATTCCATTTAAAAATACTGGTGTCAATTTTGAATTAAGAGTTAAAAATGTTGGCAGCTATGGGAATTATACATTGCTATTTAACGTGTAAAAAAGAATCAAGGATATATATATATATATATATATATATATATATATATATATATATATATACATATGTCTGTCTGTGTGTGCGTGTGCATATATGCGTATGAGTGTGTCATAAAAGTGTGCACATTTTTCTTCACCCCCCCCCCCCCTTCTCTTACTGCACATATTCTCCAAATGACATCCCGTGGATGTCCTATGGATGAAACGAACGTCTATGGACATCCTATGGATATCTTCAAGATGTATTGTGAGCAAGTGTGTTTTTAGGATTTTTATTAATAATAAAGAAATTTTTGAGCAGAATTTCAGGACATTTTTTTAAAAAATAGATTAATTAAAAAAAAAAAAAAAATAAATAAATAAAGATCGAAAGAAGATTACCATTCAAAATTTTCAGAAATAAATATACATA
This sequence comes from Salticus scenicus, assembly GCA_963930645.1. NCBI lineage: Eukaryota > Metazoa > Arthropoda > Arachnida > Araneae > Salticidae > Salticus > Salticus scenicus. The sequence continues at coordinate 241,487,632 of OZ005656.1, forward strand.
AAAAAAAAAAAAAAAAAAAAAAAAAAAACTTAATATTTAAAATGATATAAAGAAATATAGATCTATAAAGGTGTATTGATAAAAGAATGTTCAAGAGCATAGGATTATTATTATTTTTTTTTTTTAACTAAGAGGAGTTTACAGTACTTATCTAATAATTCTTAGCCAATCAGACTACTGTTTGCAACAGTATTGCATTTAAAAGTATATATACATAGTTGCCAATATAAATTATTCCGGAGCATAGATAGCGCCGCTTTTTTCTCACACCAATAATTTTGAACAATGACTTTCTTCTTATTTAATCATTATCAGATATTGGAGAGAAATATTCTGCTGAAAATCTGATGCGAAAAGAAAATTAGTCTAAAAAGTCTCTCGATTAATGATAAAAATCGGCAACTCTGATATATATTTTAAAATAATAATAATAATAATATTAAAATTTAAATCATCAAGTCAGAGAAAAATAGCAAAACAGTAAAAACTATCCCTGTGCACTATAAATACAATTATATATAAATGATTTAAGCAAAATTTAAAAAATACCAGTAGTCATAGACTTGCTGAACCTCAGATGGCCAATAGTAGAGGAATTCGTAAAAGCTTCAGGAGGGGAATCTAGCCGGTAATCGGGCCCAACTTTGCTTTTTGAAGTTCTGGGGCACTGATGATGTTTGGAGGTCATCCCCCCCCCCCCTGTTCTACAGAACTCGCCAAAATTAACGAATAAATTAAATAAGAAAAAAAGAAAAGAAAAGAAAGGAAGAAAGAAATAATTGAGCTTTTCCTGAAGTTATTTGTATTGTGTTGTGCCTTTTTAAATTTCTCCTTCTGGTATACATTCTATGTCCTCCAATTTTAAAACCTATAATTTTGTTTTAATGTTCAAGACAACTAAAAGACAAAAGCACATTTATTAGCCAATGTAAATAATATCTTAGTTAAGATTCGTAACAAAAATTTTCCTTTAATCTAATATAAAACATGATAAGGAGAATTTTAATCAGTTTTTTGTTTTTATTTGACACTTCATCTGAAAATTTGTAAATTTGTACTATACAGCCTTCGAAGGTGAAATCCCCAGATTTGGAGGACCTGGGGCAGTGCTCTACGTACTCATGACATAATCTGTCCTGCTGGTAATAAATATGAAGATATGATTACTTAAGATGAGGCATACTTCTGTCCCAGAAATTGTAATTGAGCAAGAGTGATTGCCTACACCTCACCAGGAAGAAAGATACTAGAATAATGGATAATAAAACACATGAAAGTTTGCCAAATGAATACATAGTAGTGGGAAGAATTATGGGAAGAGGATTGGGTTGGATTATATTTGGGAATAAGACCGATTGACTGCTCAAGATCCTAGGCCTGAGGGGAAGTGTCCTCTGTGGGGGTCTTTCTAATGTATCCTAGCCCGCAGTTACGCAAGTTTCGGAGAAAACCACGGAAAACTTCGAACGGCTAGGCCGACGAGCGTGACCTGGGGTCGAACCTGTCACCTCACGTCTACCAGCTTTGAGCGCAGAACCACTTGGCTGCTGGTAGACCTATGGGAAGAGGATACGGCTGTTAAAAAAAATACCAAAGAATATGAAAATAAATGACCGTATTACATTTATAATTCTTTAAAACCACATATGAAAAGATACATTCTGAGAATATATTCAAGTGAGTGGAAATAAACTCCTTTTTTACATAATGAAGCAACAAGATATGCTGCTAAATTGGCATCCTTGAAAACTTAATATCTTTATAGAATCCACATTATGCCAGAAAAGAGAAAATTTTGAGAAAATCTTTTGATATAAGCCTTTTACCAAAGGTTTTGCATACCTTAAACAAAAACAAAGAAAGCAAAAATCAAATAATTGATTTCAGGAGGTGTTAATTATAGAAAATAATTCTATTTCTCCCAAAACTTTAAAAAAAAAAAAAAAAAAATTTCGATTCATCTAAACTATAATACTTTGTCGAGTTCTCAAAAAAAAAAAAAAAAAAAAAAAAAATGGGATTCGGGCTGAGAAAACCAAAAAAAATTTAATAATAATAATAATAATAATAACTGTTTTTAATTGTCGCTTTGAACAAAACACTTTTAAATTCTAAAAATATTCGTTGCAATTAAATTAGCTTCAGTTAGCATCATTTTTTGGTGAAAGGTAAACTTTATTTTTAACGCTAAATAATAATCAATAGTGACTGAAAGAAGGTATACAAAAACCTAGAAATTACATATTAATAGATAACAATCCAATTGAAAATGGCTTTGTTTTAAATAATTCTAATTAAAAATTTCTAATGTGACATACTATTACATAGCTGCCAATATTTTAATTTATTCCGGAGTACCTTTAGTCCCGCCTTTATTTCGCACCACTTTATTTATAGAAAAATTTTCTTCATTACATAACTTCGATAAAATAAGAAAACATTACTTTTAAAAAATAAGTGGTGCGAATTAGAGGCAGGACTAAAATTACTCCGGAATAAATTAAAATATTGGCAGCTATGCTATTATTCATTATTATTTACCCTTCCCCGATACAAAATGTTTATAAGCATTTCATACCGTATAATACATACCTGGTAATATTTATAATTTATTCCCAAGTTCTGTGAGCTCCGCCTTTTTTCACACCAGTATTTTAAGAGCATTTTTCTACTTATATCGACATATCTATATATTGAAGAAAATCTCTTTAAAATTATACTGGTGTGGAAAAAAGATGTATGCTGGTGTCTAACACTACTCTGGAATAAATTATAAATTTTACCACGGATGATAATGCAATACAATTAAAGAGGTGCAACCATTTTAAACCTTATCGCACGTATGTCCCTTCTGAGTGTACATTAAAAAATCGAGCCACGCCTTAAGGTGTTCCTCCAAATGAAATGTTATTTTTCTAAAACGTGTGACTATAGGCTACCTTTCGGCTACCGGAAAATTTTAACAGAAAAATTTATTTTATTTAATGATGAAGTAAAATAAAACAAATTATTATAATTTTTCGGTAGCTAAAAGACAGTAAGTTGGAAACTATACGTGTGACGTTTTAAAGGAACGCCAAAAGTCTTACGGAAAATATGCCGAGCGCAAAGGGTTAATTTATTCCGGAGCACTTTTAACCCCGCCTTCTTTCCGTACTAGAATTTTTCTAGAATATTTCAATACAGGACAACGATTAAATAAGTAAAAAAATAACCCTTAAAGATTTCTGGTATAAATAAAAGGTGGGACTAACAGTGCTCCGGAATAAATTAAAATCTTTGGCAACTCTGGAATTGAACAAAGACTTAAAATTATTACATGGTTATTTCCTACATATTAATGTCCAAAATTAATGTTCTTATGTATATGAACTACAATACTGATTTAAAAATATAGTTATGAAAAATTAAAAAAAAGTATTTCGCAATAAATATTCGAATATTTCTCTGCACTAAATAAATGATTCCAAGATTTTATTTATATATTTAGAAAAGCCCTAATATTTTATTTGGCGCAGCTGTTTGCACATCCATTAAGGAAATAAATAATTCCTCTCATTTTGCAGACCACGTTATTTGTTTTTATGTGAAAAGTAAATACCCGAATCTTGACTGGAATTATCTTCTTCATAAACAAAACTCAAATTGAAATGAAAGTAATAAAACTTTATCTTAGTTAGATCTTTCTTTTATTTTTATCTGCTGGATAATGATTACTATTAAGAAATTTCCTGGAACGTGATGCTGAGAAATGGGAAACGTGTTACTTTGCTTCATAAATTATTAGAAATCGCTCTCAAGTTTGAAATATATATACAGGTGTATATAAATCGATCGCAAATGAATTTGTATCATTGATTTTTCTACTAAAAGTTAATAGATCGATTAAAAAGAAAAGAAATAATGTGATTAAGATAATTTTTAACAGCTTCTATAAAATTTAAAATTATCTGAAAGTTAAATTAATTCGAGCATTTATCTGATTTTTTTTATTTTGGTATTTCATCACGTAATATTCATATAAACATTAAAAAAAAAAAAAAAAAAAAAAAAAAAAAAATGCGAGCTTATATAGTTTTTAATGTGGATGTGTGGAATTATAGTTTATAAATTGTTGGTTCAAAATTTATAAAAAATACTATTTCTAAAATAAAAACTTCGCAACACGCATAAGAAACACAAAATAAATATTTACGGAGCACTTATGTCTTTCGCGCACAATAACAGAAAACACATTTTTCTTACATTTTTACGCACTATTAGCCTAAACTACAGTCCTACGCGGGTCGGATGAACCTGACCCGCACCCGCCCTGCAACTTGACCCGAACCCGTAGCTTCTGATCCGCAATCCGACCCACGACCCGCAAAAATGTATTATTTAATTTACATTATACGAGAAACTGGACATCGCAAACATCCATGTCTTCACCGGGATTCTAACCCGGGACATGATAATATACTAGAAGGCAACGCTCTACCGACCGAACCGTTACTTCAAACTGAAGTAAAGTCCAGCCTTTACTTCAGTTTTTTACTGGAATTGGTAAAATATTAGTTAATGTTATAATAATATTGGTAAAATATTTTGCCAAGAATGACGATAGCGCCACCAATTTTCAGGGGTCGTACTTCCCTACTTTTTTCAGGGCACACTCAGCAACGAGAAATTTCCATCTTTTTTGCCACCACTAATTTTATTCAGAAATCTGTATTTTATTTTTTTATTTTTATGTCATGATTAAATAGGATGAAGATTATTATATAAAAAAAGTAGTAGCAATAGCAAGGATGGGACACGGGCGAGAATTCATACCGGTATTTGTTTAAGAAATTTCTTTACCTATAATATCGCTGATTTAAGAAGCAGAAATTTTTGCTACATTGATAGTGGTAAGTTCTGCGCCCGTGTTCCATCCCTGCAATAGTTGCGGAAATTTCTCATCTCCGAGAGTGTCCTGAAAAAGGGGCGACGAGTGCGACCCTTGTATTTGCTGTTAAATTTGGAATGCTGGCCAAACATCACAGAATATTTAGTAGGAGGAGAATATACGTTGGTTATACAAATATTAATTTGCCCAATAAATACAATGAGTGAAATTAATCAACATTTAAAAATTATTTTAAAACGGAGTAAAAATATTATAAAGAATGTACATAAGAATAGATTTATTTGCCATAGTCAAACTATTTCTAGCAAAGGAAGAAAATATAAAGTGCCACAAATTATCTCTAAATAAATATGTTAGTAATGTACATTTTTCTAATGAATTTGCAGGAGGAAATTTAAAACATATTGTTACAAATTTGCAACTACAGCATATTTTTATAAATTTCGCATGTTTTTTCTATCACTAATTTCTAATATTAATAGTATTTTTCTTAATCACACACACTCACACACAAGATACAAAAAGTGCGATAAAGGTTTCTGTATTTAAAAATAGGATATAGACTTCCAGAAAATATATATATATATATATATATATATACATAAGAAAAAAGCGAAAAGCACATCTCTGTTACGGTGATAGGTAACAGGTGGTATGTTTAGGATCTTAAATTTAAAATTCAGCTTTCTCCAATGACGTCAGAGTCTCGGCAGTGTCTGCAGAAATCGGAAGTCTGAGCACACAGTAGCACTGATTAGCATGATTATCTTCGATAACACCCAAGTATATATATATATATAATATGTCCCATTGTTGCGCTTTAACATAGCTGCCCACTTTTACGCTGTTTGCTAACCGGAAAAACTAATATTTCTTTATCTAATCAGTAAAACTTACAAAAAAATACATAAAAAAAATTTTTAATTTGTCAGTTATGGCTGCTGAAGGTTGTAGAATGAAAGGGATGCGAGATTTAAGCTACTTCTTCGAATTCTATCTGTTGATAATACATTTAGAGTACGAAAACAATGGTTGTAATTTTAGGAGTGTATATTATACTAATTACTATTATTAATCACTTTTATTTTCTAAAAAAATAATTTTTAGCCAAAGAATTGAGCATGTCCTTGTATCTTGTCATGTTAAAAGAGATTGCGTATCTTTCAATAGTGCTGCTAAAACCATTGCAATGAACTTGGTGACGCTAGTGAAAATACTTTATATAAGTGTTGTTAAAAAACAACAAATGTATTTTATGTAAAAAGTAATTAATATTGGAATGCCTGAAGAGTTTCTAAATAATTTTGCTTCTACGGTTTCTTAAACTGTTGGCAATATGACCAATGCTTCTGTGACGTTGACTGGGAATTACTAATACCAGATAATTCTTGTTTCGAAGTTCTTGAACTAGATATGAAAGCGATTTCTTGAAAGTCTCTCTACCAACTAGTGTTGCCAGATCTGGTGTATTTTTTATTCAATAATCACCAATAATTTTGAGAAATAATATTTGATATAAATAATAGACTACCACTCTTCGAAGTATTTAGCAAAACCTTACAATTAAGAATTATTGGTGATTATTGAATTAAAAATCCACCAGATCTGGTAACACTGCTAATAACTGTAATTTTCAGTGTATAATCCGCAAGAATGGTATGTCATTCCCATACTTGCCAACATCCTAATTAATATTCCGTAGAATTGTTAGCCCCGCCATTTTTTGCACACCGGTATTTTTTTCGAGTAATTTTTTCCTATTGAATTTGAAAAATATTACTCTCATAGTATACTGGTGTGAAAAAATGGACGGGACTAACGACACTACGGAATATTAATTAGTAAGTTGGAAAATGTGCATTCTTCCACCAGAAATTTTATTTAACTGAAAAATCCATGTTCTACAAAAATAACTGTTTTTGTCAATTAAAATTTCTCGTACAAAACTGACATATCTCACCTGCGGATTACACTCCAAATATTACGATAATGATTTTCTTTCAATAATAGAAATTTCAACAAAACAACTATTGTAAGTTAACGCCTTAAGTTTTACACAAAATTCCATTAAAAAGTATAAATAAGCGGTGATGTAAAAAAGAATCATCTGGGGCCAATTCCACGCATCTTCTCTGCATAATAACATGAGTAAATATCGGGCTGAGAAAAACGGCAATTGAATTGTCCGTTAGAATGAAAATAACAAAAGTAATGAAGTTAAACAACAATATATATAATAAAGAGAAAAAATAAAAATAAAATTTTTTCAGCTCATAAGAAATGGAATCACAATTTACTATGAATGAGAAGAGTTAAGGATAGCATTACAGGGTGGCTACAGCTCCGCCTCTTTTTACTGATTATTCGACCAATATGCATATACGATAATTTTTTACTTAATTAATCTTGCAAATTTACTATTAAGAATTTTGAAAGAAGAATACTGGTGAAAGAATCCGGGAAAAAATGTGACCAGTCACCACCCTTCATTACAACACTCAGGGAAAGAGGAATATAAAGAAAATTTTTGCCTGTTTTAGGAAGCAATTTATGAATTCCCCCTCCCCCTTTCTTTATAACAGTTAAAAAATAAGTATTAAAAAAAAAAAAAAAAAAAAAAAAAAAAAAAACAGCAGAGAATAATAAAAATATAGAAAAATGTGTGAACACCTCGATTATTCGTTTTTAAATTAACTTATGGAAAAATTACAGAGATACTTGATAAATGCTTTAGTAAATTTATAAAAAAAAATTTACAAGGCGGCTTTTTAAAATTATGACGCTAAGCGGTTTACATCACTTGGAACTACACTTATAAAAGTCATTGTAATTCTTTATCTTGTGGAACAACACTGAACAAAATTTTAAAGCTAAACAGATTGTTAAAGTTTTGTTTATATGCACATATAGATGTAAATTATAATATAATTCTTCAGAATCACTAAAATCATTAAATGCATGTAGAATAAATTTACAATTAATCAATTTCTTGATCCAGTTGAAAACAAGTCTGGTTTTGTAAGTGAAATTAAACCATTAATAGTTTTAGTGTATTATCTCAAATAAAACTAAATGTAAAAAAAACTATTTATTAAAATTCAGTTCTTTTTCTTTTTCTTTCTTTTTTTTTTTTTTTTTTTTTTTAAATAAGCATTTTTAATAATTTTCTTCAAAGAATGGTAGTGTTTATTATTCGTTAAAAGAAAGATAGAAGATTTAAATAGTAGATATCAGAATATAAATTCATTGAGCAATGGCTATTTCAATTCATTATTTTAAGGAAAAGAAGAAAGGAATTAGGTAAAAAAAAATCTATCGATATTAGATTTTTTATTTAATATTTTTCATCCGAGAATGGCAAAAAAAGCAGAGTTTTGAATGTTTAAAAAAATATAAATAAATAAATAAAATAAATAAATAAAAGTATATAGAAAATAAGATTATTTCTGTAGTAAATTACAGGCAACCTTTTTTTAAATCATTAATTCAGACAGAGAAAATAAAAAAGCAGAAAAAATATTCATTCAAATTTAGATTGTTTTTAATATAAATAACTATTTTTAGTTTCCCATTAAACTATAACATAGGGGAACTTATCATTAGGAGTGTGAACAATATATTTTGAAAAATTTGTAAATTATTCAAAACTTAAGAATTTCTTAACATGAGAGAATAAGGTAAATCTTCGTTTAAACGTGCATTATGATCATTACTTTATCAAAATGAAGACGGTTAGACGCTAGGCTGAAAAAAAAGAGCCCTGGTACTATTTTTGTTGATTATTATGTAAAATGACCTCCTGAATCCGAATATGACCCTCATTTTGCCCCATCACCTACCGTTTTCTCGGGACGTCACTTCCTCCCAAATTTTTATCACTCTTCGATAATTCTACGACCATGAATTTGATTTGGAGAATGGAAAATAATTATTTTAACTTTTAAAAACAAAAATATATATATATATAATATATAATAAGTAATATAATAATAATTGGTTAATAAAATATAATAAACTTATAATTTCAGTGGCAAAGCCCCTCCTAAATCTTCCTCTTGCTGCAAATGTTCATGTTATAGAATTTTTCACCTCTTTAGGCCCCCAGAAGATATTTAACAGTTAAAATATTTCTTTTCTCCGCTATAAATCAAATTTCCAGCCCAAAATTACAGAAAAGTTGTAAAAATAGGAGGGCGTGTCCAAAAAACTGTGGGGGACAGGGCAAAATGGCCGTCAAATTCGGATTGAGGAGGTCATTTTACATAAGAATTTGCAAAAATGGTGTTTGGGGCAATTTTCATGCCGTGCAGTGTTATTAAATGTTATTTATGATGCTGACATGATCAAAATTCTTCTTTAAAATTCCTTTGTAAGTTAATAAGCATTAAAATTTTCATAACATAACAGAATAAGGCATTATTTCGCATAAATTTAGGTTGAGTTCTGTAGATTCAATGTGACACTATGGCTACGCAGTGAGCTAACTAAAATCCACATAAATTTAGTTGACTTGTTCGGATAAACGTCGTACTGAGCTACATAGTGGCAATTTGAATAGCTGCCTATATCTTAATTAACACTTTCGCGACCGCTGACGTAGATTCACGTCATTTGAAAATCTCTAACTCCACCAGTGGGCGTTTCTTTCGAAATTTGTATGTTATTTATTTCTTAAAAATGTACCCAATATTCGTATTTGTTCCATCAATATACTATGGATAAAAATGCTTTGATTAGAGAGACTGTAACTATAATGTATATTCATTTGGAATATAAATGTAAATACGGAAAATTTTGTTTTGAAATATTGTAATTGGGGAGAATAACGCCCACAGGCAGACCTTACTGTCAACAAATCGAAATCATGCCGTCGCGAAAGTGTTAATATTCTGTAGTACTGTTAGGAGACGCCCCCTTTTCTACACAACTTAATTTTAGAGTTGTTCTCTATAAATGTGATTACGATAAAATAACGTAACCGCCAAGAACCTAATTAATATTCCGCAGTATTGTTTGTACCCGCCTTCTTTTTAACACCAGTCTTCTTTTTGCAGAGGTTTTTTCTTCTTATTTAATCGCAATTAAATTTGGAAATAATAAATTATTGTAAAAATTAAGTGGTGTGGGAAAAGAGGCGGGTACTAAATATACTACGGAATATTATTTGGGATGTTGTCAGCTATGAAATAAGGAAAGTATTCCATAAAAAAAACTGGTGTGAAAAAAAGGCGGATTTTAACAGATCTACGGAATATTAATTAGGATGTTTGCAGCTATGGCGATTGGTAATGGTTTGGGATTCATTTTTAGGCGTGATTCCGAGACATGCAATCAAAGTTCATCTTGATCGAAGTGGATGGCTCCACCACTTAGAAAACTCACTGAGGTATCATTTATAGGGAGCATAGAGAACATTGTAGCTGCGATTGATTATGCATGTACGAGTCATAATTAATGAACAGGACGTCTTCATGAATGAAATCCATAATCCTCCGATAACGAGCTCGACGCTACGGCAACAACCGAGCTCCGGCGGCCCTCACATAAGTTTACATTACAGAAATTAGAGCATAAGAATTTAGATGCGATCTTAAAAAAAAAAAAAAAAAAAAAAAAGAAAAAGTAAGATAAGTAATTGTAATTAGCAAAATCAAGTATTAAATTGAAATGAACTAATTATCGAAGCGGTGTGTATAGAATTTTAAAGGGTTGGGCATTTCAGTTTTTTTATTGTGCAGAATAAACATCCAAATTCTGTGCTCTCATTATCAATAAGATATGACATATATATATATATATATACATATATATACATAGCCTCCTAAACTCAGAGCCTGATTAAGGGGGAAGCACACATTATTTATACTTACACCGTTATTTTTTAACAAATACTTTCCTCCTATAATAAACAGAAAATTCTCATTATAAATTATTTTAAAAGAATTCTGGTGTCTAATAACGGTGAGTAAATTGGATTGTTTTACACCGTTCATTTCTTATAAAAAATATTTCCTCGTCAAAGCGGGGGAATTTCTATGACATGAAGTAGAAAATAATTGTAAAAATATTCCGGTGAGAGCGGAGATAATATGTGCTTCCCCCTTAATCAGGCTCTGCCTAAACTAGATGCCTTCCGCGTGGCTTGGAAACTTGGCGCTAGACAGCACCCTCGGGTTCCGATTGAGCGACTTTTTTATTCAACAGCCACTAAAAATTTTTTAAAGTGGGATTTGATATACAGAAAAGGCAAATAGAATCGATGAAACGTGAATTGTATATGTCACATATCACTTCTTAAAATTATTGGTGTCAGATGAGTAAAAAATTCGCCTAATCTGTACTAGGTGGCGCTGTCTACCGTTTGAACTGTTGCCAAGTTTCCGAGTCACGCGGAAGGCATCTACTTTAGAAGGCTATGATATATACCTGCCAACAGTGTAATTAGTATTCTGTAGTAATATTAGCACCCGCCTTTTATATATATATATATATATATATATATATATATATAAACATATGTTACGGGCAATGTAATTATTTAGGTCAGTATTCATAATGCTTGGTTATTATGAATAATGACCATTAAAATTGGGCAATTTCATAAATTTGAATTACTTTACGATAATTTCTCACATTGCTCGGTCATTATAAATACCGCTATTATTTCTTTGGGCACTTTGATTAATTGACAGCAATGGGACAACCACGTGCGTGTGGTGTGATTTTGGCTGGCCAATCAGCATTCATTTTCAGTCGCTTGTGTGGTGTGATTCTGGCTGGCCAATCAGCATTCATTTTCAGTCGCTTGTCGCCTGTGCCGGTACCTGTGGCTTGCGTCGCGTTATTTACGTTTTCCGGTTGTCTTTGGATGTTATTTAGCTTATGTGCGACAAATGCTTATTGATGTATGTCTTAAATTGACTTTGGGTTCTGTTTATTTAGTGTTAGTGATTTTTCTATAAAATAAAATGCAGGAACAGTTAGTAACTTATGTCAGTGACATGAAGCATCGTTTTAATGAACGTGTGGATGAATTATGTTCATGAAAAGCTCAGAATACACAAATTCTGACAAAGCCACAATACTTGGAGTTAATAGAAAAGGTTAAAACATCTAGAAGCAAAGTGGTAAATAAAAAACCCGAGGATTATCAGCGTTTACGTAGGTTTGACGTAATGACTATTGGAGAGAAGGAAAAGTTGATAGTTCCTGTAGAGGAAGGTAAAGAGCAGATAAGATTTTACGTACATCGGGAAGAGATATTTCAACTCTTACATGATGCACATATAGCAATTGGGCACTGTGGTCGAAACCGTATGGAAAAAGAGCTAAATTCAAAGTATAAAAACATTACAAGGGAAATGATTGTTACATATCTAAAACACAGTGTGCCAAAAAAAGGTTTAGTTGTTAGACCGATACTAAGTAAGAATATGAATTCAAGATGTCAAGTCGATTTAATTGACATGCAGTCACAAGCTGATGATCAATATAAATTCATACATGTATACCAAGACCATCGTACTAAATTTATTCAACTCCGACCTCTTAAAAGCAAAAGAGCAGAAGAAGTAACTTATGTGCTTTTGGATATTTTTGCAATTTTTGGTGCGCCCAGTATTTTGCAAAGTGATAATGGGAGAGAATTTGCTAACAGTACTATTAGCGAGCTATGTAGCATGTGGCCCGAGTTGAAGATGGTGCATGGGAAGCCCAGACACTCTCAAAGTCAGGGTTCCGTAGAACGTGCGAATCAGGACGTGGAAAATATGCTTTGTTCGTGGCTAGAAGACAATAGCACCAAGAAATGGTCAGAAGGCTTACGTTTTGTACAGCTAATGAAGAACAGAGCTCATCATAGTGGCATCAACTGTACTCCGTATGAGGCCATGTTTGGGACAAAGTTAAAAGTTGGTCTAAAAAGTTTTTTACCCACAGACGTTCTGCATAATATAAATTGTGAAGAGGACTTAGAAGTTCTAGTAAAAGATCAGAACAATTTACAGTCTTTAGAAGAAGGTTCACTGCAAAATAAACCTGAGTCACATGTGTTAGCGGAGCTACCAGGTCCAAGTCAACATGATGAGGAGGAAATACTTTCTCTTGATAGTTATGTTCAAACGTCAACTTTGCTAGCTAAACCAAGCCCTGATTTACATAATAAAGAATTTATTATGATATTTATAAAAGAAAACACATAAAAAGAAAATTTAAAATTTCAGGAAATAATAAATTTTACTAACTAAAAAAAAAAAAAAAAAAAAAAAAAAACACTTTTCCGTAATAACTTTTCCGTATAATAATTTGGTTATCAAAGACGTTTTAATAACTTTTTATTATTATTATTATTACGTATTTTCTATTACAGTTCTATTCGCTTAGATTCTGGATATTGTTCTCAATACCATTCAAATATTTGATACTATATTAGCATATATAATTTGGAATTGAAAATTTATTTAAAGAATATTATTTTCAAAGCCTTGCTTTTCCTTCATTCGAAAAATTTATTCATACAAAAAATATTCTTTTCACTATTCAAAATATATTTGCTTTTACATTTTAAATAGTATATCTTTTACTGTTTATGTACTGCAGCACATTTCATATTTAATCTTCTCTAAAAATATACGAACATGTAGTATTTCATGTTCTCAAAATTAAAAAAAATATATATTCCTTTCCATTTGTGATTTAACTACTGCTTTTGACTGAAAATATAACCAGTATTCTTAATTGGGTAACGCGTTACATGAGAATATTTTTCTTGTTTGAATTTTTAATATATATTCTGCATAAAAATAATACATTTTGTGAAACTTCAAATTAATATTCTATTGTTAAAGAAGGATATCTTGAAATGGAATATTTGAAAAGAAATATTATATATAACTGATTTTTTATTACATTTTAACGCTAATATGATTTGTATCGAAACGATGAATTTTAAAATCTACAAGAATATATATTTTTTTAAATGCGGTTTTCATCTAGAATATTTGCGTAAGAACATGGTTATACGCTTAAAAAATCTGCTTTTATGTTAACAGGTAAATGTCGGTCAGCATTTATAATTTTTTCCAGAGTGATGTTATTCTTTTTTCATACCACTCTGATTGTAGAGAAATTTTCTTCATTATGCAATTATTCGCATAAATATGAGGAATAATACCCTTTAAAATTATTGATGTGAAAAAAGGGAAAATATTACTTTTTTCCAGAATAAATTATTTATGTTGTCAGGTATGCATACCTGCCAACCTTCTAATTAATATTCCGGAAGATTGTCGTGATCCGCCACTTTTTCCACACCAGTTTGTTTTTAGAGTATTTTTCTCCTTATTTAATTGTAATTGCGTTTGAAGAAAACTTCGCTATAAATAAAGTGGTATAGAAGAAAAGCCGCGTTCTAACAATCTTCCAGAACATTAATTAGTAAGTTGTCAGGTATACTTAGAATGCTGGCAGGTATGAATATATATATACATAGTTATGTCATAAAAGTAGTAGGTCCACACCAGTGTTGGGCATAATTGAATAAAAAGTAAGTGAATTACAATTGAATTACAATTAAATTATAATTATGATTTTCTTTTGTCAATCGATTAACAAATAACTGATTACAAATAAATTGAATTATTACAAATAAATTGAGTAAGTAATTCAATTTATTTGTAATCCAATTTATTTGTAATCAATTATTTGTTAGATTATTGACAGTAAAATAATTATAATTGTAATTTAATTGTAATTCAATTACTTTTTAATCAATTATGCCCAACACTGGTCCACACACATCGTTTGAATTCAGATCGCCTGGTAGAGCGGGACTACAGTGAGCAAACTACTACATATGTGTTTTAGCGTATTACTTATATTAATCAATTTTGCAAATTTTTCAAATCAGAGTAACTGTGATTTCACCACATTTCTACATTTACCTCTATTTTTTTCCCCTTTAGTAACCGATTCAAATTTTGTTTGTTTCCATCTATATTCATTTAACACTTTCGCGACAGCATGATTTTGATTTTTCGACAGTAAATTCCGCCTATGAGCGGAAACTTTCTGTATTTACATTTATATTTCAAATGGATATACATTATAATTATATTCTTTCTAATAAAAGTATTTGTATCCGTAGTATACTTTATTGTAAGATATGGATATTGGGTATATACTTAAGAAATTAATAACATTTAAATTGCGAAAGAAACGCCCAATGGTGGAGTTACAATAGACCTTCAAATGACGTGAATCTACGTCAGCGGTCTCGAAAGTGTTAATAATTTACAACTTATGCTAAACCAAAAAAAAAAAAAAAAAAAAAAAAAAAAAAGCTTTTTCGTACTTTCTTCACTTATAATAAAATTAGAGTTTTAAACAAAAATTAAAGCCTTCTTTAAATAATATAAATTAAAACGGAGAGTACTAAGATTGGTGAAACATTAAAAAAAATATATATATATATATTTTACTCGAGTCCATATAGTATAAAAGGACCTACTGGCGCAGATGTGATGCACTAAATGCAACATATTACTAAATATTTTATGTAAATTTTGATTTAATCTGAAAAGAAAATAGAGCTTAGGAGAAAAATGTTTCTTTTCATTTCCGTTTGGGAAAGTTTTTCTTTGGCATATAGAATAATAACATTCATCAACTCACACACACATACATATAGAAAGATTATAGTATAACTTTAACATGGTACACACATACATAGACGTAAAAATATGAGACAATATTCTTTTAAGTTTCTAATTTTAGATAAAAAATGAAGTGTGTTATAAGTATGAAGCCTTTGTCTATCTGTCTGTGATACAGTATCTTAAAAACAAATAGATTGATTTTAATGCTTTATTATTATTATTCTTAATTTAATTTATTAGAACTCTGATTTACTCGGTCTGGTTCTAAACTATTTGTGACTAAAATCTGTTAGATAGATTTTTTAAAAATTTTTAACAAAATACGTTTTCTCAGACACCCTTTGCGCTGAACATTTAAATTTTTCAGGTGCCTCTCTTCAAAAGTTTAAATGGTGTTAGATTATAAATTACTCTTCTTTCTTTCTTTTTTTTTTTGGGGGGGGGTGGGGGTGGAGAGAGTATAAAGACTTTTTTTTTTCCTTTTTCTGGTCAGAACAGCCAAACTTAGGGGCTTTTTTTAATATCCACCACTAAATTTTAACTATATATATATATTAAAGTAAAACCATAGCCTCCTTAACTAGATGCCTGTTGCGTGGCTCGGAAACTTGGCACCAGTTGAAGCGGTAGACAGCTTCATCTGGTACAGATTGCGCGACTTTTTTATTCAACAGCAACCAAAAATTTTTGAATGTGGGATATGATAAATATTAAAGGAGAATAGAATCAAAGAAACGTCGATTATATATTTTATATATCACTTCTTAAAATTATTGGTGACAATTGAATAAAAAAGTCGCGTAATCTGTACCAGATGGTGGTGTCTACCGCATCAACTGTAGTCAAGTTTCCGAGCCACGCGATAGGCATCTAGTTTAGGAGACTATGGTAAAACTCAAACCTGAACTAGATGTTATGTATTTTTTTTTTTTTTTTTTTTTTTTATTTTTTTGTAATAGAATATGCATAAATGCCAACATTTTAATTTATTCCAGAGTACTTTTAGCCCCGCCTTTAATTCCCATCACTTTATTTACAGAAACATTTTCTCCAATATAAAACGTGAATGAAAATTACTTGCATCCTTATGACTATTTTTCGTCAAGTTTTCTTTTCTAAAATTGTTAAAATTTTCTATTTTTTCCAAAGCTTACTTTTAAGAAAAATTGAATAAGTATTATTTTAAAATTTATTACTTATGCAGAAGTTATATAATATTCGATTGATGATATGATAACGGACATGCAATCGAAATTTTATGTTTCTGTGTTCATTTGTTTTAAAATTACGCGCAAAAGAAGAAAACGAGAAAACAAGTTATTGCTTTAATTTTGTACACCAGTTTACTTCACTAAAGATTTATTACAGTTGAAATTTAATTTTATAATTTAACCCTACAAGGCACCCAGTTCCATATGCGGAACACCGACTTTAATCGTTTCTATAACTATAAAACTATTAGTAGCGACATGTCTTGACATCTTAATAGAAGCTACTGACATTTAGCAATGTAGTAATATTTAAATTTTATCTTCAGCAATCGATGTAGTAAGTGCCATTGAGGTTCATGCATGCATATCAGCATCACATATAGAATTAAATACGAATATAAAAAAAATATATATTTTAATATTGTTTCAATAAAATAGAGGGCAGGGCTTGTTATCTTTTAGAATTCTTTCACAATCTCTCGCGTACATTGCGATAATTTTACAAAAATAAGCCCATTTGTATAATATACATCGGAATAGAATAACTCAGAAAAAAATAACATAAAGGTAAATTAAAATAGTGTTCCGTCAAATTATATACAGATATTTAATTACAGATGATAAAGATTATAACAAGTGACGGCCCTCTAACAAGAATAACAAATGAAATATGCACAGTATTTCGAAAAATAATGTTAGGAACGAGCTGTAAATTTGGAAACCTATATATTTGATGATGCCTGTTCTGTTCGTGCAAAAATTAATATAGCTCAAAACTCATAATTTTTTCAAATATGAATTTATTAATAATTTTCATAATTAAAAAAATTTTTTTCAATCAAAAAAAAAATGCATGGAATATGTTTGGGTCACTTCATTCTAACGTATTAAAAAAAAAAAAAAAAAAAAAAAAAGAAAAGAAAAGAAAAATTGAATATAACAATTTTTCGGTAAGGTATGAATTAATGTTTGTCGTATTCATTTAACATTAGCATCCTCGTATTTTGACAGCTTATAACTCTATGAAAAATTGAGCGAAATATACAAACTATATTATTTTCCGCGATGATTTGATCCAAATATTTCAAAAAATATACAGAAAAAAAAAAAAAAAAAAAATGGAGTTACCATTGAAAAAGACGAAGTTGATGCCAATTTTAATATGTAGACGACCTCCAAGCAAAATCTAACTATACCGTTATAAACTAGATTTTATTACAAATAGATCGGTACCAGTCGCATGTTTCTACGATAATTTACGACAAAATTAGTCGTTTTTTTTTCCCCTGTGCATATATATACATAGTACTTTTTAACTAAAATGTGTATCTATAGCTGTCTAGAAATAAAATATACAGTGGCATCTCGTCTATGCGAGGTAATGTGGACCGAGGGTATCCTGGGTAATCGAAAACTTGGATAACACGTATTCTGTCGTAAATCGAATACGGAAATATACGGCAGAGTTTAAAATGGATAAAAACATATAGGCAATGAAGTAAAATTATACATATAGTACATATTTAAATAGGGTAAGTTAAAAAAGCTATACAATACATACATTTATAAACTGTAAAATGCATTACCCAGTGCTGTATCTACGTCATATAACAAGAGCCGCGCCTCGTTCGCGCCTTTTCGGAACTACCTCAGTTAACCCGGAACTCGATTAATCGCGGCTCGGATAATCGCGGCTGTACTGTAATATCATCTAATATATCTGTTTATCAGTTCAATATGGTGAATAATTAACAAAAAAAAAAAAAAATTGTATTAACAATATTTCTAAACACTCACTATTTATTCTTTATATCATTTTTTTTTTTTCTAATTACTTCAACGACATTTGGGAAAAAAAATATTTTTTCAGTTTCCTAAAAATAAAAATTATATAAAATATCCTTCCAACATTATCTTTTTAGAATGTCGAAATACTCGCGTTACGTATAATTTATATTCTTTATGAAAACATTGTCATTGCAGAGAAATAAGTGTAGTATGTTGATAAATTTCTCCTGTATAAAATACATTCTTCAATTCATTCTAATAAACGTGAATCTTGTTGAAAGTTATGAATTTATTAAGAATTTATTTCAAATGAAAATATTATATGTCAGATACCTTTTTATCGTCCCTTGTATAAAAGTATTTTAACAACAGCAATAAATTTTGGAATAAGTGTTATTTTTTCCATAAATTTAAATTATTTAAAAGATTGTCAGAATTATTTGTCGAGTTTCCCTGTATTTTCTCTCTTTATAAATATTTCCTTACCGGTAAAATTCTAATATATGTAGTACATTATATTACAGTAAATTAATTCGAAAATTTAAAAATTACATTGTTTTCTGCTGTGATTTTTAGATTTTTTTGAGATCTATAAAGTTTATAATAGATATGTACTCGCATTTTATTACATTATCATCACTGTTGTCAATTGCAAATTTTTGCTGAATGTTTAAACGCATGTAAGTATTATGTAAAAAAAAGTACGTTATAAAATAATGGTGACGTTATAATAAAATAAGCGTATAATTGTAGGAACGCGGCAAGCCTGCAGCATTCCTATATTTTTAAGCGGGAATTTTCCTTTCCTTTTCCTTTTTTTTTTTTTAAATATTTCAATGTTTTAACGTTATTTAAAAAAAAGAAGCGTTTTGAATAATGCTGATTACATAGGAAGCGATTACACTTCAATAGACGATGTGACAATTATATTCTTTAACAGAGCGCATGCCTATGCCTCGATAAAGCACATTTCTCATAAAATCAGTGGAATTTATGAGGAAACTAACTAGCTCTGCAAACGTAAACACGCAATGTCATCATCTGCATTGCGGATGTCAATTAGCGTTGAAAATTACATTTTTATTGAAAATGTGTGATTGAATGGTATGTATTTCCTATCTTAAATTCTTATTGCAACCAGATCCTGATTAAGGCCGCGGCATTCTCTAACCGGAATATGTTTACGATTATTTTTTACTTTATATCATAGAAATTTCACGCTTTGACCAGTAAATTATTTTTACTGAAAATAGTATACAACAGTCGAATTTACTCATCGCTAGTTAGACACCAGTATATTTTATAAATAATTGTTTCCTTATTTTGGTACAGAATTTCTCTTTAGTATTGGACGAAAGTATTTGTTAAAAAATAATGGTGTAAGTGAAAACAATGTGTGCTTCTGTATTAATCAGGCCCTAATTATAACTTAATTTTTTTTATCATTAGTGATTTTTTTTACTTTGCAATTAAGGCACATTTTGTCTTGTGTTACTTTTCGATTAAGCCGATTTGTTTATCAGTTTCTTATACGAAATCTATTCATTACAATGTTTTGAGAAATAAATGAAACTTAGTATTTATGTGTCATTTTTTATTTATCATTCTTTTATTTAACTTTTAAATAATAAATCTCTGAAATAAAATCACATTTAAATAAAAATAATTTCCTTGCACACTGTTATTGCACATATTTTTCTTCCCAAATCTACTTTGAATTTGGTAATCCTTACATAAGCAAGTCAAAAGTAATCTGTTGAAAGAAAGAATACTGAAATACTTACAGAGTGAAATTTTTATTGTATACTAATAAGATATTACGTTTATATTTATATTTATTAATTTAGTTTTGTTTCATTTTTTAAATTTTGTAATATCTGTGATATTAAGATATGTAGATACAGAGATGCCAACACTTTAATTTATTCCGGATCATTTTTAGCCTCGCCTTTATTTCATACCACTTTTATTTTAAGAATACTTTTTTCTTAATTTATTGAAGTTATTAAGAAAATTATTCTGTAAATAAAGTAGTGCGCAGTAAAGGCGAGGCTAAAAATGCTCTAGAATAAATTAAAATGTTGGCATCTATGCTTTATTTATAGAATAATTTTCTCCAATGTATAACTTCAATAAAATAAGGAAAAATACTTTTAAAATAAAAGTGGCATGAAATAAAGGCGGAGCTAAAAATGCTCCGGAATAAATTAAAATGTTGTCATCTCTGAATATCTCATTGCATTTTTTTTATTTTTATTATTATTACTATAATTTGAAGGAATGAAGAATTATCTAATAATTTAATCTGACATTACTTTTAAGATGGCATTACTTTTTAAAGCATTAAATGTATTACCTTTAAGCCTTTAAGGTGATTGCTTGTAGGATAGAATTCTGATGTAATGAAGAAGTAGATCGAGGGAAGGTAATTTTTGCCCTTTTACATGTATTTTACATTTTTAATTTATATACCTAGTTACCTGTAAAATATTGTTTAATTATTATAAAATTTCTTTGAGGTATTAACAGATTGTTTAGACACTTATTTGCATAGTTTAAATTGTTTAGTAATTATTTTACCATATATGAATATTAATATATGTATTTGCTGAAATAATATATTTGAACTATTGCACATTGCAATTTCATAAGAATGTTTTCTAAAGTTTTGTAGCATTTAATTTTTATAAGATTTCAGTTATTACGCATGTAGTTTGAAAATCAAAGGAAAACTAAAAGGTGAGGGGCTACGAGTGCTACGTACTCATACTTGCCAATACCCTGTTTAATATTCTGTAGTGTTGTTAGCCCCACCTTATTTTCACAACAGTAAATTTTTAGAGTAATATTTTCAAATGCATTTACGATTGAATAAGAAGAAAAATAGCCTAATAAGATACTGGTGTGAAAAGGAAGGCGAGGCTGACAATGCTACGGAATATTAATTAGTGTGTTGGCAAGTATGCATACTTTATCAGTAATTCTAACAATGACTACTCCAAAATTTGTGCGCTACAATTTGGCGCGAATTTGTAATATTAAGTGTGAACGCTTTAAATGTAATCAACTTTGTTTCTGCATAATAAATTATAAATATATATCATATATTACACATTGTTCGTAGGGATCTGCCTTTTAGTAAGGATTTTTCTCCACTCTTCTCTAACATTACATTTTTTCTAAATTTATAGGATTATTTGTTGACAAAACTTGCTATATACATCAAGTAGTGTGGAAAAATTTAGGAACGTATGCACCATGATTATAGAAATACAAGTTTTATTCATTAAATTTTTAACATTACATAGTCATTTATCACAAAATAGTATTTATAACCTAATAATTAACTTTCATTCACGCATAGAGGCCAAGTTACTGCTAACGAAAAATCAATTATTTTCATACCACAATAAAGAAAAAAGTAAAATTTATTCTATTAAATTGCAGATAATTATTACAAAAGAATACATTAAAAAAAATTTCCAGTATTAAGATTATGGACAGTCCGTAATAACTTGGCATTTCTGTTGACGTGAGATAAAATAAATATATAAATAAAGTCAGCAAAAACAAAATGGCGAGTATATGTGTAAATAACTTATTTAAAATTCAAGCAGGAAAAATAAATCTGGGAATTTTTTAAGAAACAGAAATACTGCATTATTAATAACATGCAGTAATATACATTGTTTATAATATTGATTCATTTTCATGCACGATTCTATAAAATTAAGCAAATTAATTTATAACACTAAATACAGATTTTAGTACATTTGTTTTATTTCTCCTCCATTGTTACAAAATAAGTGTAAAGCCATATTTAACTTAATTGGAAACTGAACATTTAAATGACAAAAGAAAATTAATTGAACGCTTACCAAAATAATAGAAAAGATAAATTCAATTCATATTCTGATTATTTCTTTTTCCTATTTATCAATTGTAGACATGTATTTCATTAAACTTGCATAGTATTACATACATTTCATTTGAACGTGCATAAGAATTACAACCTTTATATTTATAAAACCTCTTTTTTATTTTGATAAAATGAAGCATTAAATCAAGAATAATTTGTAATTTTCATTTTTAACACAACAATACACCCTCTTAAGTAGTAAAATATACGATTAACGATGTTAAATCTTTTTTAAGTCATTCATTGCTTTAAAAATATTATCTCATTTAATTGAAGCTCCACCCACTTGAGATAAAGGGTCCATTATTACAAAGAATATAATGTTAGATAAAGATTATCAATCATTCTACTTAACTGAAATTTAGATTGTGGTTTCAGTTTCTTTCAGGATAATTGTTCTTTGGTATTTTAAGTTGATGGATGCTCTATGTTTCCTTTGTATCGATTTTGATTTAGTAGATAAATTATTTTATGGCTTAATATAGATGATAAAACTGCATGAGATTAACATTAAGGGAAAATTTATTGGATGTGGCCGTTTACTTAATATTTTTTCCAAGTTTAAAAAAGTGCAGAACTAACCGTTAGCAGTCTAACGCACTTAAAAATCTATTTCTTTATAAAGAAGAACTATAGGCTTTTATAAAACACCGAGTAAAAGGCAAAAATATACAATAAATGTTTCTTTCAGAAATATTTGAGTATAGTCGTTCTTTATCAGAAATGTTTATCAGGAATGTTCAGGTTCTTCATCAATCGTTTTTAATGGAGTCACAAGTGTAGTGCTGTTACTTTCGCACCTCTATTCATAAATAACTTTATCGCATTAAAAATTATCATGCTTAAATATTGCCAGCAGAAACGATTTTTGCATTATTTTGCCATTTGGTTTCATTTGCTGGATTTTTTTTTAATATTCATCAGCCGCTTGATTTTACT
Organism: Salticus scenicus; assembly: GCA_963930645.1. NCBI lineage: Eukaryota > Metazoa > Arthropoda > Arachnida > Araneae > Salticidae > Salticus > Salticus scenicus. The sequence continues at coordinate 241,511,035 of OZ005656.1, forward strand.
CTATAATGTACAGTCGGAGAAGACAAAAAGTCACACTCGAGGTTTTTTCCATTGGGAATCGATACAGGGAAACGTAGTAGGTATCATTTGACTATTAACAAACACTTGTCTATTAAAAAACACTGGAAGGAAATGCAGACTTGATTAATCTTTTCTTAGCGATCGCCGTAGTTAAAGGGTTAATTATTTAGTTCATATAATGCTTTTTTTCTACTCTTATCGTAATTTTCAGGATATAATTCGCAGTTCAGATAAGTCAGTTTTGCACCAGAAATTTTATTTGACAGATAAAATCATATTTGTTCGAGGTACTTCTACAAAAGATTTTAGTTTTTCCTGTTAACCCTTTACGGCGCAAGACAATTCGGATCATTTAAATTATACTTGCACCGGAATTCGTGAACTAAATTAAACTAAAAGAAATTTTAAAGTTACTAAAACTGGCCTTTTCAGATATGTTATCAATGTAAATTTTTGGTAAAAAATTTCCGGGATGAGTTTTTGCAGCTGAATTTTAAATTTTGCGTCCTCGCAGCGAGGACAGCGCGCGTTAAGGGGTTTAATAAAATTTCTGGTGGAGGAATGACATATCTTACTTGCAGATTATATGTTTGGAATTACGGCAATTTAAGTTTACATTAATTTTAAAACAGGCAGTTTTATAAACATATTTTAATGAGGAACTGTATATAATAAAAATCAAGAAACAAATCGTTCAACTTAATAGCGTTAAACTAAGTATGATTCAAAATTCTTAAGGTATCCTTCATGGGAAAAAAAAAAATGTTAAACCGATGTCTTATAATAATTTATCCGAAAAGTTATAGTTCATGCATTGTATTTGATTCTTTTATTTGTTCTCAAACTTTTTATTCATCATTCTACACCACAATTAATTAATATCAATTTTGTAATATATATATATATATATATATATATGTGTGTGTGTGTGTGTGTGTGTGTGTGTGTGTGTGTGTGGCTTTATCATTGCATATCATAGCCTCCTAAACTAGATGCCTATCGCGTGGCTCGGAATCTTAGCAACGGTTAAAACGGTAGACAGCGCCACCTAGTACAGATTTCGCTACTTTTTTATTCAACAGCCACTAAAAAATTTTAAAAGTGGGATATGATATACATGGAAGGCGAGTAGAAACGAAGTAATATCGATTTTTATATATCATATATCACTTCTTAAATGTATTTGTGACAATTGAATAAAAAGGTCTCGCGATCTGTACCAGATGGCGTTGTCTACCATTCCAAGTGTTACCAAGATTCCGAGCCTCGCGAGAGGCATCCAGTTTAGGAGGCTATGTGCATATCGTACATTATATCACCCCCAAATCACAGAATAAATGATTTTTACTGTAGTGGAAGAACAGTAATATTTTATAGCCGATCAAATTATCATGGTAGACACTTTCAGGGATGGAACACGGGCGCAGTATTCATACCGGAATCCGTTTAAGAAATTTCTCTACCTATAATATCGTTGATTTAAGAAGTAGAAATTTTTCTTACATTGAGAGTGGTATGAATTCTGCGCCCGTGTTCCATCTCTGCACTTTTTTAATTGATAAATGCCACACAATTTCTAAAAGTTTCATTTTTTCATTACTTTTCATTTTAAATTTCCGGTAAGAAACACTATAATTTTCTTCTATTTCTTGTACAACATTAATTGTTTTTACTTTCTTCTATATGTAATATAGAGAAAGTATTGGATTCGCGAAAATTTTCGACCTCCGTTTTTTGACGGATCTACACGTTTTGGGATGTCCTGAACACGAATTGATAGTTTTTAAAAAATGTCTGTCTGTGTGTCTGTCTGTCTGTCTGTATCATTTTTTTGTGGACGCTGTATCTCACGAACCAATGAATGAAATTTAACCAAACTTGGTATTTAGTTGCACCCTGGCATGAACTGGTGCCCATTAGATTTGGGGATCAATAGCTCAGCAGGCGGCGCTGTGATCGCATTTTATGCAAATTTTTAACATGGAAGCATAGGACAAAATTCCGTATAAATGGGCATAATGAGAGTTATTTTAAACTTGTGATTGTAAAATTAATATGAATTATTGATAATAGTAGTAGTTAACTAGGAAAAAAAAATGTGCATGGGGGGGGGGGCATCGGTTCCGTTAAATTTTGAAGATGGGTATCATTCGAAAGATCTCGTCAATACCTTTAAAACGAATGGTTGAACCATAAATCTGTGATAATTTAAAACAAAGTTATCGATTTTTTTTACTTTTAACAAAAAAAAAAAAAAAAACCTTAGAAAAAAAAATCGTATTTTTTTTTTTTTTTTAAATATTGTTACTGATTGAATATGTATAGGAAAATATAGAAGAAAGTCTTCTGGTGGCCACAACATACTAGTTTTCTTTTTCTAGATTTACGGGTAAACCCCTAAACATTTTTGATTTTAACTCTATGAATACTAAAATGTAGTCTACAAACTGTATAGAAAAACTATTTTACTTTTCCACGCTGCCAGACTCTTGGGTATTCAAATATGAAGTCAAAATTGGGTGTTGCCATTGAAGAAATCAAAGTTTACGCCCATTTTAATATGTAGATGACCCGTAATTCCACGTCTAAATACCACATTATTTTCGAAACGTACATTTAATTTTATGTTGAATTATATCTGTTATATCTTTCTACGTAAATAACATCACAAAAATAACTTTATATCAGAAACTTTTGCCTAGTGTCTTTTCTTAACTTGCTTACTGCGTTAAAATTATTTTATTGAACAAGAAATTTACTTATGTCTTGTCTAAAATAATGATAAATATTTTAAACTAGTATATAACCCCGTCAAAAATGACGGAATGTGAACGATAAATCTTGAAAACAATGTTTAGATCATGATGGTTACCACGTGATCATTTAAATGTATTTTCAATTTTTGTTTATAAATCAAATGTGTTTCGATATTTTATAATTTTTGTTCTTTGTGAGGTCTAACTGTAATGGAGACAGTGTCCGGAGATGAGAGAAGTCGTGTAGAGCCGCACCAGACTGTAAAAACGTGAGAAAAATTGCAACTTTGGCCTTTATCACGGTTTTGTGAGGTCTAACTGGAACGTTTCCGGCTGCAATCTTTAAGAGACTGTGTCCGGAGATGAGAGAAGTCGTGTAGAGCCGCACCAAATTGTAAAAACGTGAGAAAAATGGAGACTTTGGCCTTTATCACGGTTCTGTGAGGTCTAATTGCAACGTTTCCGGCTGCAATCTTTAAGAGACAGTGTCCGGAGATGAGAGAAGCAGAGCTGCCAACCTAATCCGGCAAATTGTTAGTATCGCCTCTTTTTCTACACCACTTAATTTTTAGAGCAATTCTCTTCAAATGTATATACGATGAATTAAGAAGAAAAATACTCTAAAAATTAAGTGGTGTAGAAAAAGGGGCGGTACTAACAATTTGCCGGATTAGGTTGGAAGCTCTGGAGAAGTCGTGTAGAACCACACCAGATTTTAAAAACGTGAGAAAAATGGCGGCTTTGGTCTTTCTCATGGTTCTGTGAAGTCTAACTGCAACAATTCCGGATGCAATCTTTAAGAGACACTGTCCGAAGATGAGTGAAGTCGTGTTGAGCCGCACCAGATTGTAAAAACGTGAGAAAAATGGCGGCTTTGGCCTTTCTCACGGTTTTGTGAGGTCTAACTGCAATAGAGACAGTGTCCGGAGATGAGAGAAGTCGTGTAGAGCCGCACCAGATTGTAAAATCGTGAGAAAAATGGAGGCTTTGGTCTTTCTCACGGTTCTGTGAGGACTAACTGCAACGTTTCCGGCTGCAATCTTTAAGAGACAGTGTCCGCAGATGAGAGAAGTCGTGTAGAGCCGCACCAGATTGTAAAAACGTGAGAAAAATGGCAGCTTTGGGCTTTCTCACGGTTTTGTGAGGTCTAACTGCCATAGAGACAGTGCCCGGAGATGAGAGAAGTCGTGTAACGCCGCACCAGATTTTAAAACAATATACAGTATATAATTATTAACACATCACATTAGTAAATTAATTGTGGGATACATTATTTGTATCATACAAGGATGGAAAGCATTTGCTGACGATGACGCGAATTCAATGATTTTTCTTCACCGAAAAGTTTTCACTTCAAATGGAAAGCGTTAGCTGACGATGACGGGAGTTCAATGATTTTTTTTCACCCAAAAGTGCTCAACGCGCCTAAAGAAGTTTTCACTTCAAAAATTCTACCCGATCAATAAATATGAATGACAATAAAAAAACTGCTGGTTGACAAAAAATATAGGCCCGACAACACAACAGCAACAACACATCCCAGTGTTCCATTAAGTGCTCTATACGCAAGCGAAGTGTGACGTCACTGACCGTCCGTGTATGCAAGAAAATGATTTCCTATGTTAATCGCCCATTGGATTTTTTGTAAAAAATTATTAAAAATCGAGGAAAATTATTTTCCGATTTTAATCCCCATATTTGGGTATATATATGTATTAGTTTTCATGTGTATATGTTAGATTGAGTTATTTTGCTGTCAAATTGACAAAATTTTAATTTTAAATTTCAAAACTCTGTTGTCCTTGGCGTTTTTGTATTTGGCGATCAAAAACGTACTACGAAAATATACATGCCAGATGTATATTTTCGTAATATGTGTTGTGCGAAATATTGTTTCATATTATTCATTACTTTCTAAATATAAGTTTTTAAAATAACCATGATTTTTGAAAGGAATTAAATTATATTCGCCAGATAATTTGGCGATATATATATGTATATATATATATATATTTTTTTTTCTGCCAAGGATGACCGATATCAAATCTATTCCTCTGCAACATATTAGTATCTTATATCAGATACGTTATTTAGATATTTGAAAACAAATTTCACTTCAAACTATGATAGAATATTTATCATTTTCCTTTTAATTAGTATATTAGTTGGCTATTTATTGTGTAAATATCATCCTTTGAAATGAAATGTTTATGTTTTCAATGGAATATGGAAGTTTTTTTTTTTTTTTTTTTTTTTTTTTTTTATCTAGAGTTTTGAAATTTAAAATTCAAATTTTATCAATTTTAGAACAAAAACAACTTAATCTAACGCATGCACATGATAACTAATACATACCTAAACCTAAATTTGGGGATTAAAATCGGGAAATAATTTCCCTCGATTTTTAATAATTTTTTACGAAAAATCCATTGGGCGTTTAACATAGGAAATATTTTTCTTGTATCCACGAACGGCCAGTGACGTCATCACTTCGCTTGCGTATTTAAAGTCCTCATAATAAGAAAAAACGATTCACTTCATTTTACCAAAATACTTTTTATTAAGACTATCGTAGATCCTGTTTTCAAATTTTCTAACTAACTATCCAATAACTACAGACACTCCATGCTAACCCAAATTCACCTCTACTCGATACCTCCAACCAGCTATCTTACCCACAACATCGCCAAAATATCCAGGATCCAGCTAGGGACTTTCTCATTCTCAACCGAACATTTTACCTTGACTCGATATTATCACCTTAGACTACTCTAATTTCAATACTCATTTCAACTGGTGACTTTTACTTGCCCAACCAAACATTCTATCCCAACTATCATTTTACACTAATTTCAAAACTAAAATCAACTGGCGGCATTTACGTACTAAACTCGACGCCAATCATACCTTACAATGTAAACAAACAATGAAGTTTGATAAAAATATTTAAAGGCTTTAATGCGTTTTTACAAATATTTTAAGATTTTTAAGGCTTTAATATGTTTTAGAAATATTTTAAGCCTTTTTTTAATGAAACAGTCAAAGAGTCGTTCATTTGGAATTAAAAAGTTGTCCATTTGGAATTTGTATTTTCTGAATGGCAACAGTTTTAGTTTGTTTTTATTTGGTCTTGCTTTGTTTATAATCATTACATAATTCTATTTATAGGTTCATGTTTATAATAGCCAGTGATCCGTTATACTTAATTTAGACATTTAAATATTACAATTGAATAGTTTTTCAAGGTTTTATAGGAAATAAATAAGTATATGTGCGATACAAAACATGTACGAAAATGATATGTATGTTTCTTAAGTTGAATTAAACAAACGGAAAAAAAAATGGCTGCCAAAAGTTTCTGTTTTGAAGCGGTACTAACCGGATTCGTTCATGACAGATGAGGATCATTATATATATTAATTATAAACGTGCATTTACAAACATTCCAAAATGAATAAATTTCAAAAGCTTTTCTCGTGAAATATATAATTAGATATATTAATGTGACACCACGATATATAACATTTTCCAGTAATGTAATAATTAATTTCAATTTTTATTTTCGTTTATCAACACATTTCTATATAAAAGTTTTTTCCCAAATCTTTAAAAGAAATAAATGAAAATAATCGGAATTCATCTACCACTTCCAAGATAAATATAAGTCTTCAAATTATAATATACGTACGATATTTTCATACCTTAAATTTTGAACACATGTTAAGAGTTTAATATTTCTATATCCAGGAAAATATATATTCCAGAGGACACATTTAGGATTTAATAACTTTGCCATATCGATTTTAACATTAACCAGCATCTGTTTACTAATGGATGACAAGGTGCATCTCCAAGCTGTGTGTACTTTGAAACTCCGAAGATTAAATTTCAGATGCACCGCAGTGAAGAATTCCATTAGTGGAAATATTGGAAAGACTGAAATCAATAGATGTCCTCAAGATCAACTCTCATTATTAGTTAAAATAAAGGGCTTTAAATTGGCATTTATTTTTTATAAATATTACTTAAAGGATTTATAATTCCGAAGGATTATTTTTAATTGAATGGCATTCTTTATTATTATTATTATTATTATTATTATTATTATTTACTTTCTCTTAACTACATTCGTTTAAAGAAAGTACTCTACTTTTTATTTTTTTTATTCATTTATTTATTTCTTTTACATACTTGCCAACCTAACCCGAAAGATTGTTAGTTCCCGCCCCCTTTTGTGCACCACTTAATTTTTAGAGTAATTTTCTTCAAATATGGTTACCATTAAATAAGAAGAAAAGTACTTTAAAAAAAGACTGGTGTGAAAAAATAGGCGGAAATGGGCGCGACTAACAATCTTCCGTGTTAGGTTGTCAAGTATGCTTTTACTGTAAAGCTGTTTGTCGAGAAGAAACTTTGTTTCATTAACAGTGATATGAGTACTGCACTAGTGTTCCATCCCTGTTATTGGGATAAATTCTCAAGAATGATAATTTACGATATTTTCACGTTTTTGAGGTCTCCCGAAGAGTATTGCAAGATTTTGCAACTTTTTTATTCAATAGTCACCAATAATTTTGAGAAGTGATATTTAGTATATATCATAGACACTGAAGTTTGAAAGTGATTAGGCAACTATTACATTTAAAATTTAGTTGTTGATGTGGAATAAAAAAGTCGCTAAATTTGACAACACTGCACCCGAATCCTAAAATAGGAATTTAACGGTTGATGAGTCTGTCTGTATGTCTGCTTTTGAGACTTATCAGATTAACTCAAGAACAAATAAAATCAGCAATTAAGAATTCGGTATTCTAAATCTGTAACATAAAGGGATGTTATCTGAAAATTTTACTCTAAATCGAACAAACAGTTCGTGTACAGGGACATCCAAAAGAATTCAAATGCATCACTTCAATGGGAGGGCTTTCTCATAGGTATAGTTTAGCATGTTTAGACTACGTTAAGCAAAATGAGATGAGTATCTATATATTTAAATAATAAAATCATGTATATATAAAATTGGATATGTTATAAAAATCATTCACCATTCGTTTACAACATCAGACAAACGAACTTGGATTTACTATTACTATACGTTTGAATTATTGGAAGCTTAATTCAAGTATGTTATGTGTATTTTATTCTGTGTTAAATATTTAAATACAGTGCTTGTGTATAAAAGTTTTAGACTGTATATAGGTTACTCAAATTCAAACAAATACATTCTTTTATATTGAATGTAATTAATGGAAGTACTTTACAAAATTTTACCAGTAAAAAGGCAGGTCAAACTAAAAGTCCAGCAAAAATACTTAGAAATGATAATAGATTTCTCCTGCTCATATGGTAGGCAAGCTACCAATTATAATCCAATTTTTAATGTTCAATTTTTGGTATAATTACGTGTTCTGAGGTCTCCAAAATACGAAAACGAAATTTTTAGAGGTTAATATGTGTGTCAGTTTGTTATGAACATAACATAGCTTAAAAACAAATAATTGCAATAACAAATTAATTGACAAATTTGGTAAGTTGAAGATGATTTATGTTGCTACTTGTAAATTTTAATTACGATTTGTCGCATCAAGGGATGGTGAGTTTTCTAACTAATCAGAAATAAACTTTTGAGTTTAAAAACAGACTTAAATTTTGTAATGAGTGTTGGAACTGTATTCTAGCGGGCGGTTGGAGGGCAGTAACTTCCCTCATACAGAAATATAATTCAAATAAATCTGTTTCTAAAATTATTTTCAAATGCTTTTAAAGTGTATTTATTTACAATACTTCTTATGTTCATTTTATTCTATAATCTATCTTTAGGGTAGCCTGGTCTAAGAGTACGCAATGCCAACAGTCATGATGTTGTTTGCTATATGCGTCTAACTTCAGTGTTATTTTGAAGTACAAGCTAGAAGAGATGCTGTGCGAAAAAAAAAAAACATACAAAAACACAGAAATTACGTTAGTTTAAATATTTCTACTTATTTTCTTAAGCATCATTGTGATACACTACAAATATTTAAAAAAAGAAAAATTTATGCGGTTCGATCTGCAAGAAACTAATCTAAGCCTCACAGCGATAGCGATTCAGGTCGATGCCAATAAAAAGCGTTGCACTTCGTTTGATTAGATAGTAATCAATGTGTGCAAGAGTTCGCACATTGTTACAAGAGCACGCGAGTACTCTTACACGCAATTTTTTATAATAGTTTTTACATGCATCGTAACCTTATTTTTTTTTCTCGTTTAACAGGATATCTAGGCGACAAAGAAGTACTCAAAGAAGTTTTTGTACTCCAGAACAATGACTGGATGCAAAAACATGTATCGAGGCAAGCGAAAGTAAGATAGCGGTAGCTAAATCATTAGAAATAAATGAAGCAACTTTGTGAAAGAGATTAAAAAGTTCATCTCCAGCCAGATGTTTGGGCAGATACTCTTAAACTTTTTCTCCGGAAATGGAAAAAGAGCTGTGTGAGTACATAAAAAAAAGTTGATAGCACGTTGTACGGACTAATCACTAAAAAAATACGAGAGGTTGCTTTTAGTTTTGCAGAGATTAATGGATTACAACATCGCTTTAATAAAGAAAAGAAAACGGCTAGAGTGGAGTGGCTTCGACTATTTATTAAAAGGCAATCAGAATTGTCGTTGCATACGCCAACCTCAACAAGTGTTGCTTGAGCTTTAATAAGTCTCAATGCGATCGCTACTTTAAAAATCTGGCGAAGTTGTTGGATACCTACAAGTTCCCTCCTCAAGCAATTTACAATATGGACGAGACTGGGTTCTCCATGGTGTTAAACAAACCACCAAAGGTGCTTTGAACAAAGAGGAAGTGGTGTCAATAAGATTTTCGGGGCTGAACGTAGTATCAACGTAACACTCGTAAATGTGGTCAATGATTCTGGGAATTTTATTCCACCAGCATTCATATTTCCGCGAAGCGTATGAAAGCAGAACTTTTGGATGGGGCTCTGTCTTCTTCTATAGGAATGGTGCCAGACACGAACTACATAAACAGCGCTTTGTTTGCGAATCGATTTTCACATTTAAAAGAACACGCACGGCCTAGCAAAGATAATTCAAGTACTATTGATATTGAACCACACATCACACTTAACCTTAGAGGCAGTTAGTTAGAGGCAATTAATCCGGGCTAACCACATCCAGGCTTTTACAATACAATCTCACAGCAGCCACAAAACTTCAGACACTTGATCGCTGCATTCATAACAGCCTCAAGACTATTTACGCATTCGAATGGAAAAAATAGACGCGTAATCATCTTAGTCGAGCAATAAGATTTTACCAAATTGCTGAAATTTTGACTCCGGCTTATCTCAAAGCAATTTCTTCCGGAATTGCCATACAAAGTTTCAAGGTATCAGGAATACAACCATTAAACCCGGACATTTTTCAAGAAGACGATTTCTTACCCAGTGCAGTGGCAAAAGGGCTTTTGCCGGAAACTCGAGATGAAAAAAAAAATCACCCAGTTCATGATCAGTACAAAATTTATATTTTGTGAGAAAAACGCTACATCGGCCGTGGCTGAAGTCGTTGGCGACGATAATGAGTATCGGGCTAATGAAGTGGCGGAACAGCTTTAGGCTGCCAACTTAAGGGAGATTGAGAAGTCCAACCAAGAGCAGAGCAAAACTATCAAGGAAACATCAAAGGAAATTACTATTCCAGCTAGTAACAACGATGTATCGGGCAGTTCATCACTGTTCTCATGCGCAGCAAATGAAATATTAAGCGAATTGTAGGATTTGAGAACACGTCATTTAAAGATAGTCCAAATACTTTGAGAGAAAGAGTGCATACACCACCTGTCTGCATTAAAAATAAAGGAATTAAATCGCCTCACGAACTACTTTTAAATGTAGCACCACTACCAGAACTGAAGTTTTCTCAAGATCTAACCGCAAAAGAACGAAATCAGACGTTTTCAGTGGGTTTCCATACAAGTTAGCTCTCGAAGAAGATTTGGCCTCTAAACGTGTACCAAGCAAGAAACCAAAAATAATTCCAAAAGCAACTACTAAAGCCCCCCCCCCCCCCGGCCAAAAAAAAAAAATGATTTAAGTTCTAAAGAAGGCACCCAAAAAGAAAATATGGAAATATACACCATGTGGTGAAGTATATTTAGGCCCCACAGACGAAGACTGGATAGGATGCTCCAAATGCGAGGAGTGGTGGCAGGAAGCTTATACGAGCTATTGAGGTGAAATAAACTGTATTTGTGACCATTAATGGCAAGTAACGTGAACACGAATTTTCAGATCATTTTTTCCTGCGCACTCTTACCAACTCACATGCGTACTCTTATCCAACAGCACTTGTAAGAGTACGCAATTCTTACCTTTATTATTTTGTAATTTTTCCAAGGATGCTGTGGTATACTTTTGTTGTTTTTTATGTTATTTTAGGAAAGATGTGTTAATTAAGAACAAAATAAAAGTTAAACGGACTATCTAGAATTATATGTTTTTATTTTAGAACAGTTTGAACCTTAAGCGCGTACTCTTAGACCAGACTACCCTATAATACTGAAATGCAGAATAAGAGAAAGTCGTATTAAAACCACATTAAAATTTTCATTTCAATGGTGGTTATTAATAGTAAACGGGGAGTTATTTGTACAAAGTTCAACTTTTCAAATTTACTGCACTTATTTGTTTTTTATTTTAAAATATTTAATCTTAAGTGATTGTGGAGTATTCGCATGTTGAGCTGAATGTCTGGGTTTGATTCCCGGTTCTGGTATTTTTCCCATAGGTTGTATAAATATCAACCCTGCATTGTAATTGAATTAAATGATAAAAGAAAAGCTTTACACAATATTTATTTTATAAAATTGCATCACATTTTTAAAAACATTTAAATCTGAAAAAAAAAAAAAAAAAAACTTATTTTGAAAATTTTATTTCGAATAACTTCTTAACTTGCATACTTGAATATCTCTTTTTGCATCGAAGAACAGGAGTAACATATAAAAGCTGTTTAAATATAATTTTACGTATAGAAATCTAATAGCGTCAGTTTCTAAAAAAAAACTGGGGATTACATTTTTTTTTAGAAAAGCATGTGATTTCAAGATGTGATTATATATTATGTTTCTTCAAGAAAATATCATTTTTTCCTTCTCGTTTTGTTGCCACATATACACATAAAGAACAACCAATAGACAAATATGCAGAATTTGCGAATTTGTTTATTTGTTTATTTATTTATTTATTTTATGAAAAACACTTTAATTTATTAAAAGAAATTTTCGAAAACCACGTATTATTAATATTAAATATAAATCTATCATCTGTTACAAAAGCGAAATATTACATTCCTTTGCGTCTTTTATGAATTAAATTTATAATGAACATTATACCCTATCAAGCGTTTCACCAAAATTTTTCTTTTATTGTGACGTAAAAGTAATTTCTATATAATTTTTTTTTTTAATGCGTCATAAAACCCCTCATACTGTGTAAAGAAATCTGTAGCATTTAATATTGTAAAGTAGGAAACCTTACTTTAAATATGTTTATTTATCAAAAATAATATCAATTACAGACGTTATCATTTGATTTTCAAGAAATCTTTACATTCAGAGAATTTTAAGATGAATGCATATATAAATGATAAAAAGAAAAAAAAAAAAAAAACTTTATACATTATTTATTTTATAAGATAAAACATTACCTATTTTAAAAGCATCAAGTTTCTAAAGATATTTGAGTGGGAAATAAACACTTATTCTAAATCTCTTATCTCAAATACTCCTTTTAACTTTAACTTGCGTACTTGAACCTCTTTGTGCATCGCAGAGCAGAAGTAAGATTAAAGAGCTGTGTAAATATAATTTTATATTTAGACGTTTGATAGCGTCAATTTCTAAGGGAAACTAGGGAATACATTTTCCAGAAACTGCTGTGATTTTTCTCTTAGTTTTATAATTTAAGATTTCCTGAGAAAACCCGGTTTCTCTTTTTTTTTTCTGTTATATATTAATCCTTTATCGCTCATTTAACAATTATTTATGCAACAGTTTTCAATGTTTGTTAGTTTTATAAATAATTTTTTTAACTTTTGGTTCTTCTCTTTTTGGCAGACAGCAGTACTACTCAGAAATTTTACAAATTATGCTTCAGAGGAAGCTACATGCAGAAGTCATTTTAAATTTTTTATCAGGCGTGAGTGCGTATAGCCGCAGATCTAATGATGCTCCCTCACTATTCTTTTTACCTGATGAAAAAGGCTGTGCTAATAGTTTGATCTAAAGTAATTGCTGCGATTTTTTTTTTTCAGTCTTTAGTGTTTATTTACAAAGTTTATTAAATAATTTTTTTTTCTTTTTCCTTTCTTAATCGTATCAGGTTAAGAAATAGATATTTCAAATGAAACATGTTTCGAAAATTAAAAACGATATTTTATTTTTAACACATCTATGATCAGCTCTGTGTCTAATACCATTTTTGAAATTAGTTTAGTAGATTTCAAACGCAAATATGGAGTGAATACTAATTGGTTAACACACTCATACACACACTGAAAGTGAAAGAAAACAATTTAAATATTAAAATATTTAAAATTTGTTTAAAATACATTTCATAATGAATAGTCTTACATTAATATACTTTCAACATTTCGAATTTTTTATAAGTCATTTCACCACTATTTTTTCGTAGAAATATGTTGTATGAATTTTCTACCATTAAATAAAGTAAAGGTTGATATGAAGTCTCCCACCTGCATCAGAAGACTAGGCAACTGTGCATTAAATTATAAATTATATTCGATTTATAAATTATTAATGTAAACATAACCACCATTGAAGCGGATGAAGTACACTGGTTTATTAATAAAATACATGTATTTTTATTTCCTTGAGTTAACTCAACATGTAATAATAATAATACTAGCTGGCTTCGCCCGCTAGCGGGTCAGTATTTTCAAATGAATCACTAAAATTAATGAATCACTAACAGTAATTTTTAGTGTTAAGAAAAGAAATTTAAAAAAAAAATCATTTCTGATTGGGTAAAAAGTCGGCCCGGGTCCCCACTGCCTTCGGCAGCGCAGTCCCGCGCGCGCTGCGCGTGCACAACATAAGGAATACACGCGCTTCGTGCGCGTATACTTTCCCTGACCTTTCGTGCCCCCTAAAAAAATCATTTCTCATCGGGTAAAAACTCGCACCGGGTCCCCGCTGCCTTCGGCAGCGTAGACCTATGCGCGCGCACGTGTGAAGGTATACGTGCGCTGCGCGCACATATTCCTTCTGAAGTCATATTTTTATTCTTAAGAAAAGAAAACTAACAGTAACAGAAAAAAAAGTAACTTTTAGTGTTAAGAAAAGAAATTTAAAAAAATCATTTCTAATTGGGTAAAAAGTCGGCCCGGGTCCCCACTGCCTTCGGCAGCGCAGTCCCGTGAGCGCTGCGCGCGCACAACTTAAGGGATATACGCGCTGCGCGCGCGTATACCTTCCCTGACCTTTCGTGCCCCCTAAAAAAATCATTTCTGTTCGGGTAAAAACCCGCACCGGGTCCCCACTGCCTTCGGCAGCGCAGACCCATGCGCGCGCACCTGTAAAGGTATACGTGCGCTGCGCGCACATATTCCTCCTGAAGTCATATTTTTATTCTTAAGAAAAGAAAATTTAAAAAATCATTTCTTATCGGGTACAAAGTCGGACCGGGTCCCCACTGCCTTCGGCAGCGCAGTCATGTGCGCGCTGCGCACGCACAAGTTCACGGATACACGCGCTGCGCTCGCGCATTCCTTCCCTGACCCTTCGTGCTCCCTAAAAAAAAATCAATTCTGATCGGTTAAAAACTCACACCGGATCCCCACTGTCTCCGGCAGCGCAAACCCATGCGCGCTGCGCGCACACGTGTGAAGGTATACGCGCGCTGCGCGCATATACTCCTTCTGAAATCAAATTTTTATTCTTAAGAAAAGAAAATGAAAAAAATCATTTCTCATCGGTTAAAAAGTCGGACCTGGTCCCCACTGCCTTCGGCCGCGCAGTCCCGTGCGCGCACATGTTAGGGTATACGCGCGCGGTGCACGCCTATTTCTTCCCCACCCTTTCAGCCCCTCCTAATTAACCTACGTATACCAATTTTGAACGGTATGTAATAATAATAATATGTTTGGGTGTGTGTCCACGCTTTGTAGGCAAACAGCAGATTGCAGTGCTGCAGAAGTTTGAGTGGAGATCCGTTTTGACCTGATGCACCCTGAAGCCCGATTTTCGAGGTTTTTTTTATTAGTTTTTTTAAATTTATTTTACATAAATTTATAAAACAATCGACTCTGGAGATAAAATTGTAAATGTAAAAAGTCTTTCTGTGGCTCATTAGCTCAGTTGGCAAGAGCATCACGCTAATAACGCGAAGCTCATGGATTCGATCCTCCAATAGCCAATGTGTTATTTTTTGCAGATAATAATAGAAAATGTGTGTATATATATATATATACACACTCATGTTTTTCAAAATTGCAACATCATGAAAAAATTGTCAGAAATTAAAGAAATTAATGAAATTTATTACACATACTATTGATAGTGATACAAGTAAACGATCACACGTACAAGACAAAAAATATAATAAGAAGAAGAACGTCTGACATCAGTACTTTGTGTGTCTGTCACGCTGAGCGATGAGAACCTGTACACGCCGTGGCATTGAATCATTTAAGTTCTGAACGTAATACTGGGGAATGGCATTCCAGATGGCTTCGACTTGCCGCCAAAGTTCAATCTTACTGTGCCGCCCCACCAGTTGTACGAGCGAGTCACCGACCAATGAAATCACAGACATGATCGATGGGTGACATATCCGGGGAATAACAATTACACCATGATGATAGGTGTTTGTTCAGTATGACGCTGGATAACACACTGTGGGAGTAGATGTTCCCCCTGTAACGTCTAATGCATACTCTTTCATCATTTTACTCCAAATTGTAGCGAGATTCATCGGAGAAAACAATTTGTTTCCACTGGGCACGCCACGCGCTGTGTTGCTATGCCCATTAAAGTCGGAGACGTCTGTGATTCAGAGAAAGGGGATTCCTGCGTAGAGGAACACTTGTACACAGTTCATGCTGCAGCAAACGACGACGAACCCTCATGCTAGACAACAAAACACCTGTAGCCGTGCTCCAACGTTGTGCTAACACACGAAAGGACACTGTACGGTCCGTCACAGCCATGCGGATGAGGTGTCTGTCGTTTCATCTCATGCTGTTGTTCTATTGCGTGCCCTACTGCCAGGTTTTCGGCTTGTTGGATTCTCTTCTGTCCATTTCTTTCAAACACACATCACTGTTGTGGCATTACACTGCGTGCGGGCTGCGATTTCTCGATACGAAAATCCACCCTCTCGCATATCAACGATGCGGCCTCGTACGAACTCCGTTAGTTGTTGGTATGGCACCCTCCGCTTTTGACGAGGCATATTAAACACAAATGAAACGTTTACCACAGACAGAGATCAGATTTCAACGCACCTTTACAGTCCTTTATATACCTGAAACAAGAGACTGATAAAAAGTCGGTTCTCGTTCCACGCATGCGCAATCGCTATGTTATTCCAATCATTTGCATGTCTTACCTCACTTTACATTTCCTGTAAGTTTGGTTCAATTTGCATAATCCCTTCATGGTGTTGCAATTTTCACAAACATGAGTGTATATATACTTTCTTAGTATCCCAAACCGTATGGATGACAAGAAAGTGATTAAAAAAAAAAAAAAATAGGGGGGCGTTGGTCGCTTTGTACAAAAAGGCTGATCGCAGCGTTACATAAATTGCATTGTAGGTTTTGACTTCTCCTGAAGCACTTCAAAATACAATTTCGGATTTTATTATTATTATTATTATTATTATTTCTTTTAACTAATTAAAATTTTTGCAGCTGGGGAGATTGTCTGGTGCTGTCATCTGTTGTTCTAGAATGTGCAAGTGTGTGTGATAAATTGATCTGTGCAAGAAACGTCTTCCTGAAAAATGTAGTTGTTCAATTACAACAGCATTACTTATCTTTCAGTTAATACCTAAATTGAAATGACTGATTAAGAGGAAAGAACAAGTATTTATGACCCGGCACCGATATATGTTATTCGGGGAAGATGCTCTAAAGGCAGCGGGGACCAAAAGCGAGGTTTTAAGTGCTTTCAGTGATTTATTTTATTTATTTTATTATTTTTATTATTTTTATTATTATTATTTATTTAAAAAGTGGTTTAAAACGTAGTGATTAATGTTTTTTGAAAATTCCTTTAAATATATTGGTTAGCAAACAAGGCAAGGCTTACAAATACAATCTAATATTTTCAAAGCAATAATCGTGTATATAATACTACATTTAAGTAACAGCGTTTTACTGAAATCTTTAAACATCATTGAGTATATTTCATCATTTGATTGCGTGTCAGTGGCAGAAAATAATGATATTTATTAATAAATAATGAATTTCCGAAGATATACAATCGCTTTAAAAGAAATATCATTGTCCTATTAAAACGTATTTGAACAATCTAAATATAGTATTTACAAAAAAAAAAAAAAATTAATTTTAATTACTCTATTTAATTTTATTATTATTTATGCAAAAATATTTTACATAACTATCTATTTAGTTATATACATATTTAAATATATGAATTAGTATATTTATAAATAATGAAACAAGTATGGAGAAAGAAATTGATATTGAAATATGTACACTTTTCCTTTGATAGAATAATATACAATAAGACATCATTTATCACGGTAATTCTTTCATCAAAATGATTTATGTGCTACTTCTATTCATTATATATGAATAGAAACCAGAACCTTTTCACATACCACTGGTAAAAAGTTTTAGAAGAAAATACTGCGAATAAATCTTTTATTTTCGTTCTTTTTCTATGACGTAATAGATTTTAATGCTAAAAAAAGGAAATATCTAGATGTTATTTTATACTATCATGAGATAAGTGAATTAAATACGCGCATAGAATAATAATAGAAAATCTGATATAGAATAATAAATAGGTTGGTTGGTTGGTTGGGTTTAACTTTGCACTACTACTGTGCTGTGGGTAATTGACGACATTCTGGGACGCATCCCTGAGGATGGACCGGAGACATGTCATCACATTTTCGATCCTCCACGAAGGGGATGTCTCCCCCGTTTCGGTAACCTCCACAGATATAATTTTTATGGGGACATGGAATTAATTAAATAGAGAGCCTGAGGTAGATTATTTAAATGTTTAATATATATATATATATATATATATATATATATATATATATGATCGTTTGTCATGAGTGAGTGATTAATCATCAACCAAGTCAAACTCCGAGATTTAGAACTTAAAAATTTCTGAAAACACTCCTTCGAGGATAGAGATACGTACTACTGCCACATGAGACTTTTTATTTAAATAATTTTTGTACCATTATTGCCGAAAAATAAAATTTATAATATTATTATGGACATAAAAATGCAGATTGACTGTATAAATTTATTATAAATTTTATGTTATAGAAATAGTGATACGAAAAACGTAAAAAAAAAAAAAAAAAGAAAAGTCTGTGACAGCCTTGCAAGTAAGACACTATTTCCCAAAATTGTCAAAAAAAGAAAAATTAGACAATAAAGCTTAATTTTTTTTCTTATATGTTTACATTTCAAATGAAAAATCAGATATCCATAAAATTCTTTCTTCAAAATATAACAAATACAAATATCTAAAAACTAATATCCAAAATTTTAAAATATCGCTCTCAAAGGGGAAGAACGTATGACGTACTTCACATATTTCTTCATATCTTACAGAAAAAAAAAATAATATGATTTTTGTTTTAAAATGTAACAAATACTATACTTTACATAACAATCAGGAATTCGTCCCTAGGGAAAATGGGATTAAAAGGTTTTTTTCGCATGCTCTTTCGATTGAAAGATATATATATATATATTATATAGCTGTGCGATTGTTGCTGTAAAATGTAATTAATACGAATGCTTAAAATGTAATTTCTAGAATTCTAGGAATTTACCTCTAAGATGGGAAGTGGAGCTCATGGGATATTCTCATACCACTTCACGCTGGGTAGTTAAAATTAATGTTGATAGAAGACTTGGCGTGGGATTATAAACAAGGCAAATATTAACGTCTAGAACGCCAAAAGTAAATATCAGGAAAGCAGACAGCTGTTTCGACAGTCTTTAGCGTATCGTTTTCAGTGCATAAAGAATTGTGAGAGAAGCACTCTTATATATAGGAAAGGGACGGGGATTCAGCTTAGGACGATCAGCCGATGGAGTTACGCGGAATTTGTGGGATTGACCAATAAAGAAATTACGAAACTATAGTTGTAAAAATATGGCAGAAATTAACAAAATGTGGACTGAATGTAAAATTTCCGACAATCAGACGAATGGGGCACAGCGAAATCACATTTAACAATATTTTAAAGATTTTTATAAATATGAAAAGCAGAAGTCGAGTTCGTCAGTGGATTTGGGTTTGAAAATTATTTTAGCTGAATCGAATTTAAAATTATGGTTTTCCTCCGAGCAATGCTTAGAAATAGCAGATTTATTGGTATCTTGTTTACAGACGTAATTAATAGGTTCTTTAAGGCGGTATTTAAGACTGCGTTTAGTCTGGCCAATGTATGATAAACCACACTGGCAGGACGCACTGTCTATAGATGCCCCAAGAACTATACTAATCTGTAGGATCTTTAAACTGAGAAAAGGTGCGTTTATTGCAAAGTGAAAAAATTATTTTAAAATCCTATTGTTTGAGAATTTTAGCTATGGCATGACTAGATTTAGGAAAATAGGGTAAAACAATACTGATATTAGAAGAGACTGATTTAGTAGACGAAGTACGGGGAAGTCGCAATTTTTTGATAGCTTTATCTATAATGGAAGGGTTATAACCTCTGTCAATTGCTATGGCTTTCAGATACTTGATTTCAGAGCTTAATAAAAAAGAGGATCGGAACAGATATTAAGGGCACGGTTAAAATAAAGTGTAGAAAGCTGCCATTTTTTGAGTAGGTGGGTGACATGAACGTGCATGGCGAGGTAGAGACACAGCAAAATTGTTACGATAGATGGTGGTGGAAAATCCATCTGCAGTCCGTGAGACAAGGGTATCAAGGAATGGAAGTGAGTCATTATTCTCTAGTTCATACGGGAATTGGATATTACTGTCTATAGAATTTATAGTTTGTAAGACATGGTCAATATTGTGAAGAGATTTGTCAATAAGAGGGAAAGTTTCATGAACGTAACGGGTTCAGAAAGGGAAAGACATTTTCTTAACGAACACGCACTTTCAGAAAAAAGGTGGCTAGTAAACATGTCCAAAAATCTTCAGAAAAAAAAAATTCTATGTTTATGAAATTTATTTATTTATTTTTAATTAAACACGTAACGTATTTCTTATTATAGTTATAGTTAGTAATCGTTAAGTAAAATTACCCCCACAAAAGTTGAGCTACAAAAACTGTATAGATGTTGTTAATGGTACATTAGTAGCTTCTCACTTGATATTCTAGTTTATGCAAAAAATAATTTTGTATAGATCTAGAATTAAATTTCGTTAAACTAAAAGTCGAATATATTTATTTATAAATAATGGTAAGATTTAAATTATTCAGCAAATATTTCTTCTTCTTCTTTAAAAAAAAAAAAAAAAAAAAAAAAAAAAAAACACGGAAATTTACGTCTGTTGGGTTGCTATGTTTCTGTTATCAATGAAAGCTGTCATAGAATTAAATTCGGGGAGAATTATTTAAAGTCACTTAATATTTCATCATACAGTGTTTAACATAGACATGAAATAATAGTACAAAAAACAGACAATCACTACAGTATGCAGCACGTATGGACGGACCTCACTACAACTTGAAAATAACGTCGTCCAAGTATAGTTCGTTTCCTTGACTCCAATAAAAGTTTCTAAATTATATGATATCTCGCTAAAGCGATGTAACATCGCCATCCTGTTTCCTAGATTTTATAGCACCGGAATAATTTTCCTGTGATTATATGAACAAAATTGTCATGGCCATTCCTCAATATATTGTTACATAAATGTCGAATTTCTTATGTGAAGAAAGCTCTTAAAACAATTACTCGTACAGTCGGTAACAAAAGTGTCCGAACACTAGCAAAAATTCCTATGTAAAAAAAGTACACTTCATACGGTTTTGTTAAATAAATCCTTGTCGAATCACTGACTAAGAACAGGATTCGACACGGATTTATTTAACAAAACCGTATGAAGTGTACTTTTTTTACATAGGAATTTTTGCTAGTGTTTGGACACTTTTGTTACCGACTGTACCACAAAAATTGTCAAATTCGTCTGTCCATATGTGTTACATACTGTAGCAATTGTCAGTTTATGTACTGTTATCCCATGCCTAGATTGACCCTTTGAGGCGCAAGGTAATTCGGATCATTTAAATTACACTGCCACCAGAATTCACGAACAGAATTAAAAAAAAAAAAAAAAGAAATTTTAAATTTAAAGGTTAAAAAAAAAAAAAAAAAAAAAACGGCCTTTTTCTGCTACGGTATGAGAGTAAATTTTAGCTAAAAAATGCTTGGAATGAGTTTTTTACAGCTGGAGCGTAATAATTGAGTCCTCGTCACAAAGGGTTAAATTATTACTATACATACGAGCTACCCTGTACATATAGAAGTCAGCTTATTATAAAAGAATATTTCAATTTTGTATTGTTATACATTAAAAAGGATTTTTTTTTTCATGCGTTTTACTAAATTATTATCTGCAAAAGAAAATACCACATATTATTGTGTAAATGTCAAAATTAGGTATTATTACACACATATATATATATTGGGTTGTTCGATAAATAATGTCGTTTTTTTTTCATGTTTTGCAAAGTGAATTTATTTATATTAACAACAAACATTAATCAATGATATATTGACTATTTTGTTGGATGACCTTCTGCCATCTTTCGGTAAGTTGAAAAATTCCACGTTCGAAGGAGCCTTGGTTTTTAGAAGCGAATGTTTAAAAAAAACGACATTATTTATCGAACAACCCAATACATTATCTACCAATAAGTATTTAGACACTTTCGAATTTGGACGTTTTATCAAATATCTAGGAAAGTTCTTTAGGAATCATCTTGAAACTTTGGTAGTGTAAAGAACATGTTATACCTCATATATATTTCAGCAAAAATTGTGTCTTGAAAAGGAAAAGAGGACGATAAAAAAAAGTTTAAACAAAACTCAAAACGTTTTGGATCATTCTGTAAAAAGTAATACTTGAAATTTGTTTTGGCTATAGCATGTGATTATGAGCATTCTTATTACTACATGTATAAATTTTTATGAAGATATCTCATATATTAAGGGATATATAACTTTTGTTTTAATTGCAAGAAATTATTCCACTTTTTTAATTGTAACACGTAGGGTATTAGGTCCAGTGGTAAGCCATTTTTAGGAAATTTGGTGTACTATATTAGACACAGTATTCTGCAATGAGAATGCAAAAATGTTAAATAACTTGCAAAATATGAACATTTTTACTAAATAATTTTTAACTTCGCGTGCGCTAGCTTTTAAAAAACTTTATTTATATAATTTAATAGCCACAGGTATCGAGCAACTTATATGGAAACCCCCAAACAAATATCGCGTGACTTTAAAGAGTTATGAGAGATAGAATGAACAGCATTTCAGTTCTTCTCAAAAAAAAAAAAAAAAAAAAAAAAAAAAAAAAAGATAGGGGTTTTTATCAATATTTATTTACAATCAGCCAACATTCTATTACCATTGGACATTGACTGAATCAAAATAAAAATGTGAGTGAAACCCCTTATAGTTTAGCTTTTATTTTGAAGAGAATCGAAGTTCTGTTCATTCTACCTCTCATAATTTTTTGAATTTACACGATGTTTGTGTGAGCTTTTTATATAAGTTGCTCAATACCTTTAGCTGTTAAATTATGCAAATGAATTTTTTTTAAAAAGTAGCGCATGCGTAGTTTAAAATTGTTTAGTAAAAATGCTTGTATTTCGCAAGATATTTAACATTTTTGCATTCTGATTGCAGTATTCTCTATTTAATGTAAAACGTCAATTTCCTAAACATGGCTTTGCTACATGTTATAATTTTAATTGTCTACGTATTGTAATTTTAAAAAATGGATTTTTTTTTCAAAAATAAATAAATAAATTAATTAATTAATTGAAAAAAAAAAAAAAAAAAAAAACATCGCCAAGAATATATGAGATAGCATCATAAAAAATTATACGAATAATGAGGAGAATCCTCATAATTACATGCGGCAGCCAAAATGCATTTCAAGCATTTACTTTTTACAGGGTGACTCAAAATAATTTCAATTTTGTTATCCCGGTCCCCTTTTTCTCTTCAAGATACAACTTTTGCTGAAATATATGAGGTATAACAGTTTCATTACACTACCAAAATCACAAAATGGTTCCTAAAGAAATTTTCTGGATATTTGACGAAACGTCTAAATTCGAAAGTGTCCAAATACTTATTCGAAGATAGTGTATAACAGCATGAAAAAGAAAATATACGATAAGTACATATTTTAACACGTGAAATAAATGCAAGAGGAATATTTCAATTTTATCTAGTTATGCTTAAAAGTACTTGATTATTTTCCTTCTAATTGATTTGTTTCACTCAATCTTTATAGAAAAAAAAATCCTTTTAGATTTATCTTATGAGTAGAATTGCAACTCTTTTTTTCTCATATACATGCGATGCATTTTCATTTTGTTTAGAATTTTTCCAAAAGCATAAAAGCGAGAAAGGATACAATTTTTTAAATGCAGTAAAGTCAAAGATATATTAATGGCAATTTGTTTAAGTGCTATCCTTTCTTTAGAAAAAAAAAAAAAAAAAAAAAATCTTAGAACTGATTAGAAAAAGCGGAGTTTTTTTTTTTTTTTTTCATTTTTTTCCCCAACACATTTATTTTCATTGTATTTGTTAATATAAATATAATGTGTTATTATATAGTTTTTTGCCTACATACATTCGATTAAAAATATATATATATATATATATATATTTCTGCATTTGGAAATCTAAACAAAACACAGGAATTTAATTAAAAAAATACTTTACTACATGGGCCAAATAATCCAGAATTTCAGATGAAATATTTTCGTTTATTAGAATAATAGATAGAGAGTATTATATACAGACCTAAATTAACAAAAAATTCAACAGTAAAAGGACAGGCTTTAGAAAAAATAGATACTGGATTTTTTTTTCTTCTTTTTAAACAAGCAATTATTACTAAAAAATCCCTCGCCAAATAGTGACAAAAATTTAAAAGTCGACAAAGGGGTTATTAAACTAAAGATATCTCGCAAAATGATGTAGATATCACAAATTTGTTTTTATTCGGAAAACAATTGCTGATTTTCAGCCTATTATTTCATTAAAAATAGTAATGATAATAAATTAATACATAAATGCTATTAAATATCATGTATTTCAATTTGACATTGAATATGGGTATTTCTATAAAATCCATTTGCTTTTGTCTTATTTTATGCTTTATTAATTTTCCTATTCAGTGAAATGCAAAGAAGCGAATAGGCGAGCAGAGCACCGCAGGTGTTAATAAGTGAAGGGAGTCGGGGGTGGAAGGCCACGGGTTAGGGGTTGGTGAGCAGAGCAAGCAGGGGGCAGAGCCTCCTTAGTTATTATCATAAAAAAGTTCGAGCTCTTTTATATGATATAACACTTTTAATACAAATGAAGAAATTCAAAAGAATAAAACTTTAAAATATATAAATATTTAAAAAAATGAACTCTAAAAGTGAACATATACCTTAAATGATAAAGAAAATTTTAATATATATATATTTTTTTTTCTAATGTTCTTATATGAATAAAACTTGGGTACATTCCAAATGCTCTTTTTAAATTCTATAAGTCAAGTTAAACATTTGATCATCGAATAGCATATGTGAATAACAGGTAACGGGGAAACCGTTTCCATCTCACCATTACATAATAAATTCTGTTGAACTGTTGCCAATATCAATCTACGAATTCGCATATATTACTTACTCAGAATTTTGGCTCAGTTCTATATTTTCTATTTATGTGTCATAAAATTTGCTTTGTATGTTTGTTTATATGTTACAAAAATGAATTATAACATTTCTTTATTCTTTTCTTTGTTTATTCTTTTGCTTCGGCAGCGATCCATTTTCGCTTTTAATAATGCTATAGTATTTCAGTATCGAATGTGGATTTTTATACATATACAAGAGAAATAAAATGTAAATAAAGAAACTCTTTGAAAGCTTTTTGAACGATGGATGAAACGATAAATGCCTGATAATACTCAATATACAGAGGGGAAAGTTTTCTGCGTTTTCACTGAATTTTTCCACCGGTATTTTTTAACAATAATATCTATCCTATTGAATCACAAAATATTAGTGTAAAAATAAACTAAATTTCTCTAAATAAAAATAGTGGTGCCGAAGGCAATGAACACTTTCGCCACTGTCAATATATGAGGGGTCGTACTCTCCGCCTTTTTTCCAGGACACTCTCAGAGGTAATAAATTTCTGCCTTTTTTTCACCACTAAATACATGCAGAAATTTTCTGGATATATTTATAGTAATGTGCCTATAAAGACGATATCTTGCAGTCTCTAAAATATTTCGCTGATAACCACAGATCCACAATGATTTCAGGCCGTGAAGAAGAAATCCAATAGTTTGTAATAAGCAACATTATTTAAGCAGCAATAACGGAATTTAATACTTTATAGTATCTTACAAAAACAATCTAACGCTGTTTTAAAGACATTCAGAGGGTTAGGTGAGAGAGAGGGCTTCGTGACAGCGTGTTGTTAGTAAAATGATTTTGGAGTCTTTAGTTCACTTGACAACTGCCTCAATCAGACTGCCGAAATACGCAACGATTTAGAAAAATAACGCCAATTTTATAGCCAAACACATTCCTTTGTCACCCGAATATTTTAATACAAAAATTTTGAAAAATAATTTGTCGTTGCGAAAGTCAAACTAATTTGGACGAAAAAATACACGCCAGTTGTCATTTGTCAATCAAAGCATCGGACGCAGACGAGCACAAGATGAGCTTATAATTCGCGCAAGCGAGACGTCAAAAACTCATTAAAAATCTATTTTTAGAACTATAATCGTTTGCTCTAAAGTAATAATAGTTTTTTTTTTATGTGAACAGAAGCATTATAATTATTAACGGAAATTCCTATTTTTTGTTTTATTTATACAGACATATGTTAGGAATATGTTGATAACGATTTTGAAATATATTCTTAAATAAATAAATTACAGCGAAAATGATTTAATTCTTTAGGGGGAGGAGTGTGAATTAAAATCACTTATCAAAAACCCCGATATAAAAATTGCTTTATTTTAATCTGAGTACATTATGCTTCTAATAAAGGACAACGAAGTGCTATTTAATAAATTAGTTTTAATTTGAAAAGACTATGTGAAATTCTATTTAATTAATTAAGATATTTATTTATAGAGAGACAAATGTGTTGAAATATAAAAGATAATTTAGAATTTCGTTTGATACTTTAATAGCATTTAATTTATTGAAAATATGGTGATTAATTATTACATTTATTTAAAAATGTAATTGAAACTCATATATGTGTGAAGAAACGCCTTCACAGTGCCCTGATTATATAGTGTACAAATTATTGCATTAAAAAAGTGGTACCAATAAATTATAAAGTTTTTTATTCCTGAGACATACTTGCCAACCATCTCATTATGAACCGTACAATTTTTAGTACCCGCCTTTCTTTCCACACCAATATTTTTTTAAGAGTAAGTTTAGTCTTATTTAATCGTAACAGCATTTACAGAGAATAACTCTAAAAATATAGTGGTGTGAGAAAAGGGGCGTTTTTCCTGGGGGCGTTAACAATTGTGCGGTTATTAATGAGATGATTGGCAAGTTTGCTGAGAGTGTCCTGAAAAAAGGGCGGAGAATACGACCTCTGATATACCTAAGTCACTTGTATAATCTGAAAAAGGGGAAAATTGTCCCTAATCGTCAAACATAAAGCATGTATATATATATATATATATATATATGTATAGAAATATTTCAAAATAATAAAAATAAAAAACCAAAATTGCGTACAAAGAATATATAATTTGATTTAGATCAATAAAGATTTATATCTTATGTAATTTGAGAAATTCAATTTATATTAATTTTTAATCGTACAGTAGTACTTGGAATGGTCAACGCATAGCGCCACACGGACTGTTACTGAAAAAATTGTTTTGTGTGACAGGCAAACTACACAATGTTTACAAGTTCTTCGTGATGTACAGTCGGTAACAAAAGTCTCCGAACACTAGCAAAAATTCCTATATGAAAAAAGTACACTTAATACAGTTTTGTTAAATAAATCCTTGTCGAATCCTGTTCTTAGTCAGTCTAAAAAACAGGATTCGACAAGGATTTATTTAACAAAACTGTATTAAGTGTACTTTTTTTAGATAGGAATTTTTGCTAGTGTTCGGAGAATTTTGTTACGGTTGGTTGGTTGGTTGGAGGATTAAGGCCGATTGACTCCTTATGTGTCCTAGGCCTATAGGGGGAATGCCCTCCGTGGGGGGCTTTCTAAGGAGTCCTAGCCCGTATTTACGCGAGTTTCGGAGGAAACCACGGAAAACTCCGAACGGCTAGGTCGATGAGCGCGACCTGGGATCGAACCCGGCACCTCCCAGAATTTTGTTACGGACTGTAGTTGTATCAATGGGTATTACAGAGCTGCCAACCTAATCCGGCAAATTGTTAACGCCTATTGAAAAACGCCCCTTTTTCTACACCACTTAATTTTTAGAGTAATTCTCTTCAAATATATCTATGATGAGTTAAGTAGAAAAATACTCTAAAAATTAAGTGGTGTAGAAAAAGGGGCGGTACTAACAATTTTCCGGATTAGGTTGGCAGCTCTGGTATTAGAAAATGGTGGCCAGGAAATTTTGATAGTAATGTTGATCATGATGAAATTTCTCGTGTTCATGATGTTTTTATTTTTTGTTTATTTTTGTTTAATAACTTCTGCTTATTTTTGTTTGAAGATGTAAATTACTTTATCTTCGAGAATTGTTCTTGAAACAACTTAACTGATCAGAAGGGTAATGTCAAGGCATTATTATATATATATATATATATATATATATATATACACATTCATATCAGAGTTTCACCTTGGTTTTAAAAAGGGCAGGGTGCTGCTGGTAAGAAAATGGCATTTTGTAAGATTTTAAGAGCAATTTGTTATTCTTAAGGCTATATTTAAGATTTAAAATTTTTGATTATCTCCCCACTCAATTAAAACTCTTTTCTAAATATGCATAGTATAAATAAATCCTTCTTTAATTTTAGCTTTCTTTACTTTTTTCCCCCCTACATTTGTACTCAAATACAAGGAGACAATAAGGGTGCAACCTTTTTTTTTTTAAGATAAGAGGCATGAAGGGCGTATTTGTTTGTAATTAGGAATAAGCAGTACGTTATTTTTTCAACCGAAAGGCTGGCAGGGCGTAACGTCTTCCTAAAACCGTCTGCGGGAAACTCTCTCTCTCTCTCTCTCTATATATATATATATATCTTCTGAAATTATTTCATATTCTGGAATTTGCTAAGAATTTTATCTCTCCCATCAATTCCGGTCATATCTATTCTAATCCAGAAAAACTGCTCGTTGAATTACACAACTATGAAACTACAGTTGAATACAACTGTGCGTGATTAGAATAATAAAGATAAAGAAATTTGTAACATATGCTTCATAAGCTATTTTTTTTTCATAGATATAATTTGTATTTATTTTTTATTGAGTATGAAATATAAGTAATAATTTTCTTTTACTGAATTCTATTTAAACATTTTTTTTAAAATTGTTTAAGCTTATTCTTATATACATATTTAATTTATTACTCAATGTTTTTATTTTGGTACCGAAACATACTTCAAAATTTTGGTCCTCTTGGCACTGTATAGAAAAAGAGATTGAAGTTGAAAGTGTTTAACGTTGCGCTAGGGCTACACAAACTCGTTACAACAACTTCGTTGTTAGTTTTCTTCGGTTTTGTAATTTTGCTTCCCTGTATCAGGAAATTGCAAAAGATGCATTGTGAAGTGGATAGCATTATTACATCTTTTTTTGTCTTTACATTTTATCGAGGAAATATTTTTTGCTTTGGACTATAGCAGCTTTTCCTCATTCTAATTTTATATTTTCTAGAGCTTTAAGCATTTTTTTCTTCTTGATTTTTCCCGTGCAACAAATAGTTTTTTCAATTTCAACAATTTATTATATAAACCAGGGCTGCTGTACCAATCGCTGATATATAAACAATGGCTCATTCATAACGATTTTCTTTTTCTACCATCATATCTAAAACAACTTTCGTACTCGCTAGCCCTTCGTTACTCTTACCTTTTCATATATATATATATTAGGTGTACCGGAAAGTTATGTCGTTTTGAATTAATAAAATGAAACCGGAAATTTTTGTTTAACAGTGTTTATATGGTACTTTACAAATAACCATCTTATAAGTTACCTAAGAATATCTTAAATTTTATCCAGGATAAATTTCCGATGTCAGTATTTTAATTCAAAACGACAGAACTTTCCTGTACACCTAATATATATATATATCCTGAAATTATGTGTAGGGGAGAACCGTGTAATATGAACCATCGTGTAATACGGACCATGAGGAAATTTGTATGTTTAACATTAGATGGTGAAATTATCTCATTGCCTTTAGTGAATATTATTGTTACACAAACCATGGAGTGACTTGTGCATTCGTACCTGTATTTGGACGATTATGAAATTGAGTTTTCGGTTTATATGATCATTGATGTAACAAGTATGTTAAAATGGAAATATTACTTTCTGCTGTTAGGTTATTGTAATATAATTTTCGCGTTAATAGTAGCAAATGTACTTATTTTATGAACAATTTAGACAGGCTTTCATAAGCATCAATTTGCATAGCGATCAGAGCCTGATTAAGGGGGAAGCACACATTATTTACACTTACACCGTTATTTTTTAACAAATACTTTCC
This sequence comes from Salticus scenicus, assembly GCA_963930645.1. Lineage (NCBI taxonomy): Eukaryota > Metazoa > Arthropoda > Arachnida > Araneae > Salticidae > Salticus > Salticus scenicus. Next base: position 241,540,999 of record OZ005656.1, read on the forward strand.
TCCTATAATAAACAGAAAATTCTCATTAAAAATTATTTTAAAAGAATTCTGGTGTCTATTAACGGTGAGTAAATTGGATTGTTTTACACCGTTCATTTTTTATAAAAAATATTTCCTCGTCAAAGCGTGGAATTTCTATGACATGAAGTAAAAATAATTGTAAAAATATTCCGGTGAGAGCGGAGATAACGTGTGCTTCCCCCTTAATCAGGCTCTGATAGCTATTTTTGATTGGAAACCACGTTGCTCTGTTTACGCGTGTAATATGAACCATACTGTGTTGTGTAATATGGACCAGTGGTACATAATAAAAACAGAGAGATTTTGTTAATGCTCAGCGTACATATGTCGCATACTCAAAATCTTGAGGCTATAGAATAGGCCAGGGAAGCAGAGGTAATCAAATTATCACTTCTTTCGCACACTACCCATTGGAGATAACCTTTAAACGTCCCTTTTTTTTTCGTCCATTTCTACTATTCCCAAGAGATGTACAAGTGTGTGCGGGAACATGCTGGACAGTTCGTTTCACAATTCCAAGTGTGTCAACTGTTGGGGAACGGGAAGGACCACTATGGACCACTTGGTCCATTTTACACATACGTTCGTGTAATATGGACCACCGATACGTAAATAAAATAATTATTTTCTGCAATCATTAATAGTTCCCAGGGTACTTTACCAAGTTTAAACTATGTAACTATGCTATTGTAATGAGCAGCCACCGAATTAAATATTTTTATTTTAATAATTTAAGTTTTATGAGGATTCTTGCTTAGGGGGTCCATATTACACGGTTCTCTCCTATATTTTGTTTGGAAGAGGGATAGTTTGTAGAATTAGATTCTACTTCTGACCCTCTTCGATTTATTATAGTGAATATATACTGCTTCTACATTTCATCAATGAATCACCTAAACGAACATATTTACCATGCAACTATACTTCTTTGGACGATTTTGAGGTCATGTCGATCACAATCAATCATGCATCTTTTAACGGGATTAATACTTTAATCATTTTGCAAACGTCACTTTACACCACAAATATTATAAATATTATATACAGAGGACACTTCCGTAATGGTAATCAGTATACGACTACAGTCGGCAGCAAAATTATTCGAGTGCTAACAATAATTCCTATATAAAAGAGTACACTTAATACAGTTTTGATAAATAAATACTTGTCGAATCATGCTCTTTGACTAATGGCCGTATTCATCATTAACTTCAACTCACGGTTCAACGCAAAAACTTGAAAAGCGTCTAAAGACAGGGTACAGCTTTCCAGCAAAATTTGGCACGCTGTTTCTGCCATCTAGCATCGATGATTTCATATAACCTTTGATTGGATATTTTCACCTAAAAAATCTGAAAATAGCTATACAGTTAGATGGCAGTAACAACACGGCAAAATTTGCTGAAAATTTGCACCTTGCCTTTTCAAATTTTCATCTTCAACCGGGAGTTGAAGTTATTGGAGAATAACTTTCCGCCATCTAGCATCATAGTTTTTTTCCAAATTTTTTAGGTGAAAATAACCAATCAAAGATTATATGAAATTCTCAACGCTAGATGGCAGAAACAGAGTGCTAAATTTTGCTGGAAAGCTGTAACCTACCTTTAGACGCTTTTCAAGTTTTTGCGTTGAACCGGGAGTTGAAGTTAATGGTGTATACGGCCATTTGAACATGACTTGACAAGGATTTATTTAACAAAGCAGCGTTAAGTGTACTTTTTTTTATATAGGAATAATTACCAGCGCTCGAATAACTTTGCTGCCGACTGTTCAGTGTCACTGGGGGGCAACAGCTGTAAATGTTCCGAGTACTTCAGCTCATGCAATCGCCCGTCTTTTTTTTATTGTATTTATGTTTTCTTTTGGCAACTTTGTATCGTTTACAAACTTGATTGTCAAAAGCAATGTACTTACATGAAACAAAAAGGTTTTTTTTCCTTCTAAATCATTTTATATTTTTTAAATGAAGGATAGTTAAATATTTAACGGTTTAATACTGCTATCTCATCTTTTTTTTTTTTTTTTTTTTTTTTTTTTTTTTTGACACCAGTATTTCCTACAAAAATTTCTAACGGATAAAATCACAAAGATAACTGTAAATACTGGATAAAAGTTTTTCCTTAGAATGCTGGTATAGAAAAATCGAAACTCTTTCATCACTGTGTAAAACCATTTCCTCTTAAACTAGATACCGGTCGTGTTGCTCGGAAACTTGGCAACAGTTAGAGCGTTAGGCAGCGCCACCTGGTACAGATTGCGTGACTTTTTTATTAAACAGCCACCGAAAATTTTTAAAAGTGGGATTTGATGTACAGTCGGGGAAAAAAAAAAACGCAGCACTCGATGTAACTTCGTTGCTAATCGATGCACAAAAATGTAATAGGTATCATTCGACTGGGAATTGTGAGTAGTTTCAGAAAATGAACTCAAATTTTGGATTGGGGGTCGTCTACATATTAAAACGCGCACCAACTTTGATTTTTTCAATAGTAATGCCCCATTTTTATTTTATATTTGAATTCCTGGGATCGCGACAACGCGAAAAAGTATATTGGTTGTATATTTTACTTATTTTTTCACAGAGTTATAAGCATTCAAAGTTTGAGGGTGCTAATGTTAAATTCATATTTCAAACTTTTATTAATATCTTCACAAAAAATTACTTGATCGATATAACTCTTTTTTTACGAGATACAGTGAAGAAATCCAAACATAATGCATCATTACTTTTGATTCTGAAAAAAATTTTTAATTATGAAAAATATTAATAAATTCATATTCATAAAAATTATGAATTATGACCTATATTAATTTTTGCATAAAATTAATCCTAATGCTGAAAAATATGGGTGTGCAAATTTGCAGCTCATTTCAGTTATTAGTTTTCGAGATATAAACAAATATTTCTTTTGGAGTGGTTTAGGGGGCCGTCTCGTATAAAATTCCACCTGAGATAACGAGACAAATCTTAAAAAATAACTAAGAAAATTAAACAAAATATGTTTTTTTTTTTAATTTACGGGTAAAATTATATAAAAACAACGTCAAACGCAAAGAAACAAAACAAAATGATTGTTTTTAGACATTAGTGTTAGCATCAAGAATTCCTGTTTTCTAAAGAAATCAAGCCCCGCCTTTTAATCGTTTTTCAAAACAAAACGATACAGAGAAGAAAAGTAAATGTGACTTTGAGTATTCGTTTAAAACCCTTTATTTTACGTTGACCAGGCCCTGACTAACGCCAGGTTAGCAATGCGGGGCGGCGGGCCTAGGCCCTCGTTTAGGAAGGGCCCCCAATAGACATAAACAGAAATTTTATAACCTAAAGACCTCTTATGCCACTGCAAGGGGGCCCACCTAAGCTTTTTTTTTTTTAAGAGCATTGTCTGACCAATTAATTATAAGTGTAATGTATTTAAATATACCTAAAATTATCTAAAAAAGTACTGAAGTATATCAATATCTAAAAACGGAATTCAGGAAAACTAAGGTACTAATTAATAAGAAAGCACCACAAAACTGGCGTTTCAAATTATTATTTAGAAAACTTTGAATAAACGCCATAAAATACAATAATCTCGCAACAAGTTGCCGCTTTGACTGCAGTACTCCTACCTACTTTGCTCACCTGACGAAGGGTCATGTGCTCTTTTCCGAAACAATTGCTGTGAGATTGTTGCATTTCATGGCGTTTATTCGAAGATTTATAAGCAATAACTAAAGTACTTGCAAGGAACTGCAGTTTGTATTAATTTTTAAAATTCTTTCTTTTTTTTTAAACATTTCCGGTGTGAAAGAGTAAAATTTTCTCTAATTTTTGTAAGATCTAAATTTTATTTTTCTACATTTACAGATAACCCCCTAACCCATTTTTGATGATAAATTTATGAATACTAAAGATAAAGTATACAAACAGTATACTTTTCCGCACTGCCAAACTCTCAGAAATTCGAATATGAATCAAAGTTGTCGATCATTTCAATATATAGATAACGCCTAATTCGAAATTCGGCACCACTTTTGGAAAGTGCATTTAATTTCCTGTTGAATGGTGCCTATTAAATTTTTCTGAGTGAATTAGTAACGAAATTACAGTGAGTGCTGCGATTTTTTTTCCCCGACTGTACATAAAAGGCGAATAGAATCGAAGAAACGTCGATTATATATATTATATATGACTTCATAAAATTTTTGGTGACAGTTGAATAAAGCCGTCACGCAATCTGTACCAGGTGGCGCTGTCTACCGCTTGAACTGTTGCCAAGTTTCCAAGCTACGCGATAGGCATCTAGTTTAGGAGGCTATCGTAAAACCATGAATTTGCAAAATATTTTCACGATTTAAAAAAAAAAAATCGTTTACAATTTATTAACTCTTTCTGTCCAATGAATATGAAATTTTCATGTACCTCAGAATCCCGGACAAACGGCCGAGATTTCACCCACACGGAAGCACAGAGCGGCTTCTTTTTCTATTCATATGCGTGTCATTTCAACACGCCTTAAGATTAGGGGAAGAATGGATTATTGTCTGGTCAAGTTTCACTGCAGAGTGCAAATATTTAGGACAAGAAAACTCCCTTCCCTATCCCTTCTTGTCACCATAAAGTTAACCCGCCCACTTGTCATCTGCACTGACAACTAACCGGGGAAAATGACCATCGCCAAGATAAAAGAGCAAAAAGGGGAGATAAAGATCTCAGGCGTTTTAGGGCCGGAATGGAACTGAGAGCTTTCGGGCGGTCTCGGCTGTTACGGGAGCGAAAGAGTTAATCCTGATTGGTGCAAAAGTTTCAAAACTTTAGTATATCCTATTCGTACAACAAAATAATTACAATAAAAAAAAAATAAAGGAAAAGAAATTGAAATCGGATGAAAAGAACAAAACGCATTAACGATCAAAATTACTCACGTTACACTAACCCAGTCTGGTAACTTCGTGATTCTTTTTAAGTCTGATAACTGACAATTAATCATGAATTTCAGCATCACTGTTTTGTTGGTTTAGCTTTACGTCACACGAGAAGTGCACTATGGGCAATTGGCGACGGTTTGAAACTCATCCCAAAAGGGGGTTCGGAGACATGCCATCACAGATTTGATTCCCCCGGAAGGGATTGCTCATCATCTTCGGCGATCCCAGAGGTATAATTTTTATAGGAACATGGAGGACATTGCGGCCACGACGGATTTTATGTGCACCAGCCACTATTAGTGTACACGAAGGTCTTTGGCCAGCTCGAATATAGAACCCTCAATCTTCCAGTTATGAGTTCGGTACTCTATTGACCGGGTAAATGCCACCCTCAAAATCACTGTGATATACATAATACTTGCCAACATACTAATTATAATCTGTAGTATTGTTAGTCCCGCCTTCTTTATCACACCAGTATCTTTTTAGAGTATTTTACTTCTTATTTAATCGTAAGTGCATTTGGAAAATATTACTCTAAAAATTTACTGGTGTGAAAAAAAAGGGCAGTATTAGTAACACTATATTAATTAGGATGTTGGCAAGTATGTATACAGTTTAAAACAAAAATTCTGTAAAAACTTGAAGTATTGTTTTTATGTATTTGAAAAGTCTTAACGTGGATTTGCGTTGTCATGTTACTTTCATACAGTTTAATTTAATTTAATCTTAGTTCTATTTCAACTTTATTAAAATAAACCAGATTACCTACATTGCAGTACTTAATTACTTAAAAAAAATTGAAACATTTTTATCTAATGATTAAGTTTGATAGAATTTTATATAATGATACTATAACAAATTAAACTAAACTCACGAGATTTTTTTTACAATTTTTAAATATATTCGCAATTTTTCTTTTATTGGAATAAAATGGAGTCTTAGCACAATCTAAACAAAAATATGTGACTTAAATGTATTTTCTTTTTTTCTTATATATTAATTCGAAAAAAGCTTGTCATGAAAAAAAAAAAAACCTTTTCTCAGTCTTTGACACAGAATAAATTTCAGATTTTGCACCAAATAAGACAAACTGTACCATGGTGACAAAAAAAAAAAAATATATATATATATATATATATATATATATATATATATACTTCCCTCCTTCGAATAAATATGGCTTTATATCATATGACGCATAGTTTTGAAATGTAATCCATCATTTTTCACCGAGACAAAATTTCCATGGCTGAAAGATTAGAAATACTTTAATAGCCTTTCATTAAACTGACTTTGCAGGAAAATTGCATAGATAGATATGCAGAAATCTAAATCCATGCATTTTAGTTAGAAATTTAAATTGAGACTAAAGTTAAATAGCTGTTTGCACAACACTATTCACTAAATGAAAAGATATTCTGTTACAAACTATCTAGAAATGAGTTTCTATTGAATATAACTTCGAAAATATATATGAAATGCAACCTTGAAAAGTTTTTAAAATGTATATTTTTATGTAAAGTGCAAAATTAAATACCACTGCGCTTTGTATATGTATATTGCATGAATTACGAATATATGTGTATATATCTTTTTTTGAATAGAGAAATTTGTTAAACATGATAGATTTACTTGATTTTTATATATATCAGAAAATCTTACAAAATTTAAGCAAACTGCAAATATACTCGTACGTTAATTAAAACCACATTTATAGAATAAACCACCTATATTAATAATGTTTAACTATTTCATATGTATGGATGTAGTAAAATTATAATTATTACTAAGAAAATACCTGACATTTGAAAAAAAAATTACTCTACATATCGTTTAGAAAAATCGATTTTTATTTATTATTATTATTAAGGAATTTCATTAATAAAATATTATACAGACAATGATTTAAAATGTAGTAATGAAGTTGATTTGTTTGATTTCTGAAAGCCATAGATTGAAAGAAACTCGTTATCGACTCATCCTGTTGAGTTCTACAATGACGATCTTAATCAAAGATGAAAAATTTCTGAAAGAAACATTTAACTCTAGATGGAATATTTTGTGCATTAATGCCAACATTTTAACCCTTATCGCTCGTATGAGGGGACATTAAAAAATCGAACCACGCCTCTGCAAATGAAATGTTATTTTTCTAAAACGTGTAACTATAGGCTACCTTTCGGCTACCGGAAAATTTTAACAGAAGGATTTATTTTATTTAATGATGAAGTAAAATAAAACAAATTATTACAATTTTTCGGTAGCCAAAAGGTAGTAAGTTGGAAAATATACGTATGACGTTTTAAAGGAACGCCAAAAAGCGTGTCTTACGGAAAATATGCCGAGCACAAAGGGTTAACATTTTCGCGACCGCTGACGTAGATTCATGTCGTTTGAAAAACTCCACCAGTGGGCGTTTTTTTCAATTTGTATGTTATTTGTTTCTTAAAAATATGCACAATATTCATATTTGTACAATCAGTATACTATGGATACAAATATTTTAATTAGAGACAGTATGATTCTAATGCATATCCATTTGTACTATAAACGTGAATACAGAAAGTTTTATTCTGAAAAATTGTAACTTATGAAAATAACGCCCAACGGCGGACCTTACTGCCAAAAAGACAAAATCATGCGGTTGCGAAAGTGATCATTTATTCCGAAGCATTTGTACCTCCACTTTATTTTGAGCCACTTTATTTATATATTTATAGAATATTCTTCTTTAGAGTACAACTTCGATAAAATAAAATAAAAAATTATTATTAAAAAATAAGTGGTATGAAATAAAGGCGAGACTAAAATTACCCCAAAATAAATTAAAATGTCGGCAACTATGCTTTGTATAGAAATTCAGGCGTCGAATTCTCAGCTTTTTTTTTTTTTTTTTAGCCCCGCTCTTTTTTCACACAGTAATCTTTGTAGAAAAATTTTCATTAATATATAATTAGGATTAAATATTAAGAAAATTACTCTAAAATTATTACGGTGTGAAAAAGAGAAAAAGAGGCGGGACTAACAACATTCCGGAATAAATTAAAAATCTTGGCAGCTATGGTAATGCGTCGTGATTAAACACAATAAAGATTCTTCTATAAAAATAATGATAGTGAAAAAGGCAGAAATTTCTCATTTCCGAAAATGCCCTAAAAAGAGGCGGAGAGTAAGACCCTTATAAATTTTACGAAAAATAAATAGAAATTAAATTTGTTTAGTGATAATTAATACTTTAGGATACTCTTATGTATTCAAAATGAAAGTCTTCCAAAGTATTGACAAAGTTGTAGATGCATTTAAATATGGAAAATAAATTTAAGTTAAAAAAAAAAAAAAAAAAAAAAAACAGCGAGGGCGAAGCTATTTGAAAATGTTAAATTTTATTCATTATTAGTTTAATATTTGACTATGGTTCACTAAGTCAGTGATGTCGCTTTGAAACGAAGAAGGATAGAAAACGTGTGGAAAAAATAATACCAATAAATTAAAAACACCGAAAATTTGTAATCAACAAAATCTGACATATAATATTATTTATTTATTTATTATCATTATTATTATTATTATTTTGAGGAGAGGGAAGGCTTTTTCATACTTGCCAACCATCTCATTATGAACGGTACAAATACCAGTACCCGCCTTTTTTTTCACACCAATAATTTTTTAGAGTAATTTTAGTCTTATTTAATCGTAACAACATTTGGAGAGAATTACTCTAAAAATATAATGGTGTGAGAAAAGAGGCGTTTTTTAGGGGGCTTTAGCAATTGTATGGTTATTAATGAGATGGTTGGCAAGTATGCTTTTTATTAAAATCCTTGAAAAATGCGTATGTTACTTCTCTTTCATTTTTACAACTTTCAATTTTGCAAATAAAGGGCAAAAATTAAAGCTCGGCACCAAAAAATTTATATCAGTGGGATGATACCATGCATTAAAGAACCAGGTGAGACTATTTCGCCCTCCAATGGCATTTTTGCATTGAATAAACTAGGAATAAAAAAAACACATAAAGATTATGAACTTTTTAAATTAATAAACACAATTAACCATATGTATTTGTACAATTCACTTGAATCATCAAACACTACATGCCATGAATATCCTCACTAGTTTTAAGCGACTGTCATAAACGATACAGAAGTGTAATGACACGATTGAAAATCACGTAGAAAACATTCACTTGGAAATATTTCTCTTTTAAAAAATTCGATGTTAGATATTTATTGTTTCATTTTAACTTTTTTTTCGATTATCTATTTCTTTTGTGATATAAAAAAAAAAGTTTATAAATAATCGATGTGTAGGTCATTTAAAAAGTCTAACGGCCTTATTCATCATTAACTTCAACTCCCGGATCTACGCCAAAACTTGAAAAGCGTCTAAAGGCAGAGTGTAGCTTTCAAAGAAAATTTGGCAGGCTTTTTCTGCCATCTAGTGTCAAAGTTTTCATATAATTTTTGATTGGTTATTTTCAGCTAAATAATCTGAAAATAACAATGCCGCTAGATGGCAGATGCAACGCGTCAAACTTTGCAAAAATGTTGAATCCTGACTTTGTACGCTTTTCAAGTTTTTGTGTTCAACCGGGATTTGAGGTTATTGGTGAATACGGCCGTTTGTGGATCAGTGTATGACCCGCAGGTTATGGGTTCGCCAATTTTGGTTAAATGTAGGATAGGCTGTAATCACTGATTATAATATTTAAAAGTATATTCTAATTAAAAATATTTATCACTTCTTGGTCTCTTGGCTAAGATCAAAGAGTAGTTAAAATAAAAAATATTTGCTAATATAAATTATATAAATAAAATTCTGTATAACCTGAGGCATTTCGAAAGTATAAAGACAAGAGACAAAGATTTTTAATAGGAAAAGATTTTTATTACATGTATTCATAAAAATAAATAAATAAATAAATGATTCACATACAGAAGGTATATATATATATATTAAAAAAAAAAAAAAAAAATCAGAAAATTTAGTTTTACACTAAAGCAATGACTTTGATTTTTAATTAATTTTAATTATTTAAAATACAGAATCTTAATTCTTATAAATTTCCTCAAGGAAAGGGTATTTTCTTTATTATCTTTCCCCATTCAACAAATAAGAGGCGACTATTTTCTCGTTTACTTAAAAGAAATGTCTTTTCCTTAAGGGATTTAGAAAATAATAATGCTGAGTTAAAATCCCTACTAAATTACCAGTCTTTTTGTTCAATACATTTTATTTCTCAAGGGAATATGATTAATTTTATTAAATATGCACTGCTCATATAATATTTATTTAAAGAAATTTTTTATTATATATACTCTGAAGTAAATAAGTTTTTAAAAGTAGTTATTCGTTAACGAGTATAGAACTATGCTTTATTTTCTTGTTATATTCATTAGTTTATTTTTTAATCAACTAAAATTCGATAATTTAACTTATGTAAAAAATTATAGAAACAAACATTCGTTAACCATTTGTATCATAAGCCCATATATGCGCGGAAATTTTCAGGCCATTATCACCGAAGCCAGGGATGAAAGAGTTCTGCTTTTTCTATCACCATTTTTCTACAAAAATTTCTAACCTATAAAATAACAAAGAGAACTGTAAAAACGCAATAAAAATTTTTGCATAGAAAGGCTAGTGGTAGAAAAAGTGGATCTATTTCATCTTTATTTATATGAAAAAAAAAATTACAAAAAATCAAACGTTTTGTATATTGAATGTTTCTATGTACGTGTTAAAAAATTTATGACTCATTTGACGATTTTCTTAAAATTACATACTTGCGAACCGTACCATTAATAACCGTAAAATTGTTAACGCCCCATGGAAAAACGGCCCTTTTCTCAACCACTATATTTTTAGAGTTATACTCTCCAAATGTTGTTACGATTAAATAAGACGAAAATTCTCTAAAAAATTATTCGTGTGAAAAAAAAAAGGCGGGAACTAAAAATTGTACGGTTCATAATGAGATCGTTCGCAAGTATGAAATTGCGTATTTTTTAAGATGATTAAATTTAGACAAATTTTTCGTTATACAGTAACTACTTTAAATTTTTTTTCAACTTTTCCAATTAATGAACATTATAATAGTAATAATAATTCATGGAATGTTGCAAATGGATTGGGATTGTTCAAGAAATATTAAAATACATAACGAAAATGAAAATAACTTTATTCGTCAAACTTTATACAAACATTTTATAACATACTTAACAAATTTTCACAACATGTTCGCGTCTCATCACTGCTAAAAAAAAAAAAAATGCAACTTTATTGCCAGAAATTCTTTGTAATTACAGAAAAATACGTTTTGTCAATGTAATTTTTACGTAATTTATGACTTTTTTCCCAAATTACAAAGAATTTCTGACAGCAAAGTTGCATTTTTTTAACAGTGTAGGCAATCGCACTTGAGATATTTGTAATATGTTTTTCTATCGAAACTGCTTAGACAATATGTACATCGTTTTTGTTTATCCATTTTATCGTCTTCAAATAGATCACGAAAATTATCTTCCTTTTTCATATCCGAAAAATCTATTAATTCTGTTTTCTTGCGTAAAGAAGGTCTTAAAGTTCGATATAATAGCCGTATCATACGAGATATTTCACTTAGCTTTTTGTTAAACACGTGATTAACATTTTCGAAATACAGTCGAAAAAGTTGATTACAACTTGAATCTTCCCCCATACGCTACTTACGTTTAGTAAAGTGTTGTGCAAAAATCTCTCGTGTGATATGGCCATAAGACACGACACGATAAAGCAGCTATTACAAGGCTCATAGCAATTTGTAAACCGAATCTTGGGATGCATGAGTTTTACGTCGTACTAGTGCTGCGCAATGGGCAATTGGCGACGATCTGGGACTCACCCCTAGAGGTGGTCCGGACACTTGCCATCACAATTTTGATCCTACACAGAAGGAATGGCTCTTCCGCTTCGGTGACCCCCACTGAATTTTGGGAGTTTTAACGGTTCATTTTCCCTGAATAACATAAACACAATGCAGCTGTTGACGCTTATAATTATAACCTTTAAATTATTACAACTATTATTTATTACATTTAAATTATTATTATACACCACAGAAACTTTGTAGACAATTTTATACTGAAATAAAGCATTTCCTTTGTTATTTTGAATTTTAACTTTTTGTGACGATTTTACCACAATGGGTTAGGCGAAATTCCATCGTGTGTAACTTCATACAAACTGAAGCGGAGTGATTCAGAAATTTATAGAGGAAAGATGAAAGTCATTCCCCGTAAACTCCAATCTGCGCCTCTCTCATTCTTCGATAATACCGTGGTGCAAGGAAATATTTCGAGTTAGTACAATCCAGTATGGGAACTGAGGATGTATTAACTAACTAATAACCAAAGTAAATAAATAACATTACATTTTACTCTGTGATTTAAGCATAACATGGGTGCATACGCATTATGCTTGAAAAATGGATATTGTGTGGAATTGAAAATTGAAATTAATTGTAACAGTCTCACAGAACTTAAATACTAATTTTTAAAATGTTTTTTCAAACTTCAAACACTTATGTTCTTTTTTTTTTTTTTTTTTTTTTTTTTTTTCAATAAATATTATATGTCCTATTTGAAAAAAAAAAGAAATAATACTTTTATTTGTAACTTGAAATATTCTCAATATATATATGTAAGTATGTATATAGATATAGATATAGATACAGATACAGATACACATGTAAGCGTTTCTAGTAGATCCTTTCTTTTATGATAAAGCTTCTTATATAATTTATAAAATATATTTCAGCGAACGTGATATGTCGGTAAAAAGTAAGTTTGAATATAAACTTTCTGAAAGAAAAAAGAAATCGGAAATAAGCTTCGTTTGGAATATAATTTTAACAGTATTTGGTTTTGTTTTGATATCCATTATTATTATTATTATTATTATTACCTTCGTTTAAAATAAAAACTGTAATTCATATTCAAGAAACATACTTTATCTTAAAATTATATATATATCTTTATATATATATTTCTTTTGTGCGTGTGTATGTCACTGAACTCCTCCTAAACGGCTGGACCAAGTTTATCGAAATTTTTTGTGCGTCTTCAGATGGATTCGAAAATGGTTTAGATTCACAATTCAGTTCAATCGGATAATTGGATCAAAAGATATTAAATAAAAACTCCATTTTAACTTTAAAATGATTAAAATATATATATATATATTTGATGCCAAATTAAACAAAATTCACGTTTATTTATTTTTTTCTGGAAATAAAATATTTTTAATTTCGCGTGATAAACAATAAAAATTAGAAAAAAAATTAATATACTATGAAAATATTCGCGTGTAAATAAATATTTTCATAGAGATACTTGGTGCCCGCAATTGTAATGAAATGCTTGCCCTCTGGTGGGATAAGGTGAAATTATCATACCACTGCATATCATCCATATTATGCAATCGATTTTCGATGATGAAATGGCGGAGAAAGAACAATAATAAATACACGTGGCTATTATATTTACTAACAACTGCAGTTCAGAAAGCGCCATCTATCGATCATTACAAACGCGGATTAGCTTAAAATTTTTATTTAATTTAGTAGTACTTTTCTTTTCTACAGTAAAACAAAATTTTTCGTTTTAATTGATACTTTATATGTAACTTATAAAGGTTCTTTTATGTTTTAACCTTAATTGTAAATAGTAATAATTTCGAATTTATTAGAATTTTTTATTTTTATTTTGTATATATCATAAAACAGTTTTTCTTTTTTCTTTCTTTCTTTTTGTATGGAACACCTTTAGTTTGGAAAAATTTGAAATTTGGCACCGAAGTAGTACGGACGTTTCTCATCAAGATCGTCAGTTACGCAATTGAGATAGCCATGTTAATTCATCGCAAAAATGGCCAAAAGTATTTAAAGTCGACAAGGGGGGGGGAGGTCTATACTAAAGATGTGCCTTTGTATTTATCATATATATTTCGTTTGTGCGTGTGCATGTCACTGAACTCCTCCTAAACCGCTGGACCGAGTTTAATGAAATTTTTTGTGTGTCTTCAGGTGGATTCGAGAATGGTTTAGATTTACAATTCAGTCCAATTTAAATTGTTTATTTAATTAATTTATCACTTATAAATTGTTGTTGATTTTGGAATGTTTCACATTGGATCCGGCAAACTGCGCTACGATCGTAGTATCGATTCAATAATAAGCAAGCGAAGTGATGACGTCACTGGCCGTCCGTGAATGCAAGAAAAATATTTCCTATGTTAATCGCCCATTGGATTTTTTGTAAAAAAATTACTGAATATCCAGGAAAATTATTTCCCGATTTTAATCCCCATATTTGGGTTTAGATATGTATTAGTTATCATGTGCATGCGTTAGATTGAGTTGTTTTTGCTGTAAAATTGATAAAATTTGAATTTTTAATCTCAAAACTCTGTCATCCTTGGCGGAAAAAAATATCGCCATATCATCTGGCGAACATATTTAATTTCTTTAAAAAATAATGGTTATTTCAACAACTTATATTAAGAGAGTAACGAATAATATGAAACAATTTCGTACAATACATATTACGAAAATATACATCTGGCATGTATATTTTCGTATTACGTTTTTGATGGCCAAATACAAAAAACGCCAAGAAAGACAGAGTTTTGAAATTTAAAATTAAAATTTTGTCAATTTGAGAGCAAAATAACTCAATCTAACACATGCATACGATAACTAATACATATCTATACCCAAATACGTGGATTAAAATCGAGAAATAATTTTCCTCGATTTTTAATAATTTTTTATAAAAAATCGAATGGGAGATTAACATAGGAAATCTTTTTCTTGCATCCACTGACGGTCAGTGACGTCACACTTCGCTTGCGTATATTCTATTGTAATTCCAGTTTGTCCCGACTGGTGCTGCGATCAAATTCAGGAAAATATTTTGTAACTTCGTGTTATTATTGTTATACAAAAAATTGTGTCCTAATTGAAATATTACATCAAGATGTAATTAGTGTTTGAAGAGTTTTGAAGTGTGCATAAAAAACTATACATTTTGCAAATTTAGTGCGGAATTGGAGTGAGTATTTTATATAATTTTCTATCAAATTTACACGCGCGTTGATTAACAACCACCCTAACCTACAAATTTATTTGTGTAGCTAATTTATTATATTTTATTTATTTATTTTTTGTATGAAACACTTTTAGTATCGGATCCCTTTGGCAAAATTTGAAATTTGGCTCCGAAGTAGCAAGAAGCAAGTAGCAAAAAATTCGGTAATTATGTCTTTTACGTTATAATCGGAATTCACAGTCACCGTTCACAGCGCTCCATACCTGTTTCACTTATATACCACATCCTTACACACTTACAATAAGTTAGTTATTTTTTTCTAGCAAAATATTCTCTATAAATAATTTATATGACAAAACAACGTTTGTTGGGTCAGCTAGTATATATATATTTCTTTGTATATATTATTATTTGATTTCTTATATGTTAAAGTGGTGCCTTTAAAATATCAATTCTTTTTGAGCAAGAATTCAGAAGAATAAATACTCGCGAATCTCAGTTGTAATACAAAATATTACAGGTAACTACTTTTATTAAAATAACGTAAGGTAGTTGCCTTAAGAAAGTTATACTATTGCATATCTAACTTCAAATATAGTATTGTTTAAAAAGAAATAAACGTTATTAAAAAGTTTAACTTCATATCTTATATGTAATAAACTTTATTTAAATGCATATTTAGATAGATACATACATATATAAGGTCTCAAATGATTATGCTGCACTAAAACAAAGAATTAGGAGTTGCTTTAAAAGTTCATATTTAAGTTTTTTGGTTCATTTTATTAGTATATTTTAACTAATTAAATTTGTGGTTTTATAAGATTTTTTTTAATTACTTTACATTGTAAACTAATTTTGTTTTGCTTCTTTTAGGTCCAATTATAAAATAAGTTTATGGTGGATAAAATAATAGAAAAACTTTTAACTTTACACGCGACTATCTTGAAAAATAGTTCACGTATTATCTTGAAGCTTTAGGGATGCAGAAACAGTATGATGTATAGCCTTCTTTTTTTTTCCTTCGAGAAATGTTTTGTACTGAAAACAAAAATGGCGTCAGTAACAACTTAAAGAAAAAATTGTATGGGATCATCTTACAAAAGACACGTGAAATGCTCTGTACTTGTAGCATAGGATTACGATGCCTTTTTTAATTACGTTTATTTGTATGATAATAACACACATATTCATGGACATATAGGAGGGGAGGGGGGCTCAAATGGTCCTAGTGGGCAAAACGATCCATATATGTTTTATTTCAGACAGATAGCACTATCTATAGACTAACACATAAATTAGTTGTACCAAGTCAGAAAAAAGCAATGGCTGTATTCAAGTGATCGCAGTATTACTTGTCTGAATAGAATTCTTTGAAAAAGTGGGTTTTGTCACATCTGTCATAAAGTAAGCACTAACTTTTCTAGTTACTTAGATATACAGTCTTCTATGTACAGAAATATGAATTGGTTTACTTATTTTATTTCATTTTTTATTGTCATAATCACTTTTATGTCTTTTATTTTGCCGATAAAAAAATTACAGTTATTTTTAAATGAAGGATCATTTTTCTCTTTGGTGAGCGTAAAAGGAAACTTTAGACACTTTTTCAAAAATGTATTATTATTATTTTTTTTCTATTAGACACAATTTGAGTTTAAAATATCATTAAAATATGTTTATAAGGCAAAATATAGTGTAAAACATACTAACTAATGGCCGCCAAAGTTTTATTTAAACTGTTATGTTATTTTACACAAGTGTTTTCCTTAAGGGGATCATTTTAGGATACTTTCTCTTAAAGGTTCCTTAAACAAATCGATAATTTAATATAAATAATCGATAATTTTTAATATTATTTCAATTTTTAACATGAATGATTTTTAAAACCATATACAAATCATATTACAATATACAAGATACTGCAATTATAATATAAAAACATGAAATATATGAGAAAATGTAAGTTTTTGATTTAGACCGTATTTAATTGCTCATGCGTAAGTGCTCACATATGTTCTTTTAAAGAATTTTTTAAACAAATCTACAGAAATATTTTTGTAAAAACACCAATACATTACCGTTGAAATTCAGAAAGAGATATGCGACAGAATGAGTTAAGTTGAATTTCGATTGTTTCCAAAATAAATTAAAATCGCAAGGGTTTTATCTAAATTTTTATTTTTAAATAATGTTATAAAGTATTGTGTTACGTGATTCAAAACACATATTTTGCTAAAATTTTTTTCATGGATTACATTAAAAACATTATTTAAAAAAAATTATCTGGGCCTGTGCATTCTGAAAAATGTAGTGAATGTGGTGCATGGTGAAGTCAAAATTTAATAAATAAAAAAAAAAAAAAGAAGAAGAAGAAGAAGAAGAAGAAAGAAATGAAGAAAGAAAAAAAGAGAGAGGAAGAGAGTAGGAAAAGAAAGAAGGAATGAATGAAATATCAGAACACATTAAAAAGTGCACTTCGTATAATTTCCACTTTTATTTATCATTTATTCTTAATACACCCCGCGACAAAAAGATAGGTACAAAGGTTTTTTCTTTGATTTTTCATAAAATAACTTTATATAAATTGTGCTTATCATTTATTATTATCATAAAACAACGCTATTCCCGGACTAATTTTTGTTTTAAGACTAATTTAGAAAAGTTGTAAGACTGAATTTTTTGTAATTTAAGACTACACTACGCGACAAAAAGATAGGAACAAAGACTTTTTTTTAAATCTTTCATAAAATAACATTATCTAAATTGTGCTGATCATTTATTATCATAACAAAATATTATCATATTAAAATCAAATTAAATATTTGAATTATATTAAAAATATTCATATTCAAAATAATCCTATTCAAAAAAAAAAAAAAAAAACCTTTGTTCCTATCTTTTTGTCGCGGTGTGTAGTCTTAAATTAGGAAAATTTTAGTCTTAAAATTTTTCTAAATTAGTCTTAAAACAAAAATTAGCCCGGAAATAGTGTTATTTTATGATAATAATAAATGATAAGCACAATTTAGATAATGTTACTTTATGAAAAATTAAAGAAAAACCCTTTGTACCTATCTTTTTGTCGCGGGGTGTATATCTGTATATGGCTGGAAATAAAACATTTGTGCTAATTAAACCATATAACATTGTAAGCATACTTTTGTGCACCAAATGATGTACATACATTTTGACATAATCTGTACAGTATAAAAATATTTTAAAGAAATATTTATCATAGACTTTCATGTATCTGAGTTCCTTAGTGATTTCCTGTACATAAATAAGTATAATTATTTATAAAATTTTCAGTAGAAAAAAATCGATAATGTACATGAATAATGTATATTATTTTTAATACATTTAAAAAATATTGAAATAAGTTACATAGCTCAGTGTTGGGATAAATAAATGCTGTATCAAAATTATTTTGTTCTAGATATTAAAGCTCAAATACTCTCCTATCAATGGTTTTAAGGTGGTCATGTCTTAAGTGTTAGTACGATTTGGTTGTCAATTAGACAACCGGACATGCGCTGTGAAATGCCCGAAAGACTTATTTAGCTACTCAAAAATAGGATGAACATAAAATCTGAAAGAGAATATAAGAATTAAAATAAAATAATATTATTCTCCAAAATTCTCTTTACTGCTTTTAAAATGTTAGTCATAAATTTGTTTTCATTAATGAGATGTCTTTTCCGTGTTTCATTTTATGCCCCCTCCCCTTTTTTTTATATATTGCCCCTTTTACTTTTTGTGATCTTCCTTTTTCTTTGTTGTTTTTAAACAACGGCTGCACTTTTGCTTTTAACCCAGCACCTAGAAGCAAATTAACGAAATTGATAAGCATTTTTCAATACAACTGAAAAAATAATTAAAAAGTATTTAAATTAAACTTTTTTTTTTCAAATAAACTTCTCAGCATGTTTCATAAACCACTACGTTTTGAAGTTTGCAAGTAAATAAATATATTTTGCTCCTTTATTTAATCCATTAAAATAAATGTATAAAATAGTATTTTAATTAAAATATTTCGGGAAAGAATGAAACTTTTAACTTAATTCCTCAACTTAAACATTATTACGCTACAAAGTAAAACCTGCATTATGCAGCCAAATTTAGAAACCTATGTACAATGTACTATTTTTTAACAATAAATAAATAAATAAAATAAATAAAGTAGAACTATAAACTTTAATTAACATAGAATTTTTTTTAAGTCATATTCATTGGTTGATATATATATATATATATATATATTATCATTAACGGCGATTTTTCCCATTTTTCTCTATCATTTCATGAATTTATATAACGAGAATTATTAGTGATATAAAATTGGTTTATTTGCATTAAACCTACTTCACATAAAATCTACTTAGATTAATGCTTCATTCGAATAATAATAATAATAATAATAAAACATGTTTAACATTTAGTTTAATCATAATTTAATTTAACGCTGATTAATATAAATTATTTTATCTATTTCTTAAACATATTTTTTCTTCCAATTTCGAAAATTTCATTGCAGGTATATAAGAAATATTATTCGAAAGTAAATTCTTATGCTGTCAAATTTAAACATTAATGTGCAATATGATTTAATTAAAAAAAATATGTTACTTTAGGTTTATTTATTTATTTTTTAATTATAATTATTATTATAATTATTATTATTTAAATTTAAAAAAAAAATCAGGAATTGCTTTTTTTTTTCCCATTTTAAATTTAAATGTCTGAATTAATATAAATAGTCTTATTAGTAAAACCATTTTATACATTTGCTTACAGGAAATATTTAGTTTAATATTTAGTTTAATATTAGTTTAATTTAATAATATTTAATGTATTTTTCATCTATGTCTTAAATTTTTTTTTCTTTAATTTCAAAAGCTTTATTTCATTTATATAAGAAATACTAATATAAATTTAACCATTTAAAGAAAGATCAATACTTTACTGTATCAATAAATTTCTACCAAATATATTGGCGTGAAATCAATTCATCAGAGTTTGGTTACTTAATTATAACTCAGAAACTTATCTTCGGAAGAATTTAAATATTCCGAGAATTTATATGTACTATTTGAATATTGAACAAGAGAAAATCATTTGTTGGGATATCTTCCTCGACCGAAATGAGATTCTTCTGCATAAATTAGCCAAACTTTTCAACATAATATTTACTTTAGAACTTAACGAAAATTTAAAATCTGACCTTATTGATTACTTTAGAAATATGAGGCTTGTCGTACGTATAAATTATGCTATATGTGAACTATTAAAATTTTCTGTAACTTTTAAATTTTTAAGATTTTTGTTAAACCTAGGTGTTTATTTAACAAACGTAAATTGCAATTCATTTTATATTTAGTTCTTTGGAAATGGTTGTTGAAAAATTTGTGATTTCTAGAAATTTTATTAATAAAAACAGTATTTTAAAACATTTCATTTTAGTATTTGAAAATAATAATAATATAATAATTATTATTATTATTATTAAAAAAAAAAAAAAAGTTTGTGTTAATTGAATGTCATTTGAGATATATTGTTGTTGTTGTTGTATGCCACTCGGAAACTTCGAGCCCCAGTAATGGAGCTGACCGGATTCAAGGCAAGTCTTCCGTTTTTTAGAGGAGCGCCACTTAGGGAGGAAGAACGACTATAGTTCCAGATGCTGGTGAAAGATGGCAGCACCAGCCAAAAAACAGGAACTTGAATTTTGATCCGGATCAAGGCCGAGTTAAAATCATGTTGCGGTACCCCCAGATGTATAATTTTTGATGGGAACTTGGAGAACTTTACGACCACGACGGAATTTAACGTGCCCCTGTCGCCATTAGCGTACACGACGGTCTTCGGCCGGCTTGAGGACCGAACTCGCAATCTTTCAGTCACGAACACGCTGCTCTTACCGACCAGACTACCGCGGCCTTCTGAGATATATTAATTACCATTTGATAAAATGAATTTTAATCTTTAATTATCTTAGTGAAAGAATAATTTCCCAGCATAGCTTACCGAGACAAAAACGATAATTTCCCTTTAATAACTGAATTGAATTTCTCGCTAAAATATTTGTAATTTTAATAAAATTATTACGTTGAAAAAGCCGCAGATGTTATTAATATATATGTATATATATATATAATTTATTTATTTTTATTTTTTCGTGTATTTAAAAAGGGCAATTTCCACAGATTGTAATTTTTTACACAAGATTCATGTAAACTATTGCGTTTTTCCTCTGTTAATTATCTTTGTCAATCATCAACTATAAAATATTTCTCGCCTTTATTCTTAATAAGACTGACTTTAAACCCTCTTTAATGGAATTACCCTTAAAACGAGACGAACAAACATATCACCCATTAAAGTTCAGTCAAACAACAATACCCCATTTCAATATATATAAAACTTATAAATAAAACATATTATCAAAATTAAATTGAAATAAAATCTATAAAAAATATCAAAGATTATAAAAGATGAATAAAGAAATGATTAAAAAAATTTTTTTAGAATGATTTTACATTAAATCTGTTTGTCTGTCTGTTTCTCCGTCATAATGTTTTTTTTGTACAATCTTCATGGAACATTCTGGAAATGTCTAAAAACTTTATGAAATCTTCTAGAAACTTCATGAAAACGTCTAGAAACTTCATGGAACCTTTTATAAAGTTCATGGAATCTTCTAAAAACATCATGAAAACGTATAAAGACTTTATGGAATCGTCAAGAAATTTCATAAAATGGACTAGAAATTTCATTAAATTTTCCATATACATTATAGAATCTTACAGAAACTTAGCAACATAGCTTTAGAGAAGCAACATAGAAGATCAAATATTTTGTGCCTTTTGAGTGTACTATCTGGGAAAAATCGCAACACTCGATGATGTTTTGTTACTACATTGAAAAGTAATAGCAGGAGACTTGGCGTTGGAATATTAAAACAGGAATAAACTACTACGTCAGAAACGCCAAAGAAAAATTATTGAGGTGCATACAGCTGTTTCGGTAGCCTAAAGCGTACCGTCTTCAGTGCAAAAAGAATTCTGAATCTGGAGAAGTGCTCTTATATATAGGAGAGGGACCGGATTTAGTTCAACCAATAGGATTACGGAAGAGGTCGGGAGTGTGGCCAATTGCAATTAAGGAATGTGTAGCTGTGTAAACAGTAGAAAAATTAAGGAAATGTGGACTGAATGTAAAATTTCCAACAATCAGACAAATAGGGAACAGCGAAATCACAATTTACAAGGTTTTTAAAGTTTTTATAAATATGAAAAGCTTCAGAGAAATCGAGTTCATGAATGGATTTAGGTCTGCAAATTATTTTAGCTGAATTAAATTTAAAATTATGATTTTCCTCCCAGCAATGTTTAGGAATAGCCGATTTATTGGTTTCTTGTTTGCGGACGTAATTCATATGCTCATTTAGACGAAATTTAAGACTGCGTTTAGTTTGGCCAATATGTGATAAACCACACTGACAGGAAATACTATAAATGCCCCAAGAATTATGCATATCAATAGGATCTTTTAACTGAGAAAAGTTGAGTTTATTGGAAGGCGAAAATATTATTTTAAAATTATATTGTTTGAGAATTTTAGCTATGGTTTGACTGGTTATAGAAAAATAGGGTAAAACAATACTGATATTAGATGTGACTGATTTAGTAGACGAAATACGAGGGAGTTGTAATTTTTGGATAGCTTTGTCTATAATGGAAGGGTCATAACCTCTGTCAATTGCGATGGCTTTCAGGTATTTAATTTCAGATTTCAATAAAATAGGATTTGAACAAATATTAAGGGCACAGTTTACAAAAGTATAGAAAGCAGCCATTTTTTGGTTAGGTGGATGACATGAACGCGCATGGGGAGGAAGGGAGACTGCAAAATTTTTACGATAGACAGTGGTTGAAAATCCATTTACAGTGCGAGAGACGAGTTTATCAAGAAATGGAAGGGAGCCATTATTTTCTATTTCATATGTAAACTGGATATTACTGTCAATTGAATTTAAGGTTTCTAAGACATGGTCAATATTGTGATGAGATATGTCGATAAGCGTGAAGGTGTCGTCAACGTAACGGGTCCAAAAAGAAAAAAATATTTTCTTAAAAAGCTTGCTTTCGAAATAGTGCATGTAAATGTCTGCGAGAATTGGGGAGAGAGGGGAACCCATGGCTAAACCTTCAGACTGACGATAGAATTTATTTTGGAAAGAAAAAGTGGTTTGTGATAAACAAATGCGGGTAAGCGAAATTAATTCTTGTATTTCAAAAGAGGTGAAATGAAACTCTTTTAATCTATTTTCGAGACAGCAGAGGGCGCCAATTATTGGAACATTAGTGAAAAGAGATTTTACATCAAAAGAAACCATAGTGAGATTAGTGTGAGGGCAGTTTTGAATATTTTTTGCAAAATTTATGGAATTCTTAACAGTATAACTATTAGCAGCAAGAAGTGGAGCAAAAATTGTGGTGAGAAATTTAGCTAGATTATAGGAAGCCGTACCGATATTAGAGACTATTGGACGAAATGAAATATTGGGTTTGTGAACTTTTGGTAAAGCATAAAATCTGGCACAATTAGCAATAGAAGGGATAAGATGGGATTTAGTCGAGTTCAATAACAAGGGGCAAGATTTTATAGCAGATTTAATTTTATTTAATTCTTGAGGAGAGGGGTCACGGGACAGAGGAATGTATGGCCATCATTAATTAGTTCGGTAACACTTTCGATGTATTGTTTTTTATCCAAAATAACAATCTGATCACCTTTATCTGCTTTAGTAATGATGATATTTTCATTAGATTTTAATTTCTTCAAGGCGTTTTTTTCTGCAGGGCTGAGATTTGATTTAAATTTTTTAGAGTTGAAATTGGCATTATTAAGTATTAAATGACGAAGATTTTCTTTCTGTTGGTCAGTCAGTCGAGAATTTTTGAAAGCTTTTTCAACCGGTGCAATTAACTGAGGAAAAGAAGGAGGTTTAGCAATGGCAAAATTTGAATTGAGTTTGAGAACAGAATATTGACTATTGGAAATATCAGTACTGGAAAGATTAACGATTGCATTTTTATTGACAACAGATAAGTCGTTCGAATGAATAGGACTCTGAATTACGAAGCCGGGTGAATTTTTCATGTAATTTAATTGAGTGTTTACGAGAACGGTTGTCACAATGAATCCAGGAATTGTGATCAATTGTGAATTGTATTCTGTTCTCAAACTCAATTCAAATTTTGACATTGCTAAACCTCCTTTTCTTCCTCAGTTAATTGCACCGGTTGAAAAAGCTTTCAAAAATTCTCGACTGACTGACCAACAAAAAGAAAATCTTCGTCATTTAATACTTAATAATGCCAATTTCAACTCTAAAAAATTTAAATCAAGCCTCAGCCCTGCAGAAAAAAACGCCTTGAAGGAATTAAAATCTAATGAAAATATCATCATTACTAAAGCAGATAAAGGTGGTCAGATTGTTATTTTGGATAAAAAACAATACATCGAAAGTGTTACCGAACAAATTAATGATGGCCCATACATTCCTCTGCCCCGTGACCCCTCTCCTCAAGAATTAAATAAAATTAAATCTGCTATAAAATCTTGCCCCTTGTTATTGAACTCGACTAAATCCCATCTTATCCCTTCTATTGCTAATTGTGCCAGATTTTATGCTTTACCAAAAGTTCACAAACCCAATATTTCATTTCGTCCAATAGTCTCTAATATCGGTACGGCTTCCTATAATCTAGCTAAATTTCTCACCACAATTTTTGCTCCACTTCTTGCTGCTAATAGTTATACTGTTAAGAATTCCATAAATTTTGCAAAAAATATTCAAAACTGCCCTCACACTAATCTCACTATGGTTTCTTTTGATGTAAAATCTCTTTTCACTAATGTTCCAATAATTGGCGCCCTCTGCTGTCTCGAAAATAGATTAAAAGAGTTTCATTTCACCTCTTTTGAAATACAAGAATTAATTTCGCTTACCCGCATTTGTTTATCACAAACCACTTTTTCTTTCCAAAATAAATTCTATCGTCAGTCTGAAGGTTTAGCCATGGGTTCCCCTCTCTCCCCAATTCTCGCAGACATTTACATGCACTATTTCGAAAGCAAGCTTTTTAAGAAAATATTTTTTTCTTTTTGGACCCGTTACGTTGACGACACCTTCACGCTTATCGACATATCTCATCACAATATTGACCATGTCTTAGAAACCTTAAATTCAATTGACAGTAATATCCAGTTTACATATGAAATAGAAAATAATGGCTCCCTTCCATTTCTTGATAAACTCGTCTCTCGCACTGTAAATGGATTTTCAACCACTGTCTATCGTAAAAATTTTGCAGTCTCCCTTCCTCCCCATGCGCGTTCATGTCATCCACCTAACCAAAAAATGGCTGCTTTCTATACTTTTGTAAACTGTGCCCTTAATATTTGTTCAAATCCTATTTTATTGAAATCTGAAATTAAATACCTGAAAGCCATCGCAATTGACAGAGGTTATGACCCTTCCATTATAGACAAAGCTATCCAAAAATTACAACTCCCTCGTATTTCGTCTACTAAATCAGTCACATCTTATATCAGTATTGTTTTACCCTATTTTTCTATAACCAGTCAAACCATAGCTAAAATTCTCAAACAATATGATTTTAAAATAATATTTTCGCCTTCCAATAAACTCACTTTTTCTCAGTTAAAAGATCCTATTGATATGCATAATTCTTGGGGCATTTATAGTATTTCCTGTCAGTGTGGTTTATCATATATTGGCCAAACTAAAGGCAGTCTTAAATTTCGTCTAAAAGAGCATATGAATTACGTCCGCAAACAAGAAACCAATAAATCGGCTATTTCTAAACATTGCTGGGAGGAAAATCATAATTTTAAATTTAATTCAGCTAAAATAATTTGCAGACCTAAATCCATTCACGAACTCGATTTCTCTGAAGCTTTTCATATTTATAAAAATTTTAAAAACCTTGTAAATTGTCATTTCGCTGTTCCCTATTTGTCTGATTGTTGGAAATTTTACATTCAGTCCACATTTCCTTAATTTTTCTACTGTTTACACAGCTACACATTCCTTAATTCTTATTGGTCACACTCCCGACCTCTTCCTTAATCCTATTGGTTGAATTAAATCCGATCCCTCTCCTATATATACGAGCACTTCTCCAGATTCAGAATTCTTTTTGCACTGAAGACGGTACGCTTTAGGCTACCGAAACAGCTGTATGCACCTCAATAATTTTTCTTTGGCGTTTCTGACGTAGTAGTTTATTCCTGTTTTAACATTGTAAAGTAACAACAAGAATAAAAAGCTTATGTAAGTTTACAGCCATTTTGTAAATTCTTTTGTGCTATAAATTTTCTGCCACTGAAACAAAATGAAAATGAAATTTACTATTAGCTAGAATCGAATTCCTGTTAGCTGAGCGTTAGTTTTGAGCCCTGCTATCAGGCTAATATTTCAAGCTGTAAGTGTAATCAGATATGTCTGATATTATTTGTTGCAAGTTTTCTGCGACTGAAACGAAATGAAAATGAAATTTACGACGAGCTGGAATGGAATTCTTCTTAGCTTTGTTCCGTACCCTGAAGACTTCACGCTGGAATTGTAGTTAGATAAGTATACAGAATGATCTTAATTACTTTCAAATGAGATGCATCATTTCTTATTAAAAATGTCTTATAATTATTTTAAAACCACGGACGTTACTGGAAAGCAGGTGACACTTACAAGCAAAGCAATTTTGTGACAAACATAGAAATTTTAAAGCATTTTCTAACAGAATTCCACATAAGTTAATATGCATTAAAAAAAAGTTAAATTTCTTCACTAAACCTGCAGAATTGTTTCAATAATTAAAAATTAAATACATTATGTATCTCGCCAGAATAGCTATACTTTTCAAATCGTAAAATAAGTAAAACATAAAATTGCTTACAGATTAATAATTTGAAATGGATCCATATTTTTACCACAATAATTTGTGAAATAAGATTAATTATTATATTTTTTATTCAGAACATTCCTAAATTTTACACAAAAAATTATATTACAACGCTATTAAAAAGTTTTTTTAAAGTATGAATTTATATAAAATGGCACTCGCTTAGTGATATTAATAAAATTACTTTCAATACTAGAATTATCTAAAATTTATCTGTAAATTTTACAGTAATATAATTTTATTAATATTGGAATTAGAATTTTAAATAGCAGAGTACGTTATTTTAGAAAACATTCATATGTTAATGGAATTATTCAGAATGTGTAGGAGAAGTTAACACCTTGAATTCTACGAATATAATGAATGATTCCTTGAATAGAATAGTTTAGAATAGGCTATTTCAAATGACTAGAAATGCATATTGATCTGTGTACTATCAAATTAAATTATCTCAGAAATCTAAAGTATACACACTGTATATTAGATATTAATTAATATTTTAATAACAAGCCTCACTTAAGTGAAAAATATACATAATTTTTGAGGGGTTTCTTTTTAGCTTTTTTTTTTTTTTTTTTTTTACATAACTGTGAGAGTAACTGAAATAGATATAGAAATTTTATAAAGTTATTTAATTGTGTACCCTACCCTTTTTAAAATCACGGAGTACAAATTGTTAAGCTTATAATGTATATTTAATAAAATGAAAAGATTTTATTCACATTCGTTATATTGCGTTTTATATATACATACATGCATATATACGCGCATATATATATATATATACCGTATTTTCCGGCGTATAAGCCGCAGGTCACATAAATGAGTTAAACACCAGAATATTTAATGTAAAAATAAAGCTATATTCGTAAGAAACAAAATCTTGTTAAGAAATAGTTTTTACTGTAAATTTAAATTTTCGGTGTATAACTGATTAAACAAACCTTCGCGTTACACGCCGGAAAAGACGGTATGTATCCCAGCTAAAAAATTCTGCAGTTTTTCCGCAGAAAACCCCCAAAACTGTAGAAATTATGCAGTATTTCAACTAATGTGCTTTTAACTTTAAGAAAACTGCAGAATTTTTAAAGTAAAGTTCACGACTTAATAAATACTGCAGAATTTTTAAAGTAAAGTTCCCGACTTAATAAAAACTGCAGAAATTTTAAAGTAATGTTCACGACATAGTAAGAACTGCAGAATTCTTAAAGGTGTGGCTGTGACTTCAAAAATATCGAAAACTTATCACAGTTAACTTGATGATAAACGGTAACTGTAAAACAACTGCAGTTTTTATAAAAAATTGCGAAGAATATGTTTTTAAAAAAAAGAAAGAAAGAAAGGAAGAAACTGTCTTTTTGTAAGTGCGGGTTTCAGAAAAAAAAAGTGCATTTTCCCCCCTTATAATATCGTAGTTTATCTTACATTTTCATAAAATATGTAGATGTATCTCTATAGATGTATGAAATAGCAGCTGAGATATCGATATGAAAGATAAGCTATCCCATAAATCTGCATATAATAGCATAAAAAGATGATTTTAAGGTAACAAAAATTCTGAAACGCTTATTTTTTGGCTCTCAGTCTGAGGACAAAATCCTCTCCTTTTTAGCTCTGTACTTTCAGTGAGGATCGTGGGTTTTTTTGTAGGCTTCTGATTGGTCAACGGACTCATCTCGGAACTTAGATTCTGGCTGGGCACCGAGATCCTTGAAGTTGCTCTATAATTAACATCCCTTTTTTTAACTCTCCTGAATTTCAATTACTTTTGTTAGGAAAAAAAAAAGAAGAAAAAATTTGTATGGCCCCCTTTTTTTTATTTAGTTGCGGGACTCCGAGTGATTTCCTGTGCTCCTTGGGGCGCCCTGCTCACCTCTTAATTCCTTTTCGCCGTCCAGACTGTCTCCGTCAACGCACGTAACAGTTTCACTGATACACTTAGGTTTTTTCAAGGAGTTATTTATTTATTATTTATTTTATTATTATTTTATTTTTTTTTATTTTTTTTTATTATTATTATTTTTTTTTAAACTCCTGGTGCTTTACTCTGATTGGTCTCTGCTCACGCGGAGATTTATTCAGAGATCAAAATTCTAAATTCATCCTTTTGGCTTTTTATTATTTTATGGAAAATTATTTTTATGTTTTTCTCATTTTTCGTTGGAGGTAAGCATTGGTTGCGACCAAATGCAGGTACTCCGAAGCACTCACGTTGACGTTGACGAAACGTTTATTTTTGTAAAACTCAATATCCACATTTCTAACCACTGTTGGAAATTGAGAAAATTATTTCCCATTTTCATTGCATGTAGAACTGGCAGTTTTTATTTCCTGTACAGTTGCTCATTCAGAAAAATATCCAAAATTTTTCAAATCTTTCATTTTAAAGGTTTCCAACACTTTAAAATTTGAAATAAAAATTTTGTATACCCGATTTTTCTAGTTTATTATTATTATTTATTTATTTATTCATGTATTTATTTATTTATTTTGAAATTTTGTAGAACAAAATTAAAAAAAAAGTTACAGTTTAACAATCTGAATCTCCCGTTTCAAAGCATGCAGAATGACGCGCTACGCATTGTTTTGAAGGTAATAAAACATTCCCCTCAAAAAGCATTATTTTTCATGTCCTTCAGAGTCTTCCCCTGGGGAGAGTGGTGGTGGTGGTGGGGGGGGGGATCACTTCACTTTCGCATAGTTTATACCGGTCGGAGGAGGGCGAAGGGAGCAGAAACAAGGAAAGGGGGGAAAACGGGAAAACGGGTGACCAATACAATTATATGATTACTATAATGCACGTGCGTGCCAGTGCAATAGCGCTTGTATAAAGCACGTGGGGTTCAGATTGAATGGAAGAAAAGGTAAGAAACCTTATTTTCTCATAAATTTAAAAGAATATTATGAAGATTATTCAATAATGCATGTATAATTTCTATTTAACGAAGTATTAACTTATATAGTTCAATCTTTCGTTTGATGGAAGTGCATTTCTAGATTCTAGTTATCAAATATTTAGCATTTTTCATTTATAATAGCAATAATGCATAGATTTTATTTAGAATGATCTGCAATTTTGCTTAATATTACATCAAATTTCAGATATTAAAGTATTTTATTAATTTTTCAGGCAGTATTAACAACTGCATCTGCATATGTTAAATTAAGTTGAAGTATTTATCTTATTTATTGATAAAAAAAAACTTCAATGAAACAATATTTTAAATCTTTTTACTACTTTAAGCTTTAACTACTCGTATCATTTTCTGTTAGAAATAAATGACAGCTTTGAGTTATGCATAATACGTAGGATAACATCTTAATGAAGTTTCTGTTAAACATTGTGAATATGTTAGTTTATTATATTATAACCTAATTATTTTTTAGACAATTTTAGGAGAGACAACATTTCGTTTTACTTTTTAAACTGTTAAAAGAAATTACCCGAGTTTAAATTAATTTTGCATGAGAATACTATCATGTTATTGTATATTTCATTCTTAACTGAAAGTATGAATTTGTTTTAGCATTATTACCCACTATTTTTAAAAGGATTTATTTTTAAATTCATGGTCACTGGAAAAAGGAAAAGGAAATGAAATATTGTTTTTAAATCCAATTTGCATTTAATGTGCTTTAATTTTAAATGATTAAGGTCAATTAACTTTACATAGTTAATCCCCGCCCCGTCCCCTTCCCCCCCCCCAAAAAAAAAAAAATAAAAAAAAAAAATAAAAAAATAGAATATATATGTTATGAAATTGAAAACTTTGTTATTTATTTTATTTTATAGCGAGGGGGGGGGGGGAATTTAGATTACTGACTTAATTTTTAACATCCCCCCCCCAGAGTTTAATTCTAATAGGGAGTAGATAATCCTTAAGAAAATGTTAATGCAAATGTTTATTTACCAGAATACTTAAAATTATTGTTTATTTATCTTTATCACATAATGCACATAAGCAAATTTGTTTTGAATTTATTATTAATATTTTTATCTTAATTTATTATTTTTTAAATGATAGATTTGAGTTATGCTTAGTATATAGAATGACATCTTAATGAAATTACTTTTAAATATAGTAAATATTATTTTAGTCCTAATTTTTTTTTTTTTTTTTTTTAGATAATTTAGGTAGAGACTTGGCTCTGCCTTTCTAAAAATTTAAAAGAAATTTCCCAAATTGAAATTATTTTTGCAGGAAAAATTCAACTTCTATATATATATTTCCTTCTTAACTAGAATATGTAATTTTCTCAGTAGTAGAACTTACTATTTTTAAAATGACCTATTTTAAAATTTATGGTCACTAGCAAAAGTAAAAGTAAGTGAAATACAGATTTTTAATCCAATTAGTATTTATTGAGCAGTGGCTTTAAATAATTAAGGTTAATTACCTTTGAATAACTCACACCTAAAAAAATAATAATAATAAAAAAAAAGACACATTACGAAAATGAAGATTTATTTATTAAATTGATTATTTATTTATTTATGCCGCATTTCCGCAGAAAATTAAGTCTATCTGATTGCATTTAAAACAGTTTTTACCAAGAAATCGAAAAAAATTCTGATAAATTGAAAAACAGCAGTGACAGCGGTTTAAAATTTTAGAATTCAAAAACTGGAGTACAGACAATAGCAAGAAATTAAAACTTTTTCACACACCATAAAATTTGTCTTGCTTTTGCCTCCAAGGCAGTTGCACGTGTTTGCACCTGATGAAGAAAGGCTACGTCCTGTTGAAACCGGTTGTGCTGATTTAAAATTTATGGTGTGTGAAGAAGTTTTAATTTCTTGTTAGAACAGAAATATTTTATTTTATTAAAATGTGCATAACGTGTTTTTCTCTCTTTTATATTCAATAGAAGAAAGTATTTGATTCGTAATAATACTAGACTTCAGGTTTTCGATGGGTTTACATGTTTTGAGATGTCTAGAACATGATTTGACAATTTTTAGGAAATATCTGTATCTGACAAAATTTTGTGGCAACGATATCTAAGGAACTATACTACTCAGAATTTCATAAAATGTGATTTGTAGTTGCAACTTGACATAAATTAATGCCTAGAAACATTTGATAAAAATTATCCAACAAATGGTGTTGTCATTCTGCAACTTTTTTCCCCTTTAATTTTTTACATGGCAGAACAATATTTCCTATAAATATACATAAAGTGAATTGTTCTTTATTAATCATTATGAAATTAAAACGATGAATCTATAATAGTGATGTTAAGTAAGATATTTTTTTTTTTTTGTAAATGTGCAAGTATTGGTTCCCCCTCACCCCTTAAAAGGAAAGTCCCTTTTTCATTATTAGTAGGCAAATTTTCATTATTAGTATCTCCCAAATGAGCTCATCAACACCTTTTAAATTAAATGGTAGAACCCTCAATATGTAGTAATTTAAAAGAGACTTAAGTTTTTTTTTTTTTTTTTTGTGGTTTAAATTGAAAAAAGTCACATCTAAAAAATGGATTTTCCTTTGCATATTTAATGCTATTATTATTTCTCTAGAATGGAAATTGTCTACATTCATCACGAAGATAACTTTGATAAATTATTTTTTACTGAGGGAAATTGAATAGAAATGCAGAAGAGAGTCGTGTGTCCTAATATTATTTCTCTAGAATGGAAATTATCTGCATTCATCATGGAAGATAATTTTGATAAATTATTTTTTAGTGAGGGAATTTGTAAAGAAGCACAGAAGAGTCATGTGTTGGTCACAACAAACTAAGTTTCAAAAATTGGCTTTTGTGTGTGACAGGGGAACAATAATAGTTTTTATGTTTTTCATAGAAATTGTGTAGAATTTAAAAAACTGTAGAGAAACTGAAAGTAACAGGAATAAGAAATTTTCAGTTTTTCGCAGAAACTTTTTTCAAAAAACTGAAGGCATGTGATGCAAGTTCTTTTTAAATTTTTTCATGGAAATTTAGCAGAATTTCGAAAACTACAGAAAAACTGAAGGTAAGTGGAACAAGTTATTTTAAAGTTTTTCCATGTGAATTTTGCAGATTTTCAAAAATTGCAGAAAAACTGAAGGTAAATGGGACAAGTTTTTTTAACGTTTTTTCGCTGAAATTTTGCAGGTCTTCAGAAACTGCAGAAAAACTGAAGGTAAATGGGACAAGTTTTTTAAAGTTTTTTCGCTGAAATTTTGCAGGTCTTTAGAAACTGCAGAAAAACTATAGGTAAATGGGACAAGTTTTTTTAAAGTTTTTTCGCTGAAATTTTGCAGGTCTTCAGAAACTGCAGAAAAACTGAAGGTAATTGGAACAAGTTTTTTTAAAGTTTTTTCGTTGAAATTTTGAAGTCAATTATGCAAAATTTTGACTTTAAAATATCTTTAAAAAAAACTTTAAAAAAACTTGTGCCAATTGCCTTCAGTTTTTCTGCAGTTTTTTTTCTGCAGTTTTTTTGCAGATTTTTTTAGCTGGGTATTGCGAAAGAAATATACAATTGTTAAGAATGACCATACCTATTGATTACAATACACTTGTGGTAAAAATTTTTAATCTCAATAGGGACTAATTTCTTTCTTTAGGTTTTTAAAAATTACAAGTGTTAATTTTCTTATAAAAATATTCATAAGAATATTCCCCATACTGAAGTAATATACACTAAATCTCTTTAAATGAAAAAAATCATTTTTTTATTTTAAATTTCAACTTTATTAATATAAAACTGATTTTGACCCAACAATACTGTATTTAATTTAGATTGCAAATTCCATTACTGAGAACTTCTGTAAGTTACAAAATAATTTATTCACTACGAGTCACATGGAGGTAAAAAATTAAAAAATATATTTAAAAAAAAAAAAAAAAAAAAAAAAAAAAAAAGGTTTTAAAAAACGGATACAACGACTTTACTGATCAAAAAGATTTATTTCCTTTTGCAACTTTCATTAGAATTATTTTTAATTCTAAATTATTTATATAATTTTTCATTAAAAAAAAAAATATATATATATATATATATATATATGTATAAATTAGGCTTTTCACTATATATTAGATTTTTAATATTAGCAATCACTTTTAAAATTTTACCGCTAGTGTGTTGCACTTTATTTGTTTCACAACCTTTGTATAGTTATAATTATTAATATTTCAAAAATATAATTTTAACTCTCCGAAAGTTAACGCATCAACATTTTGCAATGTAACGTGTTGGATGTTTCATACATGTTGAGTGATAGGGTTCTAAACTTTTGTGATTCTAAATTCCAATTGTTTTGATTCAGTTGTAAAGTATATCGGGAAATTATTAAAAGTCTTTATCATCCGATGCGTTACTTATTCAACGTTCCTCACAAGAACTTTTTAATTTTACAAAGTAAACATTAGAAACAGCGGGATATATCGCTTTTTTTATATAGATTGTTCAATAGTTAAAAATAATTTTCAATAAATTAACATAATGTTCAATATTTAAACAATAACAACAACAAAATAAATAAATAAATAAATAGTGTTATACATTAACAGAGCTGTCAACTCTCTGGATTATTTCAGAACAGTATTTCTAAAAAGTGTTTTATTCTTTATGTGTATTATCTAAAATTGTATGGTTAAATAAGTTGATTTTCTTTTTTCTGAAACAGAGTGGTATAAAGTAATTCTAAGGACTGGACAGCTCCACATTAACCCTTTAACAGACGTTTCTTCATCATTTTCTTATTCTTCTTTATATTTCAAATAAAACCACTATTACTGCATGATAATATTCCTGTTATTTTATTATAGAATCGTTACATTATTTAATCAAATGTTTTTAGAATAACTTTTTTTTTCTTCTTCTTCTTAAAGACACTGGTGTTAAAAAGTACGAACTGTGATGCATTTTGTGTCCAAAGCTGTTCGTGGAAAACGATTAAGAGATTTAAAGACTGAAAGTAAAAACAATCAGCAATACTGAATTAATTAAAATGTTCATTGTATTCTACATGCATTCTACAATCACGTTCCAATAACGTATGTTTTGAAATGAAGTTATATTTCTAAATAATAACGCGGAACAAAAGTCTGTGCATATATTCTACTATTCGTGATTAATGTAAATAAACCTTATTAACATTTAATTACAATAAAGCCTATCAAATTAAAAGGAGACCATAAAGTATCGTGGAAATAATAATAACGCAGATATTGTTTGTTCAAATAAATAAATAAATAAAATAAAAAATGTTCACGTGAATAATACTGTTATTCGTATAAGATTAAAATAGTTGATAAGAGAAAAAGTACTGCGATATGCTTGAGAAAGAGAAAGAAAACGGAACTGACCAAAAAGAATATGAGATACCATATATGTATGAAAAGATACATAAATAAGCTTTAGTAAGATAAGAACAACATTTTCTCTTTTTTATTATAAATGATAATAATAGACTAAACTCGTATTTTCTATGGAGAAAATAAATTAATTTCTAAAAATAGAAAACTGTAAAAGAAATAAAATATTTTTCAATATTTGTTTTATCGATTTACGTATAATTTCTAAATTACTCAATAAAATTAACTTTGAATTTTGTTATTATAAAAGTAAAATTTTATTTTATTAACGAATATAGGGGAGGACTGACTAATATAGACAGTTTTTATTTATTTTTTTCTTTTTTTTTTCTTTTTCAATAATAATAATAATTATTATTATTATTAAAAATAACATTTGTAACACATCAAATATTTTTTTTAAGATTAATTTACATATTTTTCTTTATTTTGGTTAATAAATAAAACAAATAGACAATACTGATTTTAAGTAAGTCGTTTTTAATTTTTCTTTCCACACCAGACCCTTATCATGAGGCTAATAATGTAGACAAACTAAATTTTTGATTGGACAGTGTAATGCAAATCATAAAAAATGTATGAAAAAACCTTGTCATATTCAAATATTATATAAATGAAACAGTTAATTGTCTTCATCTCTAATTGGACCTAAGCGTATATATATATATATATATATATATAGCCATAAGACTCTACTTACTAGAAAATCTACTTTGTATATGTAATTTTTTTTTCTTTTTTTTTTCTTCTTACATCAATATTTAATCGATCTCTTAATAGTTTAAATTTGTTCGACATAGTACGCATAACACTGTATTTATGTCCGTCCTTTATAACAAACTTGACCAGGAGGCAGTCATTGATACCACGTGTCCATAATTAATACCAAATTAATACAATCTTCAAACACCTAGAAATTTATTGTCATAAATAGCACAAATTTTCAAAATTTTCACACTAGCCCTATATCCACAATAGTCCAGATCTCACCTACTTTTTTAGTAACCATATTTAAAGAATAATTTTAATTCACATGACTTAAAATTTTTATGATGAATTTAAAATGGTGTTAAATTAAATAATAAATATTATAAATGTTTCGACTAAAATATGCAATCTCTGATCTCTAAAAAAGAAAAAAAAAAAAAAAAAAACAGAGAGAGAGAGAAAGTGGAGAATCTGGCATCACGAAGAGACCGGGCAGAAGGTGTGTTGCCGTGACGATAACGTATATTGTGCGTCCAATGAATCCCAATTGAAGATGAATATTTCGAGCATTGGCTTAACGATGCGTAAAGATGTTTATTGTTTAATTATTGAACTATTTCCATATAAATATAAACCTTTATGTATTATTAACCTTATTGAACTTAATATTTCAATTAAAACTGATAAAGTTATTCATAGTTATGTTTTCTTTAAAAAAACGGTATCCATGCTTTCATTTTTAAAGATTTCTATATATATTATGAATACCTTTTCGGACATTGTATAAAAAGAAATGATATCACATTGTGAACAGGAACAATTTAATAAAGGAGATAAATTAACGAAAATACTGTAAAATGTAGGCATATTACAATGCAATACTTCGTCAGGGTCATGATTGCATGTCATATGCAAAAAGTGTAGATTTCTGTAATGCATTTCGCAAAAATTTAGAGTACACAAGGCCCAATTTACACCAAAGGAGACATAACAAATGAAGATTATGCAAAAATATGTAGAAAAAAAAATATAGATTAAAATCTATGAAATGAGGATTAACTTCAAATACCAGAAATGTAAATTAACTCTAAAATTATACTGCGAAATATTCCAAGATTTAAAAAAGGAAAAATGATTTATGTCAAACATAGTAAAAATTTCTTATCTCAAATAAAATTACAACGAATTAAAAAGTTCTTAAAATAAAAAAATAAGAGGAAACAAATATATTATTAACTATAACCTTTAATGTATTCAGAGATATAGCAAATAAAACCATGAGGTGATGAAAGTTAATCTTACAATTAACTACAGTAACAAGATTAAAATTACATTTGAAGGAAATATTGTATTTTATACTTATATATATAACCAAATAAAAGAAATAATTATTAGTTTAAACATTACACGCAAACACACACACACACACACACACACATATATATCTAGTGATCCAAAAAACACAGAAAAAAATTATTATTCAAAAAGTACTGAGTGTAGCTGTAAGCGGTTTTTACCGAAATGTACAGGGGCCGCGGTAGCCCTGTGGGTAGAGCGTCTGGCTCGTAATTGGAAGATTTCAGATTCTAAATTAATACTCGAACCGACCAAAGACCGTAGTGTACACTAATGGTGGGTAGTGCACGTACAATCTGTCGTGTTCGCAATGTCTTCCACGTTCCCATCAAAATTGTATCTCTGAGGGTCAATGAAGCGGGAGAACCGTTCCTTCAACGGAGGATTAGAATTGTGATTTCATGTCTCCGGAGCCCCTATAGGGGTGAGTCCCAGACCGTCATCAATTGCCCATTGAGCAGCAGCAGTGCGACGTAAAAAACCAAGCAACTAACCAACCAACTGAAATGTATAGAAAAACACGAGATTTTTTTTTCTTTTCTACATGTAAAATAAGAAATATGAGTAGTATTTTTCACCAACAAATCACGCTGTATTTGCAATATCCTTCCACATTTTAAACACATTCGCATAAACAAATGGCACCATATTTCGAATACTGATGCTTTTTTTACGAGAATTTCCAGTGCACAACGTCTGACGGTCATTCCAATGAATGATTGCCGTTACACTGAGCATTTATACTTCTAGCAGGGGCGCGCCGACCCGGTGTGCGAAGTGTGCGGCGCACACAAGCGCCAGGTAAAGAAAGGCGCCAGCCGCGAATAAATTATTTGAAAAAAAAAAAAATAAATAAATAAAAGAAAAATATATATGTATTGCTTTATTAAATCTGATTTTATAATGCCGGTCTGAAGCCATGAGACTAGTGTGGCTAAATGAGGCGCCTTGAAATATATACTGGCAAAACTAGTGGTCCTCAATAGTTTAGGTGTTTTTTGTGAAAGGGCACATTAAAAGTGGAATAACTTTGTAAAGATGCGCCTACCTTCAGCAAAATTTTCTTTGACTTTTTTAACATATCAAAGCATTCTATTAAAATTTAAAAGGGCGTCTTAATTTCTCTCTCTCTCCTCTCCCCCCCCCCCTCTTCTGTCGGAAAAAGGCCACTTGGATTAGTAAAATGACAACATAACTGGATTGCAAAAGGGAAAATTTTATGGAATTGGAGATTTTATTAAGAGTAGTTTTTTAACTTTTGCATTATCGATGTAACATCTATATTAATAAAATCAGATTTTTGTCAATAAATGTCTCAAATTCGAAAAATTTGCAATATCTTCACGTTTCACACATCGTGAAAGCCAAATCTGATTTCAAAAAATGTTCTCAAACATTTTTGTTTGGGTATCACGTGAAAACAGCTGGACAGAATACAACAACACTTGGCAGGAATTACCCAACTTAAAATTATATCTATCAACTTTTGTAGATTCCCCCCCCCCCCCCAATCAGGAGACAAAAACACGTTTATATGCATAACTAGGTTTCAAATTACTTCACAGTGAAGAAATTGCATATGAGTCTAGATTTGAGTACAAATAAATAAATAAATATAATAATGATTGTCTACGATTTTGGAATTTTTGATTTTTAAGAAGTGAGAAAGAATTTTTGAGCGGAAATTTACCAAAAATGTTGAAAACAGCCATGCATCTCTTTTAGGATATTTGCATAAACCCATTTTTGGTGTTTGTGAATTTCGATCTTTGGAGGGGGGGGGGGGTTACGAGAGAGCAAATTCGAGACCACT
Organism: Salticus scenicus; assembly: GCA_963930645.1. NCBI lineage: Eukaryota > Metazoa > Arthropoda > Arachnida > Araneae > Salticidae > Salticus > Salticus scenicus. The sequence goes on from OZ005656.1 coordinate 241,580,205, forward strand.
CTTTTAGCGCTAAATTGGTACTGGAAAATTTATGGGAGCTCCGGTCACGAATTTCGGTGCGTGCATTATTTAGATGCATTCGATGCCTATACTGACGGGATTTTACGAAATTCTCTTTCACCCTTTCCAAAGGAGAAAGGAAGCAAAAAACACTCTTATAAGCATAACTCGGCTCCAAGTTACTTCACGGTGGGGAAATGGTATGCGGAGAGACTAGACTAAAGTAAAAAAAAAAAAAAAAAAAAATGGAATTTTTGATTTTTGAGGGGGAAACCGATTTTTTTCGGGGGGGGGGGGGAATTTTGAAAATTCCGGATTTTATCGAAAGAATTCTACTAAAAATGGTACAGATATGTTGAAAACCCATTTTTGTTTTTTTTGTAATTTTCGATTTCGGGGGGGGGGGGGCATAAAGAGGGGTGAATTTGAGACAACTCCCCCCTTTTAGCGCTAAATTTGTCGTGTAAGATCTATGGGAACTGCAATCACATATTTTGGTGCGCAAATTGTTTCTATGTATCTAACACCTATTGATTTTACGAAATCCCCCCTTTTCTTCCTTGATCTCAAACACGTTTCTGAACGTAACCATACTCCAAATTATCTCAGCAAAAATAAATTTTATGTGTGGATTAAGTATTTTCGATATTATTCTGTCATAATTACCAATAACATCAGTGGAACGATCTTTTTCTAAATTTAAAATGATCAAAAAATACAACGGTATCAGACAGAATTTTAAATTTTGCAATTACATCGATAGCATAAGATACTTTGGATCAAATGGATATTATTCCAGAATTCACAAAAATATAATCAAATGAATTACATTTCACTAAATAATATTATCTGTTTAAATGTTCATATAATCTACTTTAAATTTAATAAATTTTATTATATATTCTTATTTTATCTACTTATAAATTTATCTATTATTTATACCTGTGCAGCGTACAAACGTCGCGGCAAAATAGTTTAAAACAGATTTTTGTATCTTACTACTATATGGAAAAACACATAAATTTATATACAAATTACATAAAAAGTTTAGATAATGAAAATGGGCAAAATTCCTTTCATTAGATGTTTTCTTTCCCTATTAAGTACTTTTTTTTTAAAATCCATATTTACCAAGTAATATTTATTATATATTCATATTTTATGTACAGTAAAACCTCTCTAAGTTGGACACCTACGGTTCCAAGAAAAACTGTCCAACTTAGAGGGGTGTCAAACTTATAGGGGTTAGACATAATGTTAATGGATACATTCCGTTCCGAGAAAAAGCGTCCAACTTAGAGGGGTGTCCAACTTGAGAGGTTTCACTGTATTTATAAATTTATTTGTTCCTTTAAGGGAAAAAAAAAAAAAAAAAAAAAAAAAAAAAAAACTTCCATAATTAATCAAGTCAAATCGGGTTGTTATTTCAATAGTCTTATATTAATTTGATGTTAAGAGTATTTTGAGAGTTTTAAACAACGAAATTGAGAAAAATAGAACTCACTACGGGATTATTATTATTATTAATTATTATTATTAATTATTATTATGAGTTCTAATTTTATATAATTATAAATTCCCTTTATCTGTACTAGTGCAAAATGTTAAACTCATTTATAATGTTCAATCGTACCGCAATAGTACGACTAATCAAAAAATTTGTTCATTGTAGCATTGCAAAGAGTTAAACCACTTTCCTAAATTAAAAGTGTTGTTGCAATAAAAGCAGATTTACAATTAAAGTGCAAATAAAGAGCAGTTCATTCAATTTGAATGGGAGTGGGCTAGGAGGTGACTGTCAGCCTTGGATACAGACCTGGCAACTTAGCGATGAATTTGGCGACATGGCGACCAAACTTGGTGAAAAATAATAATTTAGTGTTTCCAAAGTTTAGAAGCTCTATCTTCAATAAGAGCCGATTTCTGGAATTTTCTGGGTTCATCAACTGGCTTCTAGCGCAGAATAATCTGGAAAGTTCCCCAAATCACGACAGAAATTATTTAAAAGAGTAAAATCCGCTGTAAAAGGCACGTTAAAAATATTTTTAACGTGCCTTTTACAGCGGATTTTACTCTTTTAAATAGTTATTTCGCACGTGGTTTTTAATTATTTAGAGAAATTATTTAAACAGAAGAGACACTCCCAAAGATCATTTGCATTCGGACATCTGTTCTGAACGTTCGTTTCCATTTAAATGGTTTATATTTATTCTTAAATAAGTGAAATTCTACTGTGTGGTGTTTTTAACGTTGTTTTACGACCTTTTTGAGGTATGAATTTGAGTATGATAATTAACTGGTTTTTTCGAGAACAGTCTTTGAATAAAGAGTATCTTTCGGCAAGAAACTGCCTATTTCTTTACAATTATTTTTTCATACAAGAAAATCGACATCTTGGTTACAATATGGATAGAGACAGATATTTTGGATCAGTATGATATGCGTATTACTCGCAAAAGGTGTAATGAAGTGAAGGAAGATTTAGTTCACTAAGATTGATTTTGTTTTTTTTTGGCGCGTGTGTGTGTGTGTTTAAATATTTACTTAAAAATTACATCCAAACAAATAGAAACGTTTACACTTACAACTTTCATCTAAGCCATCTACTGTAATGCTTCAACGCGGCATTTTTGCACCCACATTAACACTAAATCTGCCTATTTTAGTTTCCTCTGTTTACCTTCACAATTGTACCTCGTATTTTTACAACCTCTTGTATAAGGGAGTTTTTCTATTTGTGCAAGATGCACTTTTTACTTGTTTCTTTTCAAATTTCATTTTATTTGATCCATTTCTCTTTTTACTAGCCATTCAATAAACTTATTACTATTAAGGTTCGAGATTCAATTGACTTGCTAAATAATAACATTTTATAAACTGATTTTTATTATTATTGTTATTATTTTTAAGGTAATATAGGGCGCCAACTGAAACTCTGCACACAGGCGCCTGACAATGCTGGCGCGCCCCTGACTTCTAGTTACGTTGTTGTATGTGCTGTGCCACCGTAAAAAGCAATTTTACAATTAAAGCGCCACCTGATAAAGAAAATTTAAACTAATTTTCTAATAAATATTTTGCTACCTAAAAAAATCCCACGTCTTTCTGTTCATTTCAGTGAAAACCATTTTTGATTAATTTAATTTTTATTTTTTGTGTGTTTTCAGCCGGTATGCATTTATGTATATGTATATATATGTGTGTGTATAAAACCTGGTAATTTAATTGTTAATCTTTCAAAGACTAATATTAATTCACGATCAGTTGCTCTTAATCAAGATAATAGTGATAATGTTAAAAGAAAAAGAAAATAAAGAAATAAAACTAAACTTTAATGTTAATTTTATCTTAACTTGTAAACGTTAAAAAGTCTAATCTCAAAATGGCGTGAAATTATTTTATAAAAATTAAAAGCAGTGAAGAGTTATTGTTTTTATTATTTTAAGTTACAAGAAAGTAATACTGTAATTACTTTATAATAAATTTTTTAATTTGATAGGATTATTTTTACTTTCCGAACACCATAGTGAGGAAAGTATTGTAATCATGTCAAAAATCTGAATTTGAGATTTTGATGTTTCTATACATTTCGAGGTCCCCTGAGTCCGTTTTCATTATTTTTACGGTGATATATGTATGTGTATGTGTGTATGTGTGTATGTGTGTGAGTGAACACGCTAGCGTCTAAACGCTTGGCTCGAATGAGCTGTAACTTCGTACGCATGTTGCAAGTCACCGTAGTACGAACCCTATTGAGTTTGATGAATCTAGCAGTTTTTTTACAGGGACAAAAAGAAAAATTCTTTATCATTATGGCGTATGGGACCAAAATCTTAAAAGTGCGATAGCATTTAAACGCCTTATTCAATTGTGCAAAATATTTATAAACATATTATTGGTCACAGTTACGCAATATGTATTGATTTTGGAGAATCTAGCCCTCATAGTGTTTTTACAGGGACACAAAGAAAAATTCTTTATCATTATGGCCTATGGGACCAAATTTTTAAAAGTGTGATAGCGTCTAAACGCCTTATTAATCTGAGCAAAAAAATTGTACACATGTTATAGGTCACAGTTGCACGAACTGTATAGATTTTGGTGAATTGAGCACTTGCAGTTTTTTACAGGGACACAAAGAAAAATTCTTTATCATTATGGCCTATGGGACCGATAGTGCGATAGCATCTAAACGCCTTATTCAATTGATCTGAAAATTTATATGAATATTATAAATCACTGTTACACTAACTATAAGCATTTTGGTGAATCTAGCATTTATAGGTTTTTACAGGGACCCAACGAAAATTTTTTTATCATTATGATCTATGGGCTCAAAGTTCAGTAGCGTTAAATAAAACATCGTGTAATATATGGAGAAAAATACATAAACACTCTATTATGGTTTTCTCTCTTTTGTTTGTTTAACAACTCCTCTTTCTTTACTTTATCAACAAAACTAGTAATTAATTGCTCAATGTTTGGAAAGTCGAGTGGTGTCACTCCAGATTTTTTTTTCAGCTAACAGATCGTTATTTAGAATTATCTTTAATTTTTTGAACATTAACTTAAGTTTTATACATCTCAATTTTGCAAAGTAGAACATCTTACATTCGCAAGATAAATCTAAATACTAATTTATACAAAATATTTTCAATTTTTTTAGCATAATGTTTGTAAAACAATTTTTTCGCCAAATAAAAACCTCATAATTTCTATTGAAAAACAAAAGCCATGAATATATTTACTTTATTTTATTCCAAGTTTCAGATAACGCGATACGTTTTTATTGATTTTATGGAAAGAAACCTTAATAAAATCTTTAACGTCCTCAGAGAAATGACCTTCTGAATGACCTATTACAGAGAAAAAAAATTATATTTTGTTTCCCCAAAGGGTATTTCGAAAGTATCTTCAAAAAATGCATTAAGTAATTATATATGCTCTAGTTTAAATATTGATTGATAATGATATGCGAAAAGAATAGATCAAATGAATGATTATTACGCGTATTATTTAGAAAATTACGAAAATATTATATCGAAAATATATTTTTTAAATAATTTGATATTATTCCTTAAAGGGACAACTATATATCATCAGGTTATAATGAGAATGCCCGTACAAATTAAAAATACTTTTCTGGAAGAGATAAATTAATGACGTGACTCCCAAAAGATTTTCTAAATTTTACTCAAAACGGCATGCGTTAATAAATTATGCTTTAATTTAAGTAACTCTTAATTATTGAGTGCAGATTTAAAGGGATTTTCCGGAGATAATGATAACAATTTTCGTTTATAGATGGCTGAGAGAAAAATTAGGTACTTAAACAATTTTTTGAAGTTTTAAGCAATTATTTTATTTTATTTTTATTTTTTAGGGTTATTTCCAGCAAGAGAATATTTCTTCTGCAGGAAATTATATCTCCCTGTAAAGCTTTTAGATAGAGATACCACAGTATATTCAGAAAGGTAATCCAATTAGATTTTTGCGGATATTTAAGAAAGTTAGAAAAAAAAAAATGGAATTATAAATAAACAGTCTTGTTAATAAAACTTGCTATCTTTATAAATATTTTAGAAACATATATAGTAACTTTTTAATTATAAAATATTCCGTTTCAGAACTAAATATAGTTATAATAATTATTTCTATTTATTGAAAAGTTCTACAGTACTGTAAAAATTAGTATTAAAATAAAATATAAATATATTTCAGATAGATATGTATTAAATAAACCAATATTTTTATAGTAGATATATTGATTTATTACAATGCTATCAACAAAACTTAATAGAAAAATGCCATGTTATTTGAAAAAAACTTATTGTAGATAAATAAATTATCTTTCTTTTAATTTCTTCTTGCCCTTAAGGAGCAATGAATTTAAGATCATTTAAAATCAAATGCCACCAGAGTCTGAGATCAAGATTAGAAGAAAAGTAATAAATGAATGTTTTCAGGTAAGGTAAAAAAGTAAAATTTTACATAAAATTTCTGGGATGAATTTTTGCAGTTGAGAACTGAAATTAGGTGGTATAAAATATATACCACTGCCCCTGAAAGGGTTAAGTTACAGAACCACCTCATCAGTAACCGAAAGATTCTGCTTTCAAAGCTTGTAGTCATATTTTGCAGGATTGGAACCTGGGTTGCGCATATTGACATGTTCATAAGATATTTTCTGTTCTTTTCTCTTAAACTGATGCAAATAAGGGATATGCCTAATGCGAAAAATCCACTATACCCAGGCCTAGATTCTTTGTGCGGACAATCCATTTAACCCATGCATCATACACCATATTTTACGCTACCTGTATTGAAAGAAAAATTATATTAGAAGAAAATATGTGATTTGAAATATTTCGATAAGCAGATGTTACCGACATATATACAATAAAAAGAATTTCTTTAGTAATTTCAACACAATTTTCCAATTAAATATAAATTTCTATAAACGAATCTTGTAGCACAAACTAAAGCCTGTATCGCACAGAGGAAGGGTATTGGTGTGATATTTTATTAGATTTCATTTTAAAGATATAAGTAATGTAGAATTTATTAATAGAAAACTTGGCGTAGGATTATAAAAGCAAAGCAAAGAACAAGCAGAATAGAAAAATAGGAAACGAGATAGCTGTTACGGTAGCATTTAGCGTACCGTCTTAAGAGCATAAAGAAATGAGAGAGAAGTACTCCTATATAAAGGAAGGGGATCGAATTCAGCTCATGGTCAGATAATAGAATTACGTGGTAGTTACAATGTAATTTTTAAAACAAAAATAGGCAAGTTAATGAAGCTTTCTTCAAAATAGTGCAGTTTTTTGTGGGATAACATAATACTCTGTTGTGGCAAGCACTCTTCATTCTTTTACTATGCTGTTGTAATTAAAATTACACATTTATATATAGAGAGATACATAAATGATTTTTCATTTAAGTATAAAGCTATTTATGTATAATTATTTTTTGTGGTCGAATAATGGAAAGTAATTATTAATCTTTATGTAAATATTTGGATAATATTTTTTTCTTTTAAATAATAATAAGATGGATTTAAAAGTGTTGCTTGTAAAATTGAAGGATAAGGGAAAAAATGAGATAGGGATCTCTTAGACTCACTGACTACCCAGTTGACATTATAGAACAAAAAAGCAAGACGATAGTTTATAGCAGTCATAAAATTTGAATGGATGATCCGAAGAAACACACTAGGGGAACTATAAGCGACCCACACACTCTCTCTCTCCTGCCCTACTTTCTTTCGACGAGTATCTTAGAAGTTCAAGAAATGTTTCGGGAGCAACGTACCGGCTGCGGCGACAGTGATGAAATTCCCCAATGGTCCTGCTTCATCGCGCGTCAGCTGCCTTTGAATTTTTAATCTCAAAATATGAAAAATATGAGCGACCAGAAGAGCTGGCAAAACACCTATGATTCGTCTCTGGAAATAATTTATCGTATGCATGGAGCCTCCAAGTGTTCTCCCTATTCGTGGATCCAGAAGTGCATTAGAATTATGAAATCTACGTCCTCTATGGTTTTCTTGAGAGTTAGTATAAAGAGGAAAGATTGAGAAATCTCACACTACCGTTTACGATTACCTAACATCTATAATTCGTCTCTGGGTGAGTCAAAATTTTATAGTCTAAAAAAAAAAAAGGAAAATATTTTATTTTGTAACTACCCCCTTTTTCTCTATCCTTCAATTATGTCTGAGTGATACCTAAAGTGGTTTTGAATGAAATTAAATTTGAACTAAATAAAATATTAGTTTTCTATAAGAGACAAAAAAAAAAAAAAAAGGTAATTAACGAAATTCTTTGTCGATCTATTAATGAAGGAATAATTTATTTTGGAAAACTTTTTTTATTTTGAAATTATCTCCTTAATAAATAAATAAATTTTATGACCCATTAAAATTATTTAACACTTTAACGTTCACTACTTAATTTATTTTAAAAATTACTAAACTAATTTTAAAAATGGCTTTTAGACACATAGGTGATCATAAATATTTAAAAAATAAAAAAATAGCATTGTTCCTTTTCGAGAAATTTTCGGTTTGAAACATCTGTAAGTAAACCTTATTAAATTCACATAATATTTAATTTAATAAATAAATCACTTTATAAGTAAACATTATCGACAACAAAAACTCGTAAAAGTTGCATAGATCCCAACATTTCAATTTATTCCGGAGTATTTTAACCCTTTGCAGAACAAGGTAATTCGGATCATTTAAATTACACTGCCACCGGAATTTACGAACATAATTGAAATAAAAGAAATTTTAAATTTTCACGTTAAAAAAAGGGCCTTTTCTGCTACGTTATAAATGTAAATTTTTGCTAAAAAATTTCCGGGATGAGTTTTTGCACTTGAGAATTAAAATTAGGTGTTCCATCAGCGGGAACACTGTGACTGAAAGGGTTAAAGAACTTGGGTGTAATTTCGAAGTATAGAACGCAGTGTACGATACAGTTTGGAGAATGTCTTAAATTAACAATTTCTCTCCAACATATGCATTTTAACAATTTTTTTTTTTTTTTTTTTTTTTTTTTTTGCATTGATAGCCTTACATTCATTATGGACACTTTGCTGCACAGGTAAAAACTATTATATTATCAATTTTCTCGGACATTAAATGATTCAGTAGATAATGGCTCGTTTATATCAGATTGCAGATTTTCTTTCGTTGTTATTGCATCAAAAAGTGTGTAAGAATCAGTGATAACTATTTTTTAAATAATTATAAGATAAAAAACTTTTTATGTACCGTGTTTTAAAATTTTCTGTTGAATCATAGCTATAGAACTTCATCAGCATTTTATCAATGCGTATAAAATTTTTAAAGTGATAAGGACGTCAATTATTGTGAGATGCATAATTTAACTTTTTACAATTTTTTAACGCTCACGTTTAATGAAATGCATTTATTTTTATGTCGAAAAAAAATGAACTCGTAAATTTATTTTAGCAACAATTAAATTATAGCTAATATTTTAATGGCTATTTTTAATATTATTAGGAGGTTATAATTTTCACATTTTAATTAATTAAAAGAAAACTAATTAAAAATTCGAAAATCGGGCTTCAAAGTATTGTGTTGCCATCGGGTTCTCAGCTATTTTGAAAGTTTCAAATGTGAAGATAGTAGGGAATTTAGTTAAAAATATATTGCAAGATTTGTACCGGAAAAACAAACAAACAAGAATACAAGTTAATAAAAATATGTTAAAAATTAATTCTTTTATGTAGAGTTTTAAAGAAAAAAGATGAGATATATTTCCAACTAGTGTACCGGAAAATTCTGCTGGTGCAATTTAATTTTTCCTGGAAAACACTTATACAGCTTTTAAGAAGATCTTTGGTAAAATATCATACAAGTGTTATTGAAAACAATTTCCTGTGCCATTATACTAATTCTAAACTTCAGGATCTTCCAGTGCACTTAATATTATTAGAATGCCGGAAAAATTCTGTCGTATTGAATTAAACTCTTTCCACTGGAAACTTATTTTATTTTTATAACTTTCAAGAAGATATCAAATAAGTATTATGTTAAGTTTCTCATTCTCTGTTAAAAATAAATAAAAAGACAATAATAATTAAAAAATTTGCTCCTGGGAAATACAAAAATATTCTTACTATCCTTAAACTTTCTATTTTATTTTGTAATGCTATCCTTAACCTTTCTTGTTTTATTTATTTACTAACAGGCGACGCCCGCTTCGTTGGTCCCAATTTTAAAATTAATCACTATAATTACTGAATTCTCCGAATTGCATTAATTTTTATCACATAAAAAAAAGAGAGACACAAAATCTGATTAGGAAAAATGTCGCACCGGGTTCTCACTGCCTTCGGAAAAAATTCCCAAAATGCTCTAACTCTTATTTCTATTATTTTCTCCCTTCGCCCCTTCCCGTCTATCCTAATAATTTTTCAAATTCGAAAATATCCGCAATCGATTTGTAAGTATCAAAAACCTCTATGCACCAGTTTTGGACAATTTATCTCTATTTTTATCTTTTTGCCCCTCCGCTCCCTTCCCCCTTCCCGCCCCTCCCAATAATTTTTTAAATTCAAAAGCATCCGCAATCGATTTGTAGGTATCGAAAACCTCTATGTACCAATTTTGAACGATCTAACTCTATTTTACTTTTTTGCCCCCCTCCCTTTCCGGCCCTTCTAATAACTTTACACTTTCGAAATTATCCCCATTCGAATTGCAGGCCTCTAAAACCTATCTGTACCAATTTTGAACGGCCTAACTGTATTTCTATTTGTTTTTGCCCATAGCCATCTCCTTACCGCCCCACCCCCCCCCCCCTTACCGCCCATCCTAATAATTTTAGAAATTCGAAAATATCCGCAATTGATTTGTATAGAAGGCGACGCCTGCTTCGCTGGTCCCTATTTTTAAATTAATCACAATAATTACTGAATTCTCGGAATTGCATTAATTTTTATGAAAAAAAATAAGAGAAACAAAATCTGATTAGGAAAAATGTCGTAGCGGTTTCTCACAGCATTCGGAAAAAATTCCCAAAATGCTGTAACTCTTTTTTCTATTATTTTTCCCCTTCACCCCCCCCCTCCCGTCTATAATAATAATTTTACAAATTCGAAAATATCCGCAATCGATTTCTAGGTATCGAAAACCACTATGTACCAATCTTGAATGATCTAACTGTATTTTATTTTTTTTGCTCCTCCCCCCCTTTCTTCCCGGTCCTTCTAATAACTTTACACTTTCGAAAATATCCCCATTCGACTTGCAGGCCTCTAAAACCTATCTGTACGAATTTTGAAAGGCATAACTGTATTTAATATTTGTTTTTGCCCATAGCCCCCCTTTACCGCCCCACCCCCTTCCCGCCCTCCTAATAATTTTACAAAATCGAAAATATCCGCAATCGATTTGTAAGTATCGAAAACCTCTATATACCAATTTTGAACGATCTGACTCTATTTTTATTTTTTTGCCCACCACCTCTTCCCTCCCCCTTCCCGGCTCTCCTAATAACTTTACACTTTCGAAAATATCCCCATTCGACTTGCAGGCCTCTAAAACCTATCTGTACTAATTTTGCACGGCCTAACTGTATTTATATTTGTTTTTGCCCATAGCCCCCCCCCCCCCCTTTACCGCTTCACCCCATTCCCGCCCCTTCTAATAATTTTACAAATTCGAAAATATCCTCAATCGATTTGTAAGTATCGAAAACCTCTATATACCGATTTTGAACGATCTAACTGTATTTTTATTTTTTTGCCTCCCCCTCTTCCCTCCCCCTTCCCGGCTCTTCTAATAACTTTACACTTTCGAAAATATCCCCATTCGACTTGCAGGCCTCTAAAACCTATCTGTACCAATTTTGAACTGCCTAACTCTATTTCTATTTGTTTTTGCCCATAGCCCCTCTTTACCGCCCCACCCCTTCCCGCCCCTTCTAATAATTTTACAAATTCGAAAATATCCGCTATCGATTTGTAAGTATCGAAAACCTCTATAAACCAATTTTGAACGATCTAACTCTATTTTTATTTTTTGCCCACCCTCCCCCCCTTCTCGCCCCTCCTAATAACTTTATACTTTCGAAAATATCCCCATTCGACTTGCAGGCATTTAAAACCTATCTGTACCAATTTTTAACGGCCTAACTGTATTTCTATTTATTTTTGCCCCTAGCCTCCCCCCCCCCCTGCTGCCCCACCTTTGGACTGAATTTTTAAAATTCCAGAAATTGCTTTTTAGATATTTGTATTAGCTATATTTTAGAGCAAAAATTTCACGTATATCTGTTTTTTTGTTTGAGATATATAGGATTATGTGAAATCACGTTTAACGCATGTGAAATCACGTTTCGCCCCCTCACCCCCATGGGGACCGAATTTCAAAAATTGCAGAAATGAGTTTTTAGACATTTTTATTAGCTATATTTTAAAGCAAAAATTTTACGGGTATCTGGTTTTTTTTGTTTAAGATATGAAGGATCTTGTGAAATCACGTTTTGACCCCCTCCCCCCCCCTTGGGGGGCGAATTTTTTAAAATCGCTTGCGGCGTTGAGTTTCTCGGGTCGTAAACACTAGTCGAATTTTGTCCCCATATGTGAAACAGCCTAGGATTCTATAGCGGACAGACAGACACACAGACAGACTCTGCTCTTTTATATATATAGATTTATTTATTCATTTATTTTTGTTTTGTTTTGTGCTTCCTATTTTATGAATTCCAGGTTTACGTATTTATGTTTTGGTGTTCCTTCTCCCTCTTCCCCCCCCCCCTTCTCTCCGTTGCAGTGATTGTGATTTTTCAGGACTCCCGCCTCGTTAGTTCCATCCTTAGGCAGAGGAAGATGTGTGGCTTTTGTCACAGGCGCTTCCATCCCACAGTATCCTAAGTTCCGAAGATAAATAAGTACCTTCAAAATATTTATGTAAATGTTGTTCAGGATAAATTTCCAATATCATTTGTTTAATTCAATACGAGAAATCTTTTCTGCTAACTTAGCAATAAAATATCTCTCTTATCTCTCTTCAAATTTAAAATAACTCCGATAAAAATTTATGTTAAAAAAAAAAGCACAATTTATTTTCTTCTTTTTAAATATGTTTTTATATCTGAAACCAAATCCGACTTTTTGCTTTTTAATTAATAAAAACAAAATATGTATAGTAAGTTAAACCTTCAGAAATTTTATAATTATCAATATTAATGCTCAATTGATAAATATAGGATAACCAACTTACGCCAATTTAAGTGCGAAAAAATGATTAAAATAAAAAGTTATTTTTCTCTGTAAATATAAATAACCTTTTCCTAAAAATTAGTTCAGGAATATGTGTCTCTAGAGGAAAAACCTTCCTCTATAAAATCTAATATATGGAAATTTGAGTTTAAATTTCTGATACGTAAACACATAATTCTATTTTATAACTGTAAGTTTTACAAAAGTGTTTAAATTGTGTAATATCTCAGTCACGTGTGAGGTTCTTACACAAAGAAATTACTTTTTATAATCTTACATTATGGAAGGTTTATTTTATTTTAAGTGCATTTTCATTCGTTCTCTTTTTTTAAAAGTCAGTGGACTATTTTTTTAGAAAGCTGGAAAAAATAATAATAACTAATAAAATTATTACTTTCTTCTATATTCAGTAGAAGAAGGTATTGAATTTATAAAAAATTTCCACTTTTGGTTTTCGACGGATTTACACGTTTTGAGAGTTCTAGAACACGATTTGACCATTTTTAGAAACTGTCTCTCTCTCTCTCTCTGTGTGTGTGTGTGAAACTAATTTTTTGGTGACTGTATCTCCGGAACTACTGCTCAGAATTGTATATAAATTTATATGGAGATGTAACTCGACATAAATTGTTTAATGCAGTCTACATATATTAATCTGCATATAGAAGAAATTTCGTGCATAATTGTAATGTATTTGTATAACATTGTATGTTTCTGTACACAATGTATTTCTTAAGTTTCACGACATGTTTCAATTACCATCTCTATATTATAAAAAATTGGAATACTGAGTTTGGAATTACTTTTGTCATTTGTTTTTCAGTTATGCTTATAAAAGTTTCACAGATCGACAGACAGATACTCGATCAGTTGTTATGAACTTACTTTTTGAATTTAGGGGATTTCAAAACGTCTAAACATATGACAAAATAATTTTAAACGTTCAACCCAATAACAATAGAATCTCTACAATATATTGTTAAGAGAAAATAATATTACATATTTAAACGATTACAAAATCTGCTGTGCGCAATTAATAATTAATAGAAAGTCAAAATAACAATTATGGAACATATTTCACGTAATTTCATAGCATCTATGAATCCCATTATGCTTCCATTAAAAGCAGCTGTTAACAAACTCATTATTAATTCATCTTTATGTAGTTTGAATATTTGATTTATTATAATGCATTTTCACTTATATAGGCAAAACGATTAATTTAAGGTCGTGCTATTGTTTTATCTTATATTTTTAAACGAAGAATATTAGAATGATTTGTAATTTCAGTATTTATACTGTGCAAGAATAAATATTTATGAAAAATTATTACATTTAAAAGAAATTTTTTGGTACATTAACCCCTTAACGCGCGGTGTCCTTGCTTCGAGGACGCAAAATTTAAGATCCAGCTGCAAAAATTCATCCCGGAAATTTTTTAGCTAAAATTTACGTTTATAACATAGCAGGAAAGGCCGGTTTTTTTTTAACCTTAAAATTTAAAATTTCTTTTAGTTTAATTTTGTTCGTGAATTCCGGTGGAAGTATAATTTAAATGATCCGAATTGTCTTGCGCCGCAAAGGGTTAATCATATTTTTGTATAAGAAAATTATAAATCAATTATCAGACATTTCTTCAATCAAAAATGTGAAGACGGGACAAAATCTCGCGGGACAAATTTCGCGAGGACAAAATATTGCCGACGTAAATGAATATAAAGCAAAAACGAGTTGGTAATTATTAGTAATGTTGTCTAAAATTTCATGACAACACATACCTTAGTCAGAGCACTGACATTCTAACAAACCTACAACAATTTTTTTTTTATAAATTTTACTTAAAATAGTTTAAAGACTCTATTTATTAACTTTTGTCAAGATGAGACATGATGAATTCAATCGTGCTTATCAATTTAAAAAAATTTAATTCAAGTTTGTGAATAGTGTTCAGCTTTAATGTCAGCAGTGATGTACACGATTTTTAAAATGTATTTTTAATAGGGAAAAGCAATAGATAAAATAACTTAAAAATAAACATAGATAAAATAATGAATTTCAACTCCATGATTTAATTAATTAATTATTTATTTATTTTAATTAATTAATTAATATTTATAAGGCCATTTGGCCCCCGCCAGAAATCACGCGTGACAAAAAATAAAATTTTCAAATAGGTCATACAATTATTTTGACGCGATATTTTGTCCGGCGAGATTTTGTCCCGCGATATTATGTCCGGATCCCGACACATTTATTGGTTTTAAAATTTCTGTACACTCAAATTTTCTTTATTTTCTAAATATGTATTATTTAAAATATATTTTACAGTAATTGTTTGCTCTGATACTTTTCTCTGAGTCAAATCCGCTACCGGATTTTTTTTTCCTAGAATAAATACACAGGCCTACAAAAATGAAGTTCACAAAATTTGATTTGATGATTTCAGATGATCTTTATGTTTTTTGATATGCTGAAACGGAAAATGCAGCCCATTTTTCGCTATCACGTATAGATTTTTGTCAATACAGGGTGTTTACCAACACAATTTCTTATATATACCATCATAAAATAGGTTGGTTGGTTGGTTCATATGGTTTTAAGTCGCACTAGTGCTTCACAATTACAATAATAGGTATCCATGATTAATTAATCATGTAAACATACTATAAAACTTATCATATAATTATATTGGTGAAAGAGTAATGGAAGAAATTATATAGGCAGGCACCCTGTATTGACAAAAATCTATACGTGATAGAGATAAACTGTCTTCGTTTTCGGTTTCAGCACACCAAAAAACATAAAGATCAGCCAAAATTATAAAATCAAAATTTTACAAGTCAATCTGTGATATTTATTTTGCTTTTCTCATTTCTATATTTTAATAGCATTAGATTACACTATTACTTGCAGATGCACTTAATAATAATAATAAAAAAAAAAATCGTTCTCAATGTACATACAATTAAACTACTGTTTGGTAACATTTACACTTTCTGACCATACTTCTGTAACACTTTTATGATTTAATTACGTTACAATGTTTTAAAAAAAGTTCCCAAATTTGTAGCAAAATATCTGACAAGGAATTATTGATATCAAAGTAACAACACAACCACACAAAATGTATATTAATTTAATATTGAAGTATTATTATAAAATTATAAAATTTCATATGAATAGAAAGCAAAATCAACGATTTTAAGTAATTATAATACAATTACATTAAGTGCAGCAGAAAGTTCTGTTTTTTTTTTAATTGAAAAGGTGACACCATAAATTTTTGTGTAACAATATTTGTATGAGGCTTTCCTAATCATATCATTTATATAAATATCATTCAACAGAAATTTCTGGTTTCACTTCTTTAATTAAAATGAGTCTCAACTTTGTCAATTTGAAATAATAATATGACACCAGAAATTTTTATATAACTATATTTTTATGATACTTTTCTAAATATCATCTTATCAGTTATATAAATATTATCTAACATCAATTTTCGGTGTCATGTCTTTAATTTAAAATCACTAGAACTTTCTGGTACACATAATATAGGGGAGAGTGGGGTATGTACAATGGACCGCTCCCTATAATTTATTTATTTATTTATTTTTATGGTTCGTGTTTTGGTATATAGATAGCAGCACTGCAGTGACGAAACTTAGCCAGCAACTTTATGCCTAACTAACAATTTAGCCATTTTATTCGTGAAGTTTAGTTTACGGTTGCCAAAAGTAAATATTTTTAGTTAAACAGTTTTTCTTTTCGTTTTTCAGGATTAATGATCTGGAACAGGCTATTTAGCACAGTAAAGAGCTAAGGTCCTATATTATTACATAAAATCTCATTAAAATATTTTTTAAGAGGATTTTTTTTTTTTTTATCACTTGTTGTCAGAGGTCCAGACGGGTTACAATGGGGGATGGTCCATTTACCTCAGTTCTCTGTCATAATAAACTGATTTACGAAATCTGCATTTTTTAAGTGTTAGCTATAAATTATATATAAAAATTTCATAGTTAACCTTAATTAGATCTATGATGTCTTCAAAGTTGAATAAGAAAGCAATTTACTTTGATGTTCCTTCTTATATATTTTTAATAAACATTCAGTCACTTTTGTATTCTTACATTTTTACAAATATCATAGAGTTATAACAAACTAAATTAAATAATGCAATTAAAAAAATAATAATGCATTTAAATTTGACGAAAAAGACGGTTTTACATTTTGTTGGTTTAATTACAGAAATAAAAGATTTCTATAAACAGAATCTGTTCTATAAAAAGAATTTCTATAAAAGAATATGTTTTTGTGAGATTCATGCAACGAAAACTTAATTAAGATTTCTACATTTTTTCCTGAGAGTGTTGCTTGGAAATTTTATCTCTTGGAAATTTTGAAGCTATTGTAATGACGAGTTTTCCAAACCCTACAACTTCACAAGATAATAGCAGATTTTCAGTGACACAAAAATTGTTTGCCGTATCATTTTCTAATTTTAATGTTCATTAAGTTACATTATTTGTATGAATCGAAGACATAAATAAATAAGTATAATATATTCTATATTTTATACTGTCAAAAAATATACAACATTACTATGTTTTTTAAATAGACCTGTGGTCCATAGTGTAGTCCATGCCATAGATTATGGTCCATTTTGTCAGTTGTTATTAAAAAAATTATATTAAAAAAAGTAAACATAATTATTGATTTTGATTGGGTGTCACATAAGACCCAATATATAGGTAATATGCACACGTATTTTCAATAGCGAGAAGTTATTACTTTGTGAGTAAACACATAAAATTTCCAATATCGGTCCATTGTACCCCACTCTAACCTATTATTGAAAATCAAACAAAGAGAATTTGTCTCTGCAAGATTTTAAATTAAATTTTAGAAAACTAAGTTCGCATTTTAAAAGTTACTTATAAGATTTATGTGACAAGAAATAAATATCATGAAAGTGGTATAACCTTAATATAATATTTTTAAATGTTTAATAATATAGTTTTTACATATGTGTGTATGTGTGTGCTCCAAACGCTTTTTCATTTAAAAAAATATTTAATGAGAATTAAATTAGTAAAACTTTAAAGTTTGATAATACAATACAATTTTTCTCTGATATAACAAATTGTCATTTTTCAAAAACGTTTACAATATGTTTTTTAAGCTACAAAAAATTCCATTAAGTTAATTTTTTGAATTTATAAACCGAAAAAACTTTGCATGACAAATGTAAAATCTGATCAAATAATAATGTCTAGAGGAATATTTTTTACGTAAAATTTATGCGCAAAAACATTTTTTTCTTTCTTTCCTTTACATCAACTCAGGTGTGATAGTTCTATCTAAATATATGTATGCATATATTTTTCAAGCTTTAAATGTTAAATTAAATTATGAAAATATTCCAAGGAACTAACTTTTTGTAAATAATAAATGACTAATAATTTTACGTACTCAAGACAAACATTACATAATTTATGCATGTGATGATATTTCTATCTTGTTTCGAACGGTTATTAAGTTTGGAAAGAAATCCACTTAAGTACTTAATTATGTTTAAGCACTCCATTAACTTTGACAGATGTATTTACTCAACAGTTTTAGCCAGAAAATCCCCAATTTTAATTTTTCCTGAGTTTATCGGCAAGCAAGCGAATTAGTTATTCAAACAAAGGATCAAAAATATTTTAGATGACATGTGAGTACTTTAAATGAATAATAATGTTTACACTCTTTAATATGCATGATGCATATTCTAAGTCAGAGAAAATGTTGAATGCTGGTAGCAAAAAATGACAGAAATGAGTATGTTGTAAATATAATTCTATTACAAATACACAATTTATTTTGATATTTTTGAAACTTCTCCTTTAAGAAAAGAAGAAATAAGTTAAATAAGTTTTAAGTTAAACAGTAAAGATATAGTTCTAAAAATAAGGCTGTGAATAAGAAAAATATTTTTTAAAAAGGTTATATTTCATATTATAACCCTTTACGACCTGAAACCTTTTTTAGTAAAAATTGAAAGTTTTGATAGTTTCCCCTAGTTGATAAGATCACATTTGACTGAAAAAATAAAATAAATAAATAAATAAATAAATAAATAAATATATCATGTTAGATTAATCCTCAGGAGGACCACTCGATTGTGTATAGTTCGGTCCTACTGGAGACATTTTAAACTAAATCAACACAATTATTTAGGTTCGGATTATATGAATAAATATTTAAAAATAACAGTTTAACCCTTTGCGGCGCAAGACAAGTTTGAGCATTTAAATTATACTGCCACCGGAATTCATGAACTAAATTAAACTAAAAGAAATTTTAAATTTTAAGGTTAAAAAAACCGGCCTTTTCTGATATGTTATAAACGTAAATTTTTGCTAAAAAGTTTCCGGGATGAATTTTTGCAGCTGGATCTTAAAGTTTGCGTCCTCGCAGCAAGGACACCGCGCGTTAAGGGGTTAAGCAAAACTCATTGTTATTTATTAGGGTAATTTTCATCCGTCACAATGAAAACGTTTGAAATATCTTTCGTTTTTTGAAAGACATACTTAAATATACGTCACATTTTTCGCATCTCTCTCTGGTACGGCTGGTACAGTTTTGCAACCTACACTGCCTATCAGTTTTAAGATCATCAAAACAAAGCCAATGACTTGTTGCATCTAACCTCTTCCCTTCAGAGTGTAGCTTTTTGAGTGGATTATAAAATTTTGATCTGCAAGACGAGCAACATCCTCTTCAGTCTCCTCTTCTTGTACACTCTCATCATTAATAGTGTTATTAATTTATCCAATTTCAGCAATATCGTCAACATCACTGAGGTCATTTTTATCGCAAAAAATCCTTTTCGAGTAGTTCCAAGATCTTCTCTCGCGTCAAATATCGTATTCGGGCCATCTAAAAACCCAATAATTCTGACGTGTGCATATAATTCTTGAAATGGCAAATTCTGGACTTACGATTGTGTAGGTGACTAGTTTTTCCAACCTTTTTAAAACCTAATTTATATTATCAAGGCTAAAATCTATTGAAATCATGAATGTAGTATATTAAGATAAAAATTGAATCGAAGACAACACTAAAAATAATATTTTTCAGAAATTACGACAGTACATACGATTTGGCTTTTGTTGTCAGAAGATGGACGCTTGAAATAAGTAAAAAAAAACTATTTCTGTCTTGCTACTGGGGCCATACAGTTATGTTTCATCGAAACATATGAAACAAATGGACTCGCACAATTGTGCATTTTCGGCTTTCAATGACACGAAAAAAAGAAAATGTTACACTTTCTTAGTTAAGTTTCACCACCATAATTGTGTAGGTCAGATCATAAAGTGATAATAATAATTTTCAGTGTCTTATTATTTAAATTTTATACATATATACATATTTATTCTAACAAAATTTTTTGTTCAATTTCTTACACGTGAAAATTATGTTAGTATCGTTTTCAACACTATCTAATATTATTTGAGTTATTTTAACTGTCTGTCTCTATGTCTGTCTGTCTCTTTGGCCATCTACCTGCCTGAAGCGTCCGTAAATATTTTCAGAATTTCATTTGAATGATATATCTTATTCATGTTCACTATTTAAAATGATATAATAGGTTCTGTACAACTGGTCTGTGTAAAGAAACACACACACACGCAAAACAACAACAAAAAATGCTAATTCACTGCATTTTAAGAGAGTTATTTTTATGAATCACAATTAAACAACTTTCTACTGCAAAATTTGTCGTAGCATTTAATTTTAACATACTAAAATAATATTTTCTATAGAATATGATATGCTTAGCGTTCAAATTCACAGGACTACACTAAAATAATCAAATTCATAAAGGGTTGCAATTGAAAATTGTTTGAATTGCGTTTCCATCTGTGTTGTGCTGTTTTAAAAATTTTCAACAATTTTTAAGAGTGATTCTGAATTCAAATATTCTGCCTGCTTGTGTTTTTGTTCCTCCGTTGTATGATAACGTAGCCAAAGAATATTGAAATTTGAACGATGCAACGAGTATGTATAGTTGGAAAGTGTTAACAGTCATTGCGCATCGTATGATTTTTCGTTCTTGTTTATATTTGTGCTGAGTTATGCATTTGAAGATAACCATAGCTGAAATTAATAATACTATATATATATTACAAAAAACTTTTTGCAGCACTTTGTTGATCATATAATAGTTACAGCTTCTACTTGCAGCACTTTGGTGATCCTTCAATAGTTACAACTCCTACATGCAATTTCTTGGTAATCATGAAAGTTCCAATCCTTCCTTTTCTTCGCTCCTTGATCCAACCTTCGCAAGGACTTCACAAGTTACTATTACTTTTGTTCAACACTCATCAATTTACTATATGACTTAACTGTCAACCGTGAAACGTAAAATGTATAAAAATTGTTCATTGGAAAAATGTATTAAATCCCTGAGGATGCTTTGATTTTTCAAAGCGAAAGTATAATTTTTAAAGTATAATTAAAGTATAATTAATAAAGTATAATTTTTAGAAAACGTGTTTTTAAAAGTGTTTTTAATCTTAATATTAAAAAAAAAAAAAAAGTCTTTTCAGTATTTAATAAATTTTGTACCACGAGGGGTTAGTTTCCACTCCTTCTTACAACTGACGTTTTTAGTCCTTCATCTGAGGTATGGAAAATTTTCGTACACGTTAAAATTTATGACCTTGTTCTTTTTTTAAAAAAAAGTTTTTACACAATTTGAGTCATCAACAATCTAAAAATCTAGAAATGGATGCGGTATTCGTCTGTAGGTTAGTCAATTTGTGAGTTAATTGGTAAGTTTGTTAGCTTGTGTGGGCATTATTTTAAGAAGGATTTGAAACGTTTTTAAAAATTTCATAATGCTGCAAAGATTTCTGTTAAATATTATCACATTACTTATAATCTATTATGTTTTAAAGATTTTTTATAACCTGGCAGAATAAGACAATGTATCGCATAAATTCGAACTGTCAGGATTATCGAATGGGGATAAAACGTAGTATTATGTAAAAACTGAGATACAAAACTGGCAACTGCATCATTACACAACAGATTACGATACAGAAAATGTACAGTCGGTCAAACAAAAAACGAAACACCCCCACCTATCTCATTACCTAATTATCGCAGAAACATGCAGTAGGCACCAATCGTCAGGAAATTATGTCTACTTTTTTTGTATGTAGGAAAAAATGACATTGGGGGTCGTCTACATATTAAAAATGGGTCCAACTTTGAAAATTCAAATGTTAACCCACTAATTTGACGGCAGAAAACGATTCTAGAGCATCAAAATAGCCTAGATATAAATTTGCACGAAGATATCAACATTGGCTCCTGAGATATTTAAGGTTTTTCTTTAGGGGGTTATCTCCAAGTTTATTTTTTTATCATTTAGGTCAGATTCAACGAATTTATTAGAGCTGTCTTCTATTATTCAAGGCGTTTCATTCATCTACAAATTTCTAAATACATCAAAAGGAATATAATTTCAATGAGCATGTTAATGTGGAAATTTCGAACTATAAGAAATATTCTGTCCAAAAAAAATAACATAGGAGGGTCTATTAACACCTGTGTGTGTGAAGGGGAGGAGGAGGGGCACCGGCATTCAAAATTGATGTTTTATTACCGCATTTTCAAAAGATTTTAATTGAAATTAGATTTCTGTTATGCTTTTTCGAAAATGATTATAGGGATTTTGATGAAAGTTTGGGGTTAAGTGTTTTCGGGATACTAGACTTACCACCATCTTCAGAAAAATTTGCGTTGGCTTTTAACCCCTTATCGGCCAATGGCAACAAATGAAATAAATTGGGTTTATTCGGAAACTGATATAAGGATTTTGATGAAAGTTTTGCGTTATGTGCTTTTGAGTATGCTTAAACGAATGGAATTATCCCCATCGTCATAAAAATTCGTTGTCGCTGTTAACCCTTTAAAGGACAATTGCAACGTATGTCAGAAATCGGCTTACACGGATATGGACTAAGCAATTTTTATGAAAGTTTGAAGTTAGGGCTTTTTCATGAGAAAAAACAATTGTATTTCATTTTCAGATGAATTAGCGTTTACATTTAACCCTTTACCGGCCAACTGCAATACATAGCAAAAGTTGGGTTTATTCAAAAATGATTCTAGGGATTTTGATGAAAGTTTGGGGCTAAGTGTTTTCGGAATATTAGACTTACCATCATCTTCAGAATTATTTGCGTTGGCTGTTAACCCCTTATCGGCCAATGGCAACAAATGAAATAAATTGGGTTTATTCGGAAACTGATATAAGGATTTTGATGAAAGTTTTGCGTTAAGTGCTTTTGAGTATGCTTAAACGAATGGAATTATCCCCATCGTCATAAAAATTTGTTGTCGCTGTTAACCCTTTAAAGGACAGTTGCAATGTATGTCAGAAATCGGCTTTACACGGATATGGACTAAGCAATTTTTATGAAAGTTTGAAGTTAGGGCTTTTTCATGAGAAAAAACAATTGTAAATTTTTTCAGATAAATTAGCATTTACATTTAACCCTTTACCGGCCAACTGCAATACATAGCAAAAGTTGGGTTTATTCAAAAATGATTCTAGGGATTTTGATGAAAGTTTGGGGTTAAGTGTTTTCGGAATATTAGACTTACCATCATCTTCAGAATTATTTGCGTTGGCTGTTAACCCCTTAACGGCCAATTGCAACAAATGAAATAAATTGGGGTTATTCGGAAACTGATATAAGGATTTTGATGAAAATTTTGCGTTAAGTGATTTTGAGTATGCTTAAACGAATGGATTTATCCCCATCGTCATAAAAATTCGTTGTCGCTGTTAACCCTTTAAAGGATAATTGCAACGTTTGTCAGAAATGGACTTTACACGGAAATGGACGAAGCAAATTTTATGAAAGTTCGATGTTAAGGCTTTTTCGTGAGAAAAAAACAATTGGATTTCATCTTCAGATAAATTAGCGTTTACAGTTAACCCTTTACCGGCCAATTCAATACATAGCAGAAGTTCGGTTTACTCGAAAATGATTCTAGGGATTTTGATGAAAGTTTGGGGTTAAGTGTTTTCGGAATATTACACTTACCATTATCTTGAGAAAAATTTGCGTTGGCTGTTAATCCCTTATCGGTCAATGGCACTAAATGAAATAAATTGGGTTTATTGGGAAACTGATATAAGGATTTTGGTGGAAGTTTTGCATTAAGTGCTTTCGGGTATGCTTAAATGAATGGAATTATCCCCATCATCATAAAAATTCGTTGTCTCTGTTAACCCTTTAAAGGACAATTGCGACATATGTCAGAAATTGGCTTTACACAGAAATGGACTAAGCGATTTTTATGAAAATTCGATGTTAGGGCTTTTTCATGAAAAAAAAAAAAAAAAAATTGGATTTCATCTTCAGGTAAATTATCGTTTACAGTTAACCCTTTACCGGCCAATTGCAATACATAGCAGAAGTTGGGTTTACTCGAAAATGATTCTAGGGATTTTGATGAAAATTTTGGGTTAAGTTTTTTCGGAATATTAGACTTACCACCATCTTCAGAAAAATTTGCGTTGGCTGTTAACCCCTTATCGGCCAATGGCTACAAATGAAATAAATTGGGTTTATTTGGAAACTGATATAAGGATTTTGATGAAAGTTTTGCATTAAGTGCTTTCGGGTATTCTTAGATGAAGAAATTATCCTCACTGTCATAAATATTCCTTGTCGTTGTTAATCCTTTAAAGGCCAAATGCAACGTATGTTAGAAATTATCTTTATACGGAAATTGAGAAAACGTTTTTTCTGAAAGGTTACAGTTAGAGCTTTTTGATGAGAAAAGACGATTGGATCTCTGCTTCAGACAAATTAGCATTCACAGTTAACCCTTAACTGACCAACTGTATATATTTGTGTGTATCGAAATATTTGGTAAATAATGAGGCAGGTTCATGTCTATAACTGTATACTTATTGTGTATCTTGTTTTCTTTCTTTTCTTTCTATTTATATATATATATTTCAATACAATTTAATTTAATCAAAGGTAGCTGATATTTGTGCGTGTTGAAGTATTTGGTAAAGAAGGAAGCAGGATCCAGACTATGATTGAAATTATAGATTTTTTTTTTAATGAAAATGCCTAAATTCAAATAAAAGTAGGTGATATTTTCAAATGCCTAGCTAGTCGTTAATTTAGTTAAATAGCGATTGCAAGTTTTGTACTGGTAACGCTGCCGAAGGCAGCAGGAACCAGGAACAGTTGGCTAAAAGAATTAAAAAATGCATTTTCACCGTGTTCTGATCCATTCTGAAAGTTTCAAATGTGTGGCTTTTCAGGAAGTTAGTTAAATAAATTTTCTGTCGAATCATATAAACGCTTCCGAAGGCAGTAGGGACCTGAAACAGTTGACTAAAAGTGATAAAAAAATGTATTGTCACCGTGTTCTGAGCTATCCTGAAAGTTTCAAATGTCTAGCTAGTCGGGAAGTTAGTTAAAAATCGATTGCAAGATTTGTACTGGACAAACAAACAAACAAGAAGTGAAGTTAATAAAAATAATTACAAGATATAAAGAACTTTTATATACCATGTTTTTAAATTTTCTGTTGAATCATATAAACGGTAATGAGCGCAGCGGGAATCCGGAGCAATTGGAAAAAAGCATTAAAAAAATCCCTTGCTATCGTGTTTTGAGCTATTATAAAAGTTTCAAATGGCTATCTAGCCGGGAAGTTAGTTAAAAGTAGATTGCAAGTTTGTACTGGTAACGCTAACGAAGAGAGCAGGGTCCCGAAGCAATTGGTTAAAAATATTTTTAAAATGCATTTTCACCGTATTCTGAACTATTCTGAAAGTTTCAAATGTCTAGCTACTCGGGAAGATAATTAAATAAATTTTCTGTTGAATCATATAAATGCACCGAATACAGTAGGGACCCGAAACAGTTGGCTAAAAGTATTTAAAAAATGTATTTTCACCGTGTTCTGAACTATTGTGAAAGGTTCAAATGTCGTCAGGAAGTTAGTTAAATAAATTTTCTGTTGAATCATATAAACGCTGCCGAAGGCAGTAGGGACCTGAAACAGTTGACTAAAAGTATTAAAAAAGTATTGTCACCGTATTTGAGCTATCATAAAAGTTTCAAATGTCTAGCTAGTCGGGAAGTTGGTGAAAAATTGATTGCAAGCTTCGTACTGGTAACGCTGTCGAAGGCAGCAGGAACCCGAAGCAGTTGGTTAAAAATATTTTTAAAATGCCTTTTCGCTATGTTCTGAACTATTCTGAAAGTTTAAAATGTCTAGCTAGTCTGGAAGTTAAATAAATTTTCTGTTGAATCATATAAACGGGTAGTGACCTAAAACAGTTGACTAAAAGTATTAAAAACATGTATTGTCACCGTGTTTTGAGCTAGCCTGAAAGTTTCAAATGTCTAGCTAGTCGAAAAGTTAGTGAAAAATCGATTGGAAGCTTCGTACTGATAACGCTGCCGAAGGCAGCAGATACCCTAAACAATTGGCTAAAGGTATTTTTAAAAATTCATTTTTACCGTGTTCTGAACTATTCTGAAAGTTTCAAATGTCTAGCTAGTCGGGAAGTTTTGTGTTAAATAAATTTTCTGTCTAATCATATAAGCGCTGCCGAAGGCAGTGGAACCTGAAATAGTTGACTAAAATTATTGGAAAAATGTATTGTCACCGTGTTGTGAGCTGTCCTGAAAATTTCAAATATCTAGCTAGTCGGGAAGTTAGTTAAAAATCGATTGCAAGATTTGTACTGGACAGAAAAAAAAAAAAAAAAAAAAAAAAAAAACATACAAATAAACAAACAAACAAACAAGAATCAAAGTTAATAAAAACATGGTAATACGGTAAAATATTACAGGGAGTTCAAGTATTTTCTCCCCTTGCTTAATTTTACGCTGTTGCACTTCATATAATTTTAAACCATAAATCGTAATGATATATAATTTTTTGTCGTGTTCCTGTAAAAATCTATAAAGGCTATCTTACCAAAATCTATACAATTTGTGCGACGGTAATGTATAACATGTGCATAAATTTTCAGTTTAATAGAATAAGGTGTTTAGATACTATCGCATTTTAAAACGATTGGGCCCATAGACCATAATGACAATTTTTCTTTCTGCCCTTGTAAAAAGGAAAAAAAACTATACATGCTAGATTTATCAAAATCTATACACTTTGTGCGAGAGTGATTTTTAACATGTATAAAAGTTTTTTAACTCAAACGAATAAGGCTTTTAAATTCTATCGCATTTTATTTTATTTGGATCCATAGACAATAATGATAAATAATGTTTTGTTGTGTCCCTGTGAAAAACTATTAATGTTAGATACATCAAAATCTATAATACACTTTGTGTGACGGACATTTATAACACGCGTATTAGCTCAAAAGAAAATGGTATCTAGACGCTATCGCAGTTTGTAAAACCTGGCCCTATAGGCTATAACGATAAAGAATATTTCTTTTTTGTGCCTGTAAAAAGTACTTTTAAGTGCTAGATTCACCAAAATCAACAGTGATCTTGCTATGGTGCCATACAATAACTTACTATATTTCAACTTATTTGAACAGAGGATTTAGGCGCTGTCGTATTCACTCACACACATACACCCATTCATAATCGAAAACTAGTAAAAATGAATTCAGTGTTATTCAAAAGTATAGAAAGCCCATAATCTCAAAGGTCGGGTTTTTTGTCACGATTACAATACTTCCTTTACATACGTAAGTTCGGAAAGTAAAAATCTGATCTCTCAGCTATGAAGTTCTGTCCAACTCAAAGAAATAATTTATTCTGTAATAATATTATATTATTTTAATTGGTTAATTTATATTTCCAACACTATTAATAATAGCGACTATATAAATTAAAAATCACAATTCTTCTAAAGAAAATTACGAAAACATTATATAATATAGTAAGGAAAGAGACAAATAAAAAAAAAATAATAAATGTTAAACTACATTTTTAAATCGCATGTCTAATATTATAATACAATTTATTTCAGAATTAAATTTCAATTTATTTCAGCTGGAAAAAAAAAAAAAAAAAACCCATTGTTGAAATAATTAAAAATATATGAAAGTGAATTAAAACTTTTTTTTTTCTTAATATCGTCTGCAATAAAATTCAAAACTGATTGTTGTGAATGCTACTTGTAAATACAGTTTGTAATCGTTATATGGCCCCCAAACTTGATCTTCGATCGTTTTTCTGGAATATCTCGAGAACTATTTGGCCCAGTGAGCTGCAAATTTGCATACGCGTATTTTAATGTGCTAGAAATCGATATCTGTTAGAAAAATTATAGGTCCCAATACATAATTTTTTTAAATATTAATTTAATATTTTTTATTCTATAGATAAAAAACATTAAAATCTTAATGAAACTCATAAATATGTTTGGAAAACCTGTTATTAACATCATAAAAAAAACCAGGTAAAAAAAAAAATAAAAATGTAGGAGATATGAATAAAAATGTGTAATCAGACTTTAACATTAGAAGATCGAAAGTTTAGACGTGTATAACTCCTAAACTTATACACCATATGACTTCCAAATTTATATCTGGGGATGAAATTGACTGTAGAATCGATATCCGAAATCAAAATTATATGTTACCATTGAAAAAATAAAAGTTTGACACGATTTCAATATGGAGACGACCCCTTAAGCTATTTTTTTCCAATTAGCTTAAAAGAGAACACAATTCCCTGACGAATGGTACCTTCGGTATCTTTCTGCAACAATTTACTGATGAGTTAGGTGGGGGTGTTTCGTTTTTTTTTTTGACCGACTGTACCTATACAGGGAAAGGGGATTCTCGAGGGTACTGCATTTGAACCTCCAACAGTACAGCTGATTATTTTTTAATCTATTATTTATTTTTATTTTCATTTTTTGGCAAAAATCATATTATAATAAGCTGTAAGAGTCTTGTAAAAATTATATTCTATCCCTTTGCGGCGCAAGACAATTCGGATCATTTAAATTATACTGCCACCGGAATTCATGAACTAAATTAAACCAAAAGAAATTTTAAATTTTGAGGTTAAAAAAACAGGCCTTTTCTGATATGTTATAAACGTAAATTTTTGCTAAAAGATTTCCGGGATGAATTTTTGCAACAGGATCGAAAATTTTGCGTCCTCGCAGCGAGGACAGCGCGCGTTAAGGGGTTAAAACACATCCACGTCTTTTAGCGTTGACACACACAGAAAAACTATAATAAGCATCATATTCTGTCAACAAATAAAACTGTATTTTAGAAAGAAGTAATATTTCAAATGAATTAAGGTGTAAAAGAAAAATATTTACAGAAAAGTAATATCATGATTTAAGCATATAGTCTGAATACAATTCATTATAAAAAAGACATTTTTTCTAAAGCTAATATTCATAATATTATTGCAAAATTGTTTTTACAACATCAAATCCAGATGAGCATTACTTAAACAATTCCATATTTCAAACATTAGGTTAAATCTTGACATTTTAAGTGATAAAGACTGTAAGAATTGTTTCATTAGTTATATAATGTATGATAACAACCTGCTGGTTGCTGTTCTTTAACATACTTTCTATTGATCTCCAAATAAACTATTGTTTCATTAACTGATTTAAAGTTTTTTTTTTTTTTTTCCAAATTTAAACTTTTTTGTTGTTGTTTTTGAAAAATATATTTAAATGCGTTAAATGGAAAAAGAAAATTCTCAACACTTGTTTCTTTAGGGTTATTATACGAATGAAACTTAGGGTAAATTCTGAATGCTTTTTCTAAATTTTATAAAACAATTTAAACATTCGCTTATCGATTAGAATATGTGAAAAACAGGTAAAGGGAAGCCATTTTCATCTCCCCATTGCATAATAAATTCTGCTGAACTGTTGCCAATGTCAATATACAAATTCCATATTACTTACACAGAATTTTGGCTCAGTTCTACATTTTCTATTTTTGCGTCATAGAATTCTTTTGTATGTTAAAAAAATGAACTCTTATTTTTCTTTATTATTTTCTTTTAATTTCTTTTACTTTCTTTTATTTTTATTTCGGCAGCGATTCATTTTAGCTTTTGATAACGCTACAGTATTTCAACTTCGTATGCGTATGTTTATACACATGTAAACGAGAAAAAAGTGTGAAAAGAAAAAAAAAACTTATTTGAAATGGTTTATGGATAATGTATGTAAGGGATAGATGCTTGATGCTGCTAAATGTACCTAACCCATTTGTATCAATTTAAAAAGTGGAAAATTGTCCATTATCGCCAAAATTATTTAAAAATAGAAATGATAAAAAAAAGAGCTAAAATGGCTTGCAAGGAATTTATAATTTGATTTAGGTAAATAAAATAAGTTATATATTGTACAGTCGGCAGCAAATTTTTCGAGCGATAACAATAATTCCTATGCAAAAAAGTGCACTTAATACTTTTTTTTTAATAAATCCTTGTCGAATCATGTTATTAGACTGACTAAGAACATGATTCAACAAGGATTTATTTAACAAAGCAGTATTAAGTGTACTTTCTTTAACATAGGAATTATTGCTAGCGCTCGAATAATTTTCCGGCCGACTGTACATAATTTGTGAAATTCAATTTATATTTATTTTTAATCGCATAATAGTACTTGAAATGGTCAATTCATATAGTCACAGGGAATGGTGTCAAACTGATAACATTTTGTGCGTGTGTGTGTGCGTGTGTTTGCAACGTTTACGAGGTCTTCGTGATGAAATTGTATCAAAGTGTATTTGAAAATGTTAACCAGTAGATTTTTATGTTAATGAGGGACATGGTGTAATTTCTCGTGTTGCTGATGCTTTTATTTATTTATTTTTTTTTTTTTGTTGTTCAAGTACTTCCGCTAAATTTTGTTTGAAGACGTGAGTTGCTCTCTCTTATTCAATAGTTTTGAAAACAACGTAACTGTTCAAAAGGATCATGTCAAAGGCAATATTTTTTTTCTTTTGTAAGTCGTTTGGAATCGTCGCGTTATATGGAATTTGCTAAGAATTTAATCTACATCATCAACTCCACCCATATTTTCATTGTAGTCCAGCACAAATGTTTATTAAATTATACAACTGTTGAACAGCCGTTGAACACAACTATTCGTAATTAGAATGGCCAAAGATAAAGCATTTTGTAACATATGCTTCATAATCTATTTGGCTTTCATAGATATAATTCACACTAATTTTATATTATGTATGGAATTTAATTATTACTGTCGACAGCAAAAGTATCCGAGCACTAGCCAATAATTCCGATATCAAAAAAGTACACTTAAAACTGTTTTGTTAAGTAAATGCTTGTCGAATAATGTTCTTAGACTGACTAAGTACATGACTGGACAAGGATTTATTTAATAAAACATTATTTAACAAACGTAACAAATTAAGTAATTGTACTTTTTTAGACAGGGATTATTTCTGGTGTTCGGATACTCTTTTGCTACCGACTGTAATTTACTTCTTCTGAACCTTATTTAAACAAAATGCTTTATTATTTAAACTTATTATTATTATTATTTTAAGTTATTACACATAATTTTCAGTTTGGGCTGAAAACATGCTTCACAACTTTGATCTTTTTTAGAGGGTATCCAGAAAACAAAATTGGTTAAAGTTGATATTGAATAAACGTACGTGAAATATACGTTCCGGAGAAGGGTCCTATCATAGATAGAATCGCTCCACACTGCTCCTAGAGCGGTGAGCGGCTTCTCGTCCCTGTAAGTCCCAGCAAATATATCAACAATGACCTTTTCGTAACATTTTTCTTTCAGCCATCATACCTAGAACAATTTTTGGGATTGCTAGGTCCTCGCTATTGTTATCTATTATTCCCATAAATTTAGAAATTATGTATATATTTTGTTTGGGAGTCGAATAGATTACAGAATTTCATTCCAATTATGACTCTCTTTAATTCATTATATTGAATATAAACTGCTTTTATATTTCATCAACTACTCAACTAAATGAACCAGGCGAGTATACTTCTTTGCATATTTTTGAGATCATGTCAATCATACTGAATCATGCCGCTTTTACTAGAAAAAATACATTAATAATTTTCCAATCTTCACTTTATACTAGTAAGCATATGTGCAGCAAATATATCAACAATGACCTTTTCGTAACATTTTTCTTTCAGCCATCATACCTAGAACAATTTTCGGGATTGCTAGGTCCTCGCTATTGTTATCTATTATTCCCATAAATTTAGAAATTATGTATATATTTTGTTTGGGAGTCGAATAGATTACAGAATTTCATTCCAATTATGACTCTCTTTAATTCATTATATTGTATATAAACTGCTTTTATATTTCATCAACTACTCAACTAAATGAACCAGGCGAGTATACTTCTTTGCATATTTTTGAGATCATGTCAATCATACTGAATCATGCCGCTTTTACTAGAAAAAATACATTAATAATTTTCCAATCTTCACTTTATACTAGTAAGCATATGTGCACTTTGATGGTAATGGGCAGAAAATTCCTTCGCATATATCGAATTTTGCTGCAAACTGTTAACGACCAATGCGTTTCTACATATTTTTTACATAATTTATCTAATTTTAGCTGTTTAAAAAGTAAATTAATGAATATAACAAGAAAATAAAGATAATGCCTTTTCTATACTTTTAGTCATTAACTTATAATTTTCTTTAAAACTTATCGTTTCAACATATAAAAATTAATAATAATAATAATAACAATAATAATAATAATAATAACTAGTGGATCTGCAGATCAGGAGCCTCAACGTCCTATTTACATCAGACATTATTCAATAGGTCATTTTTATTTATTCCTTATTATATAATTGTATATATTGATTCTATCGACTTGTTACCATAATCAGATACATTCTTTAGGGGGGCCGCCGCCCCCTCAACCCCCCGCTGCATCTCTATTTGTATATCCTATAAAGTGTTACAGAATTGTAAATAATCGCATTTATTTTTGTATAAATCCTTTCAAAAGGTTTAGTAAAGTTAATAAAATGCTAACTTTGTGCATTTCTAGTCGTTTTAGCGTAAAATCGCCTAATTTTCCCTTAAAAACACTTAAAAAAGCTACTATAAGGGAAGAAATGGATTTGGCGCCAAATTTGGCGACTATTTCCCTCCTTGGCGACCTTGGCGAGAAAATCCTTATTAGGGATATACCAAATATGGAAGCTCTAATCTCATTATGAGATACGAGAATTTTCCAGAACAGTCTGTGTTCGATAGAAAAGTATAAAAGGAGCATTTCTTCACCAAGGCGGTCAGTGTCAGATCTGTGTCAGTTTCGTCAAATGCTTGCTTTGCTGTGAGTCTCTTTGGATGAGACTTTCTTTATGTGTTATTGCTAAACAGTTTGTACTGTTGTTTTGCTGTTAACGGCTGTTGTTTAAGCTGTGTTTACTGGCTGATTTGAAGCTGATACTTGGTTTATAGACCTGTATTTTTCTGGAACTTTCTGTGACTACATTACTGAATTTTTGCAAGTTTCGACTTTCATTCTCGGACAACTTACGGACCCCCAAGTACGCAACAATATGTATTCTTAATAAATGACAGTCTTGTATTATTTCCCTGAAATTCATAAATACCAAATTTCATAACTATCATTTTTCATACAAAAAAAAATTACATAGCATATCGGAAATATTTTGCGTAACCTTTAAACTAATTTCTAAGTCTATGCCCACAATTATCAACAGGAAAACATGTTTTTAATATTCTAATAAAATTGCATTATATTTGATGGAGTGTAACCATGTTAAAATAAACTTTTAAGAAATATTGACTATAGACCGTAATAGTACGAAATTATTTTATGTATCCCGGAAAAGTAGCCACAGTCATTATAAACGCCAATAATAAGAATAAATTTAATTAATTGTAACTCATTAATTTTTCAAACTAATTTGACATCATTTGGATGATTATAGTATATACTCGGAATTATTTTGTGTGGTCTCATAAATTATTTAGACTATACATAACTATTTTCAAGAGTAAACATGATTTTAAGCATCTTTATAATGTATGTTAATTTTATTAAGTTCAATTCAGCATAAACGCATTAAAGAGCGCGCTTAAATAAAAGTTTGTCCATAGGCTCTAATGTTACGAAATTCTTTCTTGTGGCTCTGTAAACAAACCATAAACATTGTATACACCAGTAAAAACTATTCAGCTTATTTTGCGTTTAAAATTAATAATTGTTCCAAATTTAACATAGTTCGCATGACTACGTGACATTAACGGAACACTTTTGTAAGGTCCTGTACATTAATTAGAAAGCTTAAGAGCACATATTTTCTTCAAACAACATGAGTTTAAGCATATAACTCACGTACGCTAGTTTCATTTTCTTCATTGCAAAGTAATGATATTAAAATGCGTTTAAAAGAAATTCACACCTTATGCCGTAATGTTAAGAATTTTGGCGTGTCCCTATACACATTTTTTAACCAATATAGCAATAAAAATTATACAGCTACTTACGTTTATGCAAAGCTGGAACGTGTGCGCCAATTTGCAAGTCAATCGAAGGACTTTTGCGGCTGCTATTGCGGTACATACAAATTCTTCCCATAGACCGTAATGATAAAAAAAAAAAAAAAAGTTGCATTCGGGAGTGCCGACAGAAGTGAAAACGTGAACAATTACATGTGTATTTCTTGAATCGTCAGGAAATATTTTATTGTGTAGTAAATACTTTTAAATGAAGTGTTTTTTTATTCATTAATATAAACTACTACTACAAAAATTATATTACAATTTTATTTAATGCGCTAACTGCAATAGAGACAGTGTCCGGAGATGAGAGAAGTCGTGTAGAGCCGCACCAGATTGGAAAAACGTGAGAAAAATGGCGGCTTTGGCCTTTCGCACTGTTTTGTGAGGTCTAACTGGAATAGAGACAGTGTCCGGAGATGAGAGAATTCGTGTAGAGCCGCACCAGATTGTTAAAACGTGAGAAAAATGGCGGCTTTGGCCTTTCTCACAGTTTTGTGAGGTCTAACTGCAACGTTTCCGGCTGAAATCTTTAAGAGACAGTGGCCGGAGATGAGAGAAGTCGTGTAAAGCCGCACCAGATTGTAAAAACGTGAGAAAAATGGCGGCTTAGGCCTTTCTCACGGTTTTGTGAGGTCTAACTGGAATAGAGACAGTGTCCGGAAATGAGAGAAGTCGTGTAGAGCCGCACCAGATTGTAAAAACGTGAGAGAAATGGCGGCTTTGGCCTTTATCACGGTTTTGTGAGGTCTAACTGGAACGTTTCCGGCTGCAATCTTTAAGAGACAGTGTCCGGAAATGAGAGAAGTCGTGTAGAGCCGCACCAGATTTTAAAAACCTGAGAAAAATGGCGGCTTTGGTCTTTCTCATTATTCTGTGAAGTCTAACTGGAACGTTTCCGGCTGCAATCTTTAAGAGACTGTGTCCGGAGATGAGTGAAGTCGTGTAGAGTCGCACCCGATTGTAAAAACGTGAGAAAAATGGCGGCTTTGGCCTTTCTCACGGTTTTGTGAGGTCTAACTGTAACGTTTCCGGCTGAAATCTTTAAGAGACAGTGGCCGGAGATGAGAGAAGTCGTGTAAAGCCGCACCAGATTGTAAAAACGTGAGAGAAATGGCGGCTTTGGTCTTTCTCACTGTTTTGTGAGGTCTAACTGCAACGTTTCCGGCTGAAATCTTTAAGAGACAGAGGCCGGAGATGAGAGAAGTCGTGTAAAGCCGCACCAGATTTTAAAAACGTGAGAAAAATGGCGGCTTTTGTCTTTCTCATGGTTCTGTGAAGTCTAACTGCAACGTTTCTGGCTGCAATCTTTAAGAGACTGTGTCTGGAGATGAGTGAAGTCGTGTAGAGCCGCACCCGATTGTAAAAACGTGAGAAAAATGGCGGCTTTGGCATTTCTCACGGTTTTATGAGGTCTAACTGGAATAGAGACAGTGTCCGGAAATGAGAGAAGTCGTGTAGAGCCGCACCAGATTGTAAAAACGTGAGAAAAATGGCGGCTTTGGCCTTTATCACGGTTTTGTGAGGTCTAACTGGAACGTTTTCGGCTGCAATCTTTAAGAGGCAGTGTCCAGAAATGACAGAAGTCGTGTAGAGCCGCACCAGATTTTAAAAACGTGAGAAAAATGGCGGCTTTGGTCTTTCTCATGGTTCTGTGAAGTCTAACTGCAACGTTTCCGGCTGAAATCTTTAGGAGACTGTGTCCGGTGATGAGTGAAGTCGTGTAGAGCCGCACCCGATTGTAAAAACGTGAGAAAAATGGCGGCTTTGGCCTTTCTCACTGTTTTGTGTGGCCTAACTGTAATAGAGACAGTGTCCGGAGATGAGAGAAGTCGTGTAGAGCCGCACCAGATTGTAAAAACGTGAGAAAAATTGCGGCTTTGGCCTTTCTCACTGTTTTGTGAGGTCTAACTGCAACGTTTCCGGCTGCAATCTTTAAGAGACTGTGTCCGGAGATAAAATAAGTCGTGTAGAGCCGCACCAGATTATAAAAACGTGAGAAAAATGGCAGCTTTGGGCTTTCTCACGGTTTTGTGAGGTCTAACTGCAATAGAGACAGTGCTCGGAGATGAGAGAAGTCGTGTAGAGCCGCACCAGATTTTAAAACAATATATACTATAAAATTACCACTTCACATTAGCATGTTAATTGTATGGTACATTATTTGTATCATACAAGGATGGAAAGCGTTTACTGACGATGACGCGAATTCAATGATTTTTTTTCACCCAAAAGTTTTCACTTCAAATGGAAAGCATTAGCTGACGATGACGGGAGTTTAAAGATTTTTGTTCACCCAAAAGTGCTCAACGCGCCTAAAGAAGTTTTCACTTCAAAAAACTTTGGCGTGTCCCTGTACACGAACTACAAATGAAATGCGCACCCAAAACTATACAGCTAATTTCGTGGGGATCATGAACATGTATACCAAATTTTAAATTAAGAGAGTGATATTTGCGGCCGCTATCGCACGACAGACAGACAGACAGACGGACAGGTATACGAACTACAAATGGAATACATACCAAAAACAATACAGCTGATTTCATGGGGCTCATGAACATGTGTACCAAATTTCAAGTCAATAGCGCTATTTTTTCGGCCGCTATCGCGATACATACAAAATCCTCCCATAGGCCGTAATGATAAGAAAAACTTTGGCGTGTCCCTGTATATGAACTACAAATGGAATACATACCAAAAACTATACAGCTGATTTCGTGGGGCTCATGAACATGTGTACCAAATTTCAAGTCAATTGCGCTAATTTTGCGGCCGCTATCGCGATACATACAAATTCCTCCCACAGGCCGTAATGATAAGAAAAACTTTGGCGTGTCCCTGTATACGAACTACAAAGGGAATACATACCAAAAACTATACAGCTGATTTCGTGGGGCTCATGAAAATGTGTACCAAATTTCAAGTCAATAGCGCTATTTTTGCGGCCGCCATCGCGATACATACAAATTCCTCCCATAGGCCGTAATGATAAGAAAAACTTTGGCGTGTCCCTGTATACGAACTACAAATGGAATACATACCAAAAACTAAACAGCTCATTTCGTGGTGCTCATGAACATGTGTACCAAATTTCAAGTCAATAGCGCTATTTTTGTGGCCGCTATCGCGCGACAGACAAACAGACAGACACAGCCCAAAACCGTTTTGAGTCTCAATGTAGGGCCTCCACTGACGTTTCGGCAATAATAAAATTCTTTAAATAAAAAATATATCAGCAGTGCATATTTAATAAAATTAATTATATACCCTTGAGAAATAAAATATAATGAACAAAAAGTCTGATAATTTAGTAGGGATTTTAACTCACCATTATTATTTTCTAAATCCCCTAAGGAAAGGGCATTTCTTCAAGTAAACGAGAAAATGGTCGCCTCCTATTTGATGAATGAGGAAAGATGCTAAAGAAAATGCCTTTTCCTTGGGGAAATTTATAAGAATTAAGATTCTTCATTTTAAATAATTAAAGTTAAGTGAAAATTAAATTCATTGCTCCGATGTAAAAGTAAATTTCCGAAATTTATATTTAAATATAATTAGTACATGTAAATGAAATTACTTAAAATTTTTATTTATAAATACATATAATAAACCTTTTTTTCTTTCTTTTAAATTCTTTGTCTCCATTCTTTGTTCTTCTGAACTCTTTCAGTTTATATATAATTTCATTAATAATATTTTTAATAGGAAATACCTTTAATTAGATTGTACTTTTATTTAATATACACAGTAATTATAGCTTATCACACATTCACCGTTCATGCCAGTGATGAAGAATCTATGATCCGCAGGTCAGAAACTGACCCGTGAAGACTTTATAAATTTCCCACATGATCATTATCTATGATCTTATTCTGAACACTTTCCAACAAGGTTGATAAATGATAAGTGTTAATAAATTCGGTTTTTCTGTCTGTCCGTCTGTCTGTCATTGCTCTAACTCCCGTAAATATTCGTGTAATTTCTTGAAAAATATATATGTTATTCATGTTTGCTATCGGAAGTTCCCAATTGAAAATGGAGTACATACCTCTCATGGTTTGTATACAGGGACACCCGAAAGTTCTCCAAAGCATTGTGTTTCATGAGAGGTATTTCGATAATCTATATTTCCATCCTTTACTTTACACAAATTTTAATGAAGTTAAACTATGTTATTCAAGTTTTCTATAGAAAATGTTTTGTATAGAAAATGAAGTAAATACCACCACTGGTTTGTTTACAGCGGCACACGAAAATATTCCAAAACATGGCGTTCTATGAGACGTATTTCTATAAACCAAATTTTAATAACTTTACTTTGCATAAATCTTAATGGAATTAAAGTATATTATTGATATGCCCAAACGTATGCTTTCAATAGATTATAGTATGAATAATATTACGACTTACAGGACCACGATAAAGTATTCAATTACATTAAAGGATACTGTTGGAAGTTTACAGAAATTGCATTTTCATTTACATTAAGCGTTTTTAACACTTACCCACAAGGTTGAAAAGGGTCAACAACTACGGTTTTTCTCTCTGTCTGTCTCTCCGCGCTCTAACTCCCGTAAATATTCATGGAATTCTTGAAACTGATATATGTTATTCAAGTTCACTATCGAATGTTCCCTAATGAAAATGGAGTGAATACCTCTACTGCTTTATGTACAGGGATACCCGAAAATATTTCAAAGCATTGCGTTTTTTGAGAGGTTTTTCTAAAACCATATTTCCATACCCTTACTGTACACAAATCTTCATGAAATTGAAATATGTTATTCAAGTTCATTATCGAATGTTTTCAAAAGAAGTTGGAGTAAATACCACCACTGGTTTGTGTACAGGGATACCCAAATGTATTCCATATCATTGCGTTTTATGAGGTGTATTTCTATAAACTAAATTTTAGTAACTTTGCTTTGTACAAATCTTAATGAAATTGAAGTATGTTATTTATATATACAAAAAATACTACCGAATGTAGTTTGTTTAGTATTAGATTTTCAGGGCCCCATAGAAATATTCACTTACATTAAGGGCTTTTACTGAAAATTTGCTGGAATTACATTTGTTTACATTAAGCGTTTTTAACATTTCCTAACATCTTTTAAGTGTGAATAGGATAATTATTTGTCTGTCCTACTGCTCATCTGTCTATGTGTCCCCATCGTCTGTAAATATTTTCAGAATTTTAAATATATATATATATATGTTATTCAGTTTTACTATGGAAGGATCCCTATTTAAAATAGTATTAATAAGTACTGTAAAACTGGTGTGTGTACAGGAACACCCCCCAAAATGCCAATGCAATCCGTTTTAGGACAAACATATATTTGTAAATCACATTTAAATAACTTTATTCGAAAAAAACCATAAAGAAAGTTATTTATTTTTTTTTTAATATGCTAAAATAATATTTTTTATAGACTATGATATGATTAATTATTAGATTTACAGTTCTACACTAAAATATTCAGATATATTAAGAGCTGCATTTTCTTTTGCATTAAGCATTTTTAATTTTT
This sequence comes from Salticus scenicus, assembly GCA_963930645.1. Lineage (NCBI taxonomy): Eukaryota > Metazoa > Arthropoda > Arachnida > Araneae > Salticidae > Salticus > Salticus scenicus. The sequence continues at coordinate 241,620,091 of OZ005656.1, forward strand.
AATCAACAATGTTTGAGAATGATCATACATTCCGTTAGTCTTCTTGTATGCCTTTCGGTCCTTTTGCCTGTTCGTGGTGTGATAACATAGGCAAAGATCATTGAAAGTTATACCATACAACAAGTACGTACAGTTGGAAAGTGTTGAAGTTGATGATCAATGCGTGCCGCAGGATTTCCTGTTCTTGTTTTACATCATAAAAGAAACAGACAATCATATATATATATATATATATATATATATATAATAAATATCTAATGTAGACTTTAGAAAAATAAAGGATTTCCAAATGAGTGTTCAATCATATCTTTACACTTATGTATAAGCTCATGATAGTAATATAAATTTAGTGTGGATATTCGTTATATTTAGTTTTGATGGTTCAAGAATATTGTACAAAATGATATCGATAATTATATTTATTAATTAAAAAGCTTTCCATATTCTTTATGTGTTTTATTATTTTTTTTATTGCTAGTTTATTCAATGCAGAGATTACCTTTTAGGATGGCATAGTTTGACTTAGAAATGTAATGCATGGTATCGTCCCACGAACACAAATTCTGTCTTTTATTTGCAAAAGTAAAAATTGTAAAAATAAAAGACAAATAACGTGTACATTTTTCGAGGATATTAATAGAAAGACAACCCCCTCCCTATTATTAGCATCATTTTTACCCATGTTCTATACCTTCTTCCGTTTCAAAGTGACGTCACTGACTTAATGATCCTCGGTATATTATTAAATCATTAATGAAAAAAAAAACAAAAAAAAAACTTAACCTTCTTACAAAACTACACTCATGCTGGCTTATACTTAAAATATTTATTTTCTGTAGGAAACATATCTTCAGTTTATTACTTACAAACTTTGAATAAGCACCATAAAATGCAATAAACTCGCAACAATTGTTTCGGGTCGAAAAAACACATGACCCTTCATCAGGCGAACAACTTTGTTCGCCTGATGAAGGGTCGTGTGTTTTTTCGACCCGAAACAATTGTTGCGAGTTTATTGCATTTTATGGTGTTTATTCAAAGTTTGTAATAATTTTTACAACGCCAGTTTTGTGATGCTTCTTTATTAAATATCTTCAGTTTTGTCGATACTTTTGAATTCTTTATTTTGATGTATATAAGGGTATCCTAAAGTTTTATTATTACTAAAAATTTAATTTCTATTTATTTTCGTAAGATTTCTTTACAAAATCTTCATCTAGTGTTAAATGTTTCTTTCAGAATATTTTTTTTAATTTCGTAAGGTCGTCAACGTAGAACTCAGCAGATTGCGTCGAAAATCTATGGCTTCCTGAAAAGAAAAAAAAAAAATTATTGCTGTAATTTATATGACTATCTGCATAATAACTTATTAATATGTACGGTCATTTGCAAAAGTTTAAGACCAATAGCCGATTTTCAATATTTTAGCACTTTGCATCATTTGCGCAGATTATTGCGTCATTTCATGTGCTGACTGCATCAGACGCATTCTGCTGCTATAAATAAAGGTGGACGACACGTTTCTTGCCAGCTATTTATTGGATTTTGTCGTAGACAGTGCTGTTGTGTAATTACTGTAATGGGTTAAGAACCTGCACTTACTTTTGCAAAAAGGTCAGAAATATTGATCCTGCATAAAATTGGATTTTCTGAACGTTAAATACGCTCGAGGGTAAATGTGAACAAGAGAGCTGTGCATCAAGCTTTTAATATATTTAAAATTTCGGGAAAATTTGTGGACCTTAAGACAAGCGGGCGCCTGAGAAAAACGAGTGCACGTGATGATCATGTGATAAGAAGGATGGTTGTACAAGATCCAATAAATTCCTGCAATGCGATTAGACATTTTCTGGCTTCAAAAGGTACCACGTCTGTTTGAGTACTATTTCAAGCGGTTTGGCCAAAGATTTTGGTTTATCATCCCATAAACCTGCAAAGAAACCTCGACTTACTCCAAGTATGAAAAAGAAACGACTGACTTTCGCCAGACAATATCAGAATTGGACAGTACAACAGTAGAGTAGGGTCTTATTTTCGGATGAGTCAAGTGTGCAGCAATTTTCTGCACGTGCTACAAGTATTCACTGCCCAAGAGGAAACGATATGATGAGAGATATACGATTCAAACTGTGGAACGTCCTCTAACCCAAATGATATGTAGTGTAATGTCTGTGTCCGGTACTGCTAGTCTGTATTTTGTGCCACCTAAAACCACTATGAATGGAAAGCGGCACCTTAATTTGTTATGTGAGAAGTTGAATCGTCACATGCGTGTTCATAAATGTTCAATTTTCATGCATGAGGGGGCTCCGTGTCACAGGGCGAAGATTTTCAAGAAATATTTGAGGTCACAGAAAATCAAAGATCTTGAATAGCCAGGTAACAGACCAGATTTGAGTGCAATCGAGAATCTGTGGTGTACTGGGAAAAATAAAGGCACCGAAAAGCAACCATCCACTCATGCGGTACTTTTTTAAGCAATAAAGCATGCCTGATGCACAGACATTTATAATGCATACTGCAAGTTTCTTATTTGTTGCATGCCTAAGAGGATTGAACACGTTATTAAAAACAAACGAGGTCCTACAAAATACTGACCTTAATTATAGTAAATAATCCTGTACAGTATATTTTGATCTTTTATCTGTAAAATATATATGTTTTTTTTTTTCTTTTTGCGGAATTCAGATTAAATCTGATTTTTCTATGGGTGGTCTTAAACTTTTCAAATTACTGTAGAAAATATGTTGTTCATATATCACTTTTTTTCCCCTTCCCTTAGTAGTACTTAAAACTTTACGATATCCTTATGTATGAAATATTTAAATATTACTTAAAAATACAGCTTTATATATATATATAGCTATAATAAGTGAACGGCTACATTTACAAGATACTTAAATGTACGACTTTATGAAACCGTAAAAATCTGTATAAATATTTGTATCTTACAGCATGATTTTGGTAAGGATTAATAAATATGCAGAATTAATTTTATTCAAGTATTTGATTTGTTTCTCGGATATATTTAAGGTTTTGCAAGTTTTCCTCATATATATCTATATCTATATCATTATATAAAGCGCAAAAAATTGTTTGTTTGTGGAGGGTAATCTCTGAAACTACTGAACCGATTTAAAAACTTCTTTCACTGACCGAAAGCTACAGTATGCCATATTGTTATAGGCTATATTTAATTTTGATAAAATAAATTTTAGTTTAAAATCTGAGCATTTTAATTAAAATCCCCATAGAAGCCGTAATAGAAATGGAAATAATGAAATATTAAAAAAATTAGCTGCTGCCAACATAAAAGAAACATTTACATATTCATTTCGTTTTTAAAATATCTTGACGTGAAAAGAAAAGAAATATATTTGCACGTGCATTAAAGTGAAATTCATATAAAGCTTTTTTAATTGTTAAACTTACACGTTAAATCTGACGTCATTATAGAATTAAAAGTGTTTATTTTTCTAATAATTTAATTTGATATGATATGATATAATATCTAAGCATCAATGTTTAAACCACGGAGTCTTTATTACTCCGTGGTTTAAACTGATGTGTGTAAACGAAATTGGAATTTAAAAATAAATAAATAAATAAAATAAAATAAAATAAGAAATTCTATTTTATAATATTATTTATTTTAATTTATAATTGTTGCCAAAAAGATTTACGAATTAATTTATTTTTAGACATATAATAAAATATATTTTCACGCGAACAATAATATAAAAAGTGAACTGGATTTTTTGTAAAAAAATAATAAAGATCGAGGAAAATTATTTCCCCATTTTAATCCTATATTTGGATATAGATATGTATAGGGCAGTTCCTTGTTTGTAAACAAACATCTCAACTTTTATGAGTGGTTGGGAAAAAGGCTTGGGAAAAGCATAGCGATGGCGGATCGCTATGCGGTTAGCAATGGTGGGCGGGGCGCGGGAAAGTCGAGCGCGCTTTTTTGCCAACCACCAGACGTCACGAGGAAATGCTCTATTAGTTATCATGTGCATCCGTTAGATTAAATTGTTTTTGTTGTAAAATTGATAAAATTGGAATTTTAAATTTCAAAACTCTAGAAAAAAAAAATGGCAAATTTCCATATTTGATTGAAAACATAAACATTTCATTTCAAAGGATGATATTTACACAATAAACATCCAACTAATAAACTAATTAAAGGGAAAAGATAAATATTCTATCATAATTTGAAGTCAAATTTGTTTTCAAATGTCTAAATAAAGTATCTGACATAATATACTAATATGTTGCAGCGGAATAGATTTGATATCCGTCATCCTTGGCAGAAAAAAAAAAAATATCGCCAAATTATCTGGCGAATATAATTTAATTCCTTTCAAAAATCATGGTTATTTTAAAAACTTACATTAAGAGTGTAACGAATAATATGAAACAATATTTCGTACAATACATATCACGAAAATATACATCTGGCATGTATATTTTCGTATTACGTTTTTGATCGCCAAATACAAAAAACGCCAAGGGTAACAGTTTTTAAATTTAAAATTAAAATTTTGTCAATTTGACAGCAAAATAACTCAATCTAACGCATGCATACAATAACTAATACATATCTATACCCAAATATGAGGATTAAAATCGGGAAATAATTCTTCTAGAATTTTAATTAAAAAAAAAAAAAAAAAATCCAATGAGCGATTAACATGGAAAATCTTTTTCTTGCATCCACGGGCGGTCAGTGATGTCATACTTCGCTTGCGTATTGAGATGTTTAAATTTTTTTGGCGACTATTTTTAGCAACTAACAGTTATGGCAAGTAGCTCAATATACATAGCGCATACAGCCATTACTGAAATGTAAATAGCATTTAATTATTTGAGTTACATTATGTTGACTGGAAACCTATTTAATATACCTATTCTCTATAGCTATACTAATATAAAAAAAAGAAAGGTTTATATGCATATCTAGAGAACGATCGCTAGAACTAAAAAGCCGATTGCTTTTTTTTTTTTTTTTTTCTTTCAATAATCAAAAGTTACACTGTCTCTCTCTAAGTGCTAGAAGCTATAATAAATTTTGGTAAAATAAATTTTTAATTAAAATTTTCAATATTTTAATTGAAAACAAAGCATAGATTTGATATCTATCGTCATTGGCGATTTTTGTATTTGGCGATCGAAAACGTAATACGAAAATCTGTATATTATCGTAGTAAATACGAGATGTATGTGTTTACTTCAATTACCCTACTACCGTAGGTAGTGGAAGTATTGTATAGGTTTTGGCAATTGGTCAGTGTGTGTGTATATGTGCACGTGTGTGTGTAATCTTCTGGCTGTCATATCTCCAAAACTAATAAAAATAGAACTACTAAACTTCACAAGTGATTCAGGTCTGGTGTACAGATAAATTTTCCAAATTTTCGTGAAAATTGAAAAACCGGAATTGGGTCATCGAAAACCAGAAATGTGCCCGTAAGCCCATATTCAAAAACACCTCTAATGATTTTCTTCAAAGTTGCTATATAAATAATATATTAGATGCCCTTTCGATTGAAAAGTTGCTTAGTTCAGGAAAATTGATAGGCGTCCTCTATAAACAGCTCAATTTCAGACTTCGCAAGTGCGTTCCTTTAAAAACGCCTGTACGGATTTTTTTCAAACTCGCCATGTTAACTTCCTATTAAATATCCTTTTGTATGTAGTAATTATTGTTTTTAGGTCAATAATTGAGTATGTTAAGTTTTGGTAAAAGTTGGTATCTCAAAAACGGCTCTAACATATTCTTGAAAATTTTTTATTTAATCCAATTTAGATAACCTTTCTCAAGTATTACGTGCTTATTACAGGAATATTAACGGTCATCCTGATTAGGTAGTTCAGTTTTAGATCTCGGAAATTCGTGTTTAAAAAAATAACTATCTATTTTTTTTCCCCTTATTTTTTAACTCGCTATGCAAACTCTGTTGTATGTGTCTTTATACGTGTATCAAGTTTCTCTTACTCGAAAATCTCAAAAAATGCAAGTAATATCTCCAAAAAATTGTATATATTACGTGTAATAGTGGGTAATGGAAGTCGTGTGGTTGTTTCACACCAGATTCTGTAATAGTATATATTGTACGAATATTGTTTCATATTATTGATTTCTCCTTTAATATACATCATTAAAATAATAATCAGTTATGGAAAAAATTAAATATATTTGCGAAATGAAAAAATAAATAATAATTAAAGCTATTATGACGTCAATTTTATCAAAAACATTTTCATGTCATAAGTTTATTTTTCAATATTTTTTATTCATGAATAAAGAAATGTTTCTTTTTATGAAATAAATAAATAAATAAATAAATAGCATTAAGTAAAAATTGCCAACATTTAACAACTAATTAAAAAAATAATTGTAAAATTATATTTTGACTTTCCAGTTAATAATATTGCCTGACTATAACATATAAACTGATATATTTCTTGATTTTTTACATATCAATCCATCTTTAACTAAAATTTGTTCATCAGTGCGAAGCCGGACGGGTCAGCTAGTCATTATATAAAGCGCAAAAAATTGTTTGTTTGTGGAGGGTAATCTCTGAAACTACTGAACCGATTTAAAAACTTCTTTCACTGACCGAAAGCTACAGTATGCCATATTGTTATAGGCTATATTTAATTTTGATAAAATAAATTTTAGTTTAAAATCTGAGCATTTTAATTAAAATCCCCATAGAAGCCGTAATAGAAATGGAAATAATGAAATATTAAAAAAATTAGCTGCTGCCAACATAAAAGAAACATTTACATATTCATTTCGTTTTAAAAATATCTTGACGTGAAAAGAAAAGAAATATATTTGCACGTGCATTAAATTGAAATTCATATAAAGCTTTTTTAATTGTTATACTTACACGTTAAATCTGACGTCATTATAGAATTAAAAGTGTTTATTTTTTTAATAATTTAATTTGATATGATATGATATAATATCTAAGCATCAATTTTTAAACCACGGAGTCTTTATTACTCCGTGGTTTAAACTGATGTGTGTAAACGAAATTGGAATTTAAAAATAAATAAATAAAAAAAATAAAATAAAATAAGAAATTCTATTTTATAATATTATTTATTTTAATTTATAATTGTTGCCAAAAAGATTTACGAATTAATTTATTTTTAGACATATAATAAAATATATTTTCACGCGAACAATAATATAAAAAGTGAACTGGATTTTTTGTAAAAAAATAATAAAGATCGAGGAAAATTATTTCCCCATTTTAATCCCCATATTTGGATATAGATATGTAATAGTTATCATGTGCATCCGTTAGATTAAATGGTTTTTGTTGTAAAATTGATAAAATTGGAATTTTAAATTTCAAAACTCTAGAAAAAAAATGGCAAATTTCCATATTCGATTGAAAACATAAACATTTCATTTCAAAGGATGATATTTACACAATAAACATCCAACTAATAAACTAATTAAAAGGGAAAGGATAAATATTCTATCATAATTTGAAGTCAAATTTGTTTTCAAATGTCTAAATAAAGTATCTGATATAATATACTAATATGTTGCAGCGGAATAGATTTGATATCCGTCATCCTTGGCAGAAAAAAAAAATATCGCCAAATTATCTGGCGAATACAATTTAATTCCTTTCAAAAATCATGGTTATTTTAAAAACTTACATTAAGAGTGTGACGAATAATATGAAACAATATTTCGTACAATACATATTACGAAAATATACATCTGGCATGTACATTTTCGTATTACGTTTTTGATCGCCAAATACAAAAAACGCCAAGGGTGACAGTTTTGAAATTTAAAATTAAAATTTTGTCAATTTGACAGCAAAATAACTCAATCTAACGCATGCATACAATAACTAATACATATCTATACCCAAATATGAGGATTAAAATCGGGAAATAATTCATCTAGAATTTTAATAAAAAAATAAAAAAAAAAATAAAAAAAAAAAATCCAATGAGCGATTAACATGGAAAATCTTTTTCTTGCATCCACGGGCGGTCAGTGATGTCATACTTCGCTTGCGTATTGAGATGTTTAAATTTTATTTGGCGACTATTTTTAGCAACTAACAGTTATGGCAAGTAGCTCAATATACATAGCGCATACAGCCATTACTGAAATGTAAATAGCATTTAATTATTTGAGTTACATTATGTTGACTGGAAACCTATTTAATATACCTATGCTCTATAGCTATACTAATATAAAAAAAAGAAAGGTTTATATGCATATGTAGAGAACGATCGCTAGAACTAAAAAGCCGATTGCTTTTTTTTTTTTCTTTCAATAATCAAAAGTTACACTGTCTCTCTCTAAGTGCTAGAAGCTATAATAAATTTTGGTAAAATAAATTTTTAATTAAAATTTTCAATATTGTATAGGTTTTGGCAATTGGTCAGTGTGTGTGTATATGTGCACGTGTGTGTGTAATCTTCTGGCTGTCATATCTCCAAAACTAATAAAAATAGAACTACTAAACTTCACAAGTGATTCAGGTCTGGTGTACAGATAAATTTTCCAAATTTTCGTGAAAATTGAAAAACCGGAATTGGGTCATCGAAAACCAGAAATGGGACCCTAAGCCCATATTCAAAAACACCTCTAATGATTTTCTTCAAAGTTGCTATATAAATAATATATTAGATGCCCTTTCGATTAAAAAGTTGCTTAGTTCAGGAAAATTGATAGGCGTCCTCTATAAACAGCTCAATTTCAGACTTCGCAAGTGCGTTCCTTTAAAAACGCCTGTACGGATTTTTTTCAAACTCGCCATGTTAACTTCCTATTAAATATCCTTTTGTATGTAATTATTGTTTTTAGGTCAATAATTGAGTATGTTAAGTTTTGGTAAAAGTTGGTATCTCAAAAACGGCTCTAACGTATTCTTGAAAATTTTTTCTTTAATCCAATTTAGATAACCTTTCTCAAGTATTACGTGCTTATTACAGGAATATTAACGGTCATCCTGATTAGGTAGTTCAGTTTTAGATCTCGGAAATTCGTGTTTAAAAAAATAACTACCTATTTTTTTTCCCTTATTTTTTAACTCGCTATGCAAACTCTGTTGTAGGTGTCTTTATACGTGTATCAAGTTTCTCTTACTCGAAAATCTCAAAAAATGCAAGTAATATCTCCAAAAAATTGTATAAATTACGTGTAATAGTGGGTAATGGAAGTCGTGTGGTTGTTTCACACCAGATTCTGTAATAGTATATATTGTACGAATATTGTTTCATATTATTGATTTCTCCTTTAATATACATTATTAAAATAATAATCAATTATGGAAAAAATTAAATATATTTGCGAAATGAAAAAAATAAATAATAATTAAAGCTATTATGACGTCAATTTTATCAAAAACATTTTCATGTCATAGGTTTATTTTTCAATATTTTTTATTCATGAGTAAAGAAATGTTTCTTTTTATGAAATAAATAAATAAATAAATAAATAGCATTAAGTAAAAATTGCCAACATTTAACAACTAATTAAAAAAAATAATTGTAAAATTATATTTTGACTTTCCAGTTAATAATATTGCCTGACTATAACATATAAACTGATATATTTCTTGATTTTTTACATATCAATCCATCTTTAACTAAAATTTGTTCATCAGTGCGAAGCCGGACGGGTCAGCTAGTATATTATAATTATACCAAATATATCATGTGAAAGAAATTTCTATATTAAAAAAAAAAAAAAAAAAAAAAAAAAAAGATATATATGCATATGTTCGTCATTTATGTAATATATATATATATATATATAGAAAGCGTACTGATATTGAATTTTGCCCTTTACATGAATATATGCATTTTAAAATCTTCCAAGGTTGCGTTTCATAAATATTTTCGAAACTATTAAGGAGAAACTCATTTCTAGATAGTTTGTAATAGAATACTTAGTGAATAGCGTTGTGCAATAAGCTATTTAACTTTAGTCTCGATTTAAATTTCTAACTAAAATGCATGGATTCAGATTTCCGCGTATCTGTCTATGCAATATTTCCGAAAAGCCAGTATAATGAAAGGCTATCAAAGTATTTCTAATCTTTCAGCCATGGAAATTTTGACTCGGTGAAAAATGATGGATTACATTTCATACGTATGCGTCATAGTGATAGAAAGCTATATTTATCTAAAGAAGTGAAGAATCTGTTTTTTCTTTTTAAATTTCGACCACCTTGGTAAAGTTTGTCATATTTTTTTTTCAAAATCTGAAAATTATACTGTCTCAAGGACTAAGTAAAGCATTTTTTTCTTTTCTTTCTTTTTTTTTTTTTTTGTGGTAAGCCTTTTCAGAAACAAGATGTAAGGGGAAAAAAGAAAATATGTTAAATTCACATATTTTTGTTTAGATTGTGCTAAGATTACAAATTATTTCAAAAAAAAAAAAAAAAAAAGTTAACATTTTAAATAATTGTAAAATATGTTGTGAGTTTAGTTTTTAATTTGTTATAATATAATTTTATAAAATTCTCTCAAACTTAATCATTAGATCGCAATCTTTTTTAAGTAATTAAGAAGGGTAGGTGCTCCAGTAATTGACATCTGTCCCGAAATAATTAATAAATAAGAAAAATATTAAAATCATACATTTTACATATAAGAATTTTAACATTTTATGTCATACACTGGAGCATAGGGTGCTAATAACTGGTAAAATGAATAACTAGCAGTGTCAAACACTGGAACACAGGGTGCCAATTACTAATTAAAGAAAAACTAAGAGTGTCAATTACTGGAACATTGAGTGGTTGTCATATAAAAATTCATAAAAAAAATAAATGTTATCAAATGTATGTATTTTAACATATATGTGGTTTTGAATGTCTTTCATGCCATATGTATTAACTTAAGATTTCTAAAAATATTTTCTGATGACTAGAACATTAAAAACATCAAAGATTGCTCTAAAAGTGTCAATCACTGGTGCACTTAACCTACTTCAATGTATGTAATTCGGTTTTAAAAATGAATAAAATAAATTTTAATAAAATTGGAATAGAAAGCAAGATTAAATTAAATTAAACTATATGAAAATATCGCATTACAAAACAAATCTACATTAAGACTTTTCAAATGCATAAAAACAATACTTCAAGGTTTTTTTTTTTTTTTTTTTTTTTTTTTTTTTTTACAAAACTTTTGTTTTGAACTCTATATAAAAAAGAAAAGAAAGAAAAAGAATAATAAAGAATAATAAAGAAAAAATAAATAAATAAAATAACATAGTTACTACACTGAGAAAAAAAAATCACCGCTTTCTCCAGAATGAATAAGGGGCCATTTTCAAAATCCCTTAACTAGAAATATAAATTTCCGGATTATGCACATAAAGCACGCCAATAAACTGAAGACAAAATTATCGAGAATTTCTAGTCTACGCATTTCTAGATGGTGAAACAATATTCTGAATATTCTGTATTGCGAAAAATTCTAGCTTCATTTTCTAGAATTGGGTAATAAACCTAAAAAACTTTTTGAATTCATGAAATGTTGGAGGTTCGTGGTTTGAAAAAGGAACATTAAAATGCTTAATAGAAATGAAAATAATTTTATTTGTCAGTCTTTATACAAACATTTTTTAACATACTTTGCAAAGTTCAACAACGTGCTCTCGACTCATATCGAATCGCACTTAAGACATTTATAATATGGTTTTTCTATCAAAACTGCTTAAACAATGGGCGCATCGTCTTTGCCTATCTATTTGTTGTTTGCAAACAGATCACGAAAATTCTCTTGCTCTTCAATATCCGTATAATCCATCAACTCTTTTATTCTCTTACACAAAAGAAGTCTTTAAGTTTATCGTAAGAGACGACGTGACAAAACAGGTTTTGCAAAAAGAAGTTGCAAAGGGAATTCTAAACGCTTTAACGATTTATTTTCTCTTGATAACATAAGCAAAATACAGTTGTTAACAATCATAACATTTAAATTATTACAGCTGTTAGTTACTACATTTAAATTATTACTATACAGCACAGAAGCTTTGTGGACATTTTCTATACTAAAGTCAAACATGTTATTTACTTTGTTATTTTGTGTTTTTCCGTTTATTGTGAGGATATTACCATACTGTGTTACCGTTATCCAGTGGCAAAATATTGACGCGTGTAATTTGTGTACTTTACACAACCGAGGCGGTATATCCATTATGCATCTAAATTACATCCAATGATCCATGAAAGGTACAAAATATATTAAGAATGTCCATTAAAAGTCCTGGTTATCCTTTACTAATTATAGATATCTATTAGATGTTTAAATGTAGACGAAATTTAGACGCGCTTTTTTTAAAGTCTAATAGATGTAACATGTTAGATCAAAACAAGATTTAAATATTTCCAATATCTATTAGATTTAATAAGTTCAATTATTGATATTTGGATATTTATCGGATATTTAACAGACATCTAATGGATCTAAAAGAAGAGTGGCATTTGTCATGCTAATAGATATTTTTAGGGTGTTTATAGCAGCTTAATGGATCATTTTTTAACTTTTATATGTGTTTATAGATGTAAGAGGCTGTGTGGGAAGTGAGAGTTAATATTAAATATTTTCCTTATGTACAAAGGAAAGGATATAGTTTTTGTTTTATAATAGTATAAAACAGTTGTAATAATTCACTTTGTCAGACAAACTAATAAATACCATTAAATTTTATAGTGTGATCTAAACATGATATGGGCGGATACGCACGCATTATACGCAAAAAATAAAAATGGATATTGTTTGCAATTAGTGATTAAAATTAATTGTAATAATTTCACAAAACTTAAAATACAAGTTTTCAAAATGTGTTTTTAAGCTTCAAACACTTATGTTTTTTAAACAATTTTTAGAAAATATTATATATTCATTTTTTGTTGTAAGAAATAATATTTTTATTTGTAACATGAAATATTCTCAATAAAAATATATAAGCTTTTCTAGTAGATCGTTTCTTTTATGATAAAGCAAAATAATTTATAAAAAAAACAATTTCAGCGAACGTGATATTTCTTGGTTACTAATGTGTTAAAATGGTGCCATTTAGAAGCCAGTGTTTTTTTTTTTTTTTTTTTTTTTTTTCAGCAATAATTCTAAAGAATAGATACACAGGAATCTCAATTGTATTTTAAAATATAACAGGAATGTTTTTTTTTTTTTTTGAATAAAGTTACGTGGTTGCTTCCAAAAAGTTATACTATTGTATTTCTAATTTCCAATATAGTATTCTTTAAGAAAAATAAAGGGGTATCCCATCAAAACAGCCCCTACAAAATAGCCCTGACAAAATACCCCCGAAAAAGTAGTCCAGAAAAAACAGCCCTGAAAAAATAGCCCAGACAAAACAGACCCGACAATATAACCCCGACAAAAAAATAATCCAAGACAAAATAGCCCCAGTAAAATATCCCAAGACAAAAAAGCCCCGACAAAACAGCCTCAGCAAAATAGCCTAAGACAAGATATCCTCGACAAAAAAAAAAAAAAAAAAAAAAAAAAACCGACGAAACAGACTTGATAAAATAGCCCAGACAGTTTTATTTTAATAGCCATTATTATTATTATTATTATTATTATTATTATTCTACTTTCTCTTACCCATAAGATACGAAAAGTATTATTTTTGGATCAAATTTTCGATATTGAGTTTTTGTTATATTTACACATTTTGAGGCCCCCTAAAACCAAAAATCATGTTTTTTTTTTACAATTGGTCTGTGTGTGTGTGTGTCTGTCTCTGTGAGTGTATGTATTTGTGTGTCTGTATGTTATCAGCATATCTCAAGAACAAATATAAGCAGAAAGTCCAAACTTGGTATTCTAAATGTGTATCATATAGAGATGATACACTAAACTTTTCGATGAGATGAAGCAACGTGTACAGATACACCCAAGAGAATTCAAATACATTACATCTATTTGGGAAATTGCAAATAAATAAAGTTTAACATCTTCAGACTGCCCTAAACCAAATGAAATGGATATATATGTTTTATATGCGTAAAAACATGTTTCATGTAGAATATGGTATAGAAATCATTTACTGTTTGTTTACAGGGTTACACAAAAGAATAAGATTGAAGAAAGTGCGACATTCCTTGAAAATTTATGAAAGTGCACGTCAAGTTGTGCCATGTGTTATTAACCCTTTGGCCGGAACATTTTTTCATCATGCTTATCGGGAACATCGGTCTCGCAGACCGCTTTTTGAAAAAAAAAGGTACTGAATGTATTAGGCGAAATTTTGTGGCGATAAATTATGAATTCTTACAGCCGTAAATTTACTTTCTCAATCATGACGTATCATAGGGGCGACAGGGTATATTATATGGTTGATAGGATTTAATGTCGCAATAGACTGCGCAATGGGTAAAAATAGGTAAAAAAGATAGCTACTGATAAAATATACCTTTCAAGGGGCAGGTAGCTCCTCAAGAAAACTCCATTCAATGACTCGCTTGTGAATGAATTGGCACTGGAAGACTTCCTACAAATAACTCTTATTTGCTTTGAATGACTTACTACTTAAATATATCTGACGACTGGAAAAATAACTTTGAATAAATCATCGCAACAAAACTTTACCTAAAATACTTTCCAATCCAACTCGAAAACCAAAAACTCGCCGAAAACCATAATTCCGTTAGAAACTCACAACTTCCCTAAACTCGTAACTCCATCCGCAATTCTCTTCATAGCTCTCTAATTCCACCAACAAAACCAATCGAACTTAAACTTTCAGAAAGAATTCTCAGTTATTGACATTTCTATGTAATGAGTCTGTTAGCGCTCAAAAATTGAGATTCCTAATATTGTAATAACATTTTACAGGTTTCTTTTCAACACTAAGGGGCTCTGCCCCCTGCTTACTGCCAACCCCCAAGGGTAGTTTCTCTTGTTTGAGCGGGTTTTACGTTGCACTAGTGCCACGCTGTGGACAATTGGCGACAGTTCGGGACTCACCCCTAAGGGTTGGTCTGAGACGTGCCATCATGTACAGTTTGATTACATTTTACGTCGCACTAGTTCTTCAGTTAGACACCCTTGGCGTCTTAGACATTTATCGCCAAACGTGCTCGTACTCTGTTCTAGGAATATGCATCCGCAAGTCCGTACACTAAGCCTAATCTTTAGCGGTGTCAGAGACCGATGTTTCGGTATAAGGGTTAATATAGGATTATATTTATGTGCACCATGTGATGTGTACATAATTTTTATAAGATATACAGGGCTGCCAATATTTACGCCATAACATTCTTTTATATTGTTAGTGGAAGTACTGTACTATAGCATATTACCATGCCCAGGAAATCGGCTAAGTAACTGAAATTAATTCGTCATAGCATGAGCCCAGTCGGTAGAGCGCCGGCCTCGAAATTGGAAGATTGCGGGTTCGGTACTCAAGCCGGCCAAAGACCGTCGTGTGCACTAATGGTGGCTGGTGCGCGTAAAATCTGTCGTGGCCGAAATGTCCTCCATGTTCCCATCAAAAATGATACCTCTGGGGTCACCAAAGGGGGAGAGCCATCCCTTCCGTGGAGGATCAAAATTGAGATGGCATGTGTCCGGACCACTTCTAGGGGTGTGTACCAGACCGCCTACAATTGCCCATCTGCGCAGCAATAGTGCGACGTAAAAACCCACCCAACCAACCATTCTCATAGTATGATGGTAATTGTCATTAAGAAAGTCCATGGAACGGTTGAAACTCCGTGATATGATGAAATTCCGTAAAGTTAGTGGTATTAAAATAAAGTACATTGCAAAGCAACAAACCAGGCCGGAAGTCCATATAACATTTTAAAAGAGTACCACTTGACAAAAACAACAGCAGTCATTTCCAATAAAGCAATTGTTTATTTTTATGCTATTAAAAGAAATATGTTTGCGTTGTTTCTGTAGGCCAGAGAGTGGGAGAGCAAACTAGGACAGATGTTTCTTAAGCCAGTAAAAAAGAGATGTTGATAGTTTGAAACCGCAAGGTGTACTAAATTGCATTTGCCAATTGAAACCAAAAATTAACAAACTAATGCCAAATAAAGCTCAAAAGAATGAAGAATGTTCTAATTGGTCAATTTAAAAAATTTAATCCGTTATCCAAAAAACAAAGAAAAGCTTGGCAACATAAATGATGCCAAACATAACTACTTTTAATCGGCGCCAGGAATATATCATTAAGAATTTATTTTACTTTATTTTTTATTTATTTATTTATTTATTTATTTATTTATTTATTATAATTATTATTATTATTGAAAGAAACGAACACAGCATCTGTTGACGCTTCTAAGACTGAAACAAAATCATTATGAAAGTAAAAATCACCGGAAATGAAATATATTTTACAGCTTCTGTTTACATTGGAAAGTAATTTAGA
The DNA here is from genome assembly GCA_963930645.1 of Salticus scenicus. Classification (NCBI taxonomy): domain Eukaryota; kingdom Metazoa; phylum Arthropoda; class Arachnida; order Araneae; family Salticidae; genus Salticus; species Salticus scenicus. The sequence continues at coordinate 241,636,514 of OZ005656.1, forward strand.
CAAATTATTTTATTTATATGATTAAATGCGATTTTGTAGCCTAACGCTGTTTAAAGAGGAAAAATGTACTTATTTACAAATGTATAAGTCCCTTAGTAAAAATATAAACTAAATTAAATATAGATTAAGTAGTTTTATAAAAGAATGAATTACTTTTAGAGAATATTATAGAATAAAATGTACATTTTTTATTGGAATAAATTAAATTAAATTAGATTTTATTTGTTAAATGAATTAATTAATTTTATAATTATTCTTAATAAGTTGATTTGTTTTTAATTTTAAATTACAAACTGAATTATTTATAAATGATTCAAATATTTAAAAAAAACATATGTGTGAGCTTGGTCACAGTAAGTAATGCACTTTTTTAAGCTAAATATTCATCGCTTAATTTTTTGTATATTTGCACGTTTAGAAGCTTCCTGAATACCGATGTCAAGTTTTTAACGTTTGATCTTTGTCTCTACCCCTTAGAGTAAATAAGAAACAAATAATTTCAGGCGATCCAAATGTTGTATTTTGAACTTATTACGTTTGTTACTAGAAAAATTTGTTCAAGATTGATAAGTTTGAAGGAATGTTGCGTGTCAAAATTATCTGAATAATTATAAATGAACATTGGAATTTCATAACAAATTTGAATTCTACATAAATACATGTACAATAATGAAACGAGGGGTTGAGGAAGCGGTAGCCCATCTCACACACAATTATTTGTCAGATTAAGTCGTTCGGAAGCCTGATTTGAATTGTTTTAACATAGGTTGATGTAACTGTACTCGTTATCTTATCCCTTAATCTCCAATCTTTATTTAGAATAATAATTTTCAGGGTTTAAAAAAGTCGTGTGAGTGACACAAGATTATTCAATTTACGAAAAAATCATCAATTGTGAATTCTATAATTTTCCGTTTAAATGGCTGAATTAAAATAAATAGTGTTGTTGATAAAAGTAACTTCTTCATTAGCTTTCAGAAGGTATTTAATACTAGTTTAAATCAATATTGCTTAATTTATTTTTTTATCTATGTCTTAAACTTTTTTTTTTTTTTTTTTTTTTTCAAATTCTAAAAGTATTTTTCACGTATATAAGAAATATTAATATAAATTTAATCATTTAATCAATATCAATATTTTACTATATCAATAAATTTCTGTCGAATATTTTGACTTGAAACCAATTCATCAGAGGCTAGTTACTTAATTATAACTCAGAAACTTATCTCCGGAAGAATTTGAATATTCCGAGAATTTATATGTACTATTTGAATATTGAACAAGAGAAAATCATTTGTCGTGATATCTTCCTCAACCAAAATAACATTCTTTTGCATAAATTAGCCAAACTTTTCAACATAATATTTATTTTAGAACTTAACGAATATTTAAAATCTGACCGTATTGATTACTTTAGAAATCTGAGGCTTGTCGTATGTATAAATTATGATATTACAAACTATTAGAGTTTTCTGTAACTTTTAAACTTTTAAATTTTTTAAAATTTGGTGTTTATTTAACAAACGTAAATTACAATTCATTTTATATTTAGTTTTTTAGAAATTATTTTTGTGAAACTTGTGATTTTATTGTTATACACGGTATTTTATGATATTTAGTTGAAATACTGGGGAAAAAAAACTTCTGTTTACAATAATTTCTTTTTGTTAATTAATTTAATTGAATCGTTTTTTCAAATATTTGTAATAAATTTATTAAGTTAAAAAAGCCGCAGATGTTATTAAAAAAAAGAATTATTTCAAAAGTGCATTTTGCACAGGCAAAATTTTTTACACGTGATTTATGCAAATTGTTGTATTTTTACTTGTTAATGACCTTCGACAATCAGTAACTATAAAATATTTATCTTTATATATTACCTTTTAATACTTAATATGTTACCTTTTAATCTTTTCTATTGCAACTACCTTTAAAAGGAGATGTATTAATATATCTCACATAAAAGATAAGTTAAGAAACCATATTCCATTTTAGTATATACAAAACTTAATAAATAAAACATATTATCAAAATTAAAAGTATAAAATTTAAGAAATAATATAAAAGGTGAATAAAGTAATGATATAAAAATATTTTTTTAAGAACGATTTGATATTAAATCGGTTTGTCTGTCTGCCATCTATTTTCTTTTATATGAATTTAGTGTAAAATTTTCGCGGAACATTCTGAAAATGTTTGAAAACTTCATAGAAATATCTAAAAAGAAACTTCATAGAATCGTCTAGAAGATTTATGGAACCTTCTATAAAATTCATGGAATCGTCTATAGAAACTTTATAGAAAGATCTAAAGGTTTTATGATTTTATAAAATCCTCGTTGAACTTCATAAAAAGGTCTTGAAATTTAATGGAATTTCCAAGACCATCATAGAACCTTACAAAAACGTCATGGAACTTCCTGGAAACTCCATGGAAACGTCTAGAAACTTCATGGAACAATCTAGAAAAATTTGCTTCTAGAAAGCTTTCAGAATTTTCTAAAAGGTTTCAGAGTTATATTTGTTTTCATGAAGTTTAAAAGTCATGTTTCTAAAATTATGCTTATTGGTTATATAGAAACCACTTTACTGTACAATTAAAAAGTTTAATATAAAAGGTAAGTAAAAGAAAAATGTAAACATAAAATGCTTTTACAGAAAAGCCCCTCTCTTTCTAAACAAATGGTGGGCATAATGAAAAAAAGTTTTAAATTGTGGTCAGCTTTTCTTTTTTTCAATACTAGTTAAAGACAATTTTCTTTTCTGTTCGTTTTTTTTTTTTTTTTTTTTTTTTTCCATCTTTTATTTACATATAATTAAAAAAAAATCTTTTGCTGTTTTGTATAATGTTAGGAATATTTTCATAATTTTTAACACTTTCCAACGAAGTAGAAAAACGTTAATGAATTTGGCTTGTCTGTCTGTCCGTTTGTCTGCGCTTTAACTCCTGTAAATATTCATGAAATTTCTTGAAACTAATATATGTTATTCAAGTTCACTATCGGATTTTCTCTATTGAAAAATGGAGTGAATACCTCTACCGCTTTGTGTACAGGGAATCGAAAGTATTCCAAAGCTTTGTGTTCTATGAGAAGTAATTTTATAAACCATATTTTTATATCTTTACTTTATACCAATATTAATGAAATTGAAATTTGTTATTGAAGTTCATTATTGAATGCTTTTGTAGAAGATTGAGTACATACCACCTCTGCTTTGTGCACAGGAACACCTCAAAATATTCCAAAGCATTGCGTTATATGAGATGTATTTCTTTAAAACAAATTTTAATAACATTACTTTGCTCAAATCTTAATGAAATTGAAATAGATTATTTATATGCACTAAAGAATGCTTTCTATAGGATATAGTATGATTAGCATTTGATTTACAGGAATCCACAAAAATATTGAGTTACAATAAGGGTTATTATTGGAATTGCATTTTCGTTTATATCGAACGTTTTTAACACTTTCTAACATATTTTAAGTGTGAATATGGTTTCAATTTGTGTATCTCTCTGTTCGACTCTCCATCTGTCTAACTGTCCATGTGCCTGCTTCCAACGTCCATAAATATTTTCAGATTTTTAAAAAAAATTATATGTAATATTAAAGTTCGCTATAGAATGTTCCCATTTAAAATGGCAATAATAGGTCCTGTAAAACCGGTATGTGTGCAAGGGCACCTCCCCCCCCCTCCCAAATAAATAAATAAATAAATAAAACAATGTAATCAGTGTTAGGACAGACATTTTTAAAAATCATATTTAAAAACTTTCTCGTGCAAAAAATCATAAAGAACGTGAAATTTATTGTTAGTATGCTATAATATGCTTTGTATAAAATATGATATGGTTAACTTTCAGACTTACAGGACTACACTAAAATATTCAGATATATTTGACACCGCAATTAGAATTTTAGGGTGGGATTTTCCTATGCGTTAAATATTTTTAACACTTTCAAACAATTTTTAAAAGTGGTTATTAGTTTAATTAGTCTATCTGTATGCATTCCAGGCCTTCTGCCTGTGCGTTGTGCGATAACGTAGGCAAAGAATATTAAAAGTTATACGATACAACAAGTACGTACAATTGGGAAATGTTAATGATCAATGCGTAACGCCTGATTTTTCAATCTTATTTATTTTCGTTTTACAGATTACATAGCGGTTTGCTACATCAGAGCGTACACGGCCCCTCTTTGTTTACCTGCAATTATAATCATGCAGTATCTTTTCACTTAAGGGCCCTCTTCACTCACCGCCGCCGGAAGTCGAAGCTAATGTTACTCTATGGGAAATTTTTCTTTACAAATAACTTTTTATTTTTTATTATTTAACTTATTATTTTTTTTTTATTTTTTAACTTATTATTTTTTTTAACTTATTATTTTTTAACTTATTATTTTTTTTAACTTATTATTTTTTAACTTATTATTTTTTTTATTTTTTATATTTTATTTTGAAACTGCAAAATACGAATTTTCAATATGTGATTTTTTTTTTCATTTTGCAATTTCAAAATAAAATATTAAAAATTAAAAAAATACATTTTTAAAAAAAGTCCTTCAATTTAACAGTTGGGAATTTTCTGAATGTGAAAACAGAATTTAAAAATATGTATTAGTTAATAAGTTATTTGTAAAGAAAATTTCCCCGTAGAATAACATTGACTCGGGCGTCCGGCAACGGTAAGTGAAGAGGGCCGTTAAATAATCGCAACAACATAGAACTATTGAAGGTCACGTACGATGCACCATTTGAGTGTACAGTCGGGGAAAAGCGCAACACTCAGTGCTATTTTGTTACTACACTGTAAAACAACAACAAAAAAAAACTTTAAGTAAGTTTACCACCCTTTCGTAATTTGTTTATACTGTAAATTTTCTGCGATAGTAACAAAACGAAAATGAAATATACGATGAGCTGGGGTCGAATTCTTGTTTTGCTAATCAAGAGTTTCGTGCCCTGCCAATCAAGCTAAGATTTCTCGCTAGACCTGTAGTTAGATATGCATAGATTGATAGTTACATATGTTTAATCATTTTCAAATGAGATGTATCTTATTATTTAACAATTGCATCTAAAAAACTGTTGTAGAATTTCTTAATAAAATTCCTTACAATTACTTTAAAATCATAAACATTACTGCAAAGCAGGTGACACTTACAGGAAGATCAATTTTGTAACAAGCAGAAATACACAAGTTAATATGCGTAGAAAAATAGTTACTTTTTTTCACTAAAGCTACAAAATTCAACAATAATTATACTACGCTCAGAAAAAAAAAAAAAAATGGAGCCCTGGTACCATTCTTGCCGTTTTTTATGTAAGATGTCCTTCTGAATCCGAATATGACTCCCATTTTGCCTAGTCATCCACTTTTCTAGTAACACCACCCCCTCCCTCTGTTTTTAACACTGTTCGGTAATTTTATGAATATGAATTTGATTTGAAGATTGAAAAAGAATTAATTTAACACCTAAAAACAAAAAAATATAATGCTTAATAAATAATATTAATAATAGTTTAAAAATATATAAGAAATGTCAGACATAATTTCAGTGGCAAATCTCCCCTAAATTTTCCCCTTGCCACAGATATTCATGTTTTAGAATTTTGGAACTCTGAAGCTCCTCATAAGATGTTTAACAGTTAAAATAATCTCCCCCCCTCCCCGAAAAAAAAAAAATAATAATAAATAAATAAATAAATAATAATAAAAAATAAATAAAAATTTGTAGCCATGAAATCACCGAAAAGTTATAAAAATAGGTGGCTATCCCTAAAAAATAGTGAGTTATAGGCAAAACGGTCGTTATATTCCAATCAGGAGGTCATTTTACATACGAATTAGCAAAAAGGGTATTGGAGACAATTTTTATGCCGAGCAGTAAATACACAGTATGTATCTTGACTGGATGACTTTAATTTTAAAATCATAAAATAAGTAAAATATATAGACTCAATATATTTTAAGTACATTAAGCTGTTATTGTATTTACATAAAAAGTATTAATTATAAATTTTTTTATTCAGAACATTCTTAATGTTTTCTCAAAAAAGTATATGGCAATGATATTAAAAACATTTTTAAAGAATGAGTTTATATAAAAAAATTTCACTTAATTATATTAATAACATTATTTTAAATATTGCAGTAATATTGCTATACTAATATTGGGATTGGAATTTGAAATATCAGAGTACAATATTTCAGAAAACATTCATATATTAAAGAAATTATTCAGAAAGTGTAGGAGAAGTTAACACTTTGAATTCTACGAATATAATGAATGATTCATTGAGTAGAATAGTTTAGTATAGTCTAATTTAAATTACTAGAAATGCATATTAATCTGTGTTTCTATCAATTTAAATTAAAATATCTCAGAAATCTAAAGTGTTCACATTTTATATCAGATATCAAATAATACTTTATTAACAGGCCTTACTTAAGTATAAAATGTATACAAAATTTTCAGGAGGTTTTATTTAAATTTTTATTTTACTCTATATCTATATATAAGAAGGTTATATATATATATATATATATACATATATATATATATATATATATTATTTGTTTGTTTTTTACTTTATTCTACATGTATAAGAGGAAAATACTGGATTCATGAAAATTTTTCTAACTCCGATTTTCGATGTATTTACACGTTTTGAGATGCCTTGAACAAGAGTTGACAGTTTTTAGAAAAACTCTGTCTGTGTGTATCACAAATTTTGTGAACACTGTATCTCACGAACCAATGAATTTAACCAAATTAACCAAACTTGGTAATTAGTTGGGCCTTAAACTAAACTGGTGCTCATTACATTAAGGCATCAATCGCACTGTGATAACATATTTTTCTAAATTTTTAACATGGCAGTATAGGACAAAAAATCATATAAATGTACATAATGACAAACTTGATAACATTTTAATTTATTTCGAAGCATTTTTAGCCCCACCTTTATTACGTACCACTTTTGTTTTAGGATTTTTTTCCCTTATGCTTTTGTATAATTATGCATTGAAGAAATGTATTCCATTAATAAAGTTGTGCAAAGTATAGGCGGAGCTAAACAGATCCGGAATAAATTTAAATATTGACAACTATGCAATGATAGTTATTTTTAACGTATGATTGTAAAACTAATATTAATTATTGATAATAGTGGTAATAAGGTAGGAAAAAAAGTTTGTGCAGGTGGGAGCATCGCTTCCCTCCCCCCTTCCCCAAGGAGTATAAATTTTCAGTATGGGTATCTTTCGAAAGAAATCGTCAATACTTTTAAATCGTATGGTTGAACTATAGATCTGTGATATTAAAAAAGAAAAAAAATGTTGATTATTTTCATTTTTAACGAAAAAAAGGGGGATTTTTCGTCGGATGTTGGCAGAAAATTGGCTTTCTTTCGGCTTTTAGTGTTATAATTCGGTAAGACAAAAATCGTCTGCATCCATCATGGGAAATCATTTTAGTAAATAATAAATTAATAAATAATTTGTACTGCGTAATTTTGTGTAAGGTTCTATAGTCTTTGATGGGCACAACATACTAGTTACAACTGTGATAGTAACTGAATTAGATATAGATATTTTAAAAGTAATTTAATTTCATACACTACCCATTTTAAGATCTCGAAATATAAATTGTTAAGCATATAATATATATTTAATAACATGGAAAAATTTTATTACACTGAGAAAAAATTCTGTAACTGACATCTAGAATCAAAATTCCGGCTCTAGAACTATAGTTCCATTTCACTCACCCTTATACATTCTAGTCCCCTTTGAAAGCGAGTTGAAGAAACCCCTAGTAGAATTCTAGAGTGTTTTCCTATATTATCGAGGGCAAAGCTATTTTAAAAATCTCTGTAAATAAGTGTGAATACAAGAGGCGGGTTTCAGCAACTATAATGTTGGTTTATGATCCACTTCTAGAAAATCAAGCGAGAAACTCTCGCAATACAAAAGATTCAGAATATTCAGATATTCAGAATATTGTTTCACTATCTAGAAATGTGTAGACTAGAAATTCTGGATCATTTCGTCTATTCAGTTTATTGGCGTGCCTTATGCGCATAGCTCGGAAATCTATATTTCTAGTTTTGGGATTTACAAAATGAATATATATTCATTCTAGATGAAGACGGTAATATATATTTTTTTCTCAGTGTAATATTCGTTACATTACGTTATATATATATATATATATATATATATATATATATATATATATATATTGTGTATACAGTTGTTAATAATCACTATATCTATTGAAAATTCAGTATTAGCCTTATGGTAAAAAATTTTAATCTCAATAGAGATTATTTTGTTCCTTTAGACTTTTGTAAATTGCAAATGTTAATTTTTCATATAAAATTTTTCATAAGAATATTGCCCGTACCGAAGTAGCATACATTAAACTTCTTTAAAATTAGAAAATCATTAAAATAGAATCCATTTTTAATAATATAAAATTATTTTTTATATAAAACTATTAAACTTAGATTAGTTTGCAAATATCATTGCTGAAAATTCCATTATGTATAGTAGTAAGCTACACAAGTGATTTATTTTTTTAAGTATAAAAAACAGATTCAACAACTTTACTAATCGGAAAAATATTGATCTTTCTCAGCAACTTTCATTAGAATTTTGGTTAATTCTAAATTATTTATATAATTTTTCCAGAAAAAAATGAATAATAATCCTATATATATATTAGGGTGGTTCGAAAAAATCGATTTTTTTATTTCGGAATCGCGTTACCTCTCAAAAGTTGTAGTTTTGTATCCTCAGCTGGGGAAAAATAACAAAAAAATTCTAAGTTGACATCTTCAGTTCACGCATGAGGCTGAAAGTTTGAAAAAATGTTTTAAAATTTGAAATTTTCAAAAAATGATAAAATTAGTTTTTTGTAACTTTTTATAATGCAATAGCCATAAATTGTTAGTATATAGCGTAGTTTCAACCTAAAAATTTTTTTATAACTTTTAGGTGACATATTCTGTTCGCGCGTGAGGCTTAAACTTTGAAAAAAAAATGTCAAAAACTGAACACGAACAGTAACTGTCCGGCAAGCACAAAGTTTGCGCCGCGCCGTCGCATTCTTATTCCATTGCCGACTTGTCTAGGCACACTGAGGAAAAATTCTGTAACTGACATCTAGAATCTAAATTGTAGCTCTATAAAAAATAGTTTCATGTCATCCTTATAAATTCTAGTCCCGTTGAAAAGCGAGTTCTGGAAGCCCGTATTAGAATTCTAGAGCATTTGCTTATATTCTTGAGGGCAAAGTTATTTAAAAATCTCGGCAAATAAATGAGACTACAAGACGCGGGTTTCAGCAACTATAATCTTGGTGTATGACCTAATTCTAGGAAATCAAGTGCGAATTTCTCGCAATGCAAAAAATTTGGAATATTCAGAATATTGTTTCACCATCTATAAATGTGTAAATAAGAAATTCTTGACCATTTCGTCTATTCAGTTTTACCTTATGCGCATAGTTTCTCAGGACGAATTGGCAAGAAGTTGACGGACTGTGAAAAACGCTCTGTTGCTAATTTTGAAACGACTAATACTGAGGAGATAAATGTGACCAAAACTGACTTAAACAAGGACCAACAGTATTTACTTAATATTTATCGAGCAGTCAAGACAGGAGAGTGTGCGCCAGATCTCGCTGTGAAAGATCCTGGTCCTCTTAATAACTCTAGGTGGTTAATTTGGGCAAATAGGATCTTAAGACTATATATTTCTGAAGTAAAACTTTCTGACGAAATTAAACTTCTGGTCAGCTATATTATGAAGATTTACGCTCCAGTGTGGTTTGGAATTAAATTCCACCCTTCCATAAAGTTTGCAGCAGTTCACGTGTATAAATTAGTACAGAAGACTTGACAGCTGCCCGAGAGGGTACGTAAAAAAATTGATCCTGTCATTCAAAGGAATGCGTATTTTTGTCATTCCGAAAATCTTTCAATTTCAATGGTACTAGATGAGAGAGTGCACGTAAGACAGCTAGCTTTTCGAAGATTGCTAAAAGCAAGAAAACAAGAGACGAAAGGGAAATCGGTGCGAACTTTTCAACCACCGACCATCAATTTTGCAGCTTCAAATTACCTTGAACTTATTGATTGTTCCAAGTGCAAACTTACACCTCCTCCAATAATGAGCAATGTGTCAATGCAAAGCCTAGAAGAACTTATTAATACTAATGTTCTCCCAGATTTCGAGCAAATTAAATTTCTTTGCCACACGAAAAGTGTCGAAAGAATTGTAAAGTTCTTAACAGAATCTTGTACTAAAGTGGAGAAGAGAACAGGGATTGTTTCATAAGGACAATTTTGCTCTGAAGGTCAACTATGCCATTATTTGACTATAAATCTCAATTTAAAACAATGCGCAACACATCTGAGGAATCTTAAAGACACAAAAAATAGGTAAAATCTATATATCATTCTGTAATTAGCTAGGACATGCAATGTTATTATATACATATAAATGTGTGTGTGTAACTATACTTGTACGTATAATACTGTAATAAAAGGTTATATTCAACACATTTAGAATTTTTAAAATACTTTTGAAACGTAAATATGCCATGTATGTATTATTGTATATTAAACACGTAAATTTCAAATTTTAGAAGATTTTAGCCCAATTTAAGGCTTATGCGCGAACTAAAGATATAATGTAAAAGCTATAAAATATTTTTTTAGGTTTAAACTACGCTATATACTGACAATTTATGGCTGTTGCATTATAAAAAATTACAAAAAAACTAATTTTATTATTTTTTGAAAAGTTCAAATTTTAACATATTTTTTCAAACTTTCAGCCTCATGCGCGAACTGAAGATGTCAACTTAGAATTTTTTTGTTATTTTTCCCCAACTGAGGATACCAAACTACAACTTTTGAGAGGTAACGCGATTCCGAAATAAAAAAATCGTTTTTTTCGAACCACCCTAATATATATATATATATTAGAGTTTCTCTTTTGTATTAGATTTTCAATATTAGCAATCACTTGTTCAATTTTATCACTTGTATTCTGCATTTTTTTTTTTTTTTCACAACTTTTGTATATAATCTTATTTATTAATATTTATAAAATAAAATTTTAATTCTCCGAAACGTAACGCATTAACATTTTGCAATGTAAAGTATCGGATGTTTCATCCACTTTAAATGATTGGTTTCTAAACCATTGTTATTCTAAATTCCAATACTTTTAATCTAGTTCTAAAGTATATCGGAAAATTATTAAAAGTATTTAGAATCCAATACGCTACTTATTCAGCGTTACACACAAGATTTTCTTTTCTTTTTACAAAAAAAACATCAGAAACGCCGATATATATATCTTTTTGTAAAGAGATTGTTCAATAGATAAAAGTAATTTTAAATAGTTAAACATATTATTCAATAATTAAACAAAAATATTTTTGGAACTTTACATTAACCAAGCAACCAGCTCTCCAGATTATTTCATAACACTATTTCTAAGAAGTGTTTTATTCTTTTTCTGTATAATCTAAAATGTTATGGTTAAATAAGTTGATTTTTGTTTTTCAGAAATTGTATAAAGTAATCCTAAGGATTGGGCAGCTCTGCATTAAACTCCTAACAGATTTTCTTCTTCATTTTCTTTTTCTTCTTCAGATTTCAAATAAAACCACTGTTATTGCATTATAATATTCCTGTTATTTAATTATCGAATCCTTACATTATGTACTCGAATTATTATTAATACTATTATTAGTTTTTTTTTTTTTTTTTTTTTTTTGAGAAGAACTGTTTTTTACATTAATGGTGCTAAAAAATACAAACTGTGAAGCATTTAGTGCCGAATGCTGTTCGTGCATTAATCTTAACCCAGCAAAACCACAGATGACGGCCAACACGAGGCCAAGTGCTGGTTGCCAACAGTAGCTGCAGCTGGCCCGTCGGTGGCAAAAGTTACGGTGCCGCAGGGAATATGTTACGCCGGCCGTCAGTAGGCCGTATTCAATCGATCCACTGTTGGCAGCCTGCAGTAAGTTAAAAATAAGTTAGTGGGCCAGTGAATGGATCGCTGCTGGCAGCTAGCAGTATGACGAAAATAGGTAATGGGCCACTGTTGGTAACCGACATTAGGTTGGAAATTGTTAGTGGGCCAGTGTTGGACTACCTGGTGGCAAACATAATTTTTCTATGTTATTGCTGGCAGCCTGCAGTGGGCCAGCTGTGGCAAACATAAAAAATTATATTACTGCCGGCAGTCTTCATTGGTCCTTTATATTTTCCCATTAAAGGCCCGCTTCACTCACCGTCGCCGGAAGCCGAAGCCAATGTTATTCTATGGGAAATTTTCTTTGCAAATAACTTATTAACTAATACATATTTTTAAATTCTGTTTTCATATTCTGAAAATTCCTAACTGTTAAATTGACGGACCTTTTTAAAAAAAATATTTTTTTATTTTTTTTTTATATTTTATTTTGAAGCTGCAAAATATGAATTTTCAATATGTGAAATTTTTCATTTTGCAAATTCAAAATAAAATATTAAAAATTAAAAAAATACATTTTAAAAAAAATCCATCAATTTAACAGTTGGGAATTTTCTGAATGTGAAAACAGAATTTAAAAATATGTGTTAGTTAATAAGTTATTTGTAAAGAAAATTTCCCATAGAATAACATTGCCTCGGACTTCCGGAGACGGTAAGTGAAGAGGGCCGTTAATAGGCCAGAAGTGATTTAGTTATAGCTAGTATATTTATTTTATTGGTGATACCTTTAATTTTATTAATGCTTTTTCTTTTTCTTTCTTTTTTTTTTTTTATTTTTTTTCATCTCTCTTTTTTCTGATGAAGTAGCAGCCAGTTTTTTCTATGCATCCAATATTTAATTTGATTTTGTACATATTCATTTTTAAATACTATTTACAAGTATTTGATTCATACACTATGGTTGTAAATTCAGGATTTCTAGTGCAGCATATAGGAAATATTCAGTTGATCCATTTCCCTTATCATAAAAGTTTAATTTTTTGTTTTCATTGCAAACATTTCTCTATATTACATTTTTTGGTATAAAGGAGATTATGTTCTTTTTTTTTTTAAGTGTTCAAATTTCAATATCTTATGCAAATAAATGTAACTTTACATGTGAAAATTATAAAATATTGAGACAAAAATTGTTATAAAGAGAGCATTGCAAAAAACACCATAAACTAATAAATAAATAAATAAATAAAAATAAAAAATTGCAGCAATTGTTTCCGGTTGAAATAGCACGAAGACCCTTCATCAGGCGAAAAAAAGTGGGCACGAGTGCAGCAAAAGTAATTTGCTGCAATCGTGCTTTTTGTTAAACTCACGAAGGGATGTGTTATTATTTCAACCTAAAAGATCTGATGCATCTTTTTTTTTTTTTCGGGGGGAGGGGGGGGGGCAATGATTATGTTTATTTACAAATTTTTCTATTTATTACTACAGTACAAAATCTCAAATCCGGAATCGTCCGGACCGTGGCCTTTCCGGATTTCGGACTTTTCCGGATTTTAGGTCACTTTCTGATTTACGGCAATAAGAAAACGGACATCTCCATTCCGAACGTCCTTTTAGTTAATAACTAGGTTACGCCGCCCGAGGGTGCGATTTCTTAAGAAATTGGAGTATACTCTCAAGTAACATGTACAATACTTTGAATAAACACCATAAAATTTTGCAAACAAAACGGAGGCAGTAACGCTTGCGCTTTGTTTGCCGCACTCGTGCCTACTTCGTTTGCCTGATGAAGGATCATGTTTTCTTTCCATCCGAAACGATTGTTGCGAGCTCTTACATTTTATTGTGGTTACTCTTATTACTTTTAAACACCAATTCTGTGGTGCTTTTTTATTATAACTCTCAAGTATCCAGAAAATCTTGAATATTTTTATTTTCTCCTACATCAAATGGTACCCAGTTGATAATTTTTTTCCCTTCTTTTTAAAACAGCAGGGCAGATGAATCAGCTTCCTTTTTTTCTCTCTGTGTTTATCTTCATTTAGAATTAATTATCACAGCTGTCACTCTTAACCAGGCCGCCACAAAGAACTTTTTCGTGTTGTTGATAGTCCAATGGGATCTTTACCCCTCCCCAACTCTCTTCAATGTCCTTGAGTGAATAATTTTTCGACGTGCGATACCGAAAGATGATTTTGCAGTTTTATACAGATGACGTTATTTGAACTTAATTGACCTGTGCCAATTTATTTTCATTAGGTTTGGAAAGCAGATTCTGAAAAGGGTAAAAGAAGAAGGGAATACAGTTTCAGCTGAAAGAAAAAAAATATATATATCGTTCGGTTGAGTAAAGAGATAACGGAATTAGGAAGAAAAAGAAAAGTGCATTTGTCGTTGTAGTTATAAATATTTGAGAGTTTTATCCGCCAATTACCTATTTAAATAATATTTTTAGAATTCCATAAAACTCATATATGTTATACAGGTTTTCGAGATTTACTACAGGACGCTTGTCATAAAAAGTTGTACAGGTAACACAAATGGTTTCAGTATAAAAATTCATAAAATAATTTGGATACATTACAGTTTAAAAGAAACTTCTTATCAGCGCATGAAAAAATCTTTATACAACGCTAAAATACAGATCAACATAAATTTTATAGATGCAATAAGAAATGGTTCCGATCAAAAATGATAAAATAAGTAATTGTGGTTCATTTAACAGTGATGCACAAAAATATTCTTATACGTTGCGGGAAATTGAGGTGGAAACTATTTCAGTTTCGTAAAAGTGAAATTATTTTTCAAACTTGCATTTAAAAAATAATAATAAATAAATAAATAAAATAAAACAGTTTGTTATGGCTACCACTTTTTTTCTTTTCCTATAATAGTTTATAGAAATTACATATTAAAATTATTATCTATGAAAATTATTTTCTATGATGGAGATAGGCGATTTTCATTTAAAAGAAGTACAATATACTAAATTTCGAAAGAAAATCCATTTTATGGTAATATATGTATAGTAATATATGTATATATGAAGAAATTTTTCGACATTCGGTTTTCGAAGTATTTGCATGTTTTGAGATTCCTGAACACGATTTGACCATTTTTAGAAAATTTCACTCTGTAAGTGTGTATAAAAAAAAATTGTGGACGCTGTATCTCACGAACCAATGGACGAAATTTAACCAAATTTGTTATTTAACCAAACTTGATTAAAATCGTTCCCGATTACATTTGTGGATCATTCAAGATCCATAATTTTTATTTTATTAAATCAATTAAAATAATAATAACAATAATAAAATACTAGAAAGTTAGCGACTATCATAATTTACTAAAATGGATCAACTGGATATTTGTTATATAGTTCTAGAAATCATTTTGTTATAACAATGGCTTTAGAGTCAAACATTTTTAAAAAATAGTATTTAAAAAATAATACAAAAACAAATTAATAATTGAATTACTTACTCATATATTCTTTTTACGAGATTTTCAATCTCGCACCCGCACCCGCAGACTACAACAACGAACAAGAACTTCCTATGAAATGGCGGACAGCGAGGGAATTTCAAATCAACAGAAAAAGAATCACAGCGCCCTCTATGCATACAAATTGGTTATGGCCTAATAATTTGTGGCCACAACATGAAAAACATGATGTTGGCCGTGTCGTGATAGCCTGCATAAGGCCAACTGTGTTTATGCCACTTCTGGGCCACCGACCATTTTTCTTTAGGCTTCCATCACTGCTGGCAGCCACAAACGGCCCGCTCCTGGAGTTATATGGGGCAACCGGTAACTGATGGCAAGTGCAGGATGCCAGCAGTAGGCCATAACGAGCCCAGCAATATAAGTTTTGCTGGGAAGGATTAATTGAAAATAGAAGATAAAAACAGTCAGCAATATTGAATTAATTAAAGATTCCATTGTATTTCACATGCATTCTGTAGTCACGATGCAATAACGTGCGTTTTGAAATTAAGTTATATTCCTAAATAATATCAAGGAACATGAATTTGAGTATATATTCTATTACTAGTAATCCACGTAAATAAACCTTATTAACATTTAATTACAATAAAGTCTGTCAAATTAAAAGGAGGCCATAAAATATCTTAGCATTAATAATAACGCAGAAATTGTTTGTTCGAGAAGAAAATGTTCAAGTGAATAATACTGTTGTTCGTGTAGGAATAATAGTTGATAAGAGAAAAATATTTTGCGATATGCTTGAGAAAAAGAAAGAAGAATGAATTGACCAAAAAAAGAATATGAGATGCCATAGAAAAAGAGTATTAGAAAAAAAGGGGTTAGTAAGATAAGAATAATATTTTCTCTTTTTTATTATAAATGGTACAATTGGCCTAAACCCTTTCTTTTCTGAAAACAACGAATGAACATCTAATATAGAAAACTGTAAAAGGAAGAAATTATTCTTCAATTTTGATTTATTTGTTTTATGTATAATTTCTGCATTACTCAATAAAATTATTAACGTTGATTTCTGATATTATACATGAAAAAAATTATTTTATTAAGAAATATAGGTGAGAACAGGCTGTTATGGGCACATCAAATACTTTTTATCATTAATTTGCATATATATATATATATATATATATATATATATATATATTGGGGGGGGGGGGGGGGTAATAAATGAGACAAACTGAAAATACATATTTTAAGTACGATTTTTTAAATTTCTTTATTTCTTTTTCCACGCTAGATCCATACTATGAGGCTAATGTAGACAAACAAAATTTTTGATTGGACAATATAATATAATTTATATATATAAAAAAAAAAATGTATGGAAAAGCCGTATTAGAATCAAATCTTATCTCAATGAAGCAGTCCTTATGTGTGTAATTACCTTCATCTTTGATTAAACCTAAGTTTATATATATATATAACTCTGCTTACTAGAAAATCTGCCGTGTAGAAGTACAATTTTTTTCCTTAAGAATTATACATCAATATCTAATAAATCTGCATATGGTTTCAATTTGTTCGACATAGTACTCGCAATATTTCATATATTTCTCTCCATTTTAAGAAATTTGACCGAGACTCAGTGTATCCATAATTAATATTAGTACAATCTTCAAAAGCGTAGCAATTTTGATTTTTAAATAGCAGAAATTTTCAAACTGTCTACACTATCCCCATATCTAGAATAGCCTGTCTTCACCTACTCATTTAATAACCTCATTTAAATAATAACTTTAATTCATATGACATTTATTATTATTATTAATTTTAAATGTTATTGAAATTAAATGTTAAGCATAGTAAATATATTGCCTGAAATCTGTAACTTCTGATCTGATCTCTAAAAATATATTTGTTTGAATATATGATATGACTACATATTTTTTTCCTTCCGAAAACCACATAAAATAGTTATTGCATGAATATATTGTTTAATTCATCAGATATTTAACTCCTAATATGTATATATATATATGTGAATTATGTGTGTATTTTTCTTTCAGTATATTTTTGTTATTTCGGCTACATATCTTTCTTTCCATTATTCTTATTTTCACGAAAAAAACATACAAAAAAGGAATACAACAATTATTTTATAATAAAATGTGCATTTCTGTAAAATTACTAATGAGTAAATTGAGTAAATTTAATGCAGAAATATAATGAGTAAATTGTCATACCCATTTCGAAATGAGTAATTTTGAATGAAAAAGAAAAACATACTTGTTCCACTTATGAAATATCGCATGTTTCCACATTCATACTGTTCACTTCATAACACAGACCGACAAAAATGAAGTTGACAAAATTTAATTTGATGATTTTAGCTGATCTTTATGTTTTTTGATCTGCATAAACCGAAAATGCAGCTCATTTTTTTCTATCACGTGTAGAATTTCGTCAATACAGGGTGCTTACCGAAACAATTTCTTACATATACCATCATAACAATAGGTTCGTTGGTTGGTATGGTTTTACGTCGCACTAGTGCTGCGCTATTACAACAATAGGTATCCATAATTAATTAATGATGAAAACACACTATAAAACTTACAATATAATTATATTGGTGGAAGAGTAATGGAAGAAATTATATAGGTAAGCACCCTGTATTGACAAAAATCTATACGTGATAGAGAAAAACTGGCTTCATTTTCGGTTTCAGCACACCAAAAAAACATGAAGATCAGCCAAAATTATAAAATCAAAATTTTACATGTCGACCTGTTTAATTTATCATAAATATGTTGAATTAAAAGAAGTTCTTTGATAGAATTTCTACTTATTCAAACAGAAGAAATCAAACACGAAACTTATTCCCTCAAATCTCCAGAACGGAACTTTCGTGACGGTAACATACTGGTTCGCGGAAGAGTACATCAACGGAAACTATGTTTGGGATATTGGGATTCATGATTATTGATGTCGATTTATGCGCATATTAAAACTTTCACGACCGCTGACGTAGATTCACGTTATTTGGAAATGTGTAACGACTCCAGTGGGCGTTTATTTTGAAATTTGTTTGTTGGTGTATTTCTTAACCATAGCCTCCTAAACTAGATGCCTTCCGTGTGGCTCGGAATCTTGGCAACAGTTCAAGCGGTAGGCAGCGTTACCTGGTACAGATTGCGTGAGTTTTTTATTCAACAGCCACCAAAAACATTTTTAAGTGGGATTTGATAGACATAAAAAGCAAATTGAATCGAAGAATTAATTTGAGTATATTTGCTTCGAAGCTATTTTATGTATGTGATGTACTCAAATTTCCCACTTTTACTCATTTTTAAGTTTTTTTTTTTTTTTTTTTTTTTTTTTTTTCATGGTTGGAAAGTCTCTTTTAATTAGAATTATATTAATTTTTTTTTTAATATTAACTTGTTTTAGACATCTAAAATTTACGTATAACATGTTACATGCATAAAATAAAATAAAATATTAAATTCTATAAATTATTTTCATTTTTTTAACATAATCTTTAAAAAATTCATTTGTGAAATAAAAACTTCACGATATGTATTAAAAAATAAAACTTATCTTCAAATATTTACATATTTATAAAGAAATTTATCTTATTCCACGTTTAAGATAACCGCGATACTTTTTATTGATTTTATGGAAAGAAACCTTAATAAAATCTATTGTCTCCTTACAGAAATGACCTTCTCAATGTCTTATTATAGAAAAAAAAAACATTTAGTATTCTCAGAGAGAATTTCGAAAGTTTCTTCAAAAATGCATCAAGTAATTACATACGCTCTAGTTTAAATATTGATTGATTGTGGTATGAGGAAAGAATAGATCGAATGAATGGTTATTTTGCATATAATTTAGAAAATGATGAAATTCATATAACGAATAAGATAACTTTTTGATAATATTCCTTTAAGGAGCAATTATATATCATCAAGTAATAATCAGAATACCAGTATAAATTAAAAATACTTTTCTGGGAAGGGTTAAATTAATGAAGTGACTCCCAAAAGATTTTCCAAATTCTACTCAAGTAGTTAAGTGTTGATAAATTATGGTTTAATTTAAGTAACTCTTAATTATGGAATGGCATATTTAAAGGGATTTACCGGAGATAATGATAACAATTTCCGTACGTAGACTGCAGAGAGAAAGATTGGATACTTAAACCATTTTTTGAAGTTTAAAGCAATTAATTTATAATTTTTTTATTTGTTACGTTTATTTTCAGCAAAGCAATATTTCATGTGTGGTGAATAATTTGTCCATTTAAAGCTGGTCTTTTAAACTAGAAATAAAACAGTTTATAATATGAGGTGATTCCATTATTATTATTGTTATTATCATTATTATTAAAATGTAAGAAAGTTTTTGAAAATAACAAGGGACAAAGCCAAAATTAAAAAATATAATACTATTTATTTGTAATAACATAATATAAACTGATCATTCCAATTCCGAATGGAGCTGGAACGAATGCGCATGCGCCGGAAAGCTACAGGCCAATTTCTCTTCTCAGTTGCATGTCGAAAATCTATGAATATGTTCTAGTAAAGCGCTTGAATGAGTTTACTGACTCTCATGACGTCATAATGCCGGAGCAATTCGGATTTCGTCCGAAACACTCCACTCAACATCAATTATGGAGAGTGTGTGGAATCATTCATGACGGGCTCCAAAAAGAAGTCACTGGAATTATATTCTTAGATGTTCAAAAAGCTTTCGATAAGGTATGGCATGACGGCCTTATCCACAAACTAATATCCATCGGTCTCCCAGACCAATTAACTAAAATATTACATGACTATCTCAACAATAGAACCTTTTCTGTTAAAGTTGGTAATTCTTATTCTAATCCTTCTCCCATTTTTAGTTCTGTCCCCCAGGGTTCCTTGCTCGGACCGTTTCTTTTTAATATTTACGTCAATGACATGCCGAAAGATCCGGATGTCAAATTAGCGACTTTCGCTGACGATGCTGCCATCTGTTGTCACAAACGCACAACAAACGCCGTTTTCGAAGTACTCCAGACTTATTTAAATAAATTTTCGATCTGGTTAAGAAAATGGAGAATAAAAGTTAATAACTCCAAAAGTGCCGCCAATTTCTTCACAAATAAAAAATATGACACCTCCACTAACTTCTTACTTAATAATCAGCCGATACCCTGGGAACTTTGCTACTAATACCTAGGAATTTACCTAGATTCCAAATTAACGTGGTCTCGTCACATTTCAGAATCTCTGATAAAAGCTGACAAGGCCGCAAAAGCCCTTCACTCTCTTTTAGCTTATAATAGCCGCCTGTCTCTTAAGAATAAATTATTATTATACAAATCTATGATTCGGCCGATCATTACCTACGGGTGCATGATCTATGGTTCTGCTGCTAAAACTCAGTTAAGAAAAAATCAGATATTCCAAAATAATATTTTACGTAGGTTTGTTCATGCTACTCGTTATGTCCGCAATGATGCTATTCACCGATATCTTCGAATTAGGTCAATCTTTGCCGAAATTCGAAAACTTATGATGAAGTTTCACAGATCTGTTCCCAATGTTGGAAATCCGCTGTTGAACTCTATTCATCGCTATGATCCTGGAGTCGGTCGTGGAAAGAAACGACCCTTAGCTATTTTAACTAGGGGAATCGACTTTCTGCCCGTCTCTAAGAAGAGTAGAATTATTACATCTGGAGTTACATAACAGTGTATTTCCTCACAAAATTATTTTTCTCCCTAGAGCAAACGAAATGTTTCTCTAGAGTTGGCTAACCCTAGCATCAGGCTTAAGTACTGTTTTATTTCTTACAGACGCGATTTCCACCTCTCTACTCACGAATTCCTCTAATTTTTTTTGTCGTCTCCTCTCAAAATTATGAACTGCCGTTTTTTAATTTTTTATTATTTGGCTATTTTTATTAAGTTTTATCGTTTTTTATTACTTTTGTTAGTTCAGTTGCTGACTTCTGACGGGATGCCCAAAAGCGATACCGGATTGGTCAGAGCCTCGCGCTCTGATTGTCCGGGTCGCCTAGGTCATAATTCCGTCGTTTTTAGCTCAAAATTTTTCAGAGAGGATTGAGAATAACTTGCTGTTTGCTGATTGGTCCACGGATCCACCTCAGAACTTAGTTTCTGGATGGAAACCGGGATTCGATCTGAAACTGCATTTTATTTCTCTTTAATCCTCCTCTGTATTTTATTTTTATTTCTTGATAGAATTCTTAGGGGAAAAAAATGTATGCCCCTCTTTTTTTTTTATTAATTGCGGAACTCCGAGCGATTTCCGGTGCCCCTTGGGGCGCACTGCTCAGCTCTTTATTCCTTTTCGCCGTCCAGACTGTCTTCGTCAACGCACGCAGTTGTTTTCTGCAGCACTTATATTTTCAAGGAGATTTTAATTTTAATTCTTTTTTTTTTTTTTTAATCTCCTGCTGCTTCACTCAGATTAATTTCCCTGCTAACGCGGGGGAGTTTCTGGGACTAAAATTCTAAATTTATTTTTTAATTAAAAAGCCTTCGGCTTTTTAATATTTTCTTTTCTGTAAAATTATTTTTATGTTTTTTGGCACTTTCGATGGAGGTAAGCAACGGTTGCGACCGATTGCAGGTACTCCGAAGCAACTACGTTGACGTTGACGTTGATATTATAAACTGACAATGTAATAGCAACATAGTTAGTAAATTATTATTAATTAATCATATGTTATAAATTTAATAACATACGTGTGATAACTTAGCAGCCTATAGCGATGTATTTATGTAAATTTGTTTAGAACTTAAATGATTCCCCACCCTGTTCTGTTGAAGAACAGATCGTGACTAATGAATTTGTAGAATTTGTGAAAAATTTTCATAATTTTCTAGAGTTTTTTTTTTTTTTTTTTTTTTTTTTTATCAGGTAATATAAATCAGATATAAAGAAATAAAATTTAATTGAGCAAGTCATCTGGTGTATTTGCAACCCTAAAGATCCAATATTCAGATTAAATTTAGCGAAAATTAAGTTCTGGTTTGTTGCAAAACCGGCCAACTCCAAATTAAGTTGCAAAAGCAGCCAAATCCAAATGAAAATTTGAATAACCCTCTGCCTTCACGTATCCCTGCTCATTTCGAGTTTCCAATTATAATGCCCTAACGATTATAAAACTAGAGGGTTTTGGTTTCTACCTTATTTTGGCTATTTGTGGCAAAAAAATTCATTTTTGGAGATCGGCGACTTTGCACCTAGATGGCATATATATACATATTTACCACATTAAAAATATTATAAAGCGTAACTTCATATTATTAAAAGAAATTGCAAAATTCATGTATTGCTTACATGGTAAAAAATAATTCTTTAACACTTTATCTCATTAAAAACAAACTTCCTTGCTTACTAAGTGCTTTTAATTGAAAAAAAAAAAAAAAAAAAAAGCGAATATTTTCTACATATAAATCTCAAAAGCAGGTTGAGCATAAAACTTGCGGATTTTTTTTAAATAAATTGCAATTGTATTAGATGTATCAGAAAATTTTATTGTTTTAATTCATATATATTACACTGGCATTTTTTTCTGGACAACATTTATATCATTTTTAAGAAGATATGTCAGTTTGTTTTATAAATATATTAAAAAAAAAAAAAAAAAAAAAAAATTCGTTTGTGATTTCGTTAATTCAAAAAGACAGGATTTTCTAGTAACCTAATATTAAAAAAGCATTCTTATTAGTACGACAGGGCTATTTCTTTCAGACAGCGACTTGACGTTGTCACACTTCCAATATGTCAGGATGCCTGCCAGTATCGAATTTTACTATTTAACACGTTAATCGCCACGATAATATCAGACAAATTTTCACATGGGCCATGGTAACTTTATTAGATAATTTAGTTAAAAATGTATCAAGGGAACTTAATGTTTCACAGATTTTTTTTTTTTTTTTTTTTTTGCCAAAATTCCCGGAAAAACACTATTTTTTATGTCACACATATATGACTGACATGGCCTTATATTACAACTTTTTTTCTCGACAAGCCGTGTCAGTCTTATATGTCTGACGCATCTAAAAAACATACAACAAGTATTACCTGTTTATGCAAATGTATCGTTTGCGTCGGACATCTGTGACTGACGTGGCCTTCTACCAAATCGCGTACGTCAGACATATATGTCTGACATGGCTCATGTAGAACTTCTTAGCGTCAGACACATATGACTGACATGGTGATTAACGTGTTAATTTCTTAAATTATCCTAAAATATTTAGAAATTTTATTGATAAACTCATGAACCAGGAAAATTCATTTTAAGGAGTTTAAAGTATAAGATTGATTTTTTTTTATGCCAAATATGTGAAAAATGCCAAAACCAAAAATTGAACCTAGGCCCTCCGCTTAACGGACGGATACTCTTCCTCTGAGTCACCCCAGCTGATATCCAGCTCGACAATTCTCACATAATAACCGTTACACCTGTGTTTGCAGATACGATGACCTCGCCCACGATTATTAGGTGAGAAATGTCGAGCTTGTTATTAGCCACTCTGGATAATAATAATAATAATAAAAAAGATTTCTTGCTCTTTCTCTCTCTCCCTTTTTTTTCCGTTAGTTACAAGATTGCAATATAAAAATTAATCCTGTCGTACTAAATTAAATTCTGTCGAAGACAGAATTTTCTTTCTTTCATTGCGTCTTCAAATTTAAAAATGCCTTCGATAAATATATATATATATATATATATATATATATGTATATATATAAAGAAGTTCTCTCTTGCTCTCTCTCTCTCTCTTTTTTTTTTTTTTTTTCGTTAGTTACAAGACTGCAATATAAAAAATAATCCTGTCGTAATAAATTAAATTCTGTTTTTGACAGAATTTTCTTTCTTTTATTGTATCTTCAAATTTAAAAATGACTTCGATAAAAATTTATATATATGTAAAAAAAAAAAAAAAAAAAAAAAAAACTCTCTTTCTCTCTCCCTCTCTCTCTCACACTTTTTTTTTTCTTTTTTTCGATATTTACAAGATTGTAATATAAAAATTAATCTTGTCGTACAAAATTAAATTCTGTCATAGACAGAATTTTCTTTTTTCTTTTATTGTAACTTCAAATTTAAAAATGACTCCGGTAAAAATTTATATAAAAAGTGCTATTTCTTTTCTTGCGTTTAAATATGATTTTATATCTAAAACCCAGATTCAAAATGTTTTCTTTTTAATTAACAAAACATGTATAGTAAATTAAAATAACAGCTCATTTATTATTTTTTCTAAATATCAATGGCAGTACTTAACTGATAAATATATTATATGCAGCATCTTATTTTTACCAAGTGTAATTAGAAGTTTGAAATATAAAGTTATTTTTTCTCTGTAAATAGAAAGAAAACTCGTCTCAAAAATAATTCAGGAATAAGTGTCTCAAGAGAAAACACTTCGTATATAAAATCTACTATATTGAAATTTGTGTTTAAATTTCTGATACGTAAACATATAATTCTTAATTTATAAACTCTAAGTTTTACAAAATAGTTTAAACTGGGTAATATTTCAGTTACATGCAAGGTACTTATACAAAGAAATTACTTTTTCAAATGTTACAGTATGGAAGTTTTCTTTCTAGTTTAAACGCATTTATTTATTATTTTTTACAAAAAGTTAATAAAAAGAAAAACTATTAAAATTACTTTTATATTGTAGAAATATTTTCTAAAATTAATTATATAATTATTTTACTAGGATTTTTATGAAATTCTTTAGCTTTGAAGGACATTTTTTAATTGATAAAAAGAATTGAACTTATTCTAGTTAAAAATTTTGTGCATTTTCTATAATTTAAATGTTATTTTAAATTCAGCATTGTATCAGTAACATTCAATATACTTATACAAAGAAATTATTTTTTATAAATCTACAATATATATATATATATATATATATATATATATATATATATATATCAGAGCTGCCAACCTAATCCGGCAAATTGTTAACGCCTATTGAAAAACGCCCCTTTTTCTACACCACTTAATTTTTAGAGTAATTCTCTTTAAATATATCTATGATTAATTAAGTAGAAAAATACTCTAAAAATTAAGTGGTGTAGAAAAAGGGGCGGTACTAGCAATTTGCCGGATTTGGTTGGCAGCTCTGATATATATATATATATATATATATATTATTATTATTATTATTTTATTAAGTACGTTCAGATTTTTTTAGATACGCTTAGAAATACATTATTGTCTGTAATAATTATTTAACCTAATAGCATTATTTTCTCAGAAATAAAATATACATTAAATTTAAATGGATGATCATAACATTCTTCAACTTTGAATAACAACAGTTAATGAAAAATAACCTAGTTCGTTATTCACATTACTTTCTTTTACCCTACTAATGAAAAAATTATTTAACGTTATACAGAAAACTTTCATTCCCACCACTATCATAAACTTATGATAATAATCAACATTTTCACATAGCAACTGCACATGATCATCAAAACGCAAAATTCGGCCTTCCTTTATACATTTTTGTTAGCTATTATGATAAGAACAAACACACAGACCATCTACTAAAAGCGTTATTTCCGTATTCAAAGAACTTTAAAGCGCATATTATAGTAAAAACTTAGCGTCAAAAATTGGACTCTAGGAATAATCTTCTATCATATCAGTAAGAAAAAGTAATTATGATCATTAAGAAATGTCCTTTAACAACCAACAATTTACTAGATCACTTTAATATTTTATATCCAATAAAAAAGATGCGTTCGGTTAATTTTGGATAAACCTGTATGCTGTCTCTCTCTATAAATTGGACATTCATCACATCACATAGTGTAGGGGAGAGTGGGGATGAATGGGACCTTTTTCATGTTTTTATTAATAACGTTCACCATATGTAATTCAGAATTTTATAACATTGCTCATAAGTACACTTCAGTAATCAGTTACATATAAACATACTAACTTTAATAAAAAGTTATCATTTTTAATGAATAATATTTTTTTTTTACATGCATGTGCATTGTCATATTCATCCCCACCTATGGGGATGAATGGGACAGGACTGAAGTTAACAAAGATAAGAAACCAAAATGGAAAGTAAATAAATTTTTAAAGTTAAATTGGTTTATGTGATTTTATTACACACTATGAAGTTACTGAAATTAACATAAACTGATGAATTGACTCAAATTAACATCAAAAGGCAAAACTCTTTTGGTTCGCACAGTTCCTAGTGCTCTAGGCTTTGGTAGTCTAATCTGATAAGATCTAATCTAAAAATAAATAAATAAATAAGACGCGTGAAAGATACAAATTATTATAATACAGTACAAATTATCCCGATAAATTTTTGTTTCCGACTCATCGGGAAAAATCAGCATTCTATTCTGTATTACATTAATAATCTTCATGATTATTTAATTTGCTTGATTGAAATTGTGATTTTAATCCAATTAATATTAGTTTATTTATTTTTTAATTAATGATATTATTGATTTAATTTGCATTGAATATTCTAACTTATAATTTTTTTGATCATAATTATTATAAACAAAAATCAGAACAATTAATTTAAATCTATTTTTCTCCAAATCCATTCTACTTTTATAATACCATGTTATATTGAGCTATAGCTTATAAAAATATTGAAAATCTATTTACGATTTGTTTTAACATAATTCTTGTGTACAATTTTAAATAACACATAGAGGGGAATGTCCCATTCATCCCCATTCAAACTGTCCCGTTCATCCCCACCCCCACATGGTCATATGAAACATGAAATAGGCCTAAGGAACAGTTGTCAATATTCTTCTTGAATATCATAAACACAATAACAAATTATGCCTTTTCGGCGTATATGGGTTATATTAACTTTAAGCAAATAGTTAAATTTTAACTACTATCTAATTCAATCAGTAAAAACTTGCTCTGGTAGCAGAAAAAGACACTTTAATTTTTGCCTGCCCTTCTATTTATAGCACAATTCTGAAACTACACTTGATGAATGACCTCAGTACTGCCACATATAAGAAAAAATGTCAAGTTTCTAGTGCTTGCAAAACATAAAAATTTTGCTATTGTCCCATTCATCCCCGCTCTCCCCTACTCAAATTTATCAGATAGAAAAAGGTGTATCCGCCTAATTTTAAAGAAACCTGCATATTGTATGTAAATTTTATGTGCACTAAACAGTGCACTTAAAAAAAAAAAATTAAAAACAAATAAGTCCACTTAAAATGTACTTCAAACTATTTCAAGATATAGCCCCTAATGAGTTCGAATTATTTTCTGCGGCGGATTTCTGTAAACGGATAATCAGTATTTTGCATACTATAATCTACTAAAAGTATGTTTTATATTAACGTGTTTAATGCAGTCTCAAAATATCAATTTGCATACAGCAGAAATTCTGTCCATAGACGTATTGTATTTGCGTAATTTTGTATGTTCCTGTGCCCAATGTATTTCTTTGGTTTCAATAAATGCTTCAATTATCTTTATATCATCAAGCAGATACACTTTCATCTGTTATAAAAACTTGCTTTTCAGATTCAGGGGACTTCAAAACGTGTAAATATATGAAAATCTAATTTTTAAAGTTCAATTTAAAAATGATTCATTCTCTACAATATATTCGTAAGAGAAAATGATACACATTTATTATAAACAAAATAATTTTACTTTGATCTTATAATTTTTTATTGTTACACGTAAATACTATGTGTCCAAAATATATTCGTGATCCAGAAAGGTAATTCTTCAATTGAAACTTTCAAACACCTCCTGATTTATTTGAAACACATTCTTCGTAGAATGTAGAGTTAAAAAAAATTAATCCAGAAACAGTGCGATATATATATATATATATATATATATATATATATATATATATATATATATATATATATATATATTAATATCGAAAAATATTGCTAAATAAAATATGTAAACGTCTATCACATTCACAAAACCTTTTTTGTTCTGGAAAAATAATAATTATATACATATATATAACTTTCATGTCGGTAAATTTCTTACTTACAAATTGATATCATAACAGGACTATTTAAATGGTTGCAAGTTCTTTTACGTGCAATTAAGAATTTATGGAAAGTTAAAATAACAATTTGGAACATATTTCACGTAATTTCACAACCTCTATGAATCCCATTATGGATCCATTAAAAACAGCTGTTAACAAACTCATGATTAAATTATTTTTGTGAAGTTTAAATAACTGATTTAATACATTTTCACTCATATAAGCGAAACCGATAAATTAAGGTTAGTATTATTACTTTTCATTTTATTTTAAAAGAGCAATTTTAGAATAATTTGTAATTTCAGTATATATACAGTGTAAGAGTACATATTAATGAAATATTATTACATTTAAAAGAAACTTTTAGATATACAACTGATATTTTTGTACAACAAACTTTTTAATCCGTTATTAGGTATTTCATCATCAAAAATGTGAAGAGACATTTATCCGTTTTTGAAATTTTTTAAAACTCAAGTTTGCTTTATTTTCTAAGTAGTTTTATATAATTTAAAATACATTCTACAATAATTTTTTACTGTTGTTGTAATACTTTTCTCTCAGTCAGATTCGCTACTATAAATTTATTTTCTAGTATATATATTTATTTTGATTTTCTTATTTCTATATTTTAATAGCATTAAAATACACTATTACTTGCAGATACACTTAATTAAAAAATTCGTTTTTAACGTACATGTAGCTAACATACTCTGTGGTAACACTTATACTTGCTGATCATATTTCTATAATACTTTTATGATTTAATTACATTACAAAGTGTAAAGAAAGTTCCGAAATTTCTTTTAGTGAATTATATACATTATGTTATCCTAATAACAACACAGCTAAATAAAGAGTAAATTATTCTAATATCGGAGTGTTAATGTGCAATTTTAAGATTTCATAAGAGCAGAAAGCAAAATTGATGATTTTAAGTACTTATAATACTAATATGATACTGTATCGGAAAGTTATGTACCTTTTACTAAATAAGAAGACGATTAAATTTTAAAGAACTAAATTTTCATTTTAGAAGTTATTGAAGAGATGTGATAAGGAATAAATATCAAGTAACTATTATAACGTTAAGATAAAATTAAAAAAGTTTTAATAATATAAATTCTATATATGTGTGTGTGTTTGTTTTTTAAACGCTGTTTTAAATTAAAAAATACCTAACGAAAACTAAATTAATGACATTTTAAAGTTTCATAATATAATGCAATTATACTCTGACATAATTAATCGTTATTATTCAAAGATATTTTCAAACCATTCTTTAACATACAAAAAATTCCATTGTTGCTAACAATGTGAAATAAAAAAATCGAAACATTTTTTTTTGTCAATTGCAAAATATGATTAAAACATAATGGCATGATGAATAATATTTACATAAAATGTATTCACAAAAGCTGTTTTTTTTTTTTTTCTTTAAATCAACTCAGATCTGATAAATACTTATACCTAAATGTAAATATGCATATATTTTTAAATTAAATTATGAAAATGCTTCAATGAGCTGCCTTTTTGTAAATAATAAATGACTAATATTTTTACATACTTAAGACAAACATTGCATAATTTATGCCTGTGATGATATTTCTATCTTGTTTCAAATGGTAATTAAATTGGAAAAGAAGTCCTCTTAAGAACTTAATTATGTTTAAGCACTCCATTAATTTTGACAGATGTATTTACTCAACAGTTTTACCCGGAAAATCCCCAATTTTAATTTTTCCTGAGTTTATCGGCAAGCAAGCGAATTAGTTATTCAAACAAAGGATCAAAAATATTTTAGATGACATGTGAGTACTTTAAATGAATAATAATGTTTACACTCTTTAATATGTATGATGCATATTCTAAGTTCGGAGAAAATGTTGGATGCAGGTTGAAAAAAAAAAAAAAAAAAAAAGACAGAAAAGTATATATTGTGGATTTACTTTTATAGCTAATACACAATTGAACTTAAAATTTTTGAAACTATCCCTTCAAAAAAAGTTGTTAAATATGTTTTAAGTAAAAAAAAAAAAAAAAAGTAAAGATACAATTCTAAAAAAAGGATTTGAATAAGGAAAACACCTGTAAAAATGTTATAATTCGTATTCTAATAATAATTTTCAGTTTTTTTTTTTTTCGTATTGTTATGTCCTTTTAAATTTTTTTCTTCTAATAAATTTTTTTTTATTTCATTTCTTACACAGGAAAATTATGTTATAACAATAAATTCAATAGAATAAAGTAAAATGTATATCTATAATAACAATATTAAAGATATTAATGCCTGCATATATATCTATACCTATTGGCCCATTGTACAAGGCTCCAATTGTTTAACACTATTTCTTTATTATTATTGTTGTTCTTGCCGTCATCTCATTTTCTAGCAATCAGCTTTAATAGTCCTACAAATCACATAATAAAGGCATGTTGTACAGTAATAATGATTTTTATTTAATTAAATTTTATTTTAGCACTGATACGTAATTCTTGGAAGTCTTCTATTTTAATTTTTAAACAGCTTTCATTAAGATTAGAGAAGTGAATTAAATTTATTTCATGTAGTAAGTACTTTCGTTCAATAATTATTTCAAGTTTGTTTATTTTTACTAATAAGGATAATATATTATTAGTTTATGAAATTCATGAAAATGGAGAAACTTGATCCTTTGGGGGGGGGGAGGGGGGGTATAGACTAACCATGGACTTTTCTATCCCAATGAAATTTTTCCACTTTTTTTTTTTTTTTTTTTTTTTTTTTTTGAACTGTTAAATCATTGCTGTTGTTAATTGTGCAGAGTTATTTATTCCAATGTACACATAGCTGAAATTAATAATAATAGAGATGTAATAAAATAAAATAAAGATTTAGCAATTATTTTAGTACAGTCGAACCTCGTTAACATGAATTACTTTTAACATGAACTGTTACCACAATCCCCATCAAAATGAAGATTAGTTTAGTCATATGAATATTAGTTACTGATAGCATGAACTACTGATAACAATAAAAAAAATATATATCCCCCTTGAGATTCACGTTAACGAGGTTCGACTATTAATAAATTTTGTACAAAGAGAGGTGATTTCCCATTCTTTTGTACAATTAAAGTTTTTAGCTTTTTATCAGAGGTATCAAAACTTTTATTTTTCATAAATATTTACGACTTAAAAAAAAAAAAAAAAAAAAAAAAAAAAAAAAAAAATGCATGGTTTTAAGGATGAGAAATACGGAAATTCGTCTGTAGATTTTTTGTCTGTATAGAAATTACCTTAATAATGATTCATTCTAAAGTATTCAGTTTCATTTGAAAATATCATTCACAATATTAGCAAGAATTCTATTAAATATCATCATTTTACATTTGTAACTTCTTAAGCTATCCCAAGTTAAATATTTTTATAACCCGGTAGAATGGAGCAATATTTCGCATAAACATTGATTATGAATGGAAAATAAAATGAAATTGAATGAAATGAAATAAAAATGTGAAGTCGCATGAAAACTTAATTAAAGAACTGGCATCAGCATCATCACATAGCAGATTATAATAATGAAAATATATCGATAGAAGAGGTAATAGTAATATCGATAAATCTAGGTCTAGAGGATGCAGCATTTCAATCTCCGTCTATGCCAGAAGATTATTATTATTTTTTTTTTTTAATACTTATTATTTTTATTTTAATGGCAGAAATTATAATAATTTACATGTTTCTTAGAACAAATTACATTTTTGAAATATATTAATATCAAAGAATATTTTTAAGATTTCAGTGTGACAATACAACCGGTGGTACCCGGCGGCACGTGGAGCTGGGTGTTGTTTTCCTCTTTGACTGCATCCACTCTTCACCCCTGGCCTTGTTCCTCTAATATGCTCAAGTGAATTTCCAGGACCCGACCTAGCCGGTGAGCAGCTAGGTCAAGCGGTTTTCGGGTCCTCTCCCTCCGCAGTTCTTTCCGGGCCCGTGCCCCGGGTTGTGGTTCCGCTGAAGAGTCGATCGACTAATCTTCCCTGGCGGTTGTTGGCACCAAAACGAAAGTTGTGTTGCATCAGGTTGATTAAATCTGTCCCTAAATCTGTGACAATGCACACATATCTAATCTTAAAATTTCTTTAACACTTTTGGCGCCCAGCATGATTACACTCGGTTCTTCCGGCCCAAATCCGACTGCGAGTTCTAGAAGGAAAGTGCTAAAAAGATTTTATTGAATAATGTTTTTTTTTTTTTTTTTTTTTTTTTTAATCCTAAATATAAATTAATGAAAAGTATATTACAATGTGTATATTTTTAGTATTGTTATGTTATGTATATTATATTTCTTATATTTCTTTTAAAAATCCAACTGAAAATCCTATTAAGTTGAACAAGAAGAGCGTCACACATATTTAGTTGATTAGGCGCCCACGGAAACATTCCCGTCACCCAGATATGGGTGACGCATCGACGAACATGTTCAAAAAATATTTTAAACACAAATTTCGGACAATAACTTAATATTTAGCTTGTTTTTATCTGAAAACATTCATTTTTGAGTTTAATTCAGTGAAGGAACTTAATTAACGAAAAATCACTTACAAATTAAATTACAAATTCGCCTTCTAACTAAAATTATTGACACACACTGAAAACTATATTAAGCTTCACATTCTCTCAGCAAACAAGACTGCGTTTCAGAATAAAAAATTAGTTAAAAAAACGTGTGAGATAAAAACGTTTGCGTGTGAATAATATCGGCATTGAAACATAAAGTTTGAATGTATTTTATTATTAAAAGATATTTTTTCTAAAAATAATGCAGAGATATTACTTTTGTAATTTATAACATCAAATCCAAAGCAATTGTTACCTGCACAATTATAGTCTCATAAAATTTAAAAATTATCAATTATTCTAATAATTCTATATTTAATACATAATGTAAGATAACTTATGCATAACTATTCGGTTAATAGATAACTATTCAATTAACTACATTTTTGTATTTTAGAAATCTGAAATTGATGTGTTTAATTTAGTCTGTGGTCAAACTTAATGAAAATACTTTATCTATTTTTTAGAAATGTTTTCTGAATAACAAACAAAATAAATAAATAAAAATGTTCATGTAAAAAAAGCGAGGCTTCGACTTTTTTTGCGGCAATTGTTTTCCTGGCAATTTTAATAAAAGGGCAGACTCTATTATTCTTTCACCATAAAAGAGAAAAATGCTAAGAAGTAATAAAAACTGAATGCTTAAGAATTCTACAAAGCCTTTTACTTTTTCGCTATCAGAATATATATTTCTCACTTATTTTTATTCAATGCTAAGCAATTTTGGTTAGTTGATTACATTTTCCCGAGAATAGCTGCTTAAGCTAAAATCCGCAAAAAAAAAAAAAAAAAATTCTCTAATAAAAGTTTCAATTTCACTGATGAAAAAAGTAAAAAAAGAAAATTGCTTTTAATTATGGATTATAAGATCCTTTTAATTGCTTTTGTAGCAATATTAAAAAAAAAAAAAAAAACATATTTTATTATATATAGATTAAATGTATATTTTAGCAATTATATACATATACGTAATATACGTACACTTATTTATCATTCTTACTGAAATTTTTTATGTTGGGTAGTGTTTTATTGCTTTGGGACAGAGAAAATAATCTATTGTTGCATGCACAGAATTTTCACTCAAATTATATTACTAAATATATATTATTGCAATTCGCAGGACTCGTAGCGTTCCTAAAATTTTACTCTTATTTTATTATATTGTCACCAACATTTTTAAACAATACTTTTAGTCATGAGGTTCTAAAATTAATTCTTCGGATCTTCGGATACTGTGGGATGGATGCACCTGTGACAAAAGCCACGCATCTTCCTCTGACTAAGGATGGATCTAACGAGGCGCGACTCCTAAAATAATCACATTCACAATCACTGCAACGGAGAGAGGGGGGAAAACAGAGAAGGAACACCAAAACAACATAAATACGTAAACCTGGAATTCATAAACTAGGAAGTACAAAAAAAAAAAAAAACATAAAATAAGGAAGGTCAAAGATAGCATTACAAAATATAATAGAAAGTTTAAAGATAGTAAAAATATTTTTGTATTTTCTAGGAGCAATTTTTTTTTATTTTTTATTGTATTTTTATTTTATTTTATTTTTATTATTATTTAACAGAGAATGGCAAACCTAACATAAACAAACACAGGACAACACGGGGTATAATCTCCGAGGAGAAGTCAGTGCCGAAGTCGATAGAAAAGAGAAAAAATACGTAACGTGGAGTAAAACAGCAAAAAGGTTAAAGGTGGGAGTTGAGAAAGAGGCCCGCTTTGGGTCTGCGTCTGTTCACAGGTTCGTTATGGTCAAACTCTGCTAGTGTGTTTAAAGCTGGGTTATCTAAGGATTCTAAATCCAAATGAAATTGTACATTTAAGTACGGAATGAAATTATTGAGAGTTGGAGTAGAAATATCCTTATAAATGTGAAAATTTCGAACATACCATGGCAAATAAAGTATTTGCCGAATTGTTGCGTTGTGTGCTCAAATGAATAAAAATTAATTAAAGTAGTCAAAAATATTCTATAAAAATTTTTTATTGAAAGTACTGGTGGCAGTATAATAAAATAAATATAAAGTTTTAGGAACAATACGAGGCCTGAATTCAAGATGTATAATATGAAGTACTGTACTTATACAATTTATTATTGTACTTAAAAATATTTCAAATACATCAAATTACTTTTATAACGTGTTTTCTTTCACATGCATTTCTCTGAGAGCGGACAGGTTTCATAACTTTCTCCTTTATTGATATTTCAAATATATTCATATATCATTAAAGCCGTTCATAAATGTTAAAATATCTTTTATTATTATTTTTACTTTTTTAGAGAAAATTATTGTGTAGTTTACCACATCAGTCTTTTGAATTTATTTATTATATATATACACTATATTTCTTAAGTAAATTTAGTGAACCAAAGAATTAAAAATGAGAGATAAAGAGAGAGGGGAAAGGATTAAACAACTGAAAAGGACTTTTGCACTATTTCCAAACATTGAATTAATCCATTCGAATTATTTTTTATGGCCATCTAAGCAGGAGATAAATAACTGCACCTATGTATAATTTATTTGTATATGTATGCATCTCATTTAAAAAAGTCATTTATACATGTATACATGTATACATTTATACATTTATATACTTATTTACGCTGCTGAACATAAACCATTCGTATCATTCTAACAAATGTTTCATGTATTTAAAATAACCTATTTTCTTTTTTTCTACTAGTATTTATTTTTAATTTATGTTCATAAAACACTCACGTTAGATCAACCGCTAAAACCTAATTTTAACGTTAAGGACTCTCACAACGTGTAAATATTTAAAAAACACAATTTCGATAATTTGACACAAAAACATTATTTTTTCTGCAGTACATTTGTGGAATAAATTTATACTTAATTAAAGGAGAGACCAATCACGTGCGTAATGGGATACTGTAGTTGTCGAAGAGTATTGGAAACTGGACGCTCTTTCGACCACCGCAACATACTTTCTTGCACATACTCTTTTAATAATCAGTTTCTGTTATCTTCTTCGCAGCATACCCAATTTCCGAGTCTCTTCAAATTTAATATGCATTTTTCTCAAGTCTTGGCTTGATAGAGGTCTCTTGCGTAAGCCTTTTTAGTACATTTGTCGGAGAAAAATCCCTACAATACATTTGTCGGATAAATTATGCTTAATTATATCTGGCAAACAAAATAATTTCATAGTGAATTTATAATTTACCGTTTTTAATAAATTATGCATGGACAAAATATATTTACAAAATGTGGTTATTATCCAGCCAATAGCTTTCGAATTGGATGTGCTTAAACAATTCTTTTTTCATTTGACACATCTTGCATACACATTATACAATTACAAATTTTGTATATAATACATTTTCAGACATTTCACAGAAAGACATGATATCACTTGGAGAACAAGAACGATTTAATAAAAAAGAAATATTAATCAAAATCCTATAAAATGCAGGCATACAACAATACAATACGTTATTAGGTGCCTTGATTGTATATTGTATACAAAAGGTGTAATTTTTTGTTGTATTCTAAACATTTGCCAAGAATTTACAGTACAGAAGGCCCAATTTACAGAAAAAAGAGACATAACAAATAAAAACCATACAAAAATTTTGAGGAAAAAAAATATAGATTAAAATCTACAAAATGTAGAATAACTTCGAATATTAGAAATATAAATTAACTCTCGAATTATATTCCGAAATATTACAATTACAAGATTTAAAAAGGAAAAAAATAATTTATGTCAAACATAGTAAAAATTTCCCACCTTAAATAAAATTACAACGAATTAAAAAAATCTTAAATTAAAAAACAAAAATAAGAGAAAAGCAAAATAATATTAACTATAATAGCCAGTCTTTAATGAATACAGAAGCGATATAGCGAATAAAACCATGTGGCAAAAAAAAAGTTAATTTTAAGGTTAACTACAGTTGACCTATGGCAAGAACATTATATTTATACTCGAAGGAAATGTTGTACTTTAAAATTATAACCAAATAAAACAAATAATTATTAGAATAGGGACTATATATATATATATATATATATATATATCATGGAAATTTATTATCTGTCTTTAAAAGACTAATATTAATTCAAAATTAGGTGCTCTTAATCAAGAAAATAGTGATAATATTAAAAGAAATAAGTAAAATAAATATAGAAAACTAGACTTTAATATTAATTTTATGTTAACTTCAAAGCTTTAAAACTTCTGATCTCAAAATGGTGCAAAATAATTTTATAAAAATGAAAAGCAGTGAAGAATTATTATTTTTATTGTTATTTAAAGTTACAAGGAAAAAATACTATGATTAATTCATAATAAAATTTTTATTTCGATAGGATTATTATTATTATAATTTTTTTTTTCCAACAAACTGATTGAAAAATAGAAGAATTAATTTTTAGTTAGAATTAATTTTTTGAAGATTAATTTAAGTTTTAAACATCTCAAATTCACAAAGTAGAACTTCTTACAGAAACAAAATGAATCAAAATATTAATTTACTTAAATTATTTTCAATTTTTTAACATAATGTCTAAAGAATTGTTTAAAGAAATAAAAACATCATACTTTCTATTAGAATCAAAAGCCGCATCTTTAATATTATTTATACATTATATAAATAAATTTCTCTTGTTTCACGTTTATGATATCGCGATGCTTTATATTGATTTTATGGAAAGAAACTTTAATAAAATATTTAATCTCCTTAGAGGGATGACCTTCTGAATGTCCTATTACAGCAAAAAAAATACATTTTGTTTTCCCAGAAAGGATTTCGAAAGTTTCTTCAAAGATGCATCAAGTAATTACATACGCTCTAGTTTAAATATTGATTGATTGTGGTATGACGAAAGAATAGAATGAATGAATGGTTATATTTTGGATACTATTTAGAAAATGATGAAATTATTATAAAGAAAAAGATATATTTTTTAATAATTTAATATTATTCTTTTGAGGAACAATTACATATCATCAAGTACTAATGAGAAAGCCAGTATAAATTAAAAATACTTTTCTGTGGAGGGTTAAATTAATGACGCGACTCCCAGAAGATTTTCCAAATTCAGCTCAAATAGTCATGCGTTAATAAATTATGCTTTAATTTAAGTAACTCTTAATTATTGAAGGGCAGATTTAAAGGGATTTACCGGAGATAATGATA
Source organism: Salticus scenicus (assembly GCA_963930645.1). Taxonomy (NCBI): domain Eukaryota; kingdom Metazoa; phylum Arthropoda; class Arachnida; order Araneae; family Salticidae; genus Salticus; species Salticus scenicus. Next base: position 241,674,853 of record OZ005656.1, read on the forward strand.
ATAATTTTCGTATATAGATTGCTGAGAGAAAAAATGGATACTTCAACAATTTTTTGAAGTATTAAGCAATTAATTTATCTTTTTTATTTGTTAGAGTTATTTTCAGCAAAGCAATATTTCATCTGCAGAGAATTAAATCTCACTTTACAGCTTTTAGCTTGAGATACAATAGTTTATTCAGAAAGGTAATTATTTAATTAATGTTTATTAATGTAATTAATGCCCATTAATGTTTCGCGGATATTTAAAAGAAAAAATAAATAAAATAAAATAAAAGTTCTTTATGATTTTGAAATAAACAATCTTGTAAATAAAATTTGCTAACTTTATACATTTTTCATAAACATATATACTTATAAATATATTAAATACTTATAAATAAATTATAAATTTATTAATTATAAAATATTTTGTTTCAAAATTAAATATATTCATAATAATATATTATTATTAGATAAAACGTTCTACATTAAAGTTATTATATATATTAAAATAAAATAAAAATTTATTTTAGATAGAGATGTGATTAATCGAACCAATATTTTATACTAGATATATTGATTAGGTAGTTACAATGTTATCAACAGACCTTAATACAAAAAATGTCACGTTATTTCAAAAACTAATTTTAGATAACTAAATGATATTTTCTTTTAAGATACAGGACCACCTCTCTCAGTAACCGAGAGATTCTGCTTTCAAAGTTTGTAGACAGGTTTTGCCGGGTTGGAACCTAGGTTACACATTTGCATGTTTGGCCAATACATTCTGCTACTTTCTTAATAATACGGGCTAAGCACTTTCAGAAGAAAACCATTCTACTAAGGCGTATGTCTTGTGTGCGGGCAATTCACGCGACTTATACAACATACACCATGTTGTTGTTGTTGTTATTGTTTCTTATACCACTCGGAATTTTCGAACCCCGGTAGTGGAACTATCCGGATTTAAGGCAGGAGGGGTGCGCCTTTCGTTTTTCAGAAGAACGCCATTAGGGAGGAAGAACGACTTAGTTTCAGAAGCTGTCGAAAGATGGCAGCACCACCAAACAAAAGAGAGCGTCCGCGCGTTAAGCGGAATGGCCCGGGTTCGATTCCCGGCACTAGTATTTTTCATATAGTTCGTAAAAAAAATCAGCTTTCTACCCCATTCTATCAAAAATGAATTTTCAAGGTTGTTAAAAAAATTCTAAATTGAAATTTCGTGGCCTATTTGAGTTGTGCCGTGTTTAAATTTGTCACTTGATATAGCTGCTCTAATGCAGACTCGGTGACCTTGCCAACGTATATTATGTGAGAAGTGGCCAGATGGTTATCAGCCAGGGTATCTCAGTGGTTAGAACATCCGTGCGGAATTGGCCCGGGTTTGATTCGCGGCTCTGGTATTTTTCACATAGTCATAGTTGGTTTAAAAAAAAAAAAAAAAAAATCAGCCTTCTACTCCATTTTATCAAAAATGAATTTTCAAGGTTGTTAAATCTTTCTAAATTAAAATTATAGTATACATATAGTACTTATTTAAAGAAATTATTTTTGTAATGCTACATTATGTAAGATTTATTATTGATTAAGTTCTTTCATAATCTTTTAGATAATTAAAGAAAAATATTAATAACTGTAATGATACTTTAATATAATATCATTTATTTCTAATAAAAAATATAAAAGATTGTTATATATATATTATAAAGTTCTACAACTTTGAATAATGACAATATTTGATTTAAAATATCTTACACTGTTAATTTTAGAAAGTATAGTAAAGTCTCGTACAAGTTTGCGTCATGAATATTACAATTTTATTTTTTAATATCATTAATTTAATATCAAAACAACTGATTTATACAAAAACTAAATCGAGTGTATGAACCAATAGACTGGTACTCTAAAAATTTAATGGTGTTAAAAAATAAAACTGTTTTATTTATCTGTCATCTCTGCCATCGCGTTGTACGAGACATTACTGTAGTTGTTATCATACTTGACAACATACTATTTAATATTCCGTAGTATTGTTAGCCCCGCCTTCTTTTCCCCACCAGTATCTTTCTAAAGTACTTTCCTTCTTATTCAATCGCAATCGCATTTGGAGAATATTACTTTAAAAAATTTACTGGTGCGTAAAAGGGCGGAACTAACAACACTGTGGAATATTAATTAGGATGTTGGCAAGTATGTGTTATTTACTTATTTTAGTGTTAACTCGTTGTATTATTATACTTGCATTTTGAAAACATTTACGGTTGCTATTAAATAAAAAAAAAATCCAATTATTTAGAAAATTTTAACCTCTACTACTTTCAAATATTTAGTCAAAATTTTCATTCATCCACATATGATCTTCAAAATACTAAATATTAAATCCTTCATTTATTTCTTTGTAAGTCATGCTAATAACAAACACATAGATTGACCATTAAAAGCACCATTTTCGTATTCGTTTCATATAAAAATACGTAAATGTAGTAATAACAAAATCGAAAATTGGACGCCATACAGTATTATACTAGCTATAATTTTAAAATTTTAAATCAGTTTTCTCATTAATGTTTTTTGAAATAAGTATGTGCTATTATTTCTCTACGATTAAATAAATTAAAAATTATTGTAAGAAAGTTTTAGTGTAAAATCTCTCGCTGAAATTTGTAAACTTGGCAACTATTAATGTGTTAGTACTATATACATAGCTGCCAATATTCTATTTTATTACGGAGTACTTTTAGCCCCGCCTTTATTTCGTACCACTTATTTATTTATTTTATTTTATTTTATTTTTTTTATTTCTATTTGATCGAAGTTATATGTTACAGAAAATTTTTCTATATATAAATTGGTGTGAAATACAGGAGGGGCAAAAAGTACTCCGGAATAAATTAAAATATATGCAGCGATGTATATAAAACTTTAAGTAACGTAATTATCGTTATTGCAGAATTTTCTTTGAAAATGTATAATTTGCTTGAGCACTTTAATCAATTATGTCCAATAAAAAAAGATGTAATATTCTCTTAACTTTGGATAAAACTGCATGCTGTCTGTAAATTGTGTATGCACAAAAAAGTGTACTTAATTTTACCAAACAGAAAAAAAAATGTATTCGCTTAGTTTTAGATAAGCCTGTATACTGTCTGATATTTGTATGTGCACCAAATAGTGCACTCATATTTATAGAAGAAACAAATAACACCACGTAAAATGTAGTTTGAGGGATTTCGAGATAAAGCTTCGTAATAAATTCGAAATACTTTGTGTGGCCCTATAAACGTATAATTAATGATTTACATACCATAATCTAAATGAGGCGTACTTTTTTTGTTTCTAAAAAAATAAAATATTTATTTTAATTTGTTTAATGCAGCCGTAATATATTAAATTATATCTAGCAGAAATTTCACCCATGGACACAATGTATTTGAATAATTGTGTATGTATTTCTGCAAAATGTATTTGTTTGATTTCAATAAAAAGTTTCAGTTAGCACTGTAGAATGTAGAAAGCAAGGAAAAAAAGCTAAAACCCATAGAAACACGGGAAAAAAGAGTGAAAATTCCATAGAAAAAAGCATGAGACGAAAACAAAAAAACTCGCAATATCAAGTGTGAAAAAAAAGATATGAAAAAGACTGACACCGGTAGGAATAAAAGGACAAAATTGACTAGAAAAAGACATGGAGGAGCAGAAGGCTATAGTTGGGGCATTAAGCCTATCGTCGGGGGTAAATATAACTCGCCTAGTATTTGTTTTTTAATTTTGCTGATAAAAGCTTCACAGACAGACTTCAAAGCTTCACAGACACAAAAGCTTCACAGATGAGTTGCTGAAATTTTACTTTTCGGATTCAGCAGAATTCAAAACTTGTACATGTAAAAAAAAAAAAATCAGAATTTCAACCCAAAAACAATACATTCTCCAAAATATGTAGACAATATTATCTCCAATATGAACACAGCGTAAGAGAAAATAATGCGTGTTTATTACAAATAAATTCATTTCATTTTGATTTTTTAAATTGCTATTTTCACATGTAAATGATATATGTCTGAAATATAGTTTTGATCCAGGTAGTAGTTCTTCAGTAGAAAGAGTCTAAACACTGCCTGATTAATTTGAAGCACCTTGTATATTAATTTCATTGAAGGGAAAAATATTGTTAAAAAAAAAAAAATATTCTATTGTTTCTATTATGTTAAGAACTTTTATTTGTTCTGGTTAATTAAAAATAATATATATATATATATATATAAACAACTTTCATGCCTATAAATTTCTTACTTACAAACTAATATCATAGTATGAGTTATTAAAAGATCACTAATTCTTCAATGCGCAGTTAACAATTTATGGAAAGTCAAAATAATAATTATGGAACATATTTTACGTAATTTAACAGCATGTATGAATCCCATTACGCTTCCAATTAAAAGCAGCTTTTAACAAACTTATTAAGTATCTTTGTGAAGTTTGAATATTTTATTTTATATATTTTCACTTATAAATTAAGGTTAATATTATCCCTTTACCTTTTAATTTTAAAAGAACTAAGAATAATTTATAATTTCGATATTTATACTGCGTATGATGAAATATATATGCAAAGTTATTTTATTTTAAAGAAACTTTTAGGTATACTAATCATATTTTTGTACAATAAAATTATTAATAAATTATTGGATATTTCACCATTAAAAATGGGAAGAAACATTTATTGGTTAAAGACATTTTTGTAAGGTCAAATTTGCTTTATTTCCCAATTATATATTATTTGAAACATCTTTTAAAGTAATTGTTTGCTCCTGTATACTACTTTTCCTTCAGTTATAAATTTGTCTTCTAGGTTATAAATAGTTATTTTGCTTTTCTTATTTTTAAATTTTATTAACCTAACCTAACCTACTTATTATTTGTCGATGCATTTAATTAAAACATTTTGTACTCATTGTACAGTCGGGGGAAAAAAAAAACGCAGCACTCAATGTAACTCCGTTGCTTTTCAATGCAGAAAAATGTAATAGGTATCATTCGACAGGGAATTGAGAATAGATTCAGCAAATGAACGGAAATTTTGAATTGGGGGTCGTCTACATATTACAACGCGCACCAACTTTGATTTTTTCAATGGTAATGCCCAATTTTTATTTTATATTTGAATTCCTGGGATCGCGACAATGCGAAAAAGTATATTGGTTGTATATTTTGCTTATTTTTTCACAAAGTTATAAGCGTTCAAAGTTTGAAGGTGCTAATGTTAAATTCATATTTCAAACTTTTATTAAAATCTTCACAAAAAATAACTTGATCGATATAATTCTTTTTTTACGAGATACAGTGAAGAAACCCAAACATATTCCATCATTAATTTTGATTCTGAAAAATATTAATAAATTCATATTCATAAAAATTATGAATTATGACCTATATTAATTTTTACATAAAATGAATCCTAATGCTGAAAAATATGGGTGTGCAAATTTGCAGCTCATTCCAGTTATTAGCTTTCGAGATATAAATAAATCTTTCTTTTGGAGTGGTTTAGGGGGCCGTCTCATAAAAAATTTTGAATGCGATAACTAAGCAAATCTTAAAAAATAACGGAGAAAATTGAACAAAATATTTTTATTTTTTGTTTAAGGGTCAAATTATATAACAACAACGTCAAATGCAAAGAAATGAAACAAAAATGTTGATTTTTAGACATTTGTGTTACTATCAAGAATTCCTGTTTTCTAAAGCCCCGCCTTTTATCGTTCTTCAAAACAAAACAATACAGAAACGAAAAGTGAATGTGACTTTGAGTATTCGTGTTAAACCCCTTATTTTACATTGACAAAAATATACACAAGTGGTATTTACTTCATCGATTACTGGTGATAAATTTAGAATCCTTTAAACGAACACTAGAAGTAAAAAATTAACTAAATAGGTTTGGTTTACTGTTTGAAATACTCTAAAAATAAAATATTTTGAAAACAAATTTTCTGTACCACAATTATATTACAGATGGATATACATTATAACTATATTCTTTCTAATTAATATATTTCTATCCATAATATATTTTATTGCAAAAATATGAACACTGGGTACATGCTTAAGAAATAAGTAACACACAAATTACGAAAGAAACGCCCACTGGCATTGTTACACATTTTCAAATGATGTGAATCTACGTCAGCAGTCGCGAAAGCGTTAATTAAGAAATTATATTTTCATAGAAATTATAAAACAAATCGTAAAGTTCCAAAGAGTTCAACTGACCCAAAACTGGTAAGTGCTATTAAAATTGTTTAATATTTACTTTATGAAACCTTACAATAATTTATCCGAAAAGATTTAGTTTATGCGTTGTTGTATATATATATATATATATATATATATATATATATAGCTATATTATTTCAGTTTGTATATTATGTTACACGTACGAAAGAAAATTTAAGCTTTATTGGTGATCAGTATATCCATGATAGATACTTTTTAATTGAAAAATATTGCACTTTTATAAAAAGTATTGTCTGACCAATCGTAAGTGTAATGTATTTAAATATACCTAAAATTATCTAAAAAAGTACTAAAGTATATACATATCCAAAAAACTAAATTCATGAAAATTAAGATACTGCAAAGGTGTTAATATTTTTATTTCTCTTTATAACTCTTTTTTTCTTGAAATATTTCCGGTGTGAAACAGTATAATTTTGTCTAGTTCTTGTAGGATCTTAATTTTATTTTTCTATATTTAGAGATAGCCCCCTAACACATTTTTGATCATAACTGTATGAATGCTAAAGATAAAGTATACAAACAGTATTCTTTTCCGCACTGCCGGACTCTCAGAAATTTGAATATGAAGTAAAAATTGGGTGTTACCATTGAAAAAATCAAAATTGGCGCTCATTTTAATATGTAGATGACCCCCAATTCAAAATTCGACGACATTTTCAGAAAGTGCATTTCATTTCCTGTTGAATGGGGTCTATTAAGTTTTTCTGCGTCAATTAATAACGAAATACCATCAAGTGCTGCGTTTTTTTTTTCCCCGACTGTACAAAGTAAAATGTATACAATCACTCAATAAATAGAAAAAAGTAATTTAAAATATAATGTATATTATTTAATGTAGTTACACAGGTCATATAATCATTATATGACATTATAATAATATCGTGTTCCAACTAAATATACATACACACGTGAAAACGTATCATAAAAATATTTGTTATTATAATGAAAATTTACTTTAAATTATACACTGGTTCTCATAATTATAATGTCACCCGTTTTTCTATATTAACTAAACACTGAACACTATTATTTAAACAAATATATTTTTTATTATTTTGAATTTCATTAATAGACTAAAGTTTTACCGTTTTCTATCTTAAAAAACTTTAAATACGGTCAAAAAGATGATTTTTCAGGTGTTCACAATTATAAGGACAGCTCGAATCTCAGTAATTTTTTTCGGTTATTCTTTATATTAATATTTTATGGGGGTCTCTTTTTAGGGTGAAACAGTCAGACATTCTCTCTGGTATATATATACATTTTATTTATTTATTTTTTTAATATTCAGTTTCAGTACCATTTCATACAGCATAGATAATATTCTGAATACTCTTAAACTATTTAAAATTGCTTTTCACTTGCATGCACTTTTCTAATATGATAAGTTAACGTCTTTTCAACTTTTAGGCCACGGGAAAGGCAATAATACAGAAGTTTCTTTCTTCAAACTATTTCCTATTGCTCTAGAAGTAGAGCAAAAATGTAAGTCTTGTTGAAAAAAAAATATTACCCCCCCAAAATCTAACAAAAATCTGAGAATTCCACATTTAAAATTTGCGGATATTCTCTTGGTGTTCATAATAATAGAAAAAATTACTAAATTCATTATGCCTTCAGTAGAAACAGCTCCCCAAAGAACCATAGATCCAACTTTAAAATGCCCGATTCATATCTGCCTTAAAAAAATCTGCTCTCTCTTTCGCTATCTTCAGATCGTGCCAATGACTGTTAAAAACATTTGGTTAATCGAGAATAAAATGTTTTTCATCCGAAAATGCAACATTTTGCCATTTAATATTGTCTTTATTCAATTTTAACATAGACGTTCTTTCCCCCATTAAATGCTTATTGATTAATGCTGATTTTTTATTAATTTTAACATATTATTTATTATTTTAAACATGCATAAATGTGGACCCCAACCATTCGTTAAAAATTACGAGCAAATTCAGCAGCAGTCATTATGAGTAGATCAGTAAGAGGAATTATGAGCCTTCGATCTCTGTAAAACAACTCTGATTTTGCATCAGATCTCTCTCCTATCGAACCAGCAATTCAACGCTTGATCACATTTCCTTCAGCAATTTTAGATCTTCGAATTTCATTAGAAATTCGGCGGATTGAAATTATCCTTCCACTTAAAAAACACATTTATCATACTTCACGACATGGTCGTTCTTTTTTTCGAGGAATTATCAGTAATGTCCATCCAAGAAAAATTGAAGGCTTATATATGAATTAATCTAGCCCAGTAGTTAACAAATTCGCATGTCAACTGTAATTTATCCGCTAGTAAGTTAAATAAACCGAAAAAATCTTGATTGTCCCTATAATTATGAACATCTAAAAACGTGGAGAAAAAAATATTTTGCATTATTTTTTATTAATTTTGTTTCATATTAAAAAAATTATAGCAGTTTTGGTTTTTAGAATACTAGATATATTGTGCACTTAGTATAATCTTGTTCACAATTATATTTACATTAATTATTTCAAAACATAAAGTGTCCTTGTAAATATGAGAAGGAGTGTTATATATATATATATATATATAATATAATAAATCTCATAATTACTGACCGAATACTGTATATATACACACTGGGATTATTATAGACATATGTGGAAGGGAGAATGTGATTCGTTAGTACTAAACTATGAAACTGACTCGAATAAAATATAATAGATTAGAATAATATAAATCGAAGTGAACGGTGGATAGCCTATTTGGCAGGGATTTCATTCTGTCCCTGCATAGCTGCCAACATTTTAATTTATTCAGGAGTATTTTTAGCCCCGCCTTTATTTCGTACCACTTATCTCTTAAAAGTAATTTTGTCTTATTTTATCGAAGTTATATATTGGAGACAATTTTTCTATAAATAAAGTGGTGCTAAATAAAGGCGGGGCTAAAAGTACTCCGGAATAAATTAAAATATTGGCAGCTATGTCACTGCGTCAAGCGTTTGGTCAAATTCATTTCTCTTAACATGAGTTAAGTCCTGGAGTTAAGTCAAAGGAGTTAAGTCCTGGGTTGAGTGATACAAAGGATTTAAGTCCTGAAGGCATTTTTTAAAAACTATATAAATCTGTTAAAAATAAACAAACTTCAAAATTAAATGTATGTAGTTTATTCACAAAATTGTATATTATGATAATATCCTGGTTAAAAATGTATTGAACGGATAAGTTTTTATACAGAATTTTTTTAATTTTATTTTTCGTCTCCTGAAAAATCAAGAATATGGACTTAAATCGTTTATACTTATCAGTACAGATTTATTCGCTAGTAAGTTAAATAAAACGAAAAATATCTTGATTGTCCCTATAATTATGAACATCTAAAAACGTGGAGAAAAAAATATTTTGCATTGTTTTTCTATTAATTTTGTTTCATATTAAAAAAATTTTAGCAGTTTTGGTTTTCAAAATACTAGATATATTAAGTGCATTTTGTATAATTGATTCGATAGCCATCCGCAGGAAAGCGGTGCTGGTAGTCATCTCGGAGTAAGGACCCTATATATAGAGAGACTGGACATTGACCGAAAGTCGGCCATTTTAGTGCCAATTCGGAGCGATCCCCGTAAAACGTAATGCTTTTTTCTTAGCGATTGACGCTTTACTATACAACATAAATGAAAGGAAATTGTGCTAAATTTGAGCAGAAAGTAATGCAGAATATAAATATGTAATTTTTTTCGTCTTAGAAAAAAAAGAATTTAAAGAAAAACGAATTTTGTTTTAACCATCGACATGGTTATTTTTTCAACTCCTATCGGAAAACAGAGGAATTTTTTGTTGTATATTTCTATATTAAGCAAAATACTTTGATTGTGAAAGTAATTCTACCTTATTTTTTCTGAGGACATACATTATATATAGAAAAAATGAGAAAATTTTTAACAAAAATATGGTAATCTTAGTTATTGTCAAGTATTTCATGAATAAATGTAAAACTACGTCAGAAGAACAGAAATTATTTTTTTTATTATTTTATAAAAATATTTGCATAATATTTTTACAGACTAAAAATACTTATTTTATTTATTTCAGTTACGCATTATTAATAATAATTTGTAAAAATATTAACTAATATCTTTAGAAATTAAAATATGTTTTTATTTATTTTATTTACATTTGCTTATTTCATTGATTTTTTTTTTTTTTTTTTTTTTATATTATGTAAATAAAAATAATTACTTATTTAAATATTATTTATAAAGTTTATTAAGGCAATTATTATTTAAAAGAAATTTATATTTCATATGCTAGCAAATAATATACACCTTATTTTCTTTATTTTTATCAATTTATTTTAAGAAATCTGATACATTTTGCGTACTAGCAAATAATCAGAAAATATCTTTTTATATAATTATTTTAAATGTGTATTTTAAAATATATCAGAAAAATACATTGAGATCTAACATATTAAATATATTGCAAAACAGAACTTAAAAACAAATAGCTAGCAAATAAATAATGCAATTATCTCATATGTTAGGAAATAAATACGTAAAACAGAATGCAATAAGAGAATTCAAAGTATTTAAAGCATGATATAAAATAAATAAATCGAGTATCCCTATCTCAGAGAAGATTTGTTTGCACATTACTCTGAGAAATAACACCGCCTGCAACCCACGGGTGCAGGCGATTTATTTAATGCATTTGAAGACATCCATATTAAACAAAACGTGACTGTAAATACATAAAACTCATAAATAAAAAAGTGAATATAGATAACGGTGTAAGTACAGTTAATTTCTTATATGATTTTTTAAATTCAGAAGTCTAAGATATTCGGAGCTGTCAACATTCAAATAAATTATCCTGAGGATTGTGAATAACCAATTATTTAAAAACAAGTATACTTAAATGTATAGTATAAAGTTGTTAATAACTGCTTTCTTTTCTTTTTCTTTTCTTTTCTTTTTTTTTTTTTTTCCACACAAGTCTTTTTCCATAGTAGTTTTTTTTTTCTTATTTCCTCTTAATAATACATTTAAAGAGAATTACTATAAAAATTAAGTGGTGTTGGAAAAGGGCGGATACTTATAGTACAGTCAAATTAGACCAATAAACACCAAATAAGGGAAAAAATTTATAAAGTTTGAAACTTTGGAATAACATTCCTGGGGGCTCTAGTAATGCAAAACAAAAAAGTTCCCCCTTCCTGGGAGGGAGCTTCCCCCCCATTACCCCCCTTTTCCCCTCTAGACCACATAGTTCTTTCATATTAGGAAAAACAGATATAACAATTTATAAATGCTTGAAATTTTAGGATAACATTCATGAAAAGTCTAGTAATGGACAAGAAAAAAAAAATTCCTCCCTATGGCTATGCTACCCTCCCCCTTTCCCCCAAAAATTGTTTAGCTCCTTCATTTTTTTTTCTAAATGAGGAACTATAAAAGGATTATATTATAGAAATAAATATTTATGAAGTTATAAAATTTAAATTAATACTCTTGAGAGTCCCCCCCCCCCCCCAAAAAAAAAAAAAAAAAAAAAAAAAAAAGGTAAGCTCTTTCAGATTTGAAAAAAAAAAAAAAAAAAAAAAAAAACAGAGGAAATAATTTTTAAACATTTGAAACTTTGAAACATTGAGATAACACTCATGATGAATAGGCTATTATTAAAAAAGAAGACATCCCCCTCCCTGAATAAGCACCTCCCCAAAACATACAGTTCCTTTAAATTATGAAAAATAGGAAACTCTAAAGGATTAAAGGAATTTATTACAGAGGTATATATTTATAATGTTCTGAAATTTTTAAATAGTGTTCTCGAGAGCTCTAGCAATGCAAAAACGAAAATTCCGCACCCCTCTTCATCTGTGGGCGGAGGATACCTCTTTTCCTCCCGGATTTGTACAACTTTTTCAGGTTAAGAAAAACTGAGAAAATAATTTACAATGTTTTAAAATTTTAGGATAGCACATATGAATTGACTAGCAATGGAAAATAGAATAGGTCTCCCTACTTGGGGGAGGGGGGTAATGAAGCTTCCCCCCCCCTTTTCCTCAAAATCCCGTTTTCCTCTTTTCGATCTCAGAAAATCAAACCGTGACATCTAACATCCAACCGTGACTTTTCATTTTTTACACAAAATTGTTAAGTTTACTATTACAAAAAACAATTATTTTTTAAGATCTCATATATGATATATATATATATATATATATATATATTCATACACATGATATATATCATATATATAAATACGATTAATCTTTTCGGAGTAATTGGCAACGGAGAAAAAGAAAATGAGTACCTGATTTTGGTATGTTTTATATATTTTTTACAGATAAGAATAATGTACGCTCTTCTTTCAACTTGGTCAGATACAAAGAACGGGTTTTAAATATTTTGAATTTGCTCAACGCTTAGAAATTTCTTGTATCGAAGCAAGCATAGCAAAAGATGACGCAGATGCTTTGATTGTTAGGAAAGCAATTGATGCATCTGATTTAAACAAGCAAGTCGTTATTGTTGGACAAGATTGATAGCACTTGCCCCAGAAGATAACGACATTCTATTCACGAAAGAAGGAAAGGGAAATGTCAAAGCAAGATTTTATAGTTCCAAGGATTTGCAAAGTTCATCTGTTATTAAAAATGTCGAGGATTCTATTCTATTTCTACACGCAATGAGTGGTTGCGGTCATGTTTGGAAATAAAAGTGCAAGTAGCTCAATCGTTTAACCGATCTCACAATCTCCATGATGTAACCAAAGTGTTCAACGATCCAAGATCGATTCGTGACTCAATTGAAAAAGCTGGTGAAAAACTTATTAGTGAGATGTACAGTAAAGTTAAAAAAAAAACAAAAAAAAACCGCATCTATAACTTCTGAAATGAAAAAATTGAATGATCTCAGAATTCAATGTTTTAATGAATTAGTAGGACAAGCAAGCAGTGCTGTCATCCTATCGTGCTTGCCACCTACCATTGATGCTGCATTTTCATCGGGTTTACCTGCAAGTACAGATGTGGTTGGGGAATCGCATGGATCCAAAGACCTGGGGCTGGAAAGTATCTAATTCATACTTGTATCCTGTATATCTAAGACAAGCGCCTGCTTCAGAAAAAATACTAAATTTGATTTCATGTGGCTGCATGCAAGGTTGTGGAAGGAAGTTCAAATGTGTAAAAGCAAATTTATTGTGAACAGGAATGTATAAAAATTGTCACGGGCAAACCAGCACCAATAAAGAACCCATTGACATGACAGAGGGGTTTGAAAATGACTTTCATGATGGACTTGATTACTTTTTATTCGATGTTCTAACGATTTTGTAAGTAATAAATTATTGACTTACATTAAAATTATTTTATCTACATTTTACTTAATAATTGCTATATTTATTTTACCTAGTTATTACTTGAATTTCATTATTATCATTTCAATTTATTTTATTTTTTACAATTTAGTAGCTTTTAAAAACTTAAAGGAAAAATAATTTTTCGTTTATGCATAATGAAGAGGACATTTTGTGCAGAATTTTTCAAGGCATATTTATTTATTTATTTATTATTATAACAGTAGCTGTCTTTGAAAACCAAATAATTTTGTGTCAATTAAAAAAAAGGAAAAAGGAAAACTCACGGAAAATTTTGAAGTAGTTTATATTGGGGGAAAGGGGAGTTGAAAGCCCCTCTCAACGAGGGGACTTTTCTGTTTCCCATTGAGATGCCCCATATGATTAATGTCCCAAAGTTTTAAATCTGTATGCTTCTTTCTAACTATTCCTTTAATAGAAGGAACTGCAGTATATTTGAGGGGGGGGGGCATCCTTCCTAGGGAAGGCTTTTTGTTTTCATTGAAACATTTTCAAGCATAGTATCTAAAAATTTCCAAAATTATACAAATAATTTCTATTATCTTACTTTCAATGGATTATACAATTATGGGGCGAAGGGACAGAGGGAGAAGCTCTTGCTCCTGAAAAGGGTGAATTATTATTATAATTATTATTAGACCACTCACAGGGATGGAACACGGGAGCAGAATTCATACCGGAATCCGTTTAAGAAATTTCTCTACCTATAATATCGTTGATTTGAGAAGTAGAAAATTTTCTTACATTGATAGTGGTATGAATTCTGCGCCCGTGTTCCATCCCTGCACTCAACAATTTTGTTCACAAACAAAAAATTCTACAAATTATTTCCCAAATTGTTTTAATTTCAACAAATTATACGATTTTTTTTTTTTTTTTTTTTTTTGGGGGGGGGGGGGACCCAGAAAGGGAACTTTTGTGTTTTCTATTATTAGACACTTCAAGAGTGTATTTGTTGTGGGAAGGGGGGGGGTTGAAGGAGGAGAGTTCCCACTGCATGGTGGAATTTTTTAAAATTTTGTATCCCATTATTAAGCACCTCATGAATATGTTATACCAAAATTTCAAAACTCAATTTAACTATTTTCAGGGATGGAACACGGGCGCAGAATTCATACCACTATCAATGTAAGAAAATTTTCTACTTCTTAAATCAGCGATATTATAGGTACAGAAATTTCTTCAACGGATTCCGGTATGAATTCTGCGCCCGTGTTCCATCCCTGCATTTTTCTTACTTTTAATACGTTATATATTTTTTTTTTATGGGGTGGGGGGGGGAGAAGGAAGATCTTACCCCAGGGTGGGAAATTTTTTGTTTTCAATTATTAAACTACTCAGGAATGTTGTACCAAAATTTCAATACTCTATAAATTAATTTTCTATTTTTTTTTTTTTTCTTTTCTTTATTTAAACGAATTATACAGTTTTTTTTTTTTTTTTTTTTTTTTTTTTTTTTTTTTTTTTTTCTTGAGGGGGGGGGGAGAAGCTCTCATCCCACGGTGGGGAACTTTTTTTATTTGCATTATTAGACTCCTTAGGAATGTTATGCCATAATTCTAATATTCGATATATTAATTCCTTATTTTTTTCTTCATTTCAACGAATTATGCGGGTTTTTTTTGGGGGGGAGGGGGGGAGGGGGGGAAGCTCCCCCCTCAGAGTGGGGACTTTTTTTTTTTTAATTATTAGACCCTTCATAAGTATAATCCCAAAGTCTCAAAACTTTATAATTTTTTTCCCTTATTTTTCCTAATTTGACTGTACTATTAGCTTTACGGGTCATAATATGTAAACTATCATAAAACTATTTATATTTTTAATAATATATTATGTATAAATAGTAAATGGAATATGTACTGATAAATTTTAATGTAGTTTTAACTTAGAAAGTATTTTAAAAAGATTTTTTTACTGTTTCAACACATTTGAATTATAATGTACATAAATATTTTTTTACGTAACACACACACACACAAAGAATGAATATGTTTGTTGTAATTTTAAAGCATTTGTTTAGTATATCTTCCAATTAAAAAAAAAAAAAAAGTTAAAATTTCAATTGAGAAACTCAAAGTTTAAAATTTGTTATAAATAATTATATTTCAGTGAAGTTATTAACCTTTAGCTGGTACTATTAAATTTCTCTCCCCTGTCAGTATTACCAAATTTACAGACTGTTTCATTCAATATCCACCACTAAATTTTAATATTTGTTTCTCTGAGTAAGGTAGTTGAGTTGGGGCGGAGCATCTGGTAAAAAGGAGTGTAGTGAGCGTACTTTATTATGAAACTCAAATATCCTGTATTGATTGTTACAAAGATGGATTAACTATGTTTTATAAAAATTACTTGGAATCTCTGTAGAACATATTAATCAGAAGTTAATAATAATTAGTGCGGTCATAATAAAAAGATCACCAGACTAGGGCTAATTGTAAAGTTTAATTATAATATCACAGAAATACAATAATGAAACCATTTAGGAATGAAAAATGAAAAAAAAAAAAAAAAAAAATGTGAGACTGTTTACATACGATGGTTGGCAAGTTCGTATAATTACACACTTGCAACCATCTCATTAACACTTTCGCGACCGTTGACGTAGATTCACGTCATTTGAAAATCTGTAACTCCACCAGTGAGCAATTTGCCCTTTTCCAATTTCTATGTCATTTATTTCTTGAAAATATACACAATATTCATATTTGTACAACTATTATACTATGGATATACAGTCGGCTGCAAAATTATTCGAGCACTAGCCAATAAATCCTATATTTAAAAAGTACACTTAAGACTGTTTTGCTAATTAAATCCTTGTCGAATCATGTTCTTAGACTGATTAAGAACATGATTCAACAAGGATTTATTTAACAAAGCTGTATTAAGTGTACTTTTTTTTGGCAAGGATTATTGCTAGTGCTCGAATAATTTTGCAGCCGACTGTAAATGCTTTGATTAGAAAGAATATAATTATAATGTATATCCATTTTTAATACGAATCAATATAGAAAACCTTGTTCTGAAATATTGTAACTTGGGAGAATAACTCCCACAGACGGACCTTACTGTCAAAAAGATGCGGTCCTGAAAGTGTTAAGGTGCCTGCCTATTGTCGGACGTGATTTTTATTATCAATTGAAAATTTGCCTATTTATGTGCGTTATAGGATAGAATATGGTAAAAAACTTTGAATAATCTAAAAAAGATACGCAAATTTTAAAATATTTTGATATTTAGGCTCAAAATATGCATAAAATTTGCGGAAAAAAAAAAAAGCACTTTTACAAAGCATCATAAGTCAAATTTAAATAAAGATATTTTTATTCTGTAAATTTTATTTAGATTTTTGAAAGGTCCTTAAAGGCGTGAACTACTCTCAAAACTATAACCATGTTATTTAATATTTTAGAGAAGATAACATTTTTACATGCTGAAAAAATCATGACTATGCATGACAGTTCATAACTTCTATCAACAACAACAACAACAAAAAAAAGGTAATAGTTCAATCCCTAAAAGAACTCCTCTAGAGTATTTTGTCAAAGTTTCAATTATAACTTTTGGAGCTATGATGTTTTGTGATAAAGCAAAATGTTAAAAATCCCATTTTGAGAAAAAGCAGAAAACATATTTTAAAACCAGATTTTACCTATTAAATAAAAAATAATTTTAATAAGTTCCTGATTTATTTCAAAGTTTTTTATTTTCTTTTTAAAATTCATTTTATATTCAGTAACAAATTTTGATGCTTATATTGAGTAAAACATTTATGTAAACAAACATTTCCGGTTTCAAAAACTGGCGAGTGACTAATTTTAAAATGCCTGTAACTCAAGTTCTAAGCAAGATAGAAACAAAATTCAAACTGATTTAGAAAGCTAAAATGTCAGGCTTTAATACTAACCCAAAAATAGAAAATTGGAGTTTTGACCGAAAATTGCATTTTAAAGGTTACGCCTTATTAGACGTAAAATTATTAACGCCCACTTTTACACACCACTTTATTTTTACAGTAATTATCTTTAAATGTTGCTACGATTGAATAAGAATAAAATTACTTTAAAATATGACTGGCGTGGAAAAAAAAACAGCACATTTCGTTACACTGTTGCCTCTTTCCAGCCAATTTCACAGAAATCTCGTGATAAACCTAGAGACCCTGTATTAGAAAAAGACTGACATTGGCATACCGGCTTTTTCCATTTTAGTGACAGTTGCTCCAATGCTTTAAGTTGGTATTACATGGGAATTTTTCAAGCAACAAAAATTGCTGCAATGCAGACACTCCCCACACGAAGAGTTGCTAAGAAAGCATTACTCACTTGTCATTTTCTCATACACATATGTATGCTCGCATTTATCGCTGTGTCAGGTGATTTATATTTTTGCAACGCTCAGATTCTTTTCTTTCGTGTACGTTCTTTGATTAGACCTAATTATGAATTGCATCAAATCTATGAACTCTAATTTAAAGATCCGATACGAAATATATGCTATGACTATAATATTACTTTTGTTGGCTTTTAAACTGAAATAAAAACAACTTTTTAATATAGTAAAATATATTTCAATGCTATATTCAAATAACAATATTTTATTGGATTTACACTAACTGCCTTAAAATAATAATAATAAATTAATTGAGAAAGAGTGACCAAATCCTTCTTAATAAATTATAAATAAATAAATAAAATTAATCAATCAATAAATAAATAATACTTTAAAAATTTTAAATGATATAAAATTTTTATTAGATAAAAATTAAAAAAAATAAAAACACTAAAGGTCATTACCCTCCTTTCTTGTCTTTTCAAATGCTGTAAAAACAAGGCTTAAGCCTAGGCGGAATGTCTTTCTGCTTTTCTAACACATATACAAGGGAGTTTCGAAGAAAACGACCGGAAACTTCAAACTATCGTTATCTGGGATTAAACCCAGCACCCGCCCTCCCGTCTACCAGATACGAGAAGGGAACCTGTGGTGTTTTGCGTTCCCTAAGCTTAAATTTTATTAAGCATACATTTTGAAGATTTCAGAGTGATAAAACGTTATAATAATACTTTAGAAAAAGTGTGTATAGAAATTGAAGTTATAATTATGTTTATTCTAGTGAAAAAAGAAGAAAAATGAATATCACAAAGATATTTAAATTTTATGTCAACTAAAGCATATTTGCCTAAGAAACTATGTTGTAAGGAGGTAATTATAAGTTTATCATGAAACAATATTTATTATTTCAATATTCATATGTCATATACATTGCATTTTTATGAAATTGCTCTGTCAAAGAATTACAGGTAACTCCTTTTCATCCTCAGACCTACAATCTGCAAATCTCTCTAATCTACAACTGATATTTTAATGTAAACAAAGCATTTTACAGCTGAGGTTTCCAAAAAGTAATTAAAAATAAAATAAAATTAATAATAAAAATTAATTAATTAATAAAAATTGCTATCATTTCTTACGTTTTAACCTTTTTTCTGCAATTTTGTTTTGTCTTTTGAATTAAAATTTTTATTCATTTATTTTTAGAAGCAAATAAAATAAGTAATGAAACAAAGACCAAATTATAGTAATAAAAAAAGTTTATCCTATTGTAATTATCATTTATTATTATTATTATTAAAAAGTTATAATAAATAAATAAATTTCCTATAATGAATCCTAATCAGTTATAAAAAATATTTAATAACAAATCAGGGAAATGCACTGAAAAATAAATAAATAAATAAATAAATAAATAAGGGATAGACAAGTAAGATTTATATATACCTAAAATAAACCTTTCCTATGTTATATAATTTACTCTCAATGGTTTACACTCACTTTTTTATACATTTTAATAAAGATTTTTAAATAAAGATTTGTTGGAAAATTATTAACATAAACGATATGAAAATATTATCTAGTATAACAAATTAAAGACATTCCTGAAAAAGAGAAAAAAAAAAAAAAAAAAAAAAAAAAATCAATACTAAGTTTAATTTTGCTGCAGAAATCTGTTTTCACGTAAAAATTTTGAGGGAAAAAGGAAAAAAAAAAATACAATTATCAAAATGTGAAAGTAAAAGAAGAAAAGGGGGAAAATGAAAAAGAAAGAACATAGCTTATTATAAATTACTATATTTTAAAGTTCTAAAAATAAGCAAGTAACTCATAAAATATTTTTATCCTAATTATTACAAAGGAAAAAATACAACGTGGATAAAATAAAATATAAACGGGTAATCCTACAATCGCTTTTTGTAGAATTCGCCAAGATAAAATCGTGCAGCGGTTCGCTATGCCGAAATAGCGATAAAGAACTGCCCTTACTGCCAGTTGGCGGAAAAACTGTAATATGGCAACCTGCCAAGAGGGAGAAACATTCGCGCGTCTCTCTCTCTCATGATTAGTTACACACACACATACACAAACATCTTATTTTATTATATGTATAGAAGATAACAAGTAAAAAAAATTGATGATTTTAAATAGAAATGTTCTAATATTGTGAATGTACCTTAAAATAAACTGACAGTTTTCAAAATAGGTTGATAGAAAATGGTGACATATATTCTGATGATCCCATCATTGCATTGAGTTGTTACAAAGAAATTGGAAAGAATATTAATTATCTACCGTATTCACCAGATCTCAATATATAAAATTTATACTTGTGGAGCCATTATAGTGTACTGAGAACATCATGTCAAGATTGCCGACCTTGAAGAAGGCCGTCAGTGAACTGTGATAAAGGTGAAACTGTTTCAAAAATAATTTGGATACTGCCGTCCTTAATTTTGACCCTCGGTTTATACGGTGACGTGCCCTTAGCGGAAGGGGATGAAAGGGAAGAAGGAGGAATAGAAGAAGCCGTGTCCTTAGCGAAAATAAGAAGGTGTACGAGTAGCATATTGAAATATGTTATTCAGAATGCTTTCTATAGAATGTAGCATGATTAGCATTAGATTTACAGAGACACACAAAAATATTCAGTTACACTGAGGGTTATTATTGGAAATTTTGTAAATTGCATTTTCGTTTACATTAAGCGTATTCATTATGAATTCAGTTAGTCTACGTGTCCGTCTTTCTGTCTGTCCATTGTGTAATAATATAGTTAGACATAGAACATAGAACGTTATACTATACAACGAGTACGTGCAGTTGGAAAGTGTTGATAATCAAAATCTACCTCATGATTTTTCGTTTTTGTTTTAGTTTTAAGAGGTGTAAAACTTAATTAGATTTTCAAAAACTTAAATAAAATCATAAAGTGACAAGAATATACGTTTTCGTTTAGAGTACTGTGATTCATTAAACTTTATATTGTTACAAATATTGTTCCCTCAAATAACGGATATTCTACAATAAGCATACCTTATTTTGCGACAGGTTATTTCTGAAGCAAAATATATCCAGTGCTAAATGTGGATAAAGTGTTAAAGAAAATTGAAGAGTTAATTATTTTATTTATTATTTTATTTTTAAATTTATTATACATTCCGCTAAAGGCACGTATGTTCAAAGCATGCCACCGAGGGGGATAACATTTCCGCTAAGGACACGGGTTTATGGATTTCCGCTAAGGGCTCGACCCCGGTTTATACATTCAGCGCACGGTGACCATTTCTAAAACATTGCCATGAAATTTCCACGTGCTTCCCAGCAACTGACAGGCTTGATTTCCAATGCTAAGTACTGGTGAAATAAATTTTCTTAAGAAGAAGAAGAAAAAAAATGTTGTATCCCATTTTGAAAATTGTCAGTCTATTTTGATGCGCACTGCATTTCTAAATCTTCTTCTTCTTTTTTTACGGGATTACCACATTTTGCATTTTTAAAAATAATATTTTTTAGTAGAATTATATTCTTCTTAAGCAATAATTGTTATCTGAATCTAGTGCTTCGAGAAAATATAGGCCGTAATAATTCTTTTGATGAATATTTCTGTGCCAGTAATATTGAGAAAGGAAAATATGATATCATCCTCAAAACTTAATTCTACGTAAAGCAGGCTAATAAAAGGCACAAGCCTAGAATCTTCCAGATTCCTTCTTGGATCATGTGATCAATTTTATATTCGTACCTATTTCAATAACTGTCTAATAATATGTAGAACGTGTAAATGTTAAATTTTCTATACCATTATTAATTTATTACTTTTAATCCTTTATCCGATTTTAACTTTAGTTTTAATTTTAAAGGAAAGTTTGTAAATCGATTGGCAACTGTATATTGTATATCATTGTTTAGTTTGTCGTAGATCATCAAAATATATTTCAAATAGCACCGGAACATTCTTTAAAAGTCAAAAATTTTTCTACACATGATAGCTAATAACGTTCAAGTTGTACAATAGTACTTTAGGAAAATATACTATTCACACTATCACTTTAACTACTTGAAATAATAATTCCAGACTGATACGTTTAACCCTTTGCGGCGCAAGACAATTTGAAACATTTAAATTATACTGGCACCGGAATTCATGAACTAAATTAAACTAAAAGAAATTTTTAATTTTAAGGTTAAAAAAAACCGGCCTTTTCTGATATGTTATAAACGTGAAATTTTGCTAAAAAATTTCCGGGATGAATTTTTGCAACTGGATCTTAAATTTTGCGTCCTCGCAGCAAGGACACCGCGCGTTAAGGGGTTAAATGCTAGACTTCAATTAAATTAATAGATTATATGATAAAGTTTATTATTTACAAGAAATGATTGAATTGAATATTAGAGGCACACGTCGTTACATTCTAACATATTGTCATAGTTATTTTATTTTACGTCTAAAGTTTTGTTCGTCGAGAGAACGTAATACTCGTCTTTAGTCCATCGTAGCGATCGTAGTTAGTTGAAGTTGATACGCTTCTCCCGCCGACTCGACTGTTGCCAGCTGCGCGATTTTCTTTTCTCCTGTGGGTTGAGAAGATGCCGGCTGTTTCATCAATAATTGCAAGATGGGGACAGGTATTGGAGATTGTGTCACTGGGGATTTGCGATTCTACGTCCTACAGTACTGTAGTACAATTTCGATATATATAGCCCAATTTGTGCATACATAATTGTCAAATCTCCCGATTTGAGCGGGAGACTTCACACCAGAATTTTTTTGCGATAACTTTCTTTTTTGTTTATCGTAGAAAAATACTAGCACACACGTCTTTTAAAAAATACTGGTCTAAAATCTGATTTAAAGATTCAAAATGTTGGGAAATATGATATAATATAGTTGCTATTTCAGATAGGCTAAATGCTAGAAAATGACCTACATTTGTAAATTTTTGGGTAAGCAGCCTTTACTTTTAATAAAAACTAGTATCGCCCAGTGGTCGACACTCGACTACTTTTTTGTAAAGCAAAGTAATTGCCTTCTCGTAAACGGAAATAAATTGCAACACAGCAACGCCACTTGTCGGCCGATATGCAACCAAATTAAAAAAGCATAGTTTTACATATGCCCATATCATGTATTATGTTTTGTTCGTTTATACACTACAGAAGTTGAGAGTTAGCCTTGACTTAAATGGGCTAAATCACAACATAGCATAACCACCTATTCGGTGATATATTCCAAAAGCTAGTCAGCACCAATTTAAATCAAGACCTAACCAATAATCAATTGTACTTAAATTCCGCCCACTGGTTCTTAAGATAGTACAGAATTTCCCTAACACATGATGCACACACAGACAAATAGTCATTTTCTAGAAATGAGTAAATCATGTTTAGGACATCTTAGAAAGTGTAAATTCATCGAAAACCAGAAGTAAAAAATATTCACAAATCCAATACTTTCTTCTACATCATTTTATATGACAGCGCCACCTACCGATTAACATGAACAAAAATTTAATCAATATAATCAATATTCAATCGTGTTCAAGAAATCTCAAAACGTGTAAATTCATTGAAAACCGGAAATTGAAGGAAATTCCGTATTTTATACTTCGTTTATATATATGCAGAAGATATAGTAATAAATCCACTTATCGGTGGATGTAGTAATAAATCCACTTACCGGTCTATGGGAAGAATTTGTATGTATCGCGATAGCTACCGCAAAAATCAAGCTATTGACTTGTAATTTTTGCCGAAACGTCAGTGGAGGCCCTCTGTTGAGACTCAAAAAGATTTTGGGTTCTGTCTGTGTGTCTGTCTGCTTGTCTGTCGAGCGACAGCGGCCGAAAAAAATCACATTATTGACTTACAATTTGGTACACATATGCATAAGCCCAACGAATTTAGGTGTATAGTTTTAGGTGGGTATTCCATTTGTAGTTCGTGTACAGGGACACGCCAAAATTTTTCTTATCATTAAGGTCTTTGGGAAGAATTTGTATGTACCGCGATAGCCACCGCAAAAATCAAGCTATTGACTTGCAATTTGGTACACATATTTATGAGCCACACGGAATTTTAGCTGCATAGTTTCGGGTGTGTATTCCATTTGTAGTTCGTGTACAGGGACGCACCAATTTTTTTCTTATCATTACGGCCTATGGGCAGAATTTGTATATATCGCTATAGCGGCCACAAAATATCTTCCTACTGGCTTGCATATTGGCACATACATTCAGTCTCTGTATAGAAATAGCTATATAATTTTTTATGTAAATATTTTTTATGGATTGTGTAGAGAGAAACGTCAAAATTCTTATCATTACAGCATATGGGGTGAATTTCGTTTAAACGCATTTTGCCATTATTACTTTACTATCAACAAAAAGAAGTTAGCGCGTACATTACTGAGATGCTTAAAATTATGTTTTCTACAGAAAATATGTCTTCTTAGGCTTCCTAATTAAAGGACCATAGAAAAGTGTTCTGACAATGTAACGTAATCAACCAAATTATGCAAATATCGAACAATTATTCATGAAAAACGTAGAAAAAGCTTAATAGTTTTTACTGGTGTATGCAATATTTATGGTTCGTTTACGGAGACACACAAAAGAATTTCGTGACATTAGAGCCTATGAACAAATTTTAATTCAAGCACACTCTAATGCGTTTATGCTGCATTCAACATAATGGAATTAACATACATTATAAAGATGCTTAAAAACATGTTTACTCTAAAAAAAGGATATGTATAGACTAAATAATTTATTAAAAGAATTCTGATGACGTACTGTAATCATTCAAATGATATCAAATTAGGTTGAAATATTAATGAGTTATAATTAATTAAACAGGTGTATTCTTTTTAGCGTATATAATTACTGTGGCTCCTTTTATGGGATACATAAAAGAATTTCGTACTGTTACGGTCTAGTAGGTATTATTTAAAAGTGTATTTTAATATGCTTATACCTCGTTAAATATAATGAAATGTTATTTAATTTTTAAAAGAATGTTTTTCAGTGGAGAAGTGTGGGAACAGAATTGGTAATTCATTTACAGGGTTACACGAAATAATTCCAGTATATTATGTAATCATTCTGGATGAAATTTGATACAAGTATTTTTGAATTGCAGGTAATTAACCCGTTAGTAGTCGCTAGTTGGTCGATTTGCCGCACATCCTTCAGTTTTGCCAATTTTTTTTATTCAATAGCCACCAAAAATTTTTAGACGTGGCATTTGATATATATAAAACGCAAATAAAATCGAAGAAACGTTGATCACATTACTTTTTAAAATTATTGGTGCGATTTAAATAAAAAGTGCACAATCTGTAATAGTTGGCGCTGTCCATAGCGACAACTAACGGGTTAATACAAGACAATCAGTTATTGGGAACACACACACACACACACACATATATATATATATATATACATATATATATATATATATATATATATATATATATATATATACAGATAGTTATAGAAGGAGAGTTACAACGGGGAGTTGAGAGGGGCGGCAACCCCCCTCAGAAAAGTTTCTGTTTATGTAGCAAATCAATAGAACCAATATATATATATATAAATTATATAATAAGGAATTTTAAAAAAATGATCTGTTGAATAATGCCTGATACAAATAGGACGCTGAGGCTACCGATCTGCAGATCCACTAGAATATCACAAGCTGTGACCCTTCAGCGTACGATACTTATTTATTTATTTACTTGCAACAATTAAAAAGTTCTTGGACTTTAGGTAATAATAGTGATAATTCTCTGACAACATAAAACAAAGGGAACAACAACAACAAAATCTTTGTATTCTGTTGCTGGGATTGTTTATTTCAGAAATTAACAATTAAAAATTGTAACAATCTAATGCTAAAAAAAATTCAAGTTCTCAAATATATATACATGTCTATATATATATATATATATATATATATATATATATATAAAACTTTGAATAAAACCGTAATATTTTTTTCTAATATAAAATATTATAACTGATACAGTTCTAAAAAATTGCAACTTGGAGAATATATAGTATTTTTCGAAAATATTTCTAACAATTTTAAATCACTCCTATGCATTATACTGACAGTCA
Source organism: Salticus scenicus (assembly GCA_963930645.1). Taxonomy (NCBI): domain Eukaryota; kingdom Metazoa; phylum Arthropoda; class Arachnida; order Araneae; family Salticidae; genus Salticus; species Salticus scenicus. The sequence continues at coordinate 241,700,939 of OZ005656.1, forward strand.
TTGATATTCTGTATTTTTCAATGCAATTCTTAATAAAAATTCGCTCTGAATGGTTAAAAAAAAAAAAAAAAAAAAAAAAAGACGATGAAGAGTTTAAAAAGCTTCTTCTTTTGAATTAAATTTAATTAGTTTTCCTTTATACAATGTACTTTTTTTTTCCTGTTTGAAAAACAAATTATTCCAGTGAATGAGCTTCACTTATGCTTACATAATTAGAGTACTTAGTTTTTAAAGGAACGATTTTATAAAGTGTAAATTGTTAAAGCTAGGTAGTAAAATTCATCAAGATTTTATTATTATTATTATTATTATTTTATAAAAAAATTAAATCGTTAAATCTAGTACTCTTAATTTTTTCTCTTTTATTATTTTTTAGTTTATTTTTTAAGTTTTAAATCACATTTTAAACTAGTGGATCTGCAGATCAGAAACCTCAACCATAGTTGGCAACTTAGCACCTATTGGCTATCGGCAAAATTTAATAGAAAAATTTATTTTATTTAATCAGCAAACTGTAACAGTTTTCACTGATTAAGTAAAAAAAAAAAAAAAAAAAAAAAAAAAATAGAAAAAAAAAAAAAAAAATCCGTTAGCCAAAATGTGCTAAGTTGGCAACTATAGCCTCAACGTCCCATTTGCGTTACCATTAATGAGCAGATCGTTTTTATTTATTCTATATTATTTAATAAATACATATACATACAGATGATTAACTTTCTACATAAAACAGATACATTTCTGAGGGGAGGATGCTTCCCCCCTCCTCAACTGTGGTCGTACCTGACACAATTCGGGAGACCTATAGCTTAATATTATTAGGATTTTTATTATTATTATTCATGATACATCAATGTTTAAAATATAATTTGCTTTACATGACTGGTAGGATATATTTGAATATAATTATTTTTAACACGTTCACGCCGGCGCATTCTTCTCAAATGTATCTGAGCACTAGCCAATAATTCCGATATCAAAAAATATACTTAAAACTGTTTTGTTCAATAAATCCTAGTCGAATCATATTCTTAGACTGACTAAGATCATGACTCGACAAGGATTTATTTAACAAAGCAGTATAAGTGTACTTTTTTTGGACAAGGATTATTGCTAGTGCTCAGATACTTTTGCTGTGACCCACCGGTGTGTCACGCCGGCGTGAACGTGTTAAGTTAAAGAATTTCTAATTTTTTTATACGTGAAAATATTTCTGCTAATTTTATTATAGCTTGAAAACAAACGGGTTAAAGGGAAAAAGTTGATGGTAATGTTTTCTGTTTTTAGTTTATTAATTGTCTTTGCGAAATGATCAATGTTTGTTTTGAACTTGAGTTGTCGTCCGTCCCAGCGTTGCAACCATGATGCCGTATGTCAACATAGTCCCAAAAGCTTCAATTATAAGACTTCTGTCTATGTATATTGAATCCAGTATTGTAAAACCAACAATGTCATCGTCACATAGCTTGAGAGACAGTGATAAATCTTCCAAGTATTTCTTCTTCATCAGTAACCCATGGAAGGTGGTTTTCATTGCTTCATAACTATCAGAGATATTAGATGCTGAAGTACATAGTAGACAGAAAATGCTAAAGTTCCCTATAAGCACGTAAAATGTCTGGAAAATTTTATCAGTAAAGCTGTGTACATCGTATAGTGATATGTAAATGCTATAAAAGCAGTTAAATAGTATGTGACAACATATCAGCAATATTAACACTTGGAGCATGGTTTTTATCTTTAAAACAAATTGCGTGATCATATCATATTTCAATAAAATTCTTTTTGATTTTTTCCCCAGCTTCTCCCGATTCAATAGTAATGTAAATCGCTGAAGAGATGTTAATAATAAGGAGCACACGAAATTGACGTAGATAATGAATATAAATGGTAAACCAGTCACAAACCAAACTAACTGAATAAAAAACAATGTCGTAATAAGTAACATCCAATCGGGGTCTTCTGTTGCAATGTTAAGCTGGTTGCAAAGAAATATTCGCTCTAAATAATTGGTTCGCCAAACACATTCCACATTTATAAGATTATGAAATAGAGAAAATGTGTAGCAATTAGTATTATTACTTTTCTTTTCAATTTTTGCAGTATGTTGTCATCAACTAATAATTCCAGTTTTTCGATTAAGCGTGGTATATAAAGCAATGATCTGCCTTTCCAGTGAATTAAAATGCGAAATGTAAGAGCGCATAACTGTACAGTCGGTAACAAAAGTGTCCGAACACTAGGAAAAATTCCTATGTAAAAAAAGTACACTTCATACGGTTTTGTTAAATAAATCCTTGTCAAATCCTTGTCTTAGTCAGTGTAAGAACATGATTCGATAAGGATTTATTTAACAAAACTATATGAAGTGTACATTTTTTACATAGGAATTTTTGCTAGTGTTCGGACACTTTTGTTACCGACTGTATGCAGTTTTCGGCCGCTATCTTCTTAAAAGTTAATCCTGGAGAAATACCGAGATTTTTCCAAGGAATGGCTATGATATATATCAGAAAAATATCGTTTACGATTGAAAATGTTGAAATAAAACATTTTAATGGAGAGCAAAATCTTATTTCGAAGCTACTGCTATGGATTGCAAATAGCCAATAAAACAAAGAAATGCAGTTTGATACATAATCATTTTTACGAGTATAGACTTATTTTTTAAAAGCTTTAACTTTTGTCTCTCGCCTGAAAAGTAACATATTTCAGATGCAATTGAATGGAAAATTTATGTGTTTTAAACGTGTCTTATACTGGCCGAGTAAAGGTTCTTTAAATGACTTTTTTGCTACATCATCATTATTTTAATGCGCTGTAGTGCTGTATAATAAAACTTTCCACGATTCTTGATAAAATTACACAAAATTTTTGTTTTTAACTTTTTTTGTTTTATAATTTTGTGAAGAAACCTAATAAAAGCTGCAACGATTTTGTTCCAATAATAACAGAAAATAAACAAATACATAAATAAAAATAAAAATTAGTTTTGGAAATTTTTTGAAAAACAAATTTTCAAACATCTATTAGCTTGATTTATAGGTATTTCAAAATTGCATGACATTTTGTATTAAAAAACGAACTAGTAACTTCACGATGAGACAGTATGTATAAAAAAAAAAAAAAAAAAAGTTGATTCATATACTTTACTTATATATTACCACTTAACTCCGTACCGAATAGAATTTTAAACTCATATAGAAATAAATCCGAACGAATCTGAGCAAATGTAATGCAACTATGAATAAAACACCCACTTTGTAATTGGTTCGATTACTTATTTTTCAACAATAACTAACGAAAAGTTAGACAAAACTAGAAAATTTCTTAAGCCGCTATACCTTTAAAACAATTTATTTCGAGTTGTGATATGAATTATGTATTTCAAATGTAACTTATGCACCATCAGGTAATAAAATTTTAAAAGTTGTTATTGAGTATCTGAAATGATATTAAACAAAGTACATCTTCAGCAAAATGTAATGTCGCAGAGCTAAGCTTATACATTTTCCCCATTTATAAATAAATAAATACTCATGAAAAAAAGTAACCCTTTTTAATGTTTTTTTTTTTAAGTATAAACAATACTTTTTACATTGAGCGAGATATGGATATGGACTATTAAATGACGCAAAAGTATAAGAAAGTTTTTTTTTTTTTTTTTTTTTTTTAATAAAAATCATTGCTAAAAATTCACCTAATTTGATTTTTAAATTGTTGTTTCGCACACGAAAAAGAGGAAAGTATCAAACTTATTTTTATCCTTATTTCGGAAATAATACAAAAGAAAAGCTATTAACTTTTTGCCTTTACAATATGTAATAGGTTTAAAAATTATAAAATAGTATTTCTAAATAAACATAGAAATGTTAATATTATTATTCATGAAAAATAACATTGTGTAATAATATTTTTTTACAATTTCTGGCTGTTACCTACAAAATTTTTATCATTCCTCAGTAATCGATAGGAGTTATTTAGTTTTTAGTAATATTGCGAAAGATAAAATAATCATAGAACAAATGCAACATATCTTCCAGATCATCGTGTTTTCAATCTTTTTATATGCTAGCTGATTGTTATGATATGTTATGTAAAAAGCTGACTGATAATCCGGTGTGTGCCGAAGCAGGGTCACAAAAGATGGTTGTAATTCGGGCTGAAATACTCTTCTCAGTGTCGTCAAAAGAGTGAGTCATCCACACTAGAATGCTTTAAAACTGTACATCAGACATCTTCCCTCTTTCTGTCTTCCTATGTTATTCTACAGGGTCTTTATTGCTTCGTTTATATAAAAATAGTTCATACAAAGATAAAATTTTTCGAATTCTGAATTTTTGAATATTACTCTTTGAATACGTCGCCTTTTAGATTAGGGAGCAATTTTTTGAAAAAATGACTGTAAATATTTCGTTTAGAGATCGAAACTTCGAGTCAAAAATTTACTCAATGAAACAAAATATTTAAATTAATTTTGGGAAAAAAAAAAAAAAATCTCACTAAGCTAGGCGACAAAATCAAAAAACCCAATTCGAAAAACTTTATTTTTTAGAGAGATATTCTTATAAAATGAGGCAACAAACATCGCATGGGATAACATGGGCAGGGGTGTTTGCGTCCCCGGAATTTGCTACCAGAATTTTTTAACAGTGATATTATTGTTAGTTTTCTACTGAAGTTTAAGAATTAAATATAACCAAAAATGGAATTCGTAATTACTGGTGGGAAATAAAATAACAAAACCCGGAACGCAAACACCTCTGCATGGGAAGGAAAATGGAGGGTATCAGACTGATGTACAGCATTAAGAAAGTCTACATTAAACTAAAATATAAGTAAAAATTGTTTTCCACTTCAAAGAACCAACAGTGTTGCCAGATTACGCGACTTTTTTATTTAATTGTCATCAATAATTTTGAGAAGTGATCATTGATATACAGTATACAAAGAATTTTTACTACGATAAGAAAGCAAGCTGCAGCTAAAACTTAACTAATGTCCCCTGGCGGAGTTTATAGTTTGCCTGTACAAGAAGCTAACTTACAGGCTGAGCTAGCGAGTAGCATGCAAAGAATTTCGAAAAGAGATTCGTGCATATGCGCATGCGTTGTAGTGACATGTGATCACAGGACCATGAACCTATAAAGAGTGTAATTATGTAACTTAATGGTATATACTTCAGTACCTTTTTAGATAATTTTAGGTATATTTAAGTACATTACACTTACTATAGGTTAGACAATACTCTTTAAAAAAGTGCATCATTTTTCAATTAAAAAGTGTCTATCATGGATATACTGATCACCAATAAAGTTTAAATTTTCTTTCGTACGTGTGACATAATATACGAACTGAAATAATATAGCTATATATAAACAACAACGCATACACTAAATATTTTCGGATAAATTATTGTAAGGTTTCATGAAGTAAATATTAAACAATTTTAATCGCGCTTACCAGTTTTGGGTCAGTTGAACTCTTTGGAACTGTACGATTTGTTTTATAATTTCTATGAAAATATAATTTCTTAATTAACGCTTTCGCCACTGCTGACGTAGATTCACGTCATTTGAAAATCTGTAACTCTGTCAGTGGGCGTTTATTTCGTAATTTGTGTGTTACTTACATGGACGTACACTATGGACCGCCGACGCTGTGTTATCAAAATAGCCCCATTTAGGTCGCTTTTAGAAGATGGCGGTAGCATCGTCTGCTTGTCCACTTCTGACTTGAAAGAGCGCTTTTTCGCAGAATTAAATATAATATTTAGCGGTTTTAAAAGCACTGATACATATATATATATATATATATATATATTTTTTCCCATCATCCCCCACAAACACTAGAATACCACATGTTATTAAATAATCAAACATTCTGTAAGACTATTTTGTATAAGGTTTCTAAAATATGAAAAATTGTAAAAATGTTTATCCTGATTCTGTATAGTTTTGATAAAGCTAATAGAAATAAATTACTTTTATAGATAATAATAGATAAATTATATATCATACTATCTAAATGAAATAGTTTTTTTTTTTTTTTTTTTTTTTTTTTTAATATTCTAACACATTAGCATACAAAATAAAATACTTTAAATTTTCTTACTTTTTAACCATTCATAGCAAGCAATTAGATTCAAGAAACTGTAGAAATATTCATCAACGTTTCAAATTTTGGAAAATTTGATAGATAAATAAAGCAAATTTCCCTATGAATAAGTAAAAATAATAATAAATAAACGAATCGAATATATATATGAAAAACTTTTTCAGATATTTCATAGGGAAAAAAAAACTATGAAAAGATGTTTTATTTTTTTTCAAAATCCAAGAATGAAAACATTTATATGTAAATATATCTATAAATATAAACAATTCGGTCGCCCCCCCCCCCCGGGGAATAAAAAAACGAAATAATATAATGAAAACATATGACATTTAAAAAATAAATATGTATATATGAATTTTCGTAATTTAAAACAATAAATGTATTTAAAAATTCACAATTTATTCCAGCATTTCCAATTTTAAAAACAATTTACAAAGTATATAAAAAAGAAAATTAAAAAATTTATTATGATTTTTTTACAAAGGCGGCCCTCTTCTCCCTTCTGAGACTCCACTGGTGGTCGAGCGATTCCGCGCTCAAAGCTGATGGACGGGAAGTACCGGGTTTGATCCCAGATTGCCTTTTCGGTTTGACCTAGCCGTTCGGAGTGTTCCGTTGTTTTCTCCGAAAATCGCGTAAATACGGTATGGGACGCCTTACAAAGGGTATACCACCCAGGCCTAGGACCCTTGTGCTATCAATTGACCTTAACACTAACACATTTTCTGAGATATCTTAACAGTTTTCTTTCAACAAAAAATAAACATACTTCATAAACAGAAATGGGGCCCACCAATGGCCGAGTGGTTCTGCGCCCAAAGCTGGTAGACGTGAGGTGCCGTGTTCGATCCCAGATCACGCTCATCGACCTAGCCATTCAGAGTTTTCCGTGGTTTTCTCCGAAACTTATATAAATACGGGCTAGAACCCCTTAGAAAGACCCCCACGGAGGGCAAACCCCCTCAGGCCTAGGACCTACACCAGTCTATCGGACTTATTCCCAAATCCAATCTAATTCATAAGCAGAAATGCAGCACTTTATATCATTTTTATCATTATTTTTAATTTTAAAATTTGCACTTTAAAGAGATTTTCAATCTTTATTATTTGCTACTCATTTAAAGCAAATAATTTAATTCAAAAAATAAAATTAACTTATATATATATATTTAAATATGCGCGATATAAATATCAATGTAATGAAAAGAAGAGTCAATCATAATTATTTGAGCATTCGCTTTCAAAAAGCTTCATGAAAGAAGCATTTTTTAATTAATTATTTTAATTATTTATTTTTGGAATCAAAGCCCATAATACTCTATGGGAAATTTTTTTTAATTCTGAATATTTCCTTCTAAAGGATTCGAAACATGCTTTTAGATCATTCATTTGACTTTATCTTAAAATCAATGTTGGTGTTTGAGATTAAAGCCAGTTGACTGCATTAGGGTCCAAGGCCTGCGTGTGCCCTCCGTGGCGGTCTTTCTAAAAGGTCTTAGCCCACAATTACGCAAGTTTAAGGAAAAAACAAACAAACAAACAAAAAACGGAAAACTCCGAATGGCTAGACCGATAAGCGTGATCTGGGTTCGAACCCGACACTTCACGTCCACCAGCATCAATGAGTCAATTTTTGAAGAACTAGAACACATTTAATGGTTGAGAAATTTCTGAATGTGCAAATGGAATTATGAAAAATATACTGGATAATGTAATTCTATGAACATATATTTTTGTAACAAACAGTATGATACCACTGTTTCTTGCGTGTAAAATAATACTCTGTTCCTTAACAACATTATAGCTATCTGGTACTGATAATTTCTAAAACATACTCTCAGCTTTTTAATACAAGTTCCTTTAGTAAGATTTTTAATTGAAAACTATTATTTTGAAGCTTAGAGAAAAATTTTCTCCTTCTAGAATGCATTTTACCCCCTATTTGTGCAACAAGAATTGAATAATAATAATAAAAAAAAAACCTGTCATAACAACATAATTAAAAAGTAATGTTTGATTGTACGGTTTAAGGCCGACTACCTACGCTAAGGTCCTAGGCAAGTAGGTCGAATGCCCTCCGTGGGGGTCTTTCTAAGGGGTCCTAGCCCGTACTTACGCGAGTTTCGAAGAAAACCACGGAAAACTCCTAACGGCTTGGTCGATGAGCGCGACCTATGATCAAACCTGACATTTCTGAAAGGTAATAAACATTACTGTAAAGAATTTGATTCAATATATGAATTGTTTAGGAAATTTCTTTCTTCCTTCATTTCTTTTATTTCTTTATTTCTTTTTTAAATATAAGGTTTGCCACTATGTATTATACAATGTGTCCCAAGGAAAATGATACATGCTTTAACTCTGAATTTTTATAGATAAATGGGCAATGCGACTCAAGTAATAAGATGTTATTAAAATTTTCATTTTGTTAGTTTTAAAAAAGTTACACTTTAACTTTTATGCTACTCCTATCAGTTAGCAAATTTTTACTTTTACTACCCCCCCCCCCCTCAAATCCAACTAGCCAAAAAAAAAAAAGAAAACGAGAAGGATACTTGCATTATTGCAAGTTAAAAGCTGCATAAGTTAAACTTAATTCCTAATTTAATGTTTGTACTTAATGATGCTACGCCAAAACAGAAATGTAAATTTGTGACATGTTATAAAATGACAAAATGTATGATAATATTCACATTAAAAATATTTTTACGTGTTCACAGTAGAGAGAGAGAGAGAATACAATTAAAATAAATAAAGAACATCCCCATTTGTAGCCACTGACTGTTAATAATAATTTATAAGTGAAATGATTAAATTCATTCCAAGAATACTAGTTCTTCGCATTTCTCGTATATGGCATTATAAAATTTTTGTATATGGAAAGACGATATAAGTAAACATTTTTGCTGTATCTTAATTCAGTTGGTTTTAAAGGTACAGTAATATGATTTTTTCTAATAGCCTCATTAAATGGAAGGTAAAAAGTTTCTTACTGACAAAATTTGCGTATGGCAATGTATGAAAATTTTAAATGGGTAACTTTTTTATAATTAGCAATTTTTTTTTTTTTTTTGTGCGTGTGGCAGTGTTGGGCAAAATTCAATCATCTGGATGATTAACGATTAATGATTAAATTAATCGTTAATCAAAAATATTTTGACAAATGATTAATTTAATCGTTAATCAAAAATATTTTGACTAATGATTAAATTAATCGTTAATCATAATTATTTTGATTAACGAATAATTCAATCGTTAATCGCAAATGTTTCGATTAACGATTGAATTAATCATTAATCGTGGATATTATGACTAACGATTAATTTAATCATTAATCATATTTTTAACGACTAACGAATAAATCAATCTTTAATCGTATTTTTATGATTAATGATTAAATCAATCATTAGTCAAAAGTGTTATGACTAACGATTAAATCAGTAAATAGTTATGAATTTTCTAAGAAAAGAATAAGAATTCACTTTAAAACAGTTTTCAATATCGTTTAAACGAGTTTAGAGCTTCAATTCACATTTCAGTAGTCTATCTATATGATTGTCTATCTGTCCATCAGCTTTTCTTATCATAGTTTTAGAATGACTTGAAATTCATGTATGTATATTATTCAGGTAGAGTTTTGCACCGGTTCGGGTGCCAGTTGAGAGTCGAGTTAACATTAATTTTCGACCCATGGATTAAAACGCGAGTCTAACCGTATTAGAGAATTTTTTTTACCATGTTTTCATTAACTTCGATTCTTGTTTGTATGTTTGTTTGATATGTATGTTTTTTGTGCGGTACAAATCTTGCAATCGATATTTAACTAACTTCCCGACTAGCTAGACATTTGAAACTTTCAGAATAGTTTAGAACACGGGGAAAATGCAATTTTTAACTATTTTTAACCATCTGTTTCGGTTTCCTGCTGCCTTCGGCAGCGTTATCAGCACAAAGCTTGCAATCAATTTTTCCCTAAATTCCCGACTAGCTAGACATTTGAAACTTTCAGGATAGCCCAGAACACGGTGACAATACATTTTTTTAATACTTTTAGTGAACTGTTTCAGGCCCCTACTGCCTTCGGCAGCGTTTATATGATTCAACAGAAAATTTATTTAACTAACTTACCGACTAGCTAAACATTTGAAACTTAAAGGATAGCTCATAACACGGTTACAATACACTTTTTTAATACTTTTAGTCAACTGCTTCAGGTCCCTACTGCCTTCGGCAGCGTTTCTATGATTCAAGAGAAAATTTATTAAACTAACTTCCAGACTAGCTAGACATTTGAAACTTTCAGAATAGTTCAGAACACGGTGAAAATTCATTTTTTTTAAATATTTTTAACCAACTGTTTCGGCTTCCTGCTGCCTTCAGCAGCGTTACCAGTTCAAAGCTTGCAATCGATTTTTCACTAACTTCCCGACTTGCTAGATATTTGAAACTTTCAGGATAGCTCAGAACACGGTGACAATACATTTTTTTAATACTTTTAGTCAGCTGTTTCAGGTCCCTACTGCCTTCGGCAGCGTTAATATGACAAAACAGAAAATTTATTTAACTAACTTCCGACTAGCTACACATTTGAAACTTTCAGAACAGCTCAGAACACGGAGACAATTGATTTTCTTAATACTTTTAGTTAACTGCTTCAGGTCCCTACTGCCTTTGACAGCGTTTTTATGATTCAACAGAAATTTTATTTAACTAACTTCCCGACTAGGTAGACAGTTCAAACTTTCAGAATAGTTCAGAACACGGTGGAAATGCATTTTTCAATTTTTTTTAATGAACTGTTTCGAGTTCCTGCTGCCTTCGGCAGCGTTACCAGTACAAAGCTTGCAATCGATTTTTCACTAACTTAACGAATAGCTAGACATTTGAAACTTTCAGGATAGCTCAGAACACGGTGACAATACATTTTTTAATAGTTTTAGTCAACTGTTTCAGGTCCCTACTGCCTTCGGCATCGTTTATATGTTGCAACAAAAAGTTTATTTAACTAACTTCCCTACTAGCTAGACATTTGAAACTTTCAGAATAGTTTTGATCACGGTAAAAATGCATTTTTTAAATATTTTTAACCAACTACTTCGGGACCCTGCTGCCTTTGGCAGCATTACCAGTACAAAGCTTGCAATCAATTTTTAACTAACTTCTCGGCTAGAACTAACTTCCCGGCCATTGTAAACTTTTATAACAGCTCAAAACACGATAGCAATGAGTTTTTTTAATACTTTTAACCAGTTGTTCCGGGTTCCCGCTGCCTTCGGGAGCGTTTATATGATTCAACAGAAAATTTAAAGACACGGTATATAAAAAGTTCTTTTTATCTTGTAATTATTTATGTTGCTTTATCTGGAGTATAATCTTTTGAATGGAGAGATTGGATGGCATTCTGTTCTTTCGTAGCAGTTTAAAGCAAAAGGATTCATAAAGTAAGTTTAATTCGTTAAGAAGAAATGCATAAATATTAATACTTGACGTTTAAATCGTTATAGGAGAAAATTATTTGTCTTTCAATGTATATTTCCCTTTCAAAGTATATGCCTTTCTACGTACGTACTGTGAATGTTTAAAACAATTGATTTTTACTTTCCGAACACTACAGTGAAGAAATATTGTAATCATGGCAAAAATCCGAGTTTGAGATTTTGATATTTCTAGGCGTTTTGAGGTCCTCTGAATTCATATTTACTATTTTTACGATGATGTATGCGTGTATGTATGTGTGCATGTATGTGAGTAAACACGATAGCGTCTAATTGCTTTGTTCAAATGAGCTGAAAGTTGCTACGTATGTTATAGCTCACCCAGCACGAACCCTATTGATTTTCATGAAACTAGCACATATTTTTTTTACAAGGTCAATAAAAAGAATTCTTTATCTATATGGTCTAAAGGTCCAAATTTTCTGAAGTGCGGTCGTGTCTAAATGCCTTATTCTGCTGAGCTGAAAATTTATACAATTATTATGAGTAACAATCGCACAAACTGTATAAATTTTGTGGAATTTAGCATTTATAGTTTCTTTTATAGGGACCCAAAGAAACATTTTTATCATTATGGTCTATACGGGCCCAAACTTTTTAAACTGTCAAATATAATAATTTTGCTATTATTTTTTAATATTTTATTTTGAAATTGCAAAATGAAAAATTTCACATATTGAAAAATCGTATTTTGCAGGTTTAAAATAAAATATAAAGAATTAAAAAAATACATTTTAAAAAAGGTCCGTCAATTTAACAGTTGGGAATTTTCTGAATGTGAAAACAGAATTTTAAAACATGTATTAATTAATAAGTTATTTGTAAAGAAAATTTCCCATAGAATAACATTAGGTTCGGCTTCCGGCGACGGGGAGCGAAGCGGGTCCTTAAAGAACTAAATACATCAGTTGAATGGGATGCATTGTTACTATCACAGTTTCATTGCAATCTCATAAGCTTAATCATCATCATCATCTAGTACTTCCATTTTATACCGAGACAGAATTGTTTAATTCACTTATAAATATTTGACAAATATTGACATTTAATATACTTATAGAAATAAGCGAGATAATAAACGAAATCTCGCAAAATATTCCATCTTTCTCCATAAAATAATTTTATCTTTCAAAACTGTTGCTAAAAATACATTTTAAAACAGGAGAAAAAAAATATATTTCGCAGACGAATAAATTTTAAATATGTAAATATTAAAGTCATTTTTAATTTATTTATATTTTTTAAATACTCTCATTGGAATATTTAAAAAATGTTTTATCTGCAGACGAAAAATTACTAATATATCTATAAATTACTAATATGTCTTCAAATTATACATAGCTTTTGTTATTTTAATTTTCTACTCAGGAATGCAAACCGCGATTGTAATGAAATGCTCGCCCTCTGGTGGACTAAGGTGAAATTACAATAAACATGATTTAATTCGAATTCCATACAGCCGCCATTGCTTGCCGGTATTTAGTTTCACATATATTTATTGAATAAAAATGAATAAATACGGTAAAAAAGATAACACATACTGTTGTGTGCTACAATCTAACTCCAAAGGATCAAGAAATCCAGAATTGAGCTTCCATTTATTTCCAAACGACAAATTTAAAATTTCAGTTGCTTCGGCTAATGGAAGTAAAGAATTAATCAGATGATTTGAAATTAATATCTGTTCAACTTCAGTTAAAAATCTACTTCCGATCGAACTTTGAATAAACTGAAGTATTTTTTCCAAAAGTAATCAATTTTCCATAATGTAATGGCGGAGAAATTATAGTACGAATATTAAGTAAAATAACAAAAAGAACACTAATGGAACACACGTGGCTATGTTTACTAACAACTGCAGTGTTGAGAAAGCGCCATCTATCGATCATTACAATCGCGGAATGCAAAACTCAAATCAGTTTTTCATTCAAGAATATGCACAAACCATAGACCTATTATAAGAGTGGACGGAGCATTCCATTATTAAGGGAATACAAGAAAAGGTGCAAAGATAAAACCACGTGAATGTTGAAAAAGGTTACCTTTAGTAAAGTTATTTAGATAGGAGATGGTGGCAACAACCAAAAGAGGAGGAACGGGTTTTGGATGGAACGAGAGAATGACATGTTTAGTTAATTAGAGATGAATATTTTTATTTTGTGTTCTAAATGTTTATCTATGTTTTGTGCGTTTTTTTTTTTAGTAGTGTCTTATTAAATGTTTTCGTCTTTAAGTACGAGGTGTTTTATTTCAAAGCCACGTCTGAATTTATTTAATATTAAGTGATGGTCATGGTGTCTCCAATCAAGCAGAGACCAGGATCCGAATTTTACTGGCGCAGCCTTTTGCTAGGATAGAAAACGATACCGAGAAAATGGGGAAGGTAAGAGCTTTCGTGTATATGCCCAAATATTTTAAGTGTACATTTTAAAAAATGTTTTTTTTTTTTTTTAATAACATAAAATGATAACAGAACGCCCGTTCTAAGTTTTTGTTCTCAAATACATTCGAACAAAGTTCACGCCAGTGATTGTTTAATTTTAATACAGTGTGAATGTATTAAGTGCATTATATTTTTTTTCGCTGGTAAATAACAGCATACGATGTCACGCCAGTGATTGTTTAATTTTAATACAGCGTATATGTATTAATTACATTTATTTACGGCAGTGAATAAAGGTTTAATATTTCACGCCAGTGAATATTAATTTTAATACAATGTAATTTTTTTTTTATTTACTTCAAAAAATATAGAGTTGCTTATCTGTTAAATATCTACAACTGTAGATCTTGATATTTCCCCCCTCAGTTTGATATATATACATATATATATATTGGTTTGTTTGCTCTCCGAAATACGGAGTCAAAAGTATTTTGTGTGATGAAATAAATAAGAGTAAATATCGTATTTTGTTCATGAAATTGGAAAATCTAATTTTTTTTTAGAATATTTATATTTTAATGAATGTACCTAATATGAAATATATATGAGAGTTAATTTAATTTAGTTATTAAGTGCTGAAATTACACAAATAGTGTTTTGTTTATTTCATTTAATAACGAGCCATGATAAATTAGTTCGTTTTCGAACGAAATAGCTAATGCTGACGAAAATCGTCTGCGTTATTATTATTTTTATTTTTTGTTCCATTTCATTATTTTATTGAAAGAGTAATTTTTTTTCCTTTTCTGTGTTTATGCTTATGACACATGGTAATTATATAAAAAGTGTTAAGGATTACATTTTTTTTAATTGTTTATTTTTTTTTACAAACGTTGAAGTAAGCTTATGATAGAATTGTTTGTTTATTCATTCCATATGAAATAAAAGTGTTGGTTTCAATAAAAAATAAATTGGATAAATAAGAAAAGAATTTTATTTTATATTTCATTGCGTAAGGAAATGTAAATATGCACGACAGTGTGTTTTAAATTATTTCTAATGTGTGAAAATATCATTCATGTATTTTTAAAGTCAAATTGATTCATAAGCTAAGTAAAGAAATTTATATAGATATCAATTGCTTTAGGTTTAAATTATGGGTTTTGCGAATGGTATATAATTTTATTTCCATTAATATTTAACAAAGTGTTTTAATCAGCACCACCTTGAGGAATTTTTGCTAAGTTTCTGGTTCAGAAAATTTTAGGTGTATAAGATGGCATATTTGGGTCGCGCAAAGAAAGAGGATTTGAAATTGTTGGCTGTGGAGCTGAATCTTCAGGTCACGAATGAAATGACTGTAAGCGATTTACGCAAATTAATTACCAAAGATAAAGAATATGACGAAGATTTTACTAAGAATCAGCTCGACATTATTATCGAAGATAGGAAGCTCCATGAGAAACAAGACGCTGAAAAGCAATTCCAAGAGCAAGAGATTGAAAAACAAAAACGCGAATATGAATTTGAGTTAAAAAAAATCCGTTTGGAAGCTGAAAAGTTTAAAGTAGCACCGATTTCTGAAGCTAAGAGTAGTACGCAAGATTTAACAAAAATCGTTCCAAAATTCGAAATGAGAGATGGAGATATAGTGCTGTTCTTGACTTTGTTTGAGCGTCAAGCCAAGAGAATTAATCTAGATAAAGGTAACTGGGTGTCAGCTCTTTTAGCTCTTATGCCAAAAGAAATCACTCAATTAATAGCTCGTGAATCAGAAGAAAATTTTGACGATTATGATTATATCAAAGGTTTCTTATTAAAACGATTTAAATTAGGCCCTGAACATTTCAGACTAAAATTTGTGAAGCATCAGCGAAACCCTACTCGATCTTGGCGAGACTTTGTTTTCGAAATAACAAGCTACTTTGAGGAATGGCTTGAAGGAGTTGCAGTAAATGATTTTGAAGGATTGAAGAATCTTATGATTACGGATCAGTTAAAAAGACGCGTTCCAGGTGATATCCGAGAACATTTCGTCGATGACTGGGCTAAGTTACTTGTTCCGGGTGTTTTAGCTGATAAGTTGGATGAGTACGAAAGTGTACGATTGGATGCTAAAGGATCCGGTTTGGGTGATATGAAACATAGAACAACTAGTAATTACAAACCTGATTTTAAAGACTTTAGCAACAAACAAAAAGACGAACAGCCATCTCGGAAATTTAGGACATCGTTTCCTCCAAGAACTGATCAAAATACAAGTTTTAAACCTACTTGCTTTACGTGTGGATCTGTGGGGCATTTATCTAGAGTTTGTCCCAAGAATTCCAAGAAAACATCAATTCGTAATGCCGTAAGTAATGTGGTTGAAGCCAAAGACGTTAAGCCAAAGACATCGAACCAAGTTGTAACTGCTAAGGTGTCAATTCCTGTGTCAACCTCTATGCCGATTAAAGATGGAATTGATGATTTGAAATACGTAAATATCAAATGTGGAGAAAACGTTTTGAAGGCAATAGTGGATACTGGAGCACAAATTTCAGTCTTACGTGCAGATTTGGTCGATACCGACATTGGAGAAGGGGATGGAACAATCCAAATTATTTCGGCTTTCGGTGAAAAAGAAGTAGCTGCTCTAAAGATTTTTGACCTAAAGATAGATGATGGGAAACACGGCAATGTACCTGTAACTTGTGCAGTGTCGAAGAAACTTGTGAATGATATGCTAATTTGTTCAACTGCCTATGAAGTTTTAATGGAGAATGGAGAATTAAATGGATGTATGAATCATGTACTTGCAAAATTAAATGAGAGCATTGAAAAAGAAAATCAGGAAGAACATGATGAAAAGAAAAACATCTCAACGTCTCTTCAACTTAATGCTGAGATTACCAATGATGAAAGCAATGGAAATAAAGAAGATTTTATAAAATTACAATTAGATGATGAAGATTTAAAGAAATCCTGGTCTTATGCCGAAAATGGGAAGAATTCATTTAAAATTAGTAATGGAGTTCTTGTCCATTCAGAATGCTTATGTGGAGAAAATGTTGATCAAGTGGTTCTGCCCACATGCAAAAGAAAAGAAGTTCTTAGGATGGCACACGAAATACCATTGGCTGGTCATCTAGGCGAACAGAAAACAAAGCAGAGAATAAAATATTCATTCTATTGGCCAAGTCTCAAAGAAGACGTTAAAAAATTTTTTGAAAGTTGCAAAACCTGCCAATTACGCAGAATAGTTTCCTATAGGGATCGTATACCGATACAACCCATTGTTAGGCCAGAAATCCCATTTGAAGTCTGGAGTTTGGACTATATTGGACCTTTAGAACACCCGTCTCGAAGAGGACATAAATATGTGATTTGTGCAGTTGACTTATGTACTAGATGGGCTGAAGCTATTCCCGTGACTAACATCAATTCTAAAACAACTTGCAATAATCTGATGAGAATATTTACACAGACAGTAATATGTACCAAAGTAATATGTACAGACCAAGGTACTAATTTTACTGCTAAATTAAGTGAAGCATTTGTGGAACTTCTTGGAGTTTCTCCGAGGTTTGCAACGCCAGGTCATCCAGAAAGTATCGGTGCAGTGGAACGTTGGAATCGAACATTGAAAGATATGTTAAATAAAAATATACATGATTAAGGATCTAACTGGGATTTGCATCTTCCATATCTACTTTTTGCTTACAGAGAAGTTCCTCATAGTACGACAGGTGTTTCTCCGTTTCAGTTAGTTTATGGGTGTTTGCCTCCTGGACCATTGTCACTATTGAAAGACGTATGGACTGGTGAGAGGAAAATTCCCACTTCAGCTTCCGCATCAGTTGAAAAATATATATCAGAACTAGTTGAGAAACTAAGAAAAGCACATGAAATTGCATCAGAATATGCTCAGGATTCTCAAGAAAGATATACTTCGCGGTATAATTTGAGAGCAAGAGATAAACAGTTTAATGTTGGTGATAAAGTACTAATACTACTTCCTTCACCTTCGCATAAATTGCTTAAAACTTGGATTGGCCCAGCTACTGTTATTGAAATCACTAGACCACATTCAGCCTTAGTTGAATTAGAGAATGGGTCCAGAAGAGAACTGCATTTTAATAAGCTCAGACCATACGTTGCTCGAATTGACCATGTTGGCCTAATATTTGATGAAGATAAATATTTTGGTGATATTTATTATGCACCATTCGGAAATGGAGGCCTAACCCCTAAAGAGATAGCGGACCATAATGATAGTTTAGATTTAAATTTTGAAAAGAAAAATAGTTTGAAAAATGTGATATGCAAATATAATAATGTTTTCAGCACTAAACCCGGAATCGCTAAAGTAGAAGGACACAGTGTCCGCGTTACTAGAGATTGCTGTCCTAAAAGACTACGTCCATATAGAATACCGATAGTTATGCAAAAGGGAGTAGATCGACAGATTCAAGAATTGCTTACACTTGGACTAATAGAACATAGTAACAGCGAATGGGCTCATCCTGTCGTTTGCGTTGCCAAAAAGGATGGAACTGTTAGGTTATGTGTTGATTTTCGTTTATTGAACAGCTATACCATCCCAGATGCATACTCCATGAAGATTGCCAATGATCTTATTTACTTGATTGGTAATTCGCAGTTTATTTCTGTTCTAGATCTCACGAAAGGGTACTGGCAAATACCTATGAAAGAAGACAGCAAACATTATACTGCTTTTACTACACACTCAGGGCATTTCCAATGGAATGTCATGCCGTTTGGTATGAAGAACGCTGGTAGTACATTTCAAAAATCTATAGACAAAGTTTTAGAGTGTCATAAAGATTATTGTCGTTCCTATATCGACGATGTTGCAGTATTTTCTACCACTTGGAGTGAACATATAACACACTTGAAAGCAGTTCTCAAAACATTCCAAGAAGTTGGTCTTACAGTTAATTTAAAGAAATGCGATTTCGGAAATAATGAAGTGAAATTTTTAGGCCATATTATTGGATCAGGAAGACATACACCCGATCCCGAAAAACCTGAAGCTATAAGAAAAATTTGCAGGCCTATCACCAAAAAAAGAACTTCGTAGTGTAATTGGTTTGGCTAATTATTACCAGGAATACATTCCAAATTTTTCTTCAGAAATTCTTCCCTTGACTGAATTAACAAAGAAAAGCGTACCTAATGAAATTCCCTGGTCTGATGCCCAAGAAACAGCTTTTCAAAAATTGAAACACCATTTAATGAATATGCCATATCTATATACGCCTAATATAGCAAAGCCATTCAAATTATACAATGATGCTTCGAGCAAAGCTATAGGAGCATGTTTATCTCTGTCGGACGATTCTGGCAAAGAACATCCGATTGCTTTCTTTAGTAAAAAAACTTTCTCCGTGCCAAGTCAGATGGTCAACGATCGAACGAGAGGCTTACAGTGTGCTGACTGCTCTACGAAAGTTTGATACTTGGCTCTTCGGTGCAGAAGTCGAAGTAATTTCCGATCACAATCCTCTGACTTTTCTGACCCAAACAATGCCACACGGTGCAAAGTTAGCACGTTGGGCTTTAGCTTTGCAAAGATATAATCTAAAAATTACGTATAGGAAGAGAAAAAATCATGGCAATGCCGATTCTTTATCTAGACTTCCTTAAAATATTTTAATAGTATTTCAGTTATATCTAATTATTCAAATATAATTTATCTCGTGATATACTATATAACTCATGTGCATATTATAAGGGTTGTTTGTAAGATATTTAATGTTAGATCAATTATTTGTGTGTATTGTTGTTGTTGTTTATTGCTGAATATACTATGCATTTATTTTTTTTTTTTTCTTTGGGCATATGCAGAAGCTCTTCCTAAAGATTTTATGATATATGCATTTTTTTTATAAACTCTTGATATAAACTTTTAGGATTTACATATATGAACATTTATTTTATGAACATTTTCTTAGAAACTCTTAGTATTATATCAAAAACTATTCAGCATTATCATGAATGTGAACATTTGTGTAGAAACTCTCTATATCATGAAACAGTATCTAAGTTTAGTAGCATCATAGTCACTCCTGTGACGTATGAGCTCAAAAAGGAGGGACGAGTAAAGTTCCATGACGTCATGAAGTGGTATTTAGATAGGAGATGGTGGCAACAACCAAAAGAGGAGGAACGGGTTTTGGATGGAACGAGAGTTTAGTTAATGGATGGAACGACATGTTTAGTTAATTAGAGAAGAATATTTTTATTTTGTGTTCTAAATGTTTATCTATGTTTTGTGCGTTTTTTTTTAGTAGTGTCTTATTAAATGTTTTCGTCTTTAAGTACGAGGTGTTTTATTTCAAAGCCACGTCTGAATTTACTTAATATTAAGTGATGGTCATGGTGTCTCCAATCAAGCAGAGACCAGGATCCGAATTTTACTCCTTTTTCTACATTTATCGCGTTATTGGCGATTTTTTGCTTTCAATATAAATATATATATATTATTAATATTATTAACCCCTTAACGCGCGCTGTCCTCGCTGCGAGGACACAAAATTTAAGATCCAGCTGCAAAAATTCATCCCGGAAAATTTTTAGCAAAAATTCACATTTTTAACATATTAGAAAAGACTGGTTTTTTAAACTTTAAAATTTAAAATTTCTTTTAGTTTAATTTAGTTCATGAATTCCGGTGGCAGTATAATTTAAATGTTTTAAATTGTCTTGCCCCGCAAAGGGTTAAAAGATACAGCATGCAAAACTAGTGTAAAACACTACAGCTGCTAAAATTTATTTTTACCTTGTTATTAACACTTTTGAACAAAGTTCAAAAGTTTTTATAACTTTGTTTGTCTATACTCGTTTTAACTCTCGTAAATAATCATGCACATTTTTGAAATAATCTTATATATATTATAAATGTGAATGTCCGTTTATTTGAGTGAGTTTCACACTAAAACTGCTCGATGGATTTCGATAACATTTGTTATGGAGATAGCTTATACCCTAATTTAGAAAGTTGGCTGCCTTTTATTCCGAATAAAAACTTTTTTTCGTTATTTTTATGCATAAAATAGCAATTTTGTAAGCTAATAATAGCAAAAAATTAGCCATTTAAATTTTAATCATAATTTAATTGTTGCCAAAATTCAATTTAATTATCCATAATTTAATTGTTGTCGAGTTTATTTTTTTTTTCCAACAGGAAAACAAATACATTTATCTAAACGTGAACAATAAAAAATAAAATAAATAAATAAATTATACATCTCACAAAAATTGACGTCATTTTAAATTTAAAATTTCTTTTACAAAGTGCTAATATAGTTTACGATGCTAATGTGTGTTGTACTAAAATCAGTTTTATTTATAGATCCTCCTGGGTGATTTTTAGGACTGAGGGCCTATTAGTCTCAGACAGCGATTTTTGCGTTGTCGTTTTCGATAGTTGCACAATTGTCGAAATCATTTTTCGATAGTTGGACATTTATCGAAATCTAAAATTTATCGAAAATATAATTGAATAATTTGAAAGCGATGGTATAATTAGGAAGAAAAAAAAACTAATAGTCCTCCGTCCTAAACTAAATTCTGCTTTTGCCAGAATTTCATCAAAATCTTTTCAAAATGACATTGCCATGAGTCCCCCCCAAAGCACAACTATGACATGAGTCCCCCCCAAGGCCCAACTTTGACATGAGTTCCCCCCAGACCCAACTTTGACATGTCTCCCCAAGGCACAACTTTGACATGAGTCCCCCCCAAGGTACAACTTTGACATGAGTCCCCCCAAGGCACAACTTTGACATGATTCCCCCCAAGGCACAACTTTGACAATGAGTCCCCCCCCCCAAGGCACAACTTTGACATGAGTCCCCCAGAAGGCACAACTTTGACATAATTCTCCTCAAGGCACAACTTTGACATGAGTCCCCCCCAAGGCACAACTTTGACATGAGTCCCCCCCCCGGGCCCAACTTTGACATGAGTCCCCCCAGGCACAAGCAATAATTTTATGCTGTAAAAGACTAATACTGTCAGAAAACTTCATGAAAGCGAGGAAGGTTAAGTTTAAAATTTTTAATTATTATTTTTTTTCCCCACTCGCATTCCAAAAATGTTTAAAATAATAATGACGTCAATTTTGGGGAGATGCATAATTAGACATTTTACAATTTTTTAACGTTCAAGTTTAATTAAATGTATTAATTTTTATGTCGAAAGAAAATTATTATTATTTTTTAAATTGTTGCGTTGAAGTACACCGAACATTTTTCGCCAAGAGGTTTAATTTAGCAACAGCGATTTTAATCTAGGTAGTTCAAGAAAAATGTAAAATTAATAAAGTTGTGTAGCACGATAATGTTTATTTATTTTTTTATATACCATTCACTACGCTAATTTAACATACAAATAAATGAGCAGCTGTGTGTGACTGCACTTGCACGCTGTCGGGCAGAAATATTTGATGAATTCAAATTAATATTTAAATAACTAAATAAAGATATGTTTAATAGAAAGCATAGTCTTGGAGACAAACTTGGCGAGTGGGCGACCAAATTTGGTGAAAAATGATAGTTTAGGGTTCCCGATGTCTCGAAGCTCTCCGACACACGGGAACGTTGACCTTGAGCTTACCAAGGGATTCTCGATGGAGTCATCTCCAAGCCCCATCGCCAAAAGTTATAAGTAGGTGTGAGTTGATTTTTGCGAAAGAGTATGTAGTCACTGCGATCCAGAGTTATTCAGAGACCTATTCTGAGTCATTGAACTTTAGGGATTGAGCTCTAAGCAACTGGACGTTTTTCGTGAGTGAGTGAAAATTTTCGCTCTGGTGTAGTTGATGTTATTTGCTTTACTCCTGTGGTGTGACTATTGTGACTAGTGACTATTTTTTAGACTGTCCCAGAACATTTATCGAATAATGACTTATACTGTACGAGTAACAGCTTCAACTGTTTCCAGAATATTCGAAGAATTAAAACCAGCTATTGGACTCTTTTCGAAAATATTTGTTTTAATAATAGTTTTTTTGTACAGATTCGAGAAGTTCAAATGATAAAGTTTGATATTGCCAAGGAGGTCCCATACTAAAGCTGTGACGAAAATAGTCGCCAATCGAAATATATTCAGTTACAAAGAAATCATTTAAATATAGTGTCCAGCGAAGCGGGCAAAGCCTGCTAGTATAAGATATAATATAGTTAAACTAATTCAATTTAGAGAAATAAGTATAGAAATTATAAGCATTTTATAAAAATAATTACTTAAAAAGAACGAAATAATAAAATATTAAAAAGAATCTTAACTGTGAAATAAAATCCTTATTTGACATAATTCTAGGGTTTTTAAAGTACATCTAATTACTATTTCTAGCTATAAAATTCTTTTTAAATTCAAAACAATCTAACTTTTAAAGTGAAATAAAAATTTTAAAAAGAACTTTCAAAGAAAAAGGAAAAATATCATCTGCTTAATAAAAAGTAGAGTTTAGAGCATGGCGAGTAAATTTCAATATTGGCTAGCTTGGCTTCTGTAGATCAACAATCACGTGACCTTTTTATGAGTTATCTTTGCACTCAAAAAGGTAGCCATTGTCCCGTCCACTCTTATAATAGGTCTATGGCACAAACGCAAAATAATTTCATTACTTAAACAGTTATATAAACGATTGATGTAGCTAATATGTTCTCAGTAATATTTGTAAGAAATATTATTTTATGCATTTTTAGTAGACTTGCGTAAACTGGAAAGAAATTTCAGTTTAAACTTCTTTTTAAGTATTTATAAGAAAAAGAAAAATATCGTAAATTGAACACCTGATAGTTTTTAATTTTCATTTTTATAATTTTCATTTTTGAGTTTACGAAAATACTATGTAAACTATTAGCAATTTATAAAACAAATTAAAGACCTTTCTTTAAGAGATATGCTACCTACCAATAAGTATTTGGGCACTTTCGAATTAAGACATTTTATCAAATATCTAGAAGAGTTCTATAGGAGTCATCTTGAAACTTTGGTAGTCTAAAGGACATGTTATACCTCGTATTTTTCTGCAAAATTTGTGTCCTGAAGAGGAAAAGTGGACCAGTGTAAAAAATTAAACAAAAATCAAAATGTTTTGGATCACTTTGTAAAAGGTAATGCTTTAAATGCATTTTGGCTGTAGCATGTGATTATGAGGGTTTTTTTCATTATTTGTATAAATTTTAAGAGACTACCTCATACGTTCATGGAGATATAACGGTTTCTTTAGAAGATTGCAAAAACAATTTCCCCTTTTTCAATTATAACACGTAGGTCATTAGATCCATTGGAAATCATCAATTTTTAAGAAATATGGCATGCTACATTAGGCACACATACAGCAATTAGAATGCAAAAATGTTAAACAACTTAAAAAATATGAGCAGTTTTACTAAATAATTTTCAACTACGTATGCGCAAGATTTATAAAAAATTCCTTTGCATAATTTAATAGCCAAAGGTATTGAGCAACTTATACGAAAACCCCCAAACAAATATCATGTAAATTTAAAACGTTACGAGAGATACGAGGCTTAAAAGAAAATGCAGACGTTATATTATGATATCAGCCCTTAATGTAACTGAACAGTTTAGTGTAGTCCTATAAATCTGAAGGTTAATCATATCATATTCTATACAAAACATTATGTTAGACTATTAACAATACATAAAATTTCTTTATGATTTTTACAGTAGAAAGTTATTTAAATATGATTTTAAAAATTGTCTGACCTAAAACGCAAACCTGTCCATGTACACAAACTAGTTGTACATGACCTATTAATGTCATTTTAAATAGGAAACATTCCATAGTAAACTCGACTAACATATAACATTGTTTAAAATTTCTGAAAATATTTACGGATGCTAGGGGCGGGAGACAGGCAGATAGAAAAATAAACAATCGGACAGACAGATACACAAATTGAAATCCTATTCACACCTAAAAATTGTTAGAAAGTGTTAAAAACGCTTAATGGTAACGAAAGTACAAATCCAGCAAATTTTTATTAATAGTTCTTAATGTAACTGAATATTTTTGCGTAGCCCTGTAAACCAATTACTAACTATATAACCAATTACTAACCAATTACTAACTGGTCCCTATGAATAAAATATTTCAATTTCATTAAGCTTTGTAATAAAGTTATCAAAATTTGGTTTATAGAAATACCTCTAACAGAACGCACTGCTTTGGAATGCTTTCGAGTGTCCCTGTACACAAACTAGTGGTGGTACTTAAACATTTTACATAGGAAACATCCAATAGTGAACTTGAATAACGTATTTCAATTTCATTAAGATTTGTGTTCAACAACGGTATTAAAATATGGTTTATAGAAATACCTTCCACAGAACACAATGCTTTGGAATAGTTTCGGGTGTTCCTGTACACAAACCGGCAGAGGTATTCACTCCATTTTCAATAGGGAACATCCAGTTGTAAACTTGAATAACACATATCAGTTTCAAGAAATTCCACAAATATTTATGAGAATTAGAGCGTGGACAGACAGACGATCAGACAGACACAAACTGAAATCACATTCACACTTACAAATTGTTAGAAAGTGTTAAAGACACTTAATGTAAACGAACGTGCAATTCTCTCAAATTTTTATTAATATCTCTTAATGTAACTGAATATTTTTGTGTGGCCCTGTAAATCTAATGCTAATCATACTATAATCTATTGAAAGCATTCTTTTGCGCATATGAATAACATATTTCAATTTCATTAAGCTTTGTGTAAAGTAAAATTATTAAAATTTGGTTTATAGAAATACTTCTCATAGAACGCAATGCTTCGGAATACTTTCGAGTATCCCGGTACACAAACCAGTGCTGGTATTTATTCCATTTTACATAAGAAACATCCGATATTAAACTTGAATAACATATTTCAATTTCATTATGATTTGTGTACAGTAAAATTATTAAAATATGCTTTATAGAATTACCTCACATAGATTACAATGCTTTGCGATACTTTCGGGTGTCTCTGTACACAAAGCAGTTGAGGTATTCACTCCATTTTCAATAGGAACCATTCGATAGTGAGCTTGGATAATATATATCAATTTTAAAAAATTCCATAAATATTTACGGGAGTTAGAGCTAGAGCGCGGACAGACAGACAGATGGACAGACAGACAAACCGAAGTCTTTAACATTTTTCAACCTTTTTGGAAAGTTTTTAAAAACCGTTACTGAAAATTGCTATCAAATATTTAGTGGTATTTGATCTTCTGAGAAATGGGGAAAAAAAGAAATATCAGCTATGGATACAACTATATTTCAATCACGATTAATTTAATCATGATTAATTTAGTCATGATTAACAGTTAATCATTTGCTACAACTAATATATTAATCACGATTGATTTAATCACAATTAATGTAATCATGAATAACGGTTAGTCGTCTGCTGCTCGAATAATTTAATCATGATTGAATTTTTAGTTGCAGCAAATGACTGAAATATTAATCACGATTGATTTAATCATGATTAAATTAATCGCAACTAACGGTTAGTCGTCTGTTTTTCGAATAATTTTGTGGCGACTTCTTTTCCGCACCTGGTTCTTTTCTTCCACTAAATTCATCTCGAGACACATTAAGACACTGATCACGCTTGGTTTACTTTTAAAGATTTTACTTTTACTTACGGCACAAACATAAAATACATAACGAACACATAAATTAACATCAAATAAAGTATTTTCTAAAAAAACATATAGAATGGAACGTTAGTCCATCTTGATTCACATACGCACACACTGTTGCCACACTTTCGTACCAAACTTTTCAGTTCTTGTTTTGGGATACTCTCGAAATCAGAGGTGCGGCGTTCACACCTTCCCTCCAGTTTCACTTGAGGGACAATGGCCTTCACAGTGAAACTACTAACAAAAATTAGTGGATAATTTATATAACTATTCATGAAAGTCTAATTGTCCTTTTAAATTCTTAATTATTGTTTCATCTTTAAATAAATGTTCATGAAAGTCTAATTGTCCTTTTAAATTCTTAATTATTGTCTCATCTTTGACCTAATATGCAATGTTCCATCAAGAGCAATAACATTTATATTTCACTTAAAATTTAAATATTTTCTATGGTATAAAATAAGTAACATTTAAACACATAATAGAAATAATATATATATATAATATATATGAATAAACATTTATCCTGACATGGATTTTCTTATGCACTTTAAATAATCTTAATGAATTAATATACTTGAATATAAGAGACAAAATAAACACACACATATATATATATGTAATAACAAATACAATATTAAACTAACTTATGACTTTATTCATGAATGCGTGATAAAGCATCTGCAATAGTATTACTGCTTCCTGGCTTATGAGCAATAGTCACTTGATAGCGAGATAGAGCCAATGCCCATCTTTGTAATCTGGCGTTCTTAGGAACTGTTTCTGTCAAATATTTTAAAGGGTTATGGTCCGTGTGTAAGATAATAGTGGTTCCATAAGTCCACATTTCGAATTTACCTAATGCCCATATTACAGCATAAGCTTCCCTTTCAATAGTGCTCCACTTTGATTGAGCAGGGGTCAGTTTTTGGCTTGCGAAAGTTATAGGTTTCAGTTTATTCTGCTCATCTCTCTGAATTAGACAGGCTCCAATTCCGGTCACTGAAGCATCAGTATCGATTTCAAAAGGTTTCGACATATCAGGTGTATACAGAGATGTTATAGAGCACAAACAATTCTTTAACGAATTAAATGCGCTTTCGGCTTCTTCTGACCATGGAAGGTCGTTTGGCACAGTTTTTCGAGTTAAGTCCGTTAAAGGTTTTGCTATATTGGCATACCGAGGCACATAGTCTCTGTAATAGTTAAATAATCCTAGGAGTGACTTCAATGTTTTCTTAGTTTTAGGGGCTTTCAAATCTTTAATAACTGATATCTTGTCCGGATCTGGGCCGTGCTCTCCTGAGCCTACGACATGTCCTAAATATTTTACTTTCGACATCGCAAACGAGCATCTCTGTAAATTTGCCGAAAAATTCAATTTTTTCAGAGTTTCTAAAATGGATTTAATATGATTAAGATGATCTTCCCAGTTTGAAGAAAGTATGATAATATCATCAAGAAAACTTTCGGCGTAGTCACTATGAGGTCGTAATACTTGATTCATTATTCTTTGAAATGTTGCTGGTGCTCCAGATAACCCAAATAGCATCCCCTTCCACTGATACTGACCCTTTGGAGATACAAAACTGGTTAATTCTCGGCTTTGCTCTGCTAAGGGTATTTCCCAATATCCCTTAAGGAGATCTAAAGTTGTCAAGTAACGGGCTCCACCAGCTTTAAATCTAAGATTTTCTGAATTCTGCATAGGAAAAGGTGGAATTTTACTAACTGAGTTCAGCTCTCTGTAGTCCACGCAAAGTCGGACAGTTCCATCTTTCTTGGCTACACATACCAATGGATATGCTATTTCTGCTGAAGAGGGTTCTATCAGGTCTTTTTCCAATAATTCCGCTATCTGTTTTTCTATATTAGATCTTAATGTTTCTGGAACTTTATAAAGATGAGGTTGTTTCCTCTCTACTCCAGACTTTAACTGGATAACATGTGGAGGAACTTTGGCTTTCTTTAATTCCCCATCAAATACTGTTAGATATTCTTTAATCAGATTCAACAGCTGTTTATGTTGCTTTGCTGATATCGAATTTGATTTTATACCAGCTTTTAGTTCTTCATCTGTTACTTGCCGTGATTCTACGGGCGCATGTTGTATATCTCCAAACTCTTCATCTGTTTCGTAAATAATTCCTACAGCTCTGACAGGTTGAATATATTTACGCAATTTATTTTGATGAAGATGTCGAACACTTCCATCAGGTAGTTTGACATAAAAAGAATGTGGAGACTTCTTTTCTACTATTTCTCCTGGTCCTTTCCATTTTGAACAAAGACGATTTGTTGAATCAGGGATTAACACTACAACTTCATCCCCAACAGAAAATTCGGTATCTTTTGACCGTAAATTATGATAATGTACATATT
The DNA here is from genome assembly GCA_963930645.1 of Salticus scenicus. Taxonomy (NCBI): domain Eukaryota; kingdom Metazoa; phylum Arthropoda; class Arachnida; order Araneae; family Salticidae; genus Salticus; species Salticus scenicus. Next base: position 241,729,996 of record OZ005656.1, read on the forward strand.
TCTGCTGCTGTTCTTGAGCTATGCTATTCGCATACTGTGCCGCGTCTTCTAAACGTTTCCAGGGTTTCAACAGGTAGTCAGCTACAGATTCTCCAATCCCTTGAGGAAGTACGACTTCATCTTCCCAACTTGATTTGAGGATGGCTAGAGGTCCTACAGGTGGTCGCCCATGAACTAGTAGGAATGGAGCAACACCCGTTGTAGCGTTAGGCACTTCTCTGTATGCCCATAACAAGAATGACAACTGTTTATCCCAGCCTCGACCTTGTGAATTAATTGCATGATGTAGCATGGATTTCATAGTTCCTATCCATCTTTCAACCAAACCATTCGATTGTGGATAACCTGGAGTGGAAAATTTAGGAACACATCCTAATCGTTTAAAAACTCTTTTGTCAGCTGTGCGGCAAAATTTCTTCCGTTATCCATTGCAATTACTCGAGGAATTCCAGTTCGTACAAATATTTCTATAAATGCATCACAGGCTGCCTTTGCTGTTAAAGACTTCAGAGGTATTGCTTCCGGCCAACGACTATGCTGGTCCATAACGCACAGTACATACTGATGGCCACGTGATGACTTTGGCTCTATTGGGCCTAAAATATCGGCATTAACCACTTGAAATGGGAGTTCTGGTCTTCCAACAGCTTCGATAGGTGTTCTATCGTTTACCTTTCCTATCCTGCGCATTTGACAATCATGACATGAAGCACATAATTGTTTGACTTCTTTTGGCATTCCTTCCCACCAGAAAAACATTGCAATTCTGTCTCTGGTCTTCTTAGCTGCCAGATGTCCACCAGTAGGAGTTTCATGAGCTAATTTCAAAATGTCCTTTCTTCTGCTTGCCGGAACGACCAATTGAATATATTTCTGTCCGCCTACTTTACCCATATGATATAATAAACCTCTTTCAATCCAGTAACCATTTTTATGTTGCCTAGCTTCTTCGAAGCACCTTTTCAATGTAGGACAGGCTAACTGCTCATTCCTAAACACTTGTGCTTGTGGAACAGGGATATTTTCATTTCTTTCATCCTTACTATCGGTTTCGGTCAATGTCTGTTTAACTACTGAGTTATTAAAGACTTTGGTTTCTGGATGATGCGACTCGCTGTTGTTTAGCTTTGCCTTTCGAATAGTCTAGTGACTTTCTCCCTCCATACAGAACATACACTTTCCATTATCTTCGGTGAGTGGAGTACTAATTGCCTCATCCCCAAGATAATTGTCGTTTGAATTATTCTCAGGTACACTGAACAAGGATTGTTCACCGACTTCATTTATTGTGATTACTTCAACCTCTTCTTCTGAAGAATAGTTTCCGGGAGACCTTCCCTCCACTTTGAACAAGGACGGGTCATTGTTTTCTTCCACTGGGGTGATATTAACCTCAACCCCTGAATTTCCAGGATTTCTTCCTTTCACATGGAACAAGGATTGTTCATCGACTTCTTTCTTCGGGATATTCACTTTATCCCCTAAAGAAATGTTTTCGGGAGACCTTCCCTCCACACTGAACAAGGATTGCTCATTAGCTTCTTTTACTGAAGTGATTCCTGTATCATCTCCCAAATAACAACGCTTTTGTTCCTTCAACCATTCATATACCCTGGGAGTGATTAAAGCTTCCTCATGCAGCCCTTCTGCTACTGCAGCATGCACTTGAACATATGGAATGATTTCTTCATCTGTATGAAGACTTAGCGGAACTGACACAAGTTGTGCTTCCACTGGATTACCTATAGCAGGTCTCAAAAGAATTTTCCCACTTGACTGTAAGCGTTCCTCAGGTACAACTGATTTTCGTAGTACGGTGATTTCTGCACCACTGTCCACGATGCCTTGAAATTTTTGGCCTCCGATTCCTAAATCCACTTTCAGAAGCTCGCCATCTTTCTCGTTGACTGGAAATTCCCACTCGAAACAAGCGTTATTTAGATTAACACTGACCTTATTAAGGCCCTTACTTTCTTGACTCTTTTTGTTTGTTTTCACGTTAGATGTACTTGCTGAATTCAATTTGGGGCAGGATTTTTTCATATGGCCTTCCTTTCCACACAAATAGCAAGAGAATTTCGGACGAATGTCTCTTTGTTCTTGCTGTGGCTTAGTAAAAACCCTTTTCTCATCTCTATTGTTATTTCCGAAATTCGCCCCTTTGGATGGAAGATTCCAATTTTCTTTATGAGAAATTTTTTTCGGTTTTTTATTGAAAGTCATTTTGACATTTTCATAATCATCTAATTTACTGGAAATAATATCAGATGACTTAAACAATGACCATTCATCGATGAAATGTTCTTTAATTTCTGGAGGTACTTTCCTTTTAATTTGATCTGTAATAATCAAATCATATAATTCTTCAAATGTGTTAACTTCTAATCTCCGAATCCATTCAGTAAAATAGTTTTTCAACTCGTAAGCAAAATCTCTCCATGTGATATCAGCTTTTTTAGTATGCTTAATGAAAAGTTGTCGAAATCTTTCAGGAGTAAGTTTATATCTCTTTAAAAATAACTCTTTTACTTTTCCGTAATCATTCGTGATTTCTTCGTCTTCCCGAGCTATAACTTCCGCGATTTCGTATGGCAGTAGCCCAATGAGATGAGAAACCCAATCATCTCTTTTAATTTCGGCACGTTTTGCCTGCCGCTCAAAAAGAACTAAATACAGACTAATTTCGCATGTTTTAGGATCAAATTTTTGTAAGATGTTATGTAATTTTACGCGCATTTTCTCAGAAGTTTCATTTGTAATTCCTTTCTTCTCAAGTTCTATTCTTGCATTTTCCAAACGCATTTTTTCCAATTCTATTTCTTCTCTTCTTATGCGCTCCTCCATCTCTTCTTTTCTCTTACGTTCCACTATTTCTTCCCTTCTTATGAGTTCCTCCATCTCTTCTTTTCTCTTACGTTCCTCTATTTCTTCCCTTCTTATGCGTTCCTCCATCTCTTCTTTCCTCTTCCGTGCTTCAAGTACGTTCGCTAATGTTTCTTTAACAAATTCTTCATCGTAATTCTTTGAAGTCAAAATAGCATCTCTTAACTCATATAACTTTAAATGTTGAGCTCCTTCCACTCCAAGCTCAGTAGCAACTTCTTGCAAATCTTTTTTATTCCCTTTACCCAAAAATGCCATCTTCGGATGGATGAAATCAAATCAAGTTCAAATTTTCCGTGAGTAAAATAAATTTTCTTATATTTATAATCACAAACCCTATTGTTTTCGTTCCTAAGAACGCCAGAATTGACATCTTAGTTTTTATCTTAAACAACATTTTCCCCCAAATTAAATAAAATAATCATTCAGTCGCAATGCATACATAAAAGGAGAAAAAAAAATAATATGTATCGAAATAACAAATTAAAAAAAAATGTTTACACAATCAACTCTTTCATTAAATAAATCAGAATATACTTTATTACATAACCAGCTTTCAATAAATTAGAAATAATGTTGCTATAGCAACCTTTAATCAAACTTACTTTTAAACAGAAAAAAAAAAAAAAAAACAATTTCCGATTCATTCCTCAAAGTAAAAAAAAAAAAAAAAACCGGACGTTCACAAGAATAATTCACTAGTTTTTTACTGAGATATTTCATTAATATTCCCATAATAATAAAGATAAATAAATATAAATCATTATCAACGTCTAACAAATAAACAATCATTCAATAAAACAGAACAAATAAATCGAAACAGAACTTGTTTTTTTTTTTTTTTTTTTTTTTTTTCACAATCTGCTTTAATGAAATCTTATTTATTCTAAATCACGTGATGAATAAAAAGAACACACAGAAATTAATAACAATGGTCTTGAATAGCATACAAATATATTCTTTTCACCATTCTTTTTACTATTTTCCGGCTTTTTAAATACAAATAAACAAATATATTTCCATTTTCCATTTTTCAAACACTAGGATTATTATTATTTCAACATTACGAAATATTCAATTTTCATTTACATATTCTTTACCTTGTTGGAATACAAAATCGGAACAAAATATCTAAATGCTTAATCCTAATTATTTAACATAAACTTATACAAAATATGACTCTTGATGGAACATTAAAAAAAAAAAACATACCCTTTTTTTTCATCACTATCATGAAATAATCCATACGTGCACTAGCTATTTCACATATCCTTGTCGACTGCGCCAATTGTGGCGACTTCTTTTCCGCACCTGGTTCTTTTCTTCCACTAAATTCATCTCGAGACACATTAAGACACTGATCACGCTTGGTTTACTTTTAAAGATTTTACTTTTAATTACGGCACAAACATAAAATACATAACGAACACATAAATTAACATCAAATAAAGTATTTTCTAAAAAAACATATAGAATGGAACGTTAGTCCATCTTGATTCACATACGCACACACTGTTGCCACACTTTCGTACCAAACTTTTCAGTTCTTGTTTTGGGATACTCTCGAAATCAGAGGTGCGGCGTTCACAAATTTAATCGCAATTGAATTTTTAGTTGCAGCAAATGAATAACCGTTAGTTATGATTAAATTAATCGTGATTAAATTTTTAGTCAACTAATTAGTTGATTGAAAATTTAATCGATTGATGCCCAACACTGGTGTGTGTGTGTGGGGGGGGGGAGGGCTTCCTCCCCTCCCTCCCATATTTTCAATTTACATTGTATACTTATCTCTAACAAGTAAAAAATTAATTTGTGTTGTTAAAGTTTATTCCACAGATAACAATACAAGCATAGTTGCTCAAGAAATAATGTATGTAATATTTATTAGAATTATTTCTAAGAAATAAAAAATGATGGTAATAAAAATAGCATGTTGACAAAAATGTGAAAAAAAAAAAAAATGTGTAACTTCAGTTTATATATTCTGTGAAAATTAAAGCTAATTAAATTTTTCAAATATTTATCCTAATCTTAGTGGAATAAGAAGTAATATAATACAGTCGAACCTCGTTAACGTGACCACTGTTAACATGAATTCCTTTTTGCCCATCAGCAGCCGAGCGGTTCTGCGCTCAAAGCTGGTAGAGACGTGAGGTGCCAGGTTCGATCCCAGGTCACGCTCGTCGGCCTAGCCGTTCAGAGTTTTCCGTGTTTTTATCCGAAACTTGCGTAAATACGGGCTACTGCAAAAAGATAGGAATAAAGTTTATTTTTTTGTTATTTTTCATAAAATAACATTTTTTAAATTGTGCTGATCATTTATTATTATCATAAAATAACACTAATTTAAGACGAATCTTTTTATAAGACTAATTTAGAAAATTTTTATGACTAAATTTTTTCTAATTTAAGACTATACTCCGCGACAAAAATGATAGGTACAAAGGTTTTTTTTTTTTTTTTTTTTTGTTTTTTTTTTTATTTGAATATGATTATTTTGAATACCAATATTTTTAATATATGATGCAAATATTCAGTATGTTTTTGATAATTATAAATGATCAGCACAATTTAGAGATGTTATTTTATGAAAAAAATTAAAAAAAAACCTTTGTACTTATCTTTTTGTCGAAAATTGTAGGACACCTTAGAAAGACCCCCATGAAACGCACTCCCCTTCAGGCCTTGGACCTACAGCAGTCAATCGCCCTTATTCCCAAGTCCAATCCAATCTATGAATTATTTTTAACATGAACTGTTTCCACAATCCCCGTCAAAATGAAGATTACTTTAGTTATATGAAGATTAGTTACTGATAGCATGAACAAATTTTTTATCCTTCTTGAGATCCACGTTAACGAGGTTCGACTGTATATATATATATATATATATATATTAACCCTTTAAACATTATTATAGTTCTTTTCCATTTTGCATAGCAAAATAAATAGTGATTGGACCTAAATTTTGATATATATATTCCCTCCCCCCCCCCTATAGAATAAGATTAATATGCATGTGTAGCATACAGTATCAAATTTTTCTGGTTATATGTGCATAGTATGAATTTTATAAATCATTGAATAGATATGAATTGCTAATGCTTACAGGATTTAAGGAATTTAGTTTCTACTCGATAGTAAACGTAATATGTACATCACTATTAGTCCAGATTTTATAACGCATCATTGAAAAAATATTTATTTCTTTGAAATATGTTATCTGTATTAGTTGAAATTTTCAAAAAAAGTGTGGAATATATATCTGTATATATATATAAATTACGTGTCACGATGTTTGTCCGGGATAAACTCCTAAACTAAGGAACCGATTTTAATGAAATTTTGCACACTGTGTGCAGTTTGGTCCAACTTGAGAGATAGGATAGTTTTTATCTCAATTTCTTGTCACAATATTGTTTTATTGCAATTATTTGTTAATTATAGACCTTTATTAAAGTTGTTCCAAAATATCTGTGAGTTCCATTAATTTAATTGTTGCAAAAAAAAAAAAAAAAAAATACGAGTTCATTTTCTTTCGACATAAAAATAAATACATTTAATCAAACGTGAACGTTAAAAAATTATAAAAAGTTAAATTATGCATCTCACGAAAATTGACATCATAATCAATTTAAAGATTTTATACACATTGATAAAGTGCTAATGTAGTTCTATCATAGATATAGTAATATATATAGATCTCTCATCCTCATGTTACCGTACAAAGATTTTTGATGCCGAAAAAAAAAAAAAAATAAATAAAAGCTTTGGAAACAGCCATTAAGTGGTATTGAAAAAAAAAAAAAAAAAAAAAAAAAAAAAAGAAAGAAAGAAAAGAAATAAAAGAAAAAGAAAAGAAAGAAAGAAATATGAATTTGAAACTGTATCTGGAGTCTTCCATTCCCCTTTAGCAAATAAATTATTCATAAATTTTATTTGCTAAAATATTAGTATGTATTCCCGTGTGTATTCTCTCTGGCGAAGACGGCCATATTTCATGGTAAAAACGTCGTCTTTTCCCAAATGAAGAGGAATAACTTTTTTCTCCCCAATGATCACTCTATTCTATATATGCTATACTATATCTATGAGTTCTATACGCAAGCGAAGTGTGACTCACTGACCGTCTGTGCAGCCAAGAAAAAGATTTCCTATGTTAATTCCCCACTGGATTTTTTGTAAGAAATTATTAAAAATCGAGGAAATTTATTTCCCGATTTTAATCCTTATATTTGGGTATAGATATATATTAGTTATCGCGGGTGTTAGATTGAATTATTTTGCTGTCAAATTGACAAAATTTTAATTTTAAATTTCAAAACACTGTCGCCCTTGGCTTTTTTTATTATTATTATTTGGCGATCAAAAGCGTAACACGAAAATATACATGCCAGATGTATGCATTGTACGAAATGTAATATGTATTATTCATTGTACGTATGTATGACATGTAATATGTATTGTACGAAATATTGTTTCATATTATTCATTACTCTTTTAATATAAGTTGTTAAAATAACCATGATTTTTGAAAGGAATTAAATATTTTCGCCAGATAATTTGGCGATATTCTTTTTTTTTTTTTCGCCAAGGATGACAGAAATGAAATCTATTCCGCTGCAAAATATTAGTATCTTACATCAGATATTTTATTTAGACATTTGAAAACAAATTTGACTTCAAACTATGATAGAATATTTATCATTTTCCTTTTAATTAGTATATTATTAGTATATTAAAATTTAAAAGCATGGTATATAATTTTTTTTTTTTTTTATCTTATAATTATTCTTATCTTAATCCTCAATGTTTCCCATCTTTATTAACTTGAATTTACTGTTAAAATTTTAACATACTCAAAAACTTCTCATCACTTCGTTAAAATACACTAAACTTTTCCAAAATCTTTTTCTATTTAAAATGATACATGTATTTACTTTAAATGTCCAATATTTCATAAGATTTCCAATTTTAAAGTTTTAAAATATTTATCAAATTTCCTTATTTTTCTGGTTTAGCCTTATTGTTTTCCTTTTTATAACTACAGCTGTTGCCCTCTTTAAAATATTTAAAATGATGAGGTCATTTTATAGTAAAATTATTTATTATAGCATATATTATATTTCACTCCTCCATAAAAATTGATTTTAAAATCGTCTGTTTCTTTTATACTTTTATTTTAATAGAATTTTAATAGAATTTAATTTATATATTAGTCATTTTAGCAATTTTATCCAAAGTAGCATTAGAAATAATATATATCACTTCTCCAAAATTTATAGGACCCTACAATAAAATTAATTTGTGCTTAATATCAACACTACGAAAATTTTTATCAATCGCTTCCAAATTTTGACCTAAGTTTCAAATCTCAACCCTGTGGGTTTTTACATCGGCTACAACGTTTTCGTCTTTGTTCGTAAATAATAATTTGACTGTACTAAATAGTTTACAGCCGTATAATTCAACGTATAACTTAGTCACAGCAACGCGTGGCCGGGTCTGCTAGTATATATATATATATATATATATATATATATATATATATATATATATATGTATATGTATATGTATATGTATATATTTTTAATTTTGAAGTAAATGCATACGATGATTTCCTTTTATTCTGTTTTCAAAAGAAAAGACAAGGAATCATGTATTACTTACAAGCTTTGAATAAACACCATAAAATGCAATAAACTCGCAACAATTGTTTCGGGTCGAAAAAACACACGACCCTTCATCAAGCGAATAAAGTAAGCACGAGTGCTGCAGTCAAAGTGTGCATTGCCGCTTTGACTGCGGCACTCGTGCTTACTTTATTCGCCTGATGAAGGGTCGTGTGTTTTTTCGACCCGAAACAATTGTTGCGAGTTTATTGCATTTCATGGTGTTTATTCAAAGTTTGTAAGTAATATTTTTTATTACGCCAGTTTTGTGGTGCTTTTATTAAATAAAGGAATCATGTAAAAAATCTTTCATTATATAAGAAAATTAACATAAAGGAATAAAAAACAATTTACACAGAGTTTTATTACAAAAAAAAAAAAAAAAAAAAGTTATGTCAACAAAATAATGAATTATAAACGCTATTTACAAAATTTTATAAACACTATAACTGCAAAATTTACAAATGCGCAAATTTAATTATAAAGCTCAAAAATTGTCTTTCTTAAAATACAAAAAATATTCCTATAAAATCATATTAATATACATATTTGAGAGTAATTATATAAAAAAAAAAAAAAGCCAATTTTTTTTTTCTAACACTTTGATATCCAGAGGTACAAGGTATAACCTGGTGCGTAACAGTGTGACATAATGAAAAAAATCTAATATTAAAAATAAATTAAAAATAAAACTAAAATTTCGTCTGCACACAATGCTATGCTACGGCGTCAGTGGGCAGTCAGAGAACACATACAACCCCTAGCGGCGAATGAATAATAGGGACCATCTTAGGACCAATTTCGAGGGCGAACGGCCGCTGAAGAAACGAGTCCTTGTGTATACGTCCATGGTTACTTATTTCTTAAGTATGTACCCAGTATTAATATTTTTTCAATAAAATATACTATGGATAGAAATATATTGATTAGAAAGAATATAATTATAATGTATATCCATTTGTAATATGAAAATAGTGAATACAGAAAATTTGTTCTGAAGTATTTTATTTTGTGAGAATTACGCCCGTAGGGGGACCTTACTGTCAAAAAGACAAAATCCTGCCGTCGCAAAAGTGCTAAAATATACAGGGTGATTAGAAAAAAACTACCCCGATATATGAGATCATAGCTACCATACCGTTCCGAGAAACTTAATAAAAATTTGATGGAAGTTATTTTGAGGTATGTGCTCAAGAATTATATAAAAAACAACAGTTAAACTCTAACAGTTACGGTTACAGTGACAAAATTTCGAAAATTTCAAATGGCAACACCATTTTTTTTTAATTGGAATGGGATCTCCATAGCAAAAAAACATAAATAGCGTTGGAACGATACAGTCGGTAACAAAAGTGTCCGAACACTACCAAAAATTCCCATGTAAAAAAAGTACATTTCATACGGTTTTGTTAAATAAATCCTTATCGAATCATGTTCTTAGACTGACTAAGAACAGGATTCGACAAGGATTTATTTAACAAAACCGTATGAAATGTACTTTTTTACATAGGAATTTTTGCTAGTGTTCGGACACATGTGTTACCGACTGTACCTCTAGCATGAAAATCACCAGCGCATACTAAGAAAAAAAAGTGAAAGCAACTGTGATGTGCCTACCAGAGCACGACATACATTTTCTTAATGACGTCACATTTCACACTGAGTCTTCGGCTATCACTAAAGTCTACTGATTCTGCTTCGAAACGAGAAGAATAGACCACGGTATCCTTAATTTGATGTAGGTCTACTGAATAAGGGTTTTAATTTCGTTGTTAGTTGTAAGACACCGTCATGAGTGACGTCATCACATTAAGTGAAAAATAAGGCATTGTGAAATGCGTGATGTGCATCTTGCTTTCTTGCTCTGTGAACAATATGCCGCTTACTGGGAAACATCATTATCATCATCAAAATCGATTTTGATTGCCATTTTACAATGCCTTGTTTTTCACGTACTGTGATCACGTCATCATGACGGCGTCTTACGACAAACAACAAAATTAAAGCCTTTATTCAGTAGCCTTACAAGAAATTAAATTCTTTTTGAATTTAATACCTTAATCTCTTCTTTTCGTTTCGAAGCAGAATCAGTAGACTTTAGTCTGAACCAAAGACTCAGTGTGAAATGTGATGTCATTAAAAAAAATTAAAGTCATGCTCTGGTAGGCACGTAACAGTCGTTTTTTTTTTTTTTTTTTTTTCTTAGCCTGCTAGCGCTGCCTATTTTCGTGCTAGAGGTACCGTTCCAACGCTATTTATGGTTTTTTGCTATGGAGATTACATTTCAATAAACAAAAGTAGGTGTTGCCATTTGAAATTTTCGAAATTTTGTCACTGTAACCGTAACTGTTAGAGTTTAACTGTTGTTTTTTATATAATTCTTGAGCACGTACCTCAAAATACCTTCCACCAAATTTTTATTCAGTTTCTCGGAACGGTATGGTAGCTATGGTTTCATATATCCGGGTAGTTTTTTTCTAATCACACTGTATTTATATAAGTCAAAATATATATTTTTTAAAATATAAAGTTAAAATATATTTATAAAATTTTAAAGACTAAAATATCCTTAAAACAATAATCCTCCCCCCGACAAAAAAAGAACAAAAAGCAATATATGAAGTAAAAGATTAAGCCTTTACCTATGACGGCAGTTAAGAAACGATTTTACAAGCCTGTCTTGCATTCCAATTCCATTCGTTTTTTCTGATTGACAATTTTTACATTCAACCTATTTCTCTATTTCAAACAGTAAACCCCGCCTATTTAGTTAATTTTTTTCTTCTAGTGTTTTTTTAAAGGATTCAAAATTTATCACCAGTAATCGATGGAGTAAATACCACTTGTGTATATTTTTGTCAACGTAAAATAAGGGGCTTAACACGAATACTCAGAGTCACAATTACTTTTCTTTTTTGTAATTTTTTTTTTTTTTTTTTTTTGAAGAACTATGAAAGGCGGGGCTTTAGAAAACCGGAATTCTTGATGCTAACACTAATGTCTAAAAATAATCATTTTTGTTTCATTTCTTTGCGTTAGACGTTGTTGTTATACAATTTGACCCGTAAATAAAAAATAAAAATATTTTGTTCGATTTTCTCTGTTATTTTTTAAGATTTGCTTCTTTATCTCATGCAAAACTTTATATGAGACAGCCCCCTAAACTACTCCAAAAAAAAGATTTTTTTATATCTCAAAAACTAATAACTGAAATGAGCTGTAAATTTGCACACCCATATTTTTCAGCATTAGGATTCATTTTATGTAAAACTTAATATAGGTCATAATTCATAATTTTTATGAATATGAATTTATTAATATTTTTCAGAATCAAAAGTAATGATGGATTATGTTTGGGTTTTTTCACTGTATCTCGTAAAAAAAAATATATATATATATATATATATATGTATGTTGATCAAGTTATTTTTTGTGAAGATATTAATAAAAGTTTGAAATATGAATTTAAATTTAGCGCCTTCAAACTTTGAACGCTTATAACTCTGTGAAAAAATAAGTAAAATATACAACCAATATACTTTTTCGCGTTGTCGCGATCCCAGGAATTCAAATATAAAATAAAAATAAGGTATTACCATTGAAAAAAATCAAAGTTGGTGCGCGTTTTAATATGTAGACGACCCCCAATTCAAAAATTCACTTATTTTCTAAAAGTACTTTTAATTTCCAGTCGAATGATACCTATTACATTTTTGTGCATTGATTAGCAACGGAGTTACATTGAGTGCTGCGGGTTTTTTTCCCCCGACTGTACATCTATTTGTAATATAAATGTTAACATAGAAAATATTGTTCTGAAATATTGCAATTTGGGAGAATAACGCCTAGAGGCGGACCTTACTGTCAAAAATTCAAGCATGCGGTCGCGAAAGTGTTAAACAATAAACCACGCCTTCGACTGAAATGCACATAATTTAACAAAAAGACTTTGCGCATTCATGTTTACTTTATTTAAATTTTATCATTAACAACAGGTGTATTGAATATTGCTGGCAAATACACATGCCGATGTACTAAAGCATGAATATACAAGACGTTTTGTCAAAAAATGTAATGTTTTAAGTTTAAGGAAAGGAAAAGCTGGGGGTTTAGAGTTCAAAATATGCCGCATTTTAACCCTTTGCGGCGCAAGACAATTTGAAAGAACTAAATTAAACTAAAAGAAATTTTATGGTTTCAAAAACCGGCCTTTTCTGATATGTTATAAACGTGAATTTTCGCTAAAAAATTTCCGGGATGAATATTTGAAGCTGGATCTTAAATTTTGCGTCCTCGCAGCGAGGACAGCGCGCGTTAAAGGGTTAATATGCGACTATCTTAAATGTACAAATTTTAAAATACGTCCAGATAAACTTTTCACAATTCGTAATTCTCGGCATCATATCTGCAAACCACACCGAATTTCTTACACCACTATTTCAATATAATTATTTTTTGCTTTATGTAGTAATGAAAAATCTACAATTAATTTGGAAGAAGATAATTAAATACTAAATGTTTGTCAGAACACTTGAGTGTAGAATTTATTTTATTGAGATATGTCGACTATGGAAATACAATTAAAAATACAACGTAGATTTGCACAAATAAAATAAACAGTATACGACCACTTATAGAAAATTTGAGGTAATAATATACTTTTTCTCTACAATCATACAATTTATGTTTTATTTACACAGTTTAAAATTAGAAAAATAAAAGGAAATGATATGCATTTAATTGTTTGAGATTGTATCAGGTCTGAAGACAATACATATACCTACTCTGCAATCCTATATTAATATGTGTTATTAAAATTTTATACGCAAAATCTTTATAAATATATCCACACCAGTAAATTTTACTTGAACATTATTAAAGGTTAAATAAAATGAGGAGAAGTTTGTTGTTTGATGAAACCTGTGCTGGGTTATTCAAGTGTTGCGAGATCGGCTTTCAGTGGCAGAACTCGCTGATAGAGAAACAGATGAAGATCCTTTAATACTGCATTACATGGGAAAGGAGCAGGTGTCATGTCCAAATGAACAAAGGAGGGAGCGTTTGAACGTCTCGCTTCGTGGTTTTACCGAAAGCCAAAGCCTTTATGATTGTGATCAGGGCCCGCTTTACCATTAAGTAAACCTAGGGTGCCTAGAATGGAGAGTGACGACAATTTGTCACAGCATCCGATTGGTCAAGCGGGGGAGACATCCGCCGGAGGCAATTTTGGATTTCTTTCCCATAGAGATTACAGTGGGATTTTTGCGCTCTTTAATTAAAGTGTTGCGTGTAATTGGATAAAAGGTAAGTATAATTTTACGTTTTCATAAATTAATTTGGAAGAAGATAATTAAGAGCCATTTTTTTAAAGCTGGACAAAGTCTATGGAGGTGTGATAGTTGACATTTTCAATTTTCCCGAAACTTTCAGGATATGTTAGTAGTACTGTGATAAGAAAAAGTGAAATTTAATTTTTTCTGAATTTGATTTGTTTGACCTAGAGAGGGGGTCAAAGTTTGAGGACGTAAATAAATGGTGCCATTTTAATATCATTTTACTCCTAAAGCCATGAGTGACCCATGTCATTTTTTTTTAAATACGGATACTACTCGATAATAAGTACATTTTAGCATAAACAGTTTGGTGGGTCACTCATGGCTTTAAAGGCCAAGGTCATTCGAAAATGCAGTTTTCGTTGATTTTTTCCATGTTTTCAGTCTGAATATCTGCTAAGCCCATGAATGCCCCATAGAAATAATTATGGGGTTAATTACACGCCTTAGTATACAACTTAAAAATATTTAAAATAGCATGAGTCACTCTTGGCTTTAGTAGTTAAACGGTCTGAAAGTTGAAAATTTTCAAAAAAGGTCACATTTGATGGTAAATTACTCTATAAGCCATGAGTCAATAACTATGAGACACAGTTTTAATTATATCCTAGATGGTCTAGTTTTAGACCCAGGTTACAAACCTATGGGGCTTGCAAGATTTGTATTTTGATACAGTCTATTTTATATCGCCAATGTGTACCTGTTCTATGTAGTACAAAACGCTTGAGACCCAATTTTGTAATACATTAATGCTTGTTTAAAACTTCTCATTCTACATTTCAGAGGCCAGCATCAAAATAAATATAAAATAAATATAAAATTAAAAAATCTGGAGTGACTCCACTCGACTTTCCGAACATTGAGTAATTAACAGTTTTGTAGATAAAACCTACAAATGCTAGATTAACCAAAATGCTTAAGTGCAACAGTGATTTATAACATTCATATAAATTTTCAGCTCAATTGGATAAGGCGTTTAGATGCTATCGTACTTTTAAAAATTTGGTCCCATAGGCCATAAAGAATTTTTCTTTGTGTCCCTGTAAAAAAACTATAAGTGCTAGACTCTCCAAAATCCATACAGATTGAGTATCTGTGACCTATAATATGTGTATAATTTTTTTGCTCAATTGAATGAGGTGTTTAGATGCTATCGCACTTTTAAGATTTTGGTCCCATAGGCCATAATGATAAAGAATTTTTCTTTGTGTCCCTGTAAGAAAACTATAAGGGCTAGATTCATCAAAATTAATAGGGTTCGTGCTACGGTGACTTGCAACATGCGTACCAACTTACAGCTCATTCGAGCAAAGAGACATTAAGCTACCAGTACTTATGCTCGTGGGCGTTTCAAATCATATGATTAGCAAGCTGCAATACACTATAAACGTCGAATCAATCAGAAACATTCACTAATGCATGCTACATAAAATACGACATCATTTAAAAATTTGAATTTTTACTCACAGTAAAAAACAGTACTCAAAAACAGTTTTATCCTCATAAAATCGACAGATGTTTACATACACATTTTTTTTACATTGTAAAGTAGGTTTTGTGTGTCTGTACTTCCCTTTCTTGACAAAAAATAAGAACTTAAAAATTGTATTTTTTATTTCCATGTTTCAACTTACCCCGTATTTCAACTTGCCCTAGTCGTCCCTATGTAATTTGTACTTTCCGAACACTATAGTCAGGAAAGTATTGTAGTCGTGTCAAAAATACGAATTTGAGATTTTGATGTTTCTATACGTTTCGAGGTCCCCTGAGTCCGTTTTCACTATTTTTGCGATGATGTATGTATGTGTGTGTGTATATGTGTGAGTGAATGTGTGTGAGTGAACACGTTAGCGTCTAAACGCTTTCCTCCAATGAGCTGTAAGTTGGTACGCATGTTGCAAGTCACCATAGCACGAACCCTATTGATTTTCATGAATCTAGCCCTTATAGTTTTTTTACAGGGACACAAAGAAAAATTCTTTATCATTATGGCCTATAGGACCAAAATCTTAAAAGTGCGATAGCATCTAAACACCTCATTCAATTGAGCAAAAAAATTATACACATATTATAGGTCACAGATACTCAATCTGTATAGATTTTGGAGAATCCAGCACCTATAGTTTTTTTTTACAGGGACACAAAGAAAAATTCTTTATCATTATGGCCTATGGGACCAAATTTTTAAAAAAGCGATAGCATCTAAACGCCTTATTCAATTGAGCTGAAAATTTATATGAATATTATAAATCACTGTTGCACTAACTCTAAGCATTTTGGTGAATCTAGCATTTATAGGTTTTATCTACAAAACTGTTAATTACTCAATGTTCGGAAAGTCGAGTGGAGTCACTCCAGATTTTTTAATTTTATATTTATTTTATATTTATTTTGATGCTGGTCTCTGTAATGTAGAATGGGAAGTTTTAAACAAGCATTAATGTATTACAAAATTGGGTCTCAAGCGTTTTGTACTACATAGAACAGATTGGCGATATAAAATAGACTGTATCTAAATAAATCTTGCAAGCCCCATAGGTTTGTAACCTGGGTATAAAACTAGACCATCTAGGGTATAATTAAAACTGTGTCTCATAAATATTGACTCATGGCTTATAGAGTAATTTACCATCAAATTTGACCTTTTTTTGAAAATTTTTAACTCTCAGACCGTTTAACTACTAAAGCCGAGAGTGACCCATGCTATTTTAAATATGTTTAAGTTGTATACTAAGGCGTGTAATTAACCCCATAATTATTTCTATGGGGAACTCATGGCCTTAGCAGATATTCAGACTGAAAACATGGAAAAAATCAACGAAAACTGCATTTTCGAATGACCTTGGCCTTTAAAGCCATGAGTGACCCACCAAACTGTTTATGCTAAAATGTATTTAGTATCAAGTAGTATCCGTATTTAAAAAAATTGACATGGGTCACTCATGGCTTTAGGAGTAAAATGATATTAAAATGGCACCATTTATTTATGGCCTCAAACTTTGACCCCCTCTCTAGGTCAAACAAATGAAATTCAGAAAAAAATAAATTTCACTTTTTCTTATCACAGTACTACTAACATATCCTGAAAGTTTCGGGAAAATTGAAGAAGTCAACTATCAAAAGTGTCCAACTTTAAAAAAAAATGACTCTTAAATACTAAATGTTTGCCAGAACACTTGAGTATAGAATTTATTTTATTGATATATGTCGACTATGGAAATACAATTAAAAATACAACTTAGATTTGCAGAAATAAAATAAACAGTATACGACCACTTATAGAAAATTTGAGGTAATAATATACTTTTACTCTAAAATCATACAATTTATGTTTTATTTACACAGTTTAAAATTAGAAAAATAAAAGGAAATGATATGCATTTAATTGTTTGAGATTGTATCAAGTCTGAAGACAGTACATATACCTACTCCGCAATCCTATATTATATGCGTTATTAAAATTTTATATGGAAAAGTTTTATAAATATATCTACACCAGTAAATTTTATTAGAACTTTATTAAAGGTTAAATAAAATGTGCTAAGTGCTAAAGATCGTTACACAAAGTTTAACCCCAGGGGGGTGCCATTTCATAGATGCGCAAATTTTTAGCTATTTGAGATTTCTCGCGCACTTCGTCGTATGGAGGATGGATCAAATTTTGTTTACATCGTTTACATTTGAAATAAATGTGTTTTTACTGGGATGTATAATAGCAATAGATAGATTGCTCATAAAATCAAAGCATGTAAGTAATTTATCATCGTGTATTTTATATCATACATTTTCAAGATCAGAAGTAATACATCAAAGGGATATTAAATTAGCAATAATCATGTAATAAGTATGTTTGGTAAATGTTTATGCTACTTCCCTTCGATTTTCAAGTATACTCTTTTAAAAGCTGACAGTAGCCAATGCCTGTTGTCTGCTGTCAAAAGTGATATTTTTTTTTATTCAAATAGGAACATAATTAAGATTTTGTTAAAATTCATTATCTTTATGAAACATATTGTGGTATCTCATAATAAACAAAATGTTTAATTTATGTAGTGGATAAAAATAAGTACACACAAAAATATTTCTGCAGTTCAAAATTAAATTTGCAGTTAATACAATTAAAATAAAATAAACTTTTGTGTAAAAAAAAATCTTAGGTACTTTTTTTAATTTAATTTTTTTTTTCTTTCTTTAATCCTCTGTAGAAAGTATCTGGACAATTGAAAATTTTATGAAATTGTTTTTATATAGTAACACATTTCAATGTAACTTTTGTAATAACATGTTAAAAGTGTCAATAGTAGCACATGTTTTCCAATAAAAATAGTTTTAAAAATACCAACAAGCCAACATGAGCAAAATGTTTTGAAACTATTTCTGTCATTACATATTTAAACAATGAATATAATTTTTCTTTTGTAAAAAATTGTTGATCATTGCTTAAACATTTTGGAGTATTATATATATATATATATATATATATATATATATATATATATATATATATATATAACACCACAGAACTGAGGTGTAAAAGTAATAAGAACAAAACTTTGAATAAACACCATAAAATGCAAGAGTTCACAATAATTGTTTCAGGTGAAAAGAAAACATGACCCTTCGGCAGCGCTTTATTGCCAGCACTCTTGCCTACTTTATTCGCCTTGATGAAGTGTTGTATTTTCTTTTAACCTGAAACAAATATTGCAAGTTCTTGCATTTTATGGTGTTTATTCAAAGTTTTGTATTTATTAATTTGGAGTATATTTACTGACAGGGTTTAACCTGGCAAAAAAATTACTTTAGCATTTTAGCGAAAATAGGCAAGCACTATTTTAGCTTTTCGAAAGTTAATTAATTCATTGGATACCATTGATTTCTTTTACTTACAAGGAACATCACCCAAGTGTCCGGCTCGGATTTCAATGAAAGAGAGGTGTTTCTTTCATATTTGATATGCTATCAAATTTTACTCAAAAATATGCGAAAATTTGTTATTTATATAGCAAGTGAATACTCAAATGAATAATTCAGTTGAAATAATTTTCAGTACTGTAAATTTTCATTTGTAACTTAAACATGAAAGCGCAAAATCATTTAGTATTTTTAAGTATTTTTTAAATAGACGTAAAATTATCTAAAAAGGTACTGAAAGTATATACAAATCTAAGAAACTGAATTGAGGATTATTAAAGAACAGGGAAGGGTTCAATTTTTTTTATTAAATTTATAATACTTTTCTTCTTGAAAGATTTCCGGTGTAAAACATTAAAATTTTCTCCATTTTTTTTAAGGATCTTAATTTTATTTTTCTACATTTACAGATAACCCCCTAACACATTTTTCATTATAACTCTATAAATTCTCAAGATAAAGTATACAAACAGTATACTTTTCCGCACTGCCAGACTCTCAGAAATTCGAATATGAAGTCAAAATTCGGTGTTTTCATTGAAAAAATTAAAGTTGGCGCTCATTTCAATATGTAGATGACCCCTAATTCAAAATTCGACAGCATTTTCAAAAAGTGCATTTATTTTCCTGTTGAAGGGTGTTTATTAAATTTTTTTGCGTCAAATGATAATGAAATTACAGCGAGTGCTGCGATTTTTTTTCCCCGACTGTACATAAAATTGTTTGTAAAATTTATACTTTCTGAATATACTTCTATCATACTTTTATAATTTAATTACATTACAAAATGTTATGAAAATTCCAAATTTTAGGACAAAATGTCTCATAATGAATTATAGACATAATAATATCTTAGTATCAACAAGCCTAAATAAGAAATTAAATTACTATAGTACTGAAGTGTTATCGTACACTTTTAACGCTTTTACGACCGCTGACGTGAATTCACGTCATTTGAAAATTTGTAACTCCGCCAGTGGGCGGTTCTTTAGATTACATAGGTTGTATTATTTCTGTGCAATATACCCAATATTCACATTTGTGCTTTCAATGCAATACGGATACAAATATTTTGATTAGAAAGAGTTTAATTGTAACGAATGTTAATTTATATTATAAATTTGAATACAGAAAATATTCATTTAAACTAATGTAATGTAAAAGAATAACGCCCACAGGTGGAGCTTACTCTCAAAAAGACAAAAACACGCGGTCACGAAAGTGTAAGATTTCATATCAGTAGAAAGTAAAATTTAAGATTTTAAGTAATTTTAATATCAGGTGTACCGGAAAGTTTTGGGTCTCAAATAAAAAGATGACACCAGAAACTTCTGTGTGACTATACTTTTATGAATCACAGCTAAACATCGTCTTATCATTTATACAAATGTTATTCAACATGCATTTCCGGTGTCGTTTCTTTAACCCTTTAACGTTCACTACTTAATTTATTTTAAAAATTACTAAACTAATTTTAAAAATGGCTTTCAGACACATAGCTGATCATAAATATTTAAAAAATAAAAAATTAGCATTGTTCCTTTTCGAGAAATTTTCGGTTTGAAACATCTGTAAGTAAATCTTATTAAATTCAAATAATATTTAATTTAATAAATAAATTACTTTATAAGTAAACATTATCGACAACAACAACTGGTAAAAGTTGCATAGATCCCAACATTTCAATTTATTCCGGAGTATTTTAACCCTTTGCGGCGCAAGGTAATTCGGATCATTAAAATTACACTGCCACAGGAATTTACGAACATAATTAAAATACAAGAAATTTTAAATTTTCATATTAAAAAAGGGGGCCTTTTCTGCTTTGTTATAAATGTAAATTTTTGCTAAAAAATTTCCGGGATGAGTTTTTGCACTCGAGAATTCAAATTAGATGTTCCATCAGCGGGAATACTGCGACTGAAAGGGTTAATTCAAAAGCGGCAGAACTTTCTGGTACACTTAATACATTATTCAAAATCAAATCAAGGCATTTTTCTCCGCAGGAATTAAAATTAAGTTTTAAAGAACCAAATTTGCATTTAAAAATTTACTTAAGAGATGTGACAAGGAATAACTACCGTGTAAGTGGTGTAACCTTAGTACAAAATTTAAAAATGTTTAATAATATAGCTTTTGCATATGTTTGTGTTACAAACGTTTTAATTTAACCTTTTCACGGAAAGCAAATTTTCTTCATTTAAAATCCACAGCCACCAAAAATGAATAACAATATTAAAAGACAAGAAGTAAATGAAGTTATTTGTCTAAGTTTTAAAAGAAACATTTTATAAAAATTTCCAGGGACAATTTTAGCAATTTTGAATTAAAATTTGTGATTGCACTATGCAACAACCGCCCCTAAAAGGGTTAAGAAATATCTAATAAAAACTAAATTAGTGATACTTTAAATTAAAATAAACCTTAACTTAACATCGTACCGGGAAGCAATAGAAATAGCGGGAATACTGCGACTGAAAGGGTTAATTCAAAAGCGGCAGAACTTTCTGGTACACTTAATACATTATTCAAAATCAAATCAAGGCATTTTTCTCCGCAGGAATTAAAATTAAGTTTTAAAGAACCAAATTTGCATTTAAAAATTTACTTAAGAGATGTGACAAGGAATAACTACCATGTAAGTGGTGTAACCTTAATACAAAATTTAAAAATGTTTAATAATATAGCTTTTGCATATGTTTGTGCTGTTACAAACGTTTTAATTTAACCTTTTCACGGAAAGCAAATTTTCTTCATTTAAAAGCCACAGCCACCAAAAATCAATAACAATATTAAAAGATAAGAAGTAA
Organism: Salticus scenicus; assembly: GCA_963930645.1. Taxonomy (NCBI): domain Eukaryota; kingdom Metazoa; phylum Arthropoda; class Arachnida; order Araneae; family Salticidae; genus Salticus; species Salticus scenicus. Next base: position 241,751,610 of record OZ005656.1, read on the forward strand.
ATGAAGTTATTTGTCTAAGTTTTAAAAGAAACATTTTATAAAAAATTTCCAGGGACAATTTTAGCAATTTTGAATTAAAATTTGTGATTGCACTATGCAACAACCGCCCCTAAATGGGTTAAGAAATATCTAATAAAAACTAAATTAGTGATACTTTAAATTAAAATAAACCTTAACTTAACATCGTACCGGGAAGCAATAGAAATAGCTACCAATCAAGAGGCATGTAACGACAGCGGCGCAGTGGCACCCGACAGAGTGTGGCGCCACCTTATGGCCGAGACTACACAAGACCAGTACTCAAAATCTCCACAATAGAAGTCGTCGTCTGATGAGAGCTGGGCGCCCAGCTGAAAATGTTAACGACAGCACGAAGTACAATTAAGGTTTATTTTTACTTATTTATTTGATACTTTAAAGTTTGATAACATAAAGAAATTATTTTTTGATATATTTAACTGTGATTTTCCAAATATATTTTCAATGCGTTTTTTGACCTTAGAAAATTCCATTGTCGTTATATATTTTAATTTATAAATCGTAAACACTTTACATGGCAAACATAAAACCTGATCACTTAAAAAATAATATCTAGGTGAATAATATTTATATAAAATTTTTACACAAAAACAGTTTTATTTTTCTTTACATCAACTCAAATCTGATAAATACTTCTATCTAAATATATTAATGCTTAAATTTTCCAACTGTAAATGTTAAATTAAATTATGAAAATACTGCAAGGAACTACACTTTCGTAAATAATAAATGACTCATATTTTTGCATACTCAAGACAAACATTACATAATTTATGCCTGTGATGATATTTCTATCTTGTTTCAAACGGTTATTAAGATGGAAAAGAAATCCACTTAAGTACTTAATTATATTTAAGCACTCCATTAACTTTGACAGATGTATTTACTCAGCAGTTTTACCCAGAAAATCCCCAATTTTTATTTTTCCCGAGTTTATCGGCAAGAGAGCGAATTAGTTATTCAAACAAAGGATCAAAAATATTTTAGATGACATGTGAGTACTTTAAATGAATAATAATGTTTATACTCTTTAATATGTATGATGCATATTCTAAGTCAGTTAAAATGCTGAATGCATATAGCAAAAAATGACAGAAATGAATATATTGCGAATATATTTTTATTGCAAACACAGAATTTAACTTGAAAATTTTGAAACTTTTCCGTCAAGAAAAGAAAACATAAAATAGATATGTTTTAAGTTTTAAAAAAAAAAGTTAAAGATACAGTTAAGAAAAAAGAAAGAAAGAAAGAAAAGGATGTGAATAAGAAAATAATTTTTTTTTAAAGTTATAATTCATATTATAATAAAATTTTTCAGTGTTTTTTTTGTTTTTTTTTATTTGATATATATATATATATATATATATATATATATATATATATACTCTATAACAAAAAAAGCGACGCACCAACAAGGATTAATGCAAACTGGACACAAATTGACATACATACAGGTTTCGATGGAAAATGTAAAATTTTAAAGCTTGGCTGTCATCGAATGAGCATGCGACGCTGCAGCGCATTTTAACTGCGCAATTGGCAGATTATTAAAAATGAAAAATTTTTATTCCAGGTCATAAATTCTTCGGGAATTTTATTCCATCTACTCAGAAGAACAGTAATTACGTCTCGCATACAGGTGCACAAACAACATGCGCAGATGTCAGCATTTAAGTGTGGTGTGTAGTTGGGCTCAAAGAAGCCTGTTGTTCTAATCTGCGAATATTTTGACAATTGAATAGGAGCGGTACCACTATCAGATGATATTGACAGGAATGGGTGAACCATGGCCGAACACAGCGTCGGGAAGGAAGCGGTCGGTCTAAAGGGAGAACAGAAAGTAAGAACCAGTCAATCGTAAAACAATACTCAAAGCTCCAATTCATCATTAATTTTTAACCCTTAACGCTCGGCATATTTTCCTATTTTGAACAGTAAGACACGCCTTTTGGCTTTCCTTTAAAACGTCACAGGTATAATTCCAACTTACTACCCTTTGGCTACCGAAAAATTGTAATAATTTGTTTTATTTTACTTTATCATTAAATAAACTAAATCTTTCTGTTAAAATTTTCCGGTAGACGAAAGGTAGCCTATAGTTACACGTTTTAAAAAATAACATTTCATTTGCAGAGGAACACCTTAAGGCGTGGCTCGATTTTTGTAATGTCCCCTCAGAAGGGACATACGAACGATAAGGGTTAAACTACTTCAGCGGTTAAAATTTGGCGCAGAGTTCATACAGGAATTCGATTTTTTTTTTTTAATTTACAAAATGGTTAGTTTTTTTTTTTTTTTTTTTTTTGGGGGGGGGGGGGGGATTGCTTTGTAAGTACGAGTATGAATTCTGTGCCATATTTCCATCCCAACTCCTTTCATTAAGATTAGAGCAGTGAGTTTAGTTTACTTTATAACGTAAGTCCTTTCCAGGGATGGAACACGGGCGCAGAATTCATACCACTCTCAATGTAAGAAAATTTTCTACTTCTTAAATCAACGATATTATAGACAGAGAAATTTCTTAAACGGATTCCGGTATGAATTCTGCGCCCGTGTTCCATCCCTGCCTTTCGTTTAATAATTATTTCAGGTTTTTTAGTTTTAAGAAAAAAAATATATTAGTATTTCTTTTAATACATGAAAATGGGGAAACTTGATTTTTCAGGGAGTGTGTGTGTGTGTGGGGGGGGGGGGGTTACGTTGAATTGCGAACTTTTCTCCCCACGTGAAAAAAATTTTATCCTTAAAAAATATATATATAATAATTAATAAATAAATACAATTATTGAATCATTGTTATAATTACTGTTAAGAGTTAATTATTCCAAGATACACATATCTGATATTAATGATAATAAAACTGTAAAAAAAGGTAAAATAAAATAAAATAAAGATTTAGCAATTGTTTTAGTATTAATAAATTTTGTAACAAGAGAGGTAGATTTCGATTCTTTTTTATAATTAAAATGTTCAGTCTTTTATCAGGTGTATGGAAAATTTTAGCATTCATAAAAATTTACGACTTTTATAAATACATATTTTACACGTTTTGAGGCATGAAAAATACGAAAATTTCAAAGTCGATGAAGTGTTCGTCTGTAGAGTAGTTAGTCTGTCTGTTAATTTTAAGTTTGTTAGCCTGTGTAGACATTACCTTAATAATGATTCATTATTAAGTATTTGGTTCATTTTCAAAATATCATTCATATTACTAACATGAACTCTATTAAATATCATCATTTCACTTTTATAACTACTTAATTTATTCCGAATAAATATTTTTATAACCTGATAGACTAAGGCAACATTTCGAATAAATTTTGATTATGGACGGAATAGAATGCAAAATAAAATAAAATAAAATAAAATAAAATAAAATAAAATAAAAACGTGGAGTTGCATGGAAACTGAAATACAGAACTGACATCAGCATCATCACGTAGCAGATTACAGTAATGATAATATAAATATATCGATATGATATACAGCATCAATATAATAATATAAATATATCAATAGAGGAGGGGGTAGTCTAGCTAGAGGATGCAGTAAGTCAATCTCCGACTGTGTCAGACGATTATTATATTATTTTTAAATACTCTTATTAATTTATTTATTGGCAAAAATTATAAGTCACATGTTTCTTATAGAAAATAACATTTTAAAATATATTAAAATTAAAGGATATTTTCAATATTTGCTTGTGACAGTACTAACATATCTAATATTAAAATTTCTTTAAAAAATATTTTAAACACAAATTTTAGACAATTTGTTAATATTTATTTATTTATTTATTTATGGAAACATACATTGAGTTCAATTCAGCTAAGCAATATAATTAAAGGAAAGTCAACTACAAATTAAACTACAAATTCTCCTTCAAATTAAAAATGTTTACATAAAATTATTGCCGCAGGCTAAAAACTATACACTACGCATCGCATTTTCTAAGAAAACAAACTGCATTTCTGAATAAAGTACTATTTAAAAAAAAAAAAAAAATTTAAGTGTGAAATAAAAACATTTGCGTACGAGCGTACGAATAATATTGGTATTTAAGCATAAAATTTGAATGTATTTTATTACAAAAAGATATTTTTTCTAAAAATAATGTTAGAAATATTCCTTTAATAACATCAAATCCAGGACAATTGTTTCCTGTGCAGCTATAACCTCAAAAAATTTAAAAATTATCAATTATTCTAATAATTTTATATTTCATATATTATGTAACATAACTTACGCATAACTATTCAGTTACAAGATAACTAAACAATTAACTACATTTTTATGTTTTAAAAATCTAAAATTCATGTGTTTAATTTAGTCTGTAGTAAAACTTAATGAAAATACTTTATCTTTTTTTAGAAAGAATGCATTAACTTCTTTTGAAATATTCTCCTAATAAAAACTTATGAAATATTTTCTGAATAAAGAAACAAAATAAATAAATAAAAACATATATAAGAAGAAAAAAAAAGGGAGGCTTTTACTTGTTTTGCAGGAATTGTTTTCCTAGCAGTTTTAATAAAAGAGCAGACTCTATTATTCTTTTGCTATAAAAAGAGAAAAATGCTAAGAAGTAATAAAAACAGAATGCTTAAGAATTCTGCAAAGCTTCTGACTTTTTTTGCTTTCAGAATATATAGTTCTCGCTTATTTTTATTTAATGTTAAGAAATTTTGGTTAGTTGATTACATTTTCCAGGGAATAGCTGTCTTAAGATAAAATCCTTAGAAAAAATATTTTGAAAGTTTCAATTTCATTAATGAAATAAGAAAAAGGGAAATTTTCTCTATTAATTATGGATTTTAGGTTCTTACTTATTACTATTGTAGCAATATATTTTTTAAATATATTTTATTATGTATAGATTAAATATATGTTATATTTTAGCAATTATATACGTATACGCATTATGCTCGTAAACTTATATTCGATTTTTTTTTCTGAAAATGTTTTGAGTGGTGTTTTATTGCTTTGGAGTAGAAAAAGCAATCTGTTGTGGCACACGCGCTATATTCTCTAACCTTATATAACTATAAATGTACTAGTGGATCTGCAGATCAGGAGCCACAACGTCCTATTTGCATCAGACATTTTTCAATAGGTCATTTTTTTTTCTTATTATATAATAGTATATATTGATTCGATCGACTTATTACCATAATCAGATACATTCCTGAGGGGGGTTGCCGCCCCCCTCAACCCCCCGCTGTATCTCTCTTTCTATACCTATTTGTATATCATATAAAGTGTTACGGAATTGTAAATAATTGCATTTATTTTTGTATAAATTTTTTCAAAGAGGCTTAGTAAGTCGATAAAATGCTAATTTTGTGCATTTCTAGTCGTTATAGCGTTAAAATAGCCTAATTTTCCTTTAAAAACGAATTGAAAAGCTCCAATAAGGGAAGAAATGGATTTGGCGCCAAATTTTGCGACTGTTTCCCTCCTTGGCGATTTTTTTGGCGACCTTGGCGAGAAAATCCTTATTAGGGATATACCAAATATGGAAGCTCTAATCTCATTGGCTGATGAGATACGATAATTTTCCAGAACAGTCTGTGTTCGATAGAATAATATAAAAGGAGCATTTTTTTAGCCAAGGCTTCCAATCTCAGATCTGTGTCGGTTTCGTCAAATGCTTGCTTTGCTTTGAGCCTCTTTGAATGAGACTTGCTTTATGTGTTATTGCTAAACAGTTTGTACTGTTGTTTTGCTGTTAACGGCTGTTGTTTAAGCTATGTTTACTGGTTGAATTGAAGCTGATACTTGGTTTATAGACCTGTATTCTTCTGGAACTTTCTTTGAATAAATCACTGAATTTTTGCAAGTTTCGCCTTTCATTCTCGGACAACTTACAAACCCCCAAGTACGCAACAATATGCATTCTTATTAAACGACGGTCTTGTAATTATTTCCCGGAAATTCATAAATGCCGAATTTCATACAAAAAAAAAAAATACATAGCATATCGGAAATATTTTGCGTAACCTTTAAACTAATTATCAATTCTATGCCCACAATTTTCAACATGAAAACAGGCTTTTAAAATTCTAATAAAATTTCATTATATTTGATGGGGGTGTAACCATGTTAAAATACACTTTTAAGAAATACCGACTATACACCATAAAAGTACGAAATTCCTTTATGTATCCCGGAAAAGTAACCACAGTCATTATAAACGCCAATAATAAGAATAAATCTAATTAATTATAACTCATTAATCTTTCAAACTAATTTGACATCATTTGGATGATTACAGTACATACTCGGAATTATTTTGTGTGGTCCCATAAATTATTTAGTCTATACATAACCTTTTTTTAGAGTAAACATGATTTTAAGCATCTTTATAATGTATGTTAACTTTATTAAGTTCAATTCAGCATAAACGCATTAAAGTGCGCGCTTAAATAAAAAATTCGTCCATAGGCTCTTATGTTACGAAATTCTTTCGTGTGTCTTTGTAAACGAACCATAAACATTGTATACACCAGTAAAAACTATTCAGCTTATTTTGCGTTTAAAATTAATAATTGTTCCAAATTGAACATCGTTTGGATGACTAAGTGACATTGTCAGAACACTTTGGTAAGGTCCTGTACATTAATTAGAAAGCTTAAGAGCACATATTTTCTTCAAGCAACATAAGTTTAAGCATCTTACTCACGTACTCTAGTTTCATTTTCTTCATTGCAAAGTAATGATATTAAAATGCGTTTAAACGAAATTCACCCCATACGCCGTAATGTTAAGAATTTTGGCGTGTCCCTGTACGCAGTTTATAAAAAATATAGCAATGAAAATTATACAGCTACTTATATGGAAAGCTGGAATGTGTGCGCCAATTTGCAAGTCAATCGAAGGATTTTTGCGGCCGCTATTGCGGTACATACAAATTCTTCCCATACGCCGTAAGGATAAGAAAAATTTTGGCGTGTCCCTGTGCACGAACAACAAAGGGAATACACACCTAACACTATACAGCTAATTCCGTTGGGCTCGTGAATATGTGTACCAAATTGCAAGTTTTTAGCGTTATTTTTGGGGCCGCTATCGCGGTACATACAAATTCTTCCCATAGGCCGTAATGATAAAAAAAACTTTGGCGTGTCCCTGTACACGAACTACAAATGGAATGCACACCCAAAACTATACAGCTAATTTCGTGGGGATCATGAACATGTGTACAAAGTTTCAAGTCAATAGCGTGGTTTTTACGGCCGCTATCGCACGACAGACAGACAGACAAACAGACAGACGGACGGACAGACCGACGGAACCCAAAATCCTTTTGAGTCTCAACAGAGGGCCTCCACTGACGTTTCGGCAAAAATTGAAGTCAATAGCTTGATTTTTGCGGCTGCTATCGCGGTACATACAGATTCTTCCCATTGGCCGTAATGATAGAAAATCTTTGGCGTGTCCCTGTACACGAACTACAAATGGAATACACACCTAAAACTATACAGCTGATTCCGTTGGGCTTATGAACATGTGTACCAAATTGCAAGTCGAAAGCGTGATTTTTGTGGCTGCTATCGCGGTACATACAAATTCCTCCCATAGGCCGTAATTATAAGAAAAACTTTGGCGTGTCCCTGTACACGAATTACAAATGGAATACACACCAAAAACTATACAGCTGATTCGTGGGGCACATGAACACGTGTACCAAATTGCAAGTCAATAGCGAGATTTTTGTGGCCGCTATCGCGATACATACAAATTCCTCCCATAGGCCGTAATGATAAGAAAAACTTTGGCGTGTCCCTGTATACGAACTACAAATGGAGTACATACCAAAAACTATACAGCTGATTTCGTGGGGCTCATGAACACGTGTACCAAATTTCAAGTCAATAGCGCTATTTTTGCGGCCGCTATCGCGCGACAGACAAACAGACAGACAGACACAGCCCAAAACCGTTTTGAGTCTCAACAGAGGGCCTCCACTGACGTTTCGGCAATTATTGTGTTTAACACGCTCATTGCCAACCTAAACCTGAAATTTCGTTAAAAAAAAAAAAAAAAAAAAAAAAAAAAAAAAAATCTTTTCCCTAGTGGCCAAAATAAATATCACTCGCTGTTTCGCTGTGGCCGCTATACGATTCCGCTTAGAAACTTAATAGCGACAGCCCCGCGATAACGGGTGATCAGCTGTTTGAAGAGAACTCGCATCACGCGATATCGTGTGATTAGCAATTAACGTGTCAAGGTGTAAGATATCAAATACTATACTTGTACAACTTTGTTGTAAGTTAAAAGTATTTCAAATTAGTTTTAGAAGTAGTTTTATTTGCCATGCATTTGTTTTGGGGGGATACAGACATGCCCCATAACATCTCTTCTTTTATATATATATATATATATATATATTTCAGATATGTTCATATAACATTAAAGCTGCTATAAGGAGAGATAAATAGAGTGAGAGGATGGTGGATTAAACAATTAAAATGATTTTTGAGCAATTTCCAAAAGTGCATTAATATATGCGAAATATTTTTGTGGCCTTTTAAACAGAGGAAAAATACTTGTATCTAAGAAAAGTTCAATTATAGATGTAATATATATTTATGCTTATTTGCGTTCCTGATCACGAACCATTTGCATGATTTTAATTATATTTTTATGCAACATCCCTATATTATACAGATTTAAAATACCTATTTTCGTTTTTCTGCTAGTATTTATTTTTTATATATGCTCATATCATACGAACATACAGACCAATCCCCAGAAACCTGATTTCCAAATTAAGGACTCTCACAACGTGTAAGTATTTCAAAAATCCACTGTCAAATATAAGACTTAAAAACAAACATTTTTGCTTGAATACATTTGTAGGAGAAAGTTAATTATGGCAAACAAAATAATTTCAACGTGAATTGATAATTTGCTATTTTTATTAATTTTTACATGGAAATAATATGTTTACATAATATGGTTGTGATCCAGCCAATAGTTTTTATACTGTAAGCGCTTAAACACCTCTTTCTTTCTTTTTTTTTTTTTTTTTTTTTTTTGAAACACTATGTACATTCATTTTCCTTAAAGATAGAGAAAAAAAAAATTGATAAATATGAGTATATTTTCGCACTTAAACCTGCAAAAATTATCATTATAAAAAAAAATAAAAACTTACAATATTTCCGTTCTATCTGTTCTTGAAAATATAGTTGTAATGCTATTTAAGGAATAAACCTTTTTCAATTTTCTCTCTCTCACAATTCATAAATTAAAATACTGTCCTAAACATAATAGACATGACATCATTTTAATTTATTCCGGAGCGCTGCAAGTACCCGCCCTTTTTACACACCACTTTATTTATATTCAAATTTTTTCCAATATGTAATTACAATTAACTAAGAAGAACCTTATAAGAAAGTGGTGTGGAAAAATGGCGGATAATAACTATGATCCAGAATAAGTTAAAATGTCATACTTGCCAACATACTAATTAATATTCCGTAGTAGTTTTAGCCCCGCCTTCTTTTTTACACCAGTATCTTTTTAAAGTATTTTTCTTCTTATTCAATCGTAATTTACATTTGAAGAATATTACTCTAAAAATTTACTGGTGAGAAAAAAAAAAAAAAAAAAAAAAAAAAAAAAGGTGAGGCTAACAATACTATGGAGTATTAATTAGGATGTTGGCAAGTATGAAATGTTGTCATGTCTGACATGATTTGTTTTTTAGGAGTGGCTTATTTTTGTACACTGACGTTACTCTGCGTTTTACAGTTTGAATTACTTTTAATCCTGATTAATAAGTTTTTATTGTACAATTATTTTTTAATAAAAATATCCTATACACAGGATATCTTTTGCTTAATATTTTTCTTTTCACTATGCCAATTCATTTTCCATTGTGGCTAACCTGACGTTTAACCTATCACCTATGATGTCACAAGTCACTCGTTTTTTAAGGGAGATTGAATATCGGAAAATTTTTGTAATGGCTTTCAGTTTATCTAATGGACGAAAATGCATTAAAAGAAAAACATTCTGGTATAGGAATAGTTGTAATAAATCTGATCTAAAAATTAGAAAAGTTGGCAGCTGTTATATTAAACTATTTACTTTTTTTTTTTTTTTTTCTTTATCTTTTTCATATTTTACCTATTAAAAGACAATGAATAAAAATAAATAAAAATTGCACATTAAACAATAATTAAATTTCTGTCTGAAATAGAATTTAGTTTGATAATAAAAAATAAATTAATTAAATAAATAGATTGTTTATAAATTGTTTATCTTAACTAGATGCCAAAATAAATAAAGAAAATTTGTTTTTGTTTGGTCTATGTTGTTTAAAAATAATTAGTCTCTCCCTTTTACAAAATTTATAGATATTTCCTGTCGAAAAATTTTTTCTTAAAAGATATTATCTTAATACGCAACTTTAAATTATTTCAAATTCTTCTACGAGGAATTAACAATTTATGGAAAGTCAAAATAACAATTATGGGAACATATTTCACGTACTTTTGCAGCATCTATGAATTCCATTAAGTTTCCATTAAAAGCAGCTGTTAACAAATTCATTATTAAATTATCTACGTAAAGTTGAAATATCTGATTTATACATTTTTAGTTATAAAGGTAAACTAATGACTTAAAATTAGTAATATTACTTCACCTTTAGTTTCATTACCACCTTAAAAACAAAGAAACAATGCTAGAATAAATTGTAATTTCAGATTTGATACTACTATGTATGTGAATAATTATTTCTGCAAAAAAACTGCATTAAAATAAAAAATTTCATTATACTAATCGTATTTTTATAAAAAAAAAAATTATAAACCAATTTCTAGATGTTTCATTTTTAATTTTTTTATTAATATTATAAATTTAAATACTTTTTCTTTCTTTCTTTTTTCTTTTTTTTTTTTTTTTTTTTGAAATATATATATATTTTTTTAATTTGCTATTAGATTACCGAATTAATAACAATAAAATTAACTGAATAGTTTAATTAAAATGTACTTTAAACTAAGACAAATTTTCGAAAAATTAATACTTAAGGAACTTATGTTCATAATGTTTCTATAATGTAAATTTTTACAAAGTGAAGAGAAAATTACAAGATATATGACAATATAATTCATAATTAAATTAATATGTTTTTTGAATATTATGAATTATATGTACAGTCACCCCAAAAAAAAACGCCACCCCCCCACCTAATTTTGCCGTAAATTATCGTAGAAACATGCGACTGGTTCCAATCAGTTTGTAATAACGTCTAGTTTAAAATGTTATAGTTAGATTTTACTTAGGGGGTCGTCTACATATTAAAACTGACATCAACTTCATTTTTTTCAATGGTAACCCCCATTTTTTATAATTTATTTGAATTCTTTGGATCAAATCATCACGGAAAATGGTATAGTTTATATATTTCGCTCAATTTTTCATAGAGTTATAAGCTGTCAAAGTTTGGGGGTGCTAATGTTAAATGAATGTGACAAACATTAAATCATATCTTCCGAAATAATTATGATATTTAAATTCTGTTTTTTTTATTCGTTAGAATGAAGTAACCCAAACATATTCCATGCAAATTTTTGCTAAAAAAACATTTTTTGAATTATGAAAATTATTAATAAATTCATATTTGAAAAAATTATGAATTATGACCTATGTTAATTTTTACACGAATAGAACGGGCATCATCAAAAACATAGGTTTCCAAATTTACAGCTCGTTCCTAACATTATTTTTTGAGTTACAGTGATATTTCACTTTTTATTCCTGTTAGGGGGCCGTCACTTGTTATAATCTGTATCCTCTATAAGCAAATGTTTGTATATAATTTGACGGAAAACTATTTTAATTTACCTTTATGTTATTTTTATTGTTTCCTAAGCAATATTTCAATGTTTATTATACAAATTGGCATATTTTTGTAAAGTTATCACAATGTAGGCGAGGGATTGTGAAAGAATTTCAAAAGAAAAGAAGCCCCGCCTCTGATTCGCTAAAACTCTATTTAAAAAAAAGACAAATTTGCATATTCCTATTTGACTCTATATATGACGCTGGGTATGCATAAATCACAATGGTATTTACTACATCGATTATTGAAGACAAAACTTAAATGATTTAATTACAAATATGCAAAATTATTTTGCTTTATATTATAAAGTTTTAGAAAATTTGTGAAAAGGCGTGGCTATTTACATTAAGCCTTGATATGGAAGCTATGTTGCTGTTTTTCGATGCTGCGAAATTTACAAAATATATTTGTGTTAATATACTATACAGATAGAAGAATAATTATATAATATCAACAAATCTTCTTTAATCGATATGTTTATATACATTACTGTATGGAAATGTTTATATATGAATATTGTATTTATTTTTAATGAGAGATATAAACACAAAATACTAAAAAAAAAGTAGAAAATGTGTTATAAATTTTTATAAATCAAGCAAAATATATATGCATACTTGCCAACCTAACCCGTAACATTGTTAGTTCCCGCCCCTGTGTGTAAAAATTTAATTTTTAGAGTAATTAACTTCAAATACATTTACGATTAACTCATTGAGCGCCACGCGAATTCTTATGGAAATCCCATTCAGGCCCCACGTGCTGCTTAGAAGCGTGTTATGTTTATCGAGTTTCAATAAACCCCATTAGGCCTTAACGATATAATCCTATAAAAAGTCTATTAAAAAAAAAAAAATGAAGTAAATTTTAAATAAATTGTCAGTAATTACTTAAAACTATGTAAGTTCTGTAGTTTTATATCATATTTTGCACTGCCGGCTGACTTAGCCTAAATGGAAAGATCAGTCTCGGCCACCGATGGCTGACACGGCTCTAAAAAGACTGATGTGAAAAAAATGTACGGAAAGGGGCGGGACCAGTAATCTTCCGGGATAGGTTGACAAGAATGTATATACATAGAGCAATGCCAGAAAATGTTCTTTATTTTTCATGAACCAGATGAATGGTATTTTTTTTCTGAATAGTCTATGTATTAAATATAATGCTGCTTTAAATACCCTTTAAATGAAAAGTTTTATTACATAACGTAATTTTCTGGCACTCTACAGCTCCCAAATGACACACAACACAAAACCCCGCTTTTTTCCAGTGTTTAAAGGGTATTAACGTTTAATATGCTTTATATTCGTTTTAATCTTTCTTTCTCCTCCTTATCTTCTTCTTTTTTCCTTAAAAAAAAAAAAAAGAGTTATGTAACATTTTGACCTTTTCAAGTGAAGATTTAGATTAAGGGTAGTCAGCCTTTCCACACCCACCGTCCACTTCGGTATCTGTGTTAAAGTGTAGAATTTGAGAACATCCCATTAAGTAGTAGGATTTATTATTTTACATATTAATTTGTTACACATTATAAAATATAAAAGCAAAAGAATATCGTGGAGATTTATGCAAAAGTTTTTAATAATGTCATGAAAAAAAAAATAATAATTAATTAAAAAAATAAATAAAAAAAAAAAAAAAAATCTGTTTAATATTTAAAAAAAGTCAATTAAAGAAAATGAAAGTACTGCTGTATCAGAACAAACTCCCATTGTCACTGTGAAACGGCCGTGGGAACCAGGTTGAGTGCCGCCGTTTCAGACATTTATACGGCAGCTTGAGTTAAAATAATTTTGAATTTTCAAACAAATTTAAAACCATTCATCTTTTTTTTTTTGTTGTTAGATATTTTAATATCTATTCAAGCTATTTAATTTTCTTCGTATGAAGTGAACTATCTGATGTTTAATCAATAGAAACCAATAAAAATCTTTTAATTTCTAAACTAACTCAGAAAGTTCTGTGAAATAGTCATTTTTTTTATTTTATAAATTAACATTTCTAAAATTTTTTTCCGGTGTGAAACTTAATATATAATGTTTACTGGGTGGTAGATCGTGATTTATATTTTCTAAATGTATAGACGGACCCCTAATACATTTTCACGTGTAACTCTATTTAAAATTGATTTAAGGTATATAAATAGGTATGTTTTTCGAACCGCCTTGATCTCAGAAATCTGAATATGAAGTCAAAAATAGGGGTTGCTATTGAAGAAAATGAAGTGAATGCCAGTTTTAATATGTAGACGACCCCTTAGGCAAAATTTAACTATACCGTTATAAACTAGACGTTATTACAAATCGATCGGTACCAGTCAAATGTTTCTACGATAATTTACGGCGAAATTAGGTGGGGGGGTGGCGTTTTTTTTTTGGGTGACTGTACATTTATATCCTTATTAACAGCACGGTTAAACCAAAAATTAAATACTCCATTACTATACTGCCAATAAAGAAATTAAATATATCATTTTAGTAGGAAGCTAAATTGACTTTTTTCAGTAAGTGTAATATTTATATTTTATTGTAAAGAAAAACGATTTCTTTTACCAAATATTTAAATATTGCTATGATACTTTGTAATACCTATATATATATAAAGGGTCCATTTAAGTCACACTCTGCCCATGTATTTTAGAATGCATTAACATCGTTTTTAATTGCAAACATTAGGCCTAGGTAGCTGTCGGGAATTCCCCTTTCATTCTTCTGTTTTCAGAACAAATGATCTTTCCAGACAGACTGGCGCGTGCCTCTTTTTCTGATTGCACCACGCTTTCGATTCGAAATGAGAAGTGTTCGAAAAAGATGCATTTTAGAATCAGAACAGAAAAGGACCTTGAATAGAGATGGGGCTAAGTTAAGATCGTTGTGTTTACAGACGCCCCGGTCCTAAAACAGAACAATTAAAACTTTTAAGAATTAGAATTAATATTTAAGAACTAATGTCAATTTAAGACTTTAATGTTAAGAAAGACTTTAATATTTAATTGTAAATACTGTAGATTGTTTTTGTTCTGTTTTCGTTTTACATGTATGCTAAAAACCATTAAATTTCGTTTTCCCATCTAAGCAGGGCTACGTTCATCGAGTTTCTTTAATGGATCATGGCTGTAACCTTCCACATCCGGACCGCATATATACAATCATTACCCGAATATATCTCTAACCTTTCGGTAAAATATCTTTCTTTTCAAAAACAAATCTGTTATCTCTATTTTCTAATAACGTTAAATCTACTTCAGGGAATACTATTACTATAAGTAACAATTAAATATTTAGAAGATTGTTACAGATAGATGAATTAAACGAAAAAAATTTGCAAAGCGACTCTATGTTTATACGATATTTTTCTAAAAATATTTTTTTTTACTTGTTAAATAAATATACACCACATTACTCGAGTTTAAATATCCTAGTAATTTTTAATGTATTTTAAGTCATGAACAATTTTGCGCTGGACGTAAAATTGCCTAATTATTTAAAAGCATTTAAAAATATGTAGTGGCGCCATCTGTTTTTTTTTTTTTTTTTTTTTTTTTGAATACCTGTTTTATATTTGTATTTTAAATTATATTTCCTTCTGTTAATTTAATTAGGCATAAATTTGTGTATATTTTTTATTTTTAAAATAAGATTCTTTAAAACCTTAAAAATATTATGAATAACAGTAGAATAAAAAAGTTATTTTACCTGTAAGACAATTAAGTTGTCTCAAAACATTTATTTAAAAATATACATGGTGTAATGGATATGAATGTAAGAAATGCGCTATATCATTGTTCAAGTAATTATTTACTTAATTATAAGTTTTCTCTTGAGATGTATTTAATTACGACATATTTCATTTATTACTATATTTCTCATGATAGTGTATGGTAAAATGCTGAGAAAGGCTGTTTGCTGTTTGAAAGAAATCAACTCTTTGCATCTTGCAGCATTTATTTATTTATTTAATTTTATTTAAAATTATTTTTTAAAAGAAGAAAAGAAAGAAAAATTATTTAAGACCCATACGTTGTTATTAAACATTATTAAAATAACAATTAAATGTCTCCAAATAAATTAGCCTTCAATCCTCTCTTCCCCCACTCCCCTCATAAAAAACAAGTTAAATAAATAGCGTATTAAAATGGTGTTGACATATATATATATATATATATATATATATATATATATATATATATATATATATATATATAATTACCTTTAAATTGAAATAAAAACATCCCTGGTTATTCAGTTTTTTTTTTTTTTTTTAAATCAAAATATCTTTGTTTAATAGTTTTTCAAGAAGGCTTTTTATATTGTTTTAATTTGCAAAATTTGTCCAATTTATTATTTTCCAAATATATACTATGCATTGTAATCATGCAAAATTCGATTGTGAGATTTTGGCGCTTTTTTATGAGGCCTACTGAATTCGCTATTTTTAACAATATGCATCTATGTGTGTACGAGTGAACATTTTAGCATGCAAACACCATAACAAATTGAGTTAAACGTTGGTAGGTATGTTATAAGGTCATCGTCGCATAACCTGTATAGATTACGACGAGTATATGATTATATTCTTTTACAGAAAAATAAAGAAAAACCTTTATAATTGTGCTATATAGATTCTAATTATTTGAAATGTGTTAACATTAAACTTCATAATCGATTAAGGTAAATTTGAATAGGCATGTTACGAGTCATCGATGCAAGAAGTATATAAGTTTTCATGCATGCAGAATATATATGCTGTGATTTTCAGTAACATTTAAACTGAATTACAATAATTGCTATGTATGTGTGTAATTTTGGTATTTTCAGGTTATCTATTAATTGCTAAATTTTTATAACGTTATTAAATTCTTCACATATGTATGTGTGTGTGCGCGTATTACGGAAATATAAAATATCGTTCTTAAACGTTGCCGTTTATGAACTCATTTATGTAATATCTTTCTGCTAATATTGGTTTATTATGAAAAACAATATGCTTAATATTTGTATTTCTTTTACAGGAAAGTGTGAAATAGTTTACGTATATCACATCCCATTGGAACTAATTATATTAAGTTCATTAAATTACTTAAGGGATTAAAACTGATATACGTTTGAAAATTTTACTGAAGAATGGTAGTTACTGAAAACTGCTTGCTTGATATTGTTATTCTTTTAATGGGACGCACTAAAAAATTAGAATACATTACCTTCTATTTTCAAAATATCTTAATTTCCCTTAGAAGAAATATTCAAACACCATATTACATTTTTCCATTTTTTGGTATTTTACTAGATTATTTAATGACTTTTTTTTTTTTTTTTTTTTTTTTTTTTTTTAACACCGGATAACTACTAAATCTTCAGAAAGTCGAATAGGGTCACTCCAGATTTTTTTTTCTTATATATAACACTGTGAAACATTGGAAGAATAAACATAATTTTATTTGAATTTACAAGTATTTTACAACAGAATTAACATTCTACCTAATGTCGTTTTGCATTAGGCTGATTTAATCTAATGCTCAGTGATAAAGAATGCTTTCTTTTTTTGCTTACTGGTGTACCCGCTGGTCGTCCTACAGGCAAAAGTTTGCTACCCCTTGTGATACCAGCAGATCGTCTTGCAATGGCAGTAGGTTGTACTATGATCGCAGCACCTTGTCTACGTTTAAGAGGTATGCTATTACAGCAGTGTTTAAAAAAGTTTCCCAATTGCCAGCTGATTTAACATTTCTTACTCTGGAAAGAAATTTATTAAGACCACCTAAAGATGATTTATACATTTCATCTTTATATGATATTTCAGCAAAAATATCTTTAAGAAGTATTTGTCTTTTTTCTTCATAATTTTCACATTCTGTGTTTTCATAGTTTGGGGATTTAATAAAAGAATTACGTGATGGAATTGATTCTGCTTCTTGTATATCTATCGTGCTAATGTTTTCTAACAATAAAGGCTCAAAAAACTCTTTAGATGGTGCTTTCTCACCTAAAGAGAGAACTGATATCTGATGTTTATCCTCAGGACGTACAGGTGGGAAATTACTTGCTGCGATAGCATAGTGCTGAAAGACAGAATATTGGTGTTTACAAAAGCGACTATACAATCCAGCAACACACGAACAGCATCCACTTTTCGCATTAACAATATACGTATTGTTATCGTTAAGAACTGAAAATGTATTTTCACTTTCTACTTTGATGGAATCTTTGGTAATTGGTAGTGCCTTTTTCTTCAGTGAAAGCAGAAATAGTTTGCAACTGGCACATCGATTATTTGCGAAATCTCTAAATTTTTTTACATAATGGTTCTCTAAATGAGTGGCTACAAAATCCAAAATAGTTAAAACATTATACGCTTTTACTCGGGAAAGGACCTCATCCTTAAAAATACGCACACACGCTTCTGAAAAATTGTTTGTATGATTTCCTTTAACTTCTTCGTTTCTGAAGGCAAGACACCATAGTTCTCTCCTTGTCCAGTAACTTTGCAAATACTCACACCAATTTCATATGTTGGTAAATAAACTCCAACGAAACCGCATGAATTTTTATAAAACCCTTCGGCTTTTTCAATCGATTGTGCATAAAGTATGCGCTGAAAACTTTGCATTAATATATTTCTATGTTCTTTCAGAATTTGGTGTTTAGAATCCCACAACCATCTCCATACCGCCTGTGCCCCATGGAAAATGCACAACAAATTTTTCGAATTTGGCCATACCTTTTTCAAAGCTTTGACCTCTGCTTCAGAATCGTCAGTCATGACAATTGCAGGATATTCTTTACCATCAAAAACATTTTCCATTGATTCGTTTAAAAGACGAAAACCTTTTACATAGGCTTCTTCTGTCTGTCCTTTTGTGATTATCACAGCTATCGGCACAGCACCAGTCGAACAGGGACACAACACAAAGGTAATGCTGTGATTTTCAGGATCACACGAAGAAGTGGAGTCAACGAAAACAATTTCACTAGAATATCTTAATTTATGCGCTCTTTGCATTATTGGTGTCACAATTGCAATAGCAAACGGATCTTCACTAAATCGAACAATAATTCCATTATTCTCATAAGCCTTTATCTTTTCTTTCAGTTTCTGAAATATAAATGAAAGAATAGAATTAATTTTATTTCATTAATAATTCTTTTTATTTAAATTAAATATTCGCATAACCAAATAATATTAAATTAAGAGCTAGAATTTAAGCCAGAATGGCAACAAACAACAATTGTCTTCAGTTTATAAATAATGTCACTAAATTTGTTAATATAGACAAGTTTGTCGCCTAAAATCTTTACAGAAATTTATTTTTTATTTTATATTTATACTGAAATATAAAGAAGATAAAAATCTAGATATTATATTTTTCATATAATATCTGTATTTTCATATAAATGTATACATTATTATATAATATCGTAAACAAATTCTTTCAGAACGAGAATAACACGAATAAGAAACTTCTAACTGTAATTTTCGATATAGTTGATGTCAGTGGAATTCTATCTTCATAATTCTATATCAG
The DNA here is from genome assembly GCA_963930645.1 of Salticus scenicus. Taxonomy (NCBI): domain Eukaryota; kingdom Metazoa; phylum Arthropoda; class Arachnida; order Araneae; family Salticidae; genus Salticus; species Salticus scenicus. The sequence goes on from OZ005656.1 coordinate 241,771,037, forward strand.
TGCTACTTTAATCATGCCATATTATGTTGTTATTTTTACACTACATTCATGACTATTTATTTTTAAACTTTAACTGAAATTAAACTTTTCAAATATTGCAGGCATTAATATTTATAAAACAGAAACAAATATATATATTTTTTTCTATTAGTTTAAAAAATATATCGATATATTTTTTTAAATAATTAAGTGTTTATGCTTTTTCCGAAAAGGAAAAAAATAATATTAAAAGATATAATACTAATAATAATAATATTAAAAGAGCATAAAAAATGATTATACATGTTTCTGTACCGTTTTATACTGTTGCTCCACCAAATTATAACCAAGGAGTTCTTTGTTGATTTTCTAAAATTTTAATACCAGCTCGAATCTTAATAACGACATTACAAAATACTGTGATACTGTACAGTTTCAAGAAATCGCTTATGCCAAAAAATGTATTTTTGTTATTTTGTAAAACTTACTTCAATCAAACCTTGGCCATTTCTCGGACCCAAATTTTTCAGACGCCACTGCTCATACCAATAATAAACGGCTCTATATGGAGGATTGATTCTACTATTAGCCATATCTTCTTCTGTATACTTTTCATCTAATTTCAAAATTCCTTCATGGTATTTACATGCTTCTGTAACACTCATGCCATCATTGAAGTATTCAACGAATGTTTCTTTACAATCTTTAGCAGGAAGAAATTTTAATGCTTCAGCTGTATTCAAGCTATGATTGTGCTCATCGTTAATTAATATAACAGCAAACAATCCCTTTTGAAATTAAGATAAATAAATAAATAAATAAATATGGATTTTTTATTGATATTACAGCATATTAAATTAGTAATGAATTTAATCAATCGGTTAATCTAAAGCTTTATTCTTGTCTGTTTTTCTTATATTTGTATTTATTTATATTTTAAGCACTTCTATTTCCGTAATTGTTAACAAGAGAAAAAATAATACGGTAAATAAGATTTTTTAAAAAATGCTGTTAATTTTTTTTTAACAACAGCAAAAACAATGTGTAATAAAAAGCGCGTTTCATGTAATAAAAAGTGATATTTTTACAAGTACTTTTATTACCCATGGAAAGAAAATACTAAATCTAATTAAAATTCTAAGAATATTTACAATTAATTTATACTAACTTTTACAAAAGAATCATTTCTCGTCGTTGCGAAAGTATTCAATTTTACTTTAATTTTTATTGTTGCCAAACAGTTTGACTTCTTCGAAATACTTCTTTTATTTGCTGAAGGTAGGACTTTCATAAATGTGTTATGCTGACAAACAAATTTCTTTCTGAAAATGGAAAAATGAAACATTTTAAGTAAAGTTAACGGAAAGAAAAATACACAATATATTTTGCAGATAATCTTATTGTAGTATGTAGCCTAATATAACATCTTATAACCACTTTTAAAATAATAATTGCTAATTTTTACTTTTTTTAATTTACTCATATAAAACAAAAACTATCTAAAAATAGTGATTTCTATATTTAAAAATGTATGTTAAAAATGTGGAGTGATTCCACTCAACTTTCCAAACATTTAGTAATTTACGAATCGGATATTTAAATAAGTTCAAATAATTCGAATCTATAGTCTGTAATGACATGGAATTTCTTTTTATGTTCCTGTAAAATAAACTATAAGTCCTGAACATCTAATTCTACAGAAATCGTGCGACGGTGATTTGTAACAAACCTACCAACTTTTAGACGAATCGAATAAGGCGTATAGGCACCATCGCATTGTAAATAATTAACAGTATTTAGAATCGCATTGTAAATACTGTTAATATATAAAATTTAATGATAAAGAATTTTTCTTTGTGTCCCTGCTAAAAATCTACAAGTGCTAGACTCGTTAAAATCGATGTAGTTCATGCGACAGTGACCTATAACACACACCTATCAGTTTTTAGATCAAATCGTTAGGGGTTATTGTGTTCATTTACACACGCACACAAATCACCGTAAAAATAGCAACAAAGAAATCAGACCTTAAAATGTATAAATATACCAATTTTTCATGATAGATTTTTTTTTTTTTTTTTCTTTTCTTACTTCTTTTTTTTTTTTTTTTTTTTTTTTTATAATTAAAATAGTTTTCTTAAATAATGTATATTCGGGAATTAAAAATGAGAAAATTAATCTTTTCTTTCTTTAAGTAATAATTTAAAGTGTGTTCATTGAAGCGTATGTACACATTCTGTTCATTAGGATATCAAATGTTGTCTTGGAAAATGTAAATCATTTACTTAACACAGTAAAAGTATTAATATGTAATTTATTTTTTTAATAGTAAATTTACGCAATAGTGACAAAATATTATCAAATTTGCAGCCCATATCACACATCAATTAAATAAATTTAATTATTTTACTTTAAAATTTTTAATTCAAAATATCATGACTAATAGTTATAAATTTTTAATTTTTAATTTTATGTTATTTCTTTTAAATTAGCATATAATCTGTACATGTATATGTGTGGAATGTCTGTGTAGATTGGGGGGGGGGGGGGAGGAAAAAGAAACTGCTTCCATCAATAAGTAAACTAAAATTAAAGAAAAAATAACAGATGGCGCTACCTGTAGTTTGTTCAAAGATTAAAAATAAGAACAATTTTATAATAAGTTTCCAAAAAAAAAAAAAAAAATATATATATATATATATATATATAATAATAATAATAATAAATCCCAAATTTGTAATCAATAGGAAATAATAATTGAAATAAAATAAAAGATCATTCAGAACTAATCATTAAGTCAGCATGTATTAATGTATTTTTAATATCAAAATTCGAATAAAAGTTGGATAAAAATTAAATCTGAAATAATTTGATATTTATATAATTAACTTTGACTTAATATTTAATATTCTTTTTAAAATTTAGAATATAAAAATTTACAATACGTTAGAATAAAATTACAAATAGTAATACTTACAAGCAAATAAATTTCTCTCCAGAAGGAGACGATCTTGAGTTCCATTTAGTGTTTGTCAATCTGCCGAATTCTTCAACCCATTCGTTGCAGTCTGCTAAATTTTTAATGTCGCTGCGTATCATAATGATATTCGCCGAAATTGATTGAATTTCATTAGAAAACGAAGATGGCAGTTTTCTTTCCGAAAAGACGGACATTTTGTTTTAATTGTATAAAACAAGTACAATTCAGTATATGGTCTGACGTCAGAGCCGACTGTAAAGGAAACAGCGAATCAGGAGTAATGAAATTCGCCTATGTTTAAATTCGGGTAATGATTGTATATATGCATCCGGACCTATTACGATAGAAGCTTTCAGGTGAGACCCATCCATATTTTATTATTTGACCAGTTTAATTTCGATGAATATTTTAGAAGAATTAGTTTATTATTTAGAAAATTTAAGACCATAACTGTAAGAAAATTTTAAATTAAAAATATGCTGTATCGGGTCTGTAAGAAAGTTAATTAAGTTTTAGATCAAAAGATCTGGTGCAGTAATAGTAACATTTACGGAATATCTGGTAGGGCAAATTTAGAATTTTCAGACGCCAGTCTTTTCTTAATTGGGTAGAAAAATCTTTGCAAGCGAAATCTTTTTCCAAATAGGTTCGATCATTTTTCATTAGTATATTTATTTATTTCGAGGGGGTGAATGTGGAGGAGGGAGATGTGTGAAAGATTAAAGATTTCGCTAAAACTTCCCATTCTTTCGTTCTTATTTTGGGTACACTTAAGAATTTCTTAAAAATGTAACAAATTTGATTAATAAATTTAAAGAAATTGTGTTTCATTTAAATGAAAAAGGGGGCACAGGAAAACGTTTAGTGGGGATTCAGTAGGGGAAAGTTTGAAATTTCAAACAAGAAAGGCGTATTTTATAGCTCGTTGGAGAGGTGTTCCCAAACCAAACATTTATTTTTTTCTTAGGATTATTTTTAAAGGTTACATCTGATTAAATATTTAGCAAACTGTGTCAGCTTGTCCCTTGTATTTTGGAAGCATGTCGGTATTTCTAAAATCTAAAAAAAAAAAAAAAAAAAAAAAAAAATCTGGAGTGACTCCACTCGACTTTCCGAACATTGAGTAACTAACAGTTTTGTAGATAAAATAAAGAAAGAGGAGTTGCTAAACAAACAAAAGAGAGAAAACTATAACAGAGCGTTTGAGTATTTTTCTCCATATATCACACGAGGTTTTATTTAACGCTACTGAACTTCGAGCCCTTAGATCATAATGATAAATAATTTTTCGTTGTGTCCCTGTAAAAATCTATAAATTCTGACAAACTTAAACAAATTTTCACATTTTACCCACAATTTTGTCAAAGTCCCACTTTTTTTTTTTTTAATTATTGTTACTGAGTGAATTTGTATAGGAAAATATAGAAGAAAGTCTCGTGGTGGCCACAATTCACCAAAATGCTTATAGTTAGTGCAACAGTGATTTATAATATTAATACAAATTTTCAGCTCAATTGAATAAGGCGTTTAGATGCTATTGCACTTTTAAGAATTTGGCCCCATAGGCCATAATGATAAAGAATTTTTCTTTGTGTCCCTGTAAAAAAACTGTAAGTGCTAGATTCACCAAAATCTATACAGTTGGTTCAAATGTGACCTATAACATGTGTACAAATTCTTTGCTCAGATTAATAAGGCGTTTAGACGCTATCACACTTTTAAAAATTTGGCAAAGAATTTTTCTTTGTGTCCCTGTAAAAAAACTATAAGTGCTAGACTCTCCAAAATCTATACAGATTGAGTATCTGTGACCTATAATATGTGTATAAAGTTTTTGCTCAATTGAATAAGGCGTTTAGATGCTATTGCACTTTTAAGATTTTGGTCCCTTGGCCATAATGATAAAGAATTTTTCTTTGTGTCCCTGTAAAAAAACTATAAGTGCTAGATTCACCAAAATCTATAGGTTTCGTACTATGGTGACTTACAATATACGTACCAACTTTCAGCTTATTCGAACAAAGCGTTTAGACGCTAGCGTGTTCACTCACAGACATACACACATACATACACACATACATACACACACACATACATACATCATCGTAAAAATAGTGAAAACGGACTCGTTGGACCTTGAAACGTATAGAAATATCAGAATCTCGAATTCGGATTTTTGACATGATTACAATACTTTCCTCACTATAGTGTTCGGAAAGTAAAAAAGTTTAATCGATTTAAGGGGAATCTCGTTCGATTTCTGAAAAACATGGTGTGGGAGCCATAAGGGAACCTAAGCAGGAAAACTTTGGAATATTAAATGGGAGTAGGTCTGTTATGTCGTTGAAAGGTCGTCTAAAAAGTTTATGAATGGTAAAATTTTTCGCTAAAAGTCCTACCTATCCTTACCAGCCACGTCGTTATAAAAACTTTATAAGCTTTGTTCATTCAAGTCTTCATTCAAGTTCTTTTCAGCTTTTGTGTTGAAAAACCTACCACGAAAAGATTTATCAGCTTCACGGTGTTTGTTATAGAGCGAGTTTAAAATTCCTGTTGTACCATTGAAACAACAGTACTTCCCATAATGATGCACCGGCCTAATTTTTTCTGACAGCAAGAAAAAAATTTCCAAACTTACATGAAAAACAAGTAATATAAAAAAAAACTTTTTTAAGTCAATTCCTACTTAGGTCAACGAAGAAAATTTATTTTAGTTAATAAATAGAAATAAAAAGCGTGAGTGCAAAATCAACTAAAAAGTAAAATAAAATTTATAAATGGACAATATTTAAGCTCGTGGACACAGTTCAATGATATAATAAGAATAATTACAAGATAAAAAGAATTTTTTATATACCATGTTTTTAAATTTTCTGTTGAATCCTACAAACGCTACCGAAGGCAGCGGGAACCCGGAACAATTGGCTCAACGTATTAAAAAAATTCATTGTTATCGTGTTTTGAGCTATTATAAAAGTTTCAAACGGCTAGCCGGGAAGTTAGTTAAAAATCGACTGCAAGATTTGTACTAGTAACGCTGCTGAAGGCAGCAGGGACCCGAAACAGTTAGTTAAAAGTATTTTAAAAATGCACTTTCACCGGATTCTGAACTATTCTGAAAATTACAAGTGTCTAGCTAGTCGGAAAGTTAGTTAAATAAATTTTCTGCTGAATCATATAAAAGCTGCCGAAGGCAGTAGGGACCTGAAACAATTCACTAAAAGTATTAAAAAAAAATGTATTGTCACCATGTTCTGAGCTATCCTGAAAGTTTCAAATGCTTAGCTAGTCGAGAAGTTAGTTAAACGTCGGTTGCAAGCTTTGTACAAGTAACGCTGCCGAAAGCAGCACGAACACGAAACAGTTGGCGAAAATTATTAAAAAATGCATTTTCACCGTGTTCTGAAGTATTCTGAAAGTTTCAAATGATTAGCTAGTCGAGTTAGTTAAATGGGTTTTCTGTTTAATCATATAAATGCAGCCGAAGGCAGTAGGGACCTGAAACCGTTGACTAAAAGTAATAAACAAAATGTATTGTCACCGTGTTCTGAGCAATCCTGAAAGTTTCAAATTTCTAGCTAGTCGGGAAGTTAGTTAAAAATCGATTGCAAGATTTGTACAAGATATATATAGGGAGAGTGTGAACTAATAGTAGGAATTGAATAAATAAATAAATACAAATTAGAGCAATCTTTAAAGACTATGAATGCCGTAAAATTAGAGTAATTTTTGTGTCCACCTTGTATCTATGGGAAGGTTACGTGTTTGTGTAATAAAGGATTGTTAAATTGAATAACATGTTATGCCCCCGCCCCACAAGGCTTTCTTTCTTATTTCCCTAAACAAATTCACACAATATAAATGCTTTAAAAAATTTATTATTTATTAAAGTAATTTTCTATGGTAAATGCAAGCGATTTTCACCTTACAGAAATGCATACTAAATGTCGAGGGGAAAAAAACTTTTGTGCTGAATTCCCCCCCCCCCCCCTATTTTTTTTGTTTCGTTAAAAACGAATATATATATATATAATTTAGATTTAAATTATTACAGATACATAGTTTAAACATCCTTTAAAATAATATTAACAACTGCTTCTGAATGATATTTATATTTAAAATTTACATCCTTGGAGGTGTTTTTTCCTTCATTGCTTCTATACGCACGTAGTTGCGTTCCTATTTTACTATTACGATTATCAATCATTCTAATTAATTTAGCACTCATTTGTTATAAGAAATTTTTATTATGTACATTTATAAATAATTTTGTCCTATATTGCCGTATCAAAAATTTTGATAAAAATCGGCTGATATCGCCATTTGTACAGAAATTGACCCTAGATTCAATTTTCAGCATTGATTTAAGTTCCAACAAAATTTCAAGTTTCGTTAAATTTCGTCAATTGGTTCTTGAGACAGAGCGTTCAAAAAATTTACACACATAGAATAGGCTGACCAGATCAAAGTACCTTTATAATAGAGGAACGTTAAAACATTGCTACAATTATCCAATTATGGATGTATTTTTTTTTTTTTTCTAGTAAATAAGGACAAAAAATAAAGTATTATTGATTAATAATTTACTTTCTACAATTTTTTAAAACTTAGTAAAATACCTTCAAGAAAAAGGAAGTCCCCATTTGTCCCCAGAAAATAGGGAAGTTTGGTCAGTCTATAGTTTTGGTCAGTATATAGACGTTTGGTCAGTATTCTACAGCGTCTAGAATAAACAGTGTGGCAATCGCCTATAACCATGATGTTAAAATGATGCTACAAAAATTAAGCTTACCCAGATGTCGCTGTGATCGAAGCTATTGCTCAAATCGAAGACCTGATTGGCTTTTCCCAGTTTCGTCAGTTTAATCACGTGATCTAAGCATATAATTAACCAATAGGGAGTCTCGGTTTGTTGTCGTGACCCTAGCTTCGATTACAATGGCATCTGGTGACAGGCTTAATTTTTTTAGCACATTTTTATTCGCCTTTTTCCACACTGTTTATTCTAGACGCTGTAATATAACATAGAAAGACATTTAAAATAAAAAATCGTGTTTAATACATCTCAGAACTTGTAAATCCTTCGAAAACCAGAGCTCAAAAATTTTCATGGTTTCAGTGATTTTAATTATAAATATGTGTATA